>CM060915.1:260436818-262836818 GCA_030737875.1 Allium sativum
CTCCTGTCTCCTCTTTTATTTAATCTCGCTGTTGATGTTTTCACTAAAATTATTGAGCTGTGAAATTAGGTGTCTTAGGTTTTATTGGTAATGAGGATTTTAACAATGAATTATCTATTCTTCAATTTGGAGATGATACCTTATTATTTTCCTATCATTTACCTAAGCATATTATTGCTTTGAAGTTTATCCTTTACTGTTTTGAGATGTTATCTGGTCTTAGAATCAATTTTGATAAGATTTTTATTATGGTTCTTGGTAACTTTGACAATGTTGAGAATCAAGTGGCTGGCACCTTAAACTGTTCTACTATAAAATTTCCTTTTGATTATTTGGTTTTAAAATTAGGCCTTTAAAGCTCAAGCATGAAGATTGGTTAGTTATTATAGATAAGATTAATAATAGATTATCTAGCTAGAATAGCATATTCCTATCAAGAGCTGGTAGATTAGTTCTTGTTAACTCTGTGATGTCTGTTATTCCTACTTATTAGATGGTCGTTCATCGATTTCCTCAATGGGTAATTGAGAAAATCGATAGAATTAGGCGTAATTTTCTGTGGAGTGGGGATAACTTTTGTGGAGGTTATAAATGTTTAGTTAACTGGGATGTTTGGTGTAGATCCAAGAAGAATGGGGGTCTAAGGATCATTAATTTATTAAATTTTAACTCTTCCCTGTTAGCCAAATGGTTATGAAGATTTAGGAGCCCAGATGTGACGGTTACTTGGAAGCAAATTGTTTCCAAATTTTATTATTCTGGGATGAATTTATAGTTTGTTCTAGTTATAGTTGGACTAGTATATTATCTTATTTTTGAAAGTCTATTTTGAAGTGCTTCGATTTTTTTAATTTTGGTTGTAAGCTGACTGTTCATTCGGGTAATATTACTTTCTTTTGGCATGATGCTTGGATCTCTCGGGTACCCCTTAAAATAGAATTTAGAGAGCTTTTTGAGAAGTGCTGCTTTAAGAATGCTTTGATTAAAGATGTTTATAGAGGTAACTTAGATCCCCATGGGAATTTACCCTTGAAAATATTTTAGAAGGAGAAGTATTAAGGAAATTTGCCTTACCGAGGGCAAAGTTGGCTATGTATCATTTAGATGATAATTGTGACAGTATTTGTAGGGGTTTTGATAAGAGTCTTTTGTACACTGTTAATTCTATGTATAATTTTCTTAATTTTTCTAGTGTCACTATGTTTTTATTTAAGTTTCTTTGGAAGTCTAGTTCTCCGCCTAAAGAAAAATTTCTCATGTGGTTGATTATTCAATAGAAACTTAATACAGTTGAGCTTTTAAAGAAGAAAAATATTATCTTCGATGTTAAGTGTCGTTTTTGTAGTATTTTGGATGAGAATGTTGACCATTTATTTTTCTCTTGCTATATTACCAATTACATTTTAAAGGGTCCGTTTGTCACAGGTCCCTATTAAGTTTCAAAGTTAGGCTCATATCCGATCCTAAAATTATTATAAATTAGGTCCCTATTTTTAGCAAATTCATGAAAAAAATATAAAAAAATTATGAAAATTAATTATTAAATAAAACACGTAAAGCTAAAAAAAATCAGGTGTTAAAACAATCGAAAATCATCTCAAACCCAAAAATACACAAAAACAGCCAAACAACAGGTTTTTTGCATCAAAAGATCACCTATTCATAAATAGTTGCATACGTTCATGCTTATATTTCAATGTTGCGCCAAACTGCAGTATAAATGCATACATGTATGCAGTTAAACAACAATATACGCATCCTTTTATGCAGATATTCAAATTTAGCTTGCTTTCACTGTTTTCAGACATTGTTGTACACATTTATGCTCTTATATAGAATACAAGCATGTATTCATGCACATATTCAGTAGCCTTCCTCCCTTTTGAGTTTGTTGCACAAATTCATGCACATATACGCAATAGTTGCGTACATGTATGCAACTATTCATAATACATGCATCTCAGTTCAACTTCATATGCATACATGTATGCGATTATTTGTAATAGTTTCATACATGTATGCATATATTGGTCCAGATTCTGAACAGAAAACACTATATGAATATATGTATGCTACTATCGGCAATAGTTGCATAGAACTATGCAACTTTTTTTTTTTTTTTTTTTTTTTTTTTTGCGAATGCTTCTGGGACCGGGTTTTGCGAATGTTAGAACATGTAAAAGGCGAAGTGGCACAGACAAAAGGCGGAAATGGCAAAAACTTTTAGGTGGCAGCATAAAAACAGGGACCGGGTTTAGGTTCAAACTTTGGGAGGGACTTAGCTTTAATTTTAAACTTAAATAGGGATGTGACACTAATATTCACTATTTTAAATATGGTTTTAAGGATTTTTGATTTTAGCGGTTTAAATTCTTTTAATTACTGTGTTTATTATTGGAATTGTTGTAGATTTTTTTAAAATTTCAAACAATGACATGTGTTGGATTCTTTAGTTACTATTATTAGTTGGTTCATTTGGTTGGAAAGAAATCAAAGATTGTTTCATTCTATTTCTGATCATGTTGATAAATTAATCATTAGGATTGTTTCCTTCTGTCTAGATTGGATGTCTAACTCTCACTATAAGTTTTATAGAGATCCACGTTTTGAGAGATATTTGATTAAGATTAGATATAATTTGAGTTTATTTATTAGAATTAATTAGTATTTTAGTCGTAATAGTATTTGTATTTGTTATTGATTTCTGCTTTTTTGGTGTTTCATGTCTGTCTCTTTTTTCCTATTTTTATTCCTTTCTTTTTCATATATATGTATGGATATATTTATATACATACTTTGATATATATATATATATATAAATGTGTGTGTGTGTATATATATATATATGTATGATGGTAGCTTATGGTTTGGCTAGTTTCTTTCAGGTCATAGGTAGTTGATTATTGCTGAGGAGCTTTTTGGGAAGATGTTATGGATGGTTGATTTTTTTGCTTTAGAGTTTTTCTAGAGTGCAGTTTTGGAGAGTTATCGTGTTGTTCTGTTTTGATGTATTTGTTGTACTTAGTTTGGGGTGACTAATTTATTGTATAGGAATAGATATACTTCACTATCGGGTGGTGGCCTTACCGGAATTCGATATTGAAGTATGATGGGCGGTGGTTTATCCGGATTTCATCTATATACTATCCTATACATATATATAGTCATGTCTTTTGTAGCTTTTTCAGTTACCTTTCTGTCCTATAGTCTGACTTTGTAGACTTTATTTTTATTTATTTATATATGTGTGCTCTCTTCTTTTCAGAAGATCACACATTTTTTCTTTCAAAAAATTATCCAACCTTAATTATATCCTCTCTATTCTAAAATTTAAAGAAGTTTGAGAATTTTGGAATCTAGTTATATATATATAATTCTAATTTATTTGATTCTTGTGTGTGTGTATATATATTAATAGAAGGATTGGAACTCATTTGCGAAGGCTAGACCAATCCATTTCAACTCATATTATATTGTTCTTCATTTCCTAAGCACTGTGAGTGGAAATTATCCAAGCTCTATTGCTTATATTTTGTAGTTTGGATTTGGAATATTATGCCTAGATGGGATTTGGCTTAAACAATAATATAATGTTAAACCCTCACAAGTCCTATATTTTATTTGTAGTTGGAATGATCAACCAAAATTATTGTATTTTTGGGTTTATGTTGTTTGGATAATGGATATTTAGGTTTGTGATGTTGTAAAATCCTTAATTTATGAGTTTTGATTCACATAATTATTATTTTTTGTTCATATATGTTTATCTGCTAAAAACATGATATTTGTATATTGTAAAAACTATATGTTTAAGCATCTATTCTAAATAGATTCTTATGAACATATAATTTGCAATATATTATCTTAAGTTTTGTACACAACATAAATATATAAGTGAAGCAGTGTCAAAAGCAAGGGTTTTCGTATGAATTTGTATATATTGCATCTTACCTATGTTCCTATTATTCAAATAATTATTCAAGCCTAGGGTGCAAGTTTTTTCAAACATATACTGTTATTTCCCTTTTTGTTATAAATTATGAATATGCATGTTGGACCATGTTAATTAGGGAAATTGACTTGTACACCTTAATTGTTATTAATAGGATTGACATTTCAAACATGATTAGGATGTTATTCTCATTTGCATAATTTACGTCAATTTATATATATTTATAACGCAATTAAACGTAATAATAATGTTTACTAAGTGCGTGATAAATACGTATAAATTAGGAAATTGAATTTGAATGTCTCCATAGTAATTTGTATATGAGTGAGTTTATGGCTTTATTTATAATTATTGACACACAGACACGTGGTTAACCATTACTTGTAGTAGAAGTCTGCCCAGAACCGACCGGCATATCCAGCTCTACAAGTAAAACTGGTTAATGTGAGAGATCTAGGTGTTATGGGCCATTATAAATAATACAATAAGACGCAAAGTTAGTCCCAACTTGAAGTAGAAGCATGCCTAGAATTTCCCGGCAAATCCAGCATCTACAAGTAGTCAGTTTAATGTGAGAGGTCTGGGGTGTGTGTGTGTGTATTTGAATGTGAAGTAGTATGCCTTGAGAAGGTATTAAGTGGATGACCTACCTGGTTTGAATATTAAGTAGTTAACACTAGGTCCATTCCTAAGGTTCACTCCTTGGTTTATGACCCAACTCATGGGACTCGTCCTTACAAAGGTCTCAAAATGGTCATTAGGTCTGCCTTTCTGTTATAGGGTATTAAATGATCCTAGTAGACGATAACGTATAAGCTGGGTAGTTCTCCAAGTAATGTACGCTTCTTATTTAAGGTCTTAGTGAGGGCTGGCCTAGAGACGGTTTATATAAATGGCCTAAATGAACCACCGTCTAAAGGAAGTATTAAGTGACTAGAAGTTCACCCGGAGGGACAACTAGATAGTAACAAAATAGACTTCCAGGAGGGTCTTAAAAGAAACTATGTTTCTACCTAAACCTGATATCAAGTGGTCGTTACTATTTCTCAACCTACAAGGAAAGTTTATATATGGGACAATGGCATTAGGGACGGGGTCTTAAGTGATGGTCTGCCATAGGGTCTTATGTGGCTATAGAGATGTACACCCTTGGTAAATTAGGATATAGTTTTAAGCGACTAGGTATGCCTGCCTCGTGGGGGTATTAAGTGACTATAGGGACATCTACCCTTAGATTACTTTGTGAGGGTATTAAGTGTTTGTAAGTATGTCCGCCCTTAGAATTATATACATATCTTAAGTGATTGTTAGTATGTCTGCCTCATATGTTTAATTGTGCATGTTTGTTTGCATAGATATAAATGAAGAATTTACACTGCCAACTATAGGAAATAGTCATTCCTAAACTTATATGTTTTTCATTCATTAGAACTTTATGTTTTGACCTCCTTCCTGTTAACATAAACAGGTTAGTAGGTGAGGACCTTGGCTCTATGATGATTAGTGATTGCTTAGAGGAGGAGCCTTTTGATGGAGATTTTGTTATTTATGGCAGTAGTGTTATTATTGTGCAATGTCTTGGATTTTAGATATATAATAATTGATTTATTTAATTAATATTATAATGGTTTAATAATTTAATTGTTTTAAATTCAAATATTTCGAATATTTAATCAATATAAATAATGGAACAATAAAGTTTAAATCTGAAATGGTCGGAATTAGTTGAATTGGAATCTTTGTGTAGTTTGGATAATTTAGATATTTAAATTGGTTTTATATTCAAGTTATAATAACAAATATATTATTTAAACGACAGTTGAACATATTTATTTTAGTATAATTATAAATCGAGCCCGTAACGTCGTGATAGTTCATAATATGGAGTTTTGAACTTCAAACGATTATACAGAATCCGTTTTAAGTTGGAATTCTGTGAAACAAGAAACGTTCGTATCTGTTGAGCTATATTTTTCTAATGGAAGAGAAAAATGAATATTTCACTTTAAAATCAATTTTGGACGAGAATTTAATTACTTTTCTAATGGAATCTGTTGAGCTATATTTTCCAAATCAAATTTTCAGAAAGTCGCTATAAAATTGTTTATAAATCATAACGATAATTTAATTATTATAAATTATTTATTTCAAATTTGGATGAGATATTTGAGATGTAGTTATAATTTAATTTTTAGAATTTTACTATAATTTTAATTTTGGAAAATAATCAACTTTTTAATTGAAGTGTTTTACACCCTATATCAGCAGAATAATCTAACTAGTCTGTTTTATTATATTTTTGGGATAGTGGCACATTTCTCATCTCAATAATATTTTTATTTTTGTCGACAGTGGTCCCTAAATGATAAAAGTCTATATAACACGGTACCCGAAAATCTAATATATATATATATATACATATATATATTTAGAATAAAACTAATTCCTTCTTAGTTAAGTTTTCTCCTACACTAAGAAAGCTCGCGCCGGCACCAACGTACAAATCTTGAAGTGAAAACTCACGCTGGCAGCCTATCCTAAGATGTGATTTCTGTACTTTTACTTAAGCGTTAAGTTTCGCAAATCTATAAATATAAGACATACGCGAGTATTGTTTCTTTCCTTAGAATGAAAGCTTCGGGAATTCAAGATCGAAGCTTCAATGCAAACCCGTGTCTTCCTTTCTAATTTCAAATCCTCCTTTCATTTTCTAAAATCATATTCGAACCCTAAAATAATAAACCAATATATATAAAACGAAAGGAACGCAAGGAACATGGGAAGAGAGTTTGGCGAGATGGAACCTTGAGCATGCTTTTTGGAAGGAGAAAGTGATGTGGGAGGTTTTATAACAGTAATATGATGGCAGAAGGGAGGCACTGTAGCGTGGTTTGAGGAGTAGGGAAACATGCGAGTTGGAGATGAAATGGTGGGTTTCTCTTGTGCATGGGGGAGTGGTGAGGTGAGTTACGGTCTGAGAAATTTCTGGAATGCGTGAAGGACTGGGAAATGTTGTGCATGTGAGTGTAAAGGTTTGTGCATGGATACACATACGTGATTGCAGGGAAAATGCTTCAGGCAATGGAAGAATAAGGCGGAAATGTTGGTTTAAACATGGAGCAACTGGTGCTGGTGCATAGGGGTTTAATTGTGTGTACATTGCACAAGTGGAAAACAGAGGAGGAAAGGGAAATGCATAGTCATGGCAATACATAAGAGGAGCAGCAGTTTGTACGAGGGGGAGTATGGTGTTTAAAGTAATCGGAAATGGCTTGCCAACTGTTGCGTTAATGAACGCAACAGGAGCAGGTGACTAGTATAATTTGTTGGAGCAAGGAGACAATACCTTTTGAACGGTATGAGCATTTTCTTTATTTTGGAATTGGGCTGAATAATATATATGGCCTAGAAAATATGGAAAAAGGTATATTACAAGAAGGATAGGAATCTCGTAAAACACGGAATTTGCTTCCGGAAGGAACGGGTCTTTATTTCTCGGATTTGAACAAGGCAAATGGAAAGCATGTGTGAGTGTTGAAGAGGTATGTGGGCTGAATTTATTTATAATAAGGCCTGATTAATAATTACTTTAAGTTGGTTTTAAAATTTATAGGGTAATTATTTTGGGCGGGCTGAATTGTTAAGGCCCAAATCATAAACAAAAATCTGGTTTAATTTTAGTTTAAATAATGTATAAACCGGTAATACCCAAACTTATGTGTTAGTTATTGGAATTGCGCAAATATAGTAGTGTTGGAATCGCATGACCACAAGCTTCGCGATGGAACCGGTCAAGTGCGGTTTGGAGCTCATTTGAATTTACAGCAAGATAGAATGGTGGACTGGATTAATCGACTCGTAGTCGTTATTTAACGATTAACGAACAATATGTGTAAACTCACTATCTATCCAGTTTTATAATTTTATAAACATTATTTAATATTGATAAAAATAATTAAATGTTGTGTGTGATGGCCGTTTGGATGATTTGCTAATTAGCTGGTCGAATTAATATATACAGTCATATATATAAATCGTTGACTGAATATTGGTTTTGTCTATTATTTTATTTGTGTTATTTATATTGATTAACATCTGTGGATGCAGGGAAACAGGTTGAAGGGATCCAACTGGATTCCTCAACAATTTTATTGTTGATTTTCATATATTACATTATACGATGTGACAAAAATCTATGGTTGATTATTCTATAGTTGGGATGTTTGAACAGCATTGATCTAAATTAATTGGTACTAAAATACCATAAAATATGTTTGAATATACAGGAAAAGAAATTTGGGGGTTTTAAAAAGGAAAATAACTATTTTTTAAATAGAAATTGAAGGTCGAGTAAGCTAGATAACTTGTTTTATTAAATCAAGTAATTAAATTTATAGATAATATTTCAAAAATGAAATGGAATAATTATTATTAAATAATAACTAGGAAATGTAAATCCAAGAATGAATTTTAAAAAGGAAATGAGGAATCACTTTCCAAAGAAAACGATGAGATTTTTCGATGTTAGAAATGTAAGAAGGATTGAAATAATTACCTAAGGATGTAAAATTAGAATTCAACTTTGTCGAATATTTCTAAATAAATATAATTTAGAAATTACATATTATATAATTTAGAATTTGAAAAGATAATTAATATTTTATTTGAAACAAATAATTTAAATCAAATTTGAAATCGAGATGAAGTTATAAACTTGATAAAATTATCAAGAAGTTTACTTGTGAATGGAGAATATGGAATGGAATATAATTATGAAATTATAAAATAACTCAATGAATGGATTTTAATTGGTAATGATATTTTCAAAACAAATCAAGATTGATTTAGTAAAATGAGTCTAAGTTTTAGTATAGAAAGGATATTCACATTTTTAAAGTGAATAATGGTTTAAAAGCAAAGGTTTTGCAAATAGAAATGGAATTAAGGAAATTAGAAACTACCAAGAGATTAGTTAAGTTGAATGGGTTTCTATGTATTGATCTGATGTTGGTTGCGGCCTTCGGGATTGATACTTAGGGAGTTGTTCTCTTACTAGTTTACGGTTAGGGACTAATGGACGTTGAAGGATAGTGATGAGTGGATAAGAAATGGAAATGTTTTCCAAAGATAACGTATATTTTTGAAATACGGGAAATAAAGAGTTGTGAATATATGGAAACATTTTTCAAGAAATCGTGAGAGGATAAACAAGTTGAAGGGATATTTGAGTAAAGATATTGAAAGGAAATTAGGAAATGAATAATTTAATCATAAATTAAATTAAAGAGGATCAGTATTGATTCATGATTGATCGGTAAGATCTCTATTTGAAAATACGACCATTGTTTGTATGTAAGTTTTTCTTTGATAGTTAAATAACCGACTATCAAAGTGTTTGACCCTTTTTCCGTTGTTAATACTGGGAGACCGAGATCAGGTTTATTATCTGAAAACCACTCTATATGGCGTTAACGTTGTGAATCGAATATGCTGAAGATAATTGAAGATGGAGTTAGTGCAAGGGCTATTGTGTTAATCCTAGGTAGAAATTGTCTAAGGTGGATTTACAAAATAGTGCCTCCAGGTTGTCCAATCTGTAATGGCCCGTATTTTTGATAGTCAAATATTTAATTTAATTTATTATTTTAAATATCATATTTGGAATATTAATGGATTTTAATATTTATTTAGTTTATTAAAACGATGTTTGAATGTTAAATTTATATATAATTTGAAACGAGCTTGAAATGGCGCGGTAGTTCGTAATATTGAGTTTTGAACTTCAATTGAATATACAACATCCGTTTTAAGTCGGATTTCTGTGAAACAAGAAACGTAGGAATCATGTTGATTATAATTTTCTAATGAAAGAGAAAAATCCAGATTTCATGTTATAGATTGTCAGTTATGTCCAAATCAAATTATAAAATAGTCGCTAAGGAAATCCTTATTAAAATATAACGTTTATTAATGAATATAATAGGGTTGTAATAATATTTGGATACCATTTTAACTCAGAATGATGCTATTGAGTTGTATAGTTTATATTTGAAGCTATATGTTATTTCCAGTGGGTATTTATGATTATAATAATTTATTATTATTTAATCGATTATTCTGGAATTTATATAATATTTTATTAATATTATATAAGCCTTAAAATAGCAATTTGTGCAAACTGTCTCCGTTTTCGATGAAATTAGTTTCATTGGAACCGTTTCGTTAAATTATTGTACGATATTAAATTTTGCGGAAAACCAATGTCGTATATGACAACGGTAGCCATAAACGCCCAGTCATTTTATATAACGCGTAATTAATTTAATTTAAAAAAGAGATGTTTGTGTATAACTTGAACAGACGATCGAAATAAGCCGCGAAACTAGTTCCACTGAATTCGTGTTGACGATTAGAGTCAGTATAGATATATGGTTTGTTATTTTTGAAGACTGGGTAATTTGATGTCCAAAATAGCATTGTGGTGCATATAATAATATCGTACCGGAAAACAGTCTCGGAATTTGACGAAACCTATTCCATCATATCCGGAATATTTTTCTATGTTAAGATTAGGAGTTTCATCTCGATTGGAGATAGTATGTGATGATTTTTACATAGTACTTTATGGTTAAGTTTCCATTATAATATATTAATATAAAAATCTACCCTCCTTGTTCCTTACTTTCTTCCCAAACCATGGCATTTCCTTGGATGCCAATTTTTCTTTCTACATGTCGACCAAGTTCTTAAATACTCACCATCACACAACTACTTACAATATCTCTGAAAACCTATACCTTATATTTCCTTGCTTTCCACATATCTCTCCTTTATATAAACAATCGCCACTTCGTTACTTTACTTTCCTCTTTCCAGATCTAAACCATGTGTAATAACCCGGAAATCTGGGCCAGTTTAAAATTTTTATTTTGGCAATTTTAATGAATTTTGAATATTTAAAATAGATTATTTTAAATAAAATCGATGAAAAATTTATTTTGAATAGAATTCGACGTATATATTATATACGTCGTCGTTAGAATATAAATAATTATATATAATTATAAATAGAATTGAAAATGGCGCGGTAGTTCGATAATTCGATTTCAAACTTCAATTGAATGTACCGGGTGTAAAACAATCCGGATTTTAGTGAAACCAAAAACATTAGAATCTAATTGTGAATATCTTTCCAACGAATCCGAAAAATCAAATTTTCATAGCGGGAATCAAAAGATATGTCCAGTTGAAAATTCTGAATAGTCGCTATGGAATTCAGGCCCTTAAAAATGGGAATTTTGCAAACGACCTCGGATTTCGACGAAACCACTTTTATTGGATCCGTGATGTCAAGTTATTGCTAGATTCCAAATTTCATAATTTTTCGAATCAATATGTGAGCGTGGAAAAGGAAAACGCGTTTGACCAGTTTCAGTTGATTTTAATCGACTGGAAATTGGCCATTTTTCTAACGGTCTCAGAATTCTACGAAACTAGTTTTGTTAGGACCGTATCGTTAATACGAAGCCAGAAAATATTTTTCTGGAATTTTTCGAGTTCGTATGTGACCCCGGTAAATTGAAATGTACGTTTAAAATTTAATATAATGATTTAAATGTAAATTTAACGGAAACTGGTCAAAATGATCGAATCAGTTTGCGATACATATCCCATTGTGTTCAGAATGGGGGTAATTAGCTAGGGGCAACAGTAGTTGGATTTGATTTGGAGTTCGTGGCATTAAACAAGAATTAAACGAATTAAATAATTATATATATACTAGTATATATACCTCATACCCTAAGCCCTAGTCAAAGTCAAACCGTTGGTCAAATTCTCTTTCGCGCCTCCAGCTCTACGATAGGCGGAAATTTCTCCTGATTTCCCATCTCGATTTCTTTTAAACCGTGAATAATTTCAAGAAGAAATCAAAGCAAAAACTAGAGAGCTAAGTGAGGGGAGTAAATCAAAATGGGTATGGCGATCTCTGGTGGAGTGTGGAAAGAGAATCGATCCCTCAAGCAGCAGCAGTTCGCGCCGCCGTATCTCCTCTCTGACGCCGCCGAGTTCAACGCTGAGGCAGAAGCAGGTGCGGTTTTCCAAGCCCTCCCACGTGGTGATGTTCGATCACCGCCAAGCTCCTCCAATTTCCTGCAAATCCGAACCCTAGTTTGGGAGGGGTGAAAGTAAACGTCGGCCTTGTTTCCAGAAACATAACTGTGAGCTTACTTTTGTTTTTATATTTATTTCTTTTACTTTTCAGTTTTAATATAAATAAAATTGTTTAAATTTTAAGTTTAATATAAATAAAAATTGTTTAAATACATGGTTTTGAACATATAAAATATACATGGTTTTGAAATGAATTTTGCATTGTTTTAAAAATAAAATTAGAACTGTTTTGAAAATAAAATTTACATTGCTTTTAGGACATTAGAATTAGCATGGATTTATAAAAATAGGATCTTGATTTTTAATATAGCAAACTGAATAGTAAAAATATGATTTTTATTATGTAATTAGCGAAATAAAAATATAATTTTTATATAAAATGAGGCGTCGAAGAAATATATAAAAATATGATTTTTATTTATTGAATGAAGCAATAAAAATGTAATTTTTACATGATAGGAATATTAGAAATATCATCTTTATATGTGTAGAAAAATAAAAATGTGATTTTTATAATGATAATGTTGAAAAGGCGGGACCTTTATATAGAGAATAGCGAAATAAAAATTCGATTTTTATATATTGAATAACGTAATAAAAATTTGATTTTTATATATTGAATAGCATAATAAAAATTCGATTTTTATATATTGAATAACGTAATAAAAATTTGATTTTTATATATTGAATAGCATAATAAAATTTGATTTTTATATATTGAATAACGTAGTGAAAATTCGATTTTTACATATGTAGTGGCTACGGCAACGAAGATGACAAAAATGCGATAAAGATGAAGATTTCTATCAAAGAAGAGTCGAGATGATTGGATAGCTATCGGTGAGAATTTCTCACTCTTCAATTTCTTTTCTAGTTATATATATACTAGGATGCAGACGGTGCTTAGTAGCACCCGACACAATCGTCCACAGACCATGGACTTGTTTGTTTGGTTGCATAGATTAGTTAGATGATTTGATTTGAATTTGGTTGTTTGGTGATTTTGATTGATGTGTGAATGGCGTGGGCCTTCACTAGACCGGGGATAAGGCTAGGCCTCGTCCCGTTTCTAGTATCGTGCCGTTATGCCGCCGAAATTTTCTAAAATATGTTAGAAAAATAAAAATATCATTTTTATTGTGTAAATGAACTGAATAGAAATTCATATGTTGAAATAAAATGTTTTTATCGTTAAAACATAATTTTTAACGTGAATATGAATATAGTAAATGTGAATAAATAAATATTCATTTACAAACCAGACGGTTTGTTTATGTACACTGATTTGACTGACATTGATTGGGACGATAAATTTTACACATCGCCCAACAGCACAAATAAAATATGCGTTTGATTGTTTGAAACCCTACACGGGTGTTGGGATGAAATTTGAAGTTCACTCATCCTGACTGATTAAACATGTCGATCGATTGATTGACAGGCTGTTATAAGCGTTAGATACCTATATTTGATGCTTATACAGTGTAGTGCACTTTGGTTGATGGTTGATTATTTTTCAATGCTATTGTATACGTGTGATGTATGAAAATCCATATAATTAACATTATATGGTGATTGATTGGGCCTCATTCCAATTTAGAAAATAAAGAATATTATAAAATAAAGGTTCATGTGTTGACTGTACTCATCCGTTGAGATTAGTCATGTGTTGAACGAGATATTTTAACAATAAAATTTATATCTTTATCTCTATAAAATAAAGGTTCATGTGTTGACTGTACTCATCCGTTGAGATTAGTCATGTGTTGAACGAAATAATTTAACAAAAATAGTCACACGTGGACAGTACTCACTCGTTGAGATTAGTCGTGTGTTGACAAAAATAAATATTCATTTGTTGAATAGAATGAAGGAATATATGAAGCCGTGTTGATTAGATTGACGCCATTTTGACGTGAACGATATTTATATCGATTTGATTTCGAAATGAATTGAATATATAACGATTTCGAAATGAATTGAATATATAACGATTTCAAAATGAATTGAATATATAACGATTTCGAAATGAATTGAATATATAACGATTTCGAAATGAATTGAATATATAACGATTTCGAAATGAATTGAATATATAACGATTTTGAAATGAGTTGAATATATAACGATTTTGAAATGAGTTGAATATATAACGATTTTGAAATGAGTTGAATATATAACGATTTCGAAATGAATTGAATATATAACGATTTCGAAATGAATTGAATATATAACGATTTTGAAATGAGTTGAATATATAACGATTTCGAAATGAATTGAATATATAACGATTTCGAAATGAATTGAATATATAACGATTTTGAAATGAGTTGAATATATAACGATTTTGAAATGAGTTGAATATATAACGATTTCGAAATGAATTGAATATATAACGATTTCGAAATGAATTGAATATATAACGATTTTGAAATGAGTTGAATATATAACGATTTCGAAATGAATTGAATATATAACGATTTCGAAATGAATTGAATATATAACGATTTTGAAATGAGTTGAATATATAACGATTTCGAAATGAATTGAATATATAACGATTTCGAAATGAATTGAATATATAACGATTTCGAAATGAATTGAATATATAACGATTTCGAAACGAATGTTGAAAAGCGATTTCGAAATGAATTGAATATAAAACGATTTCTAAACGAATTGAATATATAACGATTTTGAAATGAGTTGAATATATAACGATTTCGAAATGAATTGAATATATAACGATTTCGAAATGAATTGAATATATAACGATTTCGAAATGAATTGAATATATAACGATTTCGAAACGAATGTTGTAAAGCGATTTCGAAATGAATTGAATATAAAACGATTTCGAAACGAATGTTGAAAAGCGATTTCGAAATGAATTGAATAGAAAACGATTTCGAAATGAATTGAATATAAAACGATTTCGAAACGAATGTTGAAAAGCGATTTCGAAATTAAAAAACGATTTCGAAATGAATTGAATATAAAACGATTTCGAAATGAATTGAATATAAAACGATTTCGAAATGAATTGAATAAAAAACGATTTCGAAATGAATTGAATATAAAACAATTTCGAAAAGAATTGAATAGAAAACGATTTCGAAATGAATTGAATATAAAACGATTTCGAAACGAATGTTGAAAAACGATTTCGAAACGAATGTTGAAAATGAATTGAATATAAAACGATTTCGAACTAAATTGAATAGAAAACAAATTGAATTCAAATGGAATAGAAAACGAATTTGAATTAAGTCGAATAGAAAACCAATTTGAATTGAATCGAATAGAAAACGACTTTGAAATCGAATTGAATTGAAAACGAATTCAAATTGAATTGAAAGCGAATTGAAAACGAATTCAAATTGAATTGAAAGCGAAGTGAAATGAATTCAAATTGAATTGAAATTTGAATTGAATAGAAATGAATTTTAAAACGAATTTATAAAGAAGAATTCAATTTTGCTTTGAATTGAAATGGAAGTTGAAATGAATTTTGAAACAAATTTTAAAAAAACTATTTATAAAATTGGTTTTAAATAGAAATCGACGAAATATATCTTATATATATTATATATATAATATAATGGCCTGAATAGAACGCGCCGCGCCGCGGCATTCGTGAATTTCGACCATTTATTTCAAACGGACATTACGGGAGATCCGACCGTCGGATTCTCCTAAAACCGGAATCGTTGGGTCCGTATCGAAAAGAGCTTTTTAACGAATATTAGAAATTCAAAATCTAACGGTTGGATTTGGAGATACGTCCAAATCAAATTCAAAAAAGGTCGTTGTAAGTGCAATTCGATGGCCGTTGATGGAAATCGACTGTACGAGCCTTGACGAAATTATTAAAAATATCAATAATTTGTGTAAAATCAGAAGAAATGATTTGGGAAATTTTGGGATGAAAAACTCCATATTTGAAAAGATAAAAATGGATTTTTATCGAAATGAACTATTTTGAACTAAATTTAAAACCCGATTTGTTTTTAAATAAATAAATTAGATTTAAAAAGGGGTTTTAAATAATCGGAATTCCTAATATATTTGATTTAAATTGAACTAGAATTGATTTGTGGGTTTATCGTGAACTGTGTTTTAAATAACATTAGTTCTTTAACCCGATAATAAATAGAATGTGATTTGGGTTTTTCGGGAACTGTGTTTTAAATAACACTTAGTTCTTTAACCCAATAAAAGGAGTTTTAACGAATCAGCAATCAGGTTGAAATGTGAATCTATAATCTAAATTATCAAATTTAGAAATGAGCGAGAATGGAGTATCACCAGTTTTGCTCCAAAGTGATAGTTAAATCTTTAATTAGATTTGAACGTAAAATGGTAATTAATTTTACCGATAACACCATAGTATTAGATATGGAGTATTACCAGTTTTGCTTCATGGGATGAATAGGTTGGGATTGGGAAATAAAATAAATAATTACTTCGTTGTGGTTCGCTAATCTCGACTAGTTTGGAAAACCATATTTTGGTTTGAAATGACATCTAAAGGAAGATTAAAGGATAAATTTTAAAGAATTTATCTTGGATAAAATTAATGGGAACCTTTCCCTAAAAATGTGATTTGGTAAATAAAAGAATATTCTGAATTGGAATGAGGCGTATGTTGTGTTTGTGTAACATTTGTTTTCAATATACGCGGGTTGTTCGGAAAGTCCGGGTTTATACCCATTCTGAATAACCGCTTCGACGATATGTCGAAGATGAAGACGGTGGTTGAAGACCGGAAGTCTTCACATCGTTTGGATTATTACTGACGATCCTGATTGGGCTGTACACCCAAGAGGATGGAAATAGTTGGTGGTCGTCCAGACGTACTTGGAGATGGATGGATATGCGAGGAAAGTGCCTCCGGTTTCGTTCAGACCCAGAACGGACTTGTAAATGGATTGTGTGTCTGACATTGGATTTTATTCTGTGTTGATTGATTTCTATTAAATATACATCTGTTTGGCGGCGGAGAATTTATTCTCCTGCTTAACGCCCTTCTCTGAGACGTACGAGCTCAGAGGTTGTATATCGATGGACATCAGTCGCATGGCATGAATTGCCTGTGTGGCACGCTAAGATGCAATGATCAAGGCTTCTGTTGAAAAGCAAAGTCTTGTGGTTGATGATCAAAGCACGGCCCCTGTGGCGTAGCTTTGTGTATAGCGTGGATTCGCGAGCCTCACACCTCGGTATGAGTCAAAAACGGGATGAGGACCCAAGGAGTGCACGACGTTTCTTTCTAGCTATGGGTGGTGTTAGTGACCTACCAGCCCTGACATTTATATAAACGTGTGTTCAGGAATTGCCAATCCTCTAACGTAAGTGAGGATCGGCCTTGGAGGATCCCAGGATTGCCCAGAGTGTGTAGTCCTGAGACATTTGCTAGAGTGTCTCGAACGTAGAGAGGAGCTTGCCCCTTGCCTCGACTCATGACGGAAATCCAATTTCCAATACGTGTATTGCGGTTTTAATTGTAGAACTAGTATGGCGACATGATATATGGTACCCATGCCGTCTATGATTTATATTTATGATTGAAATTGTTTTGACACTATACACTTATTATAGTATCAAATGATTTGTTTTAAACGTACCAAGCATGTTTGGCTATTATAAGGGAAAACCCTATCCTCCGGCTTGCGTTGCATTGTGTGATGGGACCTGGGTCTTATAATAGCTTCATTTTTTTGAAAAAGCATTGCGTTGTTTATTCTATGCACTGGTATTCTTGGGAGGAAACCCATTCCGTGTTATACGGCGTGGTCCCTTGAATTACTTCCTTTTAAAATAAAGTTTTAAATAACTGTTTTAGTTCTCACACCAGTCACATGACTGACCTGGAGTTTATTGTTTTAACCTAAACTCTGGGTGCCCCTATTTTCCGCATGGGCAGCTAGTAGTTTTGGTTTTTGCAGATTTATATTCACAGGATCCTGATTTACAGCTGGAATGATATCCGGAAAGCTCTGTATCCGTATATCACCTTCAGTTGTGCTTTGTATTATTTTCCGCTGCTATGTAATTTATTGTAATCTCTGATATTTGTCGAATGTAATTTATTCATTTATACTCTGTATATTCTTGTATCCACAATGAAATGTTCTTCTGTTTATGTTCTGTTTTGTCTTGTCCTCAACGCCATCCGTGCTTTCCTTTCCGGGGAAGTTCGAGTCGTGTCACCATGCTTCAATGGCAAACTAAAAAAAAATCAAAGAAAAATTTATGCTCCTCTAAAATCTCTAAACTAAAAATTTTCTACTGCAATTGGATTAAGCTCAGCAAGATGGTTCGAATCAACTATAGTGATGAATTTTTGAATCTGGATAGAAATTGGTCTGATAGACCACACAGTTCAAAGCCAAACTATGACCGATGGAGGACATCGAGTTGGGTGATACTAGAGCTGAAGAACGGTGGAGCCCAGGCACTCATCTCGGCGGTCGTCAATTGCCATCTGGTGGCTGGAAATTATGGTGGTGGTGGATTGTTGAGTGCGTACATGGTTCGAAGAAACAGGAGTATGAGGCCGAAGAAGGAGGATGTCATGGTGCACTTTCCAGCAATCGTGGATGGTGCTTAGATGGTCTGGAGAGGTTGCGACATAGTGAAAATCTTGTGGTGATGTGCGTTGTTTTGCTCAACGTGCGAGTGTTCTTAAACGTGAAGAAGGAGACTTTGTGCTGAAAGAAGATAATGGATCGACACTCAGCAGTACTAATAGTGTAATTAAGTTTTAATCCATAATTAAGGGTTATAAAATATGATTAAATCTAACTTTTGTAAAACAGAAAATGTGACTTGGTGGCAGGTTCCTATAAGGTATTTAAATAAAGTAGAACGAATGGGAGAGGGGAGAAAAGGGATTGGCCTGATTCTGGTGTAACAAAATGTAAATGGTTAATTAATTGAATTAAGTGATGGTTATATTGATGAAAACCATTAAACTAATTACTGTTTAATGTTCAGGTGAGTGATAACGAAGGTAATCAAAAAGAGAAGGGGCGGTTGTTAGTTCTGAAGCCAGACTTAAGTAATCAAGATGATAAATAATTAACTAATTATTATGATTATAATATGATTAATTTTAATAATGAGAAAGAAATGTAGTAACACCCATGATTTGGTGAAGGCGTTTTTGGATACCTGTTGCAGTTCAAACAGGAAAGAAGACATTGTATACGGGAGGAGCAATGTTAATCAGCCTATATTTTTTTAATTATAATTAATGAAGTAATTATATTATTAACAACCTTAAGTAGAGAATTAATTACTGATTTAATTCTGTAATCTTTAAATATTAATAACATATTCCTATATAATCAGAACTGAACGATTTAAATTGCGTTAGGACCGTCTCGACAAACACTACATTATGGAGTGGACTTGGATGGAACTGGAATCAACCGAAATTTTTAATTAAATTAAACAACCGTTTAATTTAATTAAAACGAGCTGTTGACAACGGAATCAAATCAAGGTGAGTTAAACTCACTCAATTTCCCACATGTATTTTATATAAGTTGGGTTTATTTGTTTGTGTGTTATGGATGATTTTTATTGGATGATGATTGGATTATATATTCATATAGTGATTGAACTGTTAAGGTAAACGTTCGTTTAACTTAATAATATCGTTATTTATAACGATTGAATCCAATTGAGGTAATTTACCTCAATGGTTACGTTTATAATAATATAAACATTATAGATAAGTAATTGGATGTTTGAATTTCTATTATTAGCCTATTATTGACTGTTACAATCCATTATTGACTATTATTATTTCACTTTTTATTTCATCTGTTTAGATGGAAATTGATTATTAATTATCCCTCTGAATGATTCGAATTGAGGTAACCCATTGTTTTGCATCGAATAATAGTTTGGGGAAATCCAATTGGATTCCTCACTGATATTGATAATGTTCATCAATATAATTTATTGTGTTCATCTGAGTGTGAAATGGTTTAATATTTCACGGTTTGGTACTATAGTAGACATTTGCCTCTTAAGTACCGTTAGAAAAAGAAAGGATTTTTGAAATTGGTATTAAATTGATTTCGAAGATACAAAAATGTTTATATATGGATTTGAAATATGATTTTGATCATAAATATAAATATCAAAGTTTAATTTATTGGTTTTATATTTTTTAAATTTATAATTAATAGAAATATAAGATATTATTTAATGAATAGTTAAACGATATAAACTTATCGTATTTGTTTTAAAATTTGTAAATTTGTAGGTAAAGGCCTTAACAACCATAAAGGAAGTTTAAACGGATTTCAAAATATTGAAATGGAATAATTGAATCATGGAGTTACGAGAATATATAAAAGAGATTGAGAAGTGATATTTTTGTAATAAATGATCGTTTTAAACAAACATTGTTTTAAAATAAACGAAATGTGATTGAATAACATTTCGTGAACAAGATTAACGAATTAACAGAATTGGAAATGAATAATGTTTATTGGGTTGAAGTTTATTCCGAAGTTCTGAATGTAAATTGTAGGTGAGAGCCAAGAAATGAAATTGAATTATAAGTCATCGCTAATGAATTGCAAGTGGAATTTGTAATTGAATTTTAAGTTTTGGAAAGGGAATTTGTAACATTCATTACGAACGATAAATTGAATTATTTGATTAATAAACTGAAGATCTTTTTAAAGAGTTGTCGTACCATTTTTTAGACAATAAATAAGTTGTTAATAATGAATTGAAAAGAGTTTGATAAATGGAAGTAAAAGAATTTGGAGATATAATTCTGTAACGTTTGATATAGAAGTTAAGTTAAATTATTTTGATTAATAAAATATAAGATATTTAAAAGATAACAAATTAAGATTGGAAAAGGTGTTCATATACGATTGTGAGGATATTTATATAAGATTTGTAAAGGATGTTTATATACGATGTTAAATCAATAAATAGTGATTATTGAGAATATTGGTAAATTATATTTATAAATAGATATTGAAATAATTTATAAAAGGATTCGAATTTTAATTGAATCGAGACTCGTGAATTATACTGAAAGAGTTATTTAAGAAATGAAGAAAGTTACAAATAAGAGTTTACTTAAACAATTAAGTAAACGTGTTTGAGATTTCAAATGAAATGGATGTGTTAATAAACTTCTATCTATTTTGAAGAGATGATTGTTGTTGGTCAAGGTCTGAGAGGTAAATAGAATACCCCAACTTGAGTGACTTCATGATTATCCAAGGATGGTATCAGTTTACAAACGAGAGGAGTTAAGGGAAATATAAGCTATTATTTTTGTGAATGATTTTATAAACTATATTAGAAAAGTTTATAAGATGAATGAATGGTTTTAAGAATATTCTTATTAGATAATAATACAAAAAAAGCTATATTCCAAATAGTGGAAGATATTAAGAATTTAATTAACATATGGTTAATTAAAGAGGCTAAATGATGCTGGGTACTGAATCAGTGAATTCGTTTTTATTTTATGGATGAATGGTTGTTTATTTAAGTTTATTTGGTAGTTAAATAACCGACTATCAAATCTGTCCTATATGCATGTTGGTATGGAAAGACCAGGATCGAAGTCATATTCAAAAACCATTATGACCAACAAATATGTGAAGATATCAGAAGATATTCGAGATGGAGTATTGAAGACCATAGATCTCCATAAACAGAAGAACTGCTAATAATCGCTAGTTTAGCAGCCAGAGATAAATTGTGGTTCTGTCATGGTTGAAATCTATGGAATACAAGGACTTCTCGCTACTGTTCTATGGGGTGATTCCTAGGATGTGGTAGGAGGGTGACTTTGGTTCGTCCTGTTGTTGGATGACTTGTATGGACGAATGTATGACAGAGTATTTCCAACGGGGTCACGTACGTTGATTTCTTCAAACGTGTCATAGTTGGCTAGCGCCCAACAAGGGTATTTTTGTGGACGTCAATTAATGATATCCAGTGGATCTGATGATGTGGCATTCAAAGTGAATGGTGGCCAGATTTTCAAAGGAAAAAAAGAGAGAGAAAGTAAAAAAAAGAAAAAAAAGGAGAAACACGATGACCTCAAGCCTTATCAACCGGGAATGGCATAAAATCGGATAGGTAGCATGGCTATGTGGGTCGCACCCATCAAAAAGGTATATCATTACCTGATCTGGTGAAATCAAATGCCTTCGGTTGCCCTTTTTATTTTTATATGTATGTCATCGGTTCAGTTGGTTGGCCTCCAACCGTGATAATGATATATTTGGTACTCTCTAGAGAAAGTGAGGGGCCGATCATGTTTAGCCCGGGTTGCAAGAAGTTCTTGTTGAACCCCCAATGTATTCATCTCCAGAGGTACATTGTCGGGAAGGTGGTCCCATACATTGCCAGGAAATCTATTCTCCAATAAGAGCTTGCGGTTTTGATTGTATACTATATATGTGGAGCTTGAGATGCAAGCATTCCGCTAGATCGCTATTTATTTGTATTTAGACACTATCATAATATCAGAATAATATTGATTTCAAAAATTGTTTTGGGTTATCATAAGGTAAAAACCGTCCGTATTTATGTTTGGATATGGTCTTACGATTATCCTTTTCTTTCGAAAAGATTTTGATGCTAAAATCAATTTGTGTGATGCCATTAAACTTAGTGTGTTTTTCTCACTCTGGTTCACCAAACTGGCCTGGTGTTTATAATGCTCAGGTTAGACCGAGTTGTACAGGTTCAGGTTATCGGGTACTATAAAGAGACGAGCTGGAAGAGTTCCAATGTATGATATTATATTTTTAGCTGTGTGATTGTATATGATGACAGATTATTATAACTATCCAGATGTGTGATTTACTCTGATGATTGTAAGTATATTTTCAAGATCTCAATAAAAATATATTTCTATATTATATTTTGTTCCACTACGATGTGAGATTCTGTGTTGTGTTAGTTCTTTTTCTTCTTCTATTCTAATATTTCTTTTTTATTTCATCCTGTAATTTCCTTCTATTAACGATTCAATGTTTTCGTTGCTTGAATAGTCGACATGGTATTTTATATCGATTTTCGGGGTCGAAGAACCTTGGGCCATTACAGTGGTATAAGAGCTGTTGGTTTAGTAATAACCTTGGCTCTATGATGTAACTCGATAGAGATTGGGTTAGTTATACCCTAGATTGAGTTGAGTGTATAATGAGAGCACATATTTGTAAATTTTATAAATTTTTGTATTGTGTTGTTTGATCAGTTCAAGTGTTGAGAATCATTGAACTGGCGGTGGTACAATATTGTTTTGAAAAGGGGTAAATGAAATAAATTTACCCAAATTATATTTTTGTATAGAAAAGAAGTAATTTTATCAAATTATTGAGATATTGACTTGTGTGTTTGGTTGATTTGAATGGAATTCAAATTAGATTAAAATTTGAGTCGGAACCTAACCTAGTTAAGTGAAAAAAATTATTGGAATTAAATTGAAATAGATTTGGAATTTGGAATCTAGTGAATAATAATGAATAGAAATCAATCGAATATTAATTATTTGATGTTAAAGTATGGGAAACCAAAGTGAATATTCAATTGAAGGTAAATTAAATTGATTTAATTGAGATGGTTATGCATTTGTTATTTATTGGTACTGATTGTGTGTTAGATTGGTTGAATATAATTCATTAACGAATTATAATAGAGTTAAATAAATTGAAAAATAAATTTCAGAATAGTAAACTGAAATAAAACTGCATGTGAATTGAAATTAATGATTTAAACCCTGTATTTGAAAACGAATTGATGCTTTATGTTTGATTTTGGAATTGATATAGTTATATTTGTTGATATAAATTAAGAATTTCATATATCTGTTACTTATATGGTGAACTGAGTTAAGTACAGGTACCAAAAGGCAAGAAGATTGATTCTGATTGAGTAGATCGCGATAAATTGAGCAAGTATGCTCAATAGCGCTTGTAAAAGGTACGCATACGTGGAAATATAAAATTTTGGGTTTTGATTTTGTTTTCTGACTGTGTGGGTCGATGTATATATATTATTCATTCCTGCGATATCGCAGAAGTCCCTCCTATAGGGGAAACTCTGCCGAATTTTTCCGGAAATTTAAAGTGTTTGAATTTTTTTCGATATTTTTGAAAATATTTATTTACTATAATAAGTTGATTTTCGTCTTAAAATATAAATTGGATTTTAAGTTATAATGGGTTCGTAACATTCTTCTTACCTTAGTAATTTCCGGGACGAAATTCTTTTAAGGGGAAAGAATGTAATGGCCCGTATTTTTGATAGTCAAATATTTAATTTAATTTATTATTTTAAATATCATATTTGGAATATTAATGGATTTTAATATTTATTTAGTTTATTAAAACGAAGTTTGACCGTTAAATTTATATATAATTTAAAATGTGTTCGACGTGGCGCTGCGGTTCGTAATATTAAGTTTTGAACTTCAATTGAATATACAGAATCCGTTTTAAGTCGGATTTCTATGAAACAAGAAATGTTTGAATCTTGTTGATTATAATTTTCTTATGAAAGAGAAACATCCAGATTTTGTGTTATAGATTGTCAGTTATGTCCAAATCAAATTTTAAAATAGTCGATATGGAAATCGTTATTAAAATATAACGTTTATTAATGAATATAATACGGTTTTAATATAATTTGGATACCGTTTCAACTCAAAATGATGCAATTGAATTGTACAATTTATATTTGAAGCTATATGATATTTCCAATGGGTATTTATGATTACAATAATTTATTATTATTTAATCAATTATTTTGGAATTTATATAATATTTTATTAATATTATATAAATCTTAAGATAGCGATTTGTGCAAACGGTCTCCGTTTTCGATGAAATTAGTTTCATTGGAACCGTATCGTTAAATTATTGTACGGCATTAAATTTTGGGGAAACCAATGTCGTATGTGACAACGGTAGCCATAAACGCCTAGTCATTCTATATAATGCGTAATTAATTTAATTTAATTTGAAAAAGAGATGTTTGTGTATAACTTGAACAGATGATCGAATTAAGCCGCGAAACCAGTTCTATTGAATTCGTATCGGCGATTAGAGTTAGGATAGGTATACAGTTTGTTATTTTTGAAGACCGGGTAATTTGATGTCCACAATAGCATTGTGCTGCGCATAAAAATAGTGTACCGGAAATCAATCTCAGAATTCGACGAAACCTAATCATTTTGTCATGTTCATTTGATAATATTTCCTCACTGCTATTGATAATGTTTGTCAGAAGTTCGAAATGTGATATTCCGAAGTTCGGAATGCAAATTGAAGGTGAGAGCAGAGAACCGAAATTGAATTATAAGTCCTCGCTAATGAATTGCAAATGGAATTTGTAAATGAAGTTTAAGTTTTGGAAAGGGAATTTGTAACATTTGTTACGAATAATAAATTGAATTATTTGATTAATAAACTGAAGATCTTCTTAAAGAATTGTCATATGAATTTTTAGACAATAAATAAGTTGTTAGTAATGATTTGAAAAGAGTTTAATAAATGGAAGTAAAAGAATTTGGCGATATAATTCTGTAACATTTGATACAGAAGTTAAATTAAATTATTTTGATTAATAAAATATAAGATATGTAAAAGATAACAAATTAATATTGGAAAAGGTGTTCATATAAGATTATAAAGATATTTATATAAGATTTGTAAAGGATGTTTATATACGATGTTAAATCAATAAATAGTGATTATTGTGAATGTTGGTAAAATGTATTTATAAAGATATATTGAAGGAATTTGTAAAAGGATTCGAATTTTAATTGAATCGTGACTCATGAATTATACTGGAAGAGTTATTTAAGAAATGAAGAAAGTTATAAATAAGAGTTTACTTAAACAATTAAGTAATTGTGTTTGAGATTTCAAATGAAACGGATGTGTTAATAAACTTCTATCTATTCTGAAGATATGAATGTTATTGGTCAAGGTATGAGAGGTAAATAGAATAACCCAACTTAAGTGACTTCATGATTATCCAACGATGGTATTAGTTTATAAACGAGAGGAGTTGAAGGATATTTCCGTGAATGATTTTATAAACTATATTAGAAAATTTTATAAGTTGAATGAATGGTTTTAAGAATATTCTTATTCGATAATAAGAAATAAAAGCTATATTCCAAATAGTGGAAGATATTAAGAATTTAATTAACAGACGGTTAATTAAAGAGGCTAAATAATGCTGGATACTGAATCAGTGAATTCATTTTTATTTTATGGATGAATGGTTGTTTATTTAAGTTTATTTGGTAGTTAAATAACCGACTATCAAATCTGGCCAACGCACATGTTGATATGGAAAGACCGAGATCGAAGTCATATTCGAAAACCATTCTGACCAACAAATACATGAAGATATCAAAAGATAATCAAGATGGAGTATTGAATACCATGGATCTTCATAAACGAAAGAACTACTAATAATCGTTGGTTTAGCGGCCAGAGATAAACTGTGGTTCTATCGTGGTTGAAATCTACGGATTGCAAGGACTTCTCGCTATTGACCTATAGGGTGATTCCTAGGATGTGGTAGGAGTGTGCCTTCAGTTCATCCTGTTCCTGGATGACTTGTATGGATGAATGTCTGACAGAATATTTCCAACGGGGTCACGTACGTTGATTTCTTCAAATGTATCATAGTTGGCTAGCTCCCAACTAGGGTATTTTTGTGGACGTCAATTAGTGATATCCAGTGGATCTGACGATGTGGCATTCAAAGTGAATGGTGGCAAGATTTTCAAAGAAAAGAAAAAAAGTGAGAGGAAGAAAAAAAGGAAAAGAAAAGGAGAAATACCATGACCTCAAGCCTCATCAACTGGGAATGGCAAAAATCAGGTAGATCGCATGGCTATGTGGGTCGCACTCATCAAAAGGGTATATCATTACCTGATCTGGTGAAATCAAATTCCTTCGGTTGTCCCTTTTATTTTTATATGTATGTTATTGGTTCAGTTGGCTGGCCCCCAGCCGTGTTAATGATATATTCAGTACTCTCAAGAGAAAGTGAGGGGTCGTTGATGTTTAGCCTGGGTTGCAAGATGTTCTTGTTGAACCCCAATGTATTCATCTCCAGAGGTACATTGTCGGGAAGGTGGTCCCATACCCTACCAAGAAATCCATTCTCCGATAAGAGCCCGCGGTTTTGATTGTATACTATAAATGCGGAGCGTAAGATGCAAGCATTCCGCTAGATTTCTATTTATTTGTATTTAGACACTACCATAGTATCAGAATAATACTACTTTCAAAAATTGTTTTGGGTTATCATAAGGTCAAAACCATCTGTATTTATGTGTGGATTCGGTCTTATGATTATCCTTTTCTTTCGAAAAGATTTTGACATTAAAATCAATTTGTGTGATGCCATTAAACTTAGTGTCTTTTTCTCACTCTGGTTCACCAGACTGACCTGATGTTTGTAATGCTTGGGCTAGACTGAGTTGTACAGGTTCAGGTTATCGGGTAATATGAAGAGACGAGCTGGAAGAGTTCCAACATATGATATAATATTTTCCGCTGTGTGAATGTATATGAGGACAGATTGTTATAACTATCCAGGTGTGTGATGTATTCTGGTGATTGTAAGTATATTTTCAAGCTCTCAATAAAGATATATTTCTATATTATATTTTGTTCCGTTGCGATGTGAAACTCTAGGTTGTGTTATTTCTTTTTTTTCTTCTCTTCTAATATTTCTTTCTTTCTTATCTCATCCTCTAATTTTTTTATATTAACGGTCCAGTGTTTTTGGTTCTTGAATAGTCGACACGGTATTTTGTATCGATTTTCAGTGTCGAAGAACCTCGGGCCTTTACACAATCCAAGGACAACTTGAATGGATGAACGTCTAACAAAGTATATCTGATAGATCGCGTAAGTTGATCTTTCAAACATATATACATTTGGTGGCGGAGAAATTCTCTTCTCTTAGCTTATACCCATGGTATTTTTAGGGAAATCAATTTGTGATTTGATGGGTATGACGGTGTGGCATTCAAAGTAAATAAAGGAGTGATGTGTTAAAAGATACGTTATGACCTCAAGCATTATCAACCGTGAAATGACAGAAATCGGGCTGGAAACATGGTTAAGTGGGTCGCGCACAATTAGGGTATATTGTCACCACCTAGAGAATATTCATATTTGCTACTTCTTTCGCTTCTGTATCTCCCGGGAACGGTTATGTTAGTATACCAACCGCAAGATGAAAATATATTCGGAAATTCAAGCGAAATGAATGGTCAGTCATGTGTGGTTGAGTTACAAGATGTTCTTGTTGAACTCCAGTGTATCACTTCTAGAGTACACTGTTCAGAAGGTGGTTCCATACCTTGTCTTAGTTGGAAATTCATTCTCTAATAAGAGCCTGTGGCTTTTTATTGTATATTATATATGTAGAGCATGAGATGAAAGCGTTCAGCTAGATTATTATTTACTTATATTAGACACTATTTTAATATTAGAATGGTATTGATTTTTGGAAAGTATTTTGGGTTATCGTAAGGTAAAAACCGTCTGTGTTTATGTGTGGATCGGTCTTATGATTATCATTTCTTTGAAAAGGATTTTTGAAAAGTTAAACTGAAATGATTAGAGTTTACTCACACCAGTCCCATGACTGACCCAAAGTTTATTTTGTTTTGTGTTCCCTAAACTCTTGGGTACCCAAATTTTTACTGGCAATCAAGTAGTTGGGATTTTTCAGATATACTTGGAGGTGCTCGGAGCGGGAGGCTTCAACATTAGTTATATATTTTGTATATTTCCGCTATGATGTTATGAGTTATACTGGTATGTATATACAGTTATAATTTTGTATTTCAAAAGTCGTTATATGATATATTTATTCATTCCGCTGTGAGATTCGTGTTATTCTGATTCTGTTCTATTTTGATCTTCTTCTTTTATTCTAATTTTCATTCTTTTTATTTCTCACCCTCTAACTTCTTTCTTTTAATGGTCCGGTATTTCTGATGCTTGAATTGTCGACATGGTATGTTGTGTTGATTTTCTGGGTTGAAAATTAATTGGGTCGTTACAGTGGTATCGGAATTGAAGTTTAAGTGATTACCTTAGCTCTGTGGAGTAATTCAGTAGAGATAGGGTTAGTAATACCCTAGATTGAGTTTGAGTGTACATGTACGAGCGAACATATTTTTAGATTTGTGTAAAAATGATTTTATATTGTGAAGTTTTATTGGTTGAGTGGCTTATGAATTTTGGTCAATGCTGGGGAACCGCATTGTCGATAGGGATTTCTAAACACATTGAATACGATGAATCAGCATGATATGTTTTAAAAATAGGGTAAATGAAACGATTTTACCCAAATATATTATGATATAAAAGCAATATGTATTGGGATTATTATAATATTGGATTTGTTGGTTGTTATTATAATCGAAAAAGATTATGATTGAGATGGTTATAAGTAACCAATCAGAATTCGTGTAAAATATAAAATCAAATAGATTAAATTTGAATTTAAAACAGAGTTGGGATTAAAAACTCGGAAACAAGGAAAGGTGTTTGAAGTTAAATTTTTAAATATATGGAAATTTTAAAGATGCTGGGTGATTCGAAAATGTTTTTCAAATATTGTAAAGGATGTTTTGAAAGTGATTTCAAAATGAAAGCGTTGAAATAAGTTTGAAGGTGATATATTATTGAACTCAATTTGATCATTGTAAAGTAATTCTGATTATGCTGACAACATCATCAATGTTCATTTTCAAGTTTCTAAGTGATGGATTACTACCAAAGATTTGGTTTTGAATTGTTTTGAGAAAAAAGTGGTCAAAAATTCAAATGTTTTGAATTGTTATTATTATATATGATTTCAAACTGATTTGAAATAAAACCCAAGGATTTGAATTTTTGAAATTTAATTTAACTGAAGAAGTTAAATAGATTGAGATAAAAGAAGTGAATAAATAAATGTGAATTTAACTTCTAAGTTAAATAAAATTGATTGGTTTAGAAAAAATATGGGATGGAACTGAATTGATAAGTCAAGAGTTTGGAATTGAGAATGGAACTAGGATTTGAAATGGACTTGACTTGGATAAGCGAAGACTTGGATTTGAAGATAAACTGATTGGAAATCAATTAGGAGGGCACGAGTATACGCTAAATTGATACAAACGGAAGTGGTAGAGTTGAATGCCCGATAAAAGGTACAAGTTTGTATTGTAATTGGGTATGAGATTTTTATTAGCCTGTTTGGCAAGCCGCTTGGCTGTTTGAATTTCTTTTGGATTGGAGAAGGCCTAGAGAGGCAAGTTGTAGTTGTTTCGATTGAGCCGCGCAAAGGAGACGATGGCGAAATTTTTCGGAGATTTAGAATGTTACAGAATTTTCAGAATTTTTGGAAATAATCAAGAATTAATATTTAATTAAAATAAATTGGTTTAGTTAAAACTGAAGTTGATAATTTAAACCAAATTATTTTAACTCGGGTAAAAAGGATTGGTATAAATTTTTCTACCTTAGTAATTTCAGGGACGAAATTCTTTTAAGGGGGAAGGAATGTAACGTCCCAGATTTTAGCGATATAATAATTAATTTACTTAATTAATATTGTAATGGTTTAATAATTTAAATGGTTTAAATTCAAATATTTCGAATATTTAATTAATATAAATAATTGAATAATAAATTTTAATTCCGAAATGGTCGGAAATAGCTGAATTGGCAATTTTGTGTAATATAGATAATTTAGACATTTAAATTGAGTTTATATTCAAGTTATAATAATGAATATATTATTTAAATGACAGTTGAATGTATTTATTTTAATATAATTATAAATCGAGCCTGTAAAGTCGCAATAGTTTGTAATATGGAGTTTTGAACTTCAAACGACTAAACAGAATTAGTTTTAAGTTGGAATTCTATGAAACAAGAAACGTTCAAATCTTTTGAGCTATATTTTTCTAATGAAAGAGAAAAATGAAGATTTCGCTTCATAGATTGTAAGTTATGTCCAAATTTTTTTCCAAAAAGCCGCTATAAAATTGTTTATAAGCCATAAAGATAATTTAATTTTTATAAATTATTTATTTTGAATTTGGACGATATATTTGAGACGTAGATATAATTTAATTTTTAGAATTTTACTGTAATTTTTATTTTAGAAAATAAGAAACTTTTTATTTGAAGTGTTTTACACCCTGTATTAGCATTTCGGGATATCACAGAATAAGCTAAATAGTCTGTTTTATTATATTTTGGGACAGTGGCACATTTCTCGTCTCAATGATATTTTTATTTTTGTCGAAAGTGGTCCCTAAATGATAAAATTCTGTATAACACAGTAACCGAAAATCTAATATATATTTAGAATAAAACTAATTCCTTCTTTGTTAAGTTTTCTCCTACACTAAGAAAGCTCACGCCGACATCAACGTACAAGTCTTGAAATGAAAACTCATGCTGGCAACCTATCCTAAGATGTAATTTCTGTACTTTTACTTAAGTGTTAAGTTTCGCAAATCTATAAATATAAGACAAACATAAGTATTGTTTCTTTCCTTGGAATGAAAGCTTCAGGAATTCAAGACCGAAGCTTGAATGCAAACCAGTGTCCTCCTTTTTAATTTTAAATCTTCCTTTCATTTTCTAAAATAGTATTTGAACCCTAAAACTTTAAATCCAATATATATAAAATGAAAGGAATGCAAGGAACATGGGAAGAGAGTTTGGCGAGGCGGAACTTGGAGCATGCTTTTTGGAAGGAGAAAGTGACGTGAGAGATTTTACAACAGTAATATGAGCAAATGTGATTTGTTTAGGGCAGAAGGGAGGCACTGTAGCGTGGTTTGAGGAGTAGGGAAGCATGCGAGTTAGAGACGAAATGGTGGGTTTATCTTGTGCGTGGGGGAGTGGTGAGGTGAGTTAAGGTCTGAGAAATTTGGGATGCACGAACGACTGGGAAATGTTGTGCATGCGAGTGTAAAGTTTTGTTCATGGATACACGTACGTGATTGCGGGGAAAAAATGCTTCAGGCAATGGAAGAATAGGGCGGAAATGGTGGTTTAAACATGGAGAAACTGGTGTTGGTGCATAGGGGTTCAATTTTGTGCACATTGCACACGTGAACAACAGAGCAGGAAAGGGAAATGCATAGTCACGGCAATACATAAGAGAAGCATCAATTTGTACGAGGGGGAGTACGGTGTTCAAAGTAATCGGAAATGGCTTGCCATCTGTTGCATGAATGAATACAACAGGAGCAGGTGACGGGTATAATTTGTTGGAGCAAGGAGACGATACCTGTTAAACGGTATGGGCATTTTCTTTATTTTGGAATTTGACCGAATAATATATAAGGCCCAGAAAATAAGAAGAAAAAAATTTACTACGTGAAGGATAGGTTTCCCGTGAAACACGGAATTTGCTTCAGGAAGGAATGGGTCTTTATTTATGGGATTTGAACAAGTCAAATGGAAAGCATGCGTGAGTGTTGAAGAGGTATGTGGGCTGAATTTATTTATAATAAGGCCCAATTAATAATTATTTTAAGTTGGTTTTAAAATTTATAGGGTAATTATTTTGGGCGGGCTGAATTGTTAAGGCCCAAATCATAAATAAAAATCAAGTTTAATTTTAGTTTAAATAATGTATAAACCGGTTATGGTACCCATAACTTATGCATTAGTTATCGGAATTGCGCAAATATAGTAACGTTGGAATCGTATGACCGCAGGCTTCATGATAGAACAAGTCTGGTACGGTTTAGAGCTCATTCGAATTTACGGCAAGATAGAACGGCGGACTGGATTAATTGACTCGTAGTCGTTAATTAACGACCAATGTGAGTAAACTCACTAACCCTGTCTAATTTTATAATTTTATAAACATTATTTAATTTTATAAAAATAATTAAATGATGTGTGTGATGGTCGTTTGGATGGTTTGCTAATTAACTGGCCGAATTAATATATATATAGTCAAATATATAAATCATTAATTGAATATTGGTTCTGTTTACTATTTTATTTGTGTTATTTATATTGATTAACATTTGTGGATGCAGGGAAACAGGTTGGAGGGATCCAACTGGATTCCTCAACAATTTTATTATTGATTTTCATATATTACATTATATGATGTGACGAAAATCTGTGGTTGATATTGTATAGTTGGGATGTTCGAACAACATTGACCTGAATTAAATGGTATCAAAATACCATAAAATATATTCGAATATATGGGAAAAGAAATTTAGGGGTTTTAAAAAGGAAAAAAAACTATTTTTTAAATAGAAATTGAAGTTTGAGTAAGCTAGATAACATGTTTTAATAATAAAACAAGTAATTAAATTTATAGATAATATTTCAAAAATGAAATGGAATAATTATTATTAAATAATAACTTGGGAATCTAAATCCAAGAATGAATTTTAAAAAGGGAATGAGGAATCATTTTCCAAAGAAAATGATGAGATTTTTCGATGTTCAAAATGTAAGAAGGATTGAAATAATTACCTAAGGATGTAAAATTAGAATTCGACTTTGTCGAATATTATTAACAAATATATTTTTAGAAATTATATATTATATAATTTAGAATTTGAAAAGATAGTTAATAACTAATTTGAAACAAATAATTTAAATCAAATTTGTAATCGAGATGAAGTTATAAACTTGATAAAATTATCAAGAAGTTTACTTGTGAATGGAGAATATGAAATGGAATATAATTATGAAATTATAAAATAACTCGATGAATGGATTTTAACCGATAATGATATTTTCAATACAGATCAAGATTGGTTTGGTAAAACGAGTCTAAGTTTTAATATAGAAATGATATTCACATTTTTAAAGTGAATAATGGTTTAAAAGCAAACGTTTTGCAAGTAGAAATGGAATTAAGGAAATTAGAAACTGACTAGAGATTAGTTAAGTTGAATGGCTTTCTGTGTATCGATTTGATGTTGGTTACGGCCTTCGGGATTGATACTTAGGGAGTTGTTCTCTTACTAGTTTACGATTAGGGACTAATGGATGTTGAAGGGTAGTGATGAGTAGATATGAAGCGGAAATGTTTTCCAAAGATAACGTACATTTTCGAAATACGAGAAATAAGGAGTTGTTAATATGTGGAAACGTTTTTCAAGAAATCATGAGAGGATAAACCAGTTGAAGGGATATTTGAGTAAAGATATTGAAAGGAAATTGGGAAATGAATAATTTTATGATAAATTAAATTAATTATGATCATTGTTGATTGATGATTGATCGGTGAGATTTCTATTTGAAAATACGACCGTTGTTTGTATGTATGTTTTTCTTTGATAGTTAAATAACCGACTATTATAGTGTTTGACCCTTTTTCCATCGTCAATGCAGAGAGACCGAGATCAGGTTTATTATCTGAAAACTACTCTGTATGGCATTAACATTGTGAATCACATATGCCGAAGATAATTGAAGACGGAGTTATGCAAGCGCTGTTCTATTAATCCTGGGTAGAAATTGCCTAAGATGGATTTGAAGAATAGTGCCATCGAGTTGTCCAATCCCAGGACAACTTGAATGGACGAATGTCTGATAAAGTATATCTGATAGATCGCGTAAGTTAATCGTTTCAAATATATTTACATTTGGTGGCGGAGAAATTCGTTTCTCTTAGCTTATACCCATGGTATTTTTAGGGAAATCAATTTGTGATTTGATGGGTATGACGATGTAGCATTCAAAGTAAATAAACGAGTGATCTGTTAAAAGATACGTTATGACCTCAAGCCTCATCAACCGAGAAATGACAGAAACCGGGCAGGCAGCATGGCTGAGCGTGTCGCACCCAATTATGGCATACTGTCGCCATCTAGAGAATATTCATATTTGTTACTTCTTTCGCTTCTGTATCTCCCGGGAGTGGTTATGTTAGTATACCAACCGTAAGGTGAAAATATATTCAGAACATTATATTCAAGCAAATTGAATGGTCGATCATGTGTGGCTGAGTTACAAGATGTTCTTGTTGAACTCCAGTGTATCGCTTCTATAGTACGCTGATCGGGAGGTGGTTCCATACCTTGTCATAGTTGGAAATTCATTCTCTAGTAAGAGCCCGCAGTTTTTGATTGTATATTATATGTAGAGCGTGAGATGAAAGCGTTCTGTTAGATTATTATTTACTTGTACTAGACACTATTATAATATCAGAATAGTATTGATTTTTGGAAAGTGTTTTGGTTATAGTAATGTTAAAACCGTCTGTGTTTATGTGTGGATCAGTCTTATGATTATCATTTCTTTGAAAAGGATTTTGAAAAGTTAAACTTAAATGATTAAACTTTACTCACACTGGTCCCATGACTGACCCAAAGTTTATTTTGTTTTTTCCCCTAAACTCTTGGGTGCCCAAATTTGTACGGGCAGTCAAATAGTTGGGATTTTTTAGATATACTTGGAGGAGCTTGGAGCACGAGGATTCAACATTAGTTATATATAAAGTATATTTCTGCTGTGATGTTATGAGTTATACTGGTATGTATATACAATTATAGTTTCGTATTTCAAAAATTGTTATATAATATATTTATTCGTTCCGCTGTGAGATTTGTGTTACTCTGATTCTGTTCTGTTGTGATCTTCTTCTTCTTCTATTCTAATTTTCTTTCTATTTCTCACCATCTAACTTCTTTCTATTAATGGTTCGGTATTTCTGATGCTTGAATAGTCGACATGGTATGTTGTGTCGATTTTCTAGGTCGAAATCAATTGGGTCGTTACATATTATTATTATCATTATGTACTTTGGTTAATTATTGATGTACTTGTTATCTGTTGAGACTCGTTGTTTTGACGTTATGGTTTTATTTATGGTACATTTATTTTTATGTTATTATATTTTATCCCTTCCGTTGTGTGAGATTCTAATTTTCGTTTAGACTGCTCTGTGATATCTATTTTAGTATTTCCGTATAGGAACTAATGATCCGTTTAGAATGGCCCTAAGTTCCAAAGGGTCCTTGCTGGGTTGGAATTCAGGCCCATTTCGGGTGGTTTGTTACACAATTCCTCCTCGATGTAACCTGAATCTGTAACTCGCTCAAGTATTTCCTCCCATATTTCGACAAAGGTACGAGCAAATTTTTCCTCCAAAAAATATAAATTGTTATGACAGAAAAAGTATAGAAGTTAAGCATGGTAGCATCAACTTAAACATTATGTCATCATAATTTTTCTATTTGTCGGCTTTCTTGAAAGCGATCTTTTCCATTACCTTCTGAGCTTGAGAAAGTAGTTCCTTGACCAATGCAATCTTGGCACCTTGGTTTGATATAGTATGAACCTGCTTGGTGATTGTTTTTCTATGAGACTCTAAGATTTGTTTTTCAAGTTTAAGACTTTTAGCAGCTTCCTCACCGGTATGAGACTTTCTAAGTTGAATACCAAGCCAAGCTTACAATTTACTGGCAACAATCAATTCCTCAAGCCTTTCATTGATCTTCATGAACGTGAGCGTCGCCTCTTTATATTTTTTAAGATGTTCGATCTCGGCATCATGATCTCTAACCATCTGTAACAACCCGCATTCTATGCATCAGAGGATCATAGAATATTTATTTCTTTCCCCTGTGAAGTCGTATGGTCATGTAACTTTGGGAAATAACAATTAGAGTCATTTCCTATGTTCATGATTTTTGTCGATTTTTAAATGACTGTTTTGCCCCTAGCTGATCTTGTTTTGGCCATAACTTTTGATTGGAAAGGAATTTTGACCTGAAACCACTTCCATTAGATTCGTTTGATGGTTTACCTTTCCGTAGAGTGGTCACATATGGAAAACGGACTTACCGTTTGGGAGATATGGCTGAAATAAGGTTTGGAAGGTGAAAAACTGCTTAACTGGGCCAAATAGGCTGATTAGTGAATGGGCCCATAACCCATTTCGGGATTAGGGTTATGGGGAGGCTGAAAAGGGTTAGAGATTCATTCCATGTCAGTTTTCTAGCCTCCACTTACCTCTTAGAAACCCTAAAAATGGCCTCCAACCTCTAAATCACCTCCAAATCACTTTCTACTTGAAGATTGGGCTTAGCAACATCAAATCAAGAGAGATCAACACCAAATCAACATTTGAGCTGCTGTTTAGCATTGGGATTCACACCAAATCAGAGATTTATTTCAGATCTATGTTTTATTTGTGGCTAAGGTGAGTGATTTGCATAGTTCCTCACTAATTATGGCTAATTAAGGGTAATTAGTGTTAATTAGCAAATTTAAACATGATAAAATTCTGGAAAAATATTTATAAAATTAGAAATGATGTTTTAGACCTCTGATATGAATTTGGGTTAATTTGGTTAAGTTTTGCTAATCATATCATTAGTTTCACCTAAACATGCTTAGGGGAAAATATGGGATTTTTGCTAATCATATCATTAGTTTAACCTATCATATAGTTGTTTTGGTGTTTGTGGTCGATTATGCATGTTGCTATGACTGTATGGTATGCTTTGTGATTGATTAAAATAGTTGGAATGGTCGAAAACACCGTCGAGTTGCGTAAACTGCTTGTTGGAAAAAGTGCAGGAAGACATCCGAACCGGATCGGATCGGTTAGGAGGACCCGATCCGAACCCCCACTCGAATTCAGAAGCTCCGATCCGCTCTTACGCTCCACACCCCGATCCGAACAGAGGAGGACAGCAAGGACTGGGGAAGCTTCTATCCACTTGCATTTCTCGTGGCATACATCATTCGGTCCAACCCGCATGGTCACCTCCAAACCGAACCGACGCGTGGTGAATGGAATTGAAGAACCCGACCCGATCCCCTAGAGGCGACGTCTTCCGATCCAAACCGACATTGGGAGGGAGCTCGAGATATCCGACCCGATCCAGTGAAGGGAAGCATTCCGATCCGAACCGAACTAGTGATTAGGGGAAAATCCGAATCGATCCGGTGATGACCAATAACCCGAGATGCAAAGGTAGTCCAAATGGAAGTTAGAGCTTAGGATCCAGTTGGGAACCAATGAGTTCACTTCATGGTTGGGCTTTGCTGCGGGACGTGTGCTAAGGAGTTGTCGACATTCATAACTTCGATTCACCACTGAAAATGGACGATGGGCAACTTATCAGTGCAGTAGAGTCACTATGACTCGAAGGGCAAGGTGATGGTAGCAAGACTACGTTATCAGTGCAGTAGAGTCATTATGACTCGAGGGGCAAAGTGATGCGTAGTAAGACTATGAGCCGGTGCAGTGGGGTCTGACTCCATGGGACAGAGTGGACATAGTAAAGGATTAGTAAGGCTATGAGCCGGTGCAGTGGGGTCATTGCGACTCCATGGGGCAAAGTGATCATAGCAAAGTATGTTGGGTGATCGAAGTGGTGAATATCGTATGCTATACGCACTGAGTGAGAGATGTGTGGATGGTTGTTATGGTTGACTTATTTGCCTTCACTATGACATGCATACCCCCACCCCCCGTTATCTTTACACCATTTGAAATGGCACCTTAGAGTGTTGTATAGTATGTAGTGCTAACTCTTTGGTTGCAGGTCCAGGTTCAGGTATGGTTTAGTCTACCTGTTATTGTTCTGTTTAGATGCTTATCGCTCATACCAGGCTTTATGTCTGACCCAGAGTTTTATGTCTCTTCTTATTACTCTGGGTGCTCACACGAGCAGACTAGAGACAGGTTAGCCGGTGATGCGCGAGTAGCTGATTCGGAGGTGAGCAGGAGGCTTCCACGTATGATATATAGATATTCTCCCTGTGTCGTTGGAGGTCGCTACTTGGGCATTAGTAGTGTACCTCCTTTATCTTGCTTTTGTTTTAGAGACAGTTTGAAAAGTTGTAATAATGTTAACTTTGGATCATAAGCTGTACTTGGATTTTCCGCTGCTATGTTAGTTTGTTTTCAGCTTATGCACTGTCTCACCTGTTTTATGTCAAGTATGTTGTTATTATATTTTGTTCCATGTGCTGTGAGATATTTTACAGGTTCCTTGTTAGTTTATTTCCTTCTTTCCTTTCCTTCTGACGACCGTCCCGTGCTGACTGGACATGTGTACAACGCACCTTTTGAGTAAATGTCGGTTGGTGCGGGGCGGGCCGTCACACCATCGCTAAGTATTATTCCTTCCATGGTCATAAGTTATAGTTTTGTATAATTTTTCATGTTAATTCTAGCCAACTACTGAGCCAGGCGCTGACAACCAGCCTCCAGCTCCATATCTTTCTTCCAAGCCTCGATGTTTCACATAGTGACATCTCTATCCAACAGCAGGACCTAGTCAAATCTAATTCCCCTAAGAACCTGTTTGGAAGGATTTTTAACAAAATTCAAGAAGAAAATGTCAACTTGTACGGCTCTCTTTGCAATGTCTACTAAGTATCGAAAGCTAGAGCACAAACAGTAGTAGAAGTTGAGGGAAGAAGGACCAAAAGAGATTAGCACTTTAGGCCTCGAGCTTGCCAGGATTTGATCAAGCTCATATAACTTTGGCCCACTCTACTGTATTTAGAAGGATTTTCACCCTTAGCAACATTCTTCCCATCGCACTCCTTCTCTCTCCCTCATTTCCTTTGCCTCTCTTCCTCTTTGCTTCTCTCCCAACCATTCCTGTCTTGCTCCTCATTTAATTTTTATCTCCTCCTTTCTTCCTCCGTTTCTGAGTGAGAAGAGAACGAAGTAGTGCTTTTGCCTTCGATCGCCTCTAGAAGTGTTTTGAAAGTTTTCACAACATCCATTCCCCATAGAACAATCTAGAATATGTAAAATGATTTGAGTTCATAAATAAGCATGATTAAAGAGGGAAACTCTATGTGATAGTGTTAGTGGTCCTAAGTGTATGTGGCGTGTTATCTAAAACCTGACGACCCTACGAATCATGTTTCCTTATAAGCAATGTTAGAGTTTGGATGCATTTCAAAGTTATGAATCCACAGAGGAAGCCAAAGCATGAACCAGCCACTATAAACACTCTATGATGATTTCACTTGGCATGAATATCTCTCAAAAGTCGGCGAAATCACCAAAATCATTCTATGTTCAGGATGAAAGTTGATGGGTCAATTGACATATTTAGATACATCAATGGTCGTACACTTAGTAACATCCTCCTACTTAAGAATTGGACTTATTCTGGGAGTTTCATCGAACGACTTCGCGTAATCCTCTCTGGAGTTTCTCTCCTCAACACTGGAATCATGTTCCCTTTTGTTTAAGATCTCCCCTTCTTCCACATCAAAGTAAATTACAGCTTTTCCCCTACGATGAACAAATTGTTCATCTTCATCCTCTGAGACCAGCGACATCCTCACATGTTCGCTATGCTCTACCACTAATTAATCTGACATCCAGAACTCCCATCTCTTGGTGATTCTCTAGATGGACCCTCTTCTACTGGAGCTCCGCTCCTAGCTCCTCAAGTTGACTAAGTTTCAACCTTGGAATTAACAGTAGCTGGAACTTCATGAAGAATCACTAATCTCTCAAGATGTAGAATCCAATATTAGTAGAGATGTTCGTCTTGCATTAGTAAGCTCATCTCTCTATGGGGCCCGAACTGCTCTCAAAGTATTTAAAGCGGCTTCGCGAGCAGTGTATCCACCCAAAGTAGGAAAACCTATAAGACAATATGGATTATATTGAGAATTCCAAGTCTCGTATTCCAACCAAAAAAAAGTAAGACTCAAACACTCACCTTCATGAGTCCTTAGTCGATTAAACCTCTCTGGGTAGTGAATGAACAAAGATTGGTTCATAATGTCATATTTTGTTGTAAAGATTCAATATGAGGTTGTGATTTCACTGCGTTGCAGTGAAAACAAATGAAGGAGGGTCCTGCCTAATTTTGAAAATTACGGGATGTCTTAGCTTCAGAAACAAAGATGAATGTCTAAAGGTCTGCATAAATAACATGCAAAGATAAGTAAGCATAACATTGACATTCAATTGCAGTTGGAACAACGCGGTACCCATCAGTTAAAGCACTATCTGCAGCAATGCAATAATAAGTGTAACAGTGCCACTCGAGCACATAAAATGTGATAAGCGGTATAACCTGATGGTATTTTTTTGACATACTGATCTCTCGATGGTAGCTCTATGTCCCTGTAACAACCCGCATTCTACGCATCGGAGGATCGTAGAATATTTATTTCTTCTTCTTGGTAAGTCGTATGGTCGTGTACTTATGGGGAACGACTATTGGGGTCATTTCCCATGTTCATGATTTTTCCCTATTTTTAAATGACCGTTTTACCCCTAGCTGATATTGTTTTGGCCATAACTTTTGATTGGAAAGGAGTTTTGACCTAAAACCACTTCCATTGGCTCTGGATGATGGTTTACCTTTCCGTAGAGTCATCACATCAGCCAAACGGACTCACCGTTTGGGAGATATGGCTGAAACAACTTTCAGAAGGTGAAAAACAGCTTAATTGGGCTTAACCGGGTGATTAACAGCTAGGCTCAAAGAGGAATTTCAGGATTAGAGGTATTTAAGGGCTGCTAGGGTTAGGATTTCGGTTTTTCACCCATTTTCCAGCCGCCACAAACATTTTAGAAGCTCTAACAATGGCCTCCAACATCTAAATACACCTCTAATCACTTCGTAATCAAGTTTTGGCTTAAACTACATCAAATCAAAGAGGATTAGCACGAGAATCAAGGTAGAGCTGCTGTGTAAGATTGGGAACAGCGCCAAACAGAGATTTATTTCAGTTTTGGGGTGTTATTTGTGGCAAAGGTGAGTGATTTGCATAGTTTTGCACTAATTACGGTTAATTAAGGGTAATTAGTGAAGGTTAGCGAACTTATACATTAATAAATTATGGAAAATAATTTATAAATTATTAAATGATGTTTTAGACCTCTGTTAGAAGTTTGGTTTAATTTGGTTAAGTTTTACTAATCCTATGATTAGTTTTTCTTAAACATGCTTAAGGGAAAATATGGGTTTTGGGTAGGTTTGATCCATTTTAACTTATTGAAATTGTTGTTTTGCTATTTATGGTTGATTATCCATGTTGCTATGACTATATGGTATGCTTTGTGATTGTCTAGAAGTGTTAGATTGGTCGAAAACGCCGTCGGATGGCGTAAACAGCTTGCTGGACAAAGTGCAGGAAAATGCAGAGGACCGGATCGGATCGCCCCTCCGAACTCGACCCGATCGTGATACCCGATCCGAACCTCCACGTGGAGACTCCTATGCACCACGATCTGAACCCGACCCGAGCCGCTTCAGCATGAGCTCCACGATCCGACCTGAACATGGGGGCACGACCCGAAGGCACCCGATCCAAACCGATGCACCATGCATGGACTTAAGAGACTCGACCCGAACTGATTGCTTGGGAAGAAGGACCGAACCAGAGGAGTTTCCCACGAATCCAGGAGGTGTGGACCCCGATCCGAACCACTGGAGGACCTCGATTTGACCCGGAGCAAAGAGGAAGGTTTGAGCTAGAGATTCCAAACCGATCTGATTGCTTAGGGAGGAGTATTCTGATCCGAACCGAGGAACTGATGACCACGACCTGAAGTAAAGTGAAGTGAAGAAATGAAGACCGATCCGGAGAAGAAGGTGAAGACCAATAACCCAAGATGCAAAGGTAGACCAAATGAGAAGTTTGTACTCAGGATCTAGTTGGGAACCAACGAGTTAACTTCATGATTGGGCTTTGCTGCGAGACGTGTGCAAAGGGGTTGTCGGCATTCATAACTTTGGTTCGCTACTGAGATACGGATAGTGGGCTTGTAGTAATAGTTGTATGGGATTGAATTCCGTCATGGCCCAAGGATTAGGTGACCAAGGCAGTGGATGTCGTATGCTTTACGCACTGAGTGAGAGATGTGAGGATGGTTGCTATGGTTGATTTGTTTTCCATCATTATGACATGCACACCCCCTCCCCTGTATCTTTACACCACATGTTAGTGGCACCTTAGAGTATTGTACGGTATGTAGTGCGAACTCTTTGGTTGCAGGTTCAGGTATGATTGGATTATACCTGTTATTGTTCTGTTTTGTTGCTTATCACTCATACCAGACTTTTTGTCTGACCCAGAGTTTTATGTCTCTTCTTATTACTCTGGGTGCTCTCGCGAGCAGACTAGAGACAGGTTAGCTGGTGATGCACGGGTAGCTGATCCGGAGACGAGCAGGAGGCTTCCACGTATGATATATGTAGATATTCTCCCTGTGTCACTGCTGGTCACTACTTTGGGCATTAGTAATGTACCCTTTCTTTCTTTTGCTTTTAGAGACAGTTTGAAAAGTTGTAATAATGATGATGTGGAACATAAGCTATATTTGGATTTTCCGCTGCTATGATAGTTTGTTGTCAGCTTATGCATTGTCTCGCCTGTTTTATGTCAAGTATATTATTATTATATTTTGTTCCATGCGCTGTGAGACATTCTACAGGTTCCTTGATTATTTCATTCCCTTCTTTTCTTTCTTTAACGACTGTTCCGTGCTAATCGGACATGTGTATAGCGCACATTCGGAGGAAATGCAGGCTAGTGCGGGGCAGGTCGTTACATTTGGTATCAGAGCTCTAGGTTGCGTAGTTAACCTAGGGAAAGACACCAGGGAGAGATAGTATACATATATGAGAACGCGTATTTGTGATTATTTTGGTTTTCAAAAGCTATATATATAGTATTAGTAGATGTAAGGATGAAGCCGCATTGCACTTGCACCACTTTGAGATGGTAAATCGTTTTCTCTTTACAGATTGAACGATGAGCCGATATACGAGGGGTAATGGTAGAGGAGCCAATAATGGGAATGCTCCTGACATGAAGACTATGTTCACTAATTTCATGAGAGAGATGCTTAGGGATGTTCAGGGAGCAGGTCCCAATGCCGGTAATGGTGGTGGTCCAGTAGTGCAGGCGCCTAGGGTCAATTTCGCCAAGCTGTGCAAGGATTACACTAACCTTGGTGGGAAGCCGTTCCACGGAACGGAGTCGGCTACGGATGTTCAGGATCGGTTGGATAGCTGTGGACATATCTTCGAAGATTTGGGTATCGAGGATGCGATGAAGAGAAGGCTAGCATCCCGTCAGCTGCAAGGACGGGCAATGAATTGGTGGAATGCTTTAAGGCAGCTACCCCTGAGGATCAGATCACTTGGAATCATTTTAGAACTCATTTCAGTGATAAGTTTATGCCAGCTGCTCAAAAATCATAATTATTTAGGAAGTTCTTGGAGCTTAAGCAAGATGGTAGAACTGTCTCGGAGTATATTGCTGAATTTGATACTCTATCGAAATATGGATTGTCCCTTATAGATACTGCCGAGAAGAAGAACGAGAAGTTCATAACTGGATTGGATGGATACTTAGGGAAAAGGCTTATTAACCACATCGATGAGACGTTTGAATCGATTGTGGGGAAAGCATTAAGATCAGAGAGTCTTTACCTTAAGCCAAGGACCGAGATTGCTGTTACACCTATAGAGGAGCCAAAGCTGCAATCAAGCGGTAGAGGCAAAGATAATTCCCAGAATAAGAGGAAACAGGACCAAGCTAAGGATGGTCAGAAAAAGAAAAATAAGAACGATGGCGAGTGCTTTAGTTATGGCAAGAAGGGCCACTATGCCAGAGATTGTCGAGAAAAGCTTGGGGAAGGAAGTGCTTTAATTGCGGCCAAGCGGACATCACAAGAATGAATGTCCACAACCTCCTAGGGAGAAGAAAATCGTGAGAGCATATGCTATCAACGTTGTTCCTTCTTCGTCAAATGCCCCAAATGTGGCGTAGAAGGAAAAAGGTGTCGTTATTCGAGGTACGCTTTCTATTTATGATGTTTATGTTCTAGCTTGTTTGATATTGGGATTCCCCGTTCCTTCATACCTAGTAACCTGGTAGATAGGTTGGAATTGGAACCCGAGATAGTCGATAGACCTTTAGTAGTGACAAACCCGATAGGTGGTTTGACTAGCCTTTGTAGGATTTGTCGTAGTTTGGTCTTATCGAGTCAATGGTGTATGTTTGTTGTGATTGCTTTATTTTGAGCTTTACTAGGTTTGGCTTGATTTTGGGAGTTGATTGACTCCAAGGGTATAGAGTGGTAGTAGATTGTGAAGAGTCTTTGACGACCATTAGAGTGGATGATGGACGAAAGGTGGTATTGGATCGCCTACCTTATGATGCAGATGATAACGGGAGGCAGAGAAGCAAATGTACATTGGATGTACAGTAGTTTGGTCAGGACTTGGTCAGGCGATCGATAATAGTTTCAAACAAGATTGGCGAGGATAGCCAAAGTTGTTTATGGATGCTTGAGTGTTTGGATGTTTTGCTCATATCATCTCACGTAGATTTTCTGAACTCGGAGGAGATATTTCCTTAGGTGCTTGTATGATATTGGTTTAGGCCTTTGGGGCTTGTGCTCGGGGAATGTCGAGGTCGACTAGGATGGTCTGCGTGAGAGATAGGTAGTTGTTGCGATTTTCATTGGATGATATCTTGGTTTACTCGAAGAGTGATGGGCAGTTGTGACAGGATAAGACTATTCGATGGTGTGGACTGCCCCGAGTTAGACTCGATATGGTTATGGGATGACTCGAGTGGGGCTCGAGAAAGATGCAAAGTAATGGATTGTTTAGGACCCTATGTTGATGTTCTTTTTGAAAGAATAGGATGTGTTCGTTGATCATGGAAGATGCAACAAAGGTTAGGAGGATTCAAGTTGGACTTGAACTCGTAAAATAAAATAGGTGTTTGTTGACCTTGGAGCTGCAACGAATAGGCAAACGACTCACGATGGACTAGAGTTTGTAGGTAATGGATACTCAAGACTAGGTCTGAGTTTATGGGTAATAGATTGAATCGAGTTAGACTCGAGAAGTCTACAAGGAATTGGATTGGCTCAAGTTGGACTCGAGAGGGCAGCAAGAAAATGGATAGACTTGGGTGGGACTCGAGTGTTTCAGGCGGACTAAAAGCAGGGGTATCTGGGGACGCCCGTTACCTTGGATCCGTTGGACGTGATCTAGTTATCCTTGGAGGATAAACGTGCGTTGGACGTACGATAGTCCATTTGGAGGCGGGGCTTCCATTAGTTATTGATGTTGGTTGGACCAGGCATATAGGTATCGACGTATTCACGGCTTTAGCAGGTGATAGATAGGATTTGTTTGATGGAAGTTATGGTTGCTATGTTTGTTCCTACCTTTCTTCTCTTGAGTAGACTATCACCTGTAGGATCTTGTTGAATAGAAATAGGATAAGTTCGTTGATCATGGTGATATGACAGGTGTAAGATACTTTACGTTAGACTTGAAGTATGTTTGGGCATTGGGGAGCGTTCGTTGTCTTGGAGATTCAGCGGATATAGGAGTTCAGTTGGACTTGGACTCGTAGGTAGAGTACCTAGATTCATTGGATGAGTCTAGTTCACCTTTAGAATGTGAATGTATGTTGGACGTGCAGTACGAATATGGGTAGGGTAGCTAGGTTCATTGGATGAGTCTAGTTAACCTTTAGAAGGTGAATGTACGTTAGACGTACAGTACGGATATAGGTGTTGTGCCTAGGGTCATTGGATGGATCTAGTTTGCCTCTAGGAGGTGAATATACGTTGGACTTGCAGTATGGATGTACGCAAGATTCGGGTTAGACTTGAAAGGACATTTGGAATGTAGTTGGTAATTTGACGTATAGAGTTGAATTACCTAAGGAAGATGAGAGGAGTACATGACGTTTTTCATGTTTCTCAGTTAAAGAAGTTTATGCATGATTTTGATTTAGCTATTTCGCCAGACCAGTTGGACGATATCGAAATAGAACCCAAGACGGTTGGGAACCGCGAGGCCGATTCGCATTGTCGAGGATGATAGGAAGCAACTACGAAGGGAAAACGGTGAAATTAGTGGAAGTCCAATGGGGCGATGGTTCTTCCCTTGTTAGTAAAACCGCATGCTAGGATAGGCTTGTTGTGCTATCATGTATGTTTGATTGTTTGAAATTGGTTGATAGGCATGCAGGGCCCATTGTTTGTTTCTTAGTTCAGGAATTTCGGGGACGAAATTTCCTAAGGGGGGAAGAATGTAACAACCCGCATTCTACGCATCGGAGGATCGTAGAATATTTATTTCTTCTTCTTGGTAAGTCGTATGGTCGTGTACTAATGGGGAACGACTATTGGGGTCATTTCCCATGTTCATGATTTTTCTCTATTTTTAAATGACCGTTTTGCCCCTAGCTGATCTAGTTTTGGCCATAACTTTTGATTGGAAAGGAGTTTTGACCTGAAACCACTTCCATTGCCTCCGGATGATGGTTTACCTTTCCGTAGAGTGGTCACATTAGCCAAACGGACTCACCGCTTGGGAGATATGGCTGAAACAAGTTTCAGAAGGTGAAAAACAACTTAATTGGGCTTAACCGGGTGATTAACAGCTAGGCCCAAAGAGGAATTTCGGGATTAGAGGTATTTAAGGGCTGCTAGGGTTAGGATTTCGGTTTTTCACCCATTTTCCAGCCGCCACAAACATTTTAGAAGCTCTAACAATGGCCTCCAACATCTAAATACACCCCTAATCACTTCTTAATCAAGTTTTGGCTTAAACTACATCAAATCAAAGAGGATTAGCACGAGAATCGAGGTAGAGCTACTGTGTAAGATTGGGAACAGCGCCAAACAGAGATTTATTTCAGTTTTGGGGTGTTATTTGTGGCAAAGGTGAGTGATTTGCATAGTTTTGCACTAATTACGGTTAATTAAGGGTAATTAGTGAAGATTAGTGAATTTATACATTAATAAATTCTGGAAAAATATTTATAAATTATTAAATGATGTTTTAGACCTCTGTTAGAAGTTTGGGTTAATTTGGTTAAGTTTTACTAATCCTATGATTAGTTTTTCTTAAAGATGCTTAAGGGAAAATATGGGTTTTGGGTAGGTTTGATCCATTTTAACTTATTGAAATTGTTGTTTTGGTGTTTATGGTTGATTATCCATGTTGCTATGACTGTATGGTATGCTTTGTGATTGTCTAGAAGTGTTAGATTGGTCGAAAACGCCGTCGGATGGCGTAAACAGCTCGCTGGACAAAGTGCAGGAAAATGCAAAGGACCGGATCGGATCGCCCCTCCGAACCCGACCCGATCGTGATACCCGATCCGAATCGCCACGTGGAGACTCCGATGCACCACAATCTGAACCCGAGCCGAGCCGCTTCAGCATGAGCTCCATGATCCGACCTGAACATGGTGGCACGACCCGAAGGCACCCGATCCGAACCGATGTGCCATGCATGGACTTTAAAGACTCGACCCGATCCGATTGCTTGAGAAGAAGGACCGAACCAGAGGAGTTTCCCACGAATCCAGGAGGTGTGGACCCTGATCCGAACCGCTGGAGGATCTCGATCCGACCCGGAGAAAAGAGGAAGGTTTGAGCTAGAGATTCCGAACCGATCTGATTGCTTAGGGAGGAGTATTTCGATCCGAACCGAGGAACTGATGACCACGACCTGAAGTGAAGTGAAGTGAAGAAATGAAGACCGATCCGGAGAAGAAGGTGAAGACCAATAACCCGAGATGCAAAGGTAGTCCAAATGGGAAGTTTGTACTCAGGATCTAGTTGGGAACCAACGAGTTAACTTCATGATTGGGCTTTGCTGCGGGACGTGTGCAAAGGGGTTTTCGGCATTCATAACTTTGGTTCACTACTGAGATATGGATAGTGGGCTTGTAGTAATAGTTGTATGGGATTGGATCCCGTCATGGCCCAAAGGATTAGGTGACCAAGGCAGTGGATGTCGTATGCTTTACGCACTGAGTGAGATATGTGAGGATGGTTGCTATGGTTGATTTGTTTGCCATCATTATGACATGCACACCCCCTCCCCCATATCTTTACACCACATGTTAGTGGCACCTTAGAGTATTGTACGGTATGTAGTGCTTACTCTTTGGTTGCAGGTCCAGGTTCAGGTATGATTGGATTATACCTGTTATTGTTCTATTTTGTTGCTTATCGCTCATACCAGACTTTTTGTCTGATCCAGAGTTTTATGTCTCTTCTTATTACTCTAGGTGCTCTCACGAGCAGACTAGAGACAGGTTAGCTGGTGATGCACGGGTAGCTGATCCGGAGACGAGCAAGAGGCTTCCATGTATGATATATATAGATATTCTCCATATGTCACTGCTAGTCACTACTTTGGGCATTAGTAGTGTACCCTTTCTTTCTTTTGCTTTTAGAGACAGTTTGAAAAGTTGTAATAATGATGATGTGGAACATAAGCTATATTTGGATTTTCCGCTGCTATGATAGTTTGTTGTCATCTTATGCACTGTCTCGCCTGTTTTATGTCAAGTATATTATTATTATATTTTGTTCCATGCGCTATGAGACATTCTACAGGTTTCTTGATTAGTTCATTCCCTTCTTTACTTTCTTTAACGACCGTTCTGTGCTAGTCGGGTATGTGTACAGCGCACATTCGGAGGAAATGCAGGCTAGTGCGGGGCAGGTCGTTATAGTCCTCGTCTAGAATTCCAAATTATAAGTAGATTTCATGAAGCATCAATGATGTGACGACCGATGGGCACCTCTCTGGGGGGTCAGGAACTCTCAACAGGGGTCAAGCCAAGTCAATGACAGACTTGCTACAATCATAACTTGTTCTATGACGACATGGGCTAAAGATCCCGTGTGAATGGAAGATGGCTGACGGCATAGTAGAAGTGGACTCCATATCAAAATAAGTACCTCCTTTCTCAGAATACAAACGAGTATGGCATCCCGAAGTAAGTCTACATAAGGAAACTTATGTTTAAGATGATAGGGTATATTCGATTCCTAAGTGTATACTCAACGGGAAACATTTGAAATTTAAAGGAAACCGACATGTGTTAACTAATCAAATTCCAAGCGTCAACCAAGGGCAAGCGTAGTGTTTTGTCTACTTGATTGGAGTCTAATGAGCCTCAAGCTCTGCAATAGGACCATCTCTTGTAGATAGCATACTTGTGCTAAGATAATCAATTCATGCCGTTTCTTTTTTTTCAAACTTACTCCTTGTCAATTCGAAATAATCGATAACGAATCCATTGCCCAAAACAGCATGTGAAGCTTCCTATATTAGGATCACTAGACATGCAAATACAGTATAAATAAAACACTAGGTTTCAACTCGATCACGCTTCGTTCGATAATCCGGACTTGGCAAAAATCATATAGGATATGCAAGTTATAGTAATTTTAAGTGTCAAAAGTTAAATTTTGAAATTCAAATCTTGATTCAAGCATGTTTGTTCATTTTGAAATTGATTCTAGGGCATCTATGCTGCTATACATTCGAGGCAGCACATTCAAAGTCCACAGAATCTGACTACTTAAATGCATTTTAAAATGGTTCTAGTCCAAGTCTGGTTCAAGTTCAAAGTTCACTTTTCAGACGTGTATGTTCAAGTTTGAACTTAGTTTAAGTTTAGTCAATTTTGGACTCGACTAACCAAATTCAAACTAACACAGTGGCAAAATCTTAAGGGTCAAACCTGAAAAGTAAAAGTCTATTATTTCACAAATCCAAACTGTCAGATTGGAGCACTAAAGCTTAGGTGATCTAAGGGATGAGTCGTGCAAGGTGTTGGTGATTGATGATACCCGACAAATGGACTAAAAAATGGACAGAGGTAATGAATCAGTTAGTTTGGATTGATTTAGAGTTTGAGTCGAAATGGCCAAGCGGAAGAAAACTAGGTCTGGCAAACCACGATGGAGGTCAACCTCGATGGCAAGAAACTTCGACGAAAGTAATCGATGGCAAACGATGAATGGAGGTGGCAAAAACTTGGCTGGATCGAATTTAGGAAGGCGATGGACCAAATGGATGCAAAAACACAAAGGAAATGGAAGTATAAGGCCAATGGATTGGTTTGTATGCTTATAAAGGGAAAAACCATTAAAATTATCTATGTATATGGATCAATGTCGATCCATACCATATGGATCAACATCGATTCATTAAATTTTCATTGGCTTCGAATTTTTTTGCTACAAAATTTTTCATACACTATGAAAATCCCGATTTGAAGCTTCCAAGTTTGAATCAAAGATTCAAAGATCATCAACAAGTGTACAGTACTGACTCATAAACTCAATGTAATAACCGGCCAATCAGGGGCAACATAGCTCATTATAATGGTTAAGTCAATCACATCATAGAACCCAAAGATAGATTAGTCGAAAACACATCATGTTTACAATAAAGACATACTTTGGAAGACAAGTGTTAACATAGTTTTTACCCCGATAAGAGATCCATAGAAGTCAGAAGTTGATATGGAGTTAGATTCACTTTGAACTCATCCAAAAGGACCAAAAGAAGACATAAGAAAGGATCACCAAGACCTAGCACAAAATTAGTTAAGTATATAGGACAACACCTATAGATATCCTAATGATTGGCACCGACCCTTATATATAGTAACGATCCATCATGGGCTCACCACAATGATCCTTATTAGCTTGTCCTCTAAGTTTGGTAGTGATCCGATATCTCAAACTTAAGATACTCGACGGACTGTACACTTTGAAAGTAGTTCAAAATGGCTCGACGACAAAGTGTATACAAATGAAATCCAAATCCAATGAAACTTGACATGAGGCATCATAAGAACACTAGAGGGTAAGAAAAATATATGACCAGAACAAAAAACAAACCATGTCTATGGATCAGCACCAGCCTATAGGCTGTGGATCGATAATGATCCATAATTGTTGTTCTATTTTGGTTAAGGTTTTTTTGGTGTGGCAAAGTAACCTCTAGGTGGACCTATTGGTGCAATATTTCGACCCATCTCAGCTCCAAACTCCTATAAATGTCCATCTACCTCATACATGAAAAGGATCCTGATTCTAAAGCCTGACGCTGCCAAAATACTTCTCCAAGTCCAATATTTTCCAAGGACGGCAAGGATCATTCATCAAGAAGGCACTTGTGTTCTATTCCAATAGCCTTTTATACTTGTGATGTCAAATTTATCTATTCTATAGGAGATCTATTTAGACACTTGCACTAGAAATTATTGTAATAGACATAGATAATATAATTAATCTATTAAAAGTGGATATAGGCTGGATTAACAGTTGAACCACTTTGTGTGTTCTTCTCTTCTACTCTTATATTTCTTTTAGTTTTCATTATTTTTTTCTTATTTGTGCTTGACTAATTCAATTTCCCGAAAAGGCTGGCCACTATTAGTACCATTTTTAGCATTACGACATTATTTATACTTTTTGCTATGAAATATTTATCACCATAAAAAGATAGTAAAGGAGCCACTTCTATTTTTAGTTGTCATTTTGTTCACCATTTCTAATCGGTAAGTTAGCATATGAAAATTCATTTTATTTGACAATATCTAAAAAGGGCAGTGATGTAATATAATTAACATATCAATAAGGAATGTTCTAAAGTAGTAAGTAATATGAAACAACATTGCTTATTTGATCAATCAAGTGAAAATGGAAGTGACAAAATTATTAATATGAAATTTTGATTAAAGTAATACAGATGATTAGGTGACTGGATAAATAATGAATATAATACAAAAATAAAGAAAATAATAAAGATTTATAGTATACAAATTTCTTGATTTCTAAGAGCATATATTTTGATTTGTATTTAACTGAATATCTTAGTAAACAGATTGTAATTTGTAAATTATATGTGGTCGATCTTTGGTAGTAATTTGGAATTATTGACCCAACTATTTCAAAACTTAACATCAATATAACACTGTAACATAGTATAATATCATTTATAACATGCTCCACACATGCCCGATGTATTACCGATGTTATCGAATATTCTTAGGATACTTTAAAATATCTTATATCGACAGTTAACCAATATGTAACTAATATTATAATGTTTATATCTACAGACAAGACATGATGCAATGATTTTACTGATATGATGCAATGATTTTACTGATATAAAGACTTTGAATTCTCCGTAAAAATATAATGTTCCATGAAAGTGATTCAATTACCAAAAGCGTATGTACACTACAAGAAAAACATCATATTACAACTTTAATTTTACAACTGTCACAAAATGGCTGTTGTAATAGATACCTATTTTTAACAATTCTTATTTTTAGGAGTTCTTTTTTCTATTTGTTGTAATAGAGACCTATTAAATATTAATAACAACTAATATTTAATAGTTATTAATATTAACATTTGAGAATAATAAATAATTAATATTCAATAATAATTTTACAAATTAATACTAATTATTTATTATTAATTACTATTAGATAATTAATAAATAGTAGTTTTTTTAATAATTACTATTAAATATTTAATAGTAAATAATCAATAACACGTACATAATAACTAACTTTTAATAGATAAAATTCAATTATAACTTAGAAGAAATTAGTGATAATTAATAATAACTATTATTAGTAAGTAATATTTAATATTTTAGTAAAATTTAATTCTCAAGAAATTCATATTATATTTAACATAAAATTTTACTTATTAATTCTAGCTTATAATTTTAACTTCTTTAAATTTTGATATTGGTAGTTCAATTTGCATGAAAAAACCTAGATTGCATAGACAATTGAAAAGGCATCCTAGGACAAGTCTTAGGTGGAAGCCAGAGAGAAAACAGAGACACATATCGTTTAGTCTAGAATCTAAAGTTGTAATATTTAGTAATATTCTTACTTTTTTCTGATAGAAAAAGGAAAGCGTTTTTATGTAGAATGATGGAAAAGTGGCGGTCTATGTTAATGCAAAACGATGAAACTCAAGTCGGTAAAACTAAAATTTTGGCTTTGAAAAAATAATTCGCGTTGTCTTGTATTTCTATAGCCTTCCATTGGGCGATCTCCCCTGTTCTCTTCAAAGAACTTATGCCTCCTCAAAAAATCGATCCCCAATTCCTTCTCCTCAAAAAAATTTACACCTTAACAAACCTCAATTTCTACCGCCAATCCTCAAAAGTTCTTGCTTGATGTTTGCGCAATGCACTGTCGAGTGGTGGAGGTAAAGGGGGGATTGAAAGGATTAGTGAATAATTTTTGACTATGCTTTGCTTCTTCTTTTGCTTTTGTGGCCTGTACTTTATGAATTATTTCCTAACCATTATCGTGTTTCATTATTGGTGATTTTTTTTTTTTTTGCTTTGGGAAGATGCTGTCCTTTTCTATTTGTTTATTTATCTGTTCGTTTGTGAACTTTAAGCTTTTCTAATGGTTTTATACGAATCTACCATCGATGTAAGTAAGGCCATGCTTTATTACTTGCTACTCATTGCTTATTTGTTCTTGTAATATTGTTATCTAACTTTACTTCTAATTGTGTTATGTATTTTTACTATCATAGATATATTCTATGTAAACGAATTTCTACGCCTTTTATCACAGTGATATTTCATGATATAACAGAAATCACTGATAGAAATAGGAGGATACTTCATTTCTGCTGCTTAACTTAATACACTTTTTCATTCATATCGTTAATTTTGTCTCCTAAGGCTCTGCTTAAGAGTTTCTTTTAAACGATTATCACTGAATTTGAAGGACTCTTATTTCAGATTTTCAGATGTTAACATAACTTCCATCCATGAGTTTTTTCACATAAATTATTATTGATTATAAGAAAAGGAAATGTATGCATTGCATGTGATGCACTTCATGCAATGACTCCTGACTTGGGCCAAGGCGGTTGCTTATCGCTTGAAGATGGTGTAGTTCTTGCTTGATGTCTGGGCAACGCACTGTCAAGTGGTGGAGGTAAAGGGGAGATTGAAAGGATTAGTGAAGGATTTGGTAGATATGCAAAAGAAAGAAGGTGGAGGAGTTTCGATTTGGTCGTATCTTCTTATTGGGCTGGTTATGTACAGGGGAGTTCGAGTTGGGTATTGAATTTTCTGATAGATGGGTATTTGTCTGGGTTTTTGGCTCAGTTGTATCTAAAGTGATTCTTTTATCCAAAAAAAATTCATGCCATTGGTATTACTGCCAGGAAGGATGTGTTGATCCCCTTTTCAATTGCACCATGTATTAACTCGTTTTTGTGGTGTCTTGTCTCTGCTGCTACTTCCCTTTTGGTAACTAAATTTCTTTCTTGATGCTGCTCAGCAGGTAAAGTTTTGTGACACATAGTAATTTTTTTATGTATAAAATCCTTTAGTCACAGATCCATGCATTGGGAAGACATTATAATATTGCCCATGTTAGGCTTTGTAATACCAGCAATTGTATTTGCAAGTAATTGTAGTTGCGCCAGTAGCGAGTATTTTAAATAAAAACAGGAAAATGAAAGTGCGAACTTACAACATCAAACATATTTTTCTAAACTTTTTCTTCTAATTCATAAGTCCAAAAGTTCGATGTTCAATTTATTTTGTCAAAATTCATGAATTTCAAATGAAAGTGTATTTTAACTTATTTGCTTTTTGGAGAAAAAATGAATAGTTAATTCAAATGTTGGACCTTAGAATGCCGGTTTGCGCTTGTGCAAGGACCATCAAATCATTTAAAAGTTGTTATTCAACAAGATTAATGTTATGTTTATATATATGCATGTTTTGTGATTGTGCAGGTGGTGTCTTGTGGTGGTGGGGATGTTGAGGAAGTGCAAGGACGAAGTAGGTTGATAGTTGAAGCATATTTTTTGGAGGAGTCATCGATGAAGTGAACTTGCACCAAAAAGATAAACGGCGCTAAGATTTTGTTGTCTTCGGCTAGTATACTCCTGTAGGAATGCAATTTATTGTGGATAACTTGTGCTTGTACTAAGTATGTAATAATGCATGATTTTTTTTTCTAAAACTTGTTGTTTGTAATTTTGAAAATTTGAATATTTTAATAAATTAGTATGCAACAATTATAATATATGTTTTGCTTATGGAGTATTCCTATATTTAGTGTATTGTTCATTTCAGCTGCAAAAGTTTTTTTTTTAAATGCAACTGTCAATCACAACGGTGCATAACAGTTATTGTAGATATTATTACAACGGTATATAACTGCTGTAATAAAGTTTATTACAACGGTGGGAAAAAGTTGTAAAATATACATATCATAACGGTGTAGCAACAGTGCAAAATAATTGTAAAAGATTTTAGACTATTACAACTTCTTAGTATACGACGATTACCCCACCGTTGTAAAATGTATTTTGCAATGGTTTTCCACCATTGTAATATGGTCAATTTGTTGTAGTGTGTGCGGGTTTAGACTACCTCCCTTATCCTAGCTCAAACCATGCTTTAGGTTCATAAAAGCATACTTTAAAGGAAAATGTTATCTAGTAATTTTCAAAAGTAGCAATATGATGGGATTCCCAATGACACAATGAAGATCGAGAATGAAAAGAAAATAAAGAAGAAGATATAAGAATAGCTAAATAAGTGCAATGATATTGATGCATGGATAACCAACATTGATATATCAAGTTTAGCATTCCCCCTAACGGTTAGTGAGATAAGATATCAGTGCAAGGAAGAAAGTACAAAATTTTGACTATATATATATTGGCATTTATGTTTGTATTCCCTCTATAGTATGTTAATTTTGTCAAGGAATATATCTTAAAAGCCTTAAATGAAGATTGGATCGACTAATAAAGCATAGAGACTCAAAAAAGATAGACGAAAATACAAGAATTGTACTAGAGCCATGGATCGATATATCCATTAAACCTCCAGGACTTGTTTTCCCTCTATTATCCTGAATCCATTTGTTTGACGAATTCTGTTGCGATCTTTAAAAGAAAGGGGATCTTGTATCTTATCATATTCACACATAGAGGAAACTTTGGCAATACCAGTTTCCGAATTGAATCTTGGGTTGTACTTGTAAAATGGAAGATCTAATGTGAATCAAGCAACAAAATTGTAACAAACTTCCATCTTTATCATTGAATACGACGCTTAAATACATCTTATATATTCCTGTGTTGACCATATAATCGTCCAAAAGACAATTTGTTACACTAGTATTAGAGTGTAGGCTGGACGAACACCTTAGGCTTGGGGGGCATGACTCATTATAGATAAGTCAGTAGTCCCCTAAAATGTGTCTGAATGTATTATATTAGGCGCATGCTTGTTAGTCATATAAAATGTTTTATGTTATGTTTATTGTTTTTCTTGAGTGGGTTATGCATTCTAGGAGGCATAGAAGGAATAACTATATTGATTGGGGTTTCTAAACAATTAACAAGATTAATCGACATAATATATATTTTTGATTAGTAAATGAAATAATCTTACTTAGAAATATATTTATTTTAGAAGAATTATTCAAAAAATAATATAGTATTTTTTGAAGTGTTTATAGGTTGGAAATGATGATATTATATTACTATAATTTAGGGTTAGTTTAGTCATGCTCGCATCGAATATTTTTAGGTAATGTAGATAGTTACCTTTAATAGGTTGAATAAATGGGAATTAGAAAAGCAATGAAATGAGCATCTTGTGAATTAAGTATTACGATTTGACTATAAGATGTTTGGTATTAATGGGGAATTAAAATTTTGATCTAATAAAAAGATATTTTTAAAAAAATTAGGATATTTAGCATTGATTATGTGAATAGTTATGTAAAATGTACTTTATAATAGAGTAGTTTTAGATAGAGTATTTAAGTAGGAAACTTGAGGGCACTTCAATCTTGATGCTTTTGTAAGGGGTTTTCAAAGTTATAAAAGTTAGAATAATATTACTTAAGAAGAAGTTTTCGTTAAATTTAATAAAATTATGGAAATGATTTTTTTGTGAAATTTATTTTCTTTGGATAGTTTGGAAGGAGTCTTGATTTGTTTGCGGTAATCCAAATAATCTCATAAGTAACTAGTGGATGTTCGCCTAGGCTGAATGTTTGCCTAGGATGGATGTTTGCCTAGGCAGATGTTGTAAAGCATTTGATAAATTATTCACTTTATCATTGCTTGGTCAAAACGAGCTCAAATCTGAAAGAACAAAAAAAAAGCTGATAATAGAAACTTTGATAATATACAGTATGGTTTCGAAAATGTGTTTTGAAAAGGAAAAGTATTTAAGTTAACAAGTCCATTGGCTCAAAAATAACTTTAAAACAGGCAGGAGTTATCTTCGGATGGTAAATACTTTTCAGGGTAAGGATATATATGATACTATTTGATAGTACTCAATTCCTTAGTATTATTTTAATGTTACTCGAGCTAAATAAATATATGTGTGTGTGTGTGTGTACGCGCTTGTGCGCGTGTATTTTCTATGGTTAAAAGTGTAAACTTTGATTTCAAGCATAATTTCGAAATAAACCATGCATTTGATTTTGAGTTTTCTTAAGAGAGTCATAACGCAAAATAAGAAATGGAATTAGATTAGGATATATACTCTTAGAGTGTAGTAGAGTGTGAATCTAATGTTAGTTTTATGAAATATTTTCATAAATAATCTTAGCAAGTATAGAAGTTGGCATTAGTATAATCAATAAGACGAGTTTGTATATTGGACATAGATCATGTCTCTTTCCATATAATTTTGATCGAAAATTCAAGTATATGTCTTTACTGTGTTTACACGCCCTTCCAAATAAGGATTGATCACTCAAATCTTGAAGGTGGACACCTGGTGAAGGTTTCTAATATGTAACTAAAAAAATTCTATCATAATATTATAGGTGTGCAAGGGGAATAGAGGTTAATCAAGAAGCCTGACTAAAGCTGGCACTAGAGACATCGTGCGAGCAATACTATTTTAGAAATGAATTAACATATTTGAGTAAAGATCGAATTGTTTTTTATATAAATGATCTCTGGATATCATACAAAGCTATGAATAGTACGAGGGCATTCTTCCAATGAAATTTTAATGACAAAATCCTTATAAAAGGGAAAGTAGTAACAACTTGAAATTTTATCGCTTTGGTTAGGAATATTTAATTAATTTTAGATATCCAAAATAAATGGTTTTTATAATTAAAATAACCACTTTTAGTTTATAGTAAATTCATTTTTAAATGTGGTTTACAAAAATATTTAGTTAAAAAACACAGTACCGAAAACTTTTTACAAAAATGCTATTTTTTTATCATTTAGAAGTTGTTTGAAATATTATGGACCTTTATTTAGATTTGGAACATCGTTTATAATGTTGAAACATATTTAGTTAGGTAAACAAGTAAGCTTATATTATTAATTAAGAAACAAAAGTGAGTGGAAGCATGATATGACATTTGATTCCTTTTTTAATTTTATTTTATTAAAGGAATATTACTTATATATTTAGTACTTGCATGTATCCCATTAGTACATAATGGCATAAGTTTTTAAAATAAAGAAGAAACATGAGTACATGAGGTGAAAAGTAAGTGTAAGTAAGTGGTGAGTTATCATGAAATTAAGGAGGCTAATAAACAAAATGGTAGTTTAGTAAAGAAATCTATTTTATTTAAAACTTCCTTTTCATTCTTCTTTTCTATTTCTCATTTTATTTTCATTTTCTTCTCTAAAAATTACTTCTTTTCCATGCTTTTGAATCTTATTAACAACTTCCTTTAAGATTTCAAAAGGTTTTTAAAATACAAGTTTTAACCTTTAGATGCTTCAAACTCTATTATAAGCTCCTCCCTTTTCATTTCTACCCCCTACCTCTTCCAAATCCAAGCTTCCACTTATCTTTGCATGCTTAGACCAAGCTTTGGTTCACTATGGTCGAACCCAGAAAGGGCTAAGGTCGAGCTCATTTTTCTTGGTATTGATCCATAGTTCTCTTTTTGCAAAAGATTTGCCAAGTACTAGGCTTATTTCAAAGTTTAAAACGATTTTTCGGGATATTATTTTATTTGTTGTTTGGATGTTTAGTTAGTAGAATGTTTGGTGGATGTTAGCTAAACTTGAATATACTTGTATGTGCTTATGTATGGAATGTGTAATGATATGCTTAGGTTGAAAAAAAAATTGTAATCTTTGTTATGTTATGCTTGATATATGATTTGGCATTAATGGTCATGAATGGATAAGATTATGTTATGATATGTATGTATATGTGTTTTTATGCTTATAAAGATGACACTTTTACATGCAAGGTGACATGAGATCTTTCGGAAGGAATTGAGTTTACTAGTTTCAAAATTTATACAATGATTTCAGCTCTTAACTTTTTATTTGTCTCAAAACCATTAATTTGTTTTAGGTAAGGAAAGTTAAAAAGGTTATGTTTTGGAAAAATAAATTAGTTTAAAAGACAAAATTTCAAAGTAATTTAGTGTAAAAGAATCTAATTTTCAAATTATGGGGTTTTATAGCAATAATCGCTATAAGCGCAATTAATATGCCTGTAAAATTAAAACTCATTTTTAACTTAAGTATGATTTGAAATGATTTTTAAAGCTTAATTTAGGTATACTTAAGTAATTATTATAATTTAATTACTTAATTATTTATTTGATGATCATCTTATTATTTAATACTTAATTATTAATTTATTAAGTAAATTTGTACTTATGTTTAAATTAAGCAAGTTACTTACAAATAGTATAATTAACAAAAGTTAATTTTCAATGAATTTATTTAAGTATTAATTATGATTAATTTTTTTAATTAGTTTTTATTTTTTATTTGTTTAAAAAGGTTTAGATATTTAATTAGTCAATTAAATTAGGATTAATTTAAGAACTTAATCAAGGTTTATTCATTTGTTAATTAAGTTTTAAATTATTATTTAATTATTAAAGACAAATTTGGGGTTTTAATTATTATTTAATTAATAAATAAAGATTAAATAAATAAATTATGTGTCTAAAAGTTTATAATTTCTTCATTATTTATTTAAGATTTAATTTGGAACTTGATTATTTATGCAATAATTAATCACTATTTTAGCGTTTAAAAATTATTTAATAAAGTGTAAATGTTATTTAATTTTTAAAACAATCTGTTATTTAATTATCTATAGAAGTAAAAAACATTGGTAAACTTGTCCTTCTCCAATGGCGACTAGGCTAGCTCCCCATTCTTATTTGCTTCTCTCTTTATACCTCATTTGACAATCCTCTAAACCCACGTTTAAATCCCCTCTCCTCGCTGACATCAACTCGATCCTTCTACCCCAACCTAGCTTTTGTCATCGTGGAAGTCCGCTCCTTCTTTTGCCCTAACCAGTACATCCACCAAAATCGATTTCTCCAGATCCATCCTGTCGTACCCTGCATTTATACTACCACTGTCAAATCTACCTATGCAAACCCTGATCTATTTCCACTTCTTCTTGCGGTGCCCCTCTTAGCCTCTCTTTTTGTATGGCCTCTGACTTACGTTGGTTTCACATCGCGATTCCTAGTGCTTTACTTCCCTACTACACTAAATCTCAGTGAATGATCCGTAGCTCACCAAAAGGCAGACCAATATGTAGCTATGATTCGACTTATCGACGTGCTGGTGAGTGTCGTTTTCTTTGTTGTCTTGTGGTGTTTGTATCTAAGGGGTCAAGTATTGGGTTTGGTTGGTTTGTCTACATGTGTGTGTTTGTTGTTGCATGGAAGCAGCGGGTTGAGAGTGTTTTCGACATGAGTCGAATGTAGTGATAGTATTGTAGCCTTGCTTGTGTTCATCTATGGTTGGACTGTGTGCTCTGTTGTCGGTGTATAAAGGTGGTTGCACTTTGTTTTGGTTGATGTTTCTTTTTAGTTTAGGTTGTGTCCTCTCCGTTTTTGGAGTGGTAGGTGTTTTGTAGTTCCATGTTTAGCTACTTGGTGATTACATTGGTTGCTATGTTGTTTCAAGTTAGCAGTAGTGAAGGGGATCTATGTCATGTTCGCATCTGGGTATATGGGTAGGTGTTGCCTTGCTCAGAAAATTGATCTTGCTTGTGATGCTTCTAAGCCATGGTTGAGTAGCTGTTATGGTTTAGTGTTGCAGTTACTAGCGTCATTGTTCTTAACACTTTCTGTAGTGTATGTAATTGTGTTTACGGATTATATAACTCACTCCAATGTAGGGTTTGTCAGTGAGTAAGGTGTTTGCCTCTGTTATGTTACTCCCTACATGGAGAAAGGGTCTCTTAATAGTCTACACATATGGTCTAGCTCATGATCTATAAGCCAGGATAGTCGAAGCAGTCGGTTCACTCTAAAAACCGTTTGTAGTTGTTAGGCAGCCTGCCTATTACCGGTACTTATTTGTATTTATTATTTATTATAATAGAAGTGTTACGAATCACTATAAAAATCAGTCGGTCTTGCCAAAAAACACAAGCTTTTATATTTGACTTGCATATTTTCCTAAGATATTTAATCAAAGGGGTCTCTTTATCAATCATTTGTAAGCAACCCCGTTGATTAGGAACTAAATGACATTTGATAAGCAGAACCCAACACCATTTTGCTATAGTATAATTTGATAAACTGGATTATTTGGAAATTTGTTAACAGAATAAAACATCGTTTTACCAGTTAATCTGGATTGATTTTGTACATCTATGTAGTAGGACAAATCACCATCCCTCTACTATGTTTTTACGAACATGTTTATATATTACTTATTACTGACATGTTATGTATTGATTGATATATGTGAACATCTATTTGTAGAATACATTCCCCTTCTACTATAACTTGGTAATTGATATTGTTTGACATCTTTTAAGCAGAACAAAATCTCATTTTGTTTTTACATTAACATATATATATATATATATGTATATATATATATATATTTGAAACTCATGTCTAATATTATCACTTGAATACTTCTTTTATGTTGCTTGACTATTATTAGCCGATTCTTTATACATATTTGGTTGTGATGTAAATACTCATATTATAACTTGAATAAGTTTAGCTCACTGGAAATTTCAAAACCTCATTTCAAATTTTGAAAAGCATATGGATTTTTCTCAAATAAGCCGAAATGGTTAATATTATTATTTAAACCCAGTGGTTTAAATTAAAATTTTCGAAATGTTTCAAATAACAGAGTAAGTTATTATTTAGATTCAGTAATGTTTTTGGCTAATTAATAATTTAAAATCGATAGACATTTGAAATTAATAAAATGATTCATAAAGACATGTTAAAATAATATAATATAGATTGGTGAAAATATATACTTGTAAGTTAACTTAAGATCATAAACTTCTATTTCAAAGGTAAGAGCATAATCTAGTCAAGGTGTGAGAGGCAGATTAAATACCTAAATTTGATCTGCATCGTTGTTGTCCTAAGGACAGTGTTGGTTTACGATATTTTTTTGCAAAACCGACCGAATTTTATAGTGTTTTGTAGCACTTTTTATTATGACAAATAATAAATATTGATAGTTACAGGAGACAGACTGATTGTCTAACTATTAAAAACGGTCTTTATAGTAGACTGACCACTTAAACGATTTTTATAGTAGACCGACCACTACACCACCACGTAGGGTATACCATTACACTTCAGGTTAAGAAAGGCAATCTAACATAAGACGGCAGCCATAGGCAATCACATATCAAATAAAACTCTACATAGGGAGAACACTCACTTAACAAAATACAAAAACACTCACATACCAACTACAGCAAGAAACTCACTTAAACAACTAACCTACTTAAGGATTACAAAACCAAAAAATAACTGACAGGAAAAACCATAGGAAGTAAGAACTAGGCCTGAAACTCAGCAAAACATCGACATGAGTGGATAAAATTACATTCAATCCAGTAGCCAGATATTGCGAGAAACCCAAAACCATCACAGAATTAGGGTGCGTTTGTTTAAAATGGCTAAATGCTTATTGCTGAATGCTTAATGCTTAATGCTGAATAGAAATGCTGAATGCTTTTAATGTTGTTTGATGATTTGCTTATCCAAATTCTGAGGAATTGTGATATATTTTTGGTTGACAAATTTGTCCTTCATCTTTATTGTCCAAATACTAATTATGTACATACGTGCAATTACATTTTTTAATAACGATGAGTTTAGAAATTTATTCAGAATTCATTAAAAAAACAAAAACACTATCCATACTTTGTAGTGCAGTATAAGCTGTGTTTGTCCTATCACATGCTACGTCCTCATTACTAACCATTAATTCATCTAATTTTGTACATTCAGGTAACTGAGATTGTTCAAAAAGAAATTGAAGAAATTAAAATATATACACAGTATTCTCCAGTCTTAGGAATACATAAATGCCCTGACCTTTGCAATTATAAAATATATAATAGTCTTGCAGTCACATGTTTTCTGCAAAATATACAAAAAGAAATTACTGGTTGCAGTTATCTGCTTTATGTTCTAGGTAGAAAAGAACATCTGCTTTGCTATATAAAGCAGGACAGCTTTAAAGCAACGTATAAAAAAGGGCAGCACCGTAAATCAGCAACCAGCAGCTGAAAAAGCTCAAAGTATCCGCTTTTTACCATTCAGCAAAATAGGCTCATTCATGGCTGAATGATTCCTCTAACCAAACGCTTTAAAAATGCAGAATACATTCAGCCTTTTCAAATCAGCGTTGGAAAAGCGTTTTTTGAGAAAAACAAACATAGCCTTAGTCTCCCCAAGCAACAACAAACCAAACACAAACATTCCATATTACGTTGCCATGTGATGCACAGATCCACAACATTCTCAAACACCTGCTAACCACAATGTCACGGCTACCACAGTTAATGGAGAAGGAGGAGGAGCACCACCAAGAAGAAAAATCAGACCCACACTATCCTCCCCGAAAACACCACACAAAACAAAAACAGATCCAAGAGACAAAAAAACCCATCCAACTAGAACACAGGGAGACACAAAACAACATCTATTAAAACACACAGAGCTCACCATACCAAAAAGAAAACTACAAGGTCATAAACTTACCAAACCAATCCTATCAATTGTCAACAGTTTGGTTTAGAGGTGCGGTTGATAGGGAAATCGACCGAGTTGTTGATCGGTTTGGTCGATGAATCTATGCTAGATCCGATCTATGTTGGATCATCAGAGCCCGAGAATAGGGTCTTTTGAGGAGCTTCGCTATTTAGATCTAAGGAAATTATTGAGAGAGGTTTGGATGGTTTACTAATAGCCAAAACACAAACGTGAAGAAAACTAGGGTTAATAGGTACGGAGACAAAATGGTTTTGGATTACGATTGAAATTTAATAAATAAAATTTGATATTATTTCTTCAAATTTAAATATTTATGAAGGAACTTTTAAAGAATTTGGTGTTTATTAAATAGTTTTATAAGTAAACTTGGACATTTCAAAAGAAATTTAATAAATGGATCTAGAATAAGAAAAGGAAATTTTCATAAAATAACATAGATTCATTTGAAAGATTATGGAAGAAATTCATAAAAGAAATTGTGGTTTAGATCTTTCCAAGTAAACCGTCTTAACTTTGATGGTATGGACATATGTTCCACGCTTAACACCAAGGGAATAATGTTTGGTATATCCTTATCTCTGTTTCTTTTATATAACATTTGTTTGATTCTCTTAATATAATTCTATAGTGATAATTCTTTTATATGCTTTGTGAGTATACTTAGACCAATAAGGTAAGTATACGGATACTTTTAATAAGTATTCAAAATGAGATTTTTAAATGAAAAAATTCACTGTGAGGCCTAGTAATTGCCATGGATATATAAATCTTAGTATTGTTTGTTGTTTTTTTATTTAATAATTAAATAACTGGATCATGATCCAGAAATATTTAGGAGAAACTTATGAATTTTATATCATAGTCATCCTCGATAATGATGTCGTCCTATATGCATGAATCTCAGTTTATTCTCCTAGGATAAATGATAAAAAAAATGGTCCACTAAATAGTTAGGAGGTGAACTCCACCCTTATGTACTGTTTTTTTTTATTTCTAAAAGAACCGAAATTGAGTACACCAAAAACTATCCATTTCGAAGACATTAGGGTCGGATATAATTGTTTGAAAAAAACTTCGGTTGGATACATCTTGAAGTTCGGTCTCGTTCAACTCTAGAACGAACTTATATGGATGAATCATGGCATTGCATGTTTTCCTAGAAGGCAACGTTAGCATTCCAAGATGGTCTGCTATTTTTAGACAAAATGTAACATTTAGTCACATCACCAAGTAAATGAATCAAGCAGGAGAAAGTCGCAGGACTAAGTGGGTCTCTCACTAGTATGATCACACTATATCTAGTGTTGATCTCCTTACTTGTGCAGTTAAACCGCGTAACATATTTAATGCGGGATAGGTGCAAAAAGTCATAATTGAAACAAAACGAGGAAATATTGAGTGTATAGCGGATGCATTTGAAATAGCATATAAAACTTATACTTTGCGTTTTTATAAACATATTAATAAAAATAAATGAAAAATTAACATGAAATTAAATTATAATTAGGGAATTCTAAATTTTAAATAAAAACATGTGCAAATATGTGTACAAATACAAACTTTTATTTAACTTAATTAAAATTAACAAATTATTAGTACTTTTGTTTCTAAAAATATATGTTAAAAATTCAGTGAGAAAATTAATTTCATAATCTTTATAATATATAAGTACCATTTTTCAATTCATTTATTAAAAAAAAAGATGTAGCTGGAATAATGGAACATAGTGAGAACAACATGATATATCGTAAATAGCAAAATATTCCAAGGTTGAAAACTGGAAGGCTATTTTTTAGGCTATTTGGGAAAATCATTGTTGGAGATGGAATGTTGATGATGTTTTGATGACAACAACCTTGTTTCAATCATTATCATTATTGATTATAAAATATATACTAACACTTTTATCTATGATATACATACATATATATATATATATATATATATATATATATGCAGGATTTATATACAAGTAATAGATACTGAAGAATTCAAGATTCAAGAGTATCGAGTTATCAAGATCAAGATTATCAGAGTAATAGTGTCTAGTTATTATGTAAAACTCTGAATAACACACCAACTTTGTTTTCACATTATTTCTTTTAAATTGATTTTAGAACTATTTTCAAATTGATTTCAAACTTATCTCAAAAATATCTTTTAATCATCCAAGGATTCTAAACTTATGATTTCAAATGTACTTCCTAAGTTTCTTATGTTTATATATGTATTATAAAGTTTTATAATAATATTATATAGTTTTATATAGCCTATATATATTTTAATTTATATGTTTAAATAATATTTTATTATGTTTTAATACTTGAAAAAAATTATATTATAAAGAATTAGTTTTATTTCCAGAATTTCCAGAATTTATTTTGGTTTAAATACTTGAAAAATGATTTAAATTTAAAATTCAATATATATATCGACATACACATATTGACATGTTGACATATAACTGAAATAATTTTGAATTTTAAAAAGTTGTGTCTTGTCATTTTAAAACGTTTCAGAGACAGTTGTGTCATTTGGAACACTATATAAAGGCCTTAATTTCGATTTTTTTCATAACTTATCTTCCACTTATTCCTCACTTAACATACCACCATTATTATTCTCAAATTTATAAGATTATACACTTATATTATGCTGATTTCAATACAAATTATATCATTCTTCTTCTATCTTCATCCTCTATCAAATACTCTATTTGAAAGTGATACTCAAGATTTATAGGGCAACTGTAATAAAAAACAGTGAGGATGTGTTCCTTGTAGCCCTAAAATCAAGGAAAGGGAAGGGTGTTTTCTTGTAGCCCGTAAATCAAGGAAAAGGAGTGGTGTTAACCTTGTAGCCGTGAATCCAAGGGTGTTGCAATTGGATATTGATATTAATAAAATTCTGCACAATCCAGCATTGTGTGGAATTATGACACCCCACGTCCGTTATTGTCACTCATTAAGGGAATGCATTAAGTTTTGTGAAGCATTATAGGTAAACAGAATAGAAACATTACAAGACAGATATAAAATAGCAGCGAAATTAAAAACTTTTATTAATCATAAAGCATGGTTACACCATATGTCTAAAAATACATATACTCAGTACATCATTAAAACTTCTGTCTTGTACTTTAAATATCAGAGTACAATAACAAAGAAAGCATAATCCCCAAATCATAAGCCATAGTAGCAAAGATAGAAGGTTGAGCAATACTTCTAGAAGCTCCAAGCAAGACGATAGCAGAATCCTGAATAAGCCTGAGAATTCCCTCCCTTGAGAACCTGGGGGGAAACGGAAGAAAGAAGAGGAAACAAAAAGGGTCAGCCATAAAGTCTGGCGAGTCTAGTTACTTTTAGCCAGTAAATAATAGTAACATGATAGGCATATAAAGTGGATAAGAGAGGTCACTACATAAATGGAAGGTGTGACAAGGTAGACAGGGTAAGGTGTATACATTTTCTCTAATGATTACTCTGCATGATTACTAGTATCACCAGAATGATATGATCCCTTCAACTATAAGGTGGTAGACTTAGGTATACGTCCTGATGTATCCTAACTACTACCCTGATCGATCGTCCCCCTAACCTCGTAGATACCTTGTGCTGGCCCCATAGTAGTAGGTATCACTTCCTAAACTGGCAATCCCTCATTGTAATAATGTGCACAACCATATCTACAGTGTCACGGTCGTCTTATCACCTTCTACCCGGCTCATGCACGCACATGGCCCGGTCGGTTTGCGCTGCCCACACCGTCCTCCACGTTTGGATATCTTACCATCAGTCAGTAAGTGTGCCTCTTCTCCGCCTAGTACGAAGTATTTTGTTTGATACCTACTCCGGATTACTAACTGAAATGGGTCCCCACAATATGATACAAGCTCTCCCCTTGTCTTGTATCCCCCACTAGATTTTCACCGGCTATGTATACCACTAGGTGTCTTTAATTACATAGCCTTGTTTATTTCTACCAGTTATGCTTACCCTAAAGGGTGTCTTTAATTACATAGTTCCAATCTTTCTACCAGATATGCTTACCTATAGGTGTCTTTAATACATAACCCCCAATCTTCCAACCAGTTACGCTTACCTATAGGTGTCTTTAGTACATGACCCTATCATTTATACAAGTTATGTTTAACCTAAAAGGTGTCTTTAATTACATAACTTTATTTTTTTTCCACCAGTTATGTATACCACTAGTTGTCCTCATCGGGTTAAGTTTGTAGGCATATATATACTAATACTACCCACCTACCCAAGATTTACTTAACCCTCCCACTGATCCAAGCATGTTTATATAATGGTTAAGTTTGTAGGCCTATATATACTAATATTACCCACCTACCCAAGAATAATTTAACCCTCCCACTGACCCAACCAATTTTACTTAACCCTAACTTTAGTTCTTATTCATACAATCCCTTATGGATTAGTTTTGGTTATGTAGTCCAATTTATTACCATATCCATTTATGGTTTATAACGGGCTAGACCTCCCACATTAGGCCTAACAACGTGTGGATGCTGGATATGCCGGTCGGGTCCGGGAAATCTTATACCAAAGTTGGGCCTAACCTCGTGTCTTAGCCTGATTCGTATTTATGTACTTAGACCTCCCACATTAGTTTCAACATTAGTGGTTGTTGGATATGCCGGTCGAGTCCAGGCAAACTTCCACTACTAATGCAACCTAACCTCGAGTCATAAGCACAATTGCAATTCCTAATTATAATTACTAAACATTCCATTTTTAATTAATTAACCAATTAATTAATCCTTTCCTTTTATAGGTGTCAATACCTATTTCACCCAATAATTTGAATTACATGTCCAAAAATGTTCATACTCAAATCATGCCATTTTTAACCCTTTTTCCCCTGTTCCTTAACTAGCGCCCTCACAAAATTGGAAACATGCCTAGGCTAGGCTATAGCCTAGTCATAAACGATAATAGGTAAAATAATGAATATAACTAAAACGATCATCTTGGCATAAACATAAACTAGTATCATAATAAGGTGAACATACATACTGGCATGGACATAAAGTTGTCATTATAACAAGGTGGACATAAAACTGATGAACGATTGGCAGTCAATTGATTCTAACATACCTATGATGTCACAATAAGCATAGTAAGATCTAAATTAGCAATTTAGATGTCCAATCGGTTTAGATCTAACATGATAACATAAGGTGATAAATTAGATCACATAATTCAGATCTAGAGGTTAAAATAGTTCTAACATGATAACATAAGGTGATAAATTAGATCACATAAAATAGATCTAACATGATAACGCAAGGTGATAAATTAGATCACATAAAATAGATCTAACATGATAACGCACGGTGATAAATTAGATAACATAAAATAGATCTAACATGATAACACAAGATGATAATCTAGATCTGACTAACAGTTTTAGTGTCCACATAAATTAGATCTACTAGTTTAAAAATAGACCTACACAAATCCAGATCATAGCATGTCATAGAAGTTATAATTAATACAAAGATTTATATCCAATCCTAACCAAATTCAAGGTGACTTATATTCATGATTTACATAAATGATTAGATCTATCCAGTGATATAACTGTCCAAATTAACATATTTATATTAACCACAATATAGTTACAAACCAAGATCCACAATAATAACATAGTAGAATAATCACAATTGAATTGGATATAGAGAAATAAATCTGTCATGACATAGCATAAGATATGGTAATAGCATAGATTCATGGTTTACACATGTCCAAATCATAGTCTTTCATAATTTAATTTAATTTATCTAAACCTAAAAGCAACTAGAACTCACTGTGATTGGATTGCTAAGATGATAGAAAAGAAGTTGGTTCTAAGTCTATGCTTGAATCTTATAATTTGATTTGCTTTAGTTGATAGAAGAAGATGGGAGGCCCTAGTTCAGTTCAGACTCTGGCAAAGTTTAGCCGCCATTGTTTCTTTGTGAAGAAAACAAATGAATTGAGGTATATTTGTAGCTGCTAGGTTACAGAATTCGGATGCCACCTCATCCCTTGAGTGAATCGGGCCACAGGCCGACACCCAGTTGGGTCTGAATACCCAAAAACACACATAGGTGCGCCAGTCTAGAAATACATGGGCGCACTTGTCAAGTGTGTCGGGAATTTCTTCTTTTTCTGCCAAACTTCTATCATCCATAACTTCTTCATACGTTATCTGTTTTATGCAAACCACGTGTCTGTCTTGGCCAGAATTTCGAGACGAATGCAATGGTGCAGTCCATTTCCCTTAATTCCGAATATTAAATTAATTATTATTTAGTTATTCCACTTTAATGTTGTTAAAATTTCGAGGTGTTACATTCTCCCCTACTCAAAGGATTTCCTCCCCAAAATCTTCAAGTTGAAAAGAATGTATCCTACCATCCATCATCCATCTACTCATCCACCAAACACTGGCATCCATTATCCTTAAAGATTTCTAATACTTATATGAGTATATGCAAAGGTGTGTGTATATGTCCCAATACTAATGCGATGACCATGCGGTCTACTGATTCAGTTGACATCCTTAATGCATGTATGTTAGTGCCATGAATCCAATATGTATACAAATAATCCTATTATAACATGTAAGTTCTATATGTATGCACACTCACTCGTCCAAATGCAACATCCATATGCTAGTACATCCATTTCCATCCATGAAAGAAAAGAAAATGCACACACATCCATATGCGGTATGAGAGTGATTGAGCCGAATTAGTGCCTAATGTGTGTGTATATGCATCCACAGGCAACCACCAGCAAAAACTTTCACCCACTTGCATCCATCAAACATAACATGTTTCAAACACATGTTTTCATCCATAGGTTTCCTACCTAAAGGTCAAAAAATACTAGAGACAAGATATACTCAAATGATAGAAACAAGTACTAATAAAGTTTTGGGAAAAGGAGTTAAGAACATACCCTCGAAAAGAAAAGGGTACGAAGCACGAATCTTGTCTTCGATCTCCCAAGTCGCATCCTCTGGATTGTCTCCCAATTGAACCCTTAGCAACTTGATCTCTTTATTGCGTAGCTTCTTAACTTCCGATCCTAGAATACGGGTAGGGACTTGCCTGACTGTCGCCTCCCTTTCACTTCTACTTCTTCCAACACACTCGACTCAACGATTACTGCGGTGTCATGCAGGCACTTCCGTAGATAGGAAATGTGGAAAACATCATGAAGGCCAGATAGATTGTCTGGGAGTTTTACTCTATAGGCCATTTGGCCAATCCTCTTGGTTATGGGAAATGGTCCCACAAACCTAGGTGCCAACTTCCCTGCTGATCCGAAGCGAACCACATTCCTCAGAGGTACACTTTGATAAAAACCAAGTCTTCTACTTCAAATTCGAGGTCATTCCTTCTCTTGTCTGCATAGGATTTCTGCATGCCTTGAGCTGTCTTCATCCACCGTTGAATAAGGTCGATCTTTTTGGACGTTTCCCTAACCATATCTGGTCCATGTAATAATTTTTCTGTAGACTCCACCAACAAGTTGGTGATCTACGGGGTCGGCCGTACAATGCTTTGAAGGGTGCCGTACCTATGATAGCTTGATAACTGTTATTATAGACAAGCTCTACTAAAGGAAGATGCTCTTCCCAGGTCCCTCCGAAGTCAAGGATACATAGCCTTAAAATATCTTCAGGAACCCTGTTTACCTTCTCTGTCTGTCCATCGGTCTGGAGATGATAAACGGTGCTCAAACACAACTATGTACCTAATCCTTCTTGTAAGCTCCTCCAAAATTCACTGGTGAAGATGGGTTCATGACCACTCATGATGCTGGAAGGTATTCTATGAAGATGAACTATCTCATGCACATAAATTGCTACTAACCACGATGCCATCCTCTTACTCTTAACCGGAATAAAGTGAGCGCTCTTAGTGAGTCTATCTACCACAACCCAGATACTGGTGTTGCCCCTCCTTGATCTAGGCAAACCATTGATGAAATCCATGGACACGCTCTCCTACTTCCACTGTGGTACCTCTAAAGGATGAAGTAAACTACCGGGCTCCTTTTGCCTAGCTTTGACTTACTGGGAAATCAGACATTGAGAAGCAACATTGCTACATCTTTCTTTATCCCATCCCAAAAGAAAACCCTTTCTCAAGTAGCTCCCCTACTTGCTTACTTAGCTCCCTCCTTTCCCTTGGAGCCATTTGGCGCACTGGTAATGCAACCGGCTTTGCATTGTCCACCAGATATATACGAAAATCGATCTTGTGCCTCGGAGGTAAGCCCCGTACCTCATCAAAAATGTCAGAATAATCTCGGACTACTGGAACAGATTGCAGATTATAGACAGATGCATCAAGAGACTCTAGGAAACTAAGCATAACCGACCCTTGTAGGTCACAAGAAATCTCGAGGGTCCTCCCATGATAGGTTAGAGGCCTAACGACCCTCCTCTCACAATCCAGAATGGCACCATATGTGGTAAGCCAGTCCATTCCTAGAATCAACCCATAGCCCATAAACCCAAGCACATATGCGTCGCACTCAAACTCGACGCCTAACACAGTTATTCTCAAATCCCGACAAATCATAGATGAATGAGCCGAACCATCAATAGAGTTTGAGGCAACTACGGGATCCACTACCATACTAGTAATTAAGTGCAAAGATTCAACTATAGAAATAGATATAACGAATGCGAAGCGCTAAAATCAAAAAGAGTTCTTATAGGAAGATTTGAAAGAGAAATCAAACCTTCCATGGAAACTTTCCTACCTCTATCTGGTACACTAGCCATGAGAGCATTCGCTTGCCCTCTGGAGGTTCCTGTCCTTTGACCTTGCCCTTGCTTCGTTGGGCACTCCCTAGAATAGTGTCCAACCTCTTTACAAACGAAACAAGCATTCTTCCCTTTCCTACAGTCCTGGGCCAAGTGACCCTCTCGCCCGCAACTATGGCACTTCCTCTTACCCTTAGCCTTGTCACTCTTTCCGCCCTTCTTCTATTGCTGTTGTCGTCCTTTCTTGGGCCACACCTTTTTATTTTGTGTTTCGTCAACCTTAACTTTTTCCTTTTCACCTTTATTTGAACTTTATCTATGATCCCTTCCCAGGCCATCATTTTTCTCATCCTTGGGCTATACTCCCTTGGCCCTAACTCCCTTGTTCTCCTTTTTACCATCCTTGTGTAACAAGCTAACAAGTCTCTCAAAAGTTGCCTCCATTGCATGAAAATCCTTACGAAGCTCGAGAAAATTAGCCGTAGGTGATACTTCTGCAGCTACAGATGGAGGTTAGGAACTTCATTGCCCTTTGACATGTGCCGCAGTTTAAACATGCCTACGACATTATGCCGGAACAGGGACACCTTTTAGGAAGAATCGGTTCCCCAAAGAAAAAGAAAAAGGAATCAAGCGGAGAATCGAGAGATATTTCCTATGGCTTTGGGGAATATATTTTTCAAAACAGACTTTTCTTTTTGCAAATGCTTTCTTTTAAAACCTTTTTGAAAATAATTTTCAAAAACTTTACCCAATCTGGTAACCTTCAGCTCTGATATCAAGTGTGACACCCCACGTCCGTTAATGTCACTCACTAAGGGAATGCATTAAGTTTCGTAAAGCGTTATAGGTACATAGAACAGAAATATTACAAGATAGATATAAATTAGAAGCAGAATTAAAAACTTTTATTAATCATAAAGCATGGTTACACCATATATTTGAAAATACATAAACTCAGTACATGATTAAAACTTCTGTCTTGTACTTTAAGTATCAGAGTACAATAACAAAAAAAGCATAATCCTCAAATCATAAGCCATAGTATCAAAGATAGAAGCATAAGCAATACATCTAGAAGCTCCAAGCAAGACGATAGCAAAATCCTGACTAAGCTTGAGAATTCCCTCCCTTGAGAACCTGGGGGGAAACGGAAGAAAGAAAAGGAAGCAAAAAGGGTCAGACATAAAGTCTGGCGAGTCTAGTTACTTTTAGCCAGTAAATAAAAGTAACATGATAGGCATATAAAGTGGATAAGAGAGGTCACTACATAAATGGCAGTGTGACCAGGTAGACAGGGTAAGGTGTATACACTTCTCTAATGCATTATTACTAGTATCACCAGAATGAGATGATCTCTTCAACTATAAGGTAGTAGACTTAGGTATACCTCCTAATGTATCCTAACTACTACCCTGATCGATCGGCTCCTTCATCCTCGTAGATACCTTTTGCTGGCCCCACAGTAGGAGGTATCACTTCCTAAAGTGGCAACTCCTCATTGTAATAGTGTGCACAACCACATCTACAGGTGTCAGGTCGTCTTATCCCCTTCTGCCCGACTCATGAACGCACATGGCCCGGTCGGTTTGCGCCGCCCGCACCATCCTCCACGTTTGGATCTCTTACAATCAGTCAGTAAGCGTGCCCCTTCTCTGCCTAGTACGGAGTACTTGTTTGATACCTACTTTGGGTTATTGACAGAAATGGATCCTACACAATATTATATAAGCTCTCCCCTTGTCTTGTATCCCCCCACAAGGTTTTCACTGACTATGTATACCACTAGTTGTCTTTAATAACATAGCCTTATTTATTTCTGCCAGATATGCTTACCCTAAAGGGTGTCTTTAATTACATAACTCCAATCTTTCTACCGGATATGCTTACCTATAGGTGTCTTTAATATATAACCCCCAATTTTCCAATTGGTTATGCTTACCTATAGGTGCCTTTTATACATAACCCTATCATTTCTACAAGTTATGTTTACCCTAAAAGGTGTCTTTAATTACATAACTTTATTTTTTTTCCACCGGTTATGTATACCACTAGGTGTCCTCGTCGGGTTAAGTTTGTAGGCCTATATATACTAATACTACCCACCTACCCAAGATTTACTTAACCCTCCCATTGATCCAAGCATGTTTATTTAACGGTTAAGTTTGTGGGCCTATATACACTAATATTACCCAACAACCCAAGATTTACTTAACCCTCTCACTGATCCAATCAATTTTACTTAACCCTAACTTCAGTTCTTATTCATACAATCCCTTATGGATTATTTTAGGTTAAGTAGTCCAATTTATTACCATATCCATGTATGGTTAATAATGGGATAGACCTCCTACATTAGGCCTACAACGTGTGGATGCTGGATATGCCGGTCGGGTCCGGGCAGTCTTATTCCACAGTTGGGCCTAACCTCGTGTCTTAGCCCGATTCATATTTACGTACTTAGACCTCCCATATTACGTTCAACATAAGTGGTTGCTGTATATGCCGGTTGGGTCCGGGCAGACTTCCAACACTAATGCAACCTAACCTCGTGTCATAAATACAATTACAATTCCTAATTGTAATTACTAAACATTCCATTTTTAATTAATTAACCAATTAATTAATCCTTTCCTTTTATGGGTGTCAATACCTATTTTACCCAATAATTTGAATTACATGTCCAAAAATGTTCATACTCAATTCATGCCATTTTAACCCTTTTTCCCTCGTTCCTTAACTAGTGCCCTCACAAAATTGGCAACATGCCTAGGCTAGACAATAGCCTAGTCATAAACGATAATAGGGAAAATAATGGAAATATAACTAAAATGATCATCTTGGCATAAATGTAAACTAGTATGATAATAAGGTGAACATACATACTGGCATGGACATGAAATTGGCATCACAACAAGGTGGACATAAAACTGATGAACGGTTGGCAATGAATTGATTCTAACATAATTATGATGTCACAATAAGCATAGTAAGATATAAATTAGCAATTTAGATGTCCAATCGGTTTAGATCTAACATGATAACATAAGGTGATAAATTAGAGCACATAATTCAGATTTAGAGGTTAAAATAGATCTAACATGATAACACAAGGAAATAAATTAGATCACATAAAATAGATCTAACATGATAGCGCAAGGTGATAAATTAGATCACATAAAATAGTTCTAACATGATAACGCAAGGTGATAAATTAGATCACATAAAATAGATCTAACACAACAACACAAGGTGATAATCTTGATCTGACTAATAGTTTCAATGTCCACATAAATTAGATCTATTAGTTTAGAAATAGATCTACACAAATCCACATCATAGCATGTCATAGAAGTTATAATTAAGACAAAGATTTAGATCCAATCCTAACCAAATTCGAGGTGACTTATGTTCATGATTTACATAAATGATTAAATCTATCCAATGATATAACTGTCCAAATTAACAGATTTATATTAACCATAATATAGTTACAAACCAAGATCCACAATAATAACATAGTAGAATAATCACAATTGAATTGGATCTAGATAAATAGATCTATCATGACATAGCATAATATATGATAATAGCATAGATTCATGGTTTACACATGTCCAAATCACAGTCTTTCATAATTTACTTTTATTTATCTAAACCTAAAAGCAACTAGAACTCACTGTGATTGGATTGCTAAGATAATAGAAAAGAAGTTGGTGTTGAGTCTATGTTGAATCTCAAAATTTGATTTGCTTTAGTTGATAGAAGAAGATGAGAGACCCTAGTTCAGTTCAGATTCCGGCAGAGTCTAGCCGCCATTATTTCTTTATGAAGAAAACAAAGGAATTGAGGTATATTTATAGCTGTTAGGTTACAGAATTCGGATGCCACCTCAGCCCTAGAGTGAATCGGGCCACGGGTCGATACCCAATTGGGTCCAGATGCCCAAAAACACACATGGGCGCACTTTACAGATACCCAATTGGGGTGTTATAGGGACTGGACGTAGGAGCAATCCGAACCACTATAAAAATCTGGTGTGCTATTTCCTTTTCTGCATTTTACTTTTTATTTATATTTGCATCTGTGACTATTTCTGTTATAATATTCATTGTGTGATTCATATAGTAGTTTGATTAATCGATAATTGGTTAAGATTGTTAGAAATCTCCTATTAGAAACTACAATAAAACGTTTTATTTACACTTAACGTTATGTGGTTTCTAATCTTAATGTGACCTTATTAATTGGGTCAAAAATAGAATGTTTCATTTTTCATTATGCAATTTCTAATCTTATTGTGACCCTATTAATTGGGTCATAAATATAATGTTTCATTTTCCATTAAGTAATTTCTAATTTTAACATGACCCGATTAATTTGAACATAAATAGACCGTTCATATTTAGAACATTAGGTTTGTGATTAAGTTTAAGCACTGAATTAGTATATGATGGATATACCCGATTTAGAGTTAAATATTATATAAATGATTGGGTCTTTTCTCTCCCTAGGAAAAGAGTTGTATTCTTCTCCATCTAGAAACTCATAAGGAAATAGGGTAAGAGAGAGAAATCGAATTCTGAGAAGAAGAGTAAACATTAGAAGTCAAAGAAAGAAGATGACAACCATTACATCTTCCGCTGCTAATCAAGGTACGTCGTCTTAAACATTAGATCATATTAAGTTTCTCCCTTGGTTTGTGAAATGTTCAGTATTGGTGATCCTTGGGCTATTCAATTGAATTGTACATCACTAATCATGAAAGATCGAATAATACAGAAAAATCTTACATGTGGTATCAGAGCCAACCAATAAATGAATATTTCATATGATTGCAATTGATTTATTCTATTCTTTACTCATGATGTTTAATCAAGTATGTGTAATAAGTCATTTATGCGCACGAAATTTATGATTTTGTTAATCACCAAAGTGGTCAAAATCAGAATAGTCATTTAGTGCATAAGTGACATAATGATTATTGATAGAAACTTCTAGTTGTAATTATACCAATAAAAAAATGGTGTCACTAATGAAAAACCTAAGAACTTACCCAAAGGAAAGTCTTGTTCTATAACTAGTTGACATGATGAGGTTTAATAGAAATTTTGATTAAATAAGTATTGATCATCCAAAGATGTCAGTTCTATTTAACTGAATATATTTATTACTCACTTATGGTTTGGTAATTAATTATGTTAACTATAAGATAGTATCCACCCAAAGGGGTGTTATATTATATTGTTATGTATATATCTGAACCCCGTTAGTTATGAGCTTATAGTTATTCCAATTATTATTTGCAGTAGTTCCCACGAATACACATGCTCCATCTGTTACGTTGTTCATTGGTGTTAATTTTTCTGAATGAAGAGAACAAGTCAATTTCTATTCAGGTGTTTAGGATCTTGACATGGCACTCCTTAAGGATAAATCTGCTTCTCTTACAACAGCTAGTACTAAGACAGAAAAAGCACACCATATTGCACGGGAATGCAGTAACAGATTGAGCATTATGTCTATCAAGATACTGTTGCTAACAACATCAAGTCAACAATTCCGCAAACAGAAAATGATAAGAAATATATGTAGTTTGTGGAAGATCGTTTACGTTCAACTGATAAGTCACTCGATGGCACTCTTACGGTAGAACTCATGACCATGAAGTTTGATGGGTCGTGAACTATGCAAGAGAACATTATAGAGATGACTAATCTTGCAGCAAGGTTAAACTCCCTTGGGCTTACAGTAGAGGATTCTTTACTTTTCTAGTTTATTCTGAACTCGCTACCTTCTAAATATGGACCTTTTCAAATTAACTATAACACTATAAAGAATAAGTGGAATGTTAATGAATTAGCCAGTAGTGTAACACGCCACGTCCATTAATGTCACTCTCAAAGGGAATGCATTAACTTTCATGGAGTATTATTGGTGAATAGAACAGAATATAACAAGATAGATACATATATTGGTACTTGAAAATTTTCAAAACAACATTTATTGCAGTGGAGAAATAGTTTGATTACAACAACATCATAAACCAACAGAAAAACCAAGTACACTTAGCAACCATCTTGACAAATTGTTTTCTGAGTACATAAAATAAAAAGCATAACCCCAACATAAGTAGCCATAAAAGAGATGAGCTGAACTTTACTTTCAGCAATCCAAGCACTTCCAAAAGAGAAAGAAAGATCATGATCAAGCTCCACTAGTACTAGTCCCACCCTGAGAACCTGGGGGGAAAGGAAGAAAAGAGGCGAAAACAAAGGGGGTCAGACATAAAGTCTAACGAGTATAATAACTTTAACAATACAATTATTAAAGTAATTAGGATAAGGCATAAACTGGTAAAACAAGGAATGACTGTGAAACAAGTGGGCATGACAAAGCAAACAAAAGGAATATTCTGGCGTTAATCTCGCTCCTAATCACTATAGGATAATTACTATACTTCACCACTACTAGCCACCCTAAAAGTTGATCCCGCCTACTGAACACAATAATCATAATGGTAGTTTCGTGTACCCCTAGATGTCTTCATAGGTGCCGCCTGCCCCTATCTCCACTAGTTGTACCCACTATCCCCATGCGATCGGCTCCCTAACTCGTAGATATTCGTGTTGGTCCCACAGTGGGGTGTATCACTTCCTAAAGTGGCAACCCGATACCACTAAAGATGCACTGCTTATATCACTCCCCAAAGTGTATCACTCCCACATTAGACTCCCGTTTGCGGTTGCTAGATTTACCGGGCGGGTCCGGGAAGTCTTATACCGCAAATGTGCCTAACCTCGTGTCGTTTTAACTGTTACGCATTTAATTTATGCCTTCGACCTCTCACATTAGACTACCGTTTGTGGTTACTGGATTTGTCGGGCGGGTCCGGGCAATCTTATACAACAAACGAGTCTAACCTCGTGTATTAGGCGGTTAATTATTACACATAATTATTTAACCCCAAATTGGATTAATATCCCTATTCAAATTTGTCAAAAAATTCCAAATTAATTTATGTCCATAATTATCACCTAAATTATGTCCATAATTGTCACCTAAATTATGTCCATAATTTCAGGTACATAATTTTATACCAATTAATATCTCAAATCAATTATATGCTTTTAAGGCCATTTTATGCCAATTCACAATTATGTATATTTAATATTTTCCCATTGTCCCCACTCTATTCGTACGTTTTAATATGACATATGTTAGACTCACAAATAGTCTAACTTATAAAAAGAAAAAGCAACATCACAACTTGCATAACGCATAAAATAGATCTAAGAATCATGACATAGGTTTGCATAGCCAATAACTTGCATAGGCAATGGATATACATAAATTTGCATAAACTATCATGGATCTAAATATAGATCTAAACATGTAATCGTGAACTTGCATATATGGATATGGTTTTCCTATAACTTGCATATGAATTTCATTCAAACCAGCATATGATTCACATAAAAAACTAGCATAGGCAATGGGCATATAGAATATAAATTTGCATAACTATGTACTGCCATGGATCTAAATATAGATCCAAACATAAAGATGTGAACTTACATATGGATCTAAACATGTAAATTAATGTCACATGTTTGCATATAAACTACCATATGTATCTACAAGATTCACATATGAACTTGTGTATAATCCACCTACAGACTTGCATAAGATTCATAAACTAGCATATGATTTAACATCCCAAACTTGCATAAGATGAATCAAGTTAAACATGTACAATTCAACATATGAAATAGATCCATAATTACAAAACTGTCAACAATAACATCACATGATTCAAAGTCATATTCTCATAATCCCAATTATAACTTATCACAATTAAATTAATTAATTTGTGAAAGAACAGTCTTGTTTTTCTCGGATCTGTATTCTGAAACTGAATTGCTCGCCTTCGATGTAGACTAATGGTTATCCTAATTTAGATTAGATTTGATTTTGATTCTTGCTTCTATCGTGTTTTTGAGTTGAAAGAGAACGGCGGCTACTCTAGGTTCTACATTGACGGCATGGAGGCTCTTGGTATGAATTAGTGTGATTTTAGGTTGAGAGTTAGGTTACTTATATAAAATTTTAATTAATTTAGAGCCGTCAGATTAACCTAGAAGCAATCAAGACCATTCAGTCAAGATAGAATAACACCTCAGCTCTAATGACTCAACAGTGAGTCAAAATATCGTCATCTTTCAGATTTGCCCGGGGGGGTAGGTCGACCACCCCCTGGTCGACCTGTATGGGTAGGTCGACCCCCTGGTCGACCTGGCCCTTGAGCGGGAGAATTCCCGCCCAGCCTGCTCCCCTGTTTGACTTTTGAATTTCAAATTTTCCGAACCTAAGCTGTTTTTAATTTATTTAAATTCTGAAACTTCGAAAGGCCATAACTTCTTCAAACGGAGTCCAATTCACGCAAACTCGGACTCTTTCTCAAGAAGAATTCCAAGACGAACGCAATGGCGTAACCTGTTTCCCTTAATTCTCACATTTGAAATTAAGTATTCTTAAATTCATTAATTTTTAATATTTAAAATCGTGGGGTGTTACATTCTCCCCTCCTTAAAGGTTTTCGCCCCCGAAATCTCCAAGTTAACGAGAATGTATATCCTAACATCCAGTCATTCATCTACTCAACCATCAAACACAGGCATCCATTGTCCTTGCAAGATTTCTAATGTCGTATTAACATATGCAAAAAGTGTGTGTATATGTTCCTTATCTAATGCAAAATCACGTGGTCTACTGATTCAGTTGACCTCCTTAATGCAAATCATGATAGTGTCGTGCGTCCATTATGCATGCAAAAGAATCATAATGATACATATTACTTCTACATGTGTGCACAACCATTTATCAGAATACAGCATCCATATGATAACACAACCATTATACATCCATTAAATTAAATATGCACACACATTTATATGCAATATGAAGGTGATTGAGCTGATCTAGTGCCTAATGTGTACGTACATGCATCCACGGGCAACCACTAGCAACCACTTGCAACCATTAATCATAACATGTTTCAAACACATGTTTACATCCATTGGTTTCTACCTAAGGATAAAGAATAGGACTGAGGAGATATACTTAAAAAGGTAGATATAAGCATGAATAAACTTATGGAAAAAGAGATCAAGGAGGTACCCTCAAAGAGAAAAGGGTAGGCTGCGTGTATTTTCCTCTCAGTTTCCTAAGTCGCGTCTTCCTCAGCATCACTCCATTGAACTTTAACAAGCTTGACTTCACGGTTGCGTAGCTTTTTGACTTCCGTACCCAAGATACGAGTTGGAACTCTTCTTACAGTCGCTTCTCGTTCCACTTTGACTTCCTCTAGTATACTTGGCTACACCACTTCCGCAGATTCATGTAAGAATTTTCATAGTTGAGAAACATAAAAAACATTATGAACTCCAGCCAGTCTCTGGGTAGCTCTACTCTGTAAGCCATCGTCCCAACCCTTTCAATGATAGGAAATGGACCTACAAATCTTGGTGATAGCTTTCTTACGGACCCAAAGTGAATGACATTCCTCAAAGGATATACTTTAAGGAACACCCTATCTCTAACCTTAAACTCAAGGTCGGTCTTTTTGTCTGCGTAGGACTTATGTCAATCTTGTGCAGCCTTCATCCGTCTTCTTATCAAGTCCACCTTTTCCGAGGTTTCTCTAATAATGTCTGGCCTAAGTACGAGCTTGTCTATAGACTCCCACCAACAAGTTGGTGATCGGCACGGTCTTCCATATAAAGCTTCGAAGGGCGCCATTCCTATGGTGGCTTGGTAGCTATTGTTGTAGGCGAATTCCACCAAAGGAAGATGATCCTCCCATGTCCCTCCAAAGTCAAGAATGCACAATCTCAAAAGGTCTTCTAATACTCTGTTCACCCTTTCCGTCTGACCATCGGTTTGGGGGTGATAAGCCGTGCTTAAGCATAATTGGGTGACTACTTCCTCTGGCAAAATCTTCCAAAACTCGCTCGTAAAGATAGGATCTCGATCACTCACTATGGTGAAGGGTATCCCATGGAGTCGAACTATTTCTTTGAGATAAATGGATGCTAGGGATGAGGCAGTCCTTCTACTTTTAACAGGTATAAAGTGAGCGTTTTTAGTGAGCCTTTCCACTATTACTCAAATACTGGTATTGCCCCTTCTTGACCTAGGCAACCCATCAACAAAGTCCATCGAAATGCTATCCCACTTCCACTGTGGGACCTCGAGAGGATGAAGCAGACCACCGGGCTTCTTCTACTCCGCTTTGACTTGCTGGCATATCAAACACTTAGCGACAAACTCAGCTACATCACTCTTCATGACATTCCAAAAGAAAACACTTTTTATATCTTTATACATCTTGTCTCCGCCTGGGTGTATGGTCAGTTTGGAATGGTGTGCCTCTTCGAGAACTGTCTTCACTAAATCCCTTACTTGTGGGATGCATAACCTTCCATCCCATCTCAACCAACCCCTATCATCGATGGAGTATCTATTGAGGTGACTAGAAGTCTCACCCCTAACTAGCTTTTTCATCACATCAACTAGCTGAGGGTCTTCTCATTGCGCGGTTCCTATTGAATCCAAAAGAGTAGGCCGCACCTCTAGTGATGCTAACAGACCAGGCACAATTTCAAAGGAGGGTCTAAAATTAAAGTTTGCTATATATTCCAAGCTTTGCCTTTCTACAAAGAGAGGACTCAAGGTCAGCTACTTCCTACTTAAGGCATCTACTACCACATTGCCCTTGCCTGGGGTATAGGAAATCTAAAAATCATAAGAGGCCAGAAATTCCATCCACCTTTGTTGTCTTACGTTAAGATCTTTCTACGAGGAAAGGTACTTCAATGATTTATGGTCATTATACAATTCAAACTTCTCACCTAGGAGATAATGGCGCCAAGACTTAAGCGCAAAGACGATGGCAGCCAACTCTAGATCGTGGGTTGGGTAGTTTTTCTCATGTACTTTCAAACTATCTGCCTCCATAAGATACTACCTTCCCTTCTTGCATCAAGACAACACCTAGTCCCGTACCACATGCATCCGCGTATACGATAAACATCTTGCTCCCATCCGGCAATGTCAGAACTGGGGCTGTTGTTAGAGCCCTTTTCAAACATTGGAAAGCAATGTCGCAATCCAAATCCCAAGTGAAAGTTAGGTTCTTCTTTGTTAATCTTGTGAGTGGGGCTAAGATTTTAGCAAAGTCTTTAATGAACTTTCGGTAAAAGCCCGCCAGCCCGAGAAAGCTTCGGACTTCGGTTGCATTCCGTGGAACCTTCCAATCTTGCACCACAACTACTTTTGCGGGGTCCACGGCTAACCCCTCTTTGGACACCACAAGTCCAAGAAACCTCACCTCTTCTCTCTAGAAATGGCATTTGGAGAATTTGGCCTTCAGCTGATGTGTACGAAGAGTATCCATGACTTCCCTTAAATGCAAAGCATGCTCTTCTTCATTCTTCGAGAAGATCAGAATGTCATTTACGAAGACCACCACAAACTTATTAAGGAATTCTTTAAACACCCTACTCATCAAGTCAATGAAGTAAGTAGGTGCGTTTGTCAAGCCGAATGGCATGACAAGCCATTCGAAGAAACCATCCGGGGTTCTGAACACGGTCTTATCAATACTGTCTTCAGCCACTCTTAGCTGATGGAATCCGGTAGCCAAATCTAGTTGGGAGAAAACAGACGCACCTACAAGCTGATCAAACAAGTCATCTATTCTTGGAAGTGGGTGCCTATTCTTCTTGGTCAGCTGGTTTAGCTCCCTATAATCAACGCATAGGCGAAGTGAACCATCCGCTTTGGTTGAGAATACTACTGGAGCACCCCATTCAGAAATACTCCGCCTTATAAACCCCCTTTCGAGCAGCTCTTTGACTTGCTTGCTGAGCTCTTTTCTCTCTCTAGGAGCCATGTGTCTAACGGGTAGAGCTATGGGTTTTGCATTATCAACAAGGTATATGCGGAAATCTATCTCCCGCTTTGGAGGTAAGCCCTTCACCTCTTCAAATACATCTGAATATTCACGGACTACTCTAACAGACTGCAAGTTTTCAACAGATGCATCAAGAGATTCTAGGTAACTAAGCATAACAGAATGTATGGGGTTACAAGAGATTTCGAGAGTGTTGCCAAGGTGAGTCAAAAGTCTAATCACTCTCTTTTCACAATGGAGGATGGCACCATTACTGGATAACCAATCCATGTCTAGAATCAATCCATAGTCCGTGAAGCCAAGAACGAAGGCGTTGCATTCAAACTCAATGCTCAAAATAGACACTCTCAAATCCCGACAAATCATTGAAAGATGAGCTGAACCACCAATAGGATTTGAGACTACTATGGGATCTGTAACTAGACTAGTATTTAGGTGCAGTGTTTCAACTAACGACGCAGACACAAATGAGTGTGAAGTGCCAGAATTAAATAAAGTACAAACAGGATGATCAAACAGAAAAACCAAACTTTCAACAGAAATGTTTCTACCTCTCTCCTGTCCTGGTGCCATGAGAGCCTGAATCTGCCCTTTTGCCTGCCCTAGCGCCATGAGAGCCTGAATCTGCCCTCCAGAAGTGGACCTTGTTCCTTGCCCCTGTTTCCTCGGGTAGTCTTTAATTAGATGTCCTGCCTCTCAGTAGTGGAAACAGGCAGTCTTCTTCTTCTTCCTACAGTCCTTGCTCAGATGGCCTAGTGTTCCACAATTAAAGCACCTTTTCTTTCCTTTGCTATTGTTGTCCTTACCACCTTTCTTAGGTTGCTGTTGTGACTTCTTTTGATCCCCTTTCTTTTCTGGTTCCTTATTAGCGTTAGCGCCTTTCTCCTCTTCATGCATAAGCGCCATATCAACTAGTTTCTCAAAGGTAGCCCCCATAGGAATGTGGGTTATAGCTAACCCATGTAGGGGCTCATTCAAACCATTAACGAACCTCAGGGCCTTCTTTTCAGGTGTGTTCACCAAGTCTGAGCCAAACCTCGCCAACTAATTGAACTTGTTGACGTACTCCTTTACTGATAAATTCCCCTGCTTCAATGCCAAGAATCTTTCCATGTATAAATTCTATTTTGCTCATGAGAGAAATTTCATCTCGAACCTATGTCTGAAATCCATCCACGTCTCTACTGGACGCTCTCCATTTGTGACCTCCCACTAAAACGAGGCTTCTTCCTTCATTAACCAAGCGGCCAATTGGACCTTCCTTCCATCTTCTACCTCGAAGATACCAAACAAGTCTTCTACCTCCTTATGCCAATTTCGAGCTTCAACAAATGTCTCTGATCCGTGAAAAGGTTTTCCGCCCATTGCTCGAAAGTCTTTGCATATCTTTGAAAAAGTATCAACACAGGGAGGGGGAGGAGGAGGAGCGGCTGCAGCTTGGGGAGGAGGGATGTCTGTTGGGCCTACGGCGGTGGCCCTAGCCTATAGATACCTTCTGAACCAGGTTGGTATCGGTATTCCCTCAGGTATCTCGGGTAACACAGATATGCTGAAAAGAAAATGAAGAGATTCAAAACGGAGAATTCGAAAGAAAGATATATGGCTCTTGGGGATTGTGTTTTTAAAACAAACTTTCCTCTTAAAAATACTCACCTTAAAACATACTTTTGAAAGCATTTCGTTATAAAACGCTTTTGAAAAACAGTTTTTCAAAATCTCTTATCTGTTTTATTAACCTTCAGCTCTGATACCACGTGTAACACGCCACGTCCACTAATATCACTTTCAAAGGGAATGCATTAACTTTCATGGAGTATTATTGGTGAATAGAACAGAATATAACAAGACAGATACATATATTGGTACTTGAAAATTTTCAAAACAACATTTATTGCAGCGGAGAAATAGTTTGATTACAATAACATCATAAACCAACAGAAAAACAAAGTACACTTAGTAACCATCTTGACAAATTGTTTTCTGAGTACATAAAATAAAAAGCATAACCCCAACATAAGTAGCCATAAAAGAGATGAGTTGAACTTTACTTTTAGCAATCCAAGCACTTCCAAAAGAGAGAAAGATCCTGATCAAGCTCCAATAGTACTAGTCCCACCCTAAGAACCTGGGGGGAAAGGAAGAAAAGAGGCGAAAACAAAGGGGGTCAGACATAAAGTCTGGCGAGTATAATAACTTTAATAATACAATTATTAAAGTAATTAGGATAAGGCATACATTGGTAAAACAAGGAATGACTGTGAAACAAGTGGGCACAACAAAGCAAACAAAAGGAATATTCTGGCGTTAATCTCGCTCCTAATCACTATAGGATAATTATTATACTACACCACTACCAGCCACCCTAAAAGTTGACCCGCCTACTGAACACAATAATCATAATGGTAGTTTCGGGTACCCCTAGCTGTCTTCATAGGTGCCGGCCCCTATCTCCACTAGTTGTATCCACTACCCCTTTGCGATCGGCTCCCTAACTCGTAGATACCCGTGCTGGTCCCATAGTGGGGTGTATCACTCCCTAAGGTGGCAACCCGATACCACTAAATATGCATGCCTTATATCTACACGATGCAACAACGTCTTACCTACCAGCCCGGGCCCACGCACGCGCATGACCCCGTTGGACTTGCGTTGCCACCGTTAACCCGTTTTGACCTCTTACAATCAAACCCAGTAAGCGTGTCCCGTCCTCGATCTAACTCGAGCTCACAAAGATACTTAATGGGTTACTGGTTTGAAATGGGTCCCCCATGCTTGACACAAGCTTTCCACCTATGCTTGGTCCCCACTAGAATTTTCCACTTAACCCTCTCTTATTCATGTCTTCTTTACACGTTTCAATTTGTTTCTAATCGCATTTCACATGCCACCCATGTCACCTACTTAACCCTCATGTCCCACCATGTGTTTATCTTGGTTAAGTGTTACTTAGTTCATTATAACCGTAACTTTGTAAGACCTACCACATTAGACTCCCGTTTGCGGTTGTTGGATTTGTCGGGCGGGTCCGGGCAATCTTATACAGCAAATGTGTCTAACCTCGTGTCGTTACAACTGTTAGGCATTTAATTTATGCCTTCGACCTCTCACATTAGACTACCGTTTATGGCTGCTGGATTTGTCGGTGGGTCCGGGCATTCTTATACCACAAACGAGTCTAACCTCGTGTCTTGGGCGGTACACATAATTATTTAACCCCAAATTGGATTAATATCCCTATTCAAATTTGTCAATAAATTACAAATTAATTTATGTCCATAACTGTCACCTGAATTATGTCCATAATTTCAGGTATATAAATTTATACCAAATAATGTCTCAAATCAATTATATGCTTGTAAGGCCATTTTATGCCAATTCACAATTATGTATATTTAATATTTTCCCATTGTCCCCATGCTATTTGTACGTTTTAATATGACATATGTTAGACTCACAAATAGTCTAACTTATAAAAATAAAAAGCAAAATCACAACTTGCATAACACATAAAATAGATCTAAGAATCATGACATAAGTTTGCATAGCCAATAACTTGCATAGGCAATGGATATACATAAATTTGCATAAACTATCATGGATCTAAATATAGATCTAAACATGTAATCGTGAACTTACATATATGGATATGGTTTTCCTATAACTTGCATATGAATTTCATTCAAAGTAGCATATGATTCACATACAAAACTAGCATAGGCAATGGGCATATAGAACACAAATTTGCATAACTATGTACTGCAATGGATCTGAACATAGATCTAAACATAAAGATGTGAACTTACATATGGATCTAAACATGTAAATTAATGTCACATGTTTGCATATAAACTAGCATATGTATCTACATGATTCACATATGAACTTGTGTATAATCCGCCTACAGACTTGCATAAGATTCATAAACTAGCGTATGATTTAACATCCCAAACTTGCATAAGATGAATCAAGTTAAACATGTACAATTCAACATATGAAATAGATCCACAATAACAATATTGTCAACGATAACATCACATGATTCAAAATCATATTCTCATAATCCCAATTATAACTTATCACAATTAAATTAATTAATTAATTTGCGAAAGAAATTATACTCACAAACAAAAGAACAGTCTTGTTTTTCTGGCATCTGTATTCTGAAACTGAATTGCTCGCCTTTGATGTAGACTAATTGTTATCCTTATTTAAATTAGATTTGATTTTGATTCTTGCTTCTATCTTGTTTTTGAGTTGAAGAGAACGGCGGCTACTCTAGGTTCTCCATTGACGGCATGGCGGCTCTTGGTATGAATTAGTGTGATTTTAGGTTGAGAGTTAGGTTGCTTATATAGAATTTTAGTTAATTTAGAGCCGTCAAATTAACCTATAAGCAATCAAGACCATTCAGTCAAGATAGAATAACACCTCAGCCCTAATGACTCAACAGTGAGTCAAAATACCGTCATCTTTCAGATTTGCCCGGGGGGGAGGGGGGGCAGGTCGGCCCCCAGGTCGACCTGTATGGGTAGGTCGACCCCCTGGTCGACCTAGCCCTTGGGCGGGAGAATTCCCGCCCAACCTGCTCCCTTATTTAACTTTTGAATTTCAAATTTTATGAACCTGAGCTGTTTTTAATTTATTTAAATTCTGAAACTTTGGAAGGCCATAACTTCTTCATACGAAGTCCAATTCACGTAAACTCGGACTCTATCTCAAGCAGAATTCCGAGACGAACGCAGTGGCGTAACCCGTTTCCCTTAATTCTCACACTTGAAATTAAGTATTCTTAAATTCGTTAATTTTTAATATTTAAAATCGCGAGGTGTTACAAGTAGACTTGTTCATGAAGAAGGACATTTGAAAAGTCAAGTGAATTACTTAGTAAGTTTTGTAAGTAATAAAACTGGCAAGGAAAAGAATGGAAAATCAAGTCATTTCAAGAAGACAAAGGCACCTGCTAAGAATGGGCAGGATAAGGAAAAGAAGGAACTAAAGAACGTTCGATGTCATTTCTATGAAAATAAAGGACATTATCAAAATGACTGTCTGAAAAGGATAGCTTGGTTCGAAAAGAAAGGTGATCATCTATCTTTCGTATGTTTCGAATCAAATTTAGTTGAAGTTCCTATTGATACATGGTGGCTTGATACTTGTGCTACAACACATGTTTCCAATAATGTGCAGGGATTTCCCATGATTCGAACTATAAATCGAAATGAAGGACATTTTCTCTTTATGGGAAATGGAATGAAACCCATAATAGAAGGCATTGGGACTTATCGTCTAATTCTAGAAAGTGGATATGTATTAGACTTATATAGTACCTTTATGTACCTTCACTATCTAGAAACTTTATTTCTGTAAGTAAATTGATATTATTATTTTTTGAGATGTATGTTTAGATCCAGTTGTTTTGATTTACATAAGAATACTGAGAATGTTGGTTCTGGTATTCAAAATGGTGGTTTATTAAATTGAAACTGAATGACAATTATGCGAATTCCTTACTGAATGTAGTAAATAATGTTGGATGCAAACATAACATGTTGAATGAAAATTCTGCTTTCTTATAGCATAAAAGACAAGGTCACTTATCCAAAGAAAGAACGATGATATTAGTAAGTAATGAAATTTTGTCAAATTTGGACTTTAGTGATCTACAATTATGCATATATTGTATTAAAGATAAACAAACCAAACATAATAAGAAAGGAGCCACTAGAAGTAGCCAGCTCCTTAAACTAATTCACACTGATGTTTGCAGACCTATGGACAATCCAGCCTTTAATGGAGAAAAGTATTTCATCACTTTTATTGATGATTTTTCCCGTTATTGTTATGTCTATTTGCTTCATGAAAAATCTCAATATGTGAATGTCCTTGAGATGTTTATAAAGGAAGTTCAGAGGCAATCAGACAAGAAGGAGAATTCATAAGGTCTGATAGAGGTGGTGAATATTATGGAAAACATAATGAGTCAATCCAGTGTCCAGGTCCATTTGCAAAATTCCTCGAAAGTCATGGCATATGTGCGCAATGCACAATGCCAGATACACCACAGCAAAATGGTGTAGCAGAAAGGAAATAGGATGTTAATAGATATGGTTAGGAGTATGATGTTAGATTATACACTACCTAAGAATTTGTGGTCATATGCTCTCAAAATAGCTAATTATTTGTTGAATAGGGTTCCTCGTAAAGTTGTTCAAAAGACTCCTTTTGAATTATGGGCTAAAAGGGAATCTAGCTTAAGACCACTGCATGTTTGGGGTTGTCCAGCGGAAGCGAGAATTTATAATCCACATGAAAATAAATTAGATTCTCGAACGATTATAGGGTACTTCTTAGGTTGCCCAGAAAAATCTAAAGGGTATGTGTTTTACTGTCCTAATCATAGTCCAAGAATTGTAGAAACTGGTAATATTGCTACATTCGTTGAGATTGGTGAAGTCAATAGGAGTACCAGAAGAGAAATAGTAGAAATAAAGGAAATAAGGGTAAATGTTACACTGCCTACAATAGTTCCTCCATCTACTATTACTCCAAATGTTGCTTCAGCTGTTGAAGAACAGCATGATGATGAACAACATATAAATGAAGATGTAGTTCCTGAAGGAAATGACTAACATAATGTTGTTGCTCGTGAACCATAGCAAATAGCATTAAGAAGATCTCAAAGTGATCGTAGGTTAACTATTTCCAATGATTATGTGGTTCATATACAAGAATCAAATTATGATATAGGAATAAATAAGGACCCAGTTTCGTTTTCACATGCTATAGAAAGTAAAGAGTCAAAGGAATGAATTAATGCCATTAAAGAAGAACTGAAATCCTTGCAACAAAATGAAGTTTAGGATCTCGTTGAGTTAACATATGGGTGTAAAAGAGTCGAATGGAAGTGGGTTTTTAAAACCAGACATAACTCTAGTGGTAATATCGTATAAAGTTAGACTTGATGCTAAGGGTTACACTCAGAAAGATGGTATTGACAACAGTTTTCTCCTGTTTCGAAAAAGGAATCACTAAGAATTATAGTGGCATAAGTAGCTCATTATGATTTGAAATTGCATCAAATGGATGTGAAAACAACCTTTCTGAATGGAGATCTGGATGAGGAAGTTTATACGGATCAACCTGAGGGTTTTTCTATAGAAAGGTAAAGAACAATTGGTGTGTAAACTTAAGAAATCAACATATGGACTTAAACAAGCATCCCAGCAATGGTATATTAAGTTCCATACTGTTTTACATCTTTTGGTTTTAAGGAAAACGCGGTTGATCGTTGTTTATACCAAAAGATCAGTGGAAGCAAGTTAGTTTATCTAGTCCTTTATGTTGATGACATCTTGCTTACTACAAATAATTTTAGCATATTGCATGAGACTAAGAAATTTCTCTCAATGAACTTTGAAATGAAAGATATAGGAAAGGCATTCTATGTGATTGGAATAAAAATATTTCGTGATCGATCACAAAGAATATTGGGATTGTCTCAGAAAGGATATATCGAAAGGATTCTAGAGAGATTTGGAATGAGTAAATGTTCACCTAGGAAAGTTTCTGTAAAAAAAGGTGATAAATTCAATCTCATGCAATGTCCTAAGAATGTTGTTGAACGAAAGGAAATGGAATCAATTCCATATGCATATGTAGTTGGTAGCCTAACGTATGCTCAAACCTGTACTAGATCGGATATCGGTTTTGTGGTCGGTATATTGGTGGGGTATCAAAGTAATACAGGAAGGGAACAATGGCAAGCTGCAAAGAAAGTTTTGAGATACTTACAAGGCACAAAAGATTACATGCTCATATATGGTGGATCCAATGAATTGGAGGTAATTGGATATAGCGATTCAGATTTTGCTGGATGCATCAATACTAGAAAATCAACTTTTAGTTACCTGTTTATGTTTGCTTAAGGTGCCATATCATGGAAAAGTGCGAAACAAACTATCGTTGCATCATCTACTATGGAGGTGGAATTTATGGCATGTTATGAAGCCACAATTCATGTATTATGGTTGCAGAACCTTACTTCAGGACTTGCCATTGTCGACACCATTAGCAAGCCGCTGAAAATTTATTGTGATAACTCTGCAACAGTGTTTTTCACAAAGAACGACAAGTGCTCTAAAAGTGCCAAACATATGGAACTAAAATATCTAGTTATGAAAGATGAGGTTCAGAAACAAAGATGTCAATCATGCACATCAGGGCAGAACTTATGACTCCAGACCCTTTGACGAAAGGGTTACAGCCAAAACAATTTGAAGAACATGTTCAAAGAATGGGTCTTGGTTGTATTAATAATGATTGATGTGTGACATTATGAGCTCTTTTATGCGTTTCTGATATACAATTATGTGTCTCTTGTTTTAATCTGGTAGTACGTACTTTATGTAATTTTAGACAAGAAAGAGTCTTATAAAGATATTATGGTTAATCATTATGATATACGACATTATGGGGACCATTATGTTGTTTTATATAAATTATGAGTGTAAATTGATCGATTGCTGGTATTGTAGTACATAGAAGGGAATGTATTGGATTAATAATGCACATTCGCCATAACTCTCAGCAATTTATCGTAGTATGATATTCAACGCTTGATATTATGAATAAACAGGTCAAGTGGGAGAATGTTAGAAATCTAATATTAGAAACTGCAATAAAACTGAAATGACCCAAACTCACCCGCAAGGGAAAGTCCGGATTACGTTGAGAACACGACAAATCAGAACACAAACAATAGAACATTTCATTTCTATTATAAAAATTACATCGGAGTCCAAGAATATAACAGAGTATGAATAAATAATATACAGCAGAAAAATATCAGAGATTTAAATTACAAAGCAGCGGAAAAATAATACATAACACAACTGAAAGAGATATATGGATACAAAGCTTTCCAAATATAACTCTAGCTATAAATCCAGGATCGTGTGGAAATAAATATCTGCAAAACCGAAACTGCTGACTACCCGTATGGAAAATAGGGGCATACAGAGTTTAGGTTTAAAACAATAAACTCCAGGTCAGTCATAGACTGGTGTGAGAACTAAAACAATTTTTAAAACTTTACTTTAAAAATAAAGTAAATCAAGGGACCACACAACGGAAGCGGTTCTCTTCCAAGAATACTAGTGCATAAAACAATTTATAAACAACGCAACGCTTTTCGAAAAATGAAGCTATTATAAGACTTAGGTCCCATAACACAACGCAACGCAAGCCGTATGATAGAATTTTACCTTATAATAGCCAAACATGCTTGGTACACTTAAAACAAATCATTTTGATATTATTATAAGTGTATAGTGTATAAAACAACTTCAAATATAAGTGTATCAATCGTAGACGGCATAGTAACCCATGCTACTATGTCGCCATACTAGTTCTGCAATTAAAACTGAAATGTCACGTATTGGAAATTGGATTTTCGTCTATGAGTCGAGGCAAGGGATGTACTCCTCGCTGGCTTCGAGACACTCTAGCAAATGCCTAAGGGGTTCCCCATAGTGAACCCTTGGATCCTCCAAGGCCGGTCCTCCCTTACATTTGAGGATTGGCAATTCCTGAACACACGTTTCCCGATCATATCGGACCTATCACTTGACCACTAGGGACCAATATCCGAGGCACCTCGCATTCCATCATCCACACAGGTAAAAATAAATAAATGTCTGGGCTCCATACCATGACACCACCCATAGATAGAAAGAAACGTCGTGCACTCCTTGGGTCCCTTATCCCGTTTTTGACTCATACCGAGGTGTGAGGCTCGCGAATTAACGTTATACACAAAGTTATGCTATTTAAAGCACTGCTTTGATCATCAATCACAAGAATTTGCTTTTCAATAAAAGCCTTGATCATTTGCATCTCAGCATGCCACGCTGACAATTCACGCCATGCAACTGATGTCTATCAATATATAACCTCTATGCTCGTACATCTCAGAGAAGTGTGTTAAGCAAGAGAATAAATTCTCTGCCACCAAACAGATATATATTTCATAGAAATCAATTAACATAGAATAAAATCCAATGTCAGACACACACATCCATTTACAAGTCCGTTCTAGGTCTGAACGAAACCGGAGGCACCTTATTCCTCGTCCCATATGTCCAATACAGGAGAGAGGTCCTCGCATATCCGGTCGACCTCCAAGTACGTCTAGACAATCACCACTTATTACCTTGTCTTGGGTGTACAGCCCAATCAAGACATCAGTAATCATCCAGACGATGTGAAGATCTCCGGTCTTCAACCACCATCTTCATCGTCAACTTATCGTCGAATTAGTTATTCAGAATGGGCATAAACCCGGTCTTTCCGAATAACTCGCGTATCTCAAAAACACGTGCTACACAAACACAACATGCGCCTCATTCCAATCCATAATATTCTTTTATTCAAATATTTTTTTTCACAATTTAAACCAAATTAAGGTTTTCCAAACTAGTCGGGATTAGCGAACCTTACCGAAGTAATCATTTGTTTAATTTCCCAATCCCAACCTATTCATCCCATAGAGCAAAATTGATAATACTCCATATCTAAAACCACGGTGTTATTGGTAAAATTAATTACCATTTCCCATTCAAATCTAATTAAAGATTTAACCATCGCCTGGAGTAAAACTGGTGGTACTCCGTTCTCGATCATTTCCCAAATTTGATAATTTAAATTATCACATTCACATTTTAATCTAATTAAAGATTCATTAAAACTTCACTTAGTTTTAATCTTCCCAATAATCATTATTAATGATTATTTAACTTTGGGAGATCAAACATGCCGCATCGACAATCTACATCATACCATTGATTTCTGCCGATATATAACCTCTAAGCTCGTACGTCTCAGAGAAGGGTGTTAAACAAGAGAATAAATTCTCTGCCACCAAACAAATATATATTTAGCAGAGATCAACAACACGGTTCGAAATACAATGTTAGGCATGTAATCCATCTTTAACTGGGTTAAAGAACTAATATCATTTAAAACACAGTTCACGATAAACCCAAAATCACATTCCATTAACTATCGAGTCTTCACGGAAACAAATCAATATATAATCGATATCAATTTCTATATCCGACTAATAATATAAATGGAATAACGGCTAAGCCTTTTAAATTCCATATATATATTAACAGTCTTCCTCCATAGAAGCTCACTTCGATTATTACCAAATCGAATTCCATTCAATTCCAATTTAATATATTAAATTGGAAAACTTTACTTTGGAAAATTTCCATTAATCTTAATTTAAAAAAAAATCCCAAATCACATTTCACTTTTAATTGGGTTAAAGAAGGAATGTCGTTCAAAACACAGTTCATGATAAACCCAAATTCACATTCCATTTTAATCCAATTACTAAATATAACTGGAAACTCTAATAATCTTAATTAAAAGATTTATTCTTTTCACATGGGGTTTAAGAATAGTGTTACTGAAGACGCCATTCACGACAAACCCAAAATCCACTTTGATATTAAATATAAGGCACTAAACAGAAATTATATCGACTTATATTCAATATCAAATTCTGAAACCAACACATATTGTATGGGGAATACCGATATATATCTATCTTCCAAATTCCTCCACAATATTTGTATAGTCACGAAATCCAATATTGAAATCTCCCAAAAATGATTTCTATTCAAATCCATTCCAATTTATATTGGAAATTTCTGGTTTTATTAACACCCTTTATAAATCCAATTTATTTATTTAAAAATTATTGGATTATCTTTCTAGTTAATAACTAGTTCATTTTGATAAAAATATTTTTTTCCTTTACAGACGTGGAATTTTTCATCCAAATTCTTTTCAAATCATTTATTATGATTTTACAGAAATTATTAACATTTGTAATAATTTTATCAAGGCCCGTACAGTTGGTTTCTAATAACGGCCACCAAAATGCATCCGTAGCGACCTTTTCCAAATTTGATTTGGAAATAATTCCAAATACAATCGTTAGATTTCAAATCTCTTATATTCATTGGAAAGCTCTTTTCAATACGAACCCAACGGTTCCAGTTTTAGGAGAATCCGACGGTCGGATCTCTGGTTACATCAATTTGAAGTTAATGGTCGAAATTCGCGAACAGTCGTGGCGTGGAGCGTTCTATTCAAGCCATTTGTGTGTGTGTGTGTATATATATATATGTATATGTATAAAATATAAAATATATTTCGTTCAAAACGTATTTTATAAATTCATTTTAAAAATGATTCCCACTTTTATTTCAATTATAAATCAAAATTGAATATTCCTTATCATTATAATATTTAAATGATAATATTTTCAAAATATTAGATTTTGAAATTATTTCCTTTTCAATATTCATTATAAAAATGAAAAAAAAATCGATATAAATATCGTTCGCGTTAAAATGGCACACAACTAATCAACACGGCTTCACACATTTCAATATTTTCGTGTCCATCCCAAAATCGGACATCAAATTCACATTTTAATCCTTTACTGAATATTATTTTTAAAATATTCGTTGTTTTAAAATGTTCATTATTTCTGAATTGGAATTAGACACAATCAATTACCATATAATTTATTTATATGGATTTCATGCAACACATGTATACAACAACAATGATAACCAATCATCCATCATCCAGAGTGCATTACACAACTACATAAGCATTAAATACAAATAATTAACGCTTACAACAGTCTGTCAATCAATCGATTGGCATACGACTAAATAATTAGGATTAGTGTAAGCCAAATATCATCCCAATACCCGTGTGGGGTTTCAACCAACAAATACTAAATATTATTTGCGCAGTTGGGCGATGTATAAAATTTATCGTCCCAATCAATATCAGTTAAATGGGTGTACATAAACAAATTGTCCGATTTGTAAATGAATATTCATTTTCATTTCAGGAGAATTTTATGTCGTTCATATATACATTAAAAATTATATTTTTAACGATAAAATATTTATTTCAACATTTGACTATTTGATATAGTTCATATATTCAATAAAAATAATTTTTTTATTGTTCAAACATTTTATTCAACACATAAATATTTTATATAGATCCTATACACATTAAAAATTATATTTTTAATGAACAATATTTATTTCAGAAAGTTTTAGCATTACCCCCTCTTGATACTGGCTTGCGCCATACAAAATAATCAATCCAATCAACAAAACCTCAATACAATCATTTCACCACAATACAGTCACTTTCACAATAATTCAATTCAAACAAACATCCATGGTTTGTACAATAAATAGTGTCGGGGGCTACTAAGCCCGGTCTGCAACCTAAAATATAGTTAACTGTAAAATAGTTTGAGTGAGATGGTGTTCTCACGTTAGGTTCCACTCCGCCGTTGTTTTCTGAAGTTCTAATTTGATGTTCTGGTTCAAGAATTTGCAAACAAGCTCCAATCTACACACTGACTTTTTTTCTGGTTTAAACGCGCCATTCTGGACAACTTTCGTGTAAAGGAATTTTTCCCGAAAATGCTCCATTTCATTGGAAATCGCGAAAAGACAGTATTTGGACAGAAGACTTTGGACGCTTTTTGTGAACAATTCCGCAATCCAAAATATGAATTCCATATAGCCAAATCGAAGAGAAAATCATGCTCTTCGATTTTGGATTGTGGAGTTTTGGCTAGAAGCGAAGGTTGGAGAGATATGGGCTGTGCAAGCTCAGGGTGTTATTTACAGACACTGAAAATAATAAAAATTGAATTTTTATACGAGGGGGGCCCACGGTCGGAGATAGAGGATGAGGGGGGCGACGCCGGGTCGCTGGTGACTAGCGGAGGCGGCGGCTGACCGGTGTTGGCACGGAGGAGGCAGCTGCTTTAGGGTTGCGGGGGGTTTTGAAATGGAGAGAGAGACGGGGGGCGCGGCGGCTCAAGAGGGGCGGCGCGACAGAGGGATGCCCGCCAGAGGCGGCGACGGCGTTGGTGATTCGCCTGGAGGGAGCGGCGGCGACGGGATCGGGGGAGGCGACTGAAGAAATGGGCGACGGGTTTTTTCTTGTTTCTACTTTTTTATAAAACTAGGGTTTAGAAATTTATATATAGAATATTTCCATAAAAAGAAGTTTTCCCATTCGAACCCCAAATCGAACCTGCCGACGGTTATCCCCAGCGAAATACCACCATTCCGGAGACAATGGGATATGTTCCATAAGCAATACGAATGTTTCAATCAGTTTTCATTAGAATTATAATATAAATTAATATAACGTTCAAAACTGATTTCGTCGTACATTTTAATTTACCGGGGCCACGTACTACCTCCAAAAATTCCCGAAAAATAAATCTAGCTATGTTTTGATGATACGGTCTTTACAAAACTAATTCATTGAATTTGGAGATCGTTTTAAAAATGTTCATTTTCCAGTCGATTAAATTTAAACTGAATTGACAAAACACGTTTAAATTCACCACGCTCACATATTAATTCTAAAAATTATGGAAATTGGAATATAGCAATAATTTGACATTCCGGGTCCAAAAAAAGTGATTTTGTCGAAAACGGAGGTCATTTGCAAAAGGGCTATTTTTAAGGGCTATATATTATATTAAAATATATATAAATTCCATAGCGACTATTCTGAATTTTAAACTGGACATAACTTTCAATTTATATTATGAAATCTGGATTTTTCACATTCGTTAGAAAGATGTAATTAAACAGATTCAAATATTTCTTGTTTTACTAAAATCCGATTTATTTTGAATCCTGTACATTCATTTGAAATTTAAAATCGAATTTTCAAACTACCACGCCATTTCAGGCTCGTTTTATAATTAAAATAAATTTATACGTTCTAACTTCGATTAAAATAAAGTCGTTATTATTTAAAATAAATCATTTCAAATATTGAAAATCCACTAAAATAGCTAAAATAAAAATTTTGAATTGGTTCTGAAATTCTGGGTTGTTATAATCTCCCCCACTTAAAATCTTTTCGTCCTCGAAAAGGAGCGGAGCTGAAAGTTGTTTAACTGACCAACTCAACTTTCATTTTGGCTTTCATTCTTCAACTTTTCAATTTCTAAGAATTTTATAATTCATCAAAAATTTGGCTAACACCCTAAATTTTTGAATTTTTTTACCATAACCTCCTTTGTACGGGCTGATATTTAAAACTGCAACTTGCCTCACCGGGCCCTCATCAATCCAAAAGAAAAAGAAAAGCCAAGCGGCTAGCAAATCGGCTCATAAAATCATCAAACCCAAGAAATATAGTAAACATGTACCTATTTGTCGGGCATACAATTTTATTCCTCTTCTTAGCTTCCATGCTATGACCTGTTTATTGTATATACATGTAGATATATGCAATTCCAATCAATTTTCAATTCAGTTCAATATTTGATTTGGCTTAATTTATCATTTAATCTCTTATTGGTTTTATTATCCCAATATTTTTTTATCAATAAAACTAATAATCATACAACACAACCAGCAATCAATTAGTTCATTAGCTTTTTAAACATATAACTTATATATATATATATATATAAATCCAATTTTCAGTGTCAAATCACAAACAATAAGATCTATCTAAGTTTTGGTTCTGTAACACCCCGCCTCCGCTAGGGTCACTCGCAAAGGAATGCACTAGCTTTAGAGGGGCATTATTGGTAAACATGCACAGAAATATCACAAGACAGAACATATATAAATAGCGGAAGTAAAATCAAACTTTCTTAATATGAATAAATAAGGTCTAAAGCCTTTTATATCAGAGTACATCAAAACCTGTCTTGCAATAATAAAGAAGCATAAAAACCTTTTCATAAATTATTCCCCAAGTAAAAACAGTAAAGTAGCCATAGCCAAGAGAAGTCCAAGCCATCCATGATGACCTTCAGGCAGAAGAAGTCCGAACTAAACAGCATTGTTTCCTCCCTGTAACCTGGGGGGAACGGAAGAAAAGAGGCGAAACAAAACGGGTCAGTCAAAAAGACTGAGTAAGTCCTATCTACTTTCAGTATAAAAACAGGTAAAGGTAACATGACATGCATAAACTGAAAGTAAACATAAGGATAACTACCAGATAGATAAACCAGGATAGCCGGTTGAACTACTGTGGCAAGGTAAACCAAGGTATCATGATAAACCGCGGTGTTATGATAAGTCAAGGTATCACATCGTCAGATTTCTATCGAGTACATTATCCCAAGGTATCTACCCCGTCTAACATCCCACGGTATCTATTATGTGTATTCTTCCTAGTCCTAACATGTATATTTGCTCTGCACCTCTCGTACTAGTATCCCTACCCGCGTCATGTGTTAACCATGAACGTCCCTTGCTCAAAGTCGTGTAATGGTCCATGTCAACCTAATATCGCATATATAGGTTACTCAAATCATACGTTTCTTTCCATGTATATAAGTTCAGTCCTTTGCCGTACCTCGTACGGGCTTCCTCATGTCGCATTATCCTTGAAATCGTTTGGACTGTCGCCCTTGTTCTAGCTAGGCTCTTCCATATGAATCATCATTTGAACTACTAGGACTTACGCCACCTAGCACCACTACGGATTACGCTTACCTATTGCATGCTTTCGTATTTTGGTTTGGGTTAAACCACCTAGGCCACTAGGGATTACGCTAACCCTCAACCGCGCCCTTTTTCCCACGCATTCATCGTGAATCGTTTTTCTATAACTGTATGCACATGTATCACATCGTGCCATCCGAGTCCTGTCGCAGGGCAAACCAAGAAATACAGGACTCGGTCGGGAGCTTTAGATTTATCTGCCGATGCAGATACTAAGGTCTGCTTTTCTACACGTGGCTATGGTCCCACGAGACCCCTCCCTCAACTAGTGAAAGGCAACACAAGAGAAAATCTTGCATGAGAACTACACTCCGGCCAGCCCACATCCTACGGCCTACCTCACCCATAATTAGATAGCAATTATGGTCTGTTGGGTGTTCCCTGCCTTTCCGTACGTACACGCTTGACTCAAGATGGTAGATGATCGACGAACTTGCTATCTCGGGCACCTTATGTATCCGCCAACTCACTGCTATCCACCCCAGTCTTTAGGTCGCTCGCATAGCAACCAAGGCATATTCTTGGTTCTTCTACTGCAGACCTCAACCTCTCGTGAGCCTAGTATAATGACCTGACAGCTCACAGAGGGATCCCAAGAATACCCTCACGTTCCCCGAAGCCGCTGCTTCGTTACCCAGTTCGTTGGAGCCTTTATCCAAATCAGATAGCCTGCTCCTACACGCATACTCTAACGTATCGGGTTACTGATCTATCTGAGAAATGGTCCAAATTTCCTTGACTAAGAATTATTACTTAGTTTCCCTTAACTAAGGTTTACCACTTAGCCTTATTTCCATAATCCTTGTTAACTATGGTTATCTACCTAATCCTCCGAATTAGGGTTTATCTAATGGGTTAAGTGTCACTTAAGTTCACAACTTAACCCGTCTACAAAACATGTCGAAATTGGCTAAGTATCCAAGTCCAAGACTTAACCTTACAGACCATGTGTCAAGTTGGTTAAGTATATCAAGCAATCCATGGCTTAACCTCGTCTAATTATCATTTTAGATTGGTTAAGTATATATTAATTTGACCCCATCAAATTACCGAGTCAAATCGGTCAAGCGTATTCGAAACGATTCGTGACTTAGCCTTATCATGTTTTCACGTTAGATTGGTTAAGTATAGGTTAACTTAACCTTATCAAATTAACGAGTTAGATTGGTTAAGTATAGGTCACTTAACCTCATCAAATCATCGTGTTAAATTAGTTAAGTGTTTAACTTAACCCCATTAAATTACCAAGTTAAGTCGGTTAAGTATGGGTTACTTGACCTCATTGAATTATCAAGTTTAAATTGGTTAAGTGTTTAACTTAACCCTATCGAATTACCGTGTTTAGATTAGTTAAGCCTAATCTTAACCCCATCCATTAACTGTATTATACGGTTAAGTGTCATTAAGAAAATTTACTTAACCTTATCACGTTATCGTGTTGGATTGATTAAGTGTTGGTTAACTTAATCCCGTCCACTAGTCGTATAAAAATGGTCAAGTGTCATTAGGCAAATCAAGTTACTTAACCTACCCAAGCTTATCATGTTTTGTTAAGTATCATTAGCCTAATCAAATTACTTAACCCATTTGTCCATATCATATTTGGTTAAGCCTCATTAATCAAATTAACTTAACCCTATTATGTGGCATTAATTTAATTAATGCACCCTCAACCTCTCACATTAGACCTTGTTGTGGTTACTAGTTAAGCCGGGCGGGTCCGGGTAGATTTACACCACAACCTAGTCTAACCTCGGGTCTTAAGCGCGACATGACCAACTTCTCACATTGGGTCCTATTGTTTGCAACTACTAGTTAGGCCGGTCGGTTCCGGGTAGTTTTACGTTGCAAACTCAACCCAACCTCGAGTTGGCCACACTCATATTATCTAAGTTCATCATGTTTCCAAAACATGTTACAAGTTTCTCGAGCATTTTGGGTAGACCTAACTTAATAGGTAAATTCCCAAAGGGTAGACCTAACTTAATAGGTAAATTCCCAAAGGGTAGACCTAACTTAATAGGTAAATTCCCAAGCTCATGTTTTTATGCATACTTACATGTCATCTTCCATGTTATCTTTCAAGTCATATTTTCAAGTATAAACACATGTCATATTCAAGTTAAGATTTTGCGACATGTTCATGTTTATCTAACTACCCAAAATCGTGTTTTCCCAACGCAAGCAAAGCGAGTCAACATAGTAAGGATACTATGTCACATATTGTTCTCAAAACATGCATAGTGTCATAAGGTAATTTGGCCACAAACATGCATATTATCAAAAGGGGGTTTGGCCATAAACATGCACAACTTAAAGAGGGGATTGGCCACGAGCATGCATAATCTCATAAAGGATTTGGCCACAAACTTGCATGCTAGCATAAGGGGTTTGGGTTCATAAACATGCATAAGCCCCAAAATCTTGTCTTAGCCAATGTTTCACACATAAAGTGGCTCCTAAAGGTTCATGCTAGCATTTCATGCATAAAGATCCAACTTGCAAGTTAAACTAGGTTATGCATAGCATGAGAGGCATGATTAAGTCACTCACATGGCCTAAGATCATAAATATGAACACAAGAGGCATGGTAAGGTTCATATAGGTTCGCATAATCATGTTTAGCCTCATTTTATCCCATGTCAACATTAAAAATACCGTTTTGATCCAAAAGTAGCTAGAACTTACCTAGTTAGGCCTAGGGAAAGGAGCATGAATCATCTTGGCTAAGAAAGGTGCCTCCTTTGTAGAAGAATCGTCATGGAACTCGCATAGGAATGTTGATTTGGCCTTGATTTGGTGTAACAAGCTTGCACCTTTTGATTTGAACTTGATTTGAGTGCATAGGCTCTAGGGATTGGAGATGGAGGCCATGATCAAAATTAATTTTGGCAGCACTTAGTTGCTAGGTTTGATTTTTAGGGATTTAGGTTAGGTTTAGGGTCTTTTTATAGAGATTAGGATAGTTTTAGGCCCTTAGATTAACCCTAGGATAGATTAGGACCATCAGATCTCGGAAGCTTCCAGATCCAGCCCAAGAACAAGACCAGGTGAGACAAACAGGTGCGCCAGGCTATTTGCCCCGGCCACCCCCTGTCGATAGGCAAGTCGACAGGGCTGTCGACTTGGTCTGGGCCCAAGTCGACAGGCCTGTCGACAGCCCTGTCGACATGGCCTAGGCGGGGAAACTTCCCGCCTAGCCCCAGATCTGATTTCCAAAACTGTTTTCCGAAATTCAAATTCTCAGAAATCTTCTTTGGGCCTTTAACGGGTCATACGGACTCCGATTCTCGAAAACTCGGACTCTATTTCGCGTATTTTTCTGAGACGAACGCAATGGCATAGCCCGTTTTACTTGATTCAGAATTTAAAATTAAATTCTGCCTTGATTCTCGTTTTAACATGTTATTAAAATACGGGTTGTTACAGGTTCTCACACCAGTCAATTGGAATCATATAGACATCCCACTTTCGAAACTTGAACACAAGCACTGGTAATGTGATCACAATTACCAGGATCAACCCCGGACGACTAGAGTGTGATTTGATATGTATCCAGTATATTTGAGACTTCGAATATACGTTCATGACGCGTATATGGAAAATCTTCATATACGCGATTGTCCAAATTCAATATAAAATGAAGTACTCAAATACATATAATAAGATAAAAATTTCAAAACTAAATTTGTTTTTAATAAATAATACTCTTCTAACTCATTCTAGGATACTACTGATCTGATCTCTAACGAGTCATTTTTATTGGATATTACTAATCCAATCTCTGATGAATTCTTTCGTTTGGTTCTAATGTGTCTTGTTCTCGAACTCTATAAACCAGAGCTCTGATACCATGATGAAACGATCCAAACTCACCCATAAGGGAAAGCCCGGATTGAGTTGAGAACACGACAAATCAGAACACAAACAATAGAACTTTTCATTGCTATTAATAAATTACATAGGAGTCCAAGAATATAACAGAGTATGAATAAATAATATACAAAGGAAAAATATCGGAGATTTAAATTACAAAGCAACGGAAAAATAATACATAACACCCATGCTACTATGTCTCCATACTAGTTCTGCAATTAAAACCGAAATGTCACGTATTGGAAATTGGATTTCCGTCTATGAGTCGAGGCAAGGAATGTACTCCTCGTCGGCTTCGAGACACTCTAGAAAATGCCTTAAGGTACCCCGCAGTGAACCCTTGGATCCTCCAAGGCCAGTCCTCCCTTACGTTTGAGGATTGGTAATTCCTGAACACACGTTTCCCGGTCCTATCGGACCTATCACTTGGACACTAGGGACCATTATCCGAGGCGCCTCGCATTCCATCATCCACACAAGTAAAAATAAATAAACGTCTAGGCTCCATACCATGACTCCACCCATAGCTAGAAAGAAACGTCGTGCACTCCTTGGGTCCCTTATTCTGTTTTTGACTCATACCAATGTGTGAAGTTCGCGAATTAACGTTATACAAAAGTTATGCTATTTAAAGTCGTGCTTTGATCATCAACCACAAGACTCTGCTTTTTAACAAAAGCCTTGATCATTTGCATCTCAGCATGCCACACTAACAATTCACGCCATGCAATTGATGTCTATCAATATATAACCTCTAAGCTCGTACGTCTCAGAGAAGGGTGTTAAGAAAGAAAAAAAAAATTCTCTGCCACCAAACAGATATATATTTAATAGAAATCAATCAACTTAGAATAAAATCCAATGTCAGACACACATCCATTTACAAGTCCATTCTAGGTCTAAACGAAATTGGAGGCACCTTATTCGTTGTCCCGTATGTCCAATACAGGAGAGAGGTCCTCGCATATCCTGTCGATCTCCAAGTACGACTGGACGATCACCACTTATTACCTTATCTTGGGTGTACAGCTCAATCAAGACATCAGTATTCATCCAAATGATGTGAAGATCTCCGGTCTTCAATCACCGTCTTCATCGTTGACTTATCATCGAATCTGTTATTCAGAATGGGCATAAACCCGGTCCTTCCGAATAATTCGCATATCTCATAAACACGTGCTACACAAACACAACATACGTCTCATTCCAATCTAGAATATTCTTTTACTCAAATATTCTTTTCATAATTTAAACCAAATTAAGGTTTTCCAAACTAGTCGGGATTAGCGAACCTTACCGAAGTAATCATTTGTTTAATTTCCCAATTCCAACCTATTCATCCCATGGAGCAAAACTGGTAATACTCCATATCTAACACGACAGTGTTATTGGTAAAATTAATTACCATTTCCCGTTCAAATCTAATTAAAGATTTAAACATCGCCTGGAGTAAAACTGGTGGTACTTTATTCTCAATCATTTCCCAAATTTGATAATTTAAATTATCACATTCACATTTCAATCTAATTAAAGATTCATTAAAACTTCACTTAGTTTTAATCTTCCTAAAAATCATTATTAATGATTATTTAACTTTGGAAAATCAAACATGTCGCTTCGACAATCTACACCGTACCATTGATTTATGCCGATATATAACCTCTAAGCTCGTACGCCTCAAAGAAGCGTGTTAAGCAAGAGAATAAATTCTCGGCCACCAAACAGATATATATTTAGAAGAGATCAACAATATGGTTCAAAATATAATGTTAGACATGTAATCCTATCTTTAACTGGGTTAAAGAACCAATATCATTTAAAACACAGTTCACGGTAAACCCAAAATCACATTCCAATAACTATGGAATCTTCACAGAAAACAAATCAATATATAATCGATATCAATTTCTGTATCCGACTAATAATATAAATGGAATAACGGCTAAGCCTTTTAAATTCCATATATATTAACAGTATTCCTCCACAGAAGCTCACTTCGATTATTACCAATTCGAATTCCATTTAATTCCAATTTAATATATTAAATTGGAAAACTTTACTTTGGAATTTTTCCATTAATCTTAATTAAAAGATTTATAAATCCCAAATCACATTTCACTGTTAACTAGGTTAAAGAACAAATGTCATTTAAAACACAGTTCACGATAAACCCAAATTCACATTCCATTTTATTCTAATTACTAAATATCACTGGAAACTCTAATAATCTTAATTAAAATATTTATTCTTTTCACACGGGGTTTAAGAACAGTGTTACTGAAGACGTCATTCACGACAAACCCAAAATCCACTTTGATATTAAATATAAGGCTCTAAACAGAAATTATATCGTCTTACATTCAATATCAAGTTCTGAAACCAACACATATCGTATGGGGAATAACGATATATATATCTATATTTCAAATTCCCCCATAATATCCGTATAGTCACGGAATCCAATATTGAAATCACTCGAAGATGATTTCTATTCAAATCCATTCCAATTTATATATTGGAAATTTCTGGTTTTATTAACACCCTTTATAAATCCAATTTATTTATTTAAAAATTAATGGATTATCATTCTAGTTAATAACTAGTTCATTTTGATAAAAATATTTTTTTATCTTTACAAACGTGGAATTTTTCATTCAAATTCTTTTCAAATCATTTATTATGATTTTACACAAATTATTAATATTTTTAATAATTTTATCAAGGCCTGTACAGTCGGTTTTTTAATAACGGCCAACGAACTGCATCCATAGCGACCTTTTCCAAATTTGATTTGGACATAATTCCAAATCCAACCGTTAGATTTCAAATCTCTTATATTCATTGGTAAGCTCTTTTCGATACGAACCCAAGGTTTCTGTTTTAGGAGAATCTGACGGTTGGATCTCCCGTTACATCAATTTGAAGTTAATGGTTGAAATTCTTGAACGATCGTAGTGCGACGTATTCTATTCAAGTCATATATATATAATATATATTTCGTTCAATACGTATTTTATAAATTCGTTTTAAAAACGATTCCCGCTTTTATTTCAATTTTAAGTCAAAAATGAGTATTCCTTATCATTATAATATTTAAATAATAATATTTTCAAAATATTAGATTTTGAAATCATTTCCTTTTCGATATTCATTATAAAAATGAATAAAATCGATATAAATATCGTTCGCGTTAAAATGGCACATAACTAATCAGCATGGCTTCACACATTTCAATATTTTCATGTCCATCCCAAAATCGGACATTCTATTCATATTTTAATCCTTTACTGAATATTATTTTTAAAATATTCGTTATTTTAAAATTTCGTTATTTCTAAATTGGAATCAGACCCAATCAATTACCATATAATTTATTTATATGGATTTCATACAACACATGTATACAACAACAATGATAACGAATCATCCATCATCCAGAGTGCATTACACAACTGCATAAGCATTAAATATAAATAACTAACGCTTACAATAGTCTGTCAACAAATCAATTGACATACAACTAAACAATTGGGATTAGTGTACGCCAAATATCATCCCAATACCCATGTGGGGTTTCAACCAACAAATACTGAATATTATTTGTGAAGTTGGGCGATGTGTAAAATTTATCGTCCCAATCAATATTAGTTAGTACATAAACAAATCGTCCGATTTGTAAACGAATATTTATTTTCATTTCAGGGGAATTTTATGTCGTTCATATATACGTTAAAAATTATATTTTTAACGATAAAATATTTATTTCAACACTTGACTATTTTATATAGTTCATACATTCAATAAAAATAATATTTTTATTGTTCAAAACATTTTATTCAACACATGAATATTTTATATAGTTCCTATACACATTAAAAATTATATATTTTTAATGAACAATATTTATTTCAGAAAGTTTCAGCATTATAACGGCGCGATATTAGAATCGGAGTAATGTCTAGCATTACCCCTCTCCTGATACTGGCTCGCGCCATAAACAATAATCAGTCCAATCAACAAAAACTCAATACACTCATTTCACCAAAATACAACCAATTTCACCACAATTTAATTCAAACAAACATCCATGGTTTGTACAATAAATAGTGTCGGGGGCTACTAAGCCTCGTCTACATCCTAAAATATATTTAACCGTTGGTATTGTGGAGTTTTGGCTAGAAGCGTACGGTTGGAGAGATATGGACTGTGGAAGCTCAGGGTGTTATTTGCAAACACCGAAAATAATAAAAATTGAATTTTTATACGGAGGGGGGGGCCACGGTCGGAGATGGAGGCTGAGGGGGGCGGCGCCGAGTCGCTGGTGGCTAGGGAAGGCGGCGGCTGACCGGTGGAGGCGGCGGCGGCTGCTTTAGGGTTGCGGGACATTTTTGAATCGGAGAGAGAGATGGGGACGGTGGCTCATGAGGGGCAGCGCGACTGGGGGAGGCCTGCCAGAGGTGGCGGCGGTGCTGGCGATCCGCTTGGAGAGAGCGACGGCAATAGGATCGGGGGAGGCGGTTGAAGAAAAGGGCGACATGTTTTTTCTTGTTTCTATTTTTTTCATAAAACTAGGGTTAAGAAATTTATATATATAATATTTCCACAAAAAGCAACTTTCCCATTCGAACACCAAATCGAACCCGCCGACTATCGTTCCTACCCAAATACCCCCATTTCGAACACAATGAGATATGTCCCGTAAGACAATTCTATTGTTTCGATCAGTTTTCATTAATATTAAAATATAAATTAATATAACGTTCAAAATTGATTTTACATTTTAATTTATCGGAACCACATACTAACTCCAAAATTTCCCAAAAAATAAATCTAGCTATGTTTTGACGATACGGTCCTAACAAAACTAATTTCGTCGAATTTGGAGACCGTTTGAAAAATGGTCATTTTCCAGTCGACTAAATTTAAACTAAATTGACAAAACACTTTTAAATTCACCACGCTCATATATTGATTTCAAAAATTATAAAAATTGTAATGTAGCAATAATTTGACATTCTGGATCCAACAAATGTGGTTTCATTAAAAACGGAGATCGTTTGCAAAATGGTTATTTTTAAGGGCTATATATTATATTAAAATATGTATAAATTCCATAGCGACTATTCTGAATTTTAAACTGGACATAACTTTCAATTTATACTATGAAATCTGGATTTTTCACATTCGTTAGAAAGATATAATTAAACAGATTCAAATATTTCTTGTTTTACTGAAATCCGATTTACTTTGAACCATGTACATTCATTTGAAATTTAAAATCGAATTTTCAAACTACTACGCCATTTCAGGCTCGTTTTATAATTAAAATAAATTTATACCCTCTAACTTCGATTAAAATAAATTTTCAGTCGTTATTATTTAAAATAAATCATTTTAAATATACAAAATCCATTAAAATAGCTAAAATTAAAAATTTAAATTGGTTCTGAAATTCTGGGTTGTTACAAAAACATTTCATTTACCTTTAACGTTATACGATTTTTAATCTTAATGTGACCCTATTAATTGGGTTATAAATAGAATGTTTCATTTTTCATAATGCGATTTCTAATTTTGATGTGACCCTATTTGTAATGACCCGAAAATCCGGTCCAATTTAAGCTGACCAAAAACACAATTCCAACCCCAAATTAAACTGAAAATCTGGAAATTAATAGAAAGAAAACAGAAGGTGAGGAAAGATAAGATAGAAACTTAGAATAGAAGAAAAAGAAGAACATAACATCAGAGTAACACGAATCTCACGGCGGAATGAATAACAAATAATATACATAACAGAACTTGAAATATACATCTGTACTTGAATATACATCATTATCAAAGTACAACACTTACAATACAGTGGAAATAACTATAGCTATATAATCTTGAAGCCTCCTGCTCCAAGCTCTCCCAGTATATCTGTAAATCCTGACTACTTGACTGCCCGTACAAAATTGGGCACCCAAGAGTTTAGGGAAAACAACAAAATAAAACTCCGGGTCAGTCATGGGACTGGTATGAGTAAAACAGTTTAAAACAGTTTGAACAAGTAAACGATATCTCATAAGACCACGCCGTATAACAGAACGGGTTTTTCCCTTATGAGAATCCAAATATCTTTATATCAAAAATCTTTTGATATTATAATAATGTCTATCAACCACAATATAATAATCATCTAGCAGAAACGCTTTCATCTCACGTTCTACATATATAGTATACAATCAAAACCGCAAGCACGTATTGGGTAATGGGTTTCCAACTATGACAAGGTATGGGACCACCTTTCGCTAGTGTACCTCTAGAAAGGAATACACTGGGTTCAACAAGAACATCTTGCTACCCGGCCACAATGACCGACCACTCATTTCGCTTGAGTGTATCGAATGTATATCACCAACGGTTGGGATCAGCAACCGTTTCCCGAATGGGACAGCATCAACAATAGATTTTTAGAAGTAAATGAAACTCTAGATCAGGTGATTATACACCCTACTTCGGAGCGACCGACTTAGCCATGATGCCTGCCCGATTTCTGTCATTTACCGGATGTGAGGCTAGAAGCTACGCTTTATCATCACACAAGATTCACCTTGAATGCCACATCGTCAAATCCATCAAATCACCGATTGACGTCCTCAACCATACATTATGTGTTAGCTAAAAGAAGTTTCCTTCTCCGCTTCCACTCTTGGTACGGTTGAAGAAATCAATGTACGTGACCTTTTTGGAAATATTCTGTCATACATTCATCCATACAAGTCATCCAGGAACAGGATGAACCGAAGGCACTATTTAGTATATCCATCTTAGGCACTGTTATCTAAGATTTATACAACAGCCCTTGCACTTTACTCTGTCTTCAATTATCTTTGGCATATATGATTCGCAACGCTTATGCCAATACAGAGTGGTTCTTTGGATAATAATCCACCCGGTCTCTCCATATTAACAACGTTAAAATGGTCAAAACTTCGATAGTTTGTGATTTAACCATCAAAGAAAAACAGTGTGCAAACAACGATATTATTTCCAGATGGAAATTCTATCAATCAAACATCATTTAACATTTATCTCCTTAGTTCATTTTTCACCTCATGTTCCCCTATATTCAACATTTCTTATTTTCTAAATTTAGAAAATATATATTATTACCATTGGAAAACATTTCCATTTCTTGTTTTCTATATCAGAAAACATTTCTGGTTCTTATTTGGAAAACATTTCCAAAACTCCTTCATTGGACTTAGACAGATGTTTAAACAAACCACTGCGATGCCAACTCAAACCATTACGCTTATTAACTAAATTCCTTTAACCCGCCTTCACTATCGAACCTTAACCATTCCTCAGTTAAAAATGAAGTCAATCAAGTTGGGGTAATACTACCTCTCAGACCTTAACTGAACAACATTTCTAACTTCGAAACAACCAAGGTTCACCCTTTAAACCTTAACAAATTTCCTTACGTAACTCTCTTTCGAATCATCTCTATTCGATAATTCTTTCCTTCGATAAGGTATATTCGATAACTCTATTCAATTTACTCTATTCGATTAACCCTTATCAATTAACTCTATTGGACTAACGCTATTGGATTAACTCTATTTGATTTAACTCTAGTCGATAACTCCTTTAACTCTATTCGAATAAACCAAATTCGATTAACTCCTTTAATTCCATTCGAATAAACTATATTTGATTTATTCCTTTAACTCCATTTAACTCTATTCGAATAACTAATATTCGATAACTCTATTTAACTCTTATTCGAATAACTAATATTTCATAACTCCTTTAATTTCATTTGAATCACTAATATTCGATTACTCCTTATTCGACCAACTCTAACCGATTTATTCCAATTCGATTAACTCTATTTAAATTCTCTATTGGTTAATTCTAAATCTAACTGGTTAACTCTAACTGATCAACTCTAACTGGTCAACTCTAATTGATTAACTCTGACTGATCAACCCTAACTGATCAACTCTAACTGGTTAACTCGACTTGGTTAATCTAGTTGAACCAATTTGATCAACTTGGTTTGATTAACTCCTTTGACTTGGTTTGACTAAATCATTTGATTAATCCCTTTCGCTAACTCATTTTGATTAACTCCATTTGAATAAGTCTATTTGACTAATTCAAATCGATTAACTCCTTTCAATTCTATTTAACAAATATTTTCTTTTATATTTGATTTCACAAATATTTTCCTTTTATATTTGATTTCACAAATATTTTCCTTTTATATTTGATTTCACAAATATTTTCTTTCCGATTTCATTTGTAAATGGTTTACAAATCTTTCTCTTTTGATTTCCTTTGTAAATGGTTTACAAATCTTTCTCTTTTGATTTCTTTTGTAAATGGTTTACAAATCTTTCTCTTTTGATTTTATAAATAATTTATTTTCAAATATCACTTTGAAAATTCCCTTATTAACATTCCGATATGTTATGGTATTTAACATACCATACAACAATGAACAGTATGATTCACACATATAAAATCATCAACAAATTTCATATCACATCGTACAACACAATATATAAAACAAAACAGTATTTATATATTGAGGAACCCAGTTGAGTCCCTCCAACCTGTTTCTCTGCATCCACAGATGTTACACAATATCATCAACATCACTATATGATATATTGTGTTAAACAGAATCAATATAGAAATTCAACTAACTGACTAGCAGTTCAATCAAACAGTCAACACACGGTCAATCAGCCAATATTTAACAATTCTAAAAATACAACATGAAATTATAAACTGTTCAGAGTTAGTGAGATTTACTCACATTTGCAGTTCATCGTTAAAAACGATAAATTGTTTGTTTGATTTGAATCAAACAATTTATTTCGCCATAAATTCAAACGAGCTCGAATCCACTTCCCGTCAGCTCCATGGTGTAGCCACCGTCCATACGATCCTGTCAGATCTTGTTTCGCTGAATTTCGTTCACGTATGATAAAATTATGTCAGTTCGAAGTTTAATATATACTTAAATTAACTAATTCTATTTCTATTTATCGGGCCTTACTTTATCCTTTCGACCCACTAACCAAATCAGACCCGCCTTCTCCCTTTCTTCTTCGTTCTGACCTTTTCGAACCCGCAACTCCACCCAGTTTCAGCGTCTTCCTCCCATCTTTCCTCTCTCTACACTCGACCGTTTCCCAAACCAAAACCATTATCTTCTTTCTCCTCTCAAAACTCTACGCCGTCCTCTTCATATAATCCAACTCGCACCCTTGCTGCGACTTCCATGCTCACGCAAATCTCACGACATACAGTAGAGGTAGCGACATTTTCTTGCACAGATTTTCCCACAAATTTACACACACATGTTATTCGATCAACTCAACTCCGATCCACTCTCAAATTCGCGAATCCTTGCCTCACTCTCTCGAATCGTTTAACCCTAGCACGGATGAGCCAGCGCTAAAAAATATGGAGCTCCTCAACATGACTCGCACGACTCAAAATTGGTACCGGATGGAAGCGAATCACTCAAGAAATCCATCAATGTAGATAAGAGGATTTATGGGATTGTTTTACATTTTCTTTTGATTTTATTTTGAGATGAGTTTTCACACTCTTGCTGAAAGAGGAGTGGCGGCTTAATTTTGAGTTTACAGAAGATTGGTATTAGGTCTTAAGGATGGAGTTAAATCTTATTTATAGGGGATGGGCATAGATATTTATGAGTTAGATATTTTCAGATATTTTAGTTAGGATATTTTATTACTCGTATTCGTCTTCTAAAAATCTGTACAATCACATACGATACCTAAAAATCACGAAAATGGACATGCAGCTACAGTTCGACATTACGGTCCCAACGAAACTGGTTTCGTCGAATTCCGACTCCGTATGCTCATACAGCGTATTTTTAACCGTCAAATTATCGACTGTTTTTCACTCTAAAAATCGGTACGGCCACATACTGACTCTAAAAATCACGAAACTGGACATCTAACAACTTTTTGACATTGCGGATCCAACAAAATTAGTTCCGTCGAATTCCGACTTCGTTTGCAAAACCGGTTATTTTTAAAGCTCTGAATGACTCATTTAAATATATAAATATATTTAAATATAAATAAATTAAATACAAATAAATTTATATTATCGTATATATTCACAGTGGAATACCATACAGCTCTAGAATATTTCTATATGAATTTCTAGCTTGATATTCACTTCTGGGTCAACCCGATATTCGATTTATATTGAAATTCCTTTTTAAAATATAAATAATTCCATTACAAATTATAAAGGAATTCCACAGCGACTTTTCTGAAATTTGATTTAGACATAAATCAAAATCTACACGATGAAATCCTGATTTTTCTCTTCCACTAGAAAGATATACTCCACCAGCTCCACACGTTTCTTGTTTCACAGAAATCCGGCTTAAAACGAATCCTGTACATTCAATTGAAATTCGAATCGCCAATTTACGAACTGCAGCGCCATTTCAAGCTCGATTTTAATTATATTATAATTCTACGTTCAAACTGTCGTTCAAATAATATATTCGTTATTCAAATTCAATTCTAAACCGAACTAAATATCACAGATGATCCATTTCACACCATATCGCTATTTCAGCCAATTCTGATTATTTCAAAATTAAATATATTATTTAATTTATTATTTTAATTAAATATTCACCATTATTCAATCCCATGACCATTTAATTCACTATATCACTATTTATTATAATTAAATAAATTAATTATAATACCTCTGCCAATGCGGGTCATTACAATCTTCCCCACTTAAAATAATTTCGTCCTCGAAATTGCCAAAAGGTAGAGGACGACCCTATCGACTGATTAGAACATATTTGTTCACTTCTTAACTTCAGTTTCAACTGAACCAATTTAATTTCAATTAATTATTAATAAATTCTTATCAACGAAAATTTCCAAAAATCATGAAAATTTTCTAACTCCTTAACTTTTCGAAAAATTTCGCCAACACCTCCTTTGTAGTGGTCAATCGGTCAAACTCCAACTCGCCTCTCTGGGCCATCTCCAACCCAAAAGAAAACCAAACAGCCAAGTGGCTTGCCAATTCGGCTCATAAATCTTATATCCAATAGAAATATAAACTTGTACCTTTTGTTTTTATATCCTTTCTACATGTTATCAATTCAGCGGATACAAGGGTCATCCCAATCAAATTCCAATCTGCTTTTATCCACAACACAACCATTTGCTTATATCCGAGCCAAATATCATTTCAACTCGAGTTTCTTCTCGATTCCCAACTCTTAACTTGATTATCACATTACACTTCAATTTTGAATCTCACAATCCAATTTGTCTTGATATCATTCTAATTCAATCTCAGTTACCACTTTACTGGCTTTACTTTAATTCAATTTTGCTTTTACAAATTTCTGTTAAATTTGTTTTTAATTCAAACAGTCTTTCCTTGGGAGTTTTTAAACAGTTTACTCTTTTCAAAAATCAAATTTTCCTTTTAAACATGTCACTGAGTCCTTAATTAATATTCCATTAGTTAAATCACTTCTTTATTTCTTTATCAATATTTGTTAACCAAATATTTTCAATAACCATATTGGCCTTTTATGTTATTTGGAAAACATTTCCGAATATCGCCTTCCTTTATTTTCTAAACTTTAGAAAATATATGCTATTTATAATTGGAAAATATTCCAATTACTTATCTCTTTTCCGATCTCATTTATTTCTATACTTAGGAAATATTCTTTATTATATTTCCAATCTTACACTTATTTGGGTTAAAACGGATGTTGTGTAAAACATCATTACGACAACCCAAATACTATATTCAACTAACTCTTATTCAACATTGATCTTCGAGCATGAAATCTTACTATTTATTTGTTAATAATGAAATCAATCAAGTTGGGGTATAACTACCTCTTAGACCTTGACTGAATAACATTTATAACGTCAAAACAGATATGACTACTTACTCGAATAATCAATACCATACAACTACTTATTCACTTTTAAACACGTATACGCTTCCTCTTTCTATTCTTACTAGATTTTATTCTTAGTCTTCCTTTTTTATTTTTATTTTCTATTTCTAAGTTCGTTTCCTTATCGACTTCTATATATATATATCGATACGTTGATTTCTAACTATCAAATTATCTTAAAAATATTCTAACTCCTTAAATTCCTGGAAAAATTCGCCATAACCTCCTTTATACCAGGAGCATCGGAATATTTCAAATAGCCTCCCATGGCCCTCACCAATCCAAAAGAAAAAGCCAAGCGGCTAGCCGATACGGCGCATAAAATCTCATATATGAATTAAATACATACCTTTTCGTCGAGCATTCTATTTATATACCTTCATACCTTATCCATACCTATCTCATGTATATTTATACCTGCCCAATCTATTTTAACTATACCTGATCGTTTTAACTCAATTCGTTAATTAATTTGTTAATTAACTCTTTAGTCTATTTCACTTTTATATTTGAACAAGACATGTTCAAATATATTTTAACTTGCTTATTAACTAATTTGAATCCAAATTTCAAATTTAAGTTCTATATTTGATTTCGAATTTCCATTTACAAATCCAATTCACCTTTCAAAGTTCAACTTCAAATTCAAAACTCAATTAACTAATTCCTCTTCGACTTAGTTAATTCTATTCAATTTCTATTCAAATTTTATATCACTTCTATTATTCAAATTCTATAGTTTAAATTCCATTTGAATTTTATATTCATATTCCATTTGAATTTCTATATTCAAATTCCATTTCACTTTCGATTTTCAAATCCTATATTTGAATTCCTTTATATTTTCTATATTCAAATCCTATATTTGAATTCCACTTGAATTTCTATATTCAAACCCCTTTTGAATTTCTATATTCAAACTCTATTTCAATTCCATTGAATTTCATATATTCAAACTCCTTTTGAATTTCTATATTCAATTTCTATTTCAAACTTTCTTTATTCATTCTTTAAACAAGTCTCGTTTTCAATTCCTTTTGAAATCGATATTTCTACTTTTGGAAAATAGATTTCCCTTTTCAATTTCACACTTGTATTTTTATTTCTGAATTATCAAATTCTATATTATAAATCCCATTTTGAAATTCAACACAACTTGTCTCTCTCAAAACAAATTCAAAACAGTATCTCTGGTAGTAATTCGTCACTTACAACTCGAAAATGAATATTGATGATGCAGTTGTCATCATCGGAATCTATTTTCCAGCGATCGAAGTGAGTTCAATACTATAAAACCATTTCTAAACATTACCACTTTGAAATTCATTTCAAAATATAATTCACACTGCTTGTAAAACAATTTAAAATCTCTCAAGATCTTAAATTTTCCTTATAAATCCATTTACAAACACTTATCTAATTCTCCAGAGTTTTAATTCAATTTCTGGTTTAAATTTCAGATTTAACTCATCTGATTTCATGTATTTCACTTACATGAATTCTGATTGGTTATTTACATAACCATTTAATTTATAATCTTACTCAATTATAATAACAACCAATATATCCATTATATTATAATTTTGATATATATATATATTCTCTATATCAAGATATACCTTAGGTAAACTTATTTTAATTTACCCTCTTTTTTCAAAACATATCGTGTCGACCCATCGTATTCGAGTGTTTATAAACTCCTACGATACAGTGGATCAAACTAATCGACCAGAACCCATAAACAACTCAACCAATGAATCTCCACAATATAAAACAATTTTTATATCAATTTACAAATACGCACTCGTATATATACACTCCAACTCAATCTAGGGTATTACTAACCCCATCTCTACTGAGTCACGCCACAGAGCCAAGGTAATTCACTTAACCTTACGCTCTGATACCAATTGTAATGACCCGAAAATCCGGTCCAATTTGAGCTGACCAAAAATACAAGTCCAACCCCAAATTAAACTGAAAATCAGGAAATTAATAGAAAGAAAACAGAGGCTGAGGAAAGATAAGATAGAAACTTAGAATAGAAGAAGAAGAAGAAGAACACAACATCAGAGTAACACGAATCTCACAACGGAACGAATAACATATAATATATATAACATAACTTGAAATATACATCTGTACTTGAATATACATCATTATCAAGGTACAACACTTACAACACAGCGGAAATAAATATAGCTATATAATCCTGAAGCCTCCTGCTCCAAGCTCTCCCAGTATATCTGTAAATCCTGACTACTTGACTGCCCGTACAAAATTGGGCACCCAAGAGTTTAGGGAAAACAACAAAATAAACTCCGGGTCAGTCATGGGACTGGTATGAGTAAAACAGTTTAAAACAATTTGAACAAGTAAACGATATCTCATAAGACCACGCCGTATAACGGAACGGGTTTTTCCCTTATGAGAATCCAAATATCTTTATATAAAAACCTTTTGATATTATAATAATGTCTATCAACCACAATATAATAATCATCTAGCAGAAACGCTTTCATCTCACGTTCTACATATATAGTATACAATCAAAACCGCAGGCACGTATTGGGTAATGGGATTCCAACTATGACAAGGTATGAGACCACCTTTCGCTAGTGTACCTCTAGAAAGGAATACAATGGGTTCAACAAGAACATCTTGCAACCCGGCCACACATGACCGACCGCTCATTTCGCTTGAGTGTATCGAATGTATATCACCAACGGTTGGGATCAGCAACTGTTTCTCGAATGGGACAGCATCAACAATAGATTTTTAGAAGTAAAGGAAACTCTAGATCAGGTGATTATACACCCTACTTTGGAGCGACCGACTTAGCCGTGCTGCCTGCCCGATTTCTGTCATTTACCGGATGTGAGGCTAGAAGCTACGCTTTATCATCACAACAGATTCACTTTGAATGCCACATCGTCAAATCCATCAAATCACCGATTGACGTCCTCAACCATACATTATGTGTTAGCTAAAAGAAGTTTCTTCTCCGCTTCCACTCTTGGTACGGTTGAAGAAATCAATGTACGTGACCTTTCTGGAAATACTCTGTCAGACATTCATCCATACAAGTCATCCAGGAACAGGATGAACCGAAGGCACTATTCAGTATATCCATCTTAGGCACTGTTATCTAAGATTTATACAACAGCCCTTGCACTTTACTCTGTCTTCAATTATCTTTGGCATATATAATTCGCAACGCTTATGCCAATACAGAGTGGTTCTTTGGATAATAATCCAACCAGTCTCTCCATATTAACAACGTTAAAATGGTCAAAACTTCGATAGTTTGTGATTTAACCATCAAAGAAAAACAGTGTGCAAACAACGATATTATTTCCAGATGGAAATTCTATCAATCAAACATCATTTAACATTTATCTCCTTAGTTCATTTTTCACCTCCTGTTCCCCTATATTCAACATTTCTTATTTTCTAAATTTAGAAAATATATATTATTACCATTGGAAAACATTTCCATTTCTTGTTTTCTATATCAGAAAACATTTCTGGTTCTTATTTGGAAAACATTTCCAAAACTCCTTCATTGGACTTAGACAGATGTTTAAACAAACCATCGCGATGCCATCTAAAACTATTACGCTTATTAACTAAATTTCTTTAACCCACCTTCACTATCGAACCTTAACCATTCCTTAGTTAAAACTGAAGTCAATCAAGTTGGGGTAATACTACCTCTCAGACCTTAACTGAACAACATTTCTAACTTCGGAACAACCAAGGTTCACCCTTTAAACCTTAACCAATTTCCTTACGTAACTCTATTTCGAATCATCTCTATTCGATAATTCTTTCCTTCGATAAGGTATATTCGATAACTCAATTCAATTTACTCTATTCGATTAACCTTTATCAATTAACTCTATTAGACTAACGCTATTGGATTAACTCTATTTGATTTAACTCTAGTCGATTACTCCTTTAACTCTATTCGAATAAACCAAATTCGATTAACTCCTTTAATTCCATTCGAATAAACTATATTCGATTTATTCCTTTAACTCCATTTAAATCTATTCGAATAATTAATATTCGATAACTCTATTTAACTCTTATTCGAATAACTAATATTCGATAACTCCTTTAATTCCATTCGAATCACTAATATTCGATTACTCCTTATTCGACCAACTCTAACCGATTTATTCCAATTCGATTAATTCTATTTAAGTTCTCTATTGGTTAATTCTAACTCTAACTGGTTAACTCTAACTGATCAACTCTAACTGGTCAACTCTAATTGATTAACTCTGACTGATCAACCCTAACTGATCAACTCTAACTGGTTAACTCGACTTGGTTAATCTGGTTGAACCAATTCGATCAACTTGGTTTGATTAACTCCTTTGACTTGGTTTGACTAACTCATTTGATTTATCCCTTTCGCTAACTCATTTTGATTAACTCCATTTGAATAAGTCTATTTGACTAATTCAAATCGATAAACTCCTTTCAATTCTATTTAACAAATATTTTCTTTTATATTTGATTTCACAAATATTTTCCTTTTATATTTGATTTCACAAATATTTTCTTTTCGATTTCCTTTGTAAATGGTTTACAAATCTTTCTCTTTTGATTTCTTTTGTAAATGGTTTACAAATCTTTCTCTTTTGATTTTATAAATAATTTATTTTCAAATATCACTTTGAAAATTCCCTTATCAACATTCCGGTATGTTATGGTATTTAACATAACATACAACAATGATCAGTATCATTCACACATATAAAATCATCAACAGATTGCATATCACATCGTATAACACAATATATAAAACAAAACAGTATTTATATATTGAGGAACCCAGTTGGGTCCCTCCAACCTGTTTCCCTGCATCCACAGATGTTACACAATATCATCAACATCCCTATATGATATATTCTGTTAAACAGGATCAATATAGAAATTCAACTAACTGACTAGCAGTTCAATCAAACAGTCAACACACAGTCAATCAGCCAATATTTAACAGTTCTAAAAATACAATATGAAATTATAAACTGTTCAGAGTTAGTGAGATTTACTCACATTTGCAGTTCATCGTTAAAGAACGATAAACTGTTTGTTTGATTTGAATCAAACAATTTATTTCGCCATAAATTCAAACGAGCTCGAATCCACTTCCCGTCAACTCCATGGTGTAGCCACTGTCCATACGATCCTGTCAGATCTTGTTTCGCTGAATTTCGTTCACGTATGATAAAATTATGTCAATTCGAAGTTTAATATATATTTAAATTAAATTAACTAATTCTATTTCTATTTATCGGGCCTTACTTTATCCTTTCGGCCCACTAACTAAATCAGACCCGCCTTCTCCCTTTCTTCTTCATTCTGACCTTTTCGAACCCGCAACTCGACCCAGTTTCAGCGTCTTCCTCCCATCTTTCCTCTCTCCACACTCGACCGTTTCCCAAACCAAAACCATCATCTTCTTTCTCCTCTCAAACTTTACACCGTCCTCTTCATATAATCCAACTCGCACCCTTGCTGCGACTTCCATGCTCACGCAAATCTCACGACATACAGTAGAGGTAGCGACATTTTCTTGCACGGATTTTCCCATAAATTTACACGCACATGTTATTCAATCCACTCAACTCCGATCCACTCTCAAATTCACGAATCCTTGCCTCACTCTCTCGAATCGTTTAACCCTAGCACGGATGAGCCAGCGCTGAAAAATATGGAGCTCCTCAACATGACTCGCACGACTCAAAATTGGTACCGGATGGAAGCGAATCACTCAAGAAATCCATCGATGTAGATAAGAGGATTTATAGGATTATTTCACATTTTCTTTTGATTTTATTTTGAGATGAGTTTTCACACTCTTGCTGAAAGAGGAGTGGCGGCTTAAATTCTGAGTTTACAGAAGATTGGTATTAGGTCTTAAGGATGGAGTTAAACCTTATTTATAGGGGATGGGCTTAGATATTTATGAGTTAGATATTTTCAGATATTTTAGTTACTCGTATCCGTCATCTAAAAATCCGTACAATCACATACGATACCTAAAAATCACGAAAATGGACATGCAGCTACAGTTCGACATTACGGTCCCAACGAAACTGGTTTCGTCGAATTCCGACTCCGTATGCTCATACATCGTATTTTTAACCATCAAATTATCGACTGTTTTTCACTCTAAAAATCGGTACGGTCACATACTGACTCTAAAAATCACGAAACTGGACATCTAACAACTTTTTGATATTGCGGATCCAACAAAATTAGTTTCGTCGAATTCCGACTTCGTTTGCAAAACCGGTTATTTTTAAAGCTCTAAATGACCCATTTAAATATATAAATATATTTAAATATAAATAAATTAAATACAAATAAATTTATATTATCGTATATATTCACAGTGGAATACCATACAGCTCTAGAATATTTCTATATGAATTTCTAGCTGAAATTCACTTCTGGGTCAACCCGATATTCGATTTATATTGAAATTCCTTTTTAAAATATAAATAATTTCATTATAAATTATAAAGGAATTCCACAGCGACTTTTCTGAAATTTGATTTGGACATAAATCAAAATATACACGACGAAATCCTGAATTTTCTCTTCCACTAGAAAGATATACTCCACCAGCTCCACACGTTTCTTGTTTCACAGAAATCCGACTTAAAACGGATCTTGTACATTCAGTTGAATTTCAAATCGCCAATTTACGAACTGCAGCGCCATTTCAAGCTCGATTTTAATTATATTATAATTCTACGTTCAAACTGTCATTCAAATAATATATTCGTTATTCAAATTCAATTCTAAACTGAATTAAATATCACAGATGATCCAGTTCACACCATATCGCCATTTCAGCCAATTCTGGTTATTTCAGAATTAAATATATTATTTAATTTATTATTTTAATTAAATATTCACCATTATTTAATCCCACGACCATTTAATTCACTATATCACTATTTATTATAATTAAATAAATTAATTATAATACCTCTGCCAATGCGGGTCATTACACTATTAATTGTGTCATAAATAGAATGTTTCATTTTCCATTATGCAGTTTTTAATCTTAATGTGACCCGATTAATTAGGACATAAATAGACCGTTCATATTTAGAACGTTATGTCTGTGATTAATTTTAAGCATTGACTTGGTATATGATGGACGTACCAGATTTAGAGTTAAATGTCATATAAAGGATTGGGTCCTTTCTCTCTCTAAGAAAAGAGTTGTATTCTTCTCTATCTAGAAACACATAAGGAAATAGAGTAAGAGAGAGAAACCGAATTTTGAGAAGAAGAGTAAACATTAGAAGTCAAAGAAAGAAGATGACAGTCGTTATATCTCCCGCTACAAATCAAGGTATGTCATCATAAACAATAGATCATATTAAGTTTCTCCCTTTGTGAAATATTCGATATTGGTGATCCGAGAGCTATTCAGTTGAATTGTACATCAATAATCATGAAAGATCGAATAATAAAGAAAAATCTAACAAAGATTTATATAAATTCTTTAAAACACTATTCACCCCCTTGTAGTGTTTTTTTTGTCTTAAGATCCTTGATCCTCATCCCTAACAATCATGGAAGTAGAAATTCACTACGGCATATAGTGGGTTATAGCAGGGTATTAACTGCGCATCTCTTTTGTATGCTTCGAGGTTTATTATGGTTGTTTATCAACTGGAATGATCATATTCTGATATCTAGTAAGGGATAAAGTCAATCCTGAGTAATTAAGGTGTAAATTATAGCAGCCTCCCGTGCATTTTATCTTCATGTTTACGAATTCAATAGATAGACCCTTACCATTTCATGGTTGGAATTCCTTCTACAATACAATCTTTTGGACTTGATTTATACATATTATGTTTGAACGTGAGATACAAGCATTCTAGCTACGTTAATATATTTATTTTGTGATAATGCTCAAATTAGGCCGATCATATTTTAGATTAGCTTTACATTCTTTGGAGTGTAGAGAATTAGTTGGAGGCCCAAGTATTGACGTACTTCTGTATTTTAGTTTATTTTCCATTGTGCATGTAAAGTCTTTAGCATTCGTAAGGTTATGTTGTTATAACTATCCAAGACTGATATTAGATTAGTATAACATATTCTGATATGTGTTGTATATAAATAAAAATTTGTTGGTTTTTCTAAAGACTTGTATTTTATTATAAATTCTTCCGTATGTGTGGTATATAAATAAATATTATTGGTTTTTGTAAACACTTGTATTTTATTATGAATTCTTCAATTGCAATGTAAGATTCTGTTGTATCTCTCCCTATCTTTCACCCCTAAAAATGTCTTTCGGAGAATTAGATGGTCATCATAGGAATATTGAAGATGTATTAAGTGGCCTTTTTAGTGATAATAAATGTAGTTTGTTACAAAATACATTCAAAGTAGACATATTTCAACAACTATAAAATCATTATCTCCTATCTTTCTTACTGTTCCACTTTTCTTTTTACATTTTTTTTAGTGTCTATATGAGAGTTCTACAATATTAAGTTGTGACAGATCTATCCACTTCATCAATCATAGAGGATTTGTCTTTTCTATTGATTTATACGGGTTGGATTAAAAAAAAACTTGAATGAGTTATTCTTACCTCTTAGAAATTCTTCATTTGAAGATGTCACATCAACTTTTTAGCCCATTCACAACTAATTTTGTCTTAAAACTATTGAATTGATCGAAGTTGTATTGGCTTTTTAGACTGGGTCATGGAGTATGTCATTCTCACTCGGATGTACGGTACCATCTAAAGCCGTGCAGAACCGATCAACCACTTCATCCTTAGGATAAAACGACTCATTTTTTATTTTGCATTAGTGTTTGTTTACACAAACAAAACAATGTTCGTCTATCATCCTTGCTACCACAAAGGAAAATCGATTTTTTTTGTCAAATAATTAATCAAAGGAAAATATCTAGTTTGAAACTGAAGAATCCTGCATCACAAAATAACTTGAAGGAATGATGTATAAATATGGATTGATACACCTTACATTAAGGTATTCATTTTGTTACAGCAAAATGTATGTTAACTCATATGTATACGTCATGTGCTTAAGATGAGAGTTTCATCCGACCGTCGTTACATAACAGTGATATCAAAATCGATGGTTATAGACTGGAGCAGAAAAGACATTGCTCTTAAAAGTTACTTGAATGGAATGCAAATTAAGAGAGGGAAAACGGTTAGGATTGTCTCGCATGTTGCTAAGAAGGAACGATGGCTTGAAGCCCCGCATCGCAAAATAACTTGGAGAAGTAATGTACAAATACGCATTAATAGACACGTAACATTAAGAAATTCTTTTTGTTACAACAAATTGTGCCAACTCATATGTGTACGTCATGCATTAAACTTTTTAATGTTTCTATAAACAACACACACAATGAGCAGAACCATTTTCTTTATGGATGACCATGATGCATGCAAATAAAACCCAAGGGTAAAGAATATGAACAATGAACTCTGATCCTTTCGGTTCGCCATATCATAAAAATATGCCAAAAATATATTTCAATCATCTAGATTGACTGATCTTCAAATATGCTACCTTCAACAATTTTTGTTTCCTATATTTGTTGACTAAATGGCCTATAGTAGGTATCAGGTTCACTACATTACGTATGTGTGCTATGGCTTTCATTCTAAAGGTTCCAATTTTAACCAATCTCGACTACATTTCAATTTTATCAAATAATAGCCAAAAAAGGGCGCCAAAGTCGACTTACTTGTCATACAGGTTGTCTTTTGCTCGTCTCCTTCTGCGATACATACCTGGTAGTAGCTTGACCATAGATCCAACTTCGAGAAGTATGAAGCGCTTAGTCAAACAAGTCTGATAGAACTATGAAGTATTGTCTTCTTTTTATTAAGTGTTAGTGTATATGCCCCAACTTCACTGGATTGCTTTCTCCGAATATTTTATATGAAACTGGGAGCATTTGAAAGCTCACTACATGCCTCCGGTCTAGAATGTGTTATGGTTCCTAACTTTGGGAATGCTTGATTTTGGTCGTCGTTTCAGACTTCTCTTTTTGTGATCGAGTATTTATCCATAAAAATGATGGGTCAAACTACACACCACCCAGCCTACTTAAACAAACCACATACAGGTTTTATCATGACGCTTGTCACAAAACATTATGTGTCCAAAATGAATTTTGAAAAGGCAAATTATATACAAACACGGTAAATTGCTTTACTTACACCATGAGATTTTAAATAAAATTTCAGATCAAAATGACCTTACTAAAAAAGAATCAATATTAAAGAATGAAAATATATACGGTTCTCCCTTGTTTGCATTATGTATACTCAATATAATTTCTCTTGTAAAGTTCGTAAATTAATTTATATCACTGATTAAATTAAATTTATATTTCTTTTAAGGATTAAAGCATATTCATATCTTTACAAGCAACATTTATATACAGTCAATTTTAACAGTTTTCACTTTAATTAAATATACAAATTAAAATTTAATACTAATTACTAAAATTAATGTTATCCAGAGTACTAAATTCTTCAATCTTTCAATTAAATCTAATCATATTTAAATTTAAGACCAAATTTTAACTAGTTTAACTTCCTAATAGTTAAAAAAAATAAGTTCAAATTTTTATGAATAAATAACCGAATATTTTAACTTTCATTTAAAGTTTATGAATTTGGAAATTTCAAAAGTAAATCTGTTGAATTTTGCAATTATGACTCCTTGCTTGGATTAATACACAAAAGAGAAAGTAAAATGAGGAAAAATGCTTTATTTTATTCCAATTGAGGATAATTTTGGAATGTGTACGGTGTACACCAAGTAAAACGTGATGTATATAATTTTAAAATTTTCCTTGGTGTACGTAAATACGACGTGTAAGCAGAATTTGCCTTCTGAAAATCCTATTTTTGAACATGTAATTATTTCATAATATCCAAAATAACGAAACTCAACTTCCTTCCAAAAGTTTTTTTTTTTTCCAATTAATTCAATTTTATTCAAACAATTGTTCATCCAAACAACAATGCTGAATACAAATGATTACAGCAAAAATCAAAAGTAATAAAACGCCTATTTGGAATGAGCAATATTTGATTAATTCAAACAAACCAACCAAACCATTTAATTTCAAACAGTTTAGTTTAGTTTTGAAACTAAATCGATTTATAATTGATCCATAAGAAAATTAATCACTTTATCGATTCAACCAAATTAACCTAACTTTTATGATATATTCAAAATTATCGAGGTTATAATGAACTTTTATATTAGTTTAGTGATACAAATAAATTTTATTTATGTATCAAAATAACTTCTAAAAAGCATAAAAATGATAAATAAAACACTTTAATCATATATTTATATTCTATTTCAAATTACGAATATTCCAAACATAAAACGTTTTTAGTTCAATCAGTCGAACGACCAACCAAACTAAACATTGTTGGTTTGCTTTACATTTTTATTGATTTTAGCTCAATTCAATAATTTTGATCGTCGGTTTATCTAAATCAACCAAACGCTCACCTCTATTTCTATAATTGAAAGTAAAACAATTGTAGGAATTGACGATATTTCTTTTAAACTATTTTTGACAGCTTTTGCAGCTAACTTAACCTCTCATATTTTAGAATATTAACACTAATAACCAACAGGAAAAAATAGAATAAAACACTAAAATTAAGTTGATATTTTAAACTAAAAGCAATCACGAAGTTGTACTACATAGCTCTACGTTTGTTTCCCAAAGAACTGATACACATATGATTTAGTTTGAAATAATCCTGATACTAAACATCGAAAATTAGTATCAAGCTTCGAGGCAAAGAAAATCCCGTCTTGTTTTGTTGTCTGCACGAAGGAATTGCAGATCAGTTGTTAATATAAAGCTAAATGATTAAAAAAAGAAATTGGTATCTTAGTTGAAACTGAGATTAGGCATAAGGTAACACAATTTCATACCAGTTCCCTAACTGCTTATCACGAAGGTGCATATAACGGTACAGACAGTTTGGCAAAGCAAATATGTACCTTTTCAAAATTGCAACCATGGTTCTTCCTTTATTTCCTGCGCTTGTACCTGTAAATCGTTACAAGCTTTAGGAATGGGTGTAACCACTATATGTGTGGACATTTCAGCACTTAAAACAGTTACATAAGCAAAGTTTAAAATGGAGCTCGCATGATAAGTATACAAACTAGACCCTAAGCGTGATTACTGGATACTGCTAAAGAACTAACAGGCTGATAATGTGTGTGTCTATATATATATATATATATATATATATATATTATATATATATATATATATATATAATATATATATATATATATGTAAGAGAGAGAGGAATGATCCGCTACACCTTTTGCTCCCCCTGATTTCTAGCCACATGTTTGGATTTAAATAATACTTGAATATTATAAGGTAGTAGAATGAGAGAGAAAGTGATATTATTTAAACCAAAACGTACGGCTGGAAATCGGGGAGAGCAAAAGGTGTAGCGCAAGAGATGCAACGGATCATTTCTCTCTCTCACACACACAAGGAGCTTATTATAAAAGGTTCCTTTTTCATTTTAAGTTGACTCTTATCACTAGATCGTTTTTTATTAATATATCGCATTATCAAATTCATCTAATTGATACATTTGTTATAAGTTAAGCTAAATCCAGCCACTGCGCTTACGGAAAACTAATGCGCTTATAAAAAACCGAGCCTACAAAGGCCTAGCTATGAAATGCCATTGTATAAGCTCAGGCAGATGCCAAGCTTTTCAACAGCAAAATAGATGCAGAAAGTCTACCGTTCTTGAATAGCCACCAAAAGATGGTATTCCAAATAGAAATTTTGACCACCCCCTTAAGTACGTAAGATGAAACTAGGGGAGCACTGATAAGTATGAAAAATAGTTTGGGATGGATATGTTACTCCAAAATGATAAATGAATTAAAATTAGTCCATCCCACCCAGGGCCGGCTATTGGGCAAGGCCCAATAGGCGAAGGAATAGGGCAACCCGCTTCTCGAGGGCAACGAGCGGAAAGAAAAAAAAAACTGTTCTAATTTCTGAAATTGCGGCGTCTCCTTCCAAGCTCCAGCGGCAGCAGGCAAGGCGTGGCGATATCTCTCCAAGCAGCGGGCCAGGCGCAGCACGGCAACAGCTCCAATTTCCAAGCAACTCTCCCCTCCTGCATCTCGATTTCTTCCCTCTGGCTCACTTCGGCAAGGCTGGAAATTTCCAGACTTCCAACAAATAGGTATTTGCTGCTGCGTTTTTCAATTAATTAGGTTAATTTGCTTTTTAGTTGTTACATAAGTTAGATTATTCTAATTTGTAGTGTAGTCAATTGGCAATTGCTGAAAAAGACAAATGCTTTAAAAATGTTGATTCGATTGAACCATTGGCCATTGTAATTAAAATTTAAACATTACCTGCTGACTACACTGCAGGTAGTCTAAGTTTTTGTTTTCTCTCGAACTCAAAAATGACAAAAAAGCATGAAACACTAAATTCAATGTTTAATGTGCAATTGGCTGAAGCATGTTGGGGCTAAATTCAATGTTTAATATTTTTATTTTGTGCATCAAAATGAAATACAATCTTATAATTTTATTTATATAGGTTAAAACTAAACTTGTTTCATTGAATTGAAAATCTATAGGGAATATGACAAAGAATGAAGATGACAAAAATTGTATTAGATTTCGTAAACAAAACTCCGGATTTTACGATAGGAAAGTTAAGCAGAAGAGAGATGAACTTTGCAAAATCTCTTGTTGGCTCGATCTCTAATTTATTTCAAGCACAAGTACAAAAGTCTCAATCTTCAATTTCAAGTAGAATTCAAGAGAGCAATGAAAACTAGCATATTGAGATTCATGAAATAGTTGGAGATGTTAATGAAGAGTTTACTGAAAATGAAGGAGTTGTACTTGAAGAAGACATAGTTGGTAATGTGAATGACTTGAATGAAAATGTTAGTGATTTGATCGTTCTTGATCTTGAAAAGGATGTAGATGTCAATTATGATCCAGCTTATGGGAAAAAATAACCGATAGCAAAAGGATAATGCTAGTTAAACGAGGGCCTATCAAGATTATGAAAAAAAAATGAAGATTTTACTAAAAATGAAATTGATGGTAGACATTTTTATTCTAAACACTATTTTAGTTGTTATCCACGAGGAGAAGAACATGAAAGAAAATGGCTAATTAACTCAAATGAAGTGAATAAAGTATTTTGTTTTTGTTGCAAGCTATTTGAAAATCCACAAAAAAAGATGGAGAAGATGGAATGGATGATTGGCATAACATTACAACCAAGCTAAGAGAGCATGAAAGTAATCCGGAGCATACCGCAAGTCTTATAAAATGGGTTGAGTTGCATAAGGGGCTTCAAGTAAATGCAACAATTGATGATAAAATGGAATTATTAATTGATCAAGAGAGGCAACGTTGGAAAAAGGTATTGATACGTATAATTGGCATTGTGAAAACTCTTTCTCGAAATTTACCATTTCGTGGGACTAATGAAAGAATTTATGAAAAGAATAATGGACTTTTTTACCAACTTGTGGAATTTGTTGCTGAATTTGATCCAATTATGGAAGAGCATCTTAGAAGAGTGGTAAATAATGAAGTAAACAATCATTATCTTAGCCATAGCATTCAAAATGAATTAATGCTTTTGTCAGCAAAAAAGATCAAAGAGGCCATGCTTTCAAAAGTATTCAAGGCAAAATATTATTCTATCGTTCTTGATTGTACTCCGGATTTGAGTCACAAAGAACAAATGTCAATTGTTATAAGATGTGTTGACGTTGATGATGCTATCAAGGTGGAGGAATTTTTTCTTGGTTTTGTAGAGGTTGATGATACATCGGGACTTGGTCTTTTTCAAAAGCTTCGAAATATTCTAATTGATCTCAAACTTAACATTGATGATGTGAGGGGCCAAGGCTATGATAATGAATCAAATATGAAAGGTATGATATATTTTATGATAAGAGTTTAGTAGTGTAGTATTATTTTATTTTACCATGTAATGGATAACTTAAATTTAATATTAGGTAAACGTCAAGGAGTACAAAAGAGACTTCTTGATCAAAATCCAAAAGCATTTTATATTTCATGTGGGTGTCATAGTTTGAATCTCGCTCTATGTGATATGGCAAAATCATGCATGAAAGCTAAAGATCTTTTTGCCTATATCCAAAAGATCTATACTTTATTTTCTGGTTCAACTCAACAGTGGGAAATACTTAGACAATATGTAAAAGGGTTAACGCCAAAACCATTATCGGCAACTCGATGGGAAAGTCATATAGAAAGTGTGAAAGCGATAAAAACTCAACCGGCGGAGTTAAGATATGCTTTGATTGAAACTGGAAACAAATATAAAGATGATAATATCGTAAGGGTGGAAGCTAAATGTCTATGTCAAAATGCTTTAGAAGATTTTGAGTTCTTGATTAGTCTATGTATTTGGTACACCATATTTGATAGTATTAATCGAGTTAGCAAAATACTTCAAAGTGAAGAAATTGATATTGAAGACGCAATTGCAAAAATAAAAGAGTTTAGTGCATTTTTTGAGAAATTTAGAGAAGATGGATTTGCAAGCATGATGAATGAAGCAAAAGAACTAACGGATGAATTTCGCATTGAGCCTAAATTTGCTCAAAAAGAGTTGTTCGTAGAAAGAAGCATTTTGATGAGGATATGAATGTTGATGCTCATGAAAGTCAATCTTTGGAAGATAATCTTAAAACCACTTGCTTTCTTCATATAATAGACCAAGCTCTTTCTTCACTTAAAGATCGATTTGAACAATTTGAACTTTATGAAGGGATTTTTGGATTTTTTTTGAATGCAAAATTCAAAACTATCGAAGAAAGACAATTGAAAGAGCAATGTATGAAATTAGAAAATTTCTTGGAGCATAATCAAGAGAGCGACATTTGTGGGAAAGGATTATTTCTTGAACTTAGACAATTGAAAAAAATATTGCCACGAGAAGCAACAAAATCAATTAGCATTCTTGAATTTTTAAAATCGTATCGTGATGCGAGTGGATTCCTAAATGTATGGGTTGCATATCGAATCTTATTAACTATACCGGTTACGGTTGCTTCGGCGGAAAGAAGCTTCTCTAAGTTAAAGTTGATAAAAACTTATCTTCGAACTACCATGTCGCAAGAACGGCTAAGTGGGTTGGCAATGATTTCAATCGAGAATGGATATTTGGATAGCTTAAAATATGACGATATTATTGAAGAATTTGCTTCTAAAAATTCAAGAAGAAGTTGATTTCGTTGAATGATATTGACATAGGAAGTTAAAGGCGATATTTTGGAAGATAAAGAGACAATATTTTGGAAGATTTGTTGAAACAGTGTTTTGTATGAACTTTTTATTATGTGAAGTTAATGAAAGATATTTACAATGTTATGATGACATTTCTAAATATTTACAAGCATATGATATTTGATTAACACTTGTTAGATGATAAAAATTAGTATGTTAAAAGCATTTAAATTCTTAACTTGTTAGATCGCAACCATTGTCTATCCATTTTTTTGATTGTCAAGGTTAATACTTGAGGATTAATAGCTGTAGATTTCTCATCACTTGTGGATTATTAACTTGTCAAATATAATGATTAATATTCTTATCAAGCGTGAATATTTATGCGCAGGAATCTTAGCGTCCGTGGCACTAGTGTTGGATCTACTTCTATGTCAATACTCGGTCTTTGGGCATGATAATGCAAACCATTTTTGCTTTGTGTTCCTTTTTTTCTTTTTCTTTTTTTCCTTTTTTTTTTCTTTTTCTTTTCTTTTTCTTTTTCTTTTTTCTTTTTTTTTTTACTTTTTTGGTGTAGAAGGCAACAAAATTTGAGTTTGCCTAGGGCAACCCAAAGTCTAGAACCGGCCCTGATCCCACCTAATCGCTAACATTGACAAACTGAATCATATATCTTGAAAGTCAAACATAAAAGGAAACGAAAATCCTTTAGAAAAAATTAATGCAAACCACTTTTGCTTTGTGTTTTTTTTTTTTTTTTTTTTTTTTTTTGGTGTAGAAGGCAACAAAATTTGAGTTTGCCTAGGGCAACCCAAAGTCTAGAACCGGCCCTGATCCCACCTAATCGCTAACATTGCCAAACTGAATCATATATCTTGAAAAACGAACATAAAAGGAAACGAAAATCCTTCAGAAAAAATTAATGAACTGCCGAAATGTTTGCTTTTATTATGTGTCACATTTAATTAAATTCTTTGTTGCTTCACTCTTCATTGCATTATCATGAAGAATCATCCTATCTTTACTGCATTACTAAAACAAACAGACATAATACACGGAAATATCTTAGTATACAACTATACATACTCCATAGAGTATATGAGGTAAACAGCCTAGCATATCTGGCTAATTCAAGGTAATATTTGATACGAGCACACATATGTACTTGGAAAAGAAAGGGAAAGAACTCAAACAACCAACAATGTTTATTTCCGCAACAGACAACTGCATGAAAAATGCAGCACTAATATAACTGATTTAAGAGTAAAAAAAAGTTTAACATGAAATATGTCATGCTAATTGATTAGTGTTTAAATATGTGTCATAGCTGCATTATATCATAAAGAACAGATTGGTGCTTTACCTACAATAAGAGTACATAACGTACCTTGATTTGCTCTTGAATGAACTTTTTGCCTTTTTCCTTCCAAATGCATCACTGTTTTTGCTTCTAGGTAGTTTCTTCTCACTCATGTCACTTTGAAAGAGCTCCATCATCTCTTCTTTTCTTCCTAGGCTCTTTTGAGGATTTTTCTTACCCTGCTTGCTAGATTTCTTCGATATTTTACCACTTTCACGGGCCCTCATTGCGGTTTTCACAGATTTTGCCCGTGCATAACCAACTTCAACTAATGATTTTCCAGATTTTGCAGTTCTCTGGCAAAACATAGTAGAAACTTATAAAGCTTCATCACAACAACTACTAAGCCATGAATACTAAACAAGTTGGGTTGGCTAGCCTAGGGCCGTCAATGAGTATTCGAATAATCCGTAATCCGTTCATATTCGTATCCGAAAACGCGAAAAATATCCAACATCCAAAAAGCGGATAGGATACTCATTATCCGAAAACGTTTCCGGATATGAATACGGATATGGAACTATCCGTATTCGAAAAATATCCGTCCGCTATGGAATCAAATATCCATTTTTATTTTCCAGATTATAACTTAATTCTTAAACTTCAAACAATTATACCAGTTTAAATAACCATGAAATCGTTGACGGATGTGGATATTTTTTGGATATCCATATCCGTCTAAGCGGATACAGATATTTTCAGATATCCTAAAATATCCGCGGATGCGGATATTACTTTTGAAATAACCTCGGACAGCGGATACGGGCGCGGATTTTGTTTTCCGAACACGGATGCGGATACAACACTATCAGCATCCGTTTACAGCCTTAGGCTAGAGATGAAACCCAAAAAATGGGAGTCAATTCAAATGTATTAGCGACAACAAGATACTAGTGATAACAAGAGATTTAAAGTTGAAAGCATAATTACAAATAAATGAAATTTAAAATAATTAAACAAATAATAGTAGTAGTAGTAGTAATGAGGCGATGATGATGGTGATGGTGAAGATAAAGCTTCATCAATGCTTCAAAAAAATCATAAATGCCATAAATAAAATAAAGTGAATTGATATTCCACTTCATCAAATTCAGCAATAGTAAAAGTACATGGTTGTGTAATAAGGGGTTTGCATGTGAGCACACATACATATGTAAATAGTAAAAATGATGATGCAAAGACATGCACAAACCTCTTCTGTATGTTCATCATCATCCTCTAGCATCTGGCGAGCTGCTTCAAGTCTGCGACGCTTTTTACGTGGCAAATTTTTCTGTGGTAGAAAAAGATGGAATAAGACTACCACAACAGCTTGAAATTTTCACTTATATAGACGGTGTTATAACATATGAAAATGAATACCTCGTGCTCTTTTTTCCTCTTTTCCTTCAGTCTTTTCTCTTCAGATTGTTGAACACTCATTACCTGCTTTGTGGCAATTTTATTTTCATCCAAAGAAGCCTGTATAACAAAATTGGTGACTTTAAATTGTCAAATAAACAGTACCATCCAAATAGTTGTAAAGGAATCGCTAAAGGTACCCAAGTAATTGATATTAAACTTAGATAAAAATTTGTTATATGGTGACATCAATGGAAAATTTTAGCGACGCTGCTTATACAAATGTTTGCTTATTATCAATATCTGAATTAGAATTAGAATTCTTATTAGAAAAATTATCAATCATTTTTTCATGTTCAGAGACAGGGCTACCAATAGTCAAACACTTACTTTTGCATTCTTCGCTATAAGCCTCTTCTCTCTCTCGCTTATAGGATAATATCTTTGGGGACGAGAATATATCTCATCTTTATGCTTGATCAAGTTCTCAGCCTGAAATTTGTTGGAAAATATATAGTATAATTAATTGAGAGTTAGTCAAGGAAATGCCAAGATGGGTAACGATGGTATTTCGATAAGATAACCTTTGTTGCTTCCATTTCGGCTCTCCTCAATATTTTTTCTTCGCTGAAAAGACAATAATATATATGTTTAACAACAATCAGTTTTACATGATGTCAACTTGGGATAGAAACAAACATATCTAAGTCAAAATCTTTCTCCTCCCTCCCTCCCCCTCCCTTCCTCCCTCTCTTTTCTTCTTCTTTTTTTTTTTTTTTTTTTTTTTTGGGAGTGAAATGAGTAATCCTCTGTAGGAGGAGAGAACTCATTCATGTCAAAATCCAAGATTTTAGTCTAGGCATAAGCAAAAAAAATTAGACCATTGTAGATAATTGAAGTTGAACAGGTTTAATCAAAAGTTCATCTTTAGGGTATTGATATAAAATTTAAGCAGAAACCAAGGAGCAAAAGGAAGTAGCAAAACCTTTCTTCCTCAAGCACTTGAGAAATTTGATCTTCCAATTGCTCAATACGCTTGCTCCATTCAGCTATGGGTTGTTCTGCAACATGTCGGATTTTCATGTATGACCCAGCTTTTTTTGCCTGTTTGTAAGCAAGGATTGCTTATATAAGAAAAGTGAAAATAAAAATATGATTGAAACAAAATATCAATACACAATTGGCACACAAGATGAGATATATGAATCTGTAATTAACAAGTGTGTTCCGTATTTTATTTTATTTATTATATTCTGTTTTTAATTTTCTGGTAACATTTGGTATAGTTCTAATAAAGAACGCAGTTACAGGTCATGATAAGGCTACCCTAGAAAAGGCACAGCCAGTAAAAGCAGTATGTTTATGTCCTCATGCTGATTCAACCAACGAAAAATGAAAAGTTTTGCAAACAGAACTTTTTTATGATTATCAGTGAATAAAAATTCATCCGATATCCCTCACTTTGGTTTCTTCATAATGGATTCGTAAAAGAATTAACCTAATTCTCTATACAGTGAAAACATCAAATGATTGGTGATCTAAAATGAATCATTATCTCACTCTTTAATATCGTCAGGTGTGCATATTTTCTAATGAATTAAGTTTGAACTATTTGTACTCATGAGATTCCATACTTATCAGGTGTGATCACACATTTCCATCAATGTTCTGAAAAATGTGCACGAGGCAAAGCCAATAATGCACCGAGGCACAGTTCAGAGAATGTTTTGATCCGAAGGCGTGCACCTCAGGTGGTTGAAGAGCAAAAAACCTAAAAAGCATGTGTCTAACTCTTAAGCAAAAAAACATGTTGAAGCTTAAGCCACAGAACAAATTTTTTGGTTCTAATTCCAAACCCCAGTAACCCTACCCAAAAAAAAAAAAAAAAAAAAAAAAAAAAAAAAAAACGTTCTTCATGAAAAGAGAAAAAAATGTTTTTTTTTTCTTTTTTTTTTTTGAATTACTAACAACTGCCTAACTGGAATTGAGTTCAATTCCAGTAACTGGAATAGATGGAATCAAGTTGATTCCAAGAAGCCGAATCAAACAAGATTCCACTTCTGGAACTGACTCGGTTCCACTTGAATACAATGCCTGTGGAGGTATTTTTTTTTCTAATTTTCTAAGAAAGAAAAAATGTTTACCATGATCTCTTAGCAGCAGCACAGCAGTGGTGCATAGTTTAAACCACTAAAAAGAAAGATGAGCAAAAAAGATATTGCGTGGAAGTGGATCAAAGATTTACCAAATTCTACCAATTAAACATATTTGTTTGTGGAGTCTCTAATCATAGATGCATCAGAGGAACTGCGTGTTTTAAACAACCTTTAGCGCCCTCATTTTGCGCCCACAACATGTGAAGAACGAACGCATCAAAATTTTAGACAAAATTAAACGCATTAATCGTATAGGTAGGCAATGGGAGATGCAATTGCACCAACCATTACATGATGCAGGTTACTATTTAAATCAACAATTCAATTATGAGAATATATTTTTCTAATGTGGATGAAGTAAGGAAACAGTTTGTATGCATGTATGGATAGCCTGCTTGGCGATACTGAAAAACATCTCAAAGCAGATTGTTAGTTGGAGCTATATGATCGCCCAAATGGTCTCTTTGGAGTTTGGACATCTTATGGCAGTTGAGAGTAAAGACGAGAAGCCCACGTTAATAATTCAGTTGTTATTGCATTATATAATAAATTACTAAGTATGAAATATGTGTTTATTCGTGCATTATTAATTGATTTGTGTATTGGTGGAATGCTTTGGGATTGATACACCCGAGTTGATGAATTCTCCTATTCGACTGCTTGATTCAACTTGTAGTGGCATCTGAATGTGAGAGAAATTGGAGCACATTTCAATGGATAAGTCCCATTTAGAATATTTTACTTAACAAGTAAACCATTGTAATTTTGGTTTCATATTGAAATGCTGAATGTATCTTGTTTAATTTAGTTGCATTTAAAGAGAGGAAATAGACTTGAGCATAAAAGACTGCATTCCTTATTGTATGTTAAATATATAACACTGCTTTGAGACAGAGAAATCATAAGAAGAAGAAAATTTGATCTAATACTGTGGAAGAAGCTGATTCTGATGAAGAGTGGACTGCCAAAACAGAAAATTCGGTTCTTCCTTCTGATCCAAGTTGGACGCCATAAGGAATATGCCTACCCGATATAAAAAGATATTTTACGCATTAGGAAATCAATAATTGAAAACCGCGAACCTACACCTAGAGATCCTACTCCTCCAAGAGAGCTTATTCCTTCTCTACCTCCTATCATTCAATACAAAAGAAGACGCTATACTAGCAGTCCAAGAAAATAAAACAAAACATTAATATTAGTATCAAATAAATTGTTGATTTAAAGAATAATTTTAAACTAATATTGTTATTTCAAAAAAATTGTAGGCAATGATCCAAAAGGAAATGGTGTTAAGTATTGAAAATGATTATGTCGGTGATTATGATCCTTTTTTGGAACTACACACGGAAGATCTTTTTCATGTTAGTCATGACGATAGCTTGGATGACAACATGACTATGGATGCGGAGGAAGATACCATTTGACATATTGCAATTTATTTTGATTTATTTAAATGCTTATAGATGACTGTATCTTGTTTGAATTGCTTCGAATGTTTTGCAACTATCATATATTTGTTGTTTATTATTTGACATTTAATGTTAATTTATTTCATATTTCAATACATGTTTGTGTTTTTCGTTTAATAGAGAAGCTTACGCCACAATGTTTCGAGGCTTACGCCTCGCTTCACCGACCCGGAAACGCCTCAGGTGCACTTCTTCCTTTTAAAACGTTGATTTTCATACTAATACGATTTTAAAAAAATGAAAATAATTGAAGACTATCAGCATATACAGAGGGTAAAGAAGATCCTCGTGCTTTACTCATAATTTTCTCAAAGTAACTTTATCAAGCAACAAAAATGTAACAGCACATCGATCCATATCAAACGTATCAGTACATAGATCCATATAATGAAAGACAAGCTCACAATAGATTTCATGAGTGAAAGGTCATTGTCGGTGACAAACGTAACCGCATATCCATCTCTTCCTGCTCTAGCAGTACGACCAACTCGATGAACATACCTACAGCCACACATATAACATGAAACTATATCAATATAGGCAATAGACGCATAGTTTGTCAAAGCAGTAGTGCAGTGCAAAGTAGATAATGAAGTATTGGCATATTAGAGAATCTTGTGAGATAAATTTATGTTTTCAAAGTAGCCGCCGCATTGGATATCTTCAAAACAGCTAATGAAAAGAACTGACAAATAATATTACCAAAAATTTGAAAGCCAGCTCTCCAGCATATGTCGACTGAGAAAATCAAGTACAATTTTTTTATAAAAATAAAATTAGTAAAACATAAATCCTTTGCCAGTCACATCAAATGCTAGTTTGAGTCAAGGCTTCCGACCGATCACCATCCATATACGTGTAAGAGAATTGGTAAAGGTACCCAAATATTTGTCATAATTGATAAAAAGGAATATTATCATCTGTGCATTTTCCTCAAATGGTTAAATTAGAATAAAAGTAGGGCAGGTTACAAACGTAGCGTAACACTGTTTCGACGATAAATAAAACAAGACGCAAGTTCACATGATGTGAGATAGCTGTTGCACTATAGATAAAATGAAGTACTTACGTTGCAATATCTCTAGGGCAAGCATAATTTATGACAGTCTGGACACCATAAATATCAAGTCCCTGTATTGAATGGTTGAGTGAGCAGACTTATAGAAATACTCCAAAGTCAGGTTAAAAATAGACCTACAAACATGATAAGCAGGTGAAAGTCGATTGCAGAACTGCAATCAGATTGAAATTTAGGAAAGGTTGCAAACTTACACGTGCAGCAACATCAGTTGCAATGAGAAAATCCATTTCTTGCCTCTTGAACTGTTCTAATGCCTGTAGCAAATCCAATTACACAAAAAATATTTTTGAAGTTGACAAAAACAAAACAATAAGGTCCAAAGTACAGAACATGAAGTTATAACAGAGATAGCATATTTGGCATATCAATGAACATCCTTTGAGGTAGATGGGCACTTATGAGATACTTCTTTTTTTAAATAACAAGATTGATATTTAATTTAGGCAGAACACTCATTTATATGTCTTGGAGGATCGAACGCAAGACCTGCAGAACCACATTCCAGAGATCTCAACGCTTGAGCTGGTGGTCCTTGACGAAACATATGATGATGGAACTCTAGATACATCAAAGATTCAACATATAGGTTTTATGATATGCTTATGCATTAGAATACATACATCAATTCTCTGAGATTGGGTAAGATCACCATGAAGTTCAGCAGCTTTCTTGCCAGCTAAACCAAAAATAATTTTCAACCTATGTGCAGTCTTTTTTTGTCCACTGCCAATAACAAAAGGAAGAATAAGATAACCGCTAAGAGAATTATTATGAGGTAGATGAATTGACTTTATGTTTATGGTCACCACATGCATGAACCAATAAGCATTAATGAAGATTTTTTTTTTTTTTGGATAAAAATAGTGTTGATAGCTAAAAACCAATTTAAAAAGCTCTAACAAAGGTTTTATGCATTATGCATTGTATAGTCCCTTCAAAGGTCCAAGCCCATGAATAGCAAAATGTCCACACCACCTGAAAATAATAACATTTTTTGTGAAAGCTCTAGAGCAAAGTGCAAGAAGAACAGCTTCCTGATGAGCCTCCCGCGTTCTTCGTACTCTAACAATTCTGAAATAGCATTGCCAAAATATAATAATTAAGCATTGGATCTGTTATACAATAAATAGTCCAAACTACATCTTGTAAAATAAAATAAAGCTGCTAGAATATCATACAAACAAATAGTCCAAACTACATCTTGTAAAAGAAAATAGAGCTGCTAGAATGTCAAGCGGATATCTACTGAGAAACTACAGATATGTAATCTTTGCAATGGAACAAGGAATGCAAACAATCTAGAATATCAATCCAAACACGGTCTAACAAATTAGATTAAAAGAGAAAAAATTGAAAACATTGCTCAAATTTTCATTTCAATCTCATGTTATACTCTTTTAATAGTGTTCCAAATTATATGGTCAAAATAAAGAAGGCTTACTCTTCAGTTAGGGTGGAAGGCCGCTTGGAAGATGGATCAGCTTGAAGGCGAACAGGCTTATCTAGTGAAAGTTTCACAAGCTTATTTACTTCTTCAGTCATAGTTGCAGAAAATAACATGGTTTGCCTCCGTTTTGGACTCAGACGAATCTGAGAAATTAAAAAAAAAAGAAATTTTTTTATCTTAAAATATAAACGCGACATTTACTGTCAAGTGATATGTGCAATATTATTAGCGTATGGTGTAAATTAAAATTTATTAAAGGGATACTCATAAGATTTGAGATGCTGAAAAAGAACCTATATCTTCACAACAAAAATAATTAAATTAGAAGCTTACATAATACATGAGACAGACCAAATGCATATAGTTCACACCCTTAACTTATTTTGCATTTGATGGTAACGAATAGAAAATATAAGACTCATTGACAACGTAAGAACCTTGAGCTCGTGCATGTGTGCATATATGATTTAAGATAAGCGTTAATTCTTTCAAAATGATAGTTAAACAGTGCATGTAATTGTTAACCAAACTGACACACACAAGTGTGCATGCGCGCACACAGATACAAACATACACAGATGTGTGTGTCAAGAAGGAGCGAGTATGCGTAGGCACAATAGCACCTCACAATACTGCACCTCTTTTGCAACTCGATCCAATCTCTGGAATTGACTTTCTAATATTGACCACTGATTAAATATATGTGTAGGTTAATATGCAAGAGGGTGATACATCCTAGGGTACTACTGAACCTAGCTCACGTATTAGGAAAGCCTCTTGATTAGATATGACTATACTCCCTATACTTATGTGTTTAGAGTTAACAAGAAAAGCAGCATGTCACCAGTATCCGGTACAACACATACACAAAAACCTTGCCCTATAAAAAGAATACTGCTACTCTAATAACAATGACAAAATTGATGTATACGAGAGGGAGCGAGGGAGGGAGGGAGAGAGTTGATTATTATAAGTTTCTGAAAGTTCTCTTGTTCATGAGCAAAGCAACCAATCTTTTGCCTTAATATGAATGCCAGCTTGAAGTTTAACATAAAATGTAGCACAGAAAGACTGCACATGAAAGATGTATTATATTTGGATTTAAGTCAACAATCGCTCACTTCTTACTGAAAACTCCATCCTAGACTACCATAAATAATAGAAAGGGTTTACATACATAAGAACATATGAAGGTTGCTTATAAGGAAATAAAATAATGAAAATATATGAGGAATACCAGTTCTTGAATTTCACCACTAAAACCATCTTGTAGGAGACGATCGGCCTCATCTAGGATTAAAATATTAAGATCATCTAAACCAACTGATATTGAATTGTGTAAATGATCTATTATTCTTCCCGGAGTAGCCACAACTATATCAGGTTGACTCCTTAATTCAGCCTCTTGTGCCTGAAAGATGGAACAATCCAATGACTCGAACATGTAATTGTAGCTTAAATGAAAAAAAAATGTCTTATAAATTACACTCAATACTGCAATATCATGTGGTGTGGGTGTGTGCATTTCTGTAGAAACAAGATGGCAAGTTGCTTCACTAATACTCGGATTTTGTGTGTGTGTGTGTGTGTGTGTGTGTGCACGCACACCTGTGTGTGGGTGCGCACAAGCGCATGTATGCTTGCGGGTGTAATTGAAAGAAACTCAAGAAAGTATGAACCATGTGTAGCCTGACCGATGTTCCAGTTTTGATTTAATGATCATGGCCCAACAATGCAATCCCACACTGGTCCAAGGATTATACCAAAAAATTTAAGTTGATATGGCGATAATCAAAATTTGTAGACGCCATTTACATTCACTTTCTACTAACCAAAACTTGGAGACGCCATTAGATACACTTTCTACCCTCCTTTATTTTTCCTCTATGCAAACCACCATTAGTCAGCGCACGGGGAAAATCATAAGTTGTGAGGTTTATATTGCATGAGAGGCAGTCTACAACTAAATAGGCATAGATATCGGGTCTTGAAATATTTGTATAATCATGATAGCAGAATTCTAAACAAAGAAAACTTTGGTTTCGAAATCCAATCTTTTGGAAATTGTGAACTGTTTTAAAATCGAAAACCGAGTAAGTGCATTGATTGTTAAGTCTCACATAGTAGGGACTACAAAAGGATACTCATAATTATATGAGTTTCTTAGCTATTAGGTTGGGCACCTAATATGGCTTTTGTGTTAAGGAGAGCGCACATGCTTGAACATCACACACGTGCGCCGACCTACCAACCCAACCCGGACTAGACTGAAACTTGTGTGGTGTAGCACTTATATTTTTAGTACAAAATTTTTAACATTTTTTTTTTGAACAATAACAGACCGGGCAGGGCTTGTCAATTAGACCCGTATGTATTAGAGAACCTTTTCAGATCTGGAATTTATAACCATGTCTCCTACAACAAAAGTAACGTTCTTTCACTATTCCGTCTACTTAACTCCTAAGCAAACGAAACAGAAAGAACTAAAACTATATCCGACTCTCCCTACGTATTCTTCTCTGCCATTTTTTTATTACCACAACAAAAAAAATCGAGTAATACTGAATTCGAGGGTGCAAATTAGATCGTCGGACTTTTGTGCAGAGATTTGGCTAACAAATTTACCGTTGTTTTATCCTGAAGGCAGCGCTACTTCTAGTCTGTAGTGCACAAATCAAGACAGAGCGGCAAAATGTCTTGAAGAAAGTGACAAAGTACGCGACATGTTCCAGATAATCGTTTGCAGCTAATAATTGGGTTCATCACTACATGTATAAGAATATAGTAAGAATTAATAAAACGTACCCTTAGAGATTCCCCTCCAACTATTAGACAGCACCTGATATTCGTAAACTGAGCAAGTGTCTGTATCATGCTATGTACCCTGCATTAAAAGGAAACAAGTTGATATAACATTGTCATATCATAATGCACGATACAATAATCTGATAGCACCATAAATTTAAGAAAATTATAGTGTGTAGAAGTGTTTCTGGTTGTAAAGTTGAAGATGAATTGAAAATTATCAGGATGTACAAGTACTCTACTGATGTTCCTTATTTGGCGGAATGCAAATTATTCTTTGACGGATAAGCGATCATGCAGTATTTAAGTTACATTAAACATATTAAAGATTGGTACATTAGGTGCAATACATCCATAACATGGTTCAAAGACCGGCCGGCATGCCGGAATTCCGGACCGGTTCCGGCGATGGCGGTCCCGAATTCACCCAACAAATCCGATTTTGGATCTGAAAGCCTCAAACAAAAAAAACCAATCAAACATGTGAGATGATGATCTATCGATTCATTAGACCTATGAGGGAGCATAAGAAGGATGGATTTGATTTAGATACAGGAATATTCATGGTAAAACAGAAAAGAAAAAGAAAAACCTATTACCTAAGCATGGTAATCGAGAACTGGAAAGCAAGAAATTAAAGAGCTCAGAAATTTAATTTTATTCCTTTAGCTTTCGTACTCACATTATAAGGGGGGTTTGGAATGACTTTCATACGCTGAAGATGGCGACTTGGAGGTTTAAGGGAAAAAGAGTAGCTTCAGGGACTTTATAGTTTGTGGGCCAGTATCTTGAAGAAGTTGGGCTCGTTATTTATTTTATTTTATATAAGTCGCTTAATGTACACCAGAATTGTATATTCCAAAAGAGATGATTACTTCTGTTTGAGCTATAACTCTGACTCTTGCAATTTTATTGTTTTGCAAATATGATATAAAATAAAATACACTAAAGGAATGGCTCGTTTTGTTCATTTTAAAAGTAAATTTGTAATGTATATAGATCTATTTATATAAAAACAATGTTCGAAAAGTTACGAAATCCAGAACTGAAAATAATACGAATCTCCAAAATTTGGAGAACTTCTAACGACCGGAACGGAACCCAAAAAGGAAATTTAGAACCTTGCTTCATAAATTTTGGTTCAACTACGAATTCCACATAAAACAAGGTCGCAAATTCAAATAATGGTCCCTATATATGTTGTGCATTAATATTAATTGAAGTTTAGCATGCAAATCCTGTGGCTAATCCTAATCATTGAGGAATAGGGGAAAATTGATGACAAAGAGCGTACAAATCAGGCCTCTGGCCAGACCCCCCACCCCCAACTAAAACAAAAAACTTCGTTTCTGTTATTCCAAATTTCCAATTTATGTCACTGTATTCTCAATGCCAATACATTTTTCTTTTCCAATAAGATACATCCTTAACAGTTTCGTTTTAAATTCATATATCCAATATTTTACTTATTTTATTCTCTATTTCACGGTCATTAATTATTTAACTAAACAGTATTTGTAAAAGTTGGTAATATAAATTCACTATATCTAATTTTAAGGAACTTTTATGCACAGAGCATGTGCCATAACGCCAAAAAATGTGAAGCATACATTAAATTAAATTGCAATCATCTAATACCTTCTAATTTCTTATAATTAGAACACTGGCATCAATTAATCAAAATGCAGCCAGATAAACCAAAATCAGTTAAGAGAAAGAGTTCCTCAGTCTTCACAATTGAAAGGAAACGAAAACTTCAAAGAGAAAAGAAAGAAAATAAAAGAAATAGCAGCTAGCAAGAAGAACACGTCTGAGACTTAAAATGTCTTGAACGTGTCGTTTATTCACATGTTTGAACTCTTTTGCATAATATAAGCAGATTGGTGATCTGATGTTTTTGAACTACAGGTTTAAAGTTAGAAATAATTTGCATGATCCGACATTAAATTCAGTAGCAACTGGTTTAAATATTCAAATCACAGTTAAGATTTGATGCAGAGGTTATGTTATTCACCCATCTAATTATATATTAGTCAAACCCTTGATCAGGATTTTAGTTAAGATAAATCAAGATTGAATGATCTACATTCTACAAACATTGCAACAACTAAAAAATGATCACACATTGCCAAATTCAACTAAAAAACAAAAGGTAAGATCAAATATTGGATGCAAATCAAAGGGTGTTTTTTTACTATCATGTCGGAAACAAGGCACGTATTCAACCGCTATAAAATTTCCTGAACTAACAAAAGTATACAAAACATCACTGCTTCATGACAAATCAGACATTATTTAAACAAATATATAAAGGTTTAGGCTTTGACCGAAACATTGAAATTTCAGTTATTCCACTTATAGGTTTCGGTAGGGACTGAAACAAAACCAAACTAAATCTCTGATTCAATGAAGAAAAAACTATTGAACTTCAAATCAAATTTCATATTTAGAATTAATCTGTATAGTTAGTTTATAAATTATACAATTTGCTTCACCAAACTATATATACATACATATATATATACATATATATATACATATATATATATACGTGTGTGTATGTATGTATGTATATGTATGAAAAATAAATAATGAGACCCGAAATCGAGATCTCGAAGACAAACATATATAAAATTGATTTTACACAAACTATGCATCATATATACAATAATATGTTGTCAATTTATGAGGTTATGGCTAAAGCTTCCTTGCAAGACACATGTGTGGTTCTCGGAAATGCACACGTTGGCACTCATATCAAGTCAATAACAAAGACACGCTTGGTCTCCAGCAACAGATTGTATGAAGCATAAGTACTAAAAACTAACTAAAAGTTCAAAAAAAGGTACAAATCTCAAACAAGGGGAAAAATTAAACTTACTGTGTAGCCAGCTCTCTCGTTGGAGCAAGGATTAACACCCTTATAGCAGGAGTCAGAGACTTCTGACGGTGAAGCAAACGTTCGAGAACAGGTAATGCAAAAGCAGCTGTCTAGACAAGTAAATGAACAGATAATAAATATTTGGATAACTCTGACATCAAAGAAAGAATTCCATTATTTTGTAGCATGTTACCTTTCCCGAACCTGTTAAGGCACTACCACATATATCACGGCCAAGTAGTGCTAAAGGTATACATGCTGCCTGGAAAATGGGAATCCAATATACAAAGCATAACGTTAATGTAAGAGACACAAATAAATCATAAGAAGCTGCAGAACTAAAGTTATAATCGGTTGATTCACAAATAAAATTTGTGAAACAATGAAATTCCTGAGTACCATAGGTGTTGTACTACATTTACATTATAAAAGATAATAATTATAGCAATTTAATGAAATACCGCAGAGTCAAGTAATGAGTAATGAAAAGTAAGAATAAATTTGGAAGGATGAAAAACCTGAATAGGGGTTGGTTTGTGGTATTCCAATGCCTCGCAAGCTCTAAGTAAAGGACGAGATAAATTGAGTTCTCGAAATGAATTTGCATGAAACGATGCACCGTCAGACGATCCAAAGAAGCTATCAGTCTCTCTCCCAGAAGTTTCATTGCTCGTTTTGGAATGGTTATGTTCCTTATGTCCAGAGTGAAATTATAAAATAAGTATGCAAAGTATTATATTAACAGAAGTTTCTTAACGTATGAAAATTACATACTATAAAATTAATGAATGAAGATAAAGCTTTTTTAGGATACCAACAAAAGAAAGATTTCTCATTAATTGGTCATAATTCATATGATTATAGTCATGTAATTTGTTCTGTTTTTCGCATCCATACATTGCCACTGGCTATAGAGTAACTAGAAGTTTAGGTGGCATATAAATAAATCTACAATTGTTTTATGTGTAAAGATTGCAACACCATTGTCTACTCTTACATGGGCCCATGACTAATTAACTACCAGTCATGACATTGCTAAATAATCACCAGTTATGACATCGCTTTCTAATAATGGGAAAATATGTATAATGAAGACTCCGACAGATGTCAAAATATAAAATTCTTTACATCCTTTTCACGGAAGTACAATACTGACTTTCCTCTCTTGGTTGGTTACCTAGAACCCACTTTCAGTTCTTAGTAATGACAAATTTTGCTCCAAATGATCCATTTCAAAGGAAAAAAGGAAAGAACGAGGGGGGGGGGGGGGGTTAAACTGAAAATTCTATTTGAAATTGCAGTATGGATATACACATGGATAGAGATGGAATGCCGATGAAAACTACCAAATTTCTCAATGATTTTTTTTTTTTAAATAAAGCTCAATTTTATTTTAGTGAAGAAATCATGGGAAGAAGTTTGGTGTGTAAGCAAAAACAGGTACGATTTTTTATGAATATAAAAATGAAAAATTATCCATTACTGCCAACTTGAGAGATGATGCAAAGGATGATTATGAAGTTGTTATTTGGATGAAGACAAACTTAGATTTGAAGAATATTATTAGCTTTACAGTTGAAATTTGACGAAGATTATTTTATTTTGTTCTCATTCACGATTGAATTTATATAAGTTTTATGAAGCAGTATTTTTTATGCATTAACTGTCAAATATGTATGGAATAGACACAAATCAATATGCATGTTAGCAACAATAGAAGAATACAGATCCAAAATTAGTCATGTGGTATAGACATTCCAATCCTTTTATCTTCGCTACTTTACCATGTACAATATGCATGTGTTCACCATTATTTATTAAGGTTTGAAGATTGAAGCCTACGTTTAAATTTCTCAAAACAATGACTTCTAAATGTTGATGCACGTGCAAGAGTACTGCTTTACTAGTATATTTAGCATATCTTCTCTTTTTTACACACCAAGTTTTTATGAAATGAAATTTCATTCCCGATTTAACTAATGGGCTAGCAGTGGATAAATTGTAAATGGCAGGTGTTTTGCGAGTATATAGATGATTTAACTACATAGAAATCAGAGAGAGATGGAAACCGCTCACTTTTCAAGCATAAACATGCAATTTGCAATAGGATACTTAAATATATACTGATAAATCAAATACCAATTACGATAATATTAGCTTTCAATGCACATTCGTAAATTTTCTTTCAATACGTTTATAGAATTGCTTCCAAGGTATATTCAGTTCAGCAGCATATATAATTATAAAGTATAGACATATTTATGTACTACTTGTTTTAGTTTTAAATAGTCTCAAGAACTAACATTTGTATTCATTCATAATCGTGCACAATCCAAAAATACACTTTGTCTAGATGCTAATTCTTGATTAGCGCTTGCTATGAAAAATTGGATGTTCTCCCTAATGACTTGGTTTGCTTGAATGTTCATCAAAATTAAATGGTACAAGCAGTTTTGTAGATTTTCCATACATATTTAAATACCTAAATTTATATCCACTGCTATGCATGAAGGCTTTAATATTATCCAGATTACCAAAATGGACACATCTAGAAAATGCATTTGTTTTTTTATTTAAAGGTCTGAATGCAAGTTCTGAATCATAAATCAGAAACAAGTTATTTGTTTTTGTTTATGTTCTGAATAAAACCATCTACCCAACAAGACAATTCAAAACATTTTTAATGCTTATTTTTTTTGTTTTGAATGCTGAATATTGTTTATGCTGAATGAAAACAAACAGATAAGTGATTATTCAGAACTCAGCATTAAGCAATCAGCATCCAGACTTCAGAATTCAAATTTTTTATTTTTTATTTTTTCAAACAACAGATCAAAAATACACAACCTTGCACCTGCTACAAATAATGCGCACCTTTTTTGCTGATTTCGCGATATCAGTCTCTCCCTCTTCATTTTCATCTTCCTCTTCTTCTTCCTCTTCCTCTTCCTCTTCCTCTGCTTCCTCCTCTTTCTCTTCCTCGCTTCCTTCCTCTTTCTCTTCTTTTATTTCCTCAATACCTTCTTCATCTTTATGAATACCTTCTTCCTCCTCGTCGGAATATTCATCATCAGCAACCAGCCGATTCTTTCGTATTTTACTGATTTTTTCATCAATAGAAGTCGTGTTTTTTATCTTGTACTCTTCTTCCGCAGACTGAGTAGAAGATGACTTCCATGGCGTCTGATTGCTTCTTATTTTTCCAATTAATTTCGTAACGGGTTCACCGTCGTCGGAGGAGCTCTCGTAATCGAAGCGAAAATTAGGATCCATTCAGACCAAACTTCTGTTTGTTTTTATTTGAAAGAAGCAGACAGAGCCAGAGGAAAGGGTTTTAGATTTTTAGGGTTCAGGCTCATCAAATTTTCGCTTTTCTCGTTTCGTTTTATTCTTTATTTTAGGTTTCTGGGAAATATTGACAAGGCCCATTATCTATTCTTTGGAGAAGGCCCACTACCAACAACCTGACATTCAACTCCAAAATGAAGATTTAGTGATACCTTTTAGTTTTCTTACCTCATCTATATTAAATCGGTTTTCTTATGTATGTGATGTTATTAGTGAAATTTTCATCAAACACATTCTACCATATGTTATATATTTACAACTATCTATGGAAAACAGTAAAAGCTAACTTACATGAGTTTTTTTTTTTTTTTTTAATGTTAAACATTTTAATTAAATTCCTTCGTCTGTTCCATTTTCTAAATACTTTTAATCAACCTAAGGTGTGTTTGTTGCATTTAAGGGATCTTATCTTTGTACGCCGATTTCACAAAATGGTTGAAAGATGTTTAATAAATTGATGAAGTTATGGAAAAACCCTGTGGGTCTAAATCTTTGGCAATGGTGGAATTTTTGAATTTGAGTGAATTTGCGGATTTGATCGAGTGTTTGTGGAAATACAAAAAATGATCACAAAAGAGGGGAAAGGTTTTGTGGAGGTAGAAGATGATGAGATGGCAATTTAAAGTGGCGAGAAAATTGAATTTGGATAAGATATTTTTTTGAAAGCAAAAATGTGTGATCTTCGAAAAAGAAGAGAACGCACATATAAAATAGACAAAAAGGAGTCCACAAATACAAGTCTACCAATAGAGTCCACAGCTCAAAAAAGAAAACAAAAAAACATCACAAGAAAAATGACTATATAATGTATAGGATAGTAGATAGATGAGCTCAGGATAAACCACCGTCCGTCATACTATACTATCGAATTCCGACAAGGCCACCACCCGATAGTGAAGTATATCTACTCATATACAATAAACTAGTCACTCCAATCTAAAAACAAATACATGATCTCAAAACAACACAAAAGCTCGTCAAATCAGCTTTCTAGACAACTCCAAAGCGAAAATCATCAATCAACCAAAACATCTTCCCAAAAAGCATCTCAGTTATGATCCACCACCTGCTACCTGAAAGAAACTAAACAAAATCATAAGCAACCATCATATATATATATATATATGTGTGTGTGTGTGTGTGTGTGTGTGTGTGTGTGTGTGTGTGTAACTAAGAATATATATAAATAAAATTTTCAAAAAAAAAAAGAATATATATAAATATAATCATACATATATGTGACAAAGAAATAAAAAGAAAAAAGAAGACACAATCATCACACACTAAAAAGCAGAAATCAATAACAAATGTGAATACTATTACGACTAAAATACCTATTCATTCTAATAAACAAACTCAAATTAGATCTAACCAAAACTAGATATATCTCAAAACGACGGTCTCTATTAAACTTAACGAGAGAATTAGACATCCAATCAAGACAGAAGGAAATAATCCTAATGATCAATTTATCAACAGACTCAGAAAAAGAATGGAACACCCTCTGATTTCTATCCGACCAACTGTACCAACAAATAATAGTAACTAAAGAATCTAACACATATCTTTATCTGAAATTAAATACAAATCTACCACAATTCCAATAATAATCGCAGCTACTAAAAGAATTAAAGCAATTAAAAGCAAAATTCCTTAACACCATATTTAAAATGTAATTAGTAATAGAGCAAGAGAAAAATAAATGATCAACAATCTCATCCAAAATGCCACAAAAACTACACTTAACATCAAAAATAATATTTTCTTCTTTAAAAGCTCAACCGTATTAAGCTTCTTATGAATAATCAATCACATAAGAAATTTAGCTTTAGGCGGGGGAATTTATACATAGAATTAGTAGTGTACACAAGACTCTTATCCAAACCCCAACAAATGTTATCACCATTATCATCCAAATGATACAAAGCCAATTTTGCTCTCAATAAGGCAAATTGCCTTAACACAAACCCTTCTAAAATATTATCAAAGGCAAATTTGGATAAGATATGAATCCAGTTGGATCAAGATAAATCTCAAATGGCTTTTCTTGACAGTTGAAATTTACAAAAGTGTTTGTAGAAATTGTTGTTGCAAATATGCACAGTTTCATGTGCATATGCAAGAACTGTTTGCATAATGCCAAATGCAGAGTTGAAATAATCAAGTAAATTCAAATATGAATTCGAGATTGAATTTAACAACACTATAATTGAAAATTTAACAAAAAATAGTTATAGAATCAAGAATATAACATTGTTGAATTTAACAGAAATTAGGACAACGATTTAGTGGCAATATAAACTGGAAATGCAATTGAATTATAAGAAGAACAATATGATAAGTTGGCACAACCTGAACGAAACAAGAAAGCTGAAATACAAAAATCAACTGATTAACAACTTTGAAATGAATATTTGATAAATTGCAGAATTAAGGTAATAAGAATAGGAAATGAAATGCTACTGGAATTGTATAAGAAACTAATTACATTTGTTATACTAGGCAATGGGAATTAAACTGGAAAGAAAGTTGCATTGAGCTGATAAAATTGAAGCAAGATGAACAAGAACTAAGGTAGCATTGAATTTTCTTCACACCTTTACAATGCCATAATACCCACATACATATGCACGTGGCTTTAGCAAACAAAACTCTCTAATCTGACCCTAAAAACCATGATTTAACTAACTATTCGACCCAAATCATTATACAACACCACACTATTACAACAAACAAACCAAAATTACAAATTTTGACAGTATACACGTGCATACACTCTAAAGACACGCACAACCGATACAAGTTGCTCCCCTCTATCTCAATCCACATTCCGACTATCCATTGCATCTAACAGCAACATGATACCTTCGAACACCAATTTTGTAACACCCCACGTCCATTAATGTCACTTACAAAGGGAATGCATTAACTTCCATGGAGGTTATAAGTGAATATAGAACAGAAAAATTACAACAAGACAGATAATAAATAGTACTTGGAAATCTAAAACTTCATTTTATTGCAGCGGAAATTAAACATGTTTGTTACATCATAAAACCATAGATCATAACCAAGTACAATATCCATCTCCATAAAAACAAAATACATAATCCCATTACATAAATATCCATTAAAAAGATAACAAGCTGGACTTTACTTCAACGGTCCAAGCTTTCCAAAGAGAGATGAAGCAATTCAATCAAACTCCACTAGAGCTGGGCCCAACCTGAGGACCTGGAGGGGGAAAAAGGATAGAAATAGAGGGGGTCAGACATAAAGTCTGGCGAGTATGATAATTCTAACAATACTGTTATCAAAATAATTAGACTAAGGCATAAGCTGGAAGACAAGTAAATGTCTATGAACTATTAGGAAGATAAAGATAGCGTTTAAGATAACGGTAAAGGCACACCTAATTACTAACGAATGATTACTACACCGCACCGCACATTACTACACTGCATCACACCAGTCACCTTATTGTTTGATCCCACTTGCTTCACACAGAAACTTTATAAATAGCCTTACGTACCCCTAGCTGACAACATAGGTGTCATCTGCCCCTATCTCCACTAGGTGTACCCCACTACCCACTTTCGATCGGCTCCCTACTCGTAGATACCCGTGCTGGCCCCACAGTGGGGTGTATCACTCCTCTAAAGTGGCAACCCGATACAACTTGAGAATGCATGGCTTATACCTACACGATGCAACAACGTCTTACCTACCAGCCCGGGTCCACACACACATATGAAACCCGTTGGACTTGCGTTGCCACCGCTCCCCGTTTTGGCCTCTTACAGTCGAACCCAGCATGCGTGTCCCGTCCTCGACTTGGGTCGAGCCCACAAAGATACGTTTGGGATACTGGTCGAAATGGGCCCCCACAAGCTACCCACCTAAGCTTGTCACTAGTATATCCCACTTAACCCTCTTAGTCATGTTCATTTACATGTGTGTTTGGTTAAGTCTTACTAATCGTATTTCACATGCCACTAAGGGCACCCCCTAGATTCCTCATGCCACCCAAGGCACCTACTTAACCCCCACGTCCCACCTTACATGTTTATCTGGTTAAGTATTTCTTAATTCATTCAAGCCATAACCTCATAAAGACCTCTCACATTAGACTGGCATTTATGGCAGCTGGATTTGCCGGGCGGGTCCGGGCAGTCTTACACCATAAAAGAGTCTAATCTCGTGTCTTTACAACTGTTATGCTTTAGTTTAGGCCTAGGACCTCTCACATTGGGCTGACATTTGTGACCACTGGATTTGCCGGGCGGGTCCGGGCAGGTTTACGTCACAAACGAGTCCAACCTCATGAAACACCCCACCTCCGTTAGGGTCACTCTCAAAGGGAATGCCCTAATTTTGGTGGAGGTTTATAAGTATAAGTCACAGATATACAAGACAGATATAAGAACACATATTTTTGAACAGCGGAAAACAACAACAACTTTTATTTCAACAAAATACGTGTTACACAAACCATGTCATAATTTGTCTTACAATACTTCCAAAAACATAACACCTTCATAACTGTCTTGATTACGTTATTTAAAGAAGCATAAAAACATAAGTAAACTGCATAAGTCCCATAATTGCTGTCCAAAGCCATAGTCCAAACGAAAAAAGATCCAAGCAATACATTCTTCTTCAAGCTGGATGTGAAAGCTGGTCAAGCTGCGGTATTCCCTCCCTGTGGACCTGGGGGGGAAACGAAAGAAAAGAAGGCGAAAGAAAAGTAGAGTCAGACATAAAGCCTGAGTAAGTCTAGGACTATTCAGTCAATGAATAAAGAACTGGGTATGATAAGTATAAACTGGAAATGGGAAAGCACCATAAACTAAGTTAAGTTGTCTAGAGTCGAATATACTATCGTACCCCAAATTAATCTCTGTACCCATATAAACTAGTTCCCAACATGCACCCCATAATCAGGGTGAAGTGATCCATTTCTGATGATCGGCTCCTACTCGCATAGTTACATGTGTCTTACGGCCCCCGTTGTTGTAGTTACCTATGCTGGCCCCACCATGGGGTGTATCAAGTCCCATGGTGGCGGCCCGACACAATCCTAGGATGCACAGGTATGCTACTGGTGTCCAGTGCCTTATTTTTCTGCGCCGGGGTGTGTGCACGCCCGCACCCCGTTAGAACCTACACTGACGCACCACCGCCGTCGATTTGACCTCTTACAGTCAGCCTAGTAATCATGCCCCACCCTGCCTAGTTCAGGGTATCCTGATACACCTTGTAGGGTTACTGCTGAAAAGGGTTCCCCGCTACTAGGTTTTCTATTTCTAGCCAACTTGCTAAGTTGGTTAAGTGTTTTGTAAACCTAACCCCCATTCAGTCTGTATAGTTTAGCATGTTCCATTTTGATTAAGTATTAATTTAATTAATCATATTTGTCCTGACTCAACTTTAATTGTCTTATTAAAGCCTCGACCTCTCACATTAGACAGGTATTGTTGTGGCTGCCTGTTGCCGGTTGGGTCCGGGCAGTCTTACGCCACAACTCAGTCTAACCTCGGGTCCTTATTGGGCTCTGTGTTTAACCACCCACATTGGATAGGTATTGTTGTGACTACTGGACAGCCGGGCGGTTCCGGGCAGGTTTACATCACAACTCAATCCAACCTCGGGTTAAACACATCGTATTTTCTACATTTACATATTTTGTCTCTTTTCTTTTTATATGTAAATATTTGCGGCCCATTATTCAAATTCATCTTTATTGGGTGAAATTAATTTACACCACTTAATTGTTTTTCAAAGTCGTTGGCAAGCGTCAAACATGCCAACACATATGTTTTATATGTTAACCCAATCGCCATTACCCCCGTTTTATACGTTTGCTACAATATAACATATGTTGGGTTTAACATTTAAACCCAACTTAGCCACATGAAAAAGGGGAGGCTTATAACATGGTGTTTATATATTCCAAGCAACATAAAAAGGGGATTGTAAACGCATGAACTTGCAACATAGCGAACTAATTAACATAAATTAGGCACTTGTGAACTTGCATTGTAATAACATATAATTATGGCATAAACATACCCAAACATGAATCATGGTTTTTATTCTATTCATAGAATTATGGCATAAACATACCTAAACATGAAATCATGGTTTTTGATCTATATAATCATGGCATAAATATACCTAAACATGAATCATGGTTGTCGATTTATTCATAGAATCATGGCATAAACATACCTAAACTTGAATCATGGTTCTTAATCTATCTATGTAAACTTGCAAGTGGAATGTAATTCTAATGTAACTTATGTGTCACATATATCATATGATTTTGATAACAACATCTAAAACATGTTTTTCAATTAGGCATAACAACAAACATAGTTTAGTCATGTTCAAAGAATTAATACAAGTTCACAAAGATGCTTGCTTTTGTCACTAATACAAAAGCATGGTTTTTATACTTGAACCATGATGCCAATTCCAACATAACTTCATATGAATCATAATACTCAAATGGATCCAATTACACTAAAGATGACCATAAAATTATACATCATGTTGGCATAATAGTAAATCATATACTTGCATGAATCTCAAATAAACTACCACAACATATAGTTGTTACTTTCAACATGAATCATATACTTGCAATTATCAAATAGGTGTTGTAATAAACTACCACAAACATGTAGTTTTTCAACATGAATCATATGCTTGCGAATATCCAATCGTATACCACAACATTTCCAAATCGTTTAGAATCAAAGCAACATACAAATATAGATTATTATCGCCACAATTCCATTTCTCACTTTACACAAATCAAAACACAATTATTTATTCACATCGGAATAGCACTCTACTTACAACGTATGACGAATCTTCAATTCAGGAATCTGAATTCTGAATTTGGAGATGCTATCCTTTGTTGTAGGCGTTGTTTTGATTTAATTGACATTGCTTTAAGCTTTCGAACTATCTCCTAATTGTCTCTCAATTTCTGACGGCTATTCCTAGTCTTTCCTCAGCAGCATGACGGTCTCATCTCCATTTTTGTTTGTGTGAATTAGGGAGAGTCTTAGGTCCTTTTTATAGAGTTTGTGAGTTGATTAGGACCGTCGATGGAGCTTGGTGTAATAATAGCCGTTCGTTTGAAGGAGAGACCAACCAGGAGCTGACACCTAGCCCTAGTGACAAGGCAAGGCTCAGAAAATCGACCAAACACAGACCAGGCCAGCCAGGGTGGCCGGGTTCGACCTGGCTCAGGGGCCAGGTCGACACGCCAGTCGACACCGTGTCGACTTGGCAGTCGACACGGGTGACCCAGGTCGACTACCCAGTCGACCTGGGTAGCCCCAGGTCGACTACCCAGTCGACCTGGGTGCCTTGGGCGGGAAAATTCCCGCCCTAGAAAATCCGGCCCGATTTTGAATTTTGAATTGGTTTTTCTGAGCTGTTTTGGTTTGTTTGAATTTTAAATTGAATTCTGAAAATTCCGGAGGCCATATCTTCTTCATACGGAGTCCGTTTTACGCAAACTCGGACTCTATCTCAAGCAGAATTCCGAGACGAACGCAATGGCGTATCCCGTTTCCCTTAATTCTTTAATTTGAAATTAGTTATACTTTAATTTGTGAATTTCACTGTTATAGAATACACGGGGTGTTACATTCTCCCCCACTTAAAAGGATTTCGTCCCCGAAATCTTCAAGTTCAGGAAGAATGTACATCCAAACATCCATCTACTCATTCATCAAACACGAGCATCCATTGTCCTTAAAAGACTTCTAATGCTTCATGATCATATGTGAAGTGTGTGTGTACATGTACTTATCTAATGCAAAATCAGTCGGTCTACTGATTCAGTTGACTTCCTTAATGCAAGGTATGTAAGTGTCATGAATCCATTATGTATGCAAATTTTCCTATTCATGATTCTACATGAGTGCACAATCATGCATACAAATGCAACATTCATATGACAACACATTAAACTTCAACCATATACGAATATAAATACATTTATGCATATGCAACATGAAGTGAGTGAGCCGATCTAAAACCTAAATCGTGTGTGTATATGCAACCACGAGCAACCACTAGCAATCACTTGCAACCATCATCCATAACATGTTTCAATTACATGTTTTCATCCAAAGAGTTTCTACCTAAAAGATAAGGTCGAGGATATATACCTAAAAAGATAGATAAAAGCGCAACTTAAGGAAAAAGAAAGATCAAAGATGTACCCTCGAAAAGAAAAGGGTAGGCAGCGCGTATTCTAGCTTCAGTTTCCCAAGTTGCGTCTCCCTCGGCGTCGCTCCACTGAACTTTGACGAGCTTGACTTCGCGGTTGCGTAGCTTCTTCACTTCCGTTCCTAATATGCGGGTTGGAACTTGCCTCACGGTTGCTTCGCGTTCCACTTCAGCTTCTTCTAGGATATTTGGCTCTACCACTTCAGCAGATTCGTGTAGACATTTTCGGAGGCGCGAAACGTGAAAGACGTTGTGAATTCCGGCCAGCTTTTCGGGTAGCTCTAATCTATAGGCCATTTTCCCAATTTTCTCGATGATAGGAAATGGCCCTACGAACCTTGGTGCTAGCTTCCCTGTGGTTCCAAAACGAACAACGTTCCTTAGCGGAGATACCTTAAGAAAAACTCTGTCCCCAACCTCAAATTCAAGGTCGGTCCTCCTCTTGTCGGCTTAGGATTTTTGTCTGTCTTGGGCTGTCTTCATCCTTCTCCGTATTAAGTCTACTTTTTCTGAAGTCTCTCGGATCATATCCGGTCCAAGTATGAGCTTGTCAGTAGACTCCCACCAACAAGTGGGCGATCGGCACGGTCTTCCATATAAGGCTTTGAAGGGCGCCATTCCGATAGTTGCTTGGTAGCTGTTGTTGTAGGCGAATTCCACCAAAGGAAGATGGTCTTCCCACGTCCCTCCGAAGTCAAGGACGCACAGTCTTAAAAGGTCCTCCAAAACTCTGTTCACTCTTTCCGTCTGGCCGTCGGTTTGGGGATGATAGGCTGTGCTTAAGCATAACTGTGTGCCTACCGCTTCTTGCAGACTCCGCCAAAACTCACTTGTGAAGATAGGGTCTCGGTCACTAACAATGCTAGTTGGTATTCCATGGAGCCGAACAATTTCCTTGAGGTAAAGAGATGCAAGGGATGAGGCAGTTCTTTTACTCTTGACAGGTAAAAAGTGGGCGCTTTTAGTAAGCCTATCCACTATTACCCAAATGCTAGTGTTGCCTCTTCTAGACCTAGGCAGCCCATCAATGAAGTCCATTAAGATACTATCCCACTTCCACTGCGGGACCTCTAGAGGATGGAGCAGACCGCCAGGCTTCTTCTGCTCCGCCTTAACCTGTTGGCAAATCATACACTTAGAAACGAAATCTGCCACGTCCTTCTTCATGCCGCTCCAAAAGAAAGTCCTCTTTATGTCCTTGTACATTTTATCCCCGCCTGGGTGTATCGTCATCTTGGAGTGATGTGCTTCCTCGAGAACCTTCTTTACTAAATCCCTTGTCTGTGGGACGCATAGTCTTCCGTCTCGCCTTAGCCAACCCTTATCGTCGATGGAGTATCTGTTGAGGTGACTTGAAGTCTCACCCCTAATTAGCCTATCAATCGTCTCCACAAGCTGAGGGTCTTCGCGTTGTGTTGTCCCTATTGAGTCCACTAAAGTCGGGCATACTTCGAGAGATGCTAGCAAGCCTGGTATAAAATCGGAGGAGGGCCTAAAGTCAAAGCTGGCTATAAACTCTAGGCTTTGTCTTTCAACAAACAACGGGCTTAGGGTTAGTTTCTTTCGGCTCAACGCGTCTGCCACTACGTTGCCTTTGCCCGGAGTGTAGGAGATCTCGAAATCGTACGAGGCAAGAAACTCCATCCATCTCTGTTGCCTCAAGTTAAGATCTTTCTGCGAGAAAAGATATTTCAACGATTTATGGTCAGTGTAAAGTTCGAACTTCTCACCTAGGAGATAGTGTCGCCAAGACTTGAGTGCAAAGACGATGGCGGCTAACTCAAGATCATGGGTCGGGTAGTTCTTTTCATGCACTTTCAATTGCCTTCCACCATAAGCTACTACCCTTCCTTCTTGCATTAAGACAGCGCCTAGCCCTGTCCCACATGCATCTGTATAAACTGTGAACTTCTTGCTTCCATCTGGCAATGTCAAAACCGGGGCTGTTGTAAGAGCCCTTTTCAGCCGTTGGAAAGCAAACTCGCAATCCAAGTCCCAATTGAACACTAGATTCTTCTTGGTCAGCCGTGTGAGCGGAGCTGATATCTTTGCAAAGTCTCTGATGAATTTCCGATAGAAGCCTGCTAGCCCGAGAAAGCTTCGGACTTCTGTTGCGTTCTTTGGTGTCTTCCAGTCCTGCACCGCTACTACCTTAGCCGGGTCTACAGCTAACCCTTCTTTGGATACTATGTGCCCAAGAAACCTTACTTCCTCTCTCCAAAAGTGGCATTTGGAGAATTTGGCTTTTAGTTGATGGACTCGCAGGGTTTCCATGATTGCCCTTAGGTGCTGAGCATGTTCTTCCTCATTCTTCGAGAAGATCAAGATATCGTCTACAAAGACCACTACGAACTTATTGAGGAATTCTCTGAACACCCTACTCATCAGGTCCACGAAGTAAGCGGGTGCGTTTGTCAAGCCGAAAGGCATGACAAGCCATTCAAAGAAACCGTCTGGGGTTCTGAATGTTGTCTTATCGATGCTATCTTCAGCCACTCTTAGCTGATGAAATCCGGTCGCTAAATCGAGTTGGGAGAAAACAGACGCTCCTACAAGCTGGTCAAACAGATCGTCAATTCTGGGGAGAGGGTGCCTATTCTTTTTCGTTAGTTTGTTGAGCTCCCTATAGTCAACACACAGACGGAGTGAACCATCCGCCTTTGTAGCGAACACCACTGGAGCGCCCCATTCTGAAATGCTCCTTCTAATGAACCCCTTCTCTAAAAGTTCTTTAATCTGTTTACTGAGCTCCTTCCTTTCCCGTGGAGCCATGTGTCTAATGGGCAACGCAACGGGCTTTGCATTATCTACAAGATATATGCGGAAGTCTATCTCCCGTTTCGAAGGCAAGCCCTTCACCTCTTCGAAGACATCCGGATATTCCCGGACCACTCTAACCGATTGCAAATTGTCGACAGAGGCACCTAGCGATTCAAGATAACTAAGCATAACTGCATACGAGGGATTACAAGTAATTTCCAAAGTGTTACCGAGCTGGGTTAGGAGCCTAACAATCCTTTTCTCACAATCAAGGATGGCCCCATTACTGGATAGCCAATCCATGCCCAAAATCAAACCATATCCCGAGAAGCCCAAAACAAAGGCACTACATCTAAATTCTACGCTTAGAATAGAAATTTTCAATCCCACACAGATCATAGACAGATGAGCTCGGCCCCCAATTGGATTTGAAACAATTAAGGGGTCCTCTACCATACTAGTTTCTAGGTGCATAGATTCTACTAAAGCAAACGAGATAAAGGAGTGTGATGCGCCAGAATCAAATAAAGTGCGAACTGGGTGATCATAAAGATAAACTACACTTTCTACAGAAGTATTTATACCTCGATGTTGCAGAGGTGGCGCCTCTAGCACATGAACCTGTGCCCCTGAGGTGGATCCAGCCCTCTGCCCCTGTCCTCGTTTCTTTGGGCAATCCTTAGCCATGTGGCCTGTCTCACCGCAAGAAAAGCACCCACCATTCATCTTGGCCTTCTTTTTCCGGCAATCTTTCACTAAGTGCCCCCACTTTGCCACAGAAATTACACTTCCTCTTCTCTTTGTTGTCTTTCCCGCCCTTCTTAAAGTCTGTCTTCTTAGGTTGCAAACCCTCTTTCTTCCCTTGAGAGTTTTCTGCCTTTATCTCCTTCTTGCCCTTATCTTCTTCGTTCAGCAATGCCATCTGCACCAACCTTTCATACGTAGCTCCCATGGGTATATGGGTCATGGCCAAACTGTGTAATGGCTCATTCAACCCCTTGACAAAGCGGAGAGCCTTCTTGTGCGGGGTGTTGACTAGGTCCAGTCCGAACCTAGCCAGGTGATCAAACTGGTTAACATACTCTTTGACTGTCATATTCCCTTGCTTAAGAAATAAGAATTTTTCCAACTGAAGACTCCTTTCAGCTTCTGAGAGAATTTTAGCCTCGAACCTTGCCCTAAAGTCCTCCCATGTTTCCACTGGTCTTTCTGCATTAGTGACTTCCCACCAGTAGGAAGCCTCACCTTTAAGTAGCCATACTGCCAGTTGTACCTTCTGCCTATCATCTACCTCAAAAATGACGAATAAGTCCTCAGTTTCTTTCAGCCAATTCCTGGCTACCACGAAGGACTCGGTTCCATGAAAGTCCTTTCCTCCCATAGCTTTAAAATCTTTACATATCTTAGCAAAAGTATTTCCCCGTGGAGGAGGTGGAGGAAGAGGTGCTGCTGCAGCTGGATGATTTCCTACAGCTGGGGGAGGTGGAACGGTAGGACCTGGCTGAGTGGCCCTTGCTTCTAAGAATCGTCTAAACCAACCAGGTATTGGTATACCCTCTGGCAAGTTAAGTTCTTCGGACATGCTGAAACAAAAAAGATAGATTCAAAACGAAGGATAAAAGATAGTACCTATGGCTTTGGGGGACTTTGCCTTTTTTTAAAATATAATATTTTATCTTTAAAAATGCTTCTTTAAATTTTCCTTTGAAAATAAATTTTCAAAACTTTTATCTTATCTGGTAAACCTGACTCTGATACCAAGTGAAACACCCCACCTCCGTTAGGGTCACTCTAAAAGGGAATGCCCTAATTTTGGTGGAGGTTTATAAGTATAAGTCACAGATATACAAGACAGATATAAGAACACATATTTTTGAACAGCGGAAAACAATAACAACTTTTATTTCAACAAAATACGTGTTACACAAACCATGTCATAATTTGTCTTACAATACTTCAAAAAACATAACACCTTCATAACTGTCTTGATTACATTATTTAAAAAAGCATAAAAACATAAGTAAACTGCATAAGTCCCATAATTGCTGTCCAAAGCCATAGTCCAAACGAAAAAAGATCCAAGCAATACATTCTTCTTCAAGATGGATGTGAAAGCTGGTCAAGCTGCGGTATTCCCTCCCTGTGGACCTGGGGGGGAAACGAAAGAAAAGAAGGCGAAAGAAAAGTAGAGTCAGACATAAAGCCTGAGTAAGTCTAGGACTATTCAGTCTATGAATAAAGAACTGGGTATGATAAGTATAAACTGGAAATGGGAAAGCACCATAAACTAAGTTAAGTTGTCTAGAGTCGAATATACTATCGTACCCCAAATTAATCTCTGTACCCATATAAACTAGTTCCCAACAGGCACCCCATAATCAGGGTGAAGTGATCCATTTCTGATGATCGGCTCCTACTCGCATAGTTACATGTGTCTTACGGCCCCCGTTGTTGTAGTTACCTATGCTGGTCCCACCATGGGGTGTATCAAGTCCCATGGTGGCGGCCCGACACAATCCTAGGATGCACAGGTATGCTACTGGTGCCCAGTGCCTTATTTTTCTACGCCGGAGTGTGTGCACGCCCGCACCCCGTTAGAACCTACACTGCCGCACCACCGCCGTCGATTTGACCTCTTACAGTCAGCCCAGTAATCGTGCCCCACCCTGCCTAGTTCAGGGTATCCTGATACACCTTGTAGGGTTACTGCTGAAAAGGGTCCCCCGCTACTAGGTTTTCTATTTCTAGCCAACATGCTAAGTTGGTTAAGTGTTTTGTAAACCTAACCCCCAATCACTCTGTATAGTTTAGCATGTTCCATTTTGACTAAGAATTAATTTAATTAATCCTATTTGTCCTGACTCAGCTTTAATTGTCTTCTTAAAGCCTCGACCTCTCACATTAGACAGGTATTGTTGTGGCTGCCTGTTGCCGGTTGGGTCCGGGCAGTCTTACGCCACAACTCAGTCTAACCTTGGGTCCTTATTGGGCTCTGTGTTTAACCACCCACATTGGATAGGTATTGTTGTGACTACTGGACAGCCGGGCGGTTCCGGGCAGGTTTACATCACAACTCAATCCAACCTCGGGTTAAACACATCGTATTTTCTACATTTACATATTTTGTCTCTTTTCTTTTTATATGTAAATATTTGCGGCCCATTATTCAAATTCATCTTTATTGGGTGAAATTAATTTACACCACTTAATTGTTTTTCAAAGTCGTTGGCAAGCGTCAAACATGCCAACACATATGTTTTATATTTTAACCCAATCGCCATTACCCCCGTTTTATACGTTTGCTACAATATAACATATGTTGGGTTTAACATTTAAACCCAACTTAGCCACATGAAAAAGGGGAGGCTTATAACATGGTGTTTATATATTCTAAGCAACATAAAAAGGGGAGTGTGAACGCATGAACTTGCAACATAGCGAACTAATTAACATAAATTAGGCACTTGTGAACTTGCATTGTAATAGCATATAATTATGGCTTAAACATACCCAAACATGAATCATGGTTTTTATTCTATTCATAGAATTATGGCATAAACATACCTAAACATGAAATCATGGTTTTTGATCTATATAATCATGGCATAAATATACCTAAACATGAATCATGGTTGTCGATTTATTCATAGAATCATGGCATAAACATACCTAAACTTGAATCATGGTTCTTAATCTATCTATGTAAACTTGCAAGTGGAATGTAATTCTAATGTAACTTATGTGTCACATATATCATATGATTTTGATAACAACATCTAAAACATGTTTTTCAATTAGGCATAACAACAAACATTGTTTAGTCATGTTCATGGAATTAATACAAGTTCACAAAGATGCTTGCTTTTGTCACTAATACAAAAGCATGGTTTTTATACTTGAACCATGATGCCAATTCCAACATAACTTCATATGAATCATAATACTCGAATGGATCCAATTACACTAAAGATGACCATAAAATTATACATCATGTTGGCATAATAGTAAATCGTATACTTGCATGAATCTCAAATAAACTACCACAACATATAGTTGTTACTTTCAACATGAATCATATACTTGCAATTATCAAATAGGTGTTGTAATAAACTACCACAAACATGTAGTTTTTCAACATGAATCATATGCTTGCGAATATCCAATCGTATACCACAACATTTCCAACTCGTTTAGAATCAAAGCAACATACAAATATAGATTATTATCGCCACAATTCCATTTCTCACTTTACACAAATCAAAACACAATTATTTATTCACATCGGAATAGCACTCTACTTACAACGTATGACGAATCTTCAATTCAGGAATCTGAATTCTGAATTTGGAGATGTTATCCTTTGTTGTAGGCGTTGTTTTGATTTAATTGACGTTGCTTTAAGCTTTCGAACTATCTCCTAATTGTCTCTCAATTTCTGATGGCTATTCCTAGTCTTTCCTCAGCAGCATGACGGTCTCATCTCCATTTTTGTTTGTGTGAATTAGGGTGAGTCTTAGGTCCTTTTTATAGAGTTTGTGAGTTGATTAGGACCGTTGATGGAGCTTGGTGTAATAATAGTCGTTCGTTTGAAGGAGAGACCAACCAGGAGATGACACCTAGCCCTAGTGACAAGGCAAGGCTCAGAAAATCGACCAAACACAGACCAGGCCAGCCAGGGGGGCTGGGTTCGACCTGGCTCAGGGGCCAGGTCGACACGCCAATCGACACCATGTCGACTTGGCAGTCAACACGGGTGACCCAGGTCGACTACCCAGTCGACCTGGGTAGCCCCAGGTCGACTACCCAGTCGACCAGGGTGCCTTGGGCGGGAAAATTCCCGCCCTGGCCAATCCGGCCCGATTTTGAATTTTGAATTGGTTTTTCTGAATTGTTTTGGTTTGTTTGAATTTTAAACTGAATTCTGAAACTTCCGGAGACCATATCTTCTTCATACGGAGTCCGTTTTACGCGAACTCGGACTCTATCTCAAGCAGAATTCCGAGACGAACGCAATGGCGTATCCTGTTTCCCTTAATTCTTTTATTTGAAATTAGTTATACTTTAATTTGTGAATTTCACTGTTATAGAATACACAGGGTGTTACACCTCGTGTCCTAAGCATTGATTAACACTTAAAATCTTTTACCCCAGTTTTAATAATTCCCTATTCAAATTATTAATTAAGTCAACTTTTAATGATGTCCATAATTGACTCAATTGTGGCCATCCACTTATGGCATGCAAAATCATATCAATTGCACCCCAACTTTTTAATATTAAATCCTTAATATTACCCCTACCCCACGTTTATACGTTCGCTTTTTCAACGCATAATATAGGCTAGACTTGTACAGTCTAACACCTAGCACAAAGATAAATTATCACAACATATAGACAATTAAAATAAATCTAATCATAATAGGGGTGAAACTTGCATAAACTACACATGTTAAGGATCAAAAGGTGTCAACTTGTTAAATGTCTCAATTTATATGATATGATCATAGCCCAAATCTATACATAAACTTGCATATGGGGTTTTTAGGCAACATAATGATGGTGTGAACTAGCATAGGATATCACATATGTCATAGCATAATTCTAGATGTCATAATAGATGTCTTGGTATATGTTCATAACTTTTCTAATCAATCTAACTTGCATATGTGACTTGTCATATAGATCAACATAACCCAAACATGATGATTTAATTAATATGAACAAACTAGCATTGATGGTAACATCATGGCCTTTTTAACATGTATGATTCATCACAACTTAGCATAGAAACTTTCAACATACATAACATCATCATAGCATGATTTACAACATATAAGATATCATCATCACATAACATTGGATTTACAATATACATGATAGCAAAAGGGGTTTACAACAACATATATGATAATTCACATCATCTACTCATAATCCATTCATAACTCAACCTGATTAAAATGATAATAATCTTGTTAAGATCATCATACTCACAATTTAGAGAAGAAAAGAGAGAGTTTTGCTTTGCTTTAGGGTTGAGAGAATTAGAATTGAATTTGCTTTTCTTCTTTCTTAGTTGGCGGCGGCTCCATTGATTTCCATGGCGATGGTATGACGGTAACTATTCTATTTTAATTAGGTTTAGGGTTAGCATTAGGATGTATTTATAGGTGTAGGAAGTTATTTAGGACCATTAGATTAACCCTGAACCATGAGAACCAATCAAATGCAAAATCTGCATTTGAGCGAATCGGCCCACGGGTTGACAGCCAAACACCCTGGATTAACCCATAGTCGACCCAGCGAGGCTCGGGTCGACCTCAAAAATGGGCCGGTTCGGTTATTTCCCCTCCCAATTCGCTGTTTTGAACTTTTTCACATATTTATTTATTTAATTTTTAATTTATATATATATATATATATATATATCAATATATATATTTCTCTGCGCAACCCATTTCACTTAATTCTTTTCTAAAAATTAAGTATACTTTAATTTGTGAATTTTAATGTTATAAAATTACGGGGTGTTACATTCTCCCCTCCTTAAAGGATTTCGTCCCCGAAATCTCCAAGTCAAGAAGAATGTATATCCTACCATCTAATCGTCCATCTACTCAACCATCAAACACCAGCATCCATTGTCCTTAAAAGACTTCTAATGCTTTAATGTTTATATGCACAGTGTGTGTATATGTCCATATCTAATGCAAAATTAGGCGGTCTACTGATTCAGTCGACCTCCTTAGTGCAATTCATGATAGTGCCATGCGTCCAATATGTATGCAAAAGATTCCTAATGATACATATTAATTCTATATGCGTGCACAACCATCCACCCGAATGCAGCAACTATATGATAATACAACCATTATACATCCATTTTACTAAATACATCCATATATATGCAATATGAAGTGACTGAGCCGATCTGGTGCCTAATAGTGTGTGTGTATGCATCCACGTGCAACTACTAGCAAACACTTGCATCCACTTTGCATCCACCATACATAACATGTATCAAACACATGTTTCAACCATAGGATTATCCTAACTAAAGGTCAAAGATACTAGCGAGAGGATGTACTAAAGATAAGATAAGTACAAGCTAAGCGATAAAGGAGAAATTAAAAGACATACCCTCAAAAAGAAAAGGGTATCGTGAACGCATCTTCTCTTCTGTCTCCCAAGTAGCGTTGCTCTCATCATCTCCCCATTGCACTTTGACTAGTCTGACCTCTCGATTCCTCAACCTCTTGATCTCCGACCCAAGAATGCGCGTAGGAGCTCGTCGAATTGTCGCATCACGCTCTATCTCCACCTCTCTAAAGAAGCTCGGCTCTACCACTTCCGCGGTCTCGTGCAAGCACTTCCTCAAATGTGACACATGGAATACGTCGTGTACCCCACTAAGTCTCTCGGGCAACTCCACTCTATACGCTATCTGTCCAATTTTCTCCTTAATAGGAAACAGCCCTACAAACCTTGGTGCTAATTTCCCAACGGACCCAGAGCGAACAACGTTCCGTAATGGAGACACTTTGACAAAGACCATGTCCCCAACTTCAAACTCGAGATCTGTCCTCCTCTTATCCGCATAAGATTTCTGCCTATCCTGTGCTGCTTTCATCCTCCTTCGAATCAAGTCGATCTTCTCCGAAGTCTCCCTAATCATATCGGGCCCAAGTAAGATCTTATCCGTAGATTCCCACCAACATGTAGGTGAACGACAAGGTCGTCCATGAAGAGCTTCGAATGGTGCCATACCAATGCTGGACTGAAAGCTGTTATTATATGCGAACTCCACCAATGGAAGATGCCCTTCCCACGTACCCCCAAAGTCTAGGATACATAGCCTCAACAGATCCTCTAGAATGCGATTCACCCTCTCGGTTTGGCCGTCCGTCTGAGGATGATATGCGGTGCCCAAACATAACTAAGTCCCTACCGCCTCTTGTAAGCTTCTCCAAAATTCGCTAGTGAAAATAGGATCGCGGTCGCTCACTATGCTAGAAGGAACACCGTGCAAACGAACTATTTCTCGAACGTATACGGAGGCTAACCATGGAGCAGTCCTCTTACTCTTTACGGGAATGAAATGGGCGCTTTTAGTAAGTCTATCTACTATAACCCAAATTCCCGTATTACCCTTCCTTGATCGCGGTAACCCATCCACAAAATCCATCGAGACACTTTCCCACTTCCATAGTGGAACCTCCAATGGGTGAAGCAACCCACCGGGTTTATTTTGCTCCGCTTTTACTTGTTGGCACACCAAGCATCTAGCGACATACTTGGCCACATATTTCTTCATGCCGGCCCAAAAGTAAACTCTCTTCATGTCTTTGTACATCTTGTCCCCGCCGGGATGAATGGTCATCTTCGAACGATGTGCTTCGTCAAGAATAGTCTTCCTTAGGTCATCGTCTTTTGGTACACAAAGTCTACCGTCCCTACGTAACCAACACTTATCATCTAGGGTATACCTACGGAGATAGCTTGATGACTCCCCTCCTTTGAGCTTTTCTACTAACTCAACTAACTGTGGGTCGTCTCGCTGTGCCTCGCCAATCCGTCCCAAAAGCGTAGGTCTGACCTCCAAGGATGCTAGCAAACCGGGTACGAAGTCAACGGAAGGTCTAAAGTCAAACATCGAAATGAATTCTAAACTTTGCCGCTCAACAAACAAAGGACTTAAGGATAATCTTTTTCTACTTAAGGCGTCTGCCACCACGTTACCCTTGCCAGGGGTATAGGCTATTTCGAAGTCGTAGGACGCTAAGAACTCCATCCACCTTTGCTGCCTTAAGTTCAAGTCCTTTTGAGAGAATAGGTATTTTAAAGACTTGTGGTCAGTGAATAATTCGAATTTCTCGCCAAGAAGATAATGACGCCAAGACTTAAGCGCGAAAACAATAGCGGCCAATTCTAGGTCATGTGTAGGATAATTTTTCTCATGCGCTCTCAACTGCTTTCCACCATAGGCTATTACCCTACCCTCTTGCATTAAGACTGCGCCTAGTCCTGTCCCACAAGCATCAGTATAAATGGTAAACGGCTTACTCCCGTCTGGCAATACTAAGACTGGGGCTGAAGTCAAAGCTCTCTTCAAACATTGGAACGCATCATCACAATCTACGTCCCATGTGAAAACTAGGTTCTTCTTCGTCTGGTGTGTCAATGGAGCTGATATCTTTGCGAAGTCTTTGATAAACTTCCTATAGTAGCCAGCCAACCCCAAGAAACTTCTCATTTCGGTAGCATTTTTAGGGACCTTCCAATCTTGGATGGCCACCACCTTCGCGGGATCCACGGCTATCCCTTCTTTGGAAACCACGTGCCCCAAGAACCTTACTTCCTTCCTCCAGAAGTGACACTTAGAAAATTTAGCCTTAAGGCTATGCGCTCGTAGGGTCTCCAACACTTCCCTAAGATGTAGGGCATGCTCTTCTTCATCCTTAGAAAAGATCAAGATGTCATCTACAAAGACTACCACAAATTTGTTAAGGTACTCCCTAAACACCCTACTCATCAAATCAACAAAATATGCTGGGGCGTTTGTCAAACCGAAGGGCATCACTAGCCATTCATAGAAACCGTCCGGAGTCCTAAAGGCAGTCTTGTCTATGCTATCCTCAGCCACTCTCAACTGATGGAACCCAGTGGCTAAGTCCAACTGCGAAAACACTGGGCGCCAACTAACTGATCGAAGAGATCGTCAATCCTCGGCAGTGGGTGTCTATTCTTCTTAGTAAGTTTATTAAGTTCTCTATAGTCCACACACAGTCTAAGGGACCCATCCGCCTTCGTGGAAAATACTACTGGAGCACCCCACTCCGATATACTTCGTCTTATGAACCCCTTCTCAAGCAACTCCTTCACTTGCTTATCGAGTTCCCTCCTTTCACGTGGAGCCATGTGGCGTACTGGCAAAGATACTGGTTTCGCATTATCCACAAGATATATTCGAAAATCTATCTCCCGCTTCGGAGGCAAGCCCTTCACCTCCTCAAACACATCCGAATATTCTCGGACCACTCTAACAGATCGTAGATTTTCCTCAGACGCGTCAAGCGATTCTAGATAACTTAGCATAACCGAATTTATGGGATTACAAAAGATTTCGAGAGTGTTGCCAAGGCGAGTCACGAGCCTAACTACTCTCCTTTCACAATCAAGAACGGCCCCATTTCTGGATAACCAATCCATTCCTAAAATTAGCCCATAGCCCGTGAAGCCCAACACATAAGCATCACATCTAAATTCAACGCTAAGTATGGAAATTTTCAAATCCAAACACATCATAGACAAATAAGCTGAGCCCCCAATTGGATTCGAAACAACTAAGGGATCCTCTACTAAACTGGTGTTTAAGTGTAGTGATTCAACTAATGATGTAGAGATAAACGAATGTGATGCGCCCGAATCGAATAAGGTACGGACAGGATGATCAAACAGAAAAACTAAGCTTTCAACAGAAATGGTTCTACCTCGTTCTTGCAGCGGTGGGACCGCGAGAGCCTGAACTTGTCCCCTTGCCTGCCCTGGTGCCATAAGAGCCTGCACCTGTCCTCCCGAGGTAGCTCCTTCCCTCTGCCCCTTCTTTGGGCAGTCCTTCACTAAATGTCCCGCATCGCCACAATGAAAACAGCTTGTCTTCTTTTTCTTTCGGCAATCCTTGCTGAGATGGCCTGGTGTCCCACAGTTAAAACATTTCTTCTTTCCCTTGCCGTTATTGTCTTTACCACCCTTCTTGTTTTGTTGTTGTGGTTTCTTCTGATCCCCCTTCTTCTCGGGTGCCTTTTCAGCTTTAGCGCTTTTCTCCTCATGCATGAGCGCCATTTCTACTAACTTCTCAAAGGTGGCCTCCATCGGGATGTGGGTCATAGCCAACCCTTGCAATGGTTCATTCAAGCCATTCACGAACCTTAGAGCCTTCTTCTCCGGCGTGTTTACTAAGTCCAAGCCAAACCTTGCTAACTGATTAAATTTATTGACATATTCTTTCACTGATGAGCTTCCTTGCTTCAATGTCAAGAACCTTTCCATATATAGATTTTCTTCCGCCCTTGAGAGAAACTTCGCCTCGAACCTACGTCTGAAATCCGCCCAAGAGTCAACAGGATGCTCCCCATTAGTGACCTCCCACCAAAACGAGGCCTCTCCCTTCATCAACCAAGCTGCTAAACGAACTCTCCTCCCTTCTTCTACTTCAAAGATTTCTAGCAATTCTTCCACCTCCTTAAGCCAATCTCTGGCTTCCACAAACGTTTCTGACCCTTGAAATGGTTTTCCACCCATAGCCTTGAATTCCTTGCACGTCTTTGCAAAAGTATCTACGCGAGGAGGAGGAGGAGGAGGAACGGGTGCAACTGGTGGTGGAGGAACATTGGCTGGACCTGCAGTGGCCCTAGCCTCTAATAACCTCCTATACCATCCTGGTATCGTTACACCGTCGGGTAGATTAAGATCTTCAGCCATGCTGAAACGAAAAAGGAAAGATTCAGAATGGAGAATTCGAAAGATAAAGATACGGGCTACTGGGGATTATGTTTTTTTTTCTTAAAAACTTTTCTCTTTAAATTTCTCATTAAAACATGTTTTTGAAAGCACTTCTTCCAAAAATAATTATTTTTCTAAAGTATTTTTATCTGTTCTGATAACCTTAAGCTCTGATACCACGTGTAACACCCCACGTCCATTAATGTCACTCACAAAGGGAATGCATTAACTTCCATGGAGGTTATAAGTGAATATAGAACAGAAAAATTACAACAAGACAGATAATAAATAGTACTTGGAAATCTAAAACTTCATTTTATTGCAGCGGAAATTAAACATGTTTGTTACATCATAAAACCATAGATCATAACCAAGTACAATATCCATCTTCATAAAAACAAAATACATAATCCCATTACATAAATAGCCATTAAAAAGATAACAAGCTGTACTTTACTTCAATGGTCCAAGCTTTCCAAAGAGAGATGAAGCAATTCAATCAAACTCCAATAGAGCTGGGCCCAACCTGAGGACCTGGAAGGGGAAAAAGGATAGAAATAGAGGGGGTCAAACATAAAGTCTGGCGAGTATGATAATTCTAACAATACTATTATCAAAATAACTAGACTAAGGCATAAGCTGGAAGACAAGTAAATGTCTATGAACTCTTAGGAAGATAAAGATAGCGTTTAAGATAACGTTAAAGATAACGGTAGAGGCACACCTAATTACTAACGAATGATTACTACACTGCACCGCACATTACTACACTGCACCACACCAGTCACCTTATTGTTTGATCCCACTTGCTTCACACAGAAACTTTATAAATAGCCTTACGTACCCCTAGCTGACTACAAAGGTGCCGTCTGCCCCTATCTCCACTAGGTGTTCCCCACTACCCACTTTCGATCGGCTCCCTACTCGTAGATACCCGTGTTGGCCCCACAGTGGGGTGTATCACTCCCCTAAAGCGGCAACCCGGTACAACTTGAGAATGCACGGCTTATACCTACACGATGCAACAACGTCTTACCTACCAGCCCGGGTCCACACACGCATATGAAACCCGTTGGACTTGCGTTGCCACCGCTCCCCGATTTGGCCTCTTACAGTCGAACCCAGCATGCGTGTCCCGTCCTCGACTTGGGTCGAGCCCACAAAGATACGTTTGGGATACTGGTCGAAATGGGCCCCCACAAGCTACCCGCCTAAGCTTGTCACTAGTATATCCCACTTAACCCTCTTAGTAATGTTCATTTACATGTGTGTTTGGTTAAGTCTTACTAATCGTATTTCACATGCCACTAAGGGCACCCCCTAGATTCCTCATGCCACCCAAGGCACCTACTTAACCCCCATATCCAACCTTACATGTTTATCTGGTTAAGTATTTCTTAATTCATTCAGGCCATAACCTCATAAAGACCTCTCACATTAGACTGGCATTTATGGCAGCTGGATTTGCCGGGCGGGTCCAGGCAGTCTTACACCATAAAAGAGTCTAACCTCGTGTCTTTACAACCGTTATGCTTTAGTTTAGGCCTAGGACCTCTCACATTGGGCTGACATTTGTGACCACTGGATTTGCCGGGCGGGTCCGGGCAGGTTTACGTCACAAACGAGTCCAACCTCGTGTCCTAAGCATTGATTAACACTTAAAATCTTTTACCCCAGTTTTAATAATTCCCTATTCAAATTATTAATTAAGTCAACTTTTAATGATGTCCATAATTGACTCAATTGTGGCCATCCACTTATGGCATGCAAAATCATATCAATTGCACCCCAACTTTTTAATATTAAATCCTTAATATTACCCCTACCCCACGTTTATACGTTCGCTTATTCAACGCATAATATAGGCTAGACTTGTATAGTCTAACACCTAGCACAAAGATAAATTATCACAACATATAGACAATTAAAATAAATCTAATCATAATAGGGGTGAAACTTGCATAAACTACACATGTTAAGGATCAAAAGGTGTCAACTTGTTAAATGTCTCAATTTATATGATATGATCATAGCCCAAATCTATACATAAACTTGCATATGGGGGTTTTAGGCAACATAATGATGGTGTGAACTAGCATAGGATATCACATATGTCATAGCATAATTCTAGATGTCATAATAGATGTCTTGGTATATGTTCATAACTTTTCTAATCAATCTAACTTGCATATGTGACTTGTCATATAGATCAACATAACCCAAACATGATGATTTAATTAATATGAACTAACTAGCATAGATGGTAACATCATGGCCTTTTTAACATGTATGATTCATCATAACTTAGCATAGAAACTTTCAACATACATAACATCATCATAGCATGATTTACAACATATAAGATATCATCATCACATAACATTGGATTTACAATATACATGATAGCAAAAGGGGTTTACAACAACATATATGATAATTCACATCATCTACTCATAATCCATTCATAACTCAACCTAATTAAAATGATAATAATCTTGTTAAGATCACCATACTCATAATTTAGAGAATAAAAGAGAGAGTTTTGCTTTGCTTTAGGGTTGAGAGAATTAGAATTGAATTTGCTTTTCTTCTTTCTTAGTTGGCGGCGGCTCCATTGATTTCCATGGCGATGGTATGACGGTAACTATTCTATTTTAATTAGGTTTAGGGTTAGCATTAGGATGTATTTATAGGTGTAGGGAGTTATTTAGGACCATTAGATTAACCCTGAACCATGAGAACCAATCAAATGCAAAATCTGCATTTGAGCGAATCGGCCCACGGGTTGACAGCCAAACACCCTGGATTAACCCCTAGTCGACCCAACAGAGCTTGGGTCGACCTCAAAAATGGGCCGGTTCGGTTATTTCCCCTCTCAATTCGCTGTTTTGAACTTTTTCGCATATTTATTTATTTAATTTTTAATTTATATATATATATATATATATCAATATATATATTTCTCTGCGCAACCCATTTCACTTAATTCTTTTCTAAAAATTAAGTATACTTTAATTTGTGAATTTTAATGTTATAAAATTACGGGGTGTTACAAATTTTGGTGATCCCTCCTTCTCCTTTGGTGAACATTGTAGAGTTTTTTTTTTCCTTTTCTTCAACTCCAGCTTGCAAAACACCATTTTTCCGCTCATTAATCCAATTAACCAAAGTATGGTTGGTACATCTCCCATCTTCTTGAAAAATGGACCTTGTCCCAAGGTTCAACACAGCAATCTTTCTTCGGTGTTGCTTTCTCCACTGGTATATCCTTCCACAAAATCTGAATCTGAACTACAACATTTTCTTACATAAAATACACTCTAATTGATCAACGAACTCTTCAACGTAACTTGGAATATCGTCTTGAATTACCACATGATCTCCTACTTTCTTCTTTAATTAGGGCATATAAAACGCATGGTGTATTTGGCATATAGGGCTAACTGCATTTTATATGCTAATTTGTTAATTCTCTTGTAATACTCCGCATTTTAAATAATAAAATTATCAAAATAATCACAGGAGTAATGTGCGTTTGAAATTCCAAAACAAACGCGTGTAATAAAAAGAATTAAATCAACAAAGGGAAAGTAATTAGCATTAAACTACAACATTCCTTCAATTAACAATGTGCATCACTAATGACATCAGTACATATATAAATGGGAATAACGCTAAAATTTGAAAGTAGATAATTAATTCTAAAAGGGTAAAGCATGTGAACACATATGTATATATTTATTAATGTACCGACCCGCCTTTTTGACCGCTTCAAGTCGGTAATCAAATAAACTCAAACCATTCACAAAGACGGATTGTTATTGGGATAGTAACACAATAGAACAGAACAAAAGAACTTTTATTAATATAACAACTATTTAAATCAGAGTTACAAGATATACCAGAGTACAATTATTACACAACGGAAAATACTAAAGCTCAGCGGAAGAATACTAATATGATCCTAATAATAGCTCTGTCCTAGTCCATCATCTGCTCTAAAATCGGCTCCAAGACTAATCTGCAAACCATAACTACTAGGCTGCACGTATAGAAAAAATATGGGCACCCAGAGTTTAGGTTAAAAAAAACTCTAGGTCAGTCATGGGACTGGTGTGAGAAACTTAAAAACAATTATATTCATTTTAAAGTGAGGTAATTCATAAGATCATGCCGTATAAAAACGGAACCGGTTTTTCCTCTATGAGTACCAGTGCAAGAAATTCACAATGCTTTTTAGAAAATGAAGGTACCGTAAGGTCTCACGATATACACATAATGTAAACGCAGACTTGGGCGATATTTCTCCTTATGATAACAAAAAATGCTTGATATGCGGAAAATCATATGATATTATTATTAGTGCATAGTGTAGAAAATCATTTCACAAGTAAATGTATCAATCTTAGCCACCATACGTACCATGATACTATGCGGACATATGGTGCATAAATGAAACCGTAAGGTTTTGTAGTGGAGAATGGATTTCCAATAAATGACCAAGCCAAGGAACTTACTTATCCGGTGGGTACACCTCTAGAGGGAAGTCTCGAGATCTTGACCGGTTCTCTGCCAACACAGGGTCGGGTTACCTCTATAACTAGGTAACTTAGAGCTCTCCTGAGTATGTCATCTCCCGGTCGTTACCAACCTTTAACTGGGACCCCGCGCATCAACAACCACATAAGTAGAAGTTGCCACATAAGTAATATTTGGGTTTCATACCATGGTATACTTTTTATCTAGAAGAAAACGATCATACCCATAACCTTGCCGCATCTTTTCTTGTTTTGGTCATCTCTGGAGTGTGAGGCTTGGCGAAGTCTCATTGCATAAAGCCACACTTTACCCTAAAGTCATGCTTTGATCATCAATAGCTCAATTAGTTGGTATGCCACATTGTTATGAAAACATATAATTGAAAATACTAACCATATCACCTTTGGGCTCGTACATCTCAAAGAAGGGTGTTAAGTTAAGAGAATACTTCTCCGCCACCAACAAAAATATGTTTAGTAAAGATCAATTAATACATTACAAAATACACTGTCAAACACACATCCATACAAGTTCGTTTTTGGTCTGAACGAAACCGAAGGTGCTTTGTTCCTCGTACAATTAAGGAGAGAAGCCCTTGCAAATCCGGAAAATCTCCAAGTATGTCTGGACCACTTCTATAATATAATCTCATGGTGGGTGCACAGCCCGAGACATCAGCAAGCAGTCCATTCGACATAAAGATTCTCTGACTTTGTTAGACTAAAAAGTGGTTCTAATACCCAATAGACTAGAAATTTTAGAGATTAATGAAGAAATATAAAATGAAAACGAGAAACAAAAAGCAAACACATAAAAATTATAGTGGTTTGGCATTAACGAGCCTACGTCCACTTTGTAATTCTTATATTCAACAAGATATTACAATTACACTGCTTGAAACTTCAATCACACGAGATATAATCGAGTTTCTCTAAAAAAAATATGGAAATTCACTCAAGAATTGCTAAAACAGGGCTTGGGTTGAGTTATAATGGCGGACAGATTATGTGTGTTTGAGCTTCAAAAATGTCAAAAGTCCCATTTTTGGCGCTCTCGGGTCGAGTATTTATAGCAGGGGATCAGGAATAATGAGTGGGAATGGTTCCTATATAGATGGCAAGTGGTTTGGGTTCATAGAACGTAATGGAAGAAGTTTTCAGGTTATTGAGGGGGTCGGGTTGCGGCCATGTGGAAGGTGTCCCATTCGAGTAGGTGATAGTGGAGTACATGGGCTACCTCCTTGTGTGGGATTGAAATGGCGGTCGGGTCGAGTAAAAACTGTTCAATCCAAAGGCCATTGACCCGACAACTCCTATTTCTGTATGACCTGGAGAGCCAGAAGATGAAAAGCTGCTTAGCTTTGCTTGTCTTTGACTCGATCTGATCCCCAACTCTTGATGAGGCATAACTCTTGGTATCTAGTACGCGTGATCGTGATCACTTGGACTTTGGACGACCTTGTCAAGGCAGGCTAACATTTTCCCTCCAAAGTACGTCTTGTAGCACATGAGATGTGCTTTGAATTCGTCAAGCTGCCCATTCTTGAATAAATAGCAATCAACAATCGTGTTTTTCTATAGGTCGTGACTTTTGATTCCTCGTGCCGTGTATAAGTAGGATCTTACACCCACGATTGTCTTTGTTGCAAATGGTAATTAAATATCTTCAATTGGAGCAAAGATGGATTTACAAGTAAATCCTTCAACCTCTGTCAAATCAGAAAGTTTAAAGATATCCATTTGAGTCGTGTTAATTTGTTTCTTCGTGTATATGATTACACACATACAAGTCATTACGAACAGTTTCTTTTGTTTGTTGAAATTTAACTAGGTTACATGGAGATGTTTCACCATCAAAAGAACGAAATAATTATCGAGGAAGTCTCTTATTTTCTTTCAATTCTTTTCTATTTTTTTAACTCTTTCCAGCTCGTAATATTTTGCATCGAAAAGTTTTTGTGTGCTCTGGATCGAATAACTCGACCGGGGGACTACTCGACCCGAACACCCTGAATGAGTCGGTATACGACTTAGGCAGGATCAGTAATATGGATATGTGGAATGTATGTGATAGACTAACTTGTATATTTACAATAGTTATGCAAATGAATATGAGATAGTGAAATATATCACAAAATAAAAAGCAGTAAAGTAAAGTAATAACAATAGGGCTTTTTATACTGGTTCGGAGCATCGTCCTACGTCCAGTCCCAGACCTCTCTCTGGATTTTCACTAATCAACCACCTCGCTTCACCCGGAGGAACAGGTTCACAACACCAGAACAACCGAACGGGATTTCACGCCTCTCACAACACGAGGACTTCACAACTTGCCTCTCACAACACGAGGACTTCACAACTTGCCCCTCACAACACGAAGGACTTCACACAAGATGAGTAGACTTGTAATTTGACAATGTGTGTTCTTAATAACACGATTTTGTCAATTCTTGTACAACCTTCCTATAATTTTATCCTCAAATAGAATTTGAATTTGTGAAGATTTGGAAGATGATATCGTGTTTGAATCAAAAGAATAATATATAGATTTTAGGATTCAACAACGATATAAGAAGATTATGAGTGTTTGAGTTCTTAGAATGATCAAGAATGAAATCAACAATAAATAGAATAGATAGAAAGAAATTAGTTATTTGAATAGATGATTTCATGTTGTTTTTATAGAGGATAAAGAGTTGCAACCAATAGTGAAGAGAAGTATTGAAGAGAAATGATATTTGGTGAAAGGTAAAGGAAGCAACTTTTGATGAGAAGAGATATCTGTATGAAGAGTTGCTTTCAGTTCGAAAATCGGTCGACAGGTCAAAAATAACCAGTAGACTGAATTTTGAAATATATATACGTTACATATATGTTTACACGTTTATTGTGCATTCTACCCAAAAACGGTTGACAGCCTATATTTAAACGGTCGATCGGTTTCTGGCAATATGCACAATAAATGTGCATTCATATATACATATGTATATTCACAATATAGAGGTATATGATTACTTGAGGATAGATTTTAACATTTATAATACGGCTAAACCACTAAATAATCAACCTGTAACTTACGTTATCATTGATTCTCTTCTTTTCGTCGATCTTGAAACTCTCCTTGTCATTAATCAAAATGCTATAAATTCCTTGACTCAACATTCTCCTCCTTTTTGATTGATGACATCATAGCTCTGAATATATTGCTAAACTTCCCCTGTGTATGTACTCCCCTTGAAATATATTAAAAATCTGCAAAAAAATATTGTTAGTAACATTTTTCTCCCCCTTTGTCATCGACAAAATGGAGTAGTTAAGACATACATTCCATAAAAACAAATATAAAATATTAGGATTGTAACATACAATACAAACCATACATACCCAACCAAGTCATGTAGCTAAGAGTTAATACGTACAAACCCAAAATAAAATACAGCACTACTTATGTACAAGTGCTGATTTAGGTCTTAATATAATGTTCATACTACCATAAACGAGTGATAGAAAGAACTAGTGAGATGGTGAATCGGATTGAGTCATATCCCCTTCTTCTTCTTTGTCTCCTTCTTCTTCGTCGTCTTCTTCCTCAGTTTCAGTTGTTCCACGACCACGTCTAGTACTCGTTCCTAAACTTGTGCCTTCCTCTGAAGTTGACCATGTAAAAGTAGGAGGCATTGGACGTTTTCCTGGGTCTTATATATGCGTAGAGGAGTAAGATGCTCCACAAGATATCGCATCCCGAAGTATACCGAAGAAAGACTTGAGTTTTGAAAAGCGTTTGTCAAGTTTTGTATTTAAATGATCAATTTTATTGTCCGTACGCTTAAGCCTTGCTTCAAGAAGAAATTGATTTCATGCAATTTGTTCAAGCGAATCTTTTGTCAAGGTGGATGGTTGAAGAAGCCTAACCTCTTCCGGTTTTGGTCTAGCGGGCAGTGAAGAAGTACCTTCTTTGTGACTTTGTTCCTGATAACGTTCGAAGGGCATAATACTTAAACACGGTTCAGGAAGCTTCATTTTCTTCTTCGTTGCTTTGTTGATACATTTTGGCTTGGAGACTTTAGATTCGGGAGATCTGAGACCACAATCAAGTAGAAAACGCACGATGTATTCGTTGTAGAATAAATGTGGTCTTGTACGATCATTTACGAGCAAGATCTCATCAAAGATCATACTTATACAATTGATTTCTATATCTCCATATATAGCGTACAAAGCCTTAAAATTCTCTTTATATATAGCATCGAAGTTACCAACTCTCGTAATAAAGAATTCATAAGAGCATGATGTAGAATTCTAGCAGTAGGCCGTAAGTAGATTGCTTTTGTACTGAGTTTATGATCTTCAATAAATAGATGGCTTACCTTATCTCGAGTATGAACAGTACAAAAATCGCTAGAGAACTTTCTTCCACTATTACCGGATCCAAGAACCGATGCCATTCTTTCCTTTGAAATAAAAACGTGCTCACTGCACACAACCGACCATATACAGTGAGCAGAATTCTCTGGTTTAAATTTTTCTAAGTTAAGATTAGCATAGAACAACTTTATCATGATATGATTGATTTCAAGTTGTTCTTATCAAAATCAAGAAGGGGTTTAATACGGGCTTTGACCGCTAATTCTTCAACATCATAGAGAATGAAATCAGAGAATTTGATGAATGAACCTTCATGAATTGTATAATCTTTCATTTCATTCCACCTCTTGATTGCTATAGGATCCATTAACCATCGTTTTATATTAGCATCAATGGGTTGAGGTTGAGTAGAAGTTGATTTCTTTGTCTTCTTTTGTGGTGGAGCCATTGATTTTGAAGGAGAATGACTTTGAGGATTTTCGGTTTGATAAGGGTTTGTGAGTTTGAGAGATATAAAGGGAAAGTGAATGGGTGTGATGGAGGAACCGACGTGTAGGTTCAGATTTAAAAAAAAACAGCGTAACCGGTCGACCGTGATGATTTTACCGGTCGACTGGTTTCAAACAGAAACTTTTCCAGTCGGTTGGTGAAATTTTAACCGGTCGACTGGTTATTGAAGAAATTGTATTGTTTCCAGAGAAATAAACGGTCAACCATTAATATCATACTGGTCGACCGGTATGAGAAAATATATGTTTTCCAAAAACATAAACGGTCGTCTGGTTGATTCCTGTTGGTCGACTGGTTTTCCTATGCTTTGTTTTTCTGTTTTTCTGAGATTTTTCCGAAGCTCTACAATGCCGTATAAGAAGAATTTATTTCAAAACTTGAAAAGAACAAATAAAATACATGAGAAGAAATCCTTCAAAATTTTGAGAACATAAAAATAATAACGATATATAATAAATGTGAGTTGGAGGACTTGTCTTCGGAAAATTCTTTGATATTGGTAACTCTTGGTGTCCATGGTGACCAAGTTTCCTTTGTTCCTTCATTTCACATGTAGTTACGATCCCAGGAGTTTGGACTCCTAGAGGAAGACGGAGCATGTGGCATTGGTTCATGAACTACTTGTTTGTCTGTGCCACAGAAAAATGACGCCATGCGTTCTAAGAGTGCTAAACAGTCGGATGTAAGTTTTTGTTCGTAATGAAGTTGACGCTGGAGATCCATCTGATGTTTCTAGTAGTGGTGATTCTCACTTATCTTTCTCAACATGAAAAACTACATTTTGGTCTACTCAGGCAGGATATAAGCTTTGATACCAATTGAATGAGTCGGTATACGACTTAGGCAGGATCAGTAATATGGATATGCGGAATGTATGTGATAGACTAACTTGTATATTTACAATAGTTATGCAAATGAATATGAGATAGTGAAATATATCACAAAATAAAAAGAAGTAAAGTAAAGTAATAACGACAGGGCTTTTTATACTGGTTCGGAGCACCGTCCTACGTCCAGTCCCAAACCTCTCTCTGGATTTTCACTAATCAACCACCTCGCTTCACCCGGAGGAACAGGTTCACAACACCTGAACAACCGAACGGGATTTCACGCCTCTCGCAACACGAGGACTTCACAACTTGCCTCTCACAACACGAGGACTTCACAACTTGCCCCTTACAACACGAAGGACTTCACACAAGATGAGTAAACTTGTAATTTGACAATGTGTGTTCTTAATAACACGAATTTGTCAATTCTTGTACAACCAACCTTCCTATAATCTTATCCTCAAATAGAATTTGAATTTGTGAAGATTTGGAAGATGATATCGTGTTTGAATCAAAAGAATAATATATAGATTCTAGGATTCAACAGCGATATAAGAAGATTACGAGCGTTTGAGTGCTTTGAATGATCAAGAATGAAATCAACAATAGATAGAATAGATAGAAAGAAATTAGTTATTTGAATAGATGATTTCATGTTGTTTTTATAGAGGATAAAGAGTTGCAACCAATAGTGAAGAGAAGTATTGAAGAGAAATGATATTTGGTGAAAGGTAAAGGAAGCAACTTTTGATGAGAAGAGATGTCTGTATGAAGAGTTGCTTTCAGTTCGAAAATCGGTTGACAAGTCAAAAATAACCAGTAGACTGAATTTTGAAATATATATACGTTACATATATGTGTACACGTTTATTGTGCATTCTGCCCAGAAACGGTCGACCACCTATATTTAAACTGAACGACCGGTTTTTGGCAATATGCACAATAAATGTGCATTCATATATATATATATATATATATATATATATATATATCACAATATAAAGGTATATGATTATTTGAGGATAGATTTTAACATTTATAACACGACTAAATCACTAAATAATCAACCTCTAACTTACGTTATCATTGATTCTCTTCTTTTTGTCGATCATGAAACTTCTCCTTGTCATTAATCAAAATGTTATAAATTCCTTGACTCAACACACCCCCTTTGTTGCTCATATCAGCTTTAAGTAGCGTGGTCAACCTGTCTTTCCAGCGAATACGAACGGTCTCTTATGTGTCATATATAAGTCAATTTATTCCTTTATTTTATTTTCTATCACCAAACTGTTTCAAGCCTACGAACCTTAATTTCCCTAATACATCGAATTCATTATTATCTCAAATTCGATTCAAAGGTGGGTTTTCAATTTCTTCAATTCATGCTTTAATTAGAAATCACGCATGGATTTAACCTCGAAATCATGAGATTTGCCCCGATTTGATTCAGAATTAGGGTTCAATGTGTGCGATGAGACAGCAGGGCGGTACATTGGAGTTCACCGTCACTTCGTCGGGTGTCGAGATCGCCATCGATGGCAGTCCTAATCTCGACGTGGTAGAGTTTGGATGATGGAGAGAGAAGGCAGGAGAGTCCATGGAAGTGGGTTATAAAAAGTTCAGAAAAGTGATTGAAGAAGTAGGAGTGGGTAGGGTGACTTGGATTGGATTAGATTTCCTCGAGTTCAATAAGTCATTCGACCTGATGTGTAGTCTTGATTCAGTGGAGTTTTGGAGACAATGAGGGAGGTAATTCGAAGGAAACAACAGGGGCTTGGATCAAAAATTCTTGACCCGGGGTACTGCGGTTCGGAGGCCACGATCCGAACCATCTGTCCTTTGTACCTAAATACTTCAAGTAAAATACACGACTTTCACACACATATACATGTATTTGGGTCGATATGCATGAAACTATGATAACTTCAATCCATAATATACATGTGCAGATTGATCAATACCAATATACCACACATTCTCGTGGAGAGTTAGGATAGAGCCTTTCGTGAATTCGGTTTTGAACAACATAACATGCTTACTCGGTGATTTCGGACTTAAGGACGCTACTTTCCGCAACTTTATGAAGCATATCAAACAATTTCATGCTTTTATCACTTCTTTCCTTTATGTAACTTATTATACATGCACTGCACACACTAACAGACAAACGCAAGGGGACACAAGCATGTCTAGAAGGTATCCTATAAGATACTCTGATTCTGAGAAAGGAAAATCTCCAATGACATCAACTAATCTCAATATTCTTCCCTCGGATTCTAGTTCGGATAATAATGATCTAGAATTTGAAGTTGATATTCTTGAGGAGGTAGAATCCTTCGAAGATAGAGTTTCTATGGATGAGGAAGCAGGCGGAGTAGGAGATAATAGAGCTGTTGACACATTTAATGATGAAATTTTCCTGGAAGCACCCAACAACTCCTCTGTATCCACTGCTAATGAGACAAGACTTCGACGATTATGTTTGAGGCATGGGATATCTTGGGATGAGGTTCGAGTTGCCGATGTCTTAGACAGACCTCACAATCCTCATATGGAATATATGGCGATAAGTCGACAGATGTGCTTAGTTGGGAGCATTCCTCCAGTTCATCATTTCACCGTAAATTTTCTTAGATGATTGAAGATAGCTCCCATGCAACTTCACTCGACAACATATTCATACTTGTACACCTTGTATACTGCATACATGAAAGTTCTAGCTGTGGAGCCCACCTATGAAGATATAATATTCTTCTATAACTTCAAACACGAAAAAGTTGAGACTTCCTACTTCCTCTATTTTGAATCAGCACCCAAAAGGAAAAATATCATTGAGGGTTTTAGTAATGTGGGTGATCTAAGGCCTAATTGGTTCTATATTCGACATCAAGCTGGATCTGCCGGGAGATGGCTTCAATCTATTAAGCTCTAAGTCTTTATTTCCATACTTTAACCTTGCTTATAGGTTTTCTAACCTTTCTCTTGTCATTTCAGTTCTGAATTTAAAGAAACTATATGGCCAAGTGTATCAAGATCGTGTAACCGCTTTACTAAATGCCCCACTGGCTTTTTAAGTGTTAGAAGCTGTTTAGGGGATGAGTTTCTTCACCCGTACCACTTGTCGATCCCGCACCAAAGATAGGAGCTGGTGGAGGTCATTCTCCCGTATATGTTCCCCCAACTCAGATTCCCCGGCGTCAGCGGGGATTGGAAGCATGCCCCCAGTCAGGGGACAGGCAATAGTGTCATCTAAGTCTGGGGAGGCCTCGAAGAGTAAAAATCCCACAAGTTCTAGTCCAGAACCCCAACCGGGAGAGAGAAATAAATCTCCTCAGAAGGAGATTGGTGAAGTATTCAAGAGTCGCTCTCTAATAAACATACTTACAGAGGATCTTCTGGAGAAGATAACCGAGGAGGAGCCTAGGAGCCTTTCTCTGAATGATACATCTACTGCAGAGAAGTAGACTTCTCCTGAAACTCCACCACCTGCTAAATCACCGACCCACGACAAGAGAAATCAATGTCTCCATTTAAAGGCTTGGGTGACCTTTCTTTTCCATATACTATATATTCTTCCCAAGATATCGGCTCCGGTTCTTTCTTTCCTACTTCCGAGGAAGAAATCACCCCCACCAAGGCGGGGAAGGCGACACATGGTAGCCAAACTCTGGGCTTCGGTCCATCAGGGGGATCACTTAGGACACACACAACAAAAACACTGCACGTCACAACACCAATCTTGCCGCGTACATCCCTAGTTCTAATACAACTCTACTTTGATTTGCAGGAATCATGTCCCATCGCGGATACAACCACAGGAAGCTTCAAGAGAGTTTACTAAGATCTTATTCATACATTGAACACGACTATAGAGACGATTGCAACAAGGAAAGCAGGAGGCATCACCAAAGGAAGTACTATCCCTCCTTACGTTCTCGTTCTCCATATCGCTCTGACATCGACAAACGTAAGAGCTACAATGATCCTTGTGAAGGGGATAGACAAGTTGATAGAACTCCTTATCCATCGAAAGAGTTGCAAACACAAGACATGCCCCTAGAAGACATTCGGACCCCAAGGATACACACAAGAAGAAAGACAGTTCGGTAATAGTTTCACCCAAACACCAGTTCACCAACATCTCTACTCAAGGCCTATTGTACATGATTCCTCTACCACAGAGCGGTTGAAAAAATTGAAGGAACAGTTTCCTTCTTACCACTTCAAAAATATGCACTTTGTCCCCAACCTTCAACTAGTTCCTGAAACTTGGGCTAATGACGTAAAGAATCGGATAGATTTCATTGACAGGCTGTATAAAGAGACTTGTAATTCGGTTGGAAGCTTTCTGAAGTTATTAAGAATTTCCAGCTTGACTTGGATGACTAGCAGCAGAAATTGGACTTCGAAAAGTCGGGCAGGGCTTCTACCGCCAAGAAAGAGTGCAAAGAGGTTCAGGCCAAGCTAGCACTCGCAGAGCGTGACGTTGAGAAATACAAAAATCTGGATGATGAGCTAGGACAACGCTTCCATAAAGAACTTGACATCTCAAGCAAGGAGTTAACAGCTCTAAAAGAGAAATGTTTACTACCAAGAACGCTGACTTAAAATTATCCTTCACCCGGGTTGAGCATGAGAAGAGCGCTCTTGAAAAAGAAAATGTTGATTTGAAGGATAAGTTAGCTGAGGCCGAGGAACGAGCAAGAAAGGCCAAAGAGAATGCAAATACTGCTCTTGGATCTGCTTCTAACTCTAAGGTACAATTCGAAGTCGATAAGGTTGTATTGAAGTCACGACTCGCCGGTGCCCAAAAAGAAATCGATGATATGGCACCTCTCATACTTTCCTCCTTTACGCAGGTTCTTCGACATCGTGACATATCATGGGTGCTTGACTACCCCACCACTTTAGCCGATGCTTCGAGCGAGCTAGTCGAACACGAAAATTGTGAATTGGGCGTCGAGGCCATGGACGAGGAGGAGTTGATGACAAAATATTTAAGCGATGATGAACCCGAGCGCCTAGCTGAAGGCAAGAGATTGTAGAGAGAAGCAAAAGAGGCTGCAAAGCGCCAGAAGAAAGGAAAAGATATCGTTGAAGGTGTTTCTAGTTCTTATTATGCAGTTCCCAAGGCCGAGAAGACAGAGGGGTACGACCCTGAACGTTCAGGACTTATCACACGCACACTCCTCTCCCATATTACTAAAGCTACTACTCCCATTACTTCTAGAGATCAGTCGAACAAATGTACTTCCACATTTTCTCCACAGTTTGCTAAAGCTATTTTGGCATGTCTTCGCTATAAGGCTTCCAATTGAAAGGCATGTTATTTTTTCGGAGCTAATAACATTAATCTCTCTACTTTAGGTACATGACCTGCTGACGTTGTTGCGGGTCCGAAGATTAAAACCACTGACAAGCCTACACTGTCTCTCGGCGATGACGCTCCAAAGGAAGGTGACATGGTTGCAGCTTTAAAGGACCTTGACAGAAAAGAGGGCAAGGGAGATGATGATGTTGTGTGTACTGGAATCCGGTAAAACTGAAGAGCTGATCCTTGTAGAGATGAAGGCAAGGAATGAGGGAAAGCTTACGAAGGTTAAAGTCAAAGCCTTGGAATCGCCCATTTTTGTTGAGCTTATCCAAATGATTCCTCCTCTTAGCGCGAAAGTTTCTACCGAGCCTTCTGGATCATTCTTAGCGGATACAACTTCCTGGATTGTTGTTAATCTGGAAGTTCCCACATCCGGGAAAACTACGAGGGAGAAATGCGTCCTCACAGAGACCAAGAAAAAGGTGTGGAAGAGGCTCAAAGAGCTTAAGAAATCCAAGTCTACTTCCAAGTTTTAGTGAATCTTTGATTTGATTTTTTTACTTTCTACTGGCCTGTCGTGGTTGTCGCGAGTGTACCCCTCGCGTTTTTGTTTTATAGTTCTGTATAAACCTGCACAATGTAAATAAAACAAAGTTTCTGCAGTGACATATGTTTGCAAGTTTATTTAATGCTTTCCATTTAATGTACTCATAATCAAAATATTACTAAGCTAAGCAATAAATAATGAATCACACAACAAGTCGATGAATAACAAAGTAAATTATGGGCATGAACGACAAGTCAATGAATGACAATATACTCGATATTTTGAGAACATTAAGCCCGGGGGTGTGGTATGTATGCCCCCAATTAATCTCAGATTAAGTGCCAAGTTAGTGGCTTGTTTTAGATTAATTAATAAATTCATGCTCATGCCCTGAGCATTGGTGGGGATGTAAGAAAGGCTCGTGCTCCTACACCTAGCCTTTCATAGGGCATAGGCCAAGTGTCTTGGACGTCTGATCTGAACGTCTTCGTACTCTCCCATCGCGACTTCGAGTTAAAGTCACGGGCTATAGTGGTCTTAAATCATGGTACACCTATCACGCTTATCCCAATATTTTATACTCTCTTTCAAGTCATGAGAGTCAAAATTATGTGCGTGAATAGTCAAATCATTCTCTTTGGCATTAACTCTGCACTTTGAGTTTTAAAGTGAGCCTTGTCAATTCGAGTGTCAGCTTCAAACTCGAATTTAATCAATACTGTTCCGAACTCCGAGGAATGGAGTTAGTTGGGAAAGCTATCGAGTCACGCTTGTTCAGGCTTCGCCCCTTTGCCCACATGTCTAGGGAAGAGGTCACCATTATAGAGGGTCAGATCATATCCTTATACTCATCTTGTCGAAACACGGGAAGTAATGCAATCTTTAAGTGTCGTACCCTCACTTTGGTATGCGAAGTGGGAATCACCACACATTGCACTAGAGTCTGGCTCGATTTCAATCAACCCAAGTCTAATTAGTGGTGGTCTCGAGTCCGCTTACCAATCTCGAACGAGCGGACATTGTCAAGGGGAATTGTTCCCTTTATTCAAACATGACACAAACGGTCGTATCATGGTACTCAACCAAATCAACATAAATAGTTATGGAGAATAGAAAGATCTTTCATTTATAAACAATAATTTCAAGCAAGACATGTCCCATTACATAGTTTGGAAACAAGTAAAAATAAAAGCTTAATTCAAATATCATCATATGTGATCGGCATTCCATGCTCACAAAAGATGATCACCATCCACATTCATTGGCCTGAAAGATCCATTATCAAGATTCTAATGAACGATATATGGTCTTCCCCATTTCGGACCAAGGCTGGGGCCGGGAATACTCCTTCAGAACTAGGTTGCCAGGTTCGGAAGTTTTAGGTTGAACTTTCCAGTTGTAATATCGGGTGACCTTATGTCTATGCTCCAAAGCATGCAAGTCCACCTCTTCTCTCTTCTTGTCTATCTTATCCAATGACTTGAGGAGAAGATCCTTGTTAGTCAATGGGTCGTAATATGTCATTCTGTGAAAGGGGACTTCAAGCTCTACGAGGATGACTGCTCCAACCATAGAAGAGTGCGAGAGGAGTATGGCTAGTTGCTGACTTGTAGGTTGTTCGGTATTCCCATAGGGATAACGACAATCCATCAACCCACTTGGCCTTCGCTTACTCCAATCTCTTTTTCAGAATGGACTTAATGATCTTGTTCACGGCTTCTACTTCTCCAATCGATTGCGGGTATGCAACAGTGTGCATCTTTTCTTGATGTGATATCGCCGATATAAATCTTTTAACTCTGTGTTGTCAAATTGGGTCTGTTATTAGTTATGATAGTTCTGGGGACTCCAAATCAGCATATAATGTTTCCGACAATAAAGTTGATCACCCACTTTGTCGTTACTGTGGTTAGCTGCTCAGCTTCAACCCATTTCCCAAAGAGTAGTCCACAACCATGATTGCATATTTCGCTCCACCTTTGGAAATTGGAAGGCTCCCAATGATGTCTACTCCCCATACTGCAAATGGCCATGAACTCACCATCGAGGTGAGTTGGTTGGGCGGAGCTCTGGGAATCTTAGCAAGCTTCTAACACTTGTCGCAGCATCGTGAATAATCAGTTGCATCTTGGTTTATAGTAGGCCAGAAATAGCTATACCACAATATTTTTTTTTGCCAAAGTCTACCCTCCGGTGTGGTCACCATAATCATCTCATGTACTTCCCTCAATACACGCTTGATGTCGTCATGGGATATATACCGAAGCAAGGGAATTGAGAACATACTTCTGTAAAGCACATCGCGATGCATAATGTATCTTGATGATTTGCGAACAATGACGTGCCTTTCATTTTTCCTCTCTGGAGGGCTCCATGCTGCAGGAAGTTCTTTATGGGGGTCATCCAGGACTGTCTCTCAGGTTCAGTTTCCAAAGCTTGGTCAATTTCCATCTGATCAATGCTCGGAGTGTCTAGAGTTTCAATCGGAACCATTTTCGTCTCTTTCGGGTTGTCAGACTTGCCAGTTTGGCTGGTTTTTCAACTTTCTAGTTCTTTACTCGAAGCTATAGGAAATGCTATAGTACTCCATGTCGTCCAACAGTCTTTCAACCCGTTCCAGGTAGGCTGCAAGTCGTGGTACCTTTGTCTGAAACTATTTCTGAACCCTAAATAATAGAAAATATCCAATGCAACTACTCCTAATTCCTTCGCATGTCCCAGTCCGACAATAAGGGACTCCTACTCGGAATCATTGTTAGTAGCGGGAAAATTAAGCCTCAAGGAATAATAGATTGATCATCCCTCAGGAGTTACCAAAATAACCCCGATGTTAGAACATCGATCATTACAAGCACCATTTGTAAATAATTTCCAAATGCCTGGTTCTAATTTGGATTCTGGGGTCAACTTCTTCGTTTAATGCATCTTCCTTGGGAAATGTAAATTCAGCTATGAAGTTGGCTAGTGCTTGCCCTTGGATGGATTTCCTTGGAAGAAAAGTAAGGTCGAACAGACTTAGTTCAATATTCCACTTAAACAATCTCCCAGACACCTCAGGTCGCTGAAGGACCTATCGTAGCGGTTGGTCAGTGTATATCATGATTGGATGAGCCTAGAAGTAGTGATGGAGTTTCCTTGAGGCGATTAATAGGCTAAAAGCAAGCTTCTCGATCTTCGGGTAATTGCGTTCTGCTACTGCCATCGATCTTTGACCTTATTCTCCTCGTGGACGAGAGCTGAACTGATTGCATGTGATGATACCACTAAGTATATGAACAAATCTTCATGATCTATTGGCTTGGATAATATCGGGTGTTTCTCCAAATAACTAAGCAAATTCTGAAAGGTTTCAACACAATATGGGATCCATTCAAAGTTATGCTTCCCTCGCTTTATTAAGTCAAAGAAGGGAATGCACTTATCGGTGGCCCTAGAAATGAATCTGCTCAAAGTTGCAACTTTTCCTGCCAGGCTCTGTACATCCTTGATTTTCCGTTGTTCTCAAATATTCCAGATTGCTACAGTTTGATTCGGGTTGATTTCAATTCCATGCAAACTAACGATGAAACCCATAAATTTCCCTGACGCAACACCAAAAGAGCATTTCAATGGATTGAGTTTCATTCTGTAACCGAAGGATATCGAATGTTTCTGCCAAGTCTAAAACATGATCAGCCGACTGCTTGGCACTCACAAGCATGTCATCCACATATACTTCCATAGACCTCCCAATCTGGTTATGAAACATATGATTCATCGGACCTAGGTACGTTGTCCTGCCATTATTCAGTCTACAAGTCATTACTACGTAACAATATAACCCAAGATCCATGATAAAGCCAATATGTTCCTTGTAATGTAACGACCCGTATTTTTAGTCAATTTAAAACATGGTTTTAAATACCTATATGAGAATTTTAAAATGCTTAAATATAAAATAAGGACCTAAAAGTTATTGGAAATGAATTATAAATTTATTTTATATCATAAAATAGTAAAAATAAGGTTATTGGATTTTTAAAATGATAATAAAAAAGAATATTTTGAAAATCAATAATTCAGTGTTAATTTAAATGCTAAAAATAAAATCATTTTTCAAACTGCCTCGAATTTCAATGCAAACCAATTTTATTGGATCCGTAATGATAAATTATTTTAAAATTCCAAATTTCATACCAATTGGAGTTAGTATGTGAGTGTGCATAATATAAACGTAGGTCCAAAAATCAAATAAACTTCAATAATAGCACAAAAAAGGCTAATTTTCAAACGGACTCGGAATTTGATGAGACCAGGCTCATTAGAACCATATATATAAAACGTATCAAGATTTCAAATTTCGTACCAATCAGGATTAGTATGTAGTTGTATGAGTAGAAACGAATAAATGTAGACTAAATAAATAAGATATTAAACATAGGAGTAGCACAAATTCCTATAAGCCTAAGGAATTAGACAACTCACCCCTTGAGCACATGCCCCCTTCTAAGTGTCACTCTTCCATAATTTGACATTTCCTATATGTATATGAAGGTCAAGGGAGAAACCACTCCATTTTCATTACTTCTTCCTTATCGTTTTCTTTTCCTTCCTTCATTTCTCTTTCTTCTTCCACCCTAAGCCTCTACTGTTGGCCCTACCTCTCACCATAACCATCGCCACCCTCCTTCAGCCCTCACCACCGATGAAGCCTCCACCCCCTCCCCTTTGTCCCCACAAACCACATCTCTCCTCCAAAACTACTTTAAGCTCTCTTTTAAATTATTTACACCACATAACCTAGCTTCTACCACCACCAACCACCACCATCACCTCCCCTAACTCCCCCACCTGCCACATCATCCCTCCTCTTCATGTCATGTCATGCCTATGGGCCTCACCAAACCATGAGCCCGTAGCACCCAAAAACCCCACATTTTCTTCTTAAAACCCTTAAAGATCCGATCTTTCATCCTATAACCCAAGTTAAACCCCATATAAATACAAAAAATGTTGGTTACATAGAAGTGCTGTGTGTAAAAAGTGTTCGTTTGGTTGCTAACAAGGTTGCGGAATCATAAAAATCATTTCTTTAAATTTAGACGGAGTGGAAAGTTATGATGAGAAATTATAGCTCACGTTTGAATTAATATGTTACATATATGCTTATTGATGTTATATGTAGTTATATGTAAGTGAATATGTGGCTTAATGTGGTTTGTAGTTAGAGTAGATATAAGAATTGTTGAAGTTGGTTAGTAATTGATATGGTAACGTAAGTGATTTTGTTAGTTAAAACCCTAAGAAAAAGTTTGGTTAAATTCGACGGTAACTTGGTTGAAATGTTACATGTATGTGGGATAGCAAGTTAATATTTTGGTTGCTAAGTGATTAAGTAGTTAATAATGAGATTCTAATAATTTATCGCATCCAAAACGACATATATATGTAGTGAAAATGGCAATTGAAACAATTACTTGAATAACGAGTATTTGGAATGAATAGTAAACACCTACTTATATTGGCGCGACTTTTGTCAATATAAACCGGACATGGGTAGACATTCTGTGTGTTGTACGTTGATGTGTTTTGATATGGATTGCCCGGAAAATAATAACTAATCAGTTATTAACGACATTTAATATTTTGATTAAAAGTGGTTTAGAACAGTGTTTAAGTGGTGATGATCTTGACACTTAGGCTGAGAATGCCATGATTTGTTGGTTGATGATTAACAAATTGATGACACGTTGAACTCATATAAGTTGAATTATATGGTCGTTAATTGAACTTTATGCCAAATTGGGAATTAATCGAATAGTTTATTAATAAAATATTGAGTAAAAAGTAAAAGTTTGAATTGTAAATCCGAAATGATTTGGGAAGCTAGTTTAAATAATTAAGAATAGTTTCCGTAAAAGTCAAAAATTGTTTTGAAACATTTTTCGAGTAATCAAGGCATGTATTAAATTTTACTTTAAAAGTGTATAGTAACTAGGTAAAGTGAATTTTGGTTAGGGTGTTTGAGAAATGCTTTAACAAGATTTCTTTTTCAAACCTATCTTATTTATTTTTATAATGGGCTTCAGAAAAGTTTGGGCTTAAACGGATAAGTTTTGAAAATAATATTATTTAATATATAATACCCATTTAATAAAAATATTTGAAGTTGGATATTGAAAATATAGCTTTCAAAAATTATTCTATATGTTTTATATAATTAATAAACTATTTTAGAAGTAATTTGATTCGATTTTAATTTATAATCAAACTTTGGTTTGAATAGAACTAGTCGCGCAGCGGTAGTTCGCGAATTTTGACCATTGACCTCAAATTGACGTACTAGAAGATCCGACCGTCGGATTTTCCCAAAACGAAAAACGTTTGGTTCGAAATGAAAAACCGTAACACCCCAAATCTCGTAATGTCACCGATATGAGGATGCATTAAGTTTTGTGAAGCGCAATAATAATACGAGACTAATTATAACAAGACAAAATATATAAATGCAACGGAAGAATTTTAAACTTTTATTTCAAATCAATTTCAACATTACACTATTACCAAATGAACCATCAATGTCAAAACCATTAATTTATGTCTCATAAATCATCAGAGTGCAAAAAAAAACAAAAAAACATTCCCTCTCATGCCAAAACAATAAAACTAAATGAAACTGAAGTAATATGAGGAAAGATAAGTAATCCAAATTCTAGCTGAATAAAATCACAAATACATCTACTATCTTCTACCACTATGAGAACCTGAGGGGGAAAGGAATATGGAGAAGGAAAAGCAAAATAGATCACACATAAAGTCTGGCAAGTTTCAATGATTTTCAGTATCAGCATAAGAAGTATCAAGACAGATAAATGGTACTGGATATGAAAATATAGTATAATACGCAGATACGAAATAAACGAGACAACAAGGTAAGTAAAGATAAAGTGAGATCCTCATTCATATCCCAAGAACAAGTTTCTACACCAACTACTAGAATATCAGGATTGGGTGTTACCCTAATTACTACCCATGCGATCGGCTCCCTATTACGTAAATATCCCGTGCCAGCTACGACAATAGGGGATATCAGTCCTTAACCCGTCAATTTATAAGACACAGACTTATTCACTGGTGTTACAGCATTTTAGTTTCCCCCATCGGACCCATGCACGCTCATGACTCTGACGGAACGCCCCCGTACCTACCTTCCAACCTTTGAACCTCTTACAATCCATATCAGTAAAGCGTGCCCTAGCCTCTACCTAATGCGAGCCCCCTCTCTATGATACCAACAGGGATACTGACTGATACGAGTTCCACACAGCAAGATTGACACAAGCCAACCCCTAGGCTTGTGGCCCCAAGTAACTAGGATATAAGAGTCCTAAAACCGGATATAAATAATAAGGCATGAGACCTCTTAGCTAATTAATTAACAGGTTTAACTTAGTAGGTTTAAGTTCATTAACAGACGTGGCTGTAAATGACATTTCTTATAAATGTTATTCTGTGTACAACCCTCCCCCAAAAGAGACAAACACCTTCTCAGATGTATATGATTACAGTAACCAGTTGTACTTAAATTTACATTTGATCCTCATATTTTTCCCTAACATGTTTTACTTAATTTTAAATTAAGTCCAACCTATTTAGATTTACATGCTTGCATATTATTCCCTTTTTGTAATTACCCCAAATTTGCAGTCAAAGGTTCTCAAGTTATAATATGCCAAATTCTCCTTATTACCAATACAAGATTTTCCAATTTATACACAATTATAACGGAATTGACTTAGGCTCTCGATAGCCTAGGATCATCATAAAATAAAAGGGAAATGGAGAAAATAGATCCAAACTGAATAAGTAGGCATAAAAAAGACTGTAAATAAATAAAAGACAGAGAAAGGGGATAAGGAAGAAAGGTGTATATATGACCATATAATAACTGTAAACTGAATAGATAATTGACAATAAAATAACATATACACATATAAATAGTATTACTTTTTCAGATCCAAACATCTACTATCAAAATACTTGTTTTAAATAGTAGATCTAAAAATAACTAGAACTCATAATGATTTGATTAAGGTTCATAAAAATGTCCCTTTAAATTTGCTGTTGTAGAAAGCTAGAATTATCTTCTTTAGTCTATGTTTTGGAAGCACCTCGGCAACTTCTTATTTTTATTTAGAAAATAGCTTAGAGGAAGAAGAATGAAGAATGTTTGTGTGTAGGAAAATGGCGAGGCTGCTAGCCTATTTATAGATTAGCTAGGATAATTCTAAACCATTAGATTTTAGGTTTATAAATCCAGTCTTACACCTCAAGTTGAGTCAGCATATGTATTTTTCGTATAAAATAGTCTAGATTCAGGAGTAGGAACTTTCCCTACATGTAGTTGGGTCGATCCACCTACTACCCGGGTCGACACATGGGTCGACCCGCCTCAAACCTGGGTGGACCCCAGTGTCGACCCGGTTGGGGCTAGGTTGCCCACATATCGTTGTTTTCTACGTTCATTTTATATATTATATATACATATATTATACACTATTTTAGTTCAAACTTCTTTAGCTCATAACTTCTTCATACTTAATCTAATTTACGAAAACTAAGAGTCTATCCGAAATAAAATTTCATAATGAACGCAACGGTAAAGCCCGTTTTACCTAATATTGAATATTTTATTAATTAATATTCATTTTATTATCTTTATTATATAATTCTAGTGTATTAAATTATAGGGTGTTACAAAAGAGCTTTCAAATGAGATCTTAAGTTTTAAAATCCAACGGTTAGATTTTGAATAAAAACAGCGCAAGTGCAGTTATTGACCCGAAAATGAATTTTAAATAAATTAGCTATTTTTAAATTATTAAAAGTAGGAACAAATTATGATAAATTATAGTAAATCATTTAAAAGATATTTGGATTTAATATACCAAATTTTGTAAGTTAAAAAGTTATTTTCTAAAAAATAAGCTGTTTTAGCGACGCTATTTGCAATGGTTATTGGAACGATTTAAAATTAAAAAAATTGTGATAACCAGTTATATCCAAATGATTTAAAAATATATCCAAAGGGTTAGAATGAAGTATTAATGTAAATTTAGGGATTCGAAAGGTTTAAACCAAAGCTAAGTTTCCAAATAAAATGGGAATTGAATGGAAATCTATTTGATGATAACTGAAATAGGCCTCAGTGGATGAAGACCATTACTATATAAGGAATTTAAAAGGCCTTGTCGTTATTCCGCTTATAATATTAGTCTGATACAGGAATTTATATCGATTATAAGCTAATATGATTTCCGTGAAGATTTCATTGCAATGAAAGTTTGATTTTGGGTTTATCGTGAATGATGTTTTGAATAACGTTTTTTCGTTAACCCATGTAAAGGAAAGGATAATTTTCCAAGACGAGTTGAAATGAAATCTTTATTTAATTCGAACATAAAGATTTATTGAAAGAGTTTTTCCTAACAAACGACAATGGGAACGAGTATAAGTATCGTTTAAAAGAAGGCAAACATGTTTTTTCACATAAGCAATAAGATTAAGAAATCATAAACACGATTTTTGAGCGAGAGATATGATCAATGAAGGATTTAAACAAAAATTTAAAGTATGTAAATCTTTGATAAGATTTAGGGAGTAATTCCCAGATGAAAAGGATGATTTAAGTAAAAGAACATTCCCGAAATGGAATAAGACTCATGACCTCTTGTATATCGTTGTTGATTTTAAAGATGCGCTATTTATTCGGGATAACCGGGTTTCAACCCGTTGTGAATAACCATCCGACGTAATGAAAACGACGTTGACTGTGATTGAAGACTAGAGACCTTTACCTTGGAAGTATTGCTCGTCGATGCCTCGGGTAGCCACCCAATTATAGGGTCATATTGTGACGGCGACCTGACCATACTTAGAGCGATTCAGATGCAAGGGCTTTCATACCATGGTGGGGTCGTGGAATAAAGTGCTTCAGCTTCGTTTGCACCCCAGAACGAAATTGTGCATGGATGTGTTTCTGACACTTTATTTTCCAACATAACCAATTGGTTTCTATTGACGTTATATCAGCTGGTGGCGGAGAATTTATTCTCTTAGCTTAACACCCTCCTCTGAGACTTATGTACTCAAAGGATTATATCACCGATTATATGCTGTGAATTGAAAATGCGGCATGCTAACTGCTGAGCTGATCAAAGTTTTTGTTGAAAAACAGAACTTTGTGGATGATGATCAAAGCAGGGCTAATACATCATAGCTTTGTGTTGAAATGTGAATTTAGAGCCTCACGACTCGTAAATGGTCGAAAAGAGGATGATGGATAGTAGAGATAAGGGCATATGTTTCCTTCTAGCTAAAAAGTGATGTTATGGTATGGATCCCTGGAAATTTTACTTATGTGGATGATAGATCGAGGCGCCTCGGATGAATGGTCGTCACGACCGGGGAACGTTATGTTCAGGTAAGATTCCAATCGGCATGTTAGTGATGAACGAATTTGTCCCTTTGAAGGATCATGAGTTGAGTCCCGGGACATCCCACTAGAGGTGTTCCGAATGGTTAAGGAAGATCCTTTTCCTTGGTCATTATTGGAATCCAACTTCCTATATAAGTTTTGCGTTTTCAAATGTAACCTAATAGCCAACATAATGGGATGGGGCATTATACGAGCTAAGATTTATACATTTACTTTTGAAAGTGATTTCCACACCTAGACATTAATAATAATATCAAAGATATTTGTTTTAAGAATATCAAGCATATTTGGTTATTATAAGGTAAAATTCTATCCTCTGGTATGCGTTGCATTGTGTGATGGGACTTGAGTCATATAATAGCTTAAATTTTTAAAAGCATGAATTTTAATATTTCTTAATGATTATGGGATATGGATTATGGTTTGGTATCTAGTTCTCAAATTGATTAATCCAAGCCTGACCTGAGTGTTTTTCGCTCAGGTCAGATCCAAATGTGTTTCAGGTTTAAGCAGGTGGATGGGGAGTTTCCATTTGATTCAGGAATCTGGAGTTCTTCAACAAATGGAAGGCATATTCTACTATTTATACTTGGATGTTATGGATGGATGATGTAAGGATAGCATTTATACCTATTCGTGGTATGTCAAACTCTGATAATGTAATTGTTTTTTGCTGTAAAGATATATATTGAGTATTATATTTTGTTTATGTTCAGTTATGTTTGCTCTGATAAAATCCCAATGAATCGAGTTTACGGTATTTGATTTTGTAGTACATGAACATCGTGGATGTGTTAAGTATCGACTATCAAAGGTCAGAAATTTTGTTTATCGCAAGACTTTCCAATGAAACTTACTTTTTTAACTGGACTTGCGGTTTATAGTCGGGTCAAAAGGCAAGCGGATTTGGGTCGTCTCGTCTGGTATCAGAGATTTGGTTTAGTGATAAAGCTTGGCTTTGTGGAGTAAAGACTTATCAAAGATAGGATCAATAGTATCCTAGGACGAATAACTAGTCAGAGATATGATCAGTGGTATCCTAGAATGAGTGGCTCATTAGAGATAGGGTCAGTGATACCCTAGAATGAGTTGAACACACACACACACATATATACATACATACATATATATATGAGACATATTTATAATTTTGATTTTTAAAGTAATAAGTATTTTGGAAAAGAAAAAGAAAGAAAAATCATGCTTTGATGAAATAAAGATCAATTTGAGAATTTAATCAACTAATGGGTTGTTGGAAGTGTTATATGATAGCTAATTTACCTAATTAAGGGATGATTATGAAGTTAAACATTGGATTAGGATAAGTAAATGGAATTTTCGCAATTTTGGACAGTCGATAAATTCTGACACATATTAGGTTGAAATTTATAAAGGAAATTATATTCATGATTTTGGACAGTGAATACATATAAAACTCATTTATTGTTTTAATTAAAAAGTGTAGATTTAAAAGTGTTAGTTTAAACTTGTTTACTAATTAGAAACTCTTTGATTTAAATTGTAGAGAGGTAGAGGTAGAGTTGGAGGTAAGCAGTCGTCTGTTCTTCGGTATTTGGCCCAGTTTCGGGAGCTTTCTCCACCCACTAATTCTTTTGATGATACACGGAGTAGTGGTACTTTTGACTTTTCTAGTCACGGCAGCAGATGCTACGTCAGCATATAGACCCATAAGAGTTATAAATTCTGAATCTGATTCAGCACCTACCCCCATAGAGTTAGACTCTGTGCAGCCTGAGGACTAGGGCAATTATGACAATTGGATAGTGGAGGATGATGATGGGATTGATTTATATGCTGAGGACCACATTATCATGGATTATTTGATAATAGTAACACTTGTAGTAGAGATTTAGCCTCCCCCTATACTAGAGATAATACCAAATTTTATCTCAAAGGCGATCCACGAGGAGCCTAAGCCCGCACTACTTAAGATATCACCCCTAGAGATGGACGAGCCTGTATTGGATATAGCACCAGAGTACTATGACAAGATCAAGCCTGAGATGGATCTCGGTAGGGGAGGATGATTATGATGGAGATGATGAGATAGATCTAGAGATGGAGTTGGAGGTAGATAAGGACGGCTACGATGCTGACGACGAGGAGGAATTCATAGAGGATGATCCTGATAACTTTCACGTGCATTAGATTATGGTACCCAGATGGGGTAGTTGGGAAGTCCCTAATTCGGATGACGCTGTAACGACCCGTATTTTTAGTCAATTTAAAATATGAATTTTTTATTGATTTTTAGTGGATTTTAGATGGTCAAATATTGAATCTAGACTTGAAAAACTATTGAAACTAAATTCTAACTTTGTTTTATAATTTACTAAAGATAATATAAGATTAGTGAACTTCTAAAATTGATTAAAAGTACATGTATTACAATTCGATAATTTAATATTATTTTAATCGCCTAAAAATAGACATTTTTCAAACGATCTTGGAATTCGACGAAATTAGTTTTATTGGATCCATATTAGTGAAATATAGTAGGGGTTCAAATTTCATATTGATTGGACTTACGGTTTGATCATACGAGTTGAAAATGCGTAGGAATCACTTATTGAAATTCGAGTGAAATTGAGCAGTTCTGGATAGTATTCAAAAAAAATTAAAATATTGAGAAAAACAGACTTAAAATGGTTTAAAAATAAATATAGATGATAATGAACTCGTTTATAAATTTTCTAGTTAAGTTTTATCTATAAAGATCATTAGTTCATTTACATTGGTTTATAATTGGAAATTTAAATCGTTTAGAGATTTACATTCGTAAACTGGTATTTGGAAGCCTTTTAATTTTATTTTAAAAGGCTATTGAAAACCTTAATGACATGTTAACATGCTAATGGTTTCATAGAGTTTAAATAACATTAAGTGGAGATAGTATCTTCCCTATGTAAACCTTAAGTGTAAAGTTAAGTTTAATAAAAAGTAATCGCTCCTTTTTTCACCAAATTCCTAAGCTCCTCCTAATTTAGACAACTGATGCCCTTACCTAACCACTTGTCCATCTCTTCCATTTCACCATTTTCCAAATGTACCTAACCATGTGATAAGAAAGAAGGTTTTCATTTTCATTTTTCCTTTATTTTATTCTTCCGTCTTCCACCTTATCTCTAATGGCTACCTCCTCCCTACTCTACCACCACCACCGGCCTCCATAGCTTCTCTGCCCCCGCGCCATCATGCCATGAACCCCATGTGGTCAAACACCACTTTTCTTCTCCTAAAAGCGTAAAACTCTCTTCTTTCTTCCAATTTCTTACTACCTTAGCTCCTACACTCTTCCTACCGCTACCACACCTCCCCTAGATCCCCACACCACTTGCGCCTCACCCCATACTCTCCTCCTTCAAGGCAGTATACCCCACCCCAGACCAAGCCTCCATCCTTGAGCCAAAAATCCCTCTTTTACCCCTTGAACCACTCAAAAATTCCACCTTTCCTCTTCTTAAGTACAAGTAAAAACATATATGTCTATATACTTAAGTTATGATAAAATTTAAGTGCTAAAGTTTCTAGCTTGGTTTCTAAAGTGAAGTTAAAGTCATAGAGAGCCCTACGTTAAAGAATGGAGGAGTGGATCCCTAGGTGAGAACTTCTCACTCGCATTTCGATAAATTAGTCACTTATGTTGCTAATGATGTTCGTAAATTGTTTATGAAGTTAATAGTTTGCTATTGATGTTTGGGGTTGGCAAATGATGGTTATGTTTGTTATTAATGTCATTTGAGTTGGCTTGGGTATTAATGAGTACTAAAATTGTGAACACTTAGTTTAAAGTGTTAAAATGTTTCCTTTAGGTGTTAACTATGTAAACACTTAGTTTAAAGTGTTAGAGATATTGATTTTGTTAGAGATATTGATTTGTGAGTCAACAATGTGGATACCCAATTTTAAGTGATAAAAGTGTCACATTTAGGCATATATGGTATGAACACTTGTGTAAATGACACCATATGATGTTACTGGATGTTGTACAATACTATTGGATGTTGTATGATGTTATTGGATGTTATAATGAATGGTAAATGGTTATTGGATATGTTATTGGATTGTTTATTTTAAGTGTTGAGTGTATTAACACTTATGTTAAACGATATGCATTTGGAAATTAAGTGTTAAAGTTATAAATATTTAAGTGAATGACACATATGTATGGATACATATAAATAAATGAAGTCTCTTTCGAAAAAAAATACCAGACATTCTAGGATGATAGAGAAGATAGTGCCTAGCGTTGGGTTTGGAAAATATAGTTTCTTGCTCTCCCTGCCTATCCTAACTGATCGGGTGAACGGGATGGTTAATTTGAAATTTATTTAAATTTAGAAATGATTTAAATTTAAGATTTAATTTTGAATTTAATCGAATATTTTATTAATAAGATATTAAGTAAAAAATAAAAGTTACATTTTTAATTCCGAAATAATTTGGAAAGATAGTTTAGGTGATTACGAATAGTTTTCGTAAGAATAAGAACTTGTTTTGAACTATTTATAAGTTATAAAGGCATGTTTTCAAATTTGAATTGTAAATGAATGGTAACTTTAAAAAAGTGAAGTTTGGTTTGGGTACCCAGGAGATGTTTTAATAAGATTTTATTTGCCACATTATCTTATTTATTTTTATATTGGACCTCCAGAAAATTTGGTTTTCAAATAATGAATTTTGGAAAAATAATATTATTTTAATGATTTAAATAATATTAAAATGATTAAATAATGGAATATTTATTTTTAAATTGAAATAATTGAAATATGGATTCCAAAAGTAATTATATCTATTTTATATAATTATAAACTATTTTGGAAGTAGTTCGATTTAATTTTAATTATAAATCGAAATTCGATCTGAATACGACTAGTCGCGCGCAGTAGTTCGCGAAGTTCGACCATTGAATTTAAATCGACGTACCGGGAGATCTGACTGTCAGATTTTCTAAAAAATACGTTTGGCTCAAAAAGAAAATATCTTTCAAATGATATGTAAAGTTTTAAAAACCAACGGATAAATCTTGGGATAAGTGAAAAAAATGAATAAAAATAACGCTAGTGCTGTTATTGACCTAAAAATGAATTTCAACTAAAAGAGCTATTTTTTAATTATTAAAAATAGAGATAAATTATGATAAATTATAATAAATGGTTTAAAAGTATTTAAAGTGATAAAATGAAGTTTTGGATAATATAAAAGTCATTTTGACTAAACTAGCTAATATAAGCCTATTCGTAGAGCTTTTGTGACGTTGTTAGAACATTCTCTGAAAAGAGCTATTTTAAGATTTTAAACTCAATTGTTTTCATCTATGACTTGAGTAATCATTTTTGAATGATTATTAAATTAAATTTGGAATTTAATGGAAATAGATTTGGTGATAATCGAGATAAGTATCTGTAGATGAAGATAAATATTATTTGAGGAATTAAAAAGGTTTCGCTCTTATTCCACTTATAATGTTAGTTTGATACAGAAATTTATGTAGATAGTGAGCTGATATGATTTCCATGAAGATTCCATTACAAATGGAAGTATGATTTTGGGTTTTCTGTGACTAATGTTTTTAATAACATGGTTCTTGACCCATTTAAAGAAAAGAATGGTTTTAAAGATTAAAACTAAGTTAGAGTTTTAATAAATCTTTCAATAAAGATTTGAATGAATGAAATGAAAAGGGTTTAATGAAGGTAATTAGAACTTACCAAAATAAATGTAGATATAGATTAAGGGCAAGGAGCTAGTTACATTCTATCACATGTAGAAATTGCCCTAGACCGGAAGAATGAGACCGGTGTCATCCTCTTCGTTTCATTTGAGAAATAGGTTGGGATAAGGTAAGTATGTTTTCCAATAAAGATAAACTGGATCTTTTAAGTGAGATTGGGAATTAATGAACGGAATCAATAATGTAATTAGATTTACCAAAACACATGGGAAATTAGATATGGAGTACAACCAGTTTTGCTCCATGGGATTAATAGGATGGGAATGGGATCTTGATTTAAATAATAACTTTTGGGTTAAGGTTTAATTGAAATCAAGGAATAATCCAAGATAAAATGAGTTGTATGATATCCCTATATGTTCTCCACACGTTTTTAAAATGCCCTACTTATTTGAAAAGATAGGATTTCAACCCATTTTGAATAACTATACGACGTAATAGAGCAATTGAAGATATTGAAGATGGTGGTTGATAACCGAAGATCTTCACATTGGTTGGATTGCTCATTGATGTCTCATAGAGATGATCCCCCATTATGAAGTTATATTATGACAAGCAATCTGGTCGTACTTGAAGTGATTCAGGTTGAAAGGACTTTCGCACCCAGGCGGGGTCGTGGAATAAAGCGTCTTCGGTTTCGTTCAGTCCTAAATGAACTTATGAATGGATGTGTGTCTGACATTGTATTTTACGGCATAAACAATTAGTTTCTATTGACGTTATATCAATTGGTGGTCGCGAATTTATTCTCTTAGCTTAACACCCTCCTCTGAGACTTATGTACTTAGAGGGTCATATGTTAATAGACACTGATTATATGTTGTGAATTGACAATGTGGCATGCCAAGTGATGAGCTATTGATGATCAAAGCATGTTTAGTTAATCGTAGCTTTGTATAATGAGACTTCGACAAGCCTCACATCCTGGACATGACCGAAACAGGAAAAGATGCAGTAAGGTTATGGAGGTCGTGCCCCTTAAGGGGCCACCATTTCCTTCTAAATTTTTGAAGCAACACAATGGTATTGAGTCTAGGTGTTTGCTATGTAGCTTTGATATGGTTGTGTTATGGTATGAAGCCCTGACATTTTACTATTGTGGTTTTTTTGGTAATTCAGGTACCTGTGGAAAAGGTCAGTAATGACCAGGAAATGGCGTACTCGTGTGGCATGGCTTTGAGTGCACCGACGACCTTGTGTCGGCAGAGAAGGGTTTACTTCTCGGGACGTACCTCTATAGGCGTCCCCATTTGGTGAGGAAGTTCCTTAGCCTTCGTCGATTGTTGGAAAAACCCACTTTGTGAACTATTTGGGTCGGTATACGATTCTGAACCCGGACCATTTGTTACGTGCCCATACGACTTTCTATTGTAGATCCTACGCAAAATGCATTGGAGGTCAATATAATATTATGGTTACTATGCTGGCTAAGATTGATACATTTATTTGCGAAAGTGATTTTCACAATATTCACTAATAATAATGCAAGAAGATTTTCACGTATCAAGCATATTTTGGTTAATATAAGGGAAATCTCGCCCAAGTGCGCGTTTGCATTGTGTGTGTGGCGCGAGACCATATGGTAGCTTCATTTCCTAAAGAGCATTATGAATTTTTATGCACTAGTATTCATACGTCAAAAACTCGTTTCATGTTATACGGCGTGGTCCTTTGAATTACCTTACTTTAAAATTGAAAGTAACTGTTTTAGTTGTCACACCAGTCCTATGATTGACTTGGATTTTATTGTTTCCCATCTAAACTCTAGGTGCCATATTTTCCACATGGGCAGCCTGGTAGTTTTGGTTTTGCAGATTTAACCTTGGTCTTCCGCTAAGAGTTTTATATTTCTACTATGTATGTATTTTTAGTATACTCTGACATATTCTTGTACTCTGACGTAATATTGTAATGATATTAATGAAAAGGTTCTTTTGTTCTGTGTTAATGTGTAAGTACCCCGACAATCCACCTTTGAGAACGGTTTAAGTCGGTTTAATTATCGAGTTGAATTAGGCTCGAAAGGGGACTGTTACCGAAGAGGTAAACCAAGACCCAGAGGAGATCATAGTTTCTAGGCCCTCTATGCATGACCCTGACAACTGTTAGGCAACCGGATGTTAGTTAATTTCGTTTCGGGGATATTATGGGTATACAGAATTATTAGCTTCATTTTGGTGCAATACAGGCACTTAGTACATATTTTGGAGCATGATACCATTTTGTATAAACCGCCTCAAGCACGTAGTACGTGCTCAGGTTGGTTGGTATAGATGCACATACATCGCTTATACCTTAAGTGGCACTATACACTAGGGTATAAGTTATGTTTTTTGATGTAGTTGATATTTTTGTTATGAAATGTTGATATATGATATGGCACCTTTTGGTAATATATACTGTCCAAACACTCTATTCTTTGCTCCGTCGTCGATTTCGAGGACGAAACCTATTTAAGTAGGAGAGATTATAATGACTCGAATTTCCATTCAATTTAAAGTACGGTTTTAAATATATATATAAGGGGAATTTAAAAGGTTTAAGTACAAATTCAGGACCTAAAAGTTGTTGAAAATGGATTATAAATTTATTTTATATTATAAAATAGTAAAAATAAGGTTCTTATAATTTTAAAATGATAATTAGAAAGAATATTTTTAAAACCGATAATTCAATGCTATTTTAAAAGCTAAAAATAAAACCATTTATCAAATGGTCTCGAATTTCAACGAAACCAATTTTGTTGGATCCATAGTGATAAATTATAAAAAGATTCCAAATTTCAAACCAATCAGAGTTAGTATGTGAGCATGCATACTATAAACGCAGGTCGAAAAATAATTAAAATTCAATAATAGCACAGAAAAGGCCTTTTTTCAAATGGACTCGGAATTCGATGAGACTCCGATACAATTTCTATCCAGAGCCTTGTATTTAATATCAAATGGGATTTTGGGTTTGTCGTAAACGGTGTCTTTATTAGCACTGTTCTTAAAACCCAGATGAGAAAAGAATAATCTTTTAATTAAGATTTTGTGAAGTTTTCCAATTAATTGATATTTAATTGGAATTGAATAAAAAAATTGTTTTTTGGGTTTATCGTGAATGGTGTCTTAAATAACACAATTCTTAAACCCAGTGTGAAAAGCATAAATCTTTTAATTAAGATTATTAGAGTTTCCAATTATATTCGGTAATTGGAATAAAATGGAATGTGAATTGGGTTCATTGTGAACTGTGTTGTTAACGACATTTGTAACACCCCACGTCCATTAATGTCCCTGGCAAAGGGAATGCATTAACTTCCATGGAGCGTTATTAGTGTATAGAACATAATATAACAAGACAGATACAAATATTGGTACTTGAAAATTTTAAAACAACTTTAATTGCAGCGGAGAAAAGGTTTGATTACAACAACTTCATAAACCAAGTACACTTAATATCCATCTTGACAAATTGTTTTCAGAGTACATAAAGTAAAAAGCATAACCCCAAACAGAAGTAGCCATAAAAGAGACGAGCTAAGCTTTATTTTCAGCAATCCAAGCACTTCCAAAAGAGAGAGAAAGAGATCCAAATCAAGCTCCGCTAGTACTAGTCTAACCCAGAGAACCTGGTGGGGGGGGGGGGGGGAGGAGGAAAAGAGGCGAAAACAAAGGGGGTCAGACATGAAGTCTGGCGAGTACCATAACTTTAACAATACAATTATTAAAGTAATTAGGATAAGGCATAAACTGGTAAAACAAGGAATGATTGTGAAGCAAGTGGGCAAGACAAAGCAAACAGAGGAATAATTTGGCGTTAATTGCGCTCCTAATCACTATAGGATAATTACTATACTGCACCAATGCTAATTACACCGCACCATTACTAATCACCCTAAAAGTTGATCCTGCCCACTGAACAAAATAATAATAATAATAATAATAACGGTAGTTTCGTGTACCCCTAGCTGTCTTTATAGGTGTCACCTACCCCTATCTCCACTAGTTGTACCCACTACCCTCCCCATTCTAATTACAATGTTTATTCATAATATGGCAGTTATACTCCTAGCTGTCTTCATAGGTCCGTCTGCTCCTATCTCCGCTAGTCGTACCCACTACCTTCCCTATTCGATCGGCTCCCTAACTCGTAGATACCCATGCTGGTCCCAAAGTGGGGTGTATCACTCCCCAAAGTGGCAACCCGATACCACTAAAGATGCACGACTTATATCTACATGATGCAACAACGTCTTACCTACCAGCCCGGGCCCATGCACACACATGATCCTGTTGGACTTGCGTTGCCACAGCTAACTCGTTTTAACCTCTTACAATCAAACTCAGTAAGCGTGTCCCATCCTCGACTTGGGTCGAGCTCACGAAGATACTTAATGGGTTACTGGTTTGAAAAGGGTCCCCACACAAGCTTTACACCTATGCTTGGTCCCCACTAGAATTTCTCACTTAACACCTTCTTATTCATGCCTTCTTACATGTTTTCAACTTGGTTAAGTGTTTATAATTATATCCCACATGTCACCCATGTTATTCACTAAACAAATCAACATGTGTTATTAGTTAAGCTTGTCTTAACCCTATCCGCTTATTAGATCAAAATATTATTGGTTAAGCTGGTCTTAACCCCATCCACTTGTATCTTATTGGTTAAGTCGGTCTTAACCTTATCCTGTTATCAAGTCAATATACATTATTGGTTAAGTTTGTCTTAAACCTATCAGATCAATACATATTATTGGTTAAGTTTGTCTTAACCCTATCCGCTTATTAGATCAATATATTATTGGTTAAGCTGGTCTTAACCCCATCCACTTATCAAATTAATATATATATATATATTATTGGTTAAGCTGGTCTTAACCCTACCCACTTACCATGTTTTTTATGATTAAGTACATCTTAATTCACAGATACATTGGTTAAGAGAATAACTCCCTAAGTATCAACCCCGAAGACCGAAATCAACATTAGATTGTTACTCAGAGAATCACTCACTCAACCAAACTTTTGTTTGCCATTCATATTCGTCTTTGCTCAGCATTAATTAATTATTAATGCACAGACCTCTCACATTAAGTCGATTACTTGTGGCTGCTGGATATGCAGGGCGGTTGTAACACCCCGAATTTTAGCTAATACTAAAATTCTCTAATCATAGGATAAATAATCTCAGATGTGGGAATTGGGGGTAACGGGCTGCGTCATTGCGTTCGTCTCGGAAAAATACGCGAAATAGAGTCCGAGTTTTCGAGAATCGGAGTCCGTATGGCCCGGTTATGGCCCAATGAAGTTTGCAGAAAAATTAAAGCTTAAAACAGATTTAGAAATTTAAATTAGGATTAGAACCAGCGGGTCCAGGCGGGAAAATTCCCGCCCTGACCATGTCGACAGGGCTGTCGACAGGGCTGTCGACAGGGGGAGTCGACTTGCCTGTCGACTTGCCTGTCGACACGGCGTCTCGAGCCAGAAGGTTGGGTGCACCAGATTTGGTTTTCTGGCTAGGGCTGGGCTGTGTTCTAGAGATTTCCTAAATCTAACGGACCTAATCTAACCTAGGGTTAATCTAAGGGCCTAAAACACTTCCTAATCCTATAAATAAGACCCCAACCCTACCCTAATTCATTCATAATTAGATCTTGTAACTAAACTATGGCAAAATGAAACTTGATCATGGCCTCCACAAATCAATGAAGAGAGTTGCAAGCTAATCAACATCTTCTTCAACTAAAGCTACTAGTTCTACTACATAAGTTTGCTAATCTTGGTTTTGGTGAGTTCCTATGGTTTTAATAATCAATTGTTAAATTGATTATGGTAGGATGTGATAAGACATGGCTATGTTTGTGGATAAATGTGTTTATGCAAGTTTGTATGATATGTGATTTGCAAGTTTTATGTTATATGCAAGGTTAATGCCATGTTTTATGATGCAAAACACTATGTTGAACATTTATGCATATGTAACATGTTATGCAAACTATATGTGAGAGTATATGCAAGTCATATGTAACATGATATGCAAGTTATGCATGTGATTTTATACATGCTAAGTATTTGGTGTTATGCATGCTAAGTATTTGATTTTATGCATGCTAAGTATTGGATTGTATGCATGCTAAGTGTTTGGGTTTATGCAAGTTAAGTGGTGTGTTTATGCATAATAAGTAATTGATTCTATGCATGCTAAGTAAGTGGTTTTATGCATGCTAAGTGTTTGGTATTATGCATAAATCATGACATATAAGTTTACCCTTTTAAATGTGATGCATACATATGTAAGATGACACCTTTATATGCTATGCATGCTTACCCTCCTTTAAGATGCAAGTCATATATGCAAATTCAACATGTTATGCAAGTTATGTGTATGCTTATATGCAAGCTCAACATGTTATGTAAGTTATGTGCATGATGTTATGTAAGTTATGTGCATGTTGTTATGCAAGTTCATATGCAAGTTATGTGTATGAGGGTATGCAAGTTATGTGCATGGTGTTATGCAAGTTAAGTTTATGAGATTATGCAAGTTATGTGCATGATGTTATGCAAGTTATGTATATGCTTAAATGCAAGTTTAATGTGATATGCAAGTATGTGAATGCTTATGCAAGTATGTGAATGCTTATGCAAGTTATGTGTAGGCTTAAATGCATGTTTAACATGTTATGCAAGTTATGAGAATGCTTATATGCAAGTTCAACATGTTATGCAAGATATGTGTATGATAATATGCAAGCTCATATGCAACATGTTATGCAAATCATGTGTATGATAATATGCAAGTTTGGGTTAAATGTAGTTGGGTTAATATATGCTCATAAATGCAAGTTGACATCCTCTTAACCCATGACAAAGTTATATGCTAAGCCCATGATATTTGTGATGGATCTTCCCCTTTATTATGTCATGAAATGAGGACGATTTACGTGGGGAACGATGGGGTTGGTAAATATGTTAATAAAAGTATGATTGGGTATGATTAAGCATACCATAAAATGAATAAGCATAAGTGGGAATTTACCTATTGAGTTAGGTCTACCCCATGGGAATTTACCTATTGAGTTAGGTCTACCCATGTTATGAAGAAAACTTGATATTAATTAGGGATAATTAATATGGGGGTGATTAATTAGGTTTAATTAATCAACTAAGACACGAGGTTGGACCCTTTTGTAGCGGAAGTCTGCCCGGAACCGACCGGCCATCCAGCGGCTACAAATGATTGGCCCAATGTGAGAGGTCTTAGCCATAAATTAAATACATGATTAAAGTAAAGACACGAGGTTAGACCCTTTTGATGACAGAAGTCTGCCCGGAACCAACCGGCATATCCAGCAGTCATAAAAGACGGTCTAATGTGAGAGGTCTTTATGAGGTCATGATCTTAATTAATGAATTAAGAAACACTTAACCATATTAGCATGTAGAGGGGCATGTGGGGTTAAGTGGGTGCCTTGGGTGGCATGTAGTAACTAGTGGGGGTGCCTTGGGTGGCATGAGGAAACTAGTGGGTTGCCTTGGGTGGCAATAGAAAATACGATTAGAATACTTAACCAAAGGGGAACATGTAATTAAACATGATTAAAGGGTTAAGTAAGTGCCTGGGGTGGCATGTGGAAATCAAGTAAGTGCCTTGGGTGGCATGTGGGAATCAAGTAAGTGCCTTGGGTGGCATGCGGAAATCTAGTGGGTGCCTTAAGTGGCAATTGAAATATAATTAGATGACTTAACCAAACCTTAACATGTAAGAGGGCATGATTATAAAAAGGGGTTAAGTGGGATGCACTGGATAAAATGACAAGCTTAAGTAGTAGCTTGTGGGGGCCCATTTCAACCAATATCCCAACGTATCTTTGTGGGCTCGACCCATGTCGAGTGACGGGACACGCATATTGGGCTTGACTATAAGAGGCCAAAACGGGGTAGCGGTGGCAACGCAAGTCCAACGGGCTTTATATGCGTGTGTGGGCCCGGGCTGGTAGATAAGCCGTTGTTGCACCATGTAGATATAAGCCGTGCACCATTGATAGAATTGGTTGCCACTTTAGGGGAGTGATACACCCCACTGTGGGGCCAGCACGGGTATATACGTTAGGGAGCCGATCGCTTGGGAGTAGTGGGGTACACCTAGTGGAGGTAGGGGCAGACGGCACCTACGTGGTCAGCTAGAAGTACCAGAAACTACTAGTTATATTTTCTAAGTCTTTAGGTGGGATCAACCTTTAAGTAGGAATTACTCTTGGTGGGTAGAACTGGTGTGGTGCAGTGTAGGAATTACCCTTGGGTGGGTAGATCTGGGGTGGTGTAAGCTAGTAATTATCCTTGGGTGGATAAATACGTCGTTTCGGTTATCGTAGTACATCCTATGTTTTGTTGGCTACTTAGTGTAGTCATTATCCCCAGAGGTACCGTATCTTGTTTATATCATACCCTAATTACTTTAATGGTTGTATTGTTAGGGTTATAGGACTCACTCAGTCTTATGTCTGACCCCGTTGTTGTTTATCTTTTTCCCCACCCTCAGGTTATCAGAGTGGACCTAGCACTAGTGGGCTTGGACCAGACCGCTATATCTATCTTTTGGGGCTTGGACCGTAGAAGTAAAGCTCGGTTTATCTTTTGGCTATTATCTATGTAATGGGATTATGTACTTCTATTTTATCAGGATGGATATTATGTACTTGACTCTTGTTATGGTTTTGTGATGTAACCAAACATGTTTTGTTAATGAAATGATGTTTTAAATTTTCAAGTATTACTTATATCTGTCCTGTTGTAATTTTTCTGTTCTATACTCACTAAAAATACTCCACCAAAACTAAGGCATTCCCTTTATGAGTGACCTTAGCGGGTGTGGGGTGTTACACGTGGTATCAGAGCTTAAGGTTACCGGAACAGATAAAATTTTTAGAAAAACTATTTTCTAGGAATATTTTTGAAAGGAGTATTTTCAAAAACATGTCTTTTAAGAGGAAAGTTTTTGAAAGAAAAGCATAATCCCCAATAGCCATATCTATATCTTTCGAATTCTCCATTTTGAATCTCTTCCTCTCTCTCATTTTGAGTTTCCCCTCCGCGTATAGATGATCTTTCTAAGATAGATAAGGATGGAAAACCACTTCAAGGGACTTAGACGTCAATCAGATTAGAAGTTGGTTCAAGAAGGAGGAGGACTGGTACGTACCTATAGGATAGACGATGAGAGGAAGGCTCAAATAGTTGTTTGGTTAATGAAGGATGAAACCTCATTGGTGGGAGGATACGAGTGGAGAATAGGGAAGAAAGAAGGCTAGTAGTTATCCTTTTGGGAGGAATAGGACACCTTATTAGGATTGTCCAAAGAAGCAAGGGCAAGGTATGGAATCTTCTGGAGGGTAGTTGTATTCCCTCACGCCTAGGGTACCAGATGGGGATAAGACCGTCTAGATTGGAGGTTGGATTTCTTTATTATCCAATTTGAACTTTATTTGGTTCTGACGCATCGAGTTCGTTTATCTCATCCTTGTTAGTTGGGTCACTGCACTTAGACACCAGTTTGGTAGATGATCCCTTAGTTATTTCAAACCCAATTGGGGCTCCATGATGTGTTTGGGTTTGAAAGTTGCTATACTTAGCGTTGAGTTTAAGATGTGATGCTTTTGGGCTTCACGGGCTATGGGTTAGTTTTGGGCATGGACTGGTTATCCAGTAGGGGTGCCGTTCTTGATTTTGAAGGGAGAATTGTTAGGCTTATGGGCCGCCTGGGTAACACTCTTGAGATCTCTTGTAATCCCATAGAATCTGTTATGCTAAGGTATCTAGAATCGCTTGACACGTCGGTCTAGAGTCTGCGATCTGTTAGAGCGGTCCGGGAATACCCGGATGTGTGTGAGGAGGTGAAGGGCTTGCCTCCGAAGCGGGAGATTGACTTCCGAATATATCTGGGAAATAATCCTAAACCAGTATCTTGGCCAGTGTGCCATATGGCTCCTCGTGAGAGGAGGGAACTCCATAAGTAAGTAGGCGATTTGCTTGAGAAGGGGTTCATAAGACGAAGTATATCGGAGTGGGGCGCTCCAGTAGTTTTTGTCATGAAGGCGGATGGGTCCCTCAGACTTTGTGTAGGCTAAAGAGAACTAAATAAACTCACAAAGAAGAATAGACACCCATTGCCGAGGATAGATGATCTCTTTGATCAGTTAGCTGGCGCCTCAGTATTTTTGTAGTAGGACTTAGCCATGGGATTTCATCAATTGAGAGTGGCTGAGGATGGAATAGAGAAGACTGCCTTTAGGACTCCGGATGATTTTTTTTTATGAGTGGCTGGTGATGCCATTTGGTTTGACGAACGCCCCCGCATACTTTGTTGATTTGATGAGAAGGGTGTTCAGGGAGTACCTGAATAAGTTTGTGATGGTCTTTGTGGAATGACATCTTGGTCTTTTCTAGGAGCGAAATAAGTTTTCATATGTGCTCAATAGGCTGAGCAAAGCCAGTATGGGATAAACGGTGGTTTTGGAGCGAGACTGGCGAGGACATCCAGAATTGGACAAGGGCTTAATTATTTAGCCATTTTTTTTACTAGTATCATCTCACGTAGGTCGTCTGAATTCGAAGGAGGTATCCCTTGGGTGTTTGTCTGATATTGGTTTAGGCCTTTGGGGCTTGCATTTGGGGGATGCCGAGTTCGACTAGGGTGGTCTGCGTGAGAGACAGTTGTAATGATTTTGGATGATATCCTGGTGGAGAAAGAGCATGCCCTACATCTTAGGGAAGTGTTGGAGACTCTTCGAGCGCATAATCTTAGGACAGTAAAAGTGGATGGGATTCTTAGCATCCTATGAATCTGAGATAGCGTATACACCTGGCAAGGGTAACGTGGTGGCGAACGCCTTGAGCAGAAAGAGGTTGTCCTTGAGTCCGTTGTCCGTGGAACAACGAAGCTTGGAATTTATCTCGATGTTTGATTTCAGACCTTCCGTTGATTATGTACCCGGTTTGCTAGCTTCCTTGGAAGTTAGACCTACTCTTTTGGGGCGGATTGGAGAAGCACAGAGGGACGACCCACAGTGGGTTGAGTTGGTAGAGAAGCTCATAAGGGGGGGGGAGTCGTCCATCCATTTGAGTAGGTACACCCTAGACGATAGGGGGTGCTTGCGTAGAGACGGTAGACTTTGTACCGCAAGACGAGGGTTTGAGGAAGGTTATTTTTGATGATGCACACCGTACTAGGATGACCATTCATCCCGGTGGGGACAAGATGTATCAAGACATGAAGAGGGTTTTCTTCTGGGCCGGTATGAAGAAAGATGTGGCCGAGTATGTCGCTCGATGCTTGGTGTACCAACAAGTGAAGGCGGAGCAAAAGAAACCAGGTGGGTTGCTTCAACCATGGGAGGTTCCGCAATGGAAGTGGGACAGCGTCTCGATAGATTTTATTGACGGGTTACCCAGATCGAGAAAGAGTAATACAGGAATTTGTGTGGTAGTACACAGGCTTACTAAGAGCGCCCATTGTATACCTGTGAAGAGTAAAGGAACCGCTCCATGGCTATCTTCAGTTTACATTCGAGAGATTATTAGATTGCATGGTGTACCCTCCAGTATGGTGAGCGATCGAGATCCTATCTTCACTAGAGAGTTTTGGAAGAGGGTGCAAGAGGCGGTAGGGACTCAGTTGTGTTTGAGTACCGCATATCATCCTCAGACGGACGGCCAGACCGAGAGGGTGAAACATATTTTAGAAGACCTTTTGAGGCTATGTATCTTGGATTTTGGAGGTACATGGGAGGAGCATCTTCCATTGGTGGAGTTGCCCGACAGACTTAGAGGTGTACATGATGTATTCCATGGGAGGAAGTGCCTACATAAGACCGCAGAGGTGGTAGAACCAAGTTTGCTTAGAGAAGTGGAAGCAGAGCGTGATGCGACGATTCGACGAGCTCCTACTTGCATCCTTGGGTCAGAGATTTGGAAGTTGAGAAACAGAGAGGTTCAACTAGTCAAAGTACAAAGGGGAGATGAAGAGGGTGACGCTACCTGGGAGACGGAAGCGAAGATGCGTTCGAGGTACCCTTTTCTTTCGGAGGGTATGTCCTTTTGCTTCTCCTTCATCGCATATCTTGTGCTTATCTTATCCTTAGTATGTCCTCTCGTTAGTACCTTTGACCTTCAGATAGGATAGTCCTATGGTTGAAACATGTGTTTGAGACATGTTATGTATGATGGATGCCAGTGGATGCAAGTGTTTGCTAATGGTTGCTCGTGGATGCATGTACACACACTCTAGGCACTAGATCGGCTCAATCACTTCATATTGCATATTGCATAAAATTGTGTGTAGGAAGCTATATTTATGGATGTATAATGATTGTGTTATCATATGGATGATGCATTTTGGTGAATGATTGTGCACTCATATAGATATTGTATGTGTCGATAGGGTTCTCTCGCATACATAATGGATGCATGGCACTATCATGGTTTGCATATGTTCATACATTAGATAGGGAACATATACACACACTTTTTGCATATGCTCATACATCATTAGAAATTGTTTTAAGGACAATGGATGCCCGTGTTTTGATGGATTGAGTAGATGGTTGTTTGGATGGTAGGATATGCATTCTCCTTAGCTTAGAGATTTCGGGGACGAAATCCTTTAAGGAGGGGAGAATGTAACACCCCGAATTTTAGCTAATACTAAAATTCTCTAATCATAGGATAAATAATCTCAGATGTGGGAATTGGGGGTAACGGGCTGCGTCATTGCGTTCATCTCGGAAAAATACGCGAAATAGAGTCCGAGTTTTCGAGAATCGGAGTCCGTATGGCCCGGTTATGGCCCAATGAAGTTTGCAGAAAAATTAAAGCTTAAAACAGATTTAGAAATTTAAATTAGGATTAGAACCAGCGGGGCCAGGCGGGAAAATTCCCGCCCTGACCATGTCGACAGGGCTGTCGACAGGCCTGTCGACAGGGGGAGTCGACTTGCCTGTCGACTTGCCTGTCGACACGGCGTCTCGAGCCAGAAGGTTGGGTGCACCAGATTTGGTTTTCTGGCTAGGGCTGGGCTGTGTTCTAGAGATTTCCTAAATCTAACGGACCTAATCTAACCTAGGGTTAATCTAAGGGCCTAAAACACTTCCTAATCCTATAAATAAGACCCCAACCCTACCCTAATTCATTCATAATTAGATCTTGTAACTAAACTATGGCAAAATGAAACTTGATCATGGCCTCCACAAATCAATGAAGAGAGTTGCAAGCTAATCAACATCTTCTTCAACTAAAGCTACTACTTCTACTACATAAGTTTGCTAATCTTGGTTTTGGTGAGTTCCTATGGTTTTAATAATCAATTGTTAAATTGATTATGGTAGGATGTGATAAGACATGGCTATGTTTGTGGATAAATGTGTTTATGCAAGTTTGTATGATATGTGATTTGCAAGTTTTATGTTATATGCAAGGTTAATGCCATGTTTTATGATGCAAAACACTATGTTGAACATTTATGCATATGTAACATGTTATGCAAACTATATGTGAGAGTATATGCAAGTCATATGTAACATGATATGCAAGTTATGCATGTGATTTTATACATGCTAAGTATTTGGTGTTATGCATGCTAAGTATTTGATTTTATGCATGCTAAGTATTGGATTGTATGCATGCTAAGTGTTTGGGTTTATGCAAGTTAAGTGGTGTGTTTATGCATAATAAGTAATTGATTCTATGCATGCTAAGTAAGTGGTTTTATGCATGCTAAGTGTTTGGTATTATGCATAAATCATGACATATAAGTTTACCCTTTTAAATGTGATGCATACATATGTAAGATGACACCTTTATATGCTATGCATGCTTACCCTCCTTTAAGATGCAAGTCATATATGCAAATTCAACATGTTATGCAAGTTATGTGTATGCTTATATGCAAGCTCAACATGTTATGTAAGTTATGTGCATGATGTTATGTAAGTTATGTGCATGTTGTTATGCAAGTTCATATGCAAGTTATGTGTATGAGGGTATGCAAGTTATGTGCATGGTGTTATGCAAGTTAAGTTTATGAGATTATGAAAGTTATGTGCATGATGTTATGCAAGTTATGTATATGCTTAAATGCAAGTTTAATGTGATATGCAAGTATGTGAATGCTTATGCAAGTATGTGAATGCTTATGCAAGTTATGTGTAGGCTTAAATGCATGTTTAACATGTTATGCAAGTTATGAGAATGCTTATATGCAAGTTCAACATGTTATGCAAGATATGTGTATGATAATATGCAAGCTCATATGCAACATGTTATGCAAATCATGTGTATGATAATATGCAAGTTTGGGTTAAATGTAGTTGGGTTAATATATGCTCATAAATGCAAGTTGACATCCTCTTAACCCATGACAAAGTTATATGCTAAGCCCATGATATTTGTGATGGATCTTCCCCTTTATTATGTCATGAAATGAGGACGATTTACGTGGGGAACGATGGGGTTGGTAAATATGTTAATAAAAGTATGATTGGGTATGATTAAGCATACCATAAAATGAATAAGCATAAGTGGGAATTTACCTATTGAGTTAGGTCTACCCCATGGGAATTTACCTATTGAGTTAGGTCTACCCATGTTATGAAGAAAACTTGATATTAATTAGGGATAATTAATATGGGGGTGATTAATTAGGTTTAATTAATCAACTAAGACACGAGGTTGGACCCTTTTGTAGCGGAAGTCTGCCCGGAACCGACCGGCCATCCAGCGGCTACAAATGATTGGCCCAATGTGAGAGGTCTTAGCCATAAATTAAATACATGATTAAAGTAAAGACACGAGGTTAGACCCTTTTGATGACAGAAGTCTGCCCGGAACCAACCGGCATATCCAGCAGTCATAAAAGACGGTCTAATGTGAGAGGTCTTTATGAGGTCATGATCTTAATTAATGAATTAAGAAACACTTAACCATATTAGCATGTAGAGGGGCATGTGGGGTTAAGTGGGTGCCTTGGGTGGCATGTAGTAACTAGTGGGGGTGCCTTGGGTGGCATGAGGAAACTAGTGGGTTGCCTTGGGTGGCAATAGAAAATACGATTAGAATACTTAACCAAAGGGGAACATGTAATTAAACATGATTAAAGGGTTAAGTAAGTGCCTGGGGTGGCATGTGGAAATCAAGTAAGTGCCTTGGGTGGCATGTGGGAATCAAGTAAGTGCCTTGGGTGGCATGCGGAAATCTAGTGGGTGCCTTAAGTGGCAATTGAAATATAATTAGATGACTTAACCAAACCTTAACATGTAAGAGGGCATGATTATAAAAAGGGGTTAAGTGGGATGCACTGGATAAAATGACAAGCTTAAGTAGTAGCTTGTAGGGGCCCATTTCAACCAATATCCCAACGTATCTTTGTGGGCTCGACCCATGTCGAGTGACGGGACACGCATATTGGGCTTGACTATAAGAGGCCAAAACGGGGTAGCGGTGGCAACGCAAGTCCAACGGGCTTTATATGCGTGTGTGGGCCCGGGCTGGTAGATAAGCCGTTGTTGCACCGTGTAGATATAAGCCGTGCACCATTGATAGAATTGGTTGCCACTTTAGGGGAGTGATACACCCCACTGTGGGGCCAGCACGGGTATCTACGTTAGGGAGCCGATCGCTTGGGAGTAGTGGGGTACACCTAGTGGAGGTAGGGGCAGACGGCACCTACGTGGTCAGCTAGAAGTACCAGAAACTACTAGTTATATTTTCTAAGTCTTTAGGTGGGATCAACCTTTAAGTAGGAATTACTCTTGGTGGGTAGAACTGGTGTGGTGCAGTGTAGGAATTACCCTTGGGTGGGTAGATCTGGGGTGGTGTAAGCTAGTAATTATCCTTGGGTGGATAAATACGTCGTTTCGGTTATCGTAGTACATCCTGTGTTTTGTTGGCTACTTAGTGTAGTCATTATCCCCAGAGGTACCGTATCTTGTTTATATCATACCCTAATTACTTTAATGGTTGTATTGTTAGGGTTATAGGACTCACTCAGACTTATGTCTGACCCCGTTGTTGTTTATCTTTTTCCCCACCCTCAGGTTATCAGAGTGGACCTAGCACTAGTGGGCTTGGACCAGACCGCTATATCTATCTTTTGGGGCTTGGACCGTAGAAGTAAAGCTCGGTTTATCTTTTGGCTATTATATATGTAATGGGATTATGTACTTCTATTTTATCAGGATGGATATTATGTACTTGACTCTTGTTATGGTTTTGTGATGTAACCAAACATGTTTTGTTAATGAAATGATGTTTTAAATTTTCAAGTATTAATTATATCTGTCCTGTTGTAATTTTTCTGTTCTATACTCACTAAAAATACTCCACCAAAACTAAGGCATTCCCTTTATGAGTGACCTTAGCGGGTGTGGGGTGTTACAGCGGTTCCGGCCAGACTTCCACCACAAGCAAGACTTAACCTCGTGTCTAAGCATCTTTTAATTTATGTCTTTGACCTCTCACATTATACTACCGCTTGTGGTTGCTGGATTTGCCAGGCGGGTCCGGGCAGTCTTACACCACAAACGAGTCCAACCTTGTGTCCTAGGCCTTTATTACTTATTTAATTTGTGCCTTTGACCTCTCACATTAGACTACCGTTTTGGTTGGTGGATTTGCCGGACGGGTCCGGGCAGTCTTACACCATAAACGAGTCTAACCTCGTGTCTTAGGCATTTATTATTACAGATTATTATTCAACCCCAATTTGAATTAATATCCCTATTTCAAATTGCCAATAACTTCCAATTTTAATCCATGTCCATAATTGTCACTTAAATTATGTCCATAATTACCATGCATATAAATTAGGCCAATTAATGTCTCAAATTGATTATATGCCTTTATGTCATTTTATGCCAATTCACAATTATGCATATTTAATATTTTCCCATTATCCCCACGTCGTTCGTACGTTGAACGTGAAATATGTTAGACTCGCAAATAGTCTAACTCATAAAAAAGAAAGAAACATCACAACTTGCATAACACAAAATAGATCTAACTAGCATAACATGGATCAAAACCGGCATGATTATGATTCATATTAACATAAATTTGCATAATCAACACTTGCATAGGCAATAGTCATAAAAATAAATTTGTATAAACTATGTACTGTCATGGATCTAAATGTATAGATCTAAACATGTAATTATGAACTTGCATATACGGATATGGTTTTCCTATGACTTGCATATGAATTTCATACAAACTTACATTCAAACTAGCATATGATTCACATACAAAACTAGCATAGGAAACATAAATTTGCATAAGTATGTTACTGCCTTGGATCTAAATATAGATCTAATATCAAAATGTGAACTTGCATATGGGTCTAAACATAGATCTAAACATAAAAATGTGAACTTGCATACAGGTCTAAACACATAAATTAATGTCACACTTTTCGCTTATAAACTAGCATATGTATATACTTGATTCACATATGTTTTACATCCCAACTTGCATAAGATTCACATATGTTTCAACATCCTAAACTTGCATACATATGTTTTAACATCGTAAACTTGCATAAGATTCGCATATGATTTAACACATAAATTTGCATAAGATTCACATAACATAAACTTGCATATGATTCACAAATTAACATATGTAAACTTGCATAAAATGAATCAAGTTAAACATGTATAATTGTACATATAAATAGAACTACCAATCATACAACAACAAAACTGTCATATGTTCACAAACAGACAATAACATCACATTTTTCAATAGACATGTTCTCATAATTCAATTACAACCCATCATAATTAATTTATTAATTATATTGTGAAAGAAATAGCACTCACAATCAAAAGAACAATCTTGTTTATCTGGGATCTGTATTCTGAAACTGAATTGCTCGCCTTTGATGTAGACTAATTGTTATTCTAATTTGGATTTAAATTTGATTTTGATTCTTGCTTCTATCTTGCTTTTAAGTTGAAGAAGGAATGGTGGCTAAACTAGAATGATCATGGACGGCATGGCGGCTCCTTGGAATGAATTTGTGTGATTTAGGGTTTCAGGATTATGGTTGCTTTTATAGAAGTTAAATCTTATGTGAGCCGTTAGATCATTTTAGGAGCAGCCAGAGCCATCCAACTAAAGCAAGTGTCACTCAGCCAATCATAGCATGACACATAAGCCCTAACAACTCAGAATTTGTCACAAAGCCAATCAGAGAAGGCCACGTAAAAAAGACAATCCTTGACCAACAAAAAAATGCACCACGTGAGCCACATGATGCGTACACGTCTTATATATATATATATATTCTTTTTATCTATCTTTCCAATTAACCATTTTCACACTAAACCACTTTTTGAACTGCGTTCACACTAAGCAACTTTTTAGCCAGTCCCCTAAAACAAAAATATGGCGCTGGCGGGGATCGAAATCTGTATCTCTTGTATGCAGATCACATGTTCTAACCAAATGAGCTACTAAGTCTTTTACTTACAAAACTTATAACAATGCTAAACATTTTTCTTTTCTCATTCTTCTTTTTCATGTTTTGCTGCAATATTTAATTTAAAGATATCTTCTTCATACAGAGTCCGATTTACACAAACTCGGACTCTATCTCAAGCAGAATTCTGAGGTGAACGCAATGGCGCAACCCGTTTCCCTTAATTCCCACATTTGAAATTAAGTATTCCTTAATTCGTTAATTTTAATATTTAAAATCACGGGGTGTTACATTCGCCCCTCCTTAAAGGATTTCGCCCCCGAAATCTCCAAGTTAAGGAGAATGCATATCCTAACATCCAATCATCCATCTATTCAACCATCAAACACAGCATCCATTGTCCTTACAAGATTTCTAATGCTGTATGAACATATGCAAAAAGTTCGTATATATGTTCCTTATCAAATGCAAAATCAGGCGGTCTACTAATTCAGTTGACCTCCTTATTGCAAATCATGATAGTGTCATGCGTCCATTATGTATTCGAAAGAATCCTATCGATACAAATTATTCCTACATGTGTGCACAACCACTCATCAAAATGCAGCATCCATGTGATAACACAACCATTATACATCCATTAATTTAAATATGCACACACATTTATATGCAACATGAAGGTGATTAGGTCGATCTAGTGCCTAATGTGTGTGTACATGCATCCACGGGCAACCACTAGCAACTACTTGTATCCATTTGCATCCACCAAACATAATATGTCTCAAACACATGTTTACAACCATAGGGTTCTTCCTAACTAAAGATCGAAGATGTCATCGCAAAGATAATACTAAATGATAGAACAAGTATCAACAAAGCGGTAGAAAAAGGAGAAGTTAAAACATACCCTTAAAAAGGAAAGGGTACAGCGTACGCATCTTGTCTTCCGTCTCCCAGGTCGCGTCTCTTTGATCATGTCCCCATTGCACTTTGACTAACTTGACCTCTTTGTTGCGTAGCTCTTATACCTCCGACCCAAGGATGCATGCAAGAGCTTGTCTAATCGTAGCCTCTCCCTCTACTTCCACTTCTCTAAGCATGTTCGGCTCCACTACTTCCGCGGTATCTTGTAACACTTCCGCAAATATGATACGTGAAAACATGTCATGAACATCACTAAGCTAGTTGCCTCTTCTCATGTCCTTCCAAAACCTAGGATACATGACCTCAAAAGATCTTCAAGGATTTTGTTCACCCCTTTCTGTCCGTTCACCCGTCTGTGGGTGATCAACGATACTCGTACTTGCCGCCTTTTGCATATCACCTTTTCCTCTTGCACCAAAAACTGCTCCAAGCCCTGTCTCGCAAGCACTGGTATACACTGTGAATGACTTACTTCCATCTGGCAAAACTAAAACTGGAGCGGTCGTCAAAACCCTCTTCAAATGTTGGAAAGCATCATCACAGTCAACATACCAAGCAAAAATCGAGTTCTTCTTCGTTAACCGAGTAAGTGGGGCTGATATTTTCGCGAAGTCCTTAATGAGCTTCCTATAATAACTAGCCAGCCCTAAAAAGCTTCTTACTTCTGTTGTGTTCTTAGGAATCTTCCAATCTTGGGTTGCCACCACCTTTGTGGAATCCACAACTATCCCTTCCTTAGAGACCACGTGTCCTAAGAACCTCACTTCTTTTCTCCAAAAATGGCACTTGGAGAACTTAGCTTTAAGTTGATGCGCTCGTAGGGTCTCTAAGACTTCCCTAAGATGTAGGGCATGCTCTTCTTCACTTTTAGAGAAAATTAGGATATCGTCCACAAAGACTATCACAAACTTGTTTAGAAACTCCCTAAACACCCTACTCATTAAGTCAACAAAGTATGCGGGTGCATTCGTCAAACCGAAAGGCATGACGAGCCACTCGAAGAAACCGCCAGGAGTTCTAAATGCAGTCTTATCTATGCCATCTTCAGCCACCCTTAGGTGATGAAACCCTGTAGCCAAATCCAGTTGCGTAAAAAACGAAGCACCCACCAACTGGTCGAATAAATCATCTATCCTCGACAATGGGTGTCTGTTCTTCTTTGTTAGCTTATTCATCTCTCTATAGTCCACGCACAATCTAAGTGAACCATCAGCTTTTGTAGCAAAAATGACTGGAGCGCCCCACTCCGAAATACTCCTTATGAACCCCTTCTCAAGAAATTCTTTCACTTGCTTACTGAGTTCTCTTCTCTCTCTCGGAGCCATGTGGCGCACTGATAATGCAACTGGCTTTGCATTATCTACTAGGTATATTCGAAAGTCCATCTCGTGCCTCGGGGGTAGACCTCGAACTTGATCTAAGACGTCACTATATTCACGGATCACACGAACAGATTCCAAATCATCATTGGATGCATCAAGGGATTCTAGGTAGCTAAGCATTACCGGACCTCTAGGGTCACAAGAAATATCGAGGGTCTTTCCACAACGATTCAACAATCTAACTACCCTTCTTTAACAATCTAGGATGACACTGTATCTAGCTATCCAATCCATACCTAGAATCAAGCCGTAGCCCATGAAGCCAAGAACGAAGGCATTGCATTCAAACCCAATGTCCAAGATAAACACTCTCAAATCCCGACAAATCATTGAAAGAACTACCAATAGGATTTGAGACTACTATGGGATCCGTAACTAGACTAATATTTAGGTGCAGTGTTTCAACTAACGAAGCACATACAAATGAGTGTGAAGCGCCAGAATTCAAACAAGGTTCGAATAGGATGATCAAAAAGAAAAACCAAATTTCCAACCAAGATATACTTCTACCTCTATCAGGTATGTCAGTCGTGAGGGAACGCGTCTGCCCTCCAGAAGATCTTGTACCTTGTCCTTACCTTTGCCTTTTGCTTCTTTGGACGATCCTAATAAGATGTCTTGTAATGATAACATCTAGTCTTCTTCTTCTTTCTAACGTATTTATTTAAGTAGTCAGGTATTTCACAAGTGTGGCCCTTCCTTTTCTCTTGGCCCCTTGTTATCCTTATCGCCTTTCTTTGGATCTACTTTATCGTGTGTCCTTTCCATGTCTCTCCTGCACATTCTCTGTTCGTGGCCTCCTACCAAATAAGGCTTCGTTCATCATTAACCAAGCAGCTAATTGAACCTTCCTCCCGTCATTTATCCTAAAGGTACCAACAAGTCCTTCACTTCCTCCTAATTTTGACAGACATCCAAGTCCCATGAAGTGGTTTTCCACCCATCGTACGGAAGTTCTTACATATCTTAGAAAAAGCATCTATATGCGTGGAGGAAGAAATTAAAAATGGAAAGAGGAAGAGATTCAAAACAGAGAATCGAAGGAAATATATATGGCTCTTGTGGGTTATGTTTTTAAAACAAACAAACTTTTCTCTTAAAAATACTCTCCTTTAAACATATTTTTGAAAGTATTTCTTTACAAAATGCTTTTGAAAAACAGTTTTTTTTCAGAATTCATATCTGTTCTGGTAACCTTCAGCTCGGATACCATGTGTAACACCTCACGTCCATTAATGTCACTCACGAAGGGAATGCATTAACTTCCATGGAGCGTTATTAGCATATAGAACAGAATATAACAAGACAGATACAAATATTGGTACTTGAAAATTTTAAAACAACTTTTATTGTAGCGGAGAAAAGGTTTGATTACAACAACTTCATAAACCAAGTACACTTAATATCCATCTTGACAAATTGTTTTCAGAGTACATAAAGTAAAAAAGCATAACCCCAAACACAAGTAGCCGTAAAAGAGATGAGCTGAACTTTACTTTCAGCAATCCAAGCACTTCCAAAAGAGAGAGAAAGAGATCCAAATCAAGCTCCGCTAGTACTAGTCCCACCCTGAGAACCGGGGGGGGGGGGGGGGGGAGGAAGAAAAAAGGTGAAAACAAAGGGGGTCAGACATGAAGTCTGGCGAGTACCATAACTTTAACAATACAATTATTAAAGTAATTAGGATAAGGCATAAACTGGTAAAACAAGGAATGATTATGAAGCAAGTGGGCAAGACAAAGCAAACAGAGGAATATTTTGGCGTTAATTGTGCTCCTAATCACTATAGGATAATTACTATACTGCACTAATGCTAATTACACCGCACCATTACTAGTCACCCTAAAAGTTGATCCCGCCCACCGAACAAAATAATAATAATAATGGTAGTTTCGTGTACCCCTAGCTGTCTTCATAGGTGCCGCCTGCCTTATCTCCACTAGTTGTACCCACTACCCTCCCCATTCTAATTACAATGTTTATTCATAATATGGTAGTTATGCTCCTAGCTGTCTTCATAGGTGCCATCTGCTCCTATCTCCGCTAGTCGTACCCACTACCTTCCCCATTCGGTCGGCTCCCTAACTCATAGATACCCGTGCTGGTCCCACAGTGGGGTGTATCACTCCCCAAAGTGGCAACCCGATACCACTAAAGATGCACGGCTTATATCTACATGATGCAACAACGTCTTAAATACCAGCCCGGGCCCACGCACGCACATGACCCTGTTAGACTTGCGTTGCCACTACTAACCCGTTTTGACCTCTTACAATCAAACTCAGTAAGCGTGTCCCGTCCTCGACTTGGGTCGAGCTCACAAAGATACTTAATGATTTACTAGTTTGAAAAGGGTCCCCACGCAAGCTTTCCACCTATGCTTGGTCCCCACTAAAATTTCTCACTTAACCCCTTCTTATTCATGTCTTCTTACATGTTTTCAACTTGGTTAAGTGTTTATAATTATATCCCACATGTCACCCATGTTATTCACTAAAAAAATCAACATGTGTTATTGGTTAAGCTTGTCTCAACCCTATCCGCTTATTAGATCAATATACTATTGGTTAAGCTGGTCTTAACCCCATCCACTTATATCTTATTGGTTAAGTTGGTCTTAACCCTATCCGCTTATCAAGTCAGTATACATTATTGGTTAAGTTTGTCTTAACCCTATCAGATCAATACATATTATTGGTTAAGTTTGTCTTAACCCTATCCGCTTATTAGATCAATATATTATTGGTTAAGCTGGTCTTAACCCCATCCACTTATCAAATTAATATATATATATATATATTATTGGTTAAGCTAGTCTTAACCCTACCCACTTACCATGTTTTTTATGATTAAGTACATCTTAGTTCACAGATACATTGGTTAAGAGAATAACTCCCTACGTACCAACCTCGAAGACCGAAATCAACATCAGTTTGTTATTCAGAGAATCACTCACACAACCAAACTTATGTTTGTCATTCATACTCATCTTTGCTCAGCATTAATTAATTATTAATGCACAGACCTCTCACATTAAGTCGATTACTTGTGGCCGCTGGATATGCCGGGCAGTTCCAGGCAGACTTCCACCGCAAGCAAGACTTAACCTCGTGTCTAAGCATCTTTTAATTTATGCCTTTGACTTCTCACATTAGGCTACCGTTTGTGGTTGTTGGATTTGTCGAGCGGGTCTGGGAAATCTTACACCACAAACGAGTCTAAGCTCATGTCTTAGGCCTTTATTACTTATTTGATTTGTGCCTTTGACCTCTCACATTAGACTACCGTTTGTGGTTGCTGGATTTGCCGGGTGGGTCCGGGCAGTCTTACACCATAAACGAGTCTAACCTCGTGTCTTAGGCATTTATTATTACACATTATTATACAACCCCAATTTGAATTAATATCCCTATTTCAAATTGCCAATAACTTCCAATTTTAATCCATGTCCATAATTGTCACTTAAATTATGTCCATAATTACTATGCATATAAATTAGGCCAATTAATGTCTCAATTTAATTATATGCCTTTATGCCATTTTATGACAATTCACAATTATGCATATTTAATATTTTCCCATTATCCCCACGTCGTTCATACGTTGAACGTGAAATATGTTAGACTCGCAAATAATCTAACTCATATAAAGGAAAGAAACATCACAACTTGCATAACACACAAAATAAATCTAACTAGCATAACATGGATCAAAACTGGCATGATTATGATTCATATTAACATAAATTTTATTAATCAACACTTGCATAGGCAATAGTCATAAAACATAAATTTGCATAAACTATGTACTGTCATGGATCTAAATGTATAGATCTAAACATGTAATTATGAACTTGCATATACGGATATGGTTTTCCTATGACTTGCATATGAATTTCATACAAACTTACATTCAAACTAGCATATGATTCACATACAAAACTAGCATAGGAAACATAAATTTGCATAAGTATGTTACTGCCTTGGATCTAAATATAGATCTGATATCAAAATGTGAACTTGCATATGGATCTAAACATAGATCTAAACATAAAAATGTGAACTTGCATACAGATCTAAACACATAAATTAATGTCACACTTTTCACTTATAAACTAGCATATGTGTATACTTGATTCACATATGTTTTACATCCCAACTTGCATAAGATTCACATACGTTTCAATATCCTAAACTTGCATACATATGTTTTAACATCGCAAACTTGCATAAGATTCGCATATGATTTAACACATAAATTTGCATAAGATTCACATAACATAAACTTGCATATGATTCACAAATTAACATATGTAAACTTGTATAGGATGAATCAAGTTAAACATGTATAACTGTACATATAAATAGATCTACCAATCATACAACAACAAAACTGTCATATGTTCACAAACAGACAATAACATCACATATTTCAATAGACATGTTCTCATAATCCAATTACAACCCATCATAATTAATTTATTAATTATATTGTGAAAGAAATAGCACTCACAATCAAAAGAACAATCTTGTTTTTCTAGGATTTGTATTCTGAAACTGAATTGCTCGCCTTTGATGTAGATTGATTGTTATTCTAATTTGGATTTGATTTTGATTCTTGCTTCTATCTTGCTTTTAAGTTGAAGAAGGAATGGTGGCTAAACTAGAACGATCATGGACGGCATGGTGGCTCCTTGGAATAAATTTGTTTGATTTAGGGTTTCAGGATTATGGTTGCTTTTATAGAAGTTAAAACTTATGTGACCCGTTAGATCATTTTAGAAGCAGTCAGAGCCATCCAACTAAAGCAAGTGTCACTCAGCCAATCATAGCATGACACATAAGCCTTAACACCTCAGAATTTTTCACAAAGCCAAGCAGAGAAGGCCACATAAAAAAGACAATCCTTGACCAACAAAAAATGCGCCATGTGCGCCATATGATGCGTACACGTCTTATATATATATGTATATATATATTCTTTTTATCTATCTTTCCAATTAACCATTTTCACACTAAACCACTTTTTGAACTGCGTTCACACTAAGCCAATTTTTAGCCATTCCCCTAAAACAAAAATATGGCGCTGGCGGGGATCAAACTCTGTACCTCTTGTATGCAGATCACATGTTCAAACCAATTGAGCTACAAAGTCTTTTTCTTACAAAACTTAGAACAATGCTAAACAATTTTCTTTTCTCATTCTTCTTTTTCATGTTTTGCTGCAATATTTAATTTAAAAATATCTTCTTTATACGGAGTCCGATTTACGCAAACTCGGACTCTATCTCAAGCAGAACTCCGAGATGAACGCAATGGCGCAACCCGTTTCCCATAATTCCCACATTTGAAATTAAGTATTCCTTAATTCGTTAACTTTAATATTTAAAATCACGATTTGTTTTGTAATAACCCGGAAATCTGGGCCAGTTTAAAATTTTTATTTTGGCAATTTTTGCGAATTTTGATTATTTAAAATGAATTATTTTAAATAATAACAACGGGAAATTTATTTTGAATAGAATTCGAATGAATATATTTATATAGTTCTTCGTTAGAATATAAATATTTATTTATAATTATAAAAGGAATTGAAAATGGCGCGGTAGTTCGATAATTCGATTTCAAATTTCAAATGGATGTAACGGGTGCAAAATAAACCGGATTTTAGTGAAACCAAAATTAATGGAATCTAATTGAAAATATCTTTCCAACGAATCTGAAAAATTGAAATTTCATAGCGGGAATCAAAAGATATGTCCAGTTGAAAATTCTGAATAGTCGCTATGGAATTCAGGCCCTTAAAAATGGGAATTTTGCAAACGACCTCGGATTTTGACGAAACCACTTTTGTTGGATTCGGGATGTAAAGTTATTTCTAGGTTTCAAATTTCATAATTTTTTGAATCAATATGTGAGCGTGGCAAAGGAAAACGCATTTGACCAATTTCAGTTGATTTTAATCGACTAGAAAATGGCCATTTTTCAAACGATCTCAGAATTCGACGAAACTAGTTTTGTTAGGATCGTATCGTCAATACGAAGCTAGAAAATATTTTTCTGGAATTTTTCTAGTTAGTATGTGACCCCAGTAAATTGAAATGCGCGTTCAAATTCAATATATAGAGTTATATGTTGATTTTGACGGACACTGATCGAAACAGTCGAATCAGTTTACGATACATATCCCATTGTGTTCGGAATGGGGGTAATTAGCTATAGATGACAGGCGGTGGGCCTCGTTTCGAGGTCGAAATAAAAAGTCAACTTTTTTGTTTGAAATAAAAAAAAAAAATTTATCCTTCTCTCTCCTCACCCTTATCTCTCTCAGCCCCCCTCCCCCGTTAAAAATCCGAAATCGACAAAGGAAAAAAAGGGGGGGTCGCTGTCGCGCCAGACCCCCCATCGACGTCGACCTGCCTCCGCCCCCCCTCCACATCGCCGTCGCCCCCCTACAGCTCCCACCCTCCGTCCCTCCACTTCCCCATCGCCTTCTATGCCTAACCACGCCGCCAAAAGGGGACCCGCCACCGAGCTAAGCCCCAACCGAGCATCCTCCTCCCCGACTGACGCAGCAGCACGCCCCCACCACCACCTACCGACCACCAGAGACGTCCATCCCCTCCTCCAACCCCTAGATCTGAAAAAGAAGTAAGTTTTTATGTATACACATTTATTCTATATTATTTTCAGTTTTAAAATGTTTATAAAAATCAGTTTTCTTATATAAAAGACATTGGTTTAAATCAATTTGACTAGGAAGATGATATGATAATAAAAATCAGTTTTGATATAGATAGTGTATATATGATTTTTATCTATAAGGATATCGTTTAAAAATATAATTTTTATATTATAGGAGTAATAAAAATATAGTCTTTATTAGGAGAAGAGCAATATAAAAATTCAATTTTTATATATTGAATAGTGAAGTAAAAATTCAATTTTTATATATTGAATAGTGAAGTAAAAATTCGATTTTTATATATTGAATAGCAAAGTAAAAATTCGATTTTTATATATTGAATAGTGAAGTAAAAATTCGATTTTTATATATTGAATAGCAAAGTAAAATTTTGATTTTTATATATTGAATAGTGAAGTAAAAATTCGATTTTTATATATTGAATAGCAAAGTAAAAATTTGATTTTTGTATATGTAGTGGCTACGGACGATGAAATTGACAAAGGGAGAGAACGGCGAAGATTTCTACAGAAGAAGAGTCATGGCGTTTGGATTAGCTAATCAGTGAGAACTTCTCACCTTTAACTTTCTTTTTCTAGTTAAAAATATATACTAGGATGCAGACGGTGTTTAGTAGCACCCGACACCCGTCATCCACAGACCATGGATGGCTTGTATGTTTGATTGTTTGTTGTGGTGAAAATTGATTGTGTGATGTGATGCGAAATGAAATAAAATATTTATATAGTTAAAAATATTTTATAGTTAAAAATGGAATTTTTAACGTGTCTATGAAATGAAATAAAAATAAACAAATCGGACGATTTGTTTATATACACACATTTGATTGATATTGATTGGGACGATAAATTTTACACATCGCCCAACTGCACAAATAAAATCTGTGTTTGATTGTTTGAAACCCCACACGGGTATTGGGATAATAGATGACATACACTAATCCCAATAGTTAGTTGTATGTCGATCGATTGATTGACAGACTGTTATAAGCGTTAAATATTTACATTTGATGCTTATGCAGTGTAGAATGCACTTTGGATGATGGTTGATTATTCATCGTTGTTATTGTATACATGTGTTGTAGAAAATCCATATAATTAACATAATATGGTAATTGATTGTGCCTCATTCCAGTTTTGAAAAAGAAATATTTGAAAAGAAATATTTGAAATAGAATATTTGAAATAGAAATATTTGAAATAGAATATTTGAAATAGAATATTTGAAATAGAAATATTTGAAATAGAATATTTGAAAATAGAAATATATGAAGTCGTTTTGATTAGATTGACGCCATTTTGACGCGAACGAGATATATATCGATTTTATTCATTTTTCAATGAATATTGAAAAGAATTGAAATTCGAATTATATTGAAAAGAATTGAAATTCGAATCAGATTGACTTGAATTGAATATAAAACGAATTCGAATTGAATATAAAACAAATTCGAATTGAATTGAATATAAAACGGATTCGAATTGAATTGAATTTAAAAGAAAATGAATTCAAATCGAATTAAAATCGATTTGAATTGAAATCAATTTGAAATGAATTGAAAACGAATTTATATTGGAAAATTCAATTTTGATTTGAATTTGAAATGAAGTTGAAATCGTTTCAAAAACAAATTTAAAATGATTTATAAAATACGTTTTAAAAGGAAATCGACGAAGTATATATTATATATAGAATATATTGGCCTGAATAGAACGCGCCGATCCGCGGTAGTTCGCGAATTCCGACCATTGACTTCGAACGGATATTACGGGAGATTCGACCGTCGGATTCTCCTAAAACCGGAACCGTTGGGTTCGTATCGAAAAGAGCTTTCTAACGAATATTGGAAATTAGAAATCTAACGGCTGGATTTGGAATTATGTCCATATCAAATTTGAAAAAGGTCGCTGTAAGTGCAGTTCGATGGCCATTGATGGAAATCGACTGTACGGGCCTTGATAAAATTATTAAAAATAGTAATAATTTGTGTAAAATCATAAGAAATGATTTGTGAAGAATTGGGATGAAAAACTCCATATTTGAAAAGATAAAAATAGATTTTTATCGAAATGAACTAGTTTTGAACTAGAATTATAATTCTATTTATTTTTAAATAAATAGATTGAATTTAAAAAGGGTTTTAAAAGTAACCAGAATTTCCAGTAATTGAATTGGAATGGATTTGAATCGAAATTATCTTCGGAATATTTCGATATTAGATTTCGTGATTATACAGATGTTGTTATGGAAATTTGAAAGATATTTATATATCACTATTTCCAATACGATGTTTGTTGGTCGTAGAATTTGATATTGAATATAAGCCGATATATTTTCTATTCAGAGCCTTGTATTTAATATCAAATGTGATTTGGGTTTGTCGTGAATGGTGTTTTCATTAACACTGTTCTTAAGCCCAGTTGAGAAAAGATTAAATCTTTTTATTTAGATTAAATGAAGTGTACCAATTAAATAATATTTAATTGGAATTGAATTGGTATTGATTTTTGGGTTTATCGTGAACAGTGTTTTAAATAACACTTGTTCTTTAACTCGATAATTAATGGAACGTGATTTTGGGTTGTCGTGAACAGTATCTTCAATAATACTGTTCTTAGACCCAAAGGAGTTAAGAAATTCAGAAACTAACTGTCGGTTAGCTAAGCAGAATTGATTTATGGGGTATTGATCTGATGTTGGTTTCGGCCTTCGGGGTTAATACTTAGGGAACTGCTCACTTGCTATTTACGGTTAGGGACTGATAGAAATGTGATGTGATTTTGGGTTTATCGTGAACCGTGTTTTAAATGACACTGATTCTTTAACCCAGTCACAGATTAAAACTAAGTGGAGTTTTAATGAATCTTTAATTAGATTGAAATGATCGAGAATGGAGCATCACCAGTTTTGCTCCAGGCGATAGTTAAATCTTTAATTAGATTTGAACGGGAAATGGTAATTAAATTTACCGATAACACCGTGGTGTTAGATATGAAGTATTACCAGTTTTACTTCATGGGATGAATAGGTTGGGGTTGGGAAATTAAAACAAATGATCACTTCGGTAAGGTTCGTTAATCCCGACTAGTTTGAATTGATATTCAAAGGAAGATTAAAGAATAAATTTAAAGGATTTATCTTTGATAAAATTAATGGGAACCTTTCCCTATGAATGTGAAATTTAGAAACTAACTGTCGGTTAGCTAAGCAGAATTGTTTTCTGGATATTGATCTGATGTTGGTTTCGGCCTTCAGGGTTAATATTTGGGGAATTATTCTCATGATTAATTTACGGTTAGTGACTGATGAATTGGAATGAGGCGTATGTTGTGTTCGTGTAACACTTATTTAAAATATACGCGAGTTATTTGGAAAGACCGGGTTTATCCCATTCTGAATAACTGATACGACGAAAAGTCGAAGATGAAGACGGTGGTCGAAGACCGGAGGTCTTCACGTCGTTTGGGTGATTACTGATGATCTTGATTGGGATGTACACCCAAGAAGATGGAAACAGTTGGTGGTCGTCCAGACGTACTTGGAGATCGATGGATATGCGAGGTACTAGGTGCCTCCGGTTTCGTTCAGACCCAGAACGGACTTGTAAATGGACTGTGTGTCTGACATCGGATTTTAGTCTGTGTGATTGATTTCTATTAAATATATATCTGTTTGGCGGCGGAGAATTTATTCTCTTGCTTAACGCCCTTCTCTGAGACGTACGAGCTCAGGGGTTATATACTGATGGATATCAAACGCATAGAGTGAATTGCCTGTGTGGCATGCCTAAGTGGCAATATGATCAAGGCTTCTGTTGAAAAGCAGATTCTTGCGGTGGATGATCAAAGCACGGCCTGTGTGGCATAGCTTTGTGTAACATGAATTCGCGAGCCTCACACCCCGGTTGTGAACCAAAAACGGGAGACGGACATCAGGGAGGACATGCGTTTCTTTCTAGCTAAAAAGTGGCGTCAGTGGTTTTACACGCCCTGACGAGTTTGACTTATGTGGTTGTTGATGTTGCGAGGCGCCTCGGTTTGATCGGACGATCGGGGTCCGATGGAGTCATTCGTTGGCTCATTTACGCCCCAAAGGGCGGGAAAACGTAGTGTTCAGGCATAATAATCCACATCGGTGGACCGGCCCTGACGATCCAAGGGGCAGTTGCGGCTGTTCCTGAGGCTCGGGCTAGACAGTCTCGAATCGGTTGAGGACTATCTTTTGCCTCGGTTCATAGATGGAAATCCAATTTCCAAATACGTGATTTTGCGGTTTTAATTGTAGAACTAGTATGGCAACATGATATATGGTACCCATGCCGCCTATGATTGATACTTATGATTTGAAGTTGTTTTATACACTATACACTGATAATAGTATCAAATGATTTATTTTAAAATGTATCAAGCATTCTTTGGCTGTTACAAGGGAAAACCCTATCCCCCGGCTTGCGTTGCATTGTGTGATAGGACCTGGGTCTTATAACAGCTTCATTTTTCTTTATTTAGCATTGCGTTGTTTGTTTTATGCACTGGTGTTCTTGGGAGGAAACCCGTTCCGTGTTATACGGCGTGGTCCCTTGATTTACCTAACTTTGAAATAAAGACTAATAACTGTTTTAGTTCTCACACAAGTCTCATGACTGACCTGGAGTTTATTGTTTTAACCTAAACTTTGGGTGCCCTTATTTTGACACGGGCAGCTAGTAGTTTTGGTTTTGCAGATTTATATTCACAGGATCCTGGTTTACAGCTGGAACGATATCCGGAAAGCTTTGTATCCGTATATCCCTTCTAGTTGTGTATTGTATTATTTTCCGCTGCTATGTATTTAAATGTAATTTAAATCTCTGATATTTCTGTGTAATATTTATTCATTTATACTCTGTATATTCTTGTAATCTGATGGATTGTTGTAATATGCAATGAAATGTTCTTCCGTCTGTGTTCTATTTTGTGGCTTGTTCTCGAACTATCCGCGCTTTCCTTCACGGGGAAGTTACGGGATTTTACATTTGGTATCAGAGCTTTGGTTTACCAAGCTCAGAGGACAAGACACATTAGAACCATACGAAAGAATTCATCAGATATTGGATTAGTAATATCCAATTAGAATGACTCGTTTGAGATGGGATCAGTAGTATCCTAGAACGAGTGTAAAGGGTATATTTTTGAAAATGAAAACCAGTTTGGTTTTAAAATTTAAATCAATTATTTGTATTTGATTATTTATTTGTATTGATTTGGACAGTCCAGTATATAAAGATTTTGCATATACGCCTTGCAAACGTGTATTTGAAGTTTTAATATACTGGATAGATATAGAATTACACTCTAATCGTCCGGAGATGATTTTGATGATGGAGCTCCATCATTAGAATTTATGTTCGTGTGACGAAAGTGGGCTTTCTATATATTTCCTATTGACTGGTGTGAGAACCAAAATTAGATAGGGCCTATTGTTATGATTTGGCATCAAAAATCTGATTTTTTGACTATGTATTAAAGTTATGAATTTCAAAAGCTAATCAACTAATAGATTGATGGTTGTGTTGTTGATTATTGGTTGATTGTAATAACCCGAAATTCTGAGTCAGTTTAAAAATTTTATTTTGGCAATTTTAGCGAATTTTGAATATTTAAAATGAATTATTTTAAATATTATTGACGATAAATTTATTTTGAATGGAAATAGAACGTATATATTTATATGCGTCGTCGTTAGAATATAAATAATTATATATAATTATAAATAGAATTGAAAATGGCGCGGTAGTTCGATAATTCGATTTCAAACTTCAATTGAATGTACTGGGTGCAAAACAATCCGGATTTTAGTGAAACCAAAAATGTTAGGATCTATTCGTGAATATCTTTCCAACGAATCCGAAAAATCGAAATTTCATAGCGGGAATCAAAAGATATGTCCAATTGAAAATTCTGAATAGTCGCTATGGAATTCAGGCCCTTAAAAATCAGAATTTTGCAAACGACCTCGGATTTCGACGAAACCACTTTTGTTGGGTCCGTGATGTCAAGTTATTGCTAGATTCCAAATTTCATAATTTTTCGAATCAATATGTGAGCGTGGCAAAGGAAAACACGTTTGACCAGTTTCAGTTGATTTAAATCGACTGGGAAATGGCCATTTTTCCAACGGCATCAGAATTTGAAGAAACTAGTTTTGTTAGGACCGTATCGTCAATACGAAGCTAGAAAATATTTTTATGGAATTTTTCGAGTTAGTATGTGACCCCAGTAAATTGAAATGCGCGTTCAAATTCAATATATAGAGTTATATGTTGATTTTAACGGAAACTGATCGAAACGATCGAATCAGCTTACGATGCATATCCCATTGTGTTCGGAATGGGGGTGAAACGCTATGGACGACAGGCGGTGGGCCTCGTTTTGAGGTCGAAAATAAAAGTTGCTTTTTGGTGAAAAGTAAAATAATTAAATAATAAAAAAAACCCTTATCTCCTTTCGCCCCCCCCGTTCATATTCATTTCAATAGATAAAAAAAGAGAGGCATTGACGGAAAAGGGGGAAACCCCTGTCGCCCACCACCGCCGCCGCCAGAGGCTGGCGCACCCCCCCTCCTCATCTCCGACCTCCCCTTCCCTCCACCCACCTCGCCTTCGTTTCTCCCTCTCTTCGATCGACGCACCTCCGAACCCCCACCTTCGCCGATGCCGCAGCACCCCCAAGCGACCCCGCTCCACCTTCCTCTCCTCCTTTCTCCCCTCCCGCTCCGTCCAGACTTGAACGAGGCCCCCAGTCCCCCAAAAACCCGAAGCCCTAGGCCTCGCGCAACCCTCCCCTGGCCCGCCGCTTGCCCACGCAGATACCCCCGACCCTCCACAGCTCCGACGCGAGCTCTACCAGCTCGAGGCCCCTTTTTTTCCTCTAGACGCTGTAAGTATTTTATTTTATTTTATCCTATTTTGTTTTATTTTAATTTACTTTAAATATTCGGTTTAGGATAATTAAAATGGCCTTGTTTATTTTCTGATTTTTGTTTCTGAAATATAAATATAATTTTCATATTATATAGATAATAAAAATGTGATCTTTATATGGTAAAATATGAAAAAAAGATATTTTTAAATATGAAAAGACGATATATTTAAATATGAAAAGACGAAATTTTGATATAAATAGCGAAATAAAAATATGATTTTTATATATTGAATAGCGAAGTAAAAATATGATTTTTATATATTGAATAGCGAAGTAAAAATATGATTTTTATATATTGAATAGCGAAGTAAAAATATGATTTTTATATATTGAATAGCGAAGTAAAAATATGATTTTTATATATTGAATAGCGAAGTAAAAATATGATTTTTATATATTGAATAACGAAGTAAAAATTCCATTTTTATATATTGAATAGCGAAGTAAAAATTCCATTTTTATATATTGAATAACGAAGTAAAAATTCCATTTTTATATATTGAATAGCAAAGTAAAAATTCAATTTTTACATATGTAGAGAATACGGGCAACGAAGGTGACAAAAAGGCGAGAACGACGAAGATTTCTCTAAAATGAAGAGTCGTGGAATTGGGATAGCTATCGGTGAGAATTTCTCACCTTTCAATTTCATTTTCTAGTTATATATATATACTAGGATGCAGACGGTGTTTAGTAGCACCCGACACCCGTCATCAACTGACCATGGATGGCTTGTTTGTTTAATTGTTTGGTTGTGTAGTTGGTTAGATTATTTGGTTTGAATTGAATTGTTTGGTGAAATGGAATGGATTTGATTGATGTGTGAATGGCGTGGGCCATCACTAGACCGGGGATAAGGCTAGGCCTCGTCCCGTTTCTAGTATCGTGCCGTTATGCCGCCGAAATTTTCTAAAATAAGTTAGAAAAATAGAGATATCATTTTATTTGATAAATGAACGGAATAAAAATTCATGTGTTAAAATAAAATATTTTATCGTTAAAAATATAAATTTTAACGTGAATGTGAATAAATAAATATTCATTTACAAACTGAACGGTTTGTTTATGTACACCTATTTGAAGGACATTGATTGGGACGATAAATTTTACACATCGCCCAACTGCACAACTAAAATCTGCGTTTGATTGTTTGAAACCCCACACGGGTGTTGGGATGAAATTTGAAGTTCACTCATCCTGATTGATTAAATATGTCGATCGATCGATTGACAGGCTGTTATAAGCGTTAGATATCTATATTTGATGCTTATACAGTGTAGTGCACTTTGGTTGATGGTTGATTATTTTTCAATGCTATTATATACATATGTTGTATGGAATCCATATAATTAAATTTATATGGTAATTGATTGGGCCTCATTCCAATCGGGAAAATAAAGAATATTATAAAATAAAGGTTCATGTGTTGACAGTACTCATCCGTTGAGATTAGTCATGTGTTGAACGAAATATTTTAATAATAAAATATACATCTTTATCATATTTAAAATTAGAACTACTTCACGGTGGAGTCTAATTGAAAATCAAACGATAGATACCCAAATTTTATAAAATATTTTAAATAACAAAAATAGCCACACGTGGATAGTACTCATTCGTTGAGATTAGTCGTGTGTGGAGAAAAAAGATAAATATTCATTTGTCGAATAGAATAACGGAATTATTGAAATATAAAGCCGTATTAATTGGAGATGCGCTATTTTGACGCGAATCGATATTTATATCGATTATATTCGTTTTTATAAATTGAATTCGAATTGAATATATAACGAATTTGATTCGAATTGAATATATAACGAATTTGATTCGAATTGAATATATAACGAATTTGATTTGAATTGAATATATAACGAATTTGATTTGAATTGAATATATAACGAATTTGATTCGAATTGAATATATAACGAATTTGATTTGAATTGAATATATAACGAATTTGATTTGAATTGAATATACAATGAATTTGATTTGAATTGAATATATAACGAATTTGATTTGAATTGAATATACAACGAATTTGATTTGAATTGAATATACAACGAATTTGATTTGAATTGAATATATAACGAATTTGATTTGAATTGATTATAAAACGAATTGAATTAGATTTAATTATAAAACGAATTGAATTTGATTTAATTATAGAAAATGAATTGAATTTGATTTGAATAGAAAACGAATTTGATTTGAATTGAAAACGAATTCGAATTAAATTGAAAACGAATTGAAATGAATTCAAATTGAATTGAAATTTGAATAGAAAAGAAGTGAATTTTAAAAAGAATTTATAAGGAAAAATTCAATTTTTGATTTGAATTGAAATAAAGGTTGAAATAACTATTTATAAAATTCGTTTTAAATAGAAATCGACGAAATATATATATAATATATATATATATATTATATATATAATGGCCTGAATAGAACGCGCCGCGCCGCGGCAGTTCGTGAATTTCGACCATTTATTTCAAACGGACATTACGGGAGATCCGACCGTCGGATTCTCCTAAAACCGGAACCGTTGGGTTCGTATCGAAAAGATCTTTCTAACGAATATTGGAAACTTGGAATCTAACGGTTGGATTTGGAGATACATCCAAATCAAATTCAAAAAAGGTCGCTGTAAGTGCAGTTCGATGGCCGTTGGTGGAAATCGACTGTACGGGCCTTGATAAAATGATTAAAAATAGTAATAATTTGTGTAAAATCATAAGAAATGATTTGAGAAAAATTGGGATGAAAATCTCCACATTTGAAAAGATAAAAATAGATTTTTATCGAAATGAACTAGTTTTGAACTAAAATTAAACCCGTTTATTTTTAAATAAATAAACTGGATTTGAAATGGGTTTTAAACAGAATTGATTTGTGGGTTGATCGTGAACGGTGTTTTCAATAACATTTGTTCTTTAAACCGATAATAAATGGAATGTGATTTGGGTTTGTCGTGAACTGTGTTTTAAATGACATTAGTTCTTTAACCCAGTAAAAGGAGTTTTAATGAATCTGCAATTAAATCGAAATGTGAGTTGATAATCTAAATTATCAAATTTAGAAATGAGCGAGAATGGAGTATCACCAGTTTTGCTCCAGGCGATAGTCAAATCTTTAATTAGATTTGAACGTGAAATGGTAATTAATTTTATCGATAACACCGTGGTGTTAGATATGGAGTATTACCAGTTTTGCTTCATGGGATGAATAGGTTGGGATTGGGAAATAAAATAAATAATTACTCCGATGTGATTCGCTAATCTCGACTAGTTTGGAAAACCATAAATTGGTTTGAAATGGTATGCAAAGGAAGATCAAAGAATAAATTTTAAAGAATTTATCTTGGATAAAATTAATGGGAACCTTTCCCTAAGAACTGATGAATTGGAATGAGGCGTATGTTGTGTTTGTTTAACATTTGTTTTTAATATACGCGGGTTGTTCGGAAAGACCGGGTTTACACCCATTCTGAATAACCGATTCGACGATATGTCGAAGATGAAGACGGTGGTCGAAGACCGGAAGTCTTCACATCGTTTGGGTGATTACTGATGATCTTGATTGGGCTGTACACCCAAGATGAGGGAATCAGTTGGTGGTCGTCCAGACGTACTTGGAGATCGATGGATATGCGAGGAAAGTGCCTCCGGTTTCGTTCAGACCCAGAACGAACTTGTAAATGGATTGTGTGTCTGACATTGGATTTTATTCTGTGTTGATTGATTTCTGTTAAATATATATCTGTTTGGCGACGGAGAATTTATTCTCTTGCTTAACGCCCTTCTCTGAGACGTACGAGCTTAGAGGTTATATATCGATAGATATCAATCGCATAGCATGAATTGCCTGTGTGGCATGCTGAGTTGCATGGATCAAGGCTTCTGTTGAAAAGCAAAGTCTTGTGGTTGATGATCAAAGCACGGCCTATGTGGCATAGCTTTGTGTATAGCGTGGATTCGCGAGCCTCACACCTCGGTATGAGTTAAAATGGGATACAGACCGTTGGGAGAACACGACGTTTCTTTCTAGCTTTGGTGGTGTCAGTGACTTACCAGCCCTGACATTTAAATACTTTTCACCTTTGTGGTTGTTGGAATGAGGCGCCTCGATTATAGGTCTGTAAGGACCGGGAAACGTGTGTTCAGGAATAAATAATCCTCTAACGTAAGTGAGGACCGGCCCAACCGATCCAGGATTGCCCAGAGTGTGTAGTCCTGAGACATTTGCTAGAGTGTTTCGAACGCGGAGAGGAGCTTGCCCCTTGCCTCGACTCATGATGGAAATCCAATTTCCAATACGTGATATTGCGGTTTTAATTGTAGAACTAGTATGGCGACATGATATATGGTACCCATGCCGTCTATGATTTATATTTATGATTGAAATTGTTTTGACACTATACACTTATTATAGTATCAAATGATTTGTTTTAAACGTACCAAGCATGTTTGGCTATTATAAGGGAAAACCCTATCCTCCGGCTTGCGTTGCATTGTGTGATGGGACATGAGTCTTATAATAGCTTCATTTTTTTGAAAAAGCATTGCGTTGTTTATCCTATGCACTGGTATTCTTGGGAGGAAACCCGTTCCGTGTTATACGGCGTGGTCCCTTGAATTACTCTCTTTTAAAGTAAAGTTTTAAATAACTGTTTTAGTTCTCACACCAGTCACATGACTGACCTGGAGTTTATTGTTTTAACCTAAACTCTGGGTGCCCCTATTTTTCGCACGGGCAGCTAGTAGTTTTGGTTTTGCAGATTTATATTCACAGGATCCTGGTTTACAGCTGGAATGATATCCGGAAAGCTCTGTATCCGTATATCACCTTCAGTTGTGCTTTGTATTATTTTCCGCTGCTATGTAATTTATTGTAATCTCTGATACTTATCGAATGTAATTTGTTCAATTATACTCTGTATATTCTTGTATCTGATGGAATTGTTGTAATATACAAGGAAATGTTCTTCCGTCTGCGTTCTATTTTGTCCTGTTCTCAAACGATCAGGGGTTTCGAACGGTCTAGATCGGTTTAACGACTGATTCGGATCGAGCGAAATTCCAGGCCGTCACATTTGGTATCAGAGATTTGGTTTACAGAGCTCGAGAACCAGACACGTTAGAACCATACGAAAGAATTCATCAGATATTGGATTAGCAATATCCAATTAGAATGACTCGTTAGAGATAGGATCAGTAGTATCCTAGAACGGGTGTGAAGAGTATATTTTTCAAAGGAAAACAATTTTGTTTTGAAAATTTAAACCATTTTATATGTATTTGAATATTTATTTATTTTGAATTTGGACAATCGAATATATAAAGATTTTGCATATACGCGTCATGAACGTATATTCGAAGTTTTAATATATTAGATAGATATAGAGTCACACTCTAGTGCCCGGAGATGATTCTACTGATGACTATATAGCATCAGTAGTGTGTGTTCGAGTTTCGAAGGTGTGATTTTCTATATATTTCCATTAGACTGGTGTGAGAACCAAAACTTATATAGATAGATTTATTTGTTGTGAATTGGCATCAAAAACATGATTTTTGTATATGTAGTAAAAATTATGAATTTGAAACTCTAATTCACTAATTGATTGATGTTTGTGTTGTTTGTTTATTTGTTTGATAATTTTGAACCATTTAGCCTAATTGCATCAAATATTGAATTGTAGTGAAAATTGGTCGCATTTGCTTGCATACACATATACTTACATTGAACAGGTCATAGCAAGGAGGCTAGAGCAGAGAATAAAATTTGTTTGCCCGACAAATAGGTACATGTTTACTATAATTTCCTATTTTGTTTGGGTGATGATGATTTTATGAGCCTATTGGCTAGCCGCTTGGCTTTTTCCTTTTCTTTTTGAGATCAGAAGGCCTATATGGCAATTTCGGAATTTTCCCGTGGCTCCCGGTGCAGGGGAGGTTATGGCGAAATTTTTCGAAAATTTAGGGTGTTAGCCAAATTTTTGAAGAATTTGAAAATTCTCAGAAACTGAAAAGTTGGAGAATGGAAGCCAGATCGAACGTAGAGTTGATTGATCAAACCACTTTCGACTTTGTTCCTTTTCGGGGACGAAAAGTTTTAAGTGGGGGGAGATTGTAATAACCCGAAATTCTAAGCCAGTTTAAAATTTTTATTTTGGCAATTTTAGCGAATTTTGTATATTTAAAATGAATTATTTTAAATAATATCGACGATAAATTTATTTTGAATGGAAATAGAACGTATATATTTATACGCGTCGTCGTTAGAATATAAATAATTATATATAATTATAAATAGAATTGAAAATGGTGCGGTAGTTCGATAATTCGATTTCAAACTTCAATTGAATGTACCGGGTGCAAAACAATCTGGATTTTAGTGAAACCAAAAACGTTAGGATCTATTTGGGAATATCTTTCCAACGAATCCGAAAAATCGAAATTTCATAGCGGGAATCAAAAGATATGTCCAGTTGAAAATTCTGAATAGTCGCTATGGAATTCAGGCCCTTAAACATGGGAATTTTGCAAACGACCTCGGATTTTGACGAAGCCACTTTTGTTGGGTCCGTGATGTCAAGTTATTGCTAGATTCCAAATTTCATAATTTTTCGTATCAATATGTGAGCGTGGCAAAGGAAAACGCGTTTGACCAGTTTCAGTTGATTTTAATCGATTGGGAAATGGCCATTTTTCCAACGGCATCAGAATTCGACGAAACTAGTTTTGTTAGGACCGTATCGTCAATACGAAGCTAGAAAATATTTTTATGGAATTTTTCGAGTTAGTATGTGACCCCAGTAAATTGAAATGCGCGTTCAAATTCAATATATAGAGTTATATGTTGATTTTAACGGAAACTGATCGAAACGATCGAATCAGCTTACGATGCATATCCCATTGTGTTCGGAATGGGGGTGAAACGCTATGGACGACAGGCGGTGCGCCTCATTTTGAGGTCGAAAATAAAAGTTGCTTTTTGGTGAAAAGTAAAATAATTAAATAATAAAAAAATAAAAACCCCTATCTCCTTTGGCCCCCCCGTTCATATTCATTTCAACAGAAAAAAAAGGCATCGACGGAAAAGGGGGAAACCCCTGTCGCCCACCACCGCCGCCGCCAGAGGCTGGCGCACCCCCCTCCTCATCTCCGACCTCCCCTTCCCTCCACCCACCTCGCCCTCGTTTCTCCCTCCCTTCGATCGACGCACCTCCGAACCCCCACCTTCGCCGATGCCGCAACGCCCCCAGGCGACCCCGCTCCACCTTCCTCTCCTCCTTTCTCCCCTCCTGCTCCGTCCAGACTTGAACGAGGCCCCCAGTCCCCCAAAAACCCGAAGCCCTAGGCCTTGCGCAACCCTCCCCTGGCCCGCCGCTGGCCCACGCAGATACCCCCGACCCTCCACAACTCCAACGCGAGCTCCATCAGCTCGAGGCCCCCCTTTTTCCTCTAGATGCTGTAAGTATTTTATTTTATTTTATCCTATTTTGTTTTATTTTAATTTACTTTAAATATTCGGTTTAGGATAATTAAAATAGCCTTGTTTATTTTCTGATTTTTGTTTCTGAAATATAAATATAATTTTCATATTATATAGATAATAAAAATGTGATCTTTATATGGTAAAATATGAAAAGACGATATTTTTAAATATGAAAAGACGATATTTTTAAATATGAAAAGACGATATTTTTAAATATGAAAAGACGATATTTTTAAATATGAAAAGACGAAATTTTGATATAAATAGCGAAGTAAAAATATGATTTTTATATATTGAATAGCGAAGTAAAAATATGATTTTTATATATTGAATAGCGAAGTAAAAATATGATTTTTATATATTGAATAACGAAGTAAAAATATGATTTTTATATATTGAATAGCGAAGTAAAAATATGATTTTTATATATTGAATAGCGAAGTAAAAATATGATTTTTATATATTGAATAACGAAGTAAAATTTCGATATTTATATATTGAATAGCGAAGTAAAAATTCCATTTTTATATATTGAATAACGAAGTAAAAATTCCATTTTTATATATTGAATAGCAAAGTAAAAATTCAATTTTTACATATGTAGAGAATACGGGCAACGAAGGTGACAAAAAGGCGAGAACGACGAAGATTTCTATAAAATGAAGAGTCGTGGAATTGGGATAGCTATCGGGGAGAATTTCTCACCTTTCAATTTCATTTTCTAGTTATATATATACTAGGATGCAGACGGTGTTTAGTAGCACCCGACACCCGTCATTCACAGACCATGGATGGCTTGTTTGTTTAATTGTTTGGTTGTGTAGTTGGTTAGATTATTTGGTTTGAATTGAATTGTTTGGTGAAATGGAATGGATTTGATTGATGTGTGAATGGCGTGGGCCTTCACTAGACCGGGGATAAGGCTAGGCCTTGTACCGTTTCTAGTATCGTGCTGTTATGCCGCCAATTTTTTTTAAAATAAGTTAGAAAAATAAAGATATCATTTTATTTGATAAATGAACGGAATAAAAATTCATGTGTTAAAATAAAATACTTTATCGTTAAAAATATAATTTTTAACGTGAATGTGAATAAATAAATATTCATTTACAAACCGAACGGTTTGTTTATGTACACCTATTTGAAGGACATTTATTGGGACGATAAATTTTACACATCGCCCAACTGCACAACTAAAATCTGTGTTTGATTGTTTGAAACCCCACACGGGTGTTGGGATGAAATTTGAAGTTCACTCATCCTGATTGATTAAATATGTCGATCAATTGATTGATAGACTGTTATAAGCGTTAGATATCTATATTTGATGCTTATACAGTGTAGTGCACTTTGGTTGATGGTTGATTATTTTTCAATACTATTATATACATGTGTTGTATGGAATCCATATAATTAACTTTATATGGTAATTGATTGGGCCTCATTCCAATCGGGAAAATAAAGAATATTATAAAATAAAGGTTCATGTGTTGACAGTACTCATCCGTTGAGATTAGTCATGTGTTGAACGAAATATTTTAATAATAAAATATACATCTTTATCAATTTAAAATTAGAACTACTTCACGGTGGAGCCTAATTGAAAATCAAACGATAGATACCCAAATTTTATAAAATATTTTAAATAACAAAAATAGCCACATGTGGACAGTACTCATTCGTTGAGATTAGTCGTGTGTGGAGAAAAAAGATAAATATTCATTTGTCGAATAGAATAACGGAATTATTGAAATATATAAAGCCGTATTAATTGGAGATGCGCTATTTTGACGCGAATCGATATTTATATCGATTATATTCGTTTTTATAAATTGAATTCGAATTGAATATATAACGAATTTGATTCGAATTGAATATATAACGAATTTGATTCGAATTGAATATATAACGAATTTGATTTGAATTGAATATATAACGAATTTGATTTGAATTGAATATATAACGAATTTGATTCGAATTGAATATATAACGAATTTGATTTGAATTGAATATATAACGAATTTGATTTGAATTGAATATACAACGAATTTGATTTGAATTGAATATATAACGAATTTGATTTGAATATACAACGAATTTGATTTGAATTGAATATACAACAAATTTGATTTGAATTGAATATATAACGAATTTGATTTGAATTGATTATAAAACGAATTGAATTTGATTTAATTATAAAACGAATTGAATTTGATTTAATTATAGAAAACGAATTTGATTTGAATTGAATTGAAAACGAATTCGAATTAAATTGAAAACGAATTGAAATGAATTCAAATTGAATTGAAATTTGAATTGAATAGAAGTGAATTTTAAAATGAATTTATAAGGAAAAATTCAATTTTTGATTTGAATTGAAATAAAGGTTGAAATTGTTTTTGAAACGAATTCAAAACTATTTATAAAATTCGTTTTAAATAGAAATCGACGAAACATATAATATATATATATATATTATATATATATATAATGGCCTGAATAGAACGCGCCGCTCCGCGGCAGTTCGTGAATTTCGACCATTTATTTCAAACGGACATTACGGGAGATCCGACCGTCGGATTCTCCTAAAACCGGAACCGTTGGGTTCGTATCGAAAAGATATTTCTAACGAATATTGGAAATTTGGAATCTAACGGTTGGATTTGGAGATACATCCAAATCAAATTCAAAAAAGGTCGCTGTAAGTGCAGTTCGATGGCCGTTGATAGAAATCGACTGTACGGGCCTTGATAAAATTATTAAAAATAGTAATAATTTGTGTAAAATCATAAGAAATGATTTGAGAAAAATTGGGATGAAAATCTCCACATTTGAAAAGATAAAAATAGATTTTTATCGAAACGAACTAGTTTTGAACTAAAATTAAACCCGTTTATTTTTAAATAAATAAACTAGATTTGAAATGGGTTTTAAACAGAATTGATTTGTGGGTTGATCGTGAACGATGTTTTCAATAACATTTGTTCTTTAAACCGATAATAAATGGAATGTGATTTGGGTTAGTCGTGAACTGTGTTTTAAATGACATTAGTTCTTTAACCCAGTAAAAGGAGTTTTAATGAATTTGCAATTAAATTGAAATGTGAGTTGATAATCAAAATTATAAAATTTAGAATTGAGCGAGAATGGAGTATCACCAGTTTTGCTCCAGGCGATAGTCAAATCTTTAATTAGATTTGAACGTGAAATGGTAATTAATTTTATCGATAACACCGTGGTGTTAGATATGGAGTATTACTAGTTTTGCTTCATGGGATGAATAGGTTGGGATTGGGAAATAAAATAAATAATTACTCCGATGTGATTCGCTAATCTCGACTAGTTTGGAAAACCATAAATTGGTTTGAAATGGCATCCAAAGGAAGATCAAAGAATAAATTTTAAAGAATTTATCTTGGATAAAATTAATGGGAACCTTTCCCTAAGAACTGATGAATTGGAATGAGGCGTATGTTGTGTTTGTTTAACATTTGTTTTTAATATACGCGGGTTGTTCGGAAAGACCGGGTTTACACCCATTCTGAATAACCGATTCGACGATATGTCGAAGATGAAGACGGTGGTCGAAGACCGGAAGTCTTCACATCGTTTGGGTGATTACTGATGATCTTGATTGGGCTGTACACCCAAGATGAGGGAATCAGTTGGTGGTCGTCCAGACGTACTTGGAGATCGATGGATATGCGAGGAAAGTGCCTCCAGTTTCGTTCAGACCCAGAACGAACTTGTAAATGGATTGTGTGTCTGACATTGGATTTTATTCTGTGTTGATTGATTTCTGTTAAATATATATCTGTTTGGCGGCGGAGAATTTATTCTCTTGCTTAACGCCCTTCTCTGAGACGTACGAGCTTAGAGGTTATATATCGATAGATATCAATCGCATAGCATGAATTGCCTGTGTGGCATGCTGAGTTGCATGGATCAAGGCTTCTGTTGAAAAGCAAAGTCTTGTGGTTGATGATCAAAGCACGGCCTATGTGGCGTAGCTTTGTGTATAGCGTGGATTCGCGAGCCTCACACCTCGGTATGAGTTAAAACGGGATACAGACCGTTGGGAGAACACGACGTTTCTTTCTAGCTTTGGTGGTGTCAGTGACTTACCAGCCCTGACATTTATATACTTTTCACCTTTTGGTTGTTGGAATGAGGCGCCTCGATTATAGGTCTGTAAGGACCGGGAAACGTGTGTTCAGGAATAAATAATCCTCTAACGTAAGTGAGGACCAGCCCAACCGATCCAGGATTGCCCAGAGTGTGTAGTCCTGAGACATTTGCTAGAGTGTTTCGAACGTGGAGAGGAGCTTGCCCCTTGCCTCGACTCATGACGGAAATCCAATTTCCAATACGTGATATTGCGGTTTTAATTGTAGAACTAGTATGGCGACATGATATATGGTACCCATGCCGTCTATGATTTATATTTATGATTGAAATTGTTTTGACACTATACACTTATTATAGTATCAAATGATTTGTTTTAAACGTACCAAGCATGTTTGGCTATTATAAGGGAAAACCCTATCCTCCAGCTTGCGTTGCATTGTGTGATGGGACCTGGGTCTTATAATAGCTTCATTTTTTTGAAAAAACATTGCGTTGTTTATCCTATGCACTGGTATTCTTGGGAGGAAACCCGTTCCGTGTTATACGGCGTGGTCCCTTGAATTACTCTCTTTTAAATTAAAGTTTTAAATAACTGTTTTAGTTCTCACACCAGTCACATGACTGACCCGGAGTTTATTGTTTTAACCTAAACTCTGGATGCCCCTATTTTCCGCACGGGCAGCTAGTAGTTTTGGTTTTGCAGATTTATATTCACAGGATCCTGGTTTACAGCTGGAATGATATCCGGAAAGCTCTGTATCCGTATATCACCTTTAGTTGTCCTTTGTATTATTTTCCGCTGCTATGTAATTTATTGTAATCTCTGATATTTATTGAATGTAATTTATTCAATTATACTCTGTATATTCTTGTATCTGATGGAATTGTTGTAATATACAAGGAAATGTTCTTCCGTCTGCATTCTATTTTGTCCTGTTCTCAAACGATCAGGGGTTTCGAACGGTCTAGATCGGTTTAACGACTGATTCAGATCGAGCGAAATTCCAGGCCGTCACATTGATTTATTAAAATTTGTACCATATAGCCCAATTGAACCAAATAGTGAATTGTATTGAAATTTGGTCGCATTTGCTTGCATATACATGTACTTACATTGAACAGGTCATTGCAAGGAGGCTAGAGCAGAAGAATAAAATTGTTTGCCCGACAAATAGGTACATGTTTACCATAATTTACTGTTTTGTTTGGGTGATGATGATTTTATGAGCCGATTGGCTAGCCGCTTGGCGTTTTCTTTTTCTTTTTGAGATCAGAAGGCCTGTATGGCAATTTCGGGATTTTCCCGTGCTCCCGGTGCAGGGGAGGTTATGGCGAAATTTTTCGAAAATTTAGGATGTTAGCCAAATTTTTGAAAATTTTGAAAAGTTCTTTGAAACTGAAAAGTTGAAGAACTTAAGCCGTAGTCAAAACCATGAAAGTTGAGTTGATTTGTGAAACAACTTTCGGCTTGGTTCCTTTTCGGGGACGAAAAGTTTTAAGTGGGGGAGATTGTAATAACCCGGAAATCTGGGCCAGTTTAAAATTTTTATTTTGGCAATTTTTGCGAATTTTGATTATTTAAAATGAATTATTTTAAATAATAACAACGGGAAATTTATTTTGAATAGAATTCGAACGAATATATTTATATAGTTCTTCGTTAGAATATAAATATTTATTTATAATTATAAAAGGAATTGAAAATGGCACGGTAGTTCGATAATTCGATTTCAAACTTCAAATGGATGTAACGGGTGCAAAATAAACCGGATTTTAGTGAAACCAAAAGTAATGGAATCTAATTGAAAATATTTTTCCAACGAATCTGAAAAATTGAAATTTCATAGCGGGAATCAAAAGATATGTCCAGTTGAAAATTCTGAATATTCGCTATGGAATTCAGGCCCTTAAAAATGGGAATTTTGCAAACGACCTCGGATTTCGACGAAACCACTTTTGTTGGATTCGGGATGTAAAGTTATTGCTAGGTTTCAAATTTCATAATTTTTCGAATCAATATGTGAGCGTGGCAAAGGAAAACGCGTTTGACCAATTTTAGTTGATTTTAATCGACTGGAAAATGGCCATTTTCCAGTCGATCTCAGAATTCGACGAAACTAGTTTTGTTAGGACCGTATCGTCAATACGAAGCTAGAAAATATTTTTCTGGAATTTTTCGAGTTAGTATGTGACCCCAGTAAATTGAAATGCGCGTTCAAATTCAATATATAGAGTTATATGTTGATTTTGACGGAAACTGATAGAAACAGTCGAATCAGCTTACGATACATATCCCATTGTGTTCGGAATGGGGGTAATTAGCTATGGATGACAGGCGGTGGGCCTCGTTTCGAGGTCAAAATAAAAAGTCAACTTTTTTGTTTGAAATAAAAATAATAATTTATCCTTCTCTCTCCTCACCCTTATATCTCTCAGCCCCCCCACCCTTAAAAATCAGAAATCGACAAAGGAAAAAAAAGGGGGGGATTGCTGTCGCGCCAGACCCCCCATCGACGTCGACCTGCCTCCGCCCCCCCTCCACATCGTCGTCGCCCCCCTACAGCTCCCCCCTCCGTCCCTCCACTTCCCCATCGCCTTCTACGCCCAACCACACCGCCAAAAGGGGACCCGCCACCGAGCTAACCCCCAACCGAGCATCCTCCTCCCCGACTGACGCAGCAGCACGCCCCCACCACCAACTACTGACCACCAGAGACGTCCATCCCCTCCTCCAACCCCTAGATCTGAAAAAGAAGTAAGTTTTTATGTATACACATTTATTCTATCTTATTTTCAATTTTGAAATGTTTATAAAAATCAGTTTTCTTATATAAAAGACATTGGTTTAAATCAATTTGACTAGGAAGATGATATGATAATAAAAATCAGTTTTGATATAGATAGTGTATATATGATTTTTATCTATAAGGATATCGTTTAAAAATATAATTTTTATATTATAGGAGTAATAAAAATATAGTCTTTATTAGGAGAAGAGCAATATAAAAATTTGATTTTTATATATTGAATAGTGAAGTAAAAATTCGATTTTTATATATTGAATAGTGAAGTAAAAATTCAATTTTTATATATTGAATAGCAAAGTAAAAATTCGATTTTTATATATTGAATAGTGAAGTAAAAATTCGATTTTTATATATTGAATAGCAAAGTAAAAATTGGATTTTTATATATAGTGAAGTAAAAATTCGATTTTTATATATTGAATAGCAAAGTAAAAATTCGATTTTTGTATATGTAGTGGCTACGGACGATGAAATTGACAAAGGGCGAGAACGGCGAAGATTTCTACAGAAGAAGAGTCATGGCGTTTGGATTAGCTAATCAGTGAGAACTTCTCACCTTTAACTTTCTTTTTCTAGTTAAAAATATATACTAGGATGCAGACGGTGTTTAGTAGCACCCGACACCCGTCATCCACAGACCATGGATGGCTTGTATGTTTGATTGTTTGTTGTGGTGAAAATTGATTGTGTGATGTGATGCGAAATGAAATAAAATATTTATATAGTTAAAAATATTTTATAGTTAAAAATGGAATTTTTAACGTGTCTATGAAATGAAATGAAATAAAAATAAACAAATCGGACGATTTGTTTATATACACACATTTGATTGATATTGATTGGGACGATAAATTTTACACATCGCCCAACTGCACAAATAAAATCTGTGTTTGATTGTTTGAAACCCCACACGGGTATTGGGATGATAGATGACATACACTAATCCCAATAGTTAGTTGTATGTCGATCGATTGATTGACAGACTATTATAAGCGTTAAATATTTACATTTGATGCTTATACAGTGTATAATGCACTTTGGATGATGGTTGATTATTCATCATTGTTATTGTATACATGTGTTGTAGAAAATCCATATAATTAACATTATATGGTAATTGATTGGGCCTCATTCCAATTTTGAAAAAGAAATATTTGAAAAGAAATATTTGAAAAGAAATATTTAAAATAGAATATTTGAAATAGAAATATTTGAAATAGAAATATTTGAAATATAATATTTGAAATAGAATATTTGAAATAGAAATATTTGAAATGAAATATTTGAAATAGAATATTTGAAAATAGAAATATATGAAGCCGTGTTGATTAGATTGACGCCATTTTGACGCAAGCGAGATTTATATCGAATTATTCATTTTTCAATTAATATTGAAAAGAATTGAAATTCGAATTATATTGAAAAGAATTGAAATTCGAATCAGATTGACTTGAATTGAATATAAAACGAATTCGAATTGAATTGAATGTAAAACGAATTCGAATTGAATATAAAACGAATTCGAATTAAATTGAATATAAAACGGATTCGAATTGAATTGAATTTAAAGAAAATGAATTCAAATCGAATTAAAATCGATTTGAATTGAAATCAATTTGAAATGAATTGAAAACGAATTTATATTGGAAAATTCAATTTTGATTTGAATTTGAAATGAAGTTGAAATCGTTTCGGAAACGAATTTAAAACGATTTATAAAATACGTTTTAAAAGGAAATCGACGAAGTATATATTATATATATAATATATTAGCCTGAATAGAACGCGCCGCGCCGCGGCAGTTCGCGAATTCCGACCATTGACTTCGAACGGATATTACGGGAGATTCGACCGTCGGATTCTCCTAAAACCGGAACCGTTGGGTTCGTATCGAAAAGAGCTTTCTAACGAATATTGGAAATTAGAAATCTAACAGTTGGATTTGGAATTATGTCCAAATCAAATTTGAAAAAGGTCGCTGTAAGTGCAGTTCGATGGCCATTGATGGAAATCGACTGTACGAGCCTTGATAAAATTATTAAAAATAGTAATAATTTCGTGTAAAATCATAAGAAATGATTTGTGAAGAATTGGGATGAAAAACTCCATATTTGAAAAGATAAAAATAGATTTTTATCAAAATGAACTAGTTTTGAACTAGAATTATAATTCTATTTATTTTTAAATAAATAGATTGAATTTAAAAAGGGTTTTAAAAGTAACCAGAATTTCCAGTAATTGAATTGGAATGGATTTGAATCGAAATTGTCTTCGGAATATTTCGATATTAGATTTCGTGATTATACAGATGTTGTTATGGAAATTTGAAAGATATTTATATATCGCTATTTCCAATACGATGTTTGTTGGTCGTAGAATTTGATATTGAATATAAGCCGATATATTTTCTATTCAGAGCCTTGTATTTAATATCAAATGTGATTTGAGTTTGTCGTGAATGGTGTTTTCATTAACACTGTTCTTAAGCCCAGTTGAGAAAAGATTAAATCTTTTTATTTAGATTTAATGAAGTGTACCAATTAAATAATATTTAATTGGAATTGAATTGGTATTGATTTTTGGGTTTATCGTGAACAGTGTTTTAAATAACACTTGTTCTTTAACTCGATAATTAATGGAACGTGATTTTGGGTTGTCGTGAACGGTATCTTCAATAATATTGTTCTTAGACCCAAAGGAGTTAAGAAATTCAGAAACTAACTGTCAGTTAGCTAAGCAGAATTGATTTCTGGGGTATTGATCTGATGTTGGTTTCGGCCTTCGGGGTTAATACTTAGGGAACTGCTCACTTGCTAATTTACGGTTAGGGACTGATAGAAATGTGATGTGATTTTGGGTTTATCGTGAACCGTGTTTTAAATGACACTGATTCTTTAACCCAGTCACAGATTAAAACTAAGTGGAGTTTTAATGAATCTTTAATTAGATTGAAATGATCGAGAATGGAGCATCACCAGTTTTGCTCTAGGCGATAGTTAAATCTTTAATTAGATTTGAACGGGAAATGGTAATTAAATTTACCGATAACACCGTGGTGTTAGATATGAAGTATTACCAGTTTTACTTCATGGGATGAATAGGTTGGGGTTGGGAAATTAAAACAAATGATCACTTCGGTAAGGTTCGTTAATCCCGACTAGTTTGAATTGATATTCAAAGGAAGATTAAAGAATAAATTTAAAGGATTTATCTTTGATAAAATTAATGGGAACCTTTCCTTATGAATGTGAAATTTAGAAACTAACTGTCGGTTAGCTAAGCAGAATTGTTTTCTGGATATTGATCTGATGTTGGTTTCGGCCTTCGGGGTTAATATTTGGGGAATTATTCTCTTGATTAATTTACGGTTAGTGACTGATGAATTGGAATGAGGCGTATGTTGTGTTCGTGTAACACTTATTTAAAATATACGCGAGTTATTCGGAAAGACCGGGTTTATCCCATTATGAATAACTGATACGACGATAAGTCGAAGATGAAGACGGTGGTCGAAGACCGGAGGTCTTCACGTCGTTTGGGTGATTACTGATGATCTTGATTGGGATGTACACCCAAGAAGATGCAAACAGTTGGTGGTCGTCCAGACGTACTTGGAGATCGATGGATATGCGGGGTACTAGGTGCCTCCGGTTTCGTTCAGACCCAGAACGGACTTGTAAATGGACTGTGTGTCTGACATTGGATTTTAGTCTGTGCGATTGATTTCTATTAAATATATATCTACTTGGCGGCGGAGAATTTATTCTCTTGCTTAACGCCCTTCTCTGAGACGTACGAGCTCAGGGGTTATATACTGATGGATATCAAACGCATAGAGTGAATTGCCTGTGTGGCATGCCTAAGTGGCAATATGATCAATGCTTCTGTTGAAAAGCAGAGTCTTGTGGTGGATGATCAAAGCACGGCCTGTGTGGCATAGCTTTGTGTAATGTGAATTCGCGAGCCTCACACCCCGGTTGTGAACCAAAAACGGGAGACGGACATCAGGTAGGGCATGCGTTTCTTTCTAGCTAAAAAGTGGCGTCAGTGGTTTTACATGCCCTGACGAGTTTGACTTATGTGGTTGTTGATGTTGCGAGGCGCCTCGGTTTGATCGGACGATCCGGGTCCGATGGAGTCATTCGATGGCTCATTTACGCCCCAAAGGGCGGGGAAACGTAGTGTTCAGGCATAATAATCCACATCGGTGGACCGGCCCTGACGATCCAAGGGGCAGTTGCGGCTGTTCCTGAGGCTCGGGCTAGACAGTCTCGAATCGGTTGAGGACTATCTTTTGCCTCGGTTCATAGATGGAAATCCAATTTCCAAATACGTGATTTTGCGGTTTTAATTGTAGAACTAGTATGGCGACATGATATATGGTACCCATGCCGCCTATGATTGATACTTATGATTTGAAGTTGTTTTATACACTATACGCTGATAATAGTATCAAATGATTTATTTTAAAACGTATCAAGCATTCTTTGGCTGTTATAAGGGAAAACCCTATTCCCCGGCTTGCGTTGCATTGTGTGATAGGACCTGGGTCTTATAACAGCTTCATTTTTCTTTATTTAGCATTGTGCTGTTTGTTTTATGCACTGGTGTTCTTGGGAGGAAACCCGTTCCGTGTTATACGGCGTGGTCCCTTGATTTACCTAACTTTAAAATAAAGACTAATAACTGTTTTAGTTCTCACACCAGTCTCATGACTGACCTGGAGTTTATTGTTTTAACCTAAACTCTGGGTGCCCTTATTTTGACACGGGCAGCTAGTAGTTTTGGTTTTGCAGATTTATATTTACAGGATCCTGGTTTACAGCTGGAACGATATCCGGAAACCTTTGTATCCGTATATCCCTTCTAGTTGTGTATTGTATTATTTTCCGCTGCTATGTATTTAAATGTAATTTAAATCTCTGATATTTCTGTGTAATATTTATTCATTTATACTCTGTATATTCTTGTAATCTGATGGATTGTTGTAATATACAATGAAATGTTCTTCTGTCTACGTTCTATTTTGTGGCTTGTTCTCGAACTATCCGCGCTTTCCTTCACGGGGAAGTTACGGGTTTTTACATGTTACTACATTTGTTCTTTAACCCGATTAGCAGTGAAGTTAAGATTTGGAATTTATAAACCTTTATTCTACGATTTAATGGAATTTTCCAAAGTAAAGTTTTCCAATTTAATAAAATAAATTGGGATTGAATGGAATTCGATTTGGTAATAATTGAAGTGACTTATGTGGAGGAAGATTATTAATATATATGGAATTTAAAAGGCTTTGTCGTTATTCCATTTATATTATTAGTCGGATACGGAAATTGATATCAATCATATACTGATCTTTTTTCCATGAAGATTCCATAATTAATGGAATGTGATTTTGGGTTTATAGTGGACTGTGTTTTAAATGACATTGGTTCTTTAACCCAGTTAAAGACAGGATTACATGTCTGACATTGTATTTCGAATTGTATTGTTGATCTCTGTTAAATATATATCTGTTTTGTGGCGGAGAATTTATTCTCTTGCTTAACACCCTTCTCTAAGATGTACTAGCTTAGAGGTTATATATCGGCAGAAATCAGTGGCACGGTGTAGATTGTCGATGTGACATGTTTGATTTTCCAAAGTTAAATAATCATAAATAATGATTTTTGGGAAGATTAAAACTAACTGGAGTTTTAATGAATCTTTATTTAGATTGTAATGTGAATGTGATAATTTAAATTATCAAATTTGGGAAATGATCGAGAATGGAGTACCACTAAGTTTTGCTCCTGGCGATTGTTAAATCTTTAATTAGGTTTAACGAGAAATGGTAATTAAATTTACCGATAACACCGTGGTGTTAGATACAAAGTATTACCAGTTTTGCTCAACAAGATGAATAGGTTGGAATTGGGGAAATTAAACAAATGATTACTTCGATATGGTTCGATAATCCTGACTAGTTGATAAACCTTAATTTGTTTAGAATTGATATCCAAAGGAAGATTAAAGTATAAATTTAAAGAATTTATCTTGGATAAAATTAATGGGAACCTTTCCCTAATGATGTGAATATTTGAATAAAAGAATATTCAAAATTGGAATGAGGCATATGTTGTGTTTTTATAGCACTTGATTATAAGATACGTGGATTATTCGGAAAGGCCGGGTTTATACCCATTCCGAATAATTGATTCGATGATAAGTCGATGATGAACACGGTGGTTGACGACCGGAGGTCTTCACATCGTTTGAATGATTACTGATGTCTTGATTGGGTTGTACACCCAAGACAAGGTAATAAGCAGTGATCGTCCAGACGTACTTGGAGATCGACCGAATATGCGAGGACCTCTCTCGTGTATTGGACATATGGGACGAGGAATAAGGTGCCTCCGGTTTCGTTCAGACCCAGAACGAACTAGTAAATGGATGTATGTCTGACATTGGATTTTATTCTGTATTGATTGATCTCTATTAAATATATATATGTTTGGTGGTGGAGAATTTATTCTCTTGCTTAACACCCTTCTCTAAGATGTATGAGCTTAGAGGTTATATATCGATAGACATCAGTCGAATGGCGTGAATTGTCAATGTGACATGCTGAGATGCAAATGTTCAAGGATTCTGTTGAAATTAGAGACTTGTGGTTGATGATCGAAGCACGGCTTTAAATAGCATAGGTCTGTGCATAACATTAATTCGCGAGCCTCACAACTCGGTATGAGTCAAAAACGGGATCATGACTGCAGGGAGGCACGACGTTTCCTTCTAGCTATGGGTGGTGTCATGGTATGCAACCCAGACATTTATATTTTTTATTACCTATATGGATGATGGATAGCGAGGCACCACGGATATATCGGTTACTACGGAACCGATGGATAGGTCCGATAGGACCGGGAAACGTGTGTTCAGGAATACTAATCCACTGACGTTAGTGTGGACAGGCCCTAAAGATCCAAGGGTTCACTGCGGGGAATCCTGAGTCATTTCTAGAGTGTCTCGAATTGGTGAGGAGCCATCCCTTTCCTTGACTCATAGATGGAATCCGATTTCCAATACGTGACATTTCGGTTTTGATTGTAGAGCCTAGTATGGCGACATGATATATGGTACCCATGCCGTTTATGATTGATACATTTATATTTGAAGTTGGTTTATGCACTATGCACTTATAATAGTATCAAATGATTTGTTTTAAACGTACCAAGCATGTTTGGCTATTATAAGGGAAAACTCTATCCTCTAGCTTGCGTTGCATTGTGTGATGGGACCTGTCTTATAATAGCTTCATTTTTCGAAAAGCATTGCGCTGTTTATAAACTATTTTATGCACTGGTATTCTTGGGATAAAATCCGTTCCATGTCATATGGCGTGGTCCCTTGATTTACTTTATTTTTAAAGTAAAGTTTTAAATAACTCATTTAGTTCTCACGCCAGTCTCATGACTAACTTGGAGTTTATTGTTTTAACCTAAACTCTGGGTGCCCCTATTTTCCACATGGGCAGCTAGTAGTTTTGGTTTTGCAGATATTATATTCACAGGAACCTAGATATACAGCTGGAACTATACTCGGAAAGCTCTATATCCATGTATTTCTTTCAGTTGTGTTATATATTATTTTTCTGCTGTAGTGTAATTTTAAATCTCTAATATTTCCCAATGTTTAATATTTATTCGTACTCTATTATATTCTTGTACTCTGATGTAAATTGTTGTAATAAGCAATGAAATGTTCTATTGTTTCTGTTCTGATTTGTCGTGTTCTCAATTCAATCCGGGCTTTCCCATAAGGGCGAGTTTGGGTCGTTTCAGAATCGATAGAAATGAAGTTATGAAATTTATTTTATAACCGAAGACAGATTTTTAAATTAATATTTTGAATGGAAGTTTATTAAATGGAAATAAATATATAGTATTTATTATTCAAATTTATAAATACTTATCAAATGATTTTATACAGCAAATTCTTATGTTAATAAGATCTTATAAGCAAATGAGCAAAAGTTAAACTAACGGTTAAGAGTTGAATAATTGTTTTCAAGAAAAGATTAAATGGAATTATTTAAATTAAATATATTATTAATTAATTTAAAGGAAGGACTAATTAGAATCAGTTAACGAGATAACCGTGTTTTGAATTGACTAAGTCGACCGTTTAACTTGGATCGATTATTAAATTAGTTTGTTATGGATTAATCTAATGAAATAGTTTAACAAATATTTATTTTAATTTTAATAAGATTTTGAAAAGGGAATTTACTACTTTATTTTAGTTAATAAAGAAATTAACTACTTCTACAGTAGTTAATGATTAAAGTAAATTATTATTTTAATAATAGTTTAGGAGATTACTTTTTAATTGAAATTCATTTAAAAATTAATCGAAGTTGAAATGAGATCTAATTGATTATGAAAGGAGTTTATGAATGGGTTTTATATTAAAACCCAAGTTTTTATAACAAAGTTATTAAAGATATTTTAAGCGAATACGTAGCTTAAATTAAATGTTTACTTAAATTTTGAATTATGAAAGAGGGTATTGAGATAAAAAGGATTTATATTAAACCAGAGTGGTATAAATGATATTTATAAAAGAGATGAGGTGTTAAAGCATTAATTTTAAATTAATTGTATTTAATAATGAAATTAAGTAAAATGGGGGTAATTGAATTAAGGTTTTCAAAGCGGGAAATGAGTGAAATGGATTAGAAAAAAAAAAGATTGTTAAAAGTGAATTTGGTAAAGGAATGAGTAATAGGATTTTGTAACAAAAGTCCATGTTATAAAACGAATTGTTAAAGAAGTAGAAGTAAAGGTGATATTTTAGTAAGCAATTACTAAATCAATGAATTAAGGAATAATGGTTATATTCGAGAGGAAGATTTTCAAAAGTAAGAAGGTTATATAAAACCATGTTTTAAATAAAATAGTTAAAAGGGATTTGTTTTAATATTAGAATGAAATATCAGATTTTGAAATTTCAACTCATATCTATCTTAAGATAAGAAAGTTATTGATCTAGGTCTGAGAGGTAATTAAAATACCCCAACTAGAATGACTTCAAGATTAACTGAGGATGGTATTTGTTAGTAATGGTAAAGAGGTTAATAATAATTTATTATTTCCGTTAGAGAAATAATAATGTGACGTTAGTGATGAAAATCTAAAGAATATATATAATTAGGGTTCCGAAGCAAAGGAAATTAAAAAGATCTGAAGAATATATTTGATGAAGGTCTGAAGTAAAGGAAATTAAAAAGATTTGAAGAATATATATAATGATGTTCCAAAGTAAAGGAAATAAAAGGGGATTACATGAAAATATAACAATGTTGTCAAGTTAAAAGGAAATGTAAAGCTAGGTTTTGAAATAGGTTTATTCTATAAGAATAAGCATTGGTTATTGTTTTCAAGTAATGAAACAAAAGAGATTTTGAAACATTGTTTTACGAGTGATAAGTTGAATCGATTTTCAAATTAAAGAAAAATAGATAACGATGTAGCAAATGTTTTGGAAAGAGAGTAATATGAAACTGAATATGGTTATAATATATTTTTCTAAGTATTATAATTAAATGTCTTGAGAACATTAGTATATTAAAATAAGAAATAAATACAGTATTTTAAAATTTTCAAAAGATTTAGAAGTTTAATTTACCAGTAATTATTATTTTTAATTAAAGTGGCCAAGCGATGCTGGGTACTGAACCAGTGAACTCATTTTATTTTTATGATTGAATAATTGTTTATTTTGATAGTTAAATAACCAACTATCAAAATATGGCCAATACGATGGTTAATACAGAAAAATCGGGATCGAATTTATATTCGAAAACCATCACTAACTAGCAAATACGAAAGCATAAAGATTGAAGATGTAGCATTGAAGACCGTGGATTTTCATAAAACGGAAGGATTACTTATAATCTCCGGTTTAGCGGCTAGAGATATATTGTGATTCTGTCGTGATTGGAGTCTATGGATTGCAAGGACTACTCGCTGCTAATCTATAGGGTGATACCTATGATGTGGTAGGAGGGTGACTTTGGTTCATCCTGTTCCTGGATGACTTGTATGGACGAATGACTGATAGAGTATTTCTTAAGAATCACGTACGTTGATTTTTACAAACGTATTTCTGTTAGTGACGGAGAATGGCCGTTCTCTTAGCTTAATGACTAGAGTATTTTTGTGGACGTCAATTAGTGATTTGGCGGATCTGACGATGTGACATTCAAAGTGAATGGTAGCCAGATATTCTGAAATAGTAAGAATAAATAAATTATGACCTCAAGCCTCATCAACCGGGAAATGGCAGAAATCGGGTAGGTCGCATGGCTATGTGGGTCGCACCCTTCAAAAGGGTATATCATTACCTGATCTGGAAAAATCAAATGCCTTCGGTTGTCCCTTTTTATTTTTGTATGTATGCTATCAGTTCGGTTGGCTGGCCCCCGACCGCGGTAATGATATATTCGGTACTCTCAAGCGAAGTGAGGAGCTGGTCATGTTTAGTCTAGGTTGCAAGATGTTCTTGTTGAACCCCAATGTATTCATCTCCAATGGTACATTGTCAGAAAGGTGGTTGCCCATACCTTGCTATGGAAATCCATTCTCCAATAAGCGCCCGCGGTTTTGATTGTATACTTTCTGCTAAATTGATATTTATTTGTATTTAGACATTATTATAATATCAGAAAAGATATGATTTTCAAAATATTTTTAATTATCGTAAGGCAAAAACCATCCACATTTATGTGTGGATTTGGTCTTACGATTATCCTTTTCTTTCGGAAGGATTTTGAATTTAAAATCAAGATAGATGTTGCTTATAAACTTAGTAGATTTCTCACTCTGGTTCACCATACTGATCCATCGTTTGTAGTTGCAACAACCCGAAAATCTGGGCCAGTTTAAAATTTTTGTTTTGGCAATTTTAGCGAATTTTGAATATTAAAAATGAATTATTTTAAATAATATCGACGAGAAATTTATTTTGAATAGAATTAGACGTATATATTATATACGTCGTCGTTAGAATATAATAATTATATACAATTATAAATAGAATTGAAAATGGCGCGGTAGTTCGATAATTCGATTTCAAACTTCAATTGAATGTACCGGGTGCAAAACAAACCGGATTTTAGCGAAACCAAAAATATTAGGATCTATTTGGGGATATCTTTCCAACGAATCCGAAAAATTGAGATTTCATAGCGGGGATCAAAAGATATGTCCAGTTGAAAATTCTGAATAATCGCAATGGAATTCAGGCCCTTAAAAATGAAAATTTTGCAAACGACCTCGGATTTCGACGAAACCACTTTTGTTGGATCCGTGATGTTAAATTATTTCTAGCTTTCAAATTTCATAATTTTTCGAATCAATATGTGAGCGTGGCAAAGGAAAACGCGTTTGACCAGTTTCAGTTGATTTTAATCGACTGGAAAATGGCCATTTTTCCAACGGTCTCAGAATTCGACGAAACTAGTTTTGTTAGGACCGTATCGTCGATACGAAGCTAGACAATATTTTTCTGGATTTTTTCGAGTTAGTATGTGGCCCTGGTAAATTGAAATGCGCGTTCAAATTCAATATATATAGAGTTATATGTTGATTTTGACGAAAACTGATTGTAACGATCGAATCAGCCTACGATACATATTCCATTGTGTTCGGAATGGGGGTAATTAGCTATAGACGACAGGCAGTGGGCCTCGTTTAGAGGTCGTATGAAAAAGTCAACTTTTTGTAAATTAAATAAATAAATAATAAATAAAACCCTCTCCCTTACTTACTCTCTCTGCCCCCCTTTTTCGAAATCAAATCAGAGGAAAAAGAAAAAAAAATGGCGAACGACGGGGGGGGGGGGGGGGGGGGAGGGGGGAAGGATCTGCCGCCGCCACCGCCCAGGGTGGCGCAGCCCACCGCGCCGCCTCCCATCGCACCCCCTTCTCCTCTAATCCTTCTCTTCCTCTCCTCCTCTGCCAGAAAACGCAGCCCCCCCAAGCCGTCAGTCGCCCCACCGTACCCCCCTTCTCCCTCTAGTTCGAGAAAGCCGCCCCCCTAAAACCCTGAGCCACCAAAACCGCCACCTGCTACCCCTCCTCCACCTCCGATCCGCAGAAACCCTCCCCCTCCCCTCCCTGAACCGCGTGAGCACCAGCGAGAAACTGCGCCCGCTTTCCTCTTCCATCTGGATTTCTTTCTGTAAGTTTTATAATTCTGATTTTCTTTGTTTTATAAATCTGATTTTATTGGTTATATAAATCTGAAAATCAAATTGTTTTAAATTGGAAACTCGAATTGTTTTAAATGTGAAACTGATATTAGCATTGTTTAGAAAGGTAAATATAGAATTGTTTTTAGAAAGAAGAAAATGTATATATAGTTTTAAATTAAAAATATGATTTTTAAAACCGTAAAGATTTGATTTTTAAAACCGTAAAAATATAATTTTTATTATTAGTAGAAGCTTAAAAATGTGATTTTTATATAGTAGAAGAAATAAAAATGTGATCTTTATAGAAGTAGCCATATAAAAATAGGATTTTTATATTATATAGATTATAAAAATTCAATCTTTATTACGTAGGAGATATAAAAATATGACTTTTATTCATATAGAGTAATAAAAATATAGTTTTTATTATATTACTAGCAAGATAAAAATATAATTTTTATCATGAAAGTAGAGTTGTAAAGGAGTGATTTTTACATACGAAGTCGTGATATAAAAATACGGTCTTTATATATATAAAAATATAATTTTTATATAGAGGATAGCGTGATAAAAATATAATCTTTATTATATGAACACCGTTATAAAAAATAGAATTTTTATCTATATAGTAGCGATGTAAAAATAGAATTTTTATCCTATGGAGTGATTATAAAAATATGATTTTTATATACATAGCAATAATATAAAAATGTGATTTTTATATATGTAGTGGCTACGGGTAACGAAAGTGACGAAAGGCGAGAACGGCGAAGACTTCTACTTTTGAAGTGTCATGAAGTTGGGATAGCTTTGGTGAGAACTTCTCACTCAAATTTCTTTTTCTAGTTATATATATATACTAGGATGCAGACGGTGCTTAGCAGCACCCGACACCCGTCATCCACAGACCATGGATGGCTTGTTTGTTTAATTGATGTGTTATGAAATTTGTTTGTGTTGTTGATGTGAAATCGATAATAAATTGTAGATGGTTGAAATAAATTAATTATCGTTAAAAATATAATTTTTAACGTGAAAGTGAGTAAATGAATATTTATAAACAAATCGGCCGATTTGTTTATATGCACTGATTTGACTGATATTGATTGGGATGATAAATTTTACACATCGCCCAACTGCACGAATAAAAATCTGTGTTTGTTGATTTGAAACCCCACACGGGTATTGGGATGATATTTGGGTACACTAATCCCGATTATTTCAGTATATGTCGATCGATTGGTCGACAGACTGTGTAAGCGTTGATTATTTATATTTGATGCTTATGCAGTTGTGTGGTGCACTTTGGATGATGGTTTATTGTTTATCGTTGCTATTATATACATGTTTTGTATGGAATCCATATAATTAACGTTATATGGTGATTGATTGGGCCTCATTCCAATCAGGAAAATAATGAATATTTTAAAAGATAATTCATATGTTGAATATAAAAATAGTCATGTGTTGACGATATTCATGTGTTGAAACTATTCATGTGTTAAGTAAAATATTTTAATAATAAAATTTACATCTTTATCATATTTAAAATTAGAACTACTTCACGGTGGAGTCTAATTGAAAATCAAACGATAGATATCATAATTTTATAAAATATTTTACATAACAAAAATAGTCGTGTGTAGACAGTACTCATTTGTTGAGATTGGTCGTGTGTTGAAATAAATATAGATTCATGTGTTGAATAGAATAAATATTCATTTGTTGAATAGAATAACGAATTTATTGAAATATATAAAGCCGTGTTGATTAGAGTTGCGCTATTTTGACGTGAACGATATTTATATCGATTATATTCTTTTTTATAATGAATATAGAAAAGAAGTGATTTCAAAATATAACGTTTTGAAAATATTATCATTTATATAGTAATGATATGAAATATACAATTTTGATTTGAAATTGAATGTAGCGTTGAAATGGTTTTGAAAACGAATTTAAAACGATTTATAAAATACGTTTTAAAAAGGAAATCGACGAAATATATATATAATATATTATATATATATATATATATATAATGGCCTGAATAGAAAGCGCCGCGCCGCGGCTGTTCGTGAATTTCGACCATTGACTTCGAATGGACATTGCGGGAGATCCGACCGTCGGATTCTCCTAAAACCGGAACCGTTGGGTTCGTATCGAAAATAGCTTTCTAATGAATATTTGAAATTTGAAACTAACGGTTGGATTTGGAATTATGTCCAAATCAAATTTGGAAAAGGTCGCTGTAAGTGCAGTTCGATGGCCGTTGATGGAAATCGACTGTACGGGCCTTGATAAAATTATTAAAAATATTGATAATTTGTGTAAAATCATAATATATGAATTGGGAAGAACTGGGATGAAAAATTCCACATTTGAAAGGATAAAAATATATTTTTGTCGAAATGAACTAGTTTTGAACTAGAATTAAAATCAATTTATTTTTGAAATAAATAAATTGAATTTGAAAGTGATTTTAAAAATAATCAATATTCCCAATACGTGAATTGGACTGGAGTTGAATCGAAATTATCTTCGGAATATTTCGATGTTGGATTCCGTGACTATACAGATATTGTTATGGGAATTTGAAAGATATATTTTATATCTTTATTTCCAATACGATATTTGCTGGTTTCAGAATTTGGTATTGAATATAAGTCGATATATTTTCTATTCAGAGCCTTGTATTTAATATCAAATGTGATTTGGGTTTATCGTGGATCGTGTTTTAGGTGACATTGGTTCTTTAACCCAGTTAAAGACAGGATATTGATTTTTGAAAAGATTAAAACTAAGTGGAGTTTTAATGAATCTTTAATTAGATTGAAATGTGAATTGATAATTTAAATTATTAAATTTGGAAAGTGATCGAGAATGGAGTATCACCAGTTTTGCTCCAAGGCGATAGTTAAATCTTTAGTTAGATTTGAACGTGAAATGGTAATTAATTTTACCGATAACACCGTGGTGTTAAATGTGGAGTATTACCAGTTTTCTCCATGGGATATATAGGTTGGGATTGGGAAATAAAATAAATAATTACTTCGGTGTGGTTCGCTAATCCCGACTAGTTTGGAAAACCATAATATGGTTTGAAATGATATCCAAAGGAAGATTAAAGAATAAATTTAGAAGAATTTATCTTGGATAAAATTAATGGGAACCTTTCCCTAAGAATGTGATTTTGTGAATAAAAGAATATTCTGAATTGGAATGAGGCGTTTGTGTGTTTGTGTAACATTTGTTTATCATATACGTGGGTTATTCAGAAAGGCCGGGTTTATACCCATTCTGAATAACCAATTCGACGAGATGTCGAAGATGAAGACGGTGGTTGAAGACCGGAAGTCTTCACATCGTTTGGGTGATTACTGATGATCTCGATTGGGCTGTACACCCAAGATGAGGGAAACAGTTGGTGATCGTCCAGACGTACTTGGAGATGGATGGATATGCGAGGAAAGTGCCTCCGGTTTCGTTCAGACCCAAAACGAACTTGTAAATGGATTGTGTGTCTGACATTGGATTTTATTCTGTGTCGATTGAACTCTATTAAATATACATCTGTTTGGCGGCGGAGAATTTATTCTCTTGCTTAACGCCCTTCTCTGAGACGTACGAGCTCAGAGGTTGTATATCGATGGACATCACTCGGATGGAGTGAATTGCCAGTGTGGCACGCGTAAGTGACAATTGATCAAGGCTTCTGTTGAAAAGCAAAGTCTTGTGGTTGATGATCAAAGCACGGTCTGTGTGACGTAGCTTTGTGTATAACGTGAATTCGTGAGCCTCACACGTCGGTATGACTCAAAAACGGGATAGTGACTGCAGGGAGAGCACGACGTTTCTTTCTAGCTAGGGTGGTGTTAGTGACCTACCAGCCCTGACATTTATATACTTTTCACCTGTGTGGTTGTTGGAATGCGAGGCGCCTCAGATATAGGTCTGTAAGGACCGGAAAACGTGTGTTCAGGAATTGCCAATCCTCAAAAGTAAGAGAGGACCGGCCCTGAACATCCAAGGATCACAGTGGGGTCCTGGGACATTTGCTAGAGTGTCTCGAACGCAGAGAGGAGCTTGCCCCTTGCCCCGACTCATGATGGAATCCAATTTCCAATACGTGTGTTTTGGTTTTATTTGTAGAGCCTAGTATGGCGACATAGTAGATGGTAGCTATGCCGCCTATGATTGATACTTATGATTGAAACTGTTTTAACACTATACACCTATAATAGTATCAAATAATGTGTTTTAAACGTATCAAGCATGCTTTGGCTGTTATAAGGTAAAAACCCTATCCTCCGGCTTGCGTTGCATTGTGTGATGGGACCTGGGTCTTATAACAGCTTCATTTTTCTTTATTTAGCATTGCGTTGTTTGTTCTATGCACTGGTATTCTTGGGAGGAAACCTGTTCCGTGTTATACGGCGTGGTCCTTTGATTTACCAAACTTTAAAACCAATATTAATAACTGTTTTAGTTCTCACACTAGTCACATGACTGACCTGGAGTTTATTGTTTTAACCTAAACTCTGGGTGCCTCTATTTTCCACACAGGCAGCTTGTAGTTTTGGTTTTGCAGATTTATATTCACAGGATCCTGATTTATAGCTGGAACGATGCTCGGAAAGCTCTGTATCCGTGCATTACTTCTAGTTGTGCTATTGTATTATTTTCCGCTGTGATGTATTTAAATGTACTTTAAATCTCTGATATTTCTGTGTAATATTTATTTATACTCTGTATATTCTGGTATTCTGATGGAATTGTTGTAATATACAATGAAATGTTCTTCCGTCTGCGTTCTATTTTGTCCTGTCCTCAATTCTATCCGTGCTTTCCTTCACGGGGAAGTTCGGGTCATCTCAGTTTGGTATCAGAGCTTTGGTTTACAGAGCTCGAGAACAAGACACATTAGAACCATACGAAAGAATTCATCAGATATTGGATTAATAATATCCAATTAGAATGACTCGTTAGAGATAGGATCAGTAGTATCCTAGATTGAGTGTGAAGAGTATATTTTTCAAATGAAAACAATTTTGTTTTAAAATTTAAATCGTTTTATTCGTACTTGAATATTTATTTATTTTGAATTTGGACAATCGAGTATATAAAGGTTTTGCATATACGCGTCATGAACGTATATTCGAAGTTTTAATATACTGGATAGATATAGAATCACATTCTAGACACCCGGGGATAATTATGATGATGTGGCCACATCATCAGTATTTATGTACGTATTTCGAAGGTGTGATTTCTATATATTTCCATTAGACTGGTGTGAGAACCAAAACTTATATAGATAGATATATTGTTGTGAATTAGCATCAAAAACATGATTTTCTGTATATATGTATCAAAATTATGAATTTGAAACTCTAATTCACTAATTGATTGATGTTTGTGTTGTATGTTTATTTGTTTGATAATTTTGAACCATTTAGCCTAATTGAACCAAATATTGAATTGTATTGAAAATTGGTCGCATTTGCTTGCATATACAAGTACTTACATTGAACAGGTCATAGCAAGGAGGCTAGAGCAGAGAATAAAATTTGTTTGCCCGACAAATAGGTACATGTTTATTATAATTTACTGTTTTGTTTGGGTGATGATGATTTTATGAGCCGATTGGCTAGCCGCTTGGCTTTTTCTTTTTCTTTTTGAGATCAGAAGGCCTATATGGCAATTTCGGGATTTTCCCGTTGCTCCCGGTGCAGGGGAGGTTATGGCGAAATTTTTCGAAAATTTAGGGTGTTAGCCAAATTTTTGAAAAATTTGAAAAGTTCTTAGAAACTGAAAAGTTGAAGAACTTAAGCCGTAGTCAAAATAATGGAAGTTGAGTTGATTTGTTAAACAACTTTCGGCCTTTGATTTAGAGAAGATTAGAATATCATCAATAAAAACCAGAACAAATTTATTCAATTAAATCACACATTGAGCTGATTAGAAAATAGTTAGAAATATATACTTGTGCATTATATATGTTTGAACAGGAAATTGGATAGCTGTTGAGTAAAGATTTTATTTGCGTGCCCGACAAATAGGTAAACCTTAATGAGTTGGATGCGCCCTTTTATTATTATATCAACTCCTGTGAGTGCCATTGGATGCGGAGTGCTGGTTATTCTATGTGTAAATAATAAACATCGCCATAGGATAGCAACAATTAATTTTGAACAACTACATTACATGGCATACTTCTGGAAGATAGGCATACTTCATCATATACCACATAAGCATTTGGAGCTTGAGTAACGAGGTGGAAGATTTACCATACGAGCGAGAGGCTTGTATGGCGATGACTATATTTTACAGGTTGAACTGATGACTGATATGGACAATATAAAACTATAACGATAAAATTGCAAGATTAATAAAAAACCCACACGGGTCCAGAGTTGACAATAATCACGTCTCTCTAGTTATTAGATACGGCACATGGACTATTTATTTCCCACACGGGACGAGGTGACGAGGATTTATCCTCTGGAGCATTTAAAATACACACTCCCTCAGGCTTTGACAGGGTGACGAGAATTTATTCTCTGGAGTTATTATCAATACACGCTCCCCTGTAAACACCAGAATATATCACTATAAATATGTGTATGCTTATTAGGATTTATTGGGTACCTAATACGGCCCAATAAATTTCCAAACTTCTCCCCGTACAAAGGAGGTTATGGCGAAATTTTTCGAAAATTCTGGGTGTTAACCAAATTTTTGAAGAATTTGAAAATTCTCAGAAACTAAAAAGTTGGAGAATGGAAGCCAAATCGAACGTAGAGTTGGTTAATCAAACCACTTTCGACTTTGTTCCTTTTCGGGGACGAAAAGTTTTAAGTGGGGGAGATTGTAAAAACCCGAAAATCTGGGCCAGTTTAAATTTTTTATTTTGGCAATTTTAGCGAATTTTGAATATTTAAAATGAATTATTTTAAATAATATCGATGAGAAATTTATTTTGAATAGAATTCGACGTATATATTATATACGTCATCGTTAGAATATAATAATTATAAATAGAATTGAAAATGGCGCGGTAGTTCGATAATTCGATTTCAAACTTCAATTGAATGTACCGGGTGCAAAACAAACTGGATTTTAGCGAAACCAAAAATATTAGGATCTATTTGGGGATATCTTTCCAACGAATCCGAAAAATTGAGATTTCATAGTGGGGATCAAAAGATATGTCCAGTTGAAAATTCTGAATAGTCGCTATGGAATTCAGGCCCTTAAAAATGGAAATTTTGCAAACGACCTCGGATTTCGACGAAACCACTTTTGTTGGATCCGTGATGTCAAATTATTGCTAGGTTTCAAATTTCATAAATTTTCGAATCAATATGTGAGCGTGGCAAAGGAAAACACGTTTGACCAGTTTCAGTTGATTTTAATCGACTGGAAAATAGCCATTTTTCCAACGGTCTCAGAATTCGACGAAACTAGTTTTGTTAGGACCGTATCGTCGATACGAAGCTAGAAAATATTTTTCTGGATTTTTTCGAGTTAGTATGTGGCCCTGGTAAATTGAAATGCGCGTTCAAATTCAATATATATAGAGTTATATGTTGATTTTGATGAAAACTGATTGTAACGATCGAATCATCCTACGATACATATCTCATTGTGTTCGGAATGGGGGTAATTAGCTATAGACGACAGGCGGTGGGCCTTGTTTAGAGGTCGTATGAAAAAGTCAACTTTTTGTAAATTAAATAAATAAAAAATAAAACCCTCTCCCTTACTTACTCTCTCTGCCCCCCTTTTTCGAAATCGAATCAGAGGAAAAAGAAAAAATGGCGAACAGCGGGGGGGAAGGATCCGCCGCCGCCACCGCCCAGGGTGGCGCAGCCCACCGCGCCGCCTCCCATCGCACCCCCTTCTCCTCTTCTCCTTCTTTTCCTCTCCTCCTCTGCCAGAAAACGCAGCCCCCCCAAGCCGTCAGTCGCCCCACCGTACCCCCTCTTCTCCCTCCAGTTCGAGAAAGCCGCCCCCCTAAAACCCTGAGCCACCAAAACCGCCACCTGCTACCCCTCCTCCACCTCCGGTCCGCAGAAACCCTCTCCCTCTCCTCCCTGAACCGCGTGAGCACCAGCGAGAAACAGCGCCCGCTTTCCTCTTCCATTTGAATTTCTTTCTGTAAGTTTTATAATTCTGATTTTCATTGTTTTATAAATATGATTTTATTGGTTATATAAATCTGAAAATCAAATTGTTTTAAATTGGAAACTCGAATTGTTTTAAATGTGAAACTGATATTAGCATTGTTTAGAAAGGTAAATATAGAATTGTTTTTAGAAAGAAGAAAATGTATATATAGTTTTAAATTAAAAATATGATTTTTAAAACCGTAAAGATTTGATTTTTAAAACCGTAAAAATATAATTTTTATTATTAGTAGAAGCCTAAAAATGTGATTTTTATATAGTAGAAGAAATAAAAATGTGATCTTTATAAAAGTAGCCATGTAAAAATAGGATTTTTATATTATATAGATTATAAAAATTCGATCTTTATTATGTAAGAGATATAAAAATATGATTTTTATTCATATAGAGTAATAAAAATATAATTTTTATTATATTACTAGCAAGATAAAAATATAATTTTTATCATGAAAGTAGAGTTGTAAAGGAGTGATTTTTACATACGAAGCCGTGATATAAAAATACGGTCTTTATATATATTAAAATATAATTTTTATATAGAGGATAGCATGATAAAAATATAATCTTTATTATATGAACACCGTTATAAAAAATAGAATTTTTATCTATATAGTAGCGATGTAAAAATAGAATTTTTATCCTATGGAGTGATTATAAAAATATGATTTTTATATACATAGCAACAATATAAAAATGTGATTTTTATATATGTAGTGGCTACGGGTAACGAAAGTGACGAAAGGCGAGAACGGCGAAGACTTCTACTTTTGAAGTGTCGTGAAGTTGGGATAGCTTTGGTGAGAACTTCTCACTCAAATTTCTTTTTCTAGTTATATATATATATACTAGGATGCAGACGGTGCTTAGCAGCACCCGACACCCGTCATCCACAGACCATGGATGGCTTGTTTGTTTAATTGATGTGTTGTGAAATTTGCTTGTGTTGTTGATGTGAAATCGATAATAAATTGTAGATTGTTGAAATAAATTAATTATCGTTAAAAATATAATTTTTAACGTGAAAGTGAGTAAATGAATATTTATAAACAAATCGGCCGATTTGTTTATATGCACTGATTTGACTGATATTGATTGGGATGATAAATTTTACACATCGCCCAACTACACGAATAAAAATCTGTGTTTGTTGATTTGAAACCCCACACGGGTATTGGGATGATATTTGGGTACACTAATCCCGATTATTTCAGTATATGTCGATCGATTGGTCGACAGACTGTGTAAGCGTTGATTATTTATATTTGATGCTTATGCAGTTGTGTGGTGCACTTTGGATGATGGTTTATTGTTTATCGTTGCTATTATATACATGTGTTGTATGGAATCCATATAATTAACGTTATATGGTGATTGATTGGGCCTCATTCCAATCGAGAAAATAATGAATATTTTAAAAGATAATTCATGTGTTGAATATAAAAATAGTCATGTGTTGACGATATTCATGTGTTGAAACTATTTGTGACGATCCCAAAATCCGAGGGGCGGTATTAAGGATAATCATTGGAATATAACACATTAATCATCATAGCAGAGTACAGATAATAGCAGAAACAATAAATAGAATAATTTACATGAATATGACAGCGGAATCACAACATGTAACAACATCAGAATAGTACAACGTAGGATATAACTTAGTAAATAAAAGGGAAGTGATCAGTCATCATCGCCAGAGGCGGAATACATATATGCAGTGAGACATAATAAGGGTATCAGTCTACATCGCCGAAGGCGTTACATATACATATGATAATAAGTACTGAAAGTAAATCAGTCTGCATCGCCAGTGGCGGAATCATAATATAAGTACAATAATGGCGGAAAATGTCAAAGTCATCTCTGTGGAGTCAGCCTCGCCATGAGCCAAAATGCACTCTATGCAACAGTGCAGAGCCAAAAACAACTTGTCACCTGTGAACTAGGCTGCCCGTGTGAAAATAAGGGCACCCGCGTTTGCAAAGTGAAACAAACAACGAGTCAGTCATGGGGACTGGTATGAGGAATCTATTTAACAGTTAAACAACAGTAATAAGCAAATCATAGGACCACGCCACTTTCGCGGAACGGGTTTACTCCAGTGATTGCTAGTGCATTTAAAACAAAGTAAATTCTTTAAAACACGCAATGCTTTTTAAAAGAATGAAGCCATTATAAGACTCAAGTCCCATCATACAATGCAACGCAAGCCGGAGGATAGAGTTTTACCTTATAATGGCCAAATATGCTTGATACGTATAAAGCAAGATCAATTGATATTATTACTAGTGCATATATGTTTCAAAAATGAATAGCATCATAAATATCAATCATAGACGGCATAAGTGCCCCATACCACTATGTCGCCATACTAGTTCTGCAATCGAGTCCGTTATTTCGTATTGGAAATTGGATTCCCGTCATGAGTCGAGGCAAGGGGCAAGCTCCTCTCCGCTTTGAGACATTCTAGCAAATGCCTCAGGACTACACACTCTAGGTAACCCTGGATGCTTCTGGGCCGATCCTCTCTTACGTTTGAGGATTAGTTATTCCTGAACACACGTTCCCCGGTCCTTACAGACCTATAATCGAGGCGCCTCGCATTCCAACAACCACATAGGTGAAAAATAAATATATATGTCAGGGTTGGTAAGTCACTGACACCACCATAGCTAGAAATAAACGTCGTGCTCTCCCTGCAGTCCGTATCCCGTTTTTAACTCATACCGGGGTGTGAGGCTCGCGAATCCACGTTATACACAAAGCCAGGCCACGTAGACCGTGCTTTGATCATCATCCACAAGACTTTGCTTTGCAATAGAAGCCTTGATCACAGCATCTTGGCATGCCACATAGGCAATCCACTCCATACGATTGATTTCCATCGATATATAACCTCTGAGCTCGTACGTCTCAGAGAAGGGCGTTAAGCAAAAGAATAAATTCTCCGCCGCCAAACAGATATATATTTAATAGAGATCAATCAGTATAGAACAAAATCCAATGTCAGACACACAGTCCATTTACAAGTCCGTTCTGGGTCTGAACGAAACCGGAGGCGTCAATTCCTCGTATATCCGCACAATCAACACATACGTTCAGACGGCTACTACTTCCGTCCCTTTCCGGTAGCTACTCCGGTCAGGAACCTCAGCAGCGCCCATCCAACCGATACGAAGATCGTCGGTCTTGAATCGTCTTTGCATCTTCCAATTCGAATCGCTCGATAAATTATTTGAAATGAGGGTTAGCTCGGCCTTTTCAAATAATTCACGTAATTAGAATTTAAATCGATTCGTTCCATGGTTATATTATTCGACATCCATCTTTCAGTTCTTTAGTGTTATTTTCGTGTCAAACACATACAACCATCAAATATCAAACAATTCAAGCCCAATTGGTTTATTTGCAATCTACGCCGCTTATAATATTTTATAACGATTTTTCGCCATTTTTATTTATTTTAAAAATGGCCATATTTAATTAAACGACGTTTCAGGTCGTGCCGTGGCACTGGCGCTGTTTTTCCTCTAATTTGTTTTACACATATCAGAAAATCTAACCGTTGGATTTCTACAATGTCTATACCAGTGGGAAGATATTCTCAAAGCGAACCCAACGGTTCTAGTTTCGTGAAAATCCGACGGTCGGATCTTCCACACTAGTCGTTTGAAGTTACGGTTTCAAAATTCGAACTGCAGCGTCGTTATTCGATTTAATTTAATTATATTTATATTTATATATAAATATAAACGACTCTGGCGCTGTTTTTCTTTAGATTTGAATTAAACATTCCGGACAATCCAACCGTTGGATTTTTTCAAGGTTGGTGCCGTTGGGAAGATATTTCCAAGGCGAACCCAGCGGTTGCGGTTTCGGGAAAATCCGATGGTCGGATTTCTCGTACTAATCGTTTCAAATTACGATTCCGAAACACGAACTGCACGGCTTCGATTCCTTTTAATTATATTTATATTTATATATATAAATATAGTTCATTCTATAATTCCAACTATAGCTCATTCTATATTTTCAACTTCGTTTTCACTTCAAATATTTCACTAACGCCTTAATATTTCGAAAAATTTCGCCATAACCTCCTTTGTACGGGGAGGGGTTTGGAAATTTATTGGGCCGTGTTAGGTACCCAATAAATCCTAAAAAGCATCCACATATTTATAGTGATATATTCTGGTATTTACGGGGGAGCATGTATAGATAATCACTCCAGAGAATAAATTCTCGTCACCCCCGTTTCCGTGTGGAAATAAATAGTCCATGTGCCGTATCTAATAACTAGAGAGACGTGATTATTGTCAACTCCAGACCCGTATGGGGCTTTTATTAATCTGGCAATTTATCGTTATATTTTATAGAGTCCATATCAGTCATCAGTTCAACCTGTAGTATATAATCATCGCCATACAAGCCTCTCGCTCGTATGGTAAATCTTCCACCTCGTCGCACAAGCTCCAATTGCTTATGTGGAATATGATGAAGTATGCCTATCGTCAAGAAGTATGCCATGTAGTGTAGTTCAAAATTAATTGTTACTATCCTATGGCGATATTTATTATTTCACACAGAATAACCAGCACTCCGCATCCAATGGCATTCACAGGAGTTGATATAAAAATAAAATTGCGCAGCCAACTCATCAAGGTTTACCTATTTGTCGGGCACGCAAATAATTTCTTTACTCTACAGATAATCCATTTTTCTTGTTCAACACATGTATATATATGCAGAACAAAGCTAATAATAATATTTCTAGCAAACTATTATTTATTTCAACACGTGTGTATTTTTATCAAAGCGTATACATGATAAAAGAAATATTTTTATCATCAAAAAATATTTTCCCAACATGTGAATGTTTTTAACACTTCATATTCACAATAAAAATGTAGTTTTTATTATCTATTCATTTTATTTTAAAATATGATAACATTCAACACATGAATTTCAACTCGACGAACGAATTTCAATTCAACACATGAATATTCTCTATAGTTTGTATATATATAAAAATGTGATTTTTATCGCTAAAACTATTTGTTTAAATTCAAATAATATTCAACACATGAATTTCAACTCAATGAATGAATTGCAACTCAACACATGAATATTCGCTATAGTTTGTATATATATAAAAATGTGATTTTTATCGCTAAAGCTATTTGTTTAAATTCAAATAATATTCAACACATGAATTTCAACTCAACGAATGAATTTCAATTCAACACATGAATATTCGCTATAGTTTGTATATATATAAAAATGTGATTTTTATCGCTAAAGCTATTTGTTTAAATTCAAATAATATTCAACACATGAATTTCAACTCAACGAATGAATTTCAATTCAACACATGAATATTCGCTATAGTTTGTATATATATAAAAATGTGATTTTTATCGCTAAAGCTATTTGTTTAAATTCAAATAATATTCAACACATGAATTTCAACTCAACGAATGAATTTCAATTCAACACATGAATATTCTCTATAGTTTGTATATATATAAAAATGTGATTTTTATCGCTAAAGCTATTTGTTTAAATTCAAATAATATTCAACACATGAATTTCAACTCAACGAATGAATTTCAATTCAACACATGAATATTCGCTATAGTTTGTATATATATAAAAATGTGATTTTTATCGCTAAAGCTATTTGTTTAAATTCAAATAATATTCAACACATGAGTTTTGATTCAACGAATGAATTTCAACTCAACACATGAATATTGGTTTCAATATATGTAATTTATTTCAACGAATGAAAATTATTCTAACACATGTATATTTCAGAAAATTTCGGCAGCATAACGGCAGGGTAGTTAAAACCGGGACCGTCCCTAGTACGGCTCCTCGCTCTACCTTAAAACCTCGCAGTTTTTGACAATGGGGATCATGCATCTAGTTCGCACGTAGGCGGCATGTTTATTTTCAATTCCACAATCCTATTCTAATTTGTTTCAACCACGAGAGGGTATTTTTCAACCACAAAGGTATTTTTCAACCACAATATCAACCACAAACAATTACTTCCAACCATTCGTCATACCATATAATATCACGTCAATCACAAGCAATAAATATCGTCCATGGTCTGTGGACGAGGGGAGTATATATATATATATATTATATTATAATTCACTTGCATTTCATCACAATTCAAAGCATATATGTTTCATTCAACGCTTGTATAATTTATACATCGCTAATATAACTTATACAACACATGTACATGAGGTATACAATGCGTATATAATTTACACTTCGCTTATATAATTTATACAACGCGATTCCATTCACACAATTCAGTTTAGATTCCTCACATTGGTTATTGCAGTGCTAAAAATCGTAGGAAGATCAGAAAAATCCGCGGCTTCTTCTAGATGGTAGAAAGCCTCCTTGCGGTCACGATGTCTCCTGTTTCATCGAATTTCGTTAACGAACGAAAAAGATATTATTTTTCAAAGTTTTGCAACGCTTTATAGTGTCATAAACAGTTTAAATATAATAGGTCGTATACCTTGCTTTGTTATTCAAAATTAGGTCTTGCTTTAATCTCCAATCCGCTGCTCGATGTTGAAATCGGGCCTCACCACGTTGTTCAGCTCGGAGGCGCGCACCCGAGAGTACCAGTCGCCGCCGGTTCGAAGTTAGGTCGGGGGAGAAAACTGGGCGCGTACGGCGAGTGTTCCCGGGCTTCAAACTCGAGAAAAACACAACGATAATTTCCACAACCGGTATAGATTTGGAGAGGGTGTTGAGAGCTTCAAAACGGATCCAAGAACACTCGATTTCACTGAGAAACGAGAGAGAAATCTCTCCGGGAAGATTTGAAATCACTTCCGCTATGCGCCTGGAGCTCGATGGAGAAGAAGAAATCTGATTGGCCGGCCTCTTTTTATTTTAATTTTTAATTTAATTAATTCCAAAAATACCCCCTTCCACACGCGAACTCGAAATCAAACCCAACGATTGTCGCCCCTAGCTAAATACCCCCATTCCGGACACAATGGGATATGTTTCATTGGCCAATTCGACTGTTACAGTCAGTTATTTTTCAAATTAAAATATAAAACATTCAATATTTAATTTGAACGTACACTTCAATTTGCCAGGGCCATAAACTGAATCGAAAAATTCCAGAAAAATAAATCTAGCTTTGTTTTGACGATATGGTCCTAACAAAACCAGTTTCGTCGAATTCTGAGCTCGTTTGAAAAATGGCCATTTTTAGGTCGACCCATTTTAACAGAAATTGACCAATCACATTTTCTTTTGCCCCGCTCACATACTAGCTTCAAAAATTATGAAATTTGAAACCTAGCAATAGTTTGACATCCCGGACCGAACAAAAGTGGTTTCGTCGAATTCTGAGGTCGTATGCAAAATATCAATTTTCAGGGGCTATATATGCTATATAGCGACCTTTCTGAAAATTCATTTGGCTATAACTTTTGATTCCCGCTATGAAACTTCGATTTTTCATATTCGTTAGAAAGGTATTCATAAACAGATTTAAATATTTTTAGTTTCGCTAAAATCCGTTATATTTTCCACCCGGTACAGTCAGACAAAGTTTGTATTCAAAATTTCAAACTGCCTTACTATACCCAATTCTTTATTTTATTGAAATATGCTATTTCAATTATTCAAATTCTTTGGTATTAACCAATTTTAAAATTTTAAAACTGGTTCACATTTTCCGGGTTATTACAATCTCCCCCACTTAAAACTTTTCGTCCTCGAAAAGGAAATAACAGCAAAGTAGGAAGCAAAATGTAAATGCAAAGTATTGTAAAGGTACCTTGCGCCGGAGTTAGTCAGAGATGTCCACTCTGCATTTGGGGTAGGCTTGTTTAATGCTTTCCTCAGTCTCCCAAATACAGTCTCTAGGATCACTACTCCACTGCACTTTGACTAAATGAATCTTTTTGCTCCTTAGCTCTCTAGTTTCTTTGCCAACTATCTTTAATGGATCTCTTCTGAGCGCTAATTCTGGAGTTATGTCTATATCCTGTTGCGCTGCTTCTTCCACAACAAGATCTGGATCATGAACATGTTTTCTAAGTTGAGACACGTGGAACACATCATGTACACCAGGCAACTAATCAGGTAATGAAACCATATATGCAAGAGTTCCAATCCGTTCAAGTATAGGAAAGGGACCAATAAATCTCGGTGCCAACTTCCCAGTCTTGCCAAATCTGATTACTCCCCGCATTGGAGAAACTCTTAAATAAACATAATCGCCAACGGCAAATGATAAATCCCTTCTTCTCGCATCAGCATAACTTTTCTGTCGGCTCTGTGCGGTTTTCAATCGCTTCTTAATGAAGTCGACTTTATCCGATGCTTCTTGAATCATATCGGGCCCTAACACAAGTCTGTTGCCAGGTTCTACCCAACATGCGGGAGATCTGCACGGTCTACCGTATAATGCTTCAAATGGAGACATTCCCAGACTTGCTTGATAGTTATTGTTATAAGAGAATTCGGCTAAATGTAAGTGATCTTCCCACGAGCCTCCAAAATCGATAACGCAAGCTCGCAGTAAATCTTCTAGAATTCTATTCACCCGCTCAGTTTGGCCGTCTGTCTGAGGGTGATAAGCGGTGCTTAGATTCAATTTGGATCCCAATTCTGTCTGGAATGCTTCCCAGAATTTGCTAGTAAATAGGGGATCTCTATCACTGACTATATTGAGCGGCACTCCATGTAGTTTAACTATTTCTTTAAAGTAAATCTGTGCTAAACTTTGAGCCGTTCTGTTGGATCGGACAAGTATGAAATGGGTAGTCTTCGTGAAGCGATTTACGATTACCCATATACTGTCGTTTCCTTTCTTAGTTCGAGGCAAGCCATCATTGAAGTCCATCGAAATTTTCTCCCACTTCCATCCTGTAATTTCTAGTGGTTGTAATAGTCCAGCCAATTTCTGCTGATCACTCTTAACTAGCTGACAAGTGGGGCATCTACTAACATATAATGAAATATCTCTTTTCATTGCCTTCCACCAAAAGGTGCATTTGATATCGTTATACATTTTGCTCACACCGGGATGGATACTTAATTTGGACTGGTGGCACTCATCAAGTATTTCTCTCTTTAGCTCGGAGATGTCGGGAACACAAATTCTTCCTTTTAATCTCAGAACCCCCTCACTATCCACTTGGAAGCTGGGGTCTATGCCGTCATTGATTCTTTTGATCATCTCCTTTACAAAATTATCCTCTTTTTGAAGGGTCGAGATCCTGTCAATTAAAGAAGACGTAATGGTAAAACTGGCAATGATTTCATTCTTTCTGCTGAGCGCATCTGCTACAACATTGGCTTTCCCTGGAGTGTATAGAATTTCAAAATCATATGACGCAAGGAATTCTAACCAATGATGTTGTCTCAAGTTTAGATCTTTCTGAGTGAATAGATATTTCAAGGATTGATGATCCATGAATAGTTCGAACTTCTCGCCCAGTAAATAATGCCTCCAGATTCTTAAAGCAAACACGATAGCTAATAACTCAAGATCATGAGTTGCATAGTATCTTTCATGCGGCTTCAGCTGACGGCTGGCATAAGCGACCACTTGGTCTTTTTGCATTAATACTACGCCTAGCCCTCTAATAGAAGCGTCTGTCCATACAGTCAAGTCTTGGTTGCCTTCTATAATTATCAATACTGGAGCGGTTGTCAACTTCAGTTTCAGCTCCTGGAAAGCTTCTTCACATTCGGGAGTCCATTTGAATTTCTCATGCTTCTTTGTAAGCTTTGTCAATACACCAGATATCTTTGAAAAATCCTGAACGAATTTCCGATAGTAACTGGCCAATCCAAGGAAACTTCGAACTTCTGTGGGGGTAGTAGGTTGTTTCCAGTTCTGAATCGTTGTAATTTTACTTGGATCTACAGCAATCCCATCTTTTGATACGACATGGCCAAGGAACTTAACTTCATCCTGCCAGAAGACACACTTAGAAAATTTAGGTTTCAAGACATTTCTCCTTAGAATTTTCAACACTTGTTCTAAATGCTTTGCATGTTCGTCTTCCGACTTGGAGTAGATCAAAATGTCATCGATGAAGACTAGCACAAATTTATTCAACACACCACGGAACACTCTATTCATAAGATCGACGAAGTATGCTGGAGCGTTACACAAGCCGAACGGCATTACTAACCATTCGTAGAATAAATCGGGACCCCTGAAGGCTGTCAAAGGAATACAGTCTTCTTCTATACGTAATTGGTGGAAACCGGTAGCTAGGTCCATTCTGGAGAATACTGTTGCTCCATTTAATTGATCTAACAGATCATCTATACGTGGCAAGGGATATTTGTTCTTCAGTGTCTGCTTATTGAGATCTCGGTAATCAACACAAAGTCTTAGAGTACCGTCTGATTTCGGGACAAATACTACAATTGCTCCCCAAGCTGAAAAGCTCGGCCTGATCAAACCTTTCCAAAGCAATTCTCGGGTTTGACTACCTAACTCTTCTTTTTCTTTCGGGGCCATTCTTCTAATTGGATGTACTACTGGTCGGGCATTAGGAATTAGATCTATTCTAAATTCAATTTCTCTTTGCGGCGGTAAGTTTTCTACTTCTTCAAACACATCCGCATAATTTTTAACGACCGGTATCTTTTCTAATGAAGGGGGAGTAACTTCTAAAGAAGACCAAAATTCGGTTCTATTAATTTCCGAGCCATGGCATGGTATATATATAGGCCCAAGCTTCGTTTCGACTTTGACTATCCTTTCGGCACATCTAACTTCGGCCTTATATTGTGTCAACCAGTCCAGCCCCAGTATAATATCAAATTCGGAAAGGTCCATGACAATCACTTTAAAAGAGAACTTGTAGCAAGAATAAGAGATAGGCACTCTACAGTATGAACTGAGATTAACAGAACCTCCTATCGGGTTTTGAACTTTAATTGGTTCTTTAAGTTTTCTTTGTTTCAATTTTAACTTGTGAACAGTGCTACCAGAAATGAAGCTACGTGATGCACCAGTATCAAAAAGTACAGAAACAGGAATATTTTTAATGGTAAGGGTACCTCCCAAGACGTCGGGTTTACCTGATCCATCCGTGATAGCTGGCGGGGCCCTCCCGTCATACACATGAGCCACTTGTGCATTCTACTTCAGAGGACAATTCCTGCTATAGTGACCCTTCTTATGGCAGTTGTAGCATTCGGCTGAGTCTGGATTTGCCTTTGGTTTCCTCGGGGCTTTGCACACATTAGAAAAATGACCTGGCTTCCCGCAGTTGTAGCAATTTGCTTTGGGTATCTTTCCAGGTTTCTGAGTAGCGGTCGCTGTAATGCTAGACTCGGGCTGATCTGCTGAAGCCTTGCGCTTATTTCCAGCTTGGCTTTTGGCACGGTCTTGGCTGGCGTGTCTTTCATCCATATCTTCATAATTGCAAGCCATTTCTACCAATTCTGAGAAGGAGAGTTTGATGTTGCTCATGGCTCTGTCATGGTACTTGCGCTTTAGCCCAAATATAAATCTCTTGTTCTTAGCTTTGTTGGTCATAATAAGCTCTGGAGCATAGCGCGACAACTGGGTGAATTTATTGAGGTAATCCTGGATAGAGAGATCTCCTTGCTGGAGATTAGCAAACTGCTCTCACATCCTCTCTAAGGCCTGTTCAGGTACAAACTTCTCGTTGAACATGGTTTTGAACTACTCCCAGGTCCTGACAGTACCTGCTGCATCTTCTGAGGTGATGGCATCCCACCACAGCTCTGCTTCCTCCTGTAGGAGCCAAATACCTAGTCGTGCTTTGTTGTTGGTCCCCAATCCCATTCCTTCAAAGATCTTTTCACAGGTCTTTAACCAAGCAATAGCTTCTGTCACTGTACCAGTGCCAGAAAAGGGTTTTCCCCCAAGGTTCCTATACCTCTTCGTTACTTTGTCTAGCTCGAAGTCCTCGGGTGCTGGTGGCTGAACAATAGGGCCTCCCTTAACTACGGGGATATTCCCCCGTCCTCCTGCTACTCCTGCTCGGCCTCCACGACCTCCTCTAGCTGCTGCTGCTCGTGTAGCCATCAAAGAGAGTACTGTATAAGCAAGAAAAGAGTCAAGCTCACAGATTTGATAATTTTCATATTTGAAAAAGCAGGGGAACATAAGGAAAGAAAATGATGTACTGATCAAATTGCTTTGCTAATCTTCTTAGCTCATTCTAGGACATTGCTAATCCTATCTCTAATGAGCTACTCGCCTTAGAACACTACTGATTCTATTCTGACGAGGTGTTTAATGTGTTAGATCCCGGAACTAAGGTTAACCAAAGCTCTGATACCAACTGTGACGATCCCAAAATCCGAGGGGCGGTATTAAGGATAATCATTGGAATATAACACATTAATCATCATAGCAGAGTACAGATAATAGCAGAAACGATAAATAGAATAATTTACATGAATATGACAGCGGAATCACAACATGTAACAACATCAGAATAGTACAGCGTAGGATATAACTTAGTAAATAAAAGGGAAGTGATCAGTCATCATCGCCAGAGGCGGAATACATATATGCAGTGAGACATAATAAGGGTATCAGTCTACATCGCCGAAGGCGGTACATATACATATGATAATAAGTACTGAAAGTAAATCAGTCTGCATCGCCAGTGGTGGAATCATAATATAAGTACAATAATGGCGGAAAATGTCAAAGTCATCTCTGTGGAGTCAGCCTCGCCATGAGCCAAAATGCACTCTATGCAACAGTGCAGAGCCAAGAACAACCTATCACCTATGAACTAGGCTGCCCGTGTGAAAATAAGGGCACCCGCGTTTGCAAAGTGAAACAAACAACGAGTCAGTCATAGGGACTGGTATGAGGAATCTATTTAACAGTTAAACAACAGTAATAAGCAAATCATAGGACCACGCCACTTTCGCGGAACGGGTTTACTCGAGTGATTTCTAGTGCATTTAAAACAAAGTAAATTCTTTAAAACACGCAATGCTTTTTAAAAGAATGAAGCCATTATAAGACTCAAGTCCCATCATACAATGCAACGCAAGCCGGAGGATAGAGTTTTACCTTATAATGGCCAAATATGCTTGATACGTATAAAGCAAAATCAATTGATATTATTACTAGTGCATATATGTTTCAAAAATGAATAGCATCATAAATATCAATCATAGACGGCACAAGTTCCCCATACCACTATGTCGCCATACTAGTTCTACAATCGAGTCCGTTATTTCGTATTGGAAATTGGATTTCTGTCATGAGTCGAGGCAAGGGGCAAGCTCCTCTCCGCTTCGAGACATTCTAGCAAATGCCTCAGGACTACACACTCTGGGTAACCCTGGATGCTTCAGGGTCGGTCCTCTCTTACGTTTGAGGATTAGTTATTCCTGAACACACGTTTCCCGGTCCTTACAGACCTATAATCGAGGCGCCTCGCATTCCAACAACCACATAGGTGAAAAATAAATATATATGTCAGGGCTGGTAAGTCACTGACACCACCATGGCTAGAAAGAAACGTCGTGCTCTCCCTGCAGTCCGTATCCCGTTTTTAACTCATACCGGGGTGTGAGGCTCGCGAATCCACGTTATACACAAAGCCAGGCCACGTAGACCGTGCTTTGATCATCATCCACAAGACTTTGCTTTGCAACAGAAGCCTTGATCACAACATCTTGGCATGCCACATAGGCAATCCACTCCATACGATTGATTTCCATCGATATATAACCTCTGAGCTCGTACGTCTCAGAGAAGGGCGTTAAGCAAAAGAATAAATTCTCCGCCGCCAAACAGATATATATTTAACAGAGATCAATCAGTATAGAACAAAATCCAATGTCAGACACACAGTCCATTTACAAGTCCGTTCTGGGTCTGAACGAAACCGGAGGCGTCAATTCCTTGTATATCCGTACAATCAACACATACGTTCAGACGGCTACTACTTCCGTCCCTTTCCGGTAGCTACTCCGGTCAGGAACCTCAGCAGCGCCCATCCAACCGATACGAAGATCGTCGGTCTTGAATCGTCTTTGCATCTTCCAATTCGAATCACTCGATAAATTATTTGAAATGAGGGTTAGCTCGGCCTTTTCAAATAATTCACGTAATTAGAATTTAAATCGATTCGTTCCATGGTTATATTATTCGACATCCATCTTTCAGTTCTTTAGTGTTATTTTCGTGTCAAACACATACAACCATCAAATATCAAACAATTCAAGCCCAATTGGTTTATTTGCAATCTACGTCGCTTATAATATTTTATAACGATTTTTCGCCATTTTTATTTATTTTAAAAATGGCCATATTTAATTAAACGACGTTTCAGGTCGTGCCGTGGCACTGGCGTTGTTTTTCCTCTAATTTGTTTTACACATATCGGAAAATCTAACCGTTGGATTTCTACAAAGTCTATACCAGTGGGAAGATATTCCCAAAGTGAACCCAACGGTTCCAGTTTCGTGAAAATCCGACGGTCGATCTTCCACACTAGTCGTTTGAAGTTACAGTTTCAAAATTCGAACTGCAGCGTCGTTATTCGATTTAATTTAATTATATTTATATTTATATATAAATATAAACGACTCTAGCGCTGTTTTTCTTTAGATTTGAATTAAACATTCCGGACAATCCAACCGTTGGATTTTTTCAAGGTTGGTGCCGTTGGGAAGATATTTCCAAGGCGAACCCAGCGGTTGCGGTTTCGGGAAAATCCGTTGGTCGGATTTCTCGTACTAATCGTTTCAATTTACGATTCCGAAACACGAACTGCACGGCTTCGATTCCTTTTAATTATATTTATATATATATATATAAATATAGTTCATTCTATAATTCCAACTATAGCTCATTCTATATTTTCAACTTCGTTTTCACTTCAAATATTTCACTAACGCCTTAATATTTCGAAAAATTTCGCCATAACCTCCTTTGTACGGGGAGGGGTTTGGAAATTTATTGGGCCGTGTTAGGTACCCAATAAATCCTAAAAAGCATCCACATATTTATAGTGATATATTCTGGTATTTACGGGGGAGCATGTATAGATAATCACTCCAGAGAATAAATTCTCGTCACCCCGTTTCCGTGTGGAAATAAATAGTCCATGTGCCGTATCTAATAACTAGAGAGACGTGATTATTGTCAACTCCAGACCCATATGGGGCTTTTATTAATCTGGCAATTTATCGTTATATTTTATAGAGTCCATATCAGTCATCAGTTCAACCTGTAGTATATAATCATCGCCATACAAGTCTCTCGCTCGTATGGTAAATCTTCCACCTCGTCGCACAAGCTCCAATTGCTTATGTGGAATATGATGAAGTATGCCTATCGTCAAGAAGTATGCCATGTAGTGTAGTTCAAAATTAATTGTTACTATCCTATGGCGATATTTATTATTTCACACAGAATAACCAGCACTCCGCATCCAATGGCATTCACAGGAGTTGATATAAAAATAAAATTGCGCAGCCAACTCATCAAGGTTTACCTATTTGTCGGGCACGCAAATAATTTCTTTACTCTACAGCTAATCCATTTTTCTTGTTCAACACATGTATATATATGCAGAACAAAGATAATAATAATATTTCTAGCAAACTATTATTTATTTCAACACGTGTGTATTTTTATCAAAGCGTATACATGATAAAAGAAATATTTTTATCATCAAAAAATATTTTCCCAACACGTGAATGTTTTTAACACTTCATATTCACAATAAAAATGTAGTTTTTATTGTCTATTCATTTTATTTTAAAATACGATAACATTCAACACATGAATTTCAACTCGACGAACGAATTTCAATTCAACACATGATATTCTCTATAGTTTGTATATATATAAAAATATGATTTTTATTGCTAAAACTATTTGTTTAAATTCAAATAATATTCAACACATGAATTTCAACTCAACGAATGAATTGCAACTCAACACATGAATATTCACTATAGTTTGTATATATATAAAAATGTGATTTTTATCGCTAAAGCTATTTGTTTAAATTCAAATAATATTCAACACATGAATTTCAACTCAACGAATGAATTTCAATTCAACACATGAATATTCGCTATAGTTTGTATTTATATAAAAATGTGATTTTTATCGCTAAAGCTATTTGTTTAAATTCAAATAATATTCAACACATGAATTTCAACTCAACGAATGAATTTCAATTCAACACATGAATATTCGCTATACTTTGTATATATATAAAAATGTGATTTTTATCGCTAAAGCTATTTGTTTAAATTCAAATAATATTCAACACATGAATTTCAACTCAACGAATGAATTTCAATTCATCACATGAATATTCGCTATAGTTTGTATATATATAAAAATGTGATTTTTATCGCTAAAGCTATTTGTTTAAATTCAAATAATATTCAACACATGAATTTCAACTCAACGAATGAATTTCAATTCAACACATGAATATTCGCTATAGTTTGTATATATATAAAAATGTGATTTTTATCGCTAAAGCTATTTGTTTAAATTCAAATAATATTCAACACATGAGTTTCGATTCAACGAATGAATTTCAACTCAACACATGAATATTGGTTTCAATATATGTAATTTATTTCAACGAATGAAAATTATTCTAACACATGTATATTTCAGAAAATTTCGGCAGCATAACGGCAGGGTAGTTAAAACCGGGACCGTCCCCAGTACGACTCCTCGCTCTACCTTAAAACCTCGCGGTTTTTGACAATGGGGATCATGCATCTAGTTCGCACGCAGGCGGCATGTTTTATTTTCAATTCCACAATCCTATTCTAATTTGTTTCAACCACAAGAGGGTATTTTTCAACCACAAAGGTATTTTTCAACCACAAAGGTATTTTTCAACCACAATATCAACCACAAACAATTATTTCCAACCATTCGTTATACCATATAATATCACGTCAATCACAAGCAATAAATATCGTCCATGGTCTGTGGATGAGGGGAGTTAAATATATATATATATATATATATTATATTATAATTCACTTGCATTTCATCACAATTCAAAGCATATATGTTTCATTCAACGCTTGTATAATTTATACATCGCTAATATAACTTATACAACACATGTACATGAGGTATACAATGCGTATATAATTTACACTTCGCTTATATAATTTATACAACGCGATTCCATTCACATAATTCAGTTTAGATTCCTCACATTGGTTATTGCAGTGCTAAAAATCGTAGGAAGATCAGAAAAATCCGCGGCTTCTTCTAGATGGTAGAGAGCCTCCTTGCGGTCACGGTGTCTCCTGTTTCATCGAATTTCGTTAACGAACGAAAAAGATATTATTTTTCAAAGTTTTGCAATGCTTTATAGTGTCATAAACAGTTTAAATATAATAGGCCGTATACCTTGCTTTGTTGTTCAAAATTAGGTCTTGCTTTAATCTCCAATCCGCTGCTCGATGTTGAAATCGGGCCTCACCACGTTGTTCAGCTCGGAGGCGCGCACCCGAGGGTACCAGTCGCCGCCGGTTCGAAGTCAGGTCGGGGGAGAAAACTGGGCGCGAACGGCGAGTGTTCCCGGGCTTCAAACTCGAGAAAAACACAACGATAATTTCCACAACCAGTATAGATTTGGAGAGGGTGTTGAGAGCTTCAAAACGGATCCAAGAACACTTGATTTCACTGAGAAACGAGAGAGAAATCTCTCCGGGAAGATTTGAAATCACTTCCGCTATGCGCCTGGAGCTCGATGGAGAAGAAGAAATCTGATTGGCCGGCCTCTTTTTATTTTAATTTTTAATTTAATTAATTCCAAAAATACCCCCTTCCACACACGAACTCGAAATCAAACCCAACGACTGTCGCCCCTAGCTAAATACCCCCATTCCGGACACAATGGGATATGTTTCGTTGGCCAATTCGACTGTTACAGTCAGTTATTTTTCAAATTAAAATATAAAACATTCAATATTTAATTTGAACGTACACTTCAATTTTCCAGGGCCACAAACTGAATCGAAAAATTCTAGAAAAATAAATCTAGCTTTGTTTTGACGATACAGTCCTAACAAAACCAGTTTTGTCGAATTCTGAGCTCGTTTGAAAAATGGCCATTTTTAGGTCGACCCATTTTAACAGAAAATGACCAATCACATTTTCTTTTGCCCCGCTCACATACTAGCTTCAAAAATTATGAAATTTGAAACCTAGCAATAGTTTGACATCCTGGACCCAACAAAAGTGGTTTCGTCGAATTCCGAGGTCGTATGCAAAATATCAATTTTCAGGGGCTATATAGCGACCTTTTGTGAAAATTCATTTGGCCATAACTTTTGATTCCCACTATGAAACTTCGATTTTTTTGATTTGTTAGAAAGGTATTCATAAACAGATTTAAATATTTTCAGTTTCGCTAAAATCCGTTATATTTTCCACCCGGTACAGTCAGACAAAGTTTGTATTCAAAATTTCAAACTGCCTTACTATACCCAATTCTTTATTTTATATTCAAATTCTTTGGTATTAACCAATTTTAAAAATTTTAAATTGGTTCACATTTTCCGGGTTATTACACTATTCATGTGTTGAGTAAAATATTTTAATAATAAAATTTACATCTTTATCATATTTAAAATTAGAACTACTTCACGGTGGAGTCTAATTGAAAATCAAACGATAGATATCATAATTTTATAAAATATTTTACATAACAAAAATAGTCGTGTGTAGACAGTACTCATTTGTTGAGATTGGTCGTGTGTTGAAATAAATATAGATTCATGTGTTGAATAGAATAAATATTCATTTGTTGAATAGAATAACGAATTTATTGAAATATATAAAGCCGTATTGATTAGAGTTGCGCTATTTTGACGTGAACGATATTTATATCGATTATATTCTTTTTTATAATGAATATAGAAAAGAAGTGATTTCAAAATATAACGTTTTGAAAATATTATCATTTATATAGTAATGATATGAAATATTCAATTTTGATTTGAAATTGAATGTAGCGTTGAAATGGTTTTGAAAACAAATTTAAAACGATTTATAAAATACGTTTTAAAAAGGAAATCGATGAAATATATATAATATATATATTATATATATATAATGGCCTGAATAGAACGCGCCGCGCCGCGGCAGTTCGTGTATTTCGACCATTGACTTCGAATAGACATTGCGGGAGATCCGACCGTCGGATTCTCCTAAAACTGGAACCGTTGGGTTCGTATCGAAAACAGCTTTCCAATGAATATTAGAAATTTGAAATCTAACGGTTGGATTTGGAATTATGTCCAAATCAAATTTGGAAAAGGTCGCTGTAAGTGCAGTTCGATGGCCGTTGATGGAAATCGACTGTACGGGCCTTGATAAAATTATTAAAAATATTGATAATTTGTGTAAAATCATAATATATGAATTGGGAAGAACTGGGATGAAAAATTCCACATTTGAAAGGATTAAAATATATTTTTGTTGAAATGAACTATAATTAAAATCAATTTATTTTTGAAATAAATAAATTGAATTTGAAAGTGATTTTAAAAATAATCAATATTCCTAATACATGAATTGGACTGGAGTTGAATCGAAATTATCTTCGTAATATTTCGATGTTGGATTCCGTGACTATACAGATATTGTTATGGGAATTTGAAAGATATATTTTACATCTTTATTTCCAATACGATATTTGCTGGTTTCAGAATTTGATATTGAATATAAGCCGATATATTTTCTATTCAGAGCCTTGTATTTAATATCAAATGTGATTTGGGTTTATCGTGGATCGTGTTTTAGGTGACATTGGTTCTTTAACCCAGTTAAAGACAGGATATTGATTTTTGAAAAGATTAAAACTAAGTGGAGTTTAAATGAATCTTTAATTAGATTGAAATGTGAATTGATAATATAAATTATCAAATTTGGAAAGTGATCGAGAATGGAGTATCACCAGTTTTGCTCCAAGGCGATAGTTAAATCTTTAGTTAGATTTGAACGTGAAATGGTAATTAATTTTACCGATAACACCGTGGTGTTAGATGTGGAGTATTACCAGTTTTCTCCATGGGATATATAGGTTGGGATTGGGAAATAAAATAAATAATTACTTCGGTGTGGTTCGCTAATCCCGACTAGTTTGGAAAACCATAATATGGTTTGAAATGATATCCAAAGGAAGATTAAAGAATAAATTTAGAAGAATTTATCTTGGATAAAATTAATGGGAACCTTTCCCTAAGAATGTGATTTTGTGAATAAAAGAATATTCTGAATTGGAATGAGGCGTTTGTGTGTTTGTGTAACATTTGTTTATCATATACGTGGGTTATTCAGAAAGGCCGGGTTTATACCCATTCTGAATAACCGATTCGACGAGATGTCGAAGATGAAGACGGTGGTTGAAGACCGGAAGTCTTCACATCGTTTGGGTGATTACTGATGATCTCGATTGGGCTGTACACCCAAGATGAGGGAAACAGTTGGTGATCGTCCAGACGTACATGGAGATGGATGGATATGCGAGGAAAGTGCCTCCGGTTTCGTTCAGACCCAGAACGAACTTGTAAATGGATTGTGTGTCTGACATTGGATTTTATTCTGTGTCGATTGAACTCTAATAAATATACATCTGTTTAGCGGCGGAGAATTTATTCTCTTGCTTAACGCCCTTCTCTGAGACGTACGAGCTCAGAGGTTGTATATCATGGACATCACTCGCATGGAGTGAATTGCCAGTGTGGCACGCGTAAGTGGCAATTGATCAAGGCTTCTGTTGAAAAGCAAAGTCTTGTGGTTGATGATCAAAGCACGGTCTGTGTGACGTAGCTTTGTGTATAACGTGAATTTGCGAGCCTCACACCTCGGTATGAGTCAAAAACGGGATAGTGACTGCAGGGAGAGCACGACGTTTCTTTCTAGCTAGGGTGGTGTCAGTGACCTACCAGCCCTGACATTTATATACTTTTCACCTGTGTGGTTGTTGGAATGCGAGGCGCCTCGGATATAGGTCTGTAAGGACCGGGAAACGTGTGTTCAGGAATTGCCAATCCTCAAAAGTAAGAGAGGACCGGCCCTGAAGATCCAAGGATCATAGTGGGGTCCTGGGACATTTGCTAGAGTGTCTCGAACGTGGAGAGGACCTAGCCCCTTGCCTCGACTCATGATGGAATCCAATTTTCAATACGTGTGTTTCAGTTTTATTTGTAGAGCCTAGTATGGCGACATAGTAGATGGTAGCTATGCTGCCTATGATTGATACTTATGATTGAAATTGTTTTAACACTATACACCTATAATAGTATCAAATAATGTGTTTTAAACATATCAAGCATGCTTTGGCTGTTATAAGGTAAAAACCCTATCCTCCGGCTTGCGTTGCATTGTGTGATGGGACCTGGGTCTTATAACAGCTTCATTTTTCTTTATTTAGCATTGTGTTGTTTGTTCTATGCACTGGTATTCTTGGGAGGAAAACCGTTCCGTGTTATACGGCGTGGTCCTTTGATTTATCAAACTTTAAAACCAATATTAATAACTGTTTTAGTTCTCACACCAGTCATATGACTGACCTGGAGTTTATTGTTTTAACCTAAACTCTGGGTGCCCCTATTTTCCACACGGGCAGCTTGTAGTTTTGGTTTTGCAGATTTATATTTACAGGATCCTGATTTACAGCTGGAACGATGCTCGGAAAGCTTTGTGTCCGTGCATTACTTCTAGTTGTGCTATTGTATTATTTTCCGCTGCGATGTATTTAAATATACTTTAAATCTCTGATATTTCTGCGTAATATTTATTTATACTCTGTATATTCTGGTATTCTGATGGAATTGTTGTAATATACAATGAAATGTTCTTCCGTCTGCGTTCTATTTTGTCCTGTCCTCAATTCTATCCGTGCTTTCCTTCACGGGGAAGTTCGGGTCGTCTCAGTAGTGCTCGGGTTAGACCGAGTTTTACAGGTTCAGATTATCAAATGCTATGAAAAGACGAACTGGAGTGGTTCAGATTCATGATATTATAGTTATTATTCTGCTCTGTGATTGTATGTGAGTTTAGATTATTATAAATGTGTAGATGTGTGATGTACTCTGATGATTGTAAGTTTTATTTCAAGCTCTAAGTAAAGATTTATTTCTATATTATATTTTGTTCCGCTGCGATGTGAGAATCCGTGTTTTGTTAGTTCTTCTTCTATTCTCATATTTCTTTTTTTCTTATCTCACCCCCTAATTTCTTTCTAATAAACTATCTGCTTTTCTGTGCAATTTGGGTTGGATGTGAGTTGTGATTGTCAACTCAAAGGGTATGGGAAAGTCAATACGTTACATTTTCCTTCCTCCATTTCTCTGTCCCCTTCCGCCCCAAGCCACCACCGTCAGCCCCACCTCTCTCCACAACTGCCGCCACCCTCCCTCCAATCTACACCATCAGCAAAGCCTCCACCCCCTTGGCCCTATAAACCTCATCTCTCCTCAAAAACTCCTATAATCTCTTTTTAAATTATTTACACCACATAACCTAGCTCCCACCGCCACCACCGCCACCTCCCTCCCTCCACGTAAGCCCTCCCCTCCCTGCCACGTCACACCCATGGGCCCCACAAAGTCGTGATCCCCTAGCACCTAAACCCCACCTTTTCTTCGTAAAACCCTTAAAGACCTGATCTTCATCCTATATCCCAAGTTAGAACTCATATATATATATATATATCTGTGTGTGTGTGTGTTAGTTACATAGAAGTGATGTGTGTAAACAATGTTTGTTTGGTTGTTAGCAAGGTTGCAGAGTCACAAAAATCATTTCTTTAAAGTAAGACGAAGTGGAAAGCTATGGTGAGAAATTATAGCTCACGTTTGAATTAATGTGTTACTATATGCTTATTGATGTTATATGTTGGTATATGCAAGTGAATATATGTTATGTGGTTTAATGTGGTTTGTGGTTAGAGTAGAAATATGAATTGTTGAAGTTGGTTAGTAATTGATATGGTAACATAAGTGATTTGAGTAGTTAAAACCCTAACAAAAAGGTTGGTTAAATTAGACGATAACTTGGTTGAAATGTTGCAATTATTTGAGTGAAAATAAATATTAGCAAGTTAATATTTTGATTGCTAAGTGATTTAGTGGTTAATGATGAGGTTTGGATAATTTACCGTATCCAAAACGACATATATACGTAGTGAAAATGGTAATTGAAACAATTACTTGAATAACGTGTATCTAGAATGAATAATTAACATCTATCTATATTGGCGCGACTTTTGTCAAAATAAATCGGACATGGGTAGACATTTCTGTGTGTTGTATGTTGGTATGTTTTGATATGGATTGGCTAGAAAATAATTGCTAATCATTTATTAACGACAATTAATATTTTGATTGAAAGTGGTTAAGAACGGTGTTTAAATGTTGATAGCCTTGACACTTAGGATGACAATGCCATGATATGTTGGTAAATGATTAACAAATTCTAATTGAGGACTGGTGACACACTGAACTCATATAAGTTGAATTATATGGTCATTAATTGAGTTTTATTCCAAATTGGGAATTAATTGAGTAATTTATTAACCAAATATTGAGTGAAAAATAAAAATTTGAATTTTAAATCTGAAACGATTTGGGAAGATAGTTTAAATAATTACTAATAGTTTTCATTAAAGTCGAAAATTGATTTGAAAAGTTTTCAGGTAATTAAGGCATGTTTAAAATTTTATTTTAAAAGTGAATTGTAACGGCTAAATGTGAAGTTTGGTTAGGATATCTGAGAAATGTTTTAACAAGATTTTCTTTTCAAAACTATCTTATTTATTTTTATAATGGTCTTGGGGAAAGTTTGGGCTTAAACGGATAAGTTTTGAAAATAATATTATTTTAATAACAAAACAATATTATAATATCCATTTAATTGAAATATTTGAATTTGATGTTGAATATTGAAAATATAGTTTCTGAAAATATAGCTTTTGAAAATATTATATATGTTTTATATAACTAATAAACTATTTCAGAAGTAATTCGTTTCAATTTTAGTTTATAATCGTAGTTTGAATTGAATAGAACTAGTCGCACAGTGATAATTCGCGAATTTCGACCATTGACTTCAAATTGACGTACCAGGGGATTCGGCCATCAGATTTTCCCGAAATGAAAAATGTTCGGTTCGAAATGAAAATTTCTTTCAAATGAGATGTTAATTTTTAAAATCCAATGGTTAGATTTTGAAATAAGTTCAAATCAAATTTGAGTAAAAACAACGCTAGTGCCGTTATTGACCCAAAAACGGATTTTGAAGAAATGAGCTATTTTTAAATTATTTAAATTAGAAATAAATTTTTATAAAGCATAATAAATGATTTAAAAGAGATTTGGATTGAATATACCAAATTTGGTAAGTTAAAAAGCCATTTTCTGAAAAATGATCTGTTTTAGCAACGCTATTTCCGACGATTTTTGGAATGATTTAAAATAAAAAGATTTTGAGATAACTAATGATATCCAAATGATTTGAAAACGTATCCAAAGGATTAGAATGAAGTTTTAAGATAAATTTTGGGATTCGAAAGGTTTAAACCAAAGCTATGTTTTCAAATAAAATGGGAATTGAATGGAAATCGATTTGGTGACAATCGAGATGAGTCTCCGTGGATGAAGATCATTATTATGTAAGGAATTTAAAAGGATTTGTCGTTATTCCGCTTATAGTATTAGTCTGATACAGGAATTTATATCGATTATAAGATGATATGATTTTCGTAAAGATTTCATTGTAATGAAAGTTTGACTTTGAGTTTATCTTGAACGATGTTTTAAATAACATTTGTTCTTTAACCCATGTAAAGGAAAGAATAATTTTCCAAGACGAGTTGAAATGAAATATTTATTTAATTCGAATATAAAGATTTGATGATAGAGTTTTCCCTAACAAACGACAATGGGAATGAGTTTAAGAATCGCTTAAAAGAAGATAAGCGTGTTTTTCATGTAAACAATAAGATTAGGGAATCGTAAATACAATTTTTGGGAGAGAGAGATAACAAATGAAGGATTTAAACACAATTTTAAAGTATGTAAATATTTTCTAAGATTTAGGGGAGTACTTCACAAACAAAAAGGATGATTTGAGTAAAAGAACATTCCCAAAATGGAATAAGACTCATGACCTCTTGTACATCGTTGTTGATTTTAAAGATGCGCTAGTTATTCAGAATGACCGGGTTTCGACCCATTATGAATATTATACAATGTAATGAAAACGACATTGATTGTGACTGAAGACAAGAGACCTTCACATCGGAAGGATTGCTCGTCGATGCCTCGTGTGGCCACCTAATTATGGGGTTATATTATGACGGTGATCTGACCGTACTTGGAGCGATTTGGATGCAAGGGCTTTTACACCCAGGAAGGATCGTGGAATAAAGCGCCTTCGGTTTCGTTCACAACCCCGAACGAACTTGTAAATGGATGTGTGTCTGATGTTGTATCTTAAAAGATAACCAGTTGGTTTCTATTGATATCAAATTAGTTGGTGGCAGAGAATTTATTCTCTTAGCTTAACTCCCTCTCATGAGACTTATGTACTAAGAGGGTTATATATTAATAGACATCGATTATATGTTGTGAATTGACAATATGGCATGTTAAGTGTTGAGTCAATTAAAGTTTTTGTTGAAAAGCAGAGCTTTGTGGATGACGATCGAATTAGCGCTGATATAGCGTAGTTTTGTGTTGAAATGTGACTTTAGAGCCTTATAACCCGTAAATGGCCAAAAACAGGATGATGGACGGTAGAGATAAGGACATACGTTTCCTTCCAGTTAAAAAGTGATGATATGGAATGAAGCCCTGGCAAGTTTACTTATGTGGATGATAGATCAATGCGCTTCAGATGAATGCTCGGTTACAACCGGGAACATTATGTTCGTATAAGATTCCAATCATCCTGTTAGTGCTGACCAACTCTATTGCTCTGAAGGATTATGAGTTTAGTCCTAGGACAACCTACTAGAGGTGTTCCAAATGGTTAAGGGAGATACTTTGCCTTAGTCATTATCAGAATCTGACTTCTAATACGAGCTTTGCATTTCTAGATGTAACTTAATAGCCAACATAATGGGATGGAGCATTATGCAAGCTAAGATTTATACTTTTACTTTCAAAAGTGATTTCCACACCTAGACTTTAATAATAATATCAAAGATATTTGTTTTAAGAATATCAAGCATGTTTGTTTATTATAAGGTATTGCATTGTGTGATGGGACTTGAGTCTTATAATAGCTTCATTTTTTAAAAGCATGAATTTTGAAACTTTTCAATGATTGTGTGTTATGGGTTATGGTTTGTTATCTAGTTCTCAAGCTAGTTAATCCAATACTGACTCGAGTGTTTTTTGCTCAGGTCAGATCCGAGTGTTTTTCGCTCATGTTTAAGCAGGTGGATGAGGAGTTTCCAATTGATCCAGGAAGTTGGAGTTCTTCATTAGATGGCATGGATAGATAATGCGTGGATATCTTTTATATCTTTCTGTGGTATGTCGAACTCTGATAACGTATTTGTTTTGCACGGTAAAAGTTTCTGATGTAAAGATATATATTGAGTATTGTATTTTGTTTCTTTTCGCTACGTTTTCACTGATAAAACCCCAACGAATTGAGTTTGCGATATTTGAGTTTGTGGTACATGAACACCGTGATTGTGTTAAGTATTGACTATCGAAGATCGCAAATTTGATTTATCGTAGGATTTTCCATTGAAGATTACTTTTTGAACTGGACTTGTGTGGTTTATATCTAGGTCAGAAGGCGGGCAGATTTGGGTCATTTCATTCATGGTCTGGTACATGCGTTGGAATCTGGTTGTACCCCGAATATGAATCCATAAACGAAAGAAGTTTGTGTCCTTCTGTTGAATCTACTAGCTGATCAATCCTTGGAAGCGGAAACCTACCTTTCGGGAAAGCCTTGTTTAGATATGAGAAATTAATGCACGTTTGCTATTTCCCGTTAGCTTTCTTTACAACGACTGGAATAGATATCCATTCAAGATACGTTGTATCTCGAAATAAAACCGTTGCCCTTTAGTTTTTTAACTTCTTCCTTGAAAGATGTCGGCCTCTTCGAGCCGAGCATATGTCTTTTCTGCTTGACCGGGATGTACTTCAGGTTATTATTTAACGAGCGACTCATGATTGATGGACATATCGTACACATGTTAGCATGGATCCATGCAAATACTTCCAAATTGAATCATGAGAAGTCTGTCAATTCCCTCTTTTGGAGAGGGTCTAGTTGGGATCTGATTTTCAAGACCTTAGTTGGGTCGTCGTTTTCAATCAGAGTGTCCACCATTATCTCATTGGGTGCCGCCCTTTACATTTCAGTTCCTCATCCTATCAAGGATCAGTGTCCTCAAACTGATAATCAAGCGACTCCGTTTAGGATGCTTCCTTTACTTGTTATGCTAATGCCTTTGTGGTGGAAGGGGAGGCATCTTTGGGTTCTTCACCAACTCCATCGCAGATCACTTTCCATTCGGCCAAATAACAAGCTCTTCCTGTCACTTGGTCTCCACAGACCATTCCCACTCTGGCCTCAATTGGGAATTTCAGACGTAAACACCAGGGTGCGATGCATACTCTAAACTCTGCTGGGGTCGGTCGTCTCAAGAAAGTATTATAGGGAGAATCTATATTCATCACGAGTAAGAGAGGATTCACATTCTCCCTCACTGAGCTCTACTGGCAAATCGACCACTCCTACTAGCGTAATCGTTGAACCATTGAAACAAGGTTTTCAACCCCATGCATGGTTTTAAATCTCTTGCTTCTAGCTTCATCTAATCAAAAGCTTTCTTAAATAAGATATTGATGGAACTCCCACAGTCAACAAGGACCTTCCGTATAGTCGTTAGGCCAATAATGTCCGATATCGCCGACGGATCTATACTTGGAGTTTCCACTCCAACACTCTATCGATCGCGGAAAACAATGTCATCCATCATTGTTTTCTACTGCATGATTAGTGTAGCATCTTCGTGAATAGTGCACTCCCTTACATTCAGAAGCTTCACAGCGTTAAAATATTGCTCCATCGTTCTTGTGATAAACCCTGCCAGGTGCGATCCTCCGACAACGGTGTTAATAATAATAATTCCTTTTCCATTTTGTTGGGCGGTGGGTCTAGGAGCCATCTGTCCTTGGTTTGGGGCTGAACCTCCTTGGCCCCGTCTCTTTGGGTCACCTTGCATTCGTCAAGCTTCCCTTCATGCAACAATTTCTCTATAACGTCCCTCAAATGTTGGTATTCATTTATCGAATGGCCATAAGTTTTATGAAACAAACAAAACTTTCCGGTATCACGTTCTTTCTCTATTGAGTCACTCGGAGGTGGTTTCTTGTACGGCATCACATTGCATGAATCCAAGTAAATGTTTTCCAAGGTTTCATTCAATGGCGTATAACTTTCAAAAGACTGAAATCATGGTCATTTCTTGGAATCACCCATTCGATTCTTATTTCTTATGTTGCCATTCTTACCTTGGCGGTCATCTCCCTCGTTCTGATTTCCAATGTTAACTTCTACCTTGCCAGAACTCTTACCGGATTGTCTTATAGCAATGTTACATTGAATCTCCTCCTTCACAACCTCGCTAGATCTACTCTTTCGGTTTAGGAACACAACTTCTTATCGTAGACGTATGTTTGCTTTCTCATAAAACAACTCAATAGTCATAGGAGGTTTTCCAACCAAGTAACTTCTGAATTTTGTTTCTTTGTCTACCCCATCAATCATTACCATTGAATAGTCCCTGGATTGGGGTCGTTTACTTCAGTGATAGCCATATTGAAACAGTCTAAGTACTCCCTCAAAGTTTCTCTTGGGGCCTGTTTGATTATCAATTGATCTATAATGTTCTTTGACTTTAGTGCATGCAATCGGAGTTGATTCAGAAACTTCTTGCTTAGATCTTTAAAGTTGGGAGTTGATCAAGGAAGAAGTCTAGTAAACCACATCATGGTGATCCCCTCGAGATATATCGGGAAAGCTTTACACATTATGGCACCGGGATCCGCCGCAGCATTCATGTACCAAGAGTAACGCATCAAATGCAGTCAAGGATCTGTTTTACCCGAATAATGACTCATTGTGGGTAAGTTAAATAGCCTCGGGTACCGCGCTTCCAAGATGTCATCCGTAAAAGGAGTGTGGCTATGCTCTATACCCTAACCCTCATTAGTGTACCCTCTGTTGTTGTTCATTATCTATCGTATCATTGCCGCTACCTATGCATTAGTCAACACATGTTCTGGCTCAGCGCTCTCAGCTTTCTGAGATCCCCCTTCCCTTGTTTCATGCAATGTCGCATGATCCGCCATTCGAGCAGAACTTACTTTCCCCCTGCGATCTCGGTCAATCACAGGACGAGTGGGTGGAAGCACGGGAGCATGAGTGGTTTGGGAAGTTACTTGTTCCTTAGGAAGAACTCAGGATCCATGCATTAGCATGAGCATAGGTTCTGCTAAGCTAGGGTCATTAGGGCCAAGCCGAATCGCTGTATCTTCTAGAGATCCCAATGTACCGAATCAGAGCCATTGAAGATTCTCAAGCCTTTCATAGAGTCTCCTTTGATGTGGTGACTGCCCGTTCCCCTCGAATGAAGATGAACCCCCAACTACCTGGCGATGGGAAGGAGACGGTGTTCTTTGTCTTCAGAATTCCTCTCATTGCCTGACCATCGCATCCACGTCATTTTTGATTGTAGCGTTATCCCATCTCTGAGCTTCTAGGGCAGCATTGGTCTCTTCTAATATGGAGACCAGACGTGCGAAGTCATCTCGCGTAATAGGTGTTGAAAAAGGAGAGTGATCGGTGGTGGCAGCAATTCCAGTTGCAAATTGTTCTGGTCGGTTCAAACTCAACCTGGGTATGGTCGACCCGGGCTTGTTCGATCCGGGAGCTCTTGTTACTGCTTCGATCTGCAAACCGAACTACTGCTCTTCGTTGGCTGATGTTCTCTGGAACGCTTGTTGGTTCCTATCTCTCTTCGAAACCATATTGATCGAAATCATTGAATTTGCTGAAAATGTCAGTAGTGATGGAAATAAGGACTATTCCATCAGACTTGGTGATCCGAACAGTAGACAAATAATCCAAAAAGTTGAGAATTCGAAGTTTGTCAGTGAAAGCACCAAAATGTTAGACCAAAAAGTGGTTCTAACACCCAACAGACTAGAATTTGTAGAGATTAATGAAGAAATATAAAATGAAAATGAGAAACAACGAACAAACATCCAAGATTTATAGTGGTTCGACATTAATGAGTGTTGACATCAAAAGTTGGTCTAGAAACGGTCAAGCTCCAAAGTGTGATGAGTACACATGAAAAACAATCACAAAGATGCAATAAAAAGTAAATGAACAGGAGAAACACAATATTTTATAGTGGTTCGGCTTATATCGTTGCCTACGTCCACTTATAAACTTTGTTTATACTGTCAATTACAGGTTATAGTGATTTTTCAGTGGAAGAAAGTAGAGAAAAGAATGATTTAAACACAAAATCCTTGTGCTGAATCTAGAGAACATGGCATGCTATTTCTGGTAACTCGAACGAGAGGTTTTTCGGAGATTTCTAAATCTGCCTTTCTACTTCGTAGGGGTGAGCATTATTCGGTTAAACCAAATAAACCAACCAAACCAATTTATTTTGGTCGGTTTGGTTCGGTTTTGAAATTAAATCGATTTGTAATCGGCCCAAAAAATATTAAGTTCGGTTATCGATTTAACCAAATTAACCGAATTTTTACTATATTTTCAAACTTATCAGTATTATAGTAAACATTACTACAAAACAGGCCTGTTGCTTCACCTCATTTGCATCAGTTGTAGCAAAACCAGATGCTAATAACAATATCTGCATCGGTTCTATATGAAAGGTCGATGCAATTAGTAAGAGGAAAGCAGCAGATAACACAAAACTGCAGTTTGCATCGGTTCTATGTAAAAACCGATGAAAATAAACCGATGCAAAAAGTTTAATTGCACTGGTTATAAATTATAGCCGATGCAAATAAAATTACTTCTACAAGCAAAAAATCCACAATTACTTGCATCGGTTAAACTAGGGATGCAAATTTTTTAACCCTTTTATACACATCATTGGACACGTGAAAATTTTCCCCCCCTTTTGCACGTTGCTTCCCGCTACTCCTCCCCGGTTCCTTTTTCATTTTCCCAAAAATTTACTTCGTCATTATCCCAAAAAAAAGACTTCGATTATTTAAAAAAAAAAAAAAAAACTGAAGAAGAGAAATCGGATTTCCCCAAAAGTTGATTAAGCAGATCGATCGGATTTCCCCCAAAGGTTGATTGAGCAGATCGGATTTTCCAGAAGACGCTTCTCAATTCGTCGATTGCTTGGATTGACTACGCCAGGTATCGATTCTTTACCTTGTTCGGATTTTCCAGAAGACGCTTCCATTTTCTTTTCCTGACCACTCCGAGTTATTATTAGTTTTACAAAGATAAGCAAATTTGTGCTTTTGTTCGACAAGATGGATAGGTTTATCTGGTTAAGAGATACGTTCAATCTTGTATATGGATGTTCTGATGTGTTGGCAGTATTCATCCACTATGTGTACTACTCGATGAGTTCAATTTTTAATGGTTAAATCGAGACCTTAAAATTATAGGAAGAACTTCCTTTATGTGAATTTCTTATTATACTTTTGCATTCATGTTCTTTTGCAATAACTGTTTGTGGTACTATAATAATTATTTATGCATACTGCTCATTCGATTGGAATTGAATCAGTGCACCGTTTACACTTTATGCTTGATTATTGTTTATCTGTTATGTTAGTGGTTTTTTGTTAATGCTAATTTACTATAATCACCATGGACTCCACAAGCCTAAATAAATCCAAAATTACTGAGAAGACTGCATGACTACCAAATAATGGTGTGATTTTCTATCTTTTGGGTTGGTTTACTTGGTTATAAACAACTTAAATTACCCTTGAACCATGATTATGGAGATGATTTTCTATCTTTTGGATAGGTTTACTTTACTTGGTTATAAATCATCTAAATTACCCTTGAGCCATAATTATGGAGAGGGTCGACTATGCCTTAATAATCCACATTTATTTGTCTATACTTTTGATATAAAATATCCTAAGATAGCTCCCTTCATACTAGAGTTTATGACTAATATATGTTTTTCTTTGTCGGCTAATGTCATAACAACTCTATAGTACTCGATTGAGTGATTTAGAAACCATGCATGTGCATATGGGATAGGCTATTAGAGTGGCATAACTGAAGCTTTGGAAGCGAAGTCGACAATTTGGATATATAACGCAGTAGTACATGACATGTATATCATTTATGTATGAGACTAGGAACAGATATTCTACTCTGACTTTCTGTATTGACATTTATTTATAAATTACTTCAGTCGGTGTAGTCATCATGTTTATGTATTTTCAGTATTAAACCAAGTAAAGTAATCCCTTTCTTTTTGGGAATATTAAACCACTTTCCGTCAGATATGATTATTAATGGCTGAGAATTGAAGCTCCAAGGAATCGATATTCAAAGGATATTTCCTTGCACTTATTGTTATATGTCCTCGATTTTAATGTTTTGGTGGGCTACTGAGATGATGCCTGACTGCTGTGCTTAACTATAGCAGAATAAACATGCATTGAATTTGATACTATACTGCACATGATACATGAAGAAATATAATGATAGTTAAAGTCCTTACTATTTATATGATAGTCTTTTTCTGCCTTTATCGTTCCATTTTATTGACTGATATTTATAAGAGCATCATTGTAGAATATATGATTGCATTGTATGAACCCAGATCTTGGTAAAAGAATAGAAATCAAGGTATATAAAAAGTTCGGAAATATTCATTTGATGCTGCTAAAATAAAACAAATAAAAAATGCATGTATATTTCAATAATATATCGTGTGTTAGAAGCTGTGACCAGTGTAGTCAAGGCGAAAAAGCCCCAAAAGGCCCCAGGCTGGCGCCTAGCGCTTTTTGGCGCCTAGGGCTTTTTTGGGCGCCTTGAACATGACTTTTTCTATTTTACAAAAAAAAAAACTGCACTTAAAAAATAAAACTTAAAAACTGCACTGAACAAAAACTGCCTTAAAAAACTGCATTTGTTCAACAGTTGTCACCAAAAGAACTGCATTTGTTTTAACAAATAAAAAAACTGCATTTGTTCACCAAAAAAAAACTGCATTTGTTTTAAAAAATAAAAAACTGCATTTATCCATGACCTAAGAAGAAAAGGAAAATGGTTTAACAAAAAAGAACTGCATTTGTTTTAAAAAATAAAAAAACTGCACTGATTTAAGAAATAAAAACTGCATTTGTTCACCAAAAAAAAAAAAAATCTGCATTTGTTCAAAACTTCCAAAAAAAACTGCATTTGTTCCACAAAAAAAATTCTCATTTGTTTAAAAAAAACAACAACATTTGTTTTATAAAAAAACTGCACTACACTGTGTTTTATAAAAAAAAACTGTACTGATTTTTATTTCAATAAAAACTGCACTGATTTTTTTTTTTTTTAAAAAAAACTGAATTTGTTGAAACTTGAAAAAAAAACTGCATTTGTTCCCAAAAAAAAACAGCATTTATTCAAAACTTCAAAAAAATTATTGCATTTTTTCTTTAAAATTTGTTTCTGCATTTCTTCAAAAAGAAAAACACACACTTACTCTTGTTTAACAAAAAAAACTGCTGTTCAAAGAAGAAAACGAGGAAAAAAAAAAATCTTACAGAACAAAAAATTTCTGAAGGCTCGAGCTTTGATCAGATAAGATTCAAGTAATTTTTGCTGTTGATTTGCTTGTTCGATGTCCTCTTTGAGTTCGACGGCTGCTTTTTTCTTTTTCTTTTTTGTTCGAGATATGAAAATGACTTCAAAACCCTAGCCGGCTAGGCTGATATCATCGAACTGGGCTGATTTGGGCCTCAAAAAGGAAAAAAAACCTACCTAAAGCGCCGCTTTTCAAGTCCATCACCTTTTAGCGCCTCGAGCGACTTTCCAGCGCCTCAATTACAACCGGCGCCTTGATGATCAGAAAAGCCCTAGGCTGGCGCCTAGGCGAGCGCCTTGACTACACTGGCTGTGACAGATTATGAATAAATCAAATCAGGCTTTCGAGTGAACCACATGCTAATGTTTCCTTAAAATGGTAGAACATAAAGAACTAACTGAAGATATGTTCATCTATCTTTTGGATAATCAAATAAAAGTTTAGACCCAATGCATCATTTGATTTATACTAGGAATTTTATGAAATTAGCCACTTTTGAAATAGAAGTAAATAAGCACCAATCTTTAGCTATGGTTGAACCAACGCTGAAAATAATAGCCTATTGAAATGTGGGTATACATACAAGGAACCATGATACTATCCCAAATTTAAAGAGTGCATAATTGCTAAACTATGGAAAATGTTGTTAGTTTGTTAATATGTATTTGGTATTCAACTTTTTTTTTTGATTTTGTAGTGTGTCATTTGAACATGGGTCGTATGTGGATGTACAATGTGAAACACAGCGATGATGAGTTCCTGAACAAAATTGAAGAGTTCGTTAATTGTGCACTGAATGATCAAGTAAGAAGAGGGGAAGAAACTATTTTTTGTCCTTGTAAATACTGCAAAAATAAGAGGAGATTTCGTAACATAGATCAAATCAAAGATCACATAATTCGCTATGGATTCAAGCAAAATTACACGCGATGGATATGGCATGGTGAAAGTGTACTTAATAGATCCAATTCCAGTAATCGTGAGAATGATGAGAATGACCAAGAAGAAAATATGAATAACGAGGCAAATGATGAGAGTGATAGTGTTCAAGAGATGTTTTATGATGTTGAAGAACAATTGATGGAAGATCCAAAGTTGTATGAAAGAATATTAACTGATGTCGAGAAACCTTTGTTTCCTAATTGTGCCAAGTTCACAAAATTGTCTGCTGTTCTCAAGCTTTACAATTTAAAAGCAAAGCACGGGTGGAGTGATACAAGTTTCACATCATTGCTTGAACTTTTGAATGACATGCTTCCGGACGGTAATGAGCTTCCTACTTCTAACTACGAGGCAAAGAAAATTATGTGTCCAATTGGTATCGGATATAAGAAGATACATGCATGTCCAAATGATTGTATATTATATCGAAATGAATATAAGAACTTGCATGAGTGTCCAAAGTGTGGATTATCTCGTTATAAGTCACGAGCGGATGTTCATAATGATCGAGAGAAGAAACGGCCTCCGGCAAAAGTCTTATGGTACCTTCCTATTATATCAAGATTTAAACGTTTATTTGCAAATGAAGAAAATGCAAAAAAATTAAGATGGCATGCAGATGTGAGGAAAACCGATGGATTATTAAGGCATCCAGCAGATTCTCCGCAGTGGAGAAACATTGATGCAATGTATCGTGATTTTGGTGAAGAAAGTAGAAATCTCAGACTTGGTCTTTGCACAGATGGCATAAACCCATTTGGTAATCTAAGTAGCCAACATAGTACTTGGCCCGTTCTTTTGGTGATTTACAACCTTCCACCTCATTTGAGTATGAAGCACAAATATATCATGTTATCTCTTTTAATATCTGGACCACGACAACCAGGAAACGACATTGATGTTTACCTAGCTCCTTTGATTGATGATCTAAAACTTTTATGGGATAAAGGCGTGCGTGTGTTTGATGCATATAGCAAAAGTGACTTTACATTGCGTGCTATGCTCTTTTGTACTATAAATGATTTTCTCGCGTATGGTAACCTGTCTGGCTACAGTACAAAAGGTGCTCGAGCATGCCCAATTTGTCTAGACGATATGGTTGTTGAGCATTTGCATTATTGCAAGAAAAATGTGTATATTCATCACCGTAGATTTCTCCCTGTTGATCATTCTTATCGTAAAAAGAAGAAAACTTTCAATGGAGAGGTAGAGAATGGAGTTGCTCGGTTGCCGTTATTAGGAAATGATGTTTATGAACGGGTCAAAGATATTGAAAATACGTTCGGCAAAGCCTCTCCTCTTTTAGAAGGTCCTTGGAAGAAGAAATCTATATTTTGGGAGCTTCCATATTGGAGACATTTACAAGTTAGACATTGTTTGGATGTAATGCATATAGAGAAAAACGTTTGTGACAGTATAATTGGGACACTCTTGAATATACCTGGTAAGACAAAGGATAGTGAGAAAGCCAGACAAGATATGTTGAAAATGGGTATTCGGAAGGAGTTAGCACCGATGCTGAAAGGTAAACGTACCTATTTGCCTCCTGCATGTTATACATTGTCCAAAAAAGAGAAAATTAGTTTATGTGAGTGTCTTCGTGGTGTGAAGGTTCCAACAGGTTATTCTTCAAACATTAGCAGTCGTGTATCAATGAAGGATTTGAAATTGACGAACTTGAAGTCTCATGATTGTCATGTGCTAATGCAACATTTATTACCTGTTGCAATTAGAGGTATATTGCCTAAACATGTTAGACATGTTGTTACAAAGCTTTGTATCTTTTTTAATGCAATTTGTAGCAAAGTGATAGATCCTGATAAGTTGGATGCTCTACAAGCCAATGTTATTGTTACTTTATGCCAATTCGAGATGTATTTCCCTCCTTCATTTTTTGATGTTATGGTGCATTTGGTTGTTCACCATGTCAGAGAAATCAAAATTTGTGGTCCTGTATTTATGAGATATATGTATCCGTTCGAAATGCATATGGGAAGTCTGAAAAGAAAAAAAAAATAGATACAGACCAGAAGCTAGTATCGTAGAAGGTACTATAGCTGAGGAGGTTATTGAATTTTTCACTCCATACTTACCTGGTGTTGAGCCTATTGGACTTCGTAAATCTCGGCATGAAGAACGACTTAACGGGCAAGGCATAATCGGGTTAAAATTAATTTCAATTGGTGATGAAATGTATCGCAAAGCTCACCTGCTTGTTTTACAACATCTTACTGAGGTTCATCCTTATTTGGAGAAGCACATGGCAATTCTAAAATCTGAGAATCCTTCAAAGAACGAAAGGTGGTTGACGAATGAACATAACAGCTCATTCGTATCATGGTTCAGAGAAAATGTATTGGCTCAGTTGGATGAAACACATCATAATATTTCTGATACAATACGATGGTTAGCTTATGGGCCTCGATTTCAAGTCAAATCTTGGGAAGGATATGATATAAATGGGTATGTCTTTTATACAAAGCGTCAGGATGAAAAGAGCAAAATGCAAAATAGCGGAGTTAGCATCGTGGCATCGTCAAGAGAGTTTGCTAGTGCTAAAGATAATAGACCAATAGATGCGACAATGTCATATTATGGGATAATCGATGATATTTGGGAGCTCGAGTATATGGACTTCACGATCCCGTTGTTTCGATGTAGATGGATTAATAATCGTCGTTCTGCACGAGTGGATGAACATGGATTCACACTTGTTGACTTTAGTCGAGCTAGTCATGATAATGATCCATTCATCTTGGCATCTCAAGCAAAACAAGTTTTTTACGTAACCGATCCAGCTGATAATAAGTGGTCTGTTGTTCTTCCCGGCAAAAGACGCATTGTTGGGATTGGTGATGTGATGGATGAAGAAGAGTATAATCAATTTGATGAGAATCCACCTTTCTCCAGTGGCGTAAGTCTATCAGAAGAAGATGTTGATTTAAATGCAACTTATGCACGTTTTGATCACGAGGAAGGGGTTTGGATAGTGGGGTAATGTTTTTTTCGTATTCATAATGGTTTAGTTGTCGTTTGAAATCTTACATGAGACTATCTTATATTTTCTGTGATACTTATAGTTTTTACATGTGAAAATCTTACATTTCTACGGTACTTGTAGATTTTTCTTTTAATGTTCGTAATGATTTTGAGACTAAATGCTAATATTACATTTTACAGGGACACTTGATCGTTGTTTCTATTGCAAACTTTAGATGCTACATTGTTGCTTGCTTTCAGGTAGAGATTATATTTCATGTTCATAATGGTTTGTCTTTTTCACTTTTGTTTTGACTTGAATACACTATTTAATTGTTTAGGACAAGATCTGAACTACTGCATTATGTGAATATTGAACTCTTTTAGCATAAAATTATGTGGTAACATGTTTTAATTCTGAATGCAGATAAACTCTTTTAAGGTTTCCCTATTCTTCTTGGAGGTCTTTGCGCTTTGACAATTTTGATTGTCTTCAGATTTGTAAGTATTTTTTGCTTGCTTCTGATCTTTTTTATTTGTTCTAATTTCTATAAACTATCGAGTTTTAATAACATGTTATTATAGTTACTAGGTGATTATTAATTTGAAAACAGTTCCTATGACAATACCTATTTTTTGAATACGATACTTTCTAAAAATAAACAGTTCCCTTAATTTTTTGAATACGATACTTTCTAAAAAAATTACCCTGAACATTGTGTATGTTCACAGTCTTAACAAAATAAAAACTTTCCTATCATCAAATAGAAACGAACATATAAGCTGAGGAAGCAACATAATGCAAACATAGTTTTTACTATTTCAGGGAATAGCTCCTGGTTGGAAGAGCAAAGTGAACATATAAAGGAAAATTTTTAACTTTGAACTAGGTTATTAAGTACATATTAAAATACAAGATTATGCTAAGTATTGTCGCTGCAGTTGAAAATTTTAAAACAAATTTAATACTAGTATATGTCGGGTACCGTGCCAATAGGAAAAACATGGCCGAGAGTGAATGCTTATTATTTTGTTTGATTACCTATGACATGTGGTTCCATACAGAGCATTCATGGTTAATTAAGTATAACCTTTTACATCATATCCAAGATCTAACCTAATTGGACAAGTTAGGGGAACAAATGCACTTATTTATTTATAAGTTAGAAATGGAAGTAGCCAGGTACCTTCCAACTCTACTTGCTTTAGATATATACATAACTGCGTATTTTATATAGAGCTGATTAATTATAGGAAGAATAAAATATTAGCTTCCTGAATGCAACTGCTTCAATTTATATAGTAGCAATTATTTTACAGCAATTGTGTTCAATGATTTGCGCACGGTGTACATCTACGACTTGGTTTTTGAAGTATTTAATTTCACAACCACTTTTGTGTTTTACATAAACCCTTCAGAATTTGATTTCTTTTCACAAATTTCAGCAAATAGAGTAATTTAAAAGGCAAACATACATGTATAATCGAGCTGTGAAAAATAATAAATGTTTTTCATTTTCTTCTCTAGTTACTTAAGGTTGTGTTATCCAATTCAGAAGTTTCATTTTTCAAATCACGTACATTGAACAAGTGATTACATTTAAACTATGCGTTACGTCTTAAATTATACCTTAATTAATCAACTGTGTGTTGCTGTAGAAAAGAAGAATGAAATAGCTAACAATTTGTCCTTCACTTAAGATATTTCGGTTTTGTTTATTAGGAAGGTTCAAAACCATCACATGCAGGCTGGTGGCGTGGTTGTAGTTCCAACTAATATTCTAGTTATATGAAATGGCAGCGATAACAAATAACTGCAAAAGATTCAAGAACATGGTTTTGTTGCTCATATCTAATAAACTATAATAATGCGCATTATCATCATTCATTTTAGCATATTCTCCCTTTTCATTTTATAATCAAATATGCACATATATAACATATAATAAGTTGTTGATCATACCGCTGACCCAGACAATTATTGCAGCAAAGAACTCATTTTCTTAAACAAATCAATCAACTGGTTTTGATACACCACCCCAAAGACAGGTTATATACTACAATAATACCATAATAAATCACCTTAAAATGGTAATAATAATAATGATTAGATATAGTATAGATGCACATGTACGTACGCACTGAAACTCCAGTAATTAAAATATAGAACTGCGCTAGAAGGCCCGAACAAATCGTGTGCGGGTTTGTGCGGGAACGAACGTACACAGCGGTAGGATTGAGGCTCGCAATTCACGGATGCCTTTCCACGTAGCTGCCGCACCAAATTCCGACTTCAATTTCAGGCCTTCAAGCATTCCTGTAAAATATAACAACAATATAAAGGAGGGTGGTCCAGAATTTACTTTGAACTCGAACTAATAATTAAGTTCAGTGTAAGGTAGTAGAACCCCACCCTTGCTTGCACTATTGAGGTATAATTAGGATGGACCTGCTTTTGGATTTGGATTGAGCTCTCTTTGTCATAGAAGATTTATATCATTATATGTGATTATTCATGTTGGATTTACAGATTTAAGCCTGAATAAAAAGCTGCATATGCATGGTTAAAGCAGAATTGAAATGTGATTAAGGGGTGTTAATTCCATTTATCATGACAAAAACAAATAATGATCCAGTGTAAAATGCAATGTAAATTTTTATTAAAGATGGTAATTTATTTTGAATAGTGTGTGAACTGATAATTAAGTTCAGTGAACAAAGTGGCAGAACCCCACCCTAGCAAGCAGCATTGACGTATAGTTAGCAACTTAGCATCTTCCCATCGTTTATGTAAAAGCATTTGTTTAGAGCACATTTTGTTAATATTCTGCTTTCCTAAGCATGTATGGTGCACATTTGCATAGATAAATTAAAGGATAAAAACAACGAACACTTTTTCATATGAAAATAACAGACGAAGTAAAATACGCGAAATATTAAACATATGAATCTGAGAATGAATATTGTTGAAAATATATGTTTTATCCGATTTCGACGATTTTGGTCATTTCGGAAAGCATAAAACAATGAAGTGTGCTGACCTACTATCCTATTTTTTGATGCAAAACTTTTGATACAGGAATAATGGAGATAGAACTAGTTAGACACAATGAAGTGCACGATTCTTCTACTTCGCAGCCTTTGTCTAAAAAGAGACGAAGAGGTCCAACAATGGGGAAGAAATATAAAACACAAGAACCAAAATATGTTGAATGGAGTGATAATGGCAAACCCATTGGAAAGTGGGCCAAGTCTTTTAAGGCGTATGCAGGCGATACAGCTAGATCCCAAATTGATATCAACATTAAGAGTTGGGCTGACGTTAGTACAGGGCTTAAGGTTCTTATGTGGGAAGATATCAAGGTATTATAAATTAATTTGTTTCCGAATTCTTTTTGTCAATAATTCTTTGTAACTATGAATTTATTGTTTTAGGCCGAGTTCCACATTGATGAAAATATGAAAGATGTTGTGTTAAAATATATTTGTGGACGCTGGAAGGATTTTAAAACAAAATTGGTCGGTGGTTGGATTACGAAAACAAGAAAGCTTCCGGAGGACCATAAAGAGCCGTACGAGTTTTACGATGGTATAACACAAGCACAATGGGAATTATTTAAGAAGAATTGTGAAACTGAAGAATTTAAGGTACTTTTAAAACTCTCATCCTTGTTTTTTAGTCACCGTCCTTGATCTGAAGTGGATAAAACATTGTGAGTTTCATACTCTTGTTGAATTGACTGTTGATGGATCTTGTAGATAACAATGACATGTCCACCACCATAGTTTTTCAGCATACGACACTGTGCAACAGTATCACTCTCTTTGTAAATTCACCATTAGATACACTAAAAAGTAGAATATCATTTTACATACAGTATGTTTACCCATTGTTCAAAAGGGAAAGAAAAGTTCCTTTCACTTGACCTGATATTGATGTGTATTCAATTAACTGTTAAAAAGATTAACTCATGTGCAGATCGTGATTAACCATAACAGACCTGCAATCAGCTATTTTAGTGTAAACTAAATTCTGAATGTAGTGACACTAAGAGAAAATCAACCAAGTTGGCAAGTAAAAATTGGTTTAATATGAGTTCTCAAATTGAACTCTTTATACAAAAACATCCCAATCAAGGATTACTGAACATATTTTCGTATTCATAAACATGGTATGTCTGATTGTTTAATTGCAGTTTCTTGTGAAACTAGCAAGCCCAACAGCATATACATACCGTTCATATACATAAAAACATATTTGTATTCAAAATAAACTTACATAGATTACTCTTTCTCGAACATTCTTCATTTACTCTCTTATTTCCTTGTTCAAACACGAAATGCATCGATCAGTATACAACCAAAGAGGAGACGAACAAGCCTACAGAACTACTGCTGCTTCTGCTTCGAACCTCATAACATCTCCGTCGAAAATGACGAGAAAGTATGTCATATAAGACAGTACAAATACAGGATTTAAGAACTTCAACAAGAAAAGGAAATTAGGGAGAAAGAAACTCAATTCTAGTGAAAGTATGTCATATAATGTATCATTTCATTATCAAAATCAGACTTCCGTTAGATACACAATTCGACGTTTAGATAAACTTTAGATTAATTTTTTTAACATATATGATATATCTTCTTCTTTGATATAATTGACAACAAATATTCGTTCTTTGACAGAAAACAAGTGAAAAGGCTAGGAAGAGTCAGGCACACAATGAACATCCTCACTACTTGGGACAAGCCGGATACGCCGGAAAGAAGCCCAAATGGATAGCCGAAGGCCATAGTTCGTTGACCACATTACCAAGTGGCTCCATTCCGGATCGAAGTTTTGATTGGATTTTAGCAAGATAAAAAAAAAGAGCAGATGGAAGTTATGAAATCCCTAATGAGAAAACTAAGATGGTTGTAGCCAAAGCGGTATGACTAGTTTCCATGCATTTTAAGATTTGACAATAGTTAGTGCACTGTTTAAGTTAGCTATAAAACACTAGGGGCCACAATCAAACACTGTCACTTAACTGGCATAAACCTAAAATGTTGCGGATCATCTTAAACCGATTCTTGTTAGCGCATCATCTTAAAATGTTGCGGATCTAGTCGATTAACCATGGTTAAGTTTTCCGAAATCATGTGTAACCTTAAATGATTTTGTACAACAGTTTTTGGAGTTATTCTGAGTAGTTTGCTTGGTATATATTTGGAGCTGCGTTAAGTTTTCATCAACAAAATAATCATCTGGCAGTTTCTCACAAGAGGGATGTACTCACATCGAAAAAATTATCATTTTCGTCTCCACTCCTTCATGACTTCACCGAACCCCTTAGCCAACTTACCACCCATCACGCCACGCGGTGTATCCATGTATGCCGCCCCTTTTAAATTTCCAACTACGTATCTACACGTCCCATTAACCCGTGCTTCCCAGCTTTCCTGCCACTTCCTTTCTCTCTTTCCCATTTCTTTGTTTACTTCTTTTCGGATTGCTTGCTTCTACCTCCAGCATTTTTAGGTGCACGGCTGTGCACAAGTGCACATGCACCAATCCTCTGGCAACCGTTCACCCATCACGATCATCTCCGCCAATGCATCTTCATCGCACATACACTACTTCATGTTTTATCAGCTCCACCATTTCCATGTTTGCTGTTTTCAGTTCGTTGTACATGGACAAAAAAATGTCTACTGATCCATCGTCATCACCACTGTTATCATGATTTTCTCCACCACTTCTTCTCCTTTGCTTCTCGATATGATGCGCCTTCTACTTCTTATTCTGTTATCTTTTTTTTTGTTGGCCGAACCCAATACTCATACCACGCCCAGACAATACCAATGTTCTTATGTATAGACTCATGTCCAATCCTCTAGGTAGCAAGAACTTCTGGTGAAATTTCCCTGCCAATGTTTGGCACCCACCAAGCACAGAAAATTTGCACGATTGAGTGCAATATCATTCGGATGGTGAATACTTTGTCTCATATACATTACTGTGTGCCATTTCCAAGCTTTTATTCTCCTATCTCTTCCCTAGCATTTCCATGTGCACGCACACCTGTGCATGGTGCACAGCACCATCTCATTTGTTCTTTTATAAACATGTTTTTCCTTATTTGATTTTGATTATACAACCTACATCTTGCTTACATCAGACGTCAGTAACATTAGATTCTAATTGAAAAGGTGCATGAGGATATTTTCGAACACATTAAATAGATACCAGGTACCTACTTTAAACTGATTCTTTTATAAGTTTATTTAACCTTAATAGAAGACGTAATAAAATATTGGGTCTTATAAAAGGCCGGATTGGTCAAATTATACAAATAATGAATGAACAACCTGTCGTAAAAGATTTTAGCCAGCATTCAGTTACTTATATTGACAATTAGCCACTTGTCAGAGCTGCCGAAAGGGTCTAATGATATGCTTCATACCAAAAAGAACATGAATGGACCCAATTGTATTGAACAAACAAGAATTGAATCATATAAGATAGGGAAGAAAGGGGTGTTCCCTCACGCCTCATCCCCTGTCTTTTGAGTTTTCAGGTTTTATAATCTCTTTATTTATTTATAACAGCTTTTACATTTTCTAATTACATTAGTCTCTTCATGATTTTTATGCAGGGAATATTAATACTTAAACATGATGTTCAACACATTTAGGGAACAATATTAATACTGTGTACATTTAAATTGTACAGTGTTTTATATGTTCCTTTTTTTGTTATCAGAATGAATGGAGAGAAAAAGCCATCGAAGGACAATGGGTTCCAAATAGGCATGATGATGTCTTGAGTCGTGCACTTGAAAAAAAAGAGCATCCAGGTCGAGTCAGAGGAGTTGGCGGGACAGCCGGTATCAAAGATGTATTTGGAAAGACAGTGAGAAATAAAGGTCCAACTGGTGTAATATCAATAGACGATCTACCTCTTATCACTCAAGAACTTGAGGATAACATGAGAAAAACATTCGCGTGTATGGTAGATACGATGGTTGAACAAAAGCTTGAAAACTTTTTCAGCAGGTTGAATATGCCGATGCCCAATGATATGATGCTCAATAACATGCCATCAGGTGGTCGTCGTAGTAGTTGTCAATCGGTACAGCTTGACAATTTACAAACTACTGATAAAACTCAACAGGAAGACCCCTGTGAAAACTTGAAGGTAAACAATTCAAAGGTTTATTTTTGTAAACTTATATGATTTTATACATTTAGAACAAATGAATAATGTTGATGTTGTACTTGTCTTTATAGAGTCCAACTAAATGTCGTTTGGCTGTTAATGTCGAATCTAAAATTGTTGTTGTGGGTCGTGGTATGGTGCATCCTGCTTCCGGGCCCGAAGATCGATGTCATGGCCAACTAATCTTAGCTGATCATGTAAAGGTCAGAATTGACATGGTGGAGCCTGATCATGTTGGAACCCCACTTCCCGTTCCAAGTGCATATCTCATGACAGTAGGAGAAGCCGTTGGTAGTTATGTACAATGGCCTAAAAATCTCGTGCTTTTAGGGGATGATACGGTAAAGATTTTCTTTATGACCAACTTATATATATCTTTTTCTAAAAATATGTTAGGTTTATAATTGCAGGTTTTTTTAAAAAACCTTTATTGTTCAATTAAAGATGTGTAGCTTATTGTTAACTATGTCTTGTGCATTTCATAATGAACCTGCTTTTAGCAAAGTAAAACATGCAAACCTACTATTGTTTTTTATATTAACTCATTATTAAACAATTGAATTTAATGCCCTGTTGATCTGCTTTATATTTATTTTTTATGCAAGTGAAGTATTATATGACTACTCACTAGATTCATATTAGTTTTTTTATCATAAAAAATATTGATTGATATATTTTTTAGGATATAATTCAGATGCTTGTTTCTTACCTTACTGAGCTTGAAATTAATATTTATGCAAGTACCTATTGTGTCTATGGTCAATTTTTATCTACTAGTCCAACTTATTGGTTTCTCCAAGATTTTTTTCCCCTGAAATCTTCTTTTAATCAAACATACCAACACCTATGACACATCTGTAATTATAAATCACAAATGTATGATATTTACGAAGGTTAAAATATTTACTTAAATTTTGAAAGTAAAAAAATGACTTATTTTCTAAAATAAGTTTTCACGAGAAATAATCATTTTTAAAAGACCTGCACAATGCTATTAGATATTGTGGTAAATATTGCTATATTTACCTACTGTGTTCCCCTAAGATAAAGAGTGCTACTCGAAACGAGGACTCGCCTCACTCCATTGCTTTTGATGGTATGAGTATTTAAAGTTACCTCTGATGCATTCACAGCAGGTACATAAAGTAAATTAAGTTTTTCATGAATGAAGCTATATTTATACCTAATAAAAAAAGTAAGACCACAGATATGTAGAATGGATAATTTTAGCACCATGATCATTTCTTATAATAATGCGATATGTGAAATTGATTGTTATAAGATTCGCTTTATCATTTATAACGGGTGAGCAGCCTAATATAGGTTCTGCACAAGCAACTTCCAACCATGGATATTTGCTGTTGGATCTCGAAAGGGAGAAGACATCGGTTTTTGATAATACCGCAAACAGTAAACAAATGATCTGACATTGATCATGGATGTTTGCTTGTCTTTAAAACAAAACAGGAACTTCCTGTCGTTGCGTTAATTTTTTTGTGAACTTTAAAGTTTGCAAATGCTTTGATGGAACTCACATTATTTTACACTTGTCATATGCCTTATATTCCCTCTTTATATCTTAAGCTCAAATTTTGATGTATTTTCCAATCATTGGATTCACTTTGTAGCATATTTAACCTTTTTTAAAAAAACTAGTGTAAAAACAAGTTACCAGGCCCAAGGCCTAATACCCTCTGAAGAAAAGCTTGTAATCTACATTTTTTTGTGTTTAGGATACGCATAATGGAAGCAAAGAAAAAGTGTAACAGTGTGTTGCTACGGCCGTGAAAAATAATCAAAATCATATGAATACGAAGACAAAAGAGTCTACAAACCGTAAGAAGATAGTGGACAATGTGGAACAGTGTGTTGATACGATTGTGAAAAATAATCAAAATCATATGAATATTGTAACACCCCGAATTTTCTATTAACACTAAAGTTGCTAAAATATTAATAAGTGTGTAAGAGGGGGGATGTATCTAATATGAATATAAAAGTGTGTAAGAGAGGGGATGTATCTAATATGAATATAATAATATTAATAAGTGTGTAAGAGAGGGGATGTATCTAATATGAATATAAAAATATTAATAAGTGTGTAAGAGAGGGGATGCATCTAATATGTATATAAAAACAATAATAAGTGTGTAAAAGGGGGGGGATGTATCTAATGTGTACATTGTAGAATATATATATATATATATATATATATATTGCTGAGTGTTTGCTGAGTCACTTCTGACTCATTGCTGAGTCAACAAGATAAACCCCATCTTGTCTGAACGGCTGCGGTTATTTCTAGGTTAAATCTAATGGCCTAAATGCATTCTAAAATCTATAAATAAGTGGGTAGACCCTAAACCTAAATCACTTGTAAAATTAGAGAAGCTACCGTCATGCTGCTGCCATGGAGTTCAGCGTAGCCGTCACAAACTAAGAAGAGGAAGCCTAATCATCTACAACTAAATCTACACAAATCAAATCAAAAGATCTCTCTTTCTCTAATTCTTTTCTTTTGTTGGTGAGTATGATGATTCTCACAAGACTATTACAAACTAATTTGACTCAGTTATGAATGGATCACAAGAAAGTGATGTGATTTGTAATTGTAAATTCTATATATTGTGGATCTCTTATTATGTTATTATGTTGTCGTATGATGTAAATTATATATGCTATGTCATGCTATGTTGTAAATTCTCTTATGCTATGTCGTGCTATGTTGAGAATCATGTCAAGCTATGTTATACTATCATACTATGCCATGTTATAAATCATGCTATATTATGTTGAAAAATCATGATGTTGTTGGATCATGCTTAAAGTTATGTTTTTTTTTCTTAATTTAAATGGATCTTGTTTATGGGAATTTGCCTATTAGGTTAGGTGTACCCATAAACTTGAAACTATAATTAAATAAAACTTGAATATGGGAATTTGCCTATTGAGTTAGGTGTACCCATATAAAACCATGTTGTTAAAAAATTAGATGATGTTGATTCACACATGTTCATATGTAAGTTTATGAAAATTGATTGAGATTATATTAGGTGAATTTTGAACAAGTTGACACCTTTAGGTCCATGACATGTATAATCTATGCAAGTTGGACATACGCAAGTTTCACCCCTTATTATGATTCATTTGGTCACATATACATGTTGTTATTACGATAATCTCTTTTATGCTATGAGTTAGGCTATTCGAGTCTAACATACATTTTGCGAATAAACGTTCAAACGTGGGGTAGGGGTAATATTAGGAATTAATAAATTGGGTGCAATTTTGTAAGATTTTGCATACCATGAATGGATGTCCATAATTGAGTCAATTATGGACATTGTTAAAAATTGGAAGTAATTAATAATTCAAGTAGGGAATTATTAAAATTGGGGGAAAGTGGATTATTATTAATAATCAATGCTTAGGACACGAGGTTGGACCCGTTTGTGATGTAAACCTGCCCGGACCCGCCCGGCAAATCCAGTAGTCACAAATGTCGGCCCAATGTGATAGGTCCTAGGCCCAAACTAAAGCATAACAGTTGTAAAGACACGAGGTTAGACTCTTTTATGGTGTAAGACTGCCCGGACCCGCCCGGCAAATCCAGCTGCCATAAATGCCAGTCTAATGTGAGAGGTCTTTATGAGGTTATGGCCTTAATGAACTAAGAAATACTTAACCAGATAATCATGTAAGGTGGGACATGGGGGTTAAGTAGGTGCCTTGGGTGGCATGAGGAATCTGGTGGTTGCCTTTAGAGGCATTTGAAATACGATTAGACTTAACCAAACACACATGTAAATGAACATGACTAAGTGGGTTAAGTGGGATGGACTAATGGGGACAAACTTAGGTGGAATGCTTGTGGTAAATAGTGGGGGCCCATTTCAACCAGTATCCCAAAACGTATCTTTGTGGGCTCGACCCAAGTCGAGGACGGGACACGCATACTGGGTTTGACTATAAGAGGCCAAAACAGGGAGCGGTGGCAACGCAAGTCCAACGGGTTTCATATGCGTGTGTGGACCCGGGCTGGTAGGTAAGACGTTGTTGCATCGTGTAGGTATAAGCCATGCATGTCCGTTGTATCAGGTTGCCACTTTAGGGGAGTGATACACCCCACTGTGGGGCCAGCACGGGTATCTACGAGTTAGGGAGCCGATCGAATAATGGGAAGTAGGGTACACCTAGTGGAGATAGGGGCAGGCGGCACCTATGTAGTCAGCTAGGGGTACGTAAAGCCATTGGGAAAGTTTCTAAGTGAAGCTAAGTGGGATGAATCTTTAGGGTGACTGGTGTGGTGCAGTATAGTGTTTATCCTTTAGTATTTAGGAGCGCCTATAACGTTGCCTTTAGTGATTGTCTATGTCCTTAATCTGCTCTTCATAGACATTTTCTTGTTTTCCAGCTTATGCCTTAGTCCAGTTATTTTGGTAATAGTATTGTAGAATTATCATATTCACCAGACTTTATGTCTGACCCCCTCTTTTCCATCCTTTTTCTCCCTTCAGGTCCGCAGGTTGGGCCAAGTTCTAGTGGAGTCTAGTTGGATCGCTTATCTTCTGGAAAGCTTGGACTGCTGAAGTAAAGTCCAGCTTGTTATCTTTCTTTTTAATGGCTATTCATGTAATGGGATTATGTACTTGTTTTATCAAGATAGATATTGTACTTGACATTGAATATTGTGTTATGATGTAATCAAACATGTTTTGATTTCTGCTACAATGAAATAAAGTTTTTGAATTTCTAAGTACTATTTTATATCTGTCATGTTGTAATTTTACTGTTCTATATTCACTTAAAACCTCCATGGAAGTTAATGCATTCCCTTTGTGAGTGACATTAATGGACGTGGGGTGTTACACGTGGTATCAGAGCATAAGGTTACCAGAACAGATAAAAAAATTTTTTAGAAAAATATTTTTTTTTCTAAAGTATTTTTGGAAGAAGTGCTTTCAAAAAAAAAAAAAAACTTGTTATTTAAAGAGAGTTTTTATGAAAAACATAATCCCAAATAGGCATATCCTTATCTTTATCTTTCGCATTTTGAATCTTTCCTTTTTCGTTTCAGCATGGCTGAAGATCTTAATCTCCCAGAAGGTGTGACGATTCCAGGGTGGTTTAGGAGATACTTGGAGGCTAGGGCCACCACTGCAGGCCCAGCGGATACTCCTCCACCCCTAGTTGCACCCATTCCTCCTCCTCCTCCTCCTCGTGTTGACACTTTTGCAAAGACGTGCAAGGAATTCAAGGCTATGGGAGGAAAAACTTTTCAAGGGACTGAGACGTTTGTGGAGGCCAGAGATTGGCTTAAGGAGACTGAGGAATTGTTGGATATCTTTGAAGTGGAAGATGGGAGGAAAGTCCGTTTAGCTGCTTGGTTAATGAAGGGAGAGGCCTCGTTTTGGTGGGAGGTCACTAACGGGGAACGTCCAGTTGATTCATGGGCGGATTTCAGACGAAGGTTTGAGGCAAAGTTTCTTTCAAGGGCAGAGGAGAACTTAAATATGGAAAAATTCCTGGCACTAAAGCAAGGGAGCTCATCAGTAAAGGAATATGTCAATAAATTTAATCAGTTAGCAAGGTTTGGCTTGGAGTTGGTGAACACGCCAGAGAAGAAAGCTTTGAGGTTCGTTAGAGGCTTGAATGAACCGTTGCAAGGGTTGGCTATGACCCACATCCCTATGGGAGCCACCTTTGAAAAGCTAGTAGAAATGGCACTTATGCAAGAGGATAAGGCAGTTGAAAAGAAAGGGGATCAGAAGAAACCCCAACAGCAAAATAAGAAGGGTGGTAAAAACAATAATGGCAAAGGGAAGAAGAAATGCTTCAATTGTGGGACGCCTGGCCATCTCAGCAAAGATTGTAGAAAGAAAAAGAAGACTGGTTGTTTTCATTGTGGAGATGCGGGACATTTAGTGAAGGACTGTCCAAAGAAGGGGCAGAGGGCAGGGTCTACCTCGGGAGGACAGGTGCAGGCTCTTATGGCACCAGGGCAGGCAAGGGGGCAAGTTCAGGCTATTGCGGCCCCACCGCTGCAAGAAAGAGGTAGAACAATTTTTGTTGAAAGCTTAGTTTTTCTGTTTGATCATCCTGTCCGTACCTTATTCGATTCTGGCGCATCTCATTCGTTTATCTCTACATCATTAGTTGAATCACTGCACTTGAACACCAGTTTAGTAGAGGATCCCTTGGTCGTTTCAAATCCAATTGGGGGTTCGGCTCATTTGACCATGATATGTTTGGATTTGAAAATCTCTATACTTAGCGTTGAATTTAGATGTGATGCTTATGTATTGGGCTTCACGGGCTATGGGCTAATTTTAGGAATGGATTGGTTGTCTAGAAATAGGGCCATTCTTGATTGTGAAAGGAGAGTAGTTAGGCTTGTGACTCGCCTTGGTAATGCTCTCGACATCTTTTGTAATCCCATAAATTCCGTTATGCTAAGTTATCTTGAATCGCTTGACGCGTCTATAGAGAACCTGCGATCGGTAGAAGTGGTCCGGGAATATCCGGATGTGTTTGAGGAGGTGAAGGGCTTACCTCCAAAGCGGGAGATAGACTTTCGAATTTATCTTGTGGATAATGCTAAACCCGTATCTTTGCCAGTGCGCCACATGGCTCCTCGTGAAAGGAGGGAACTCAATAAGCAAGTAAAGGAGTTGCTTGAGAAGGGGTTCATAAGACGTAGTATATCGGAGTGGGGTGCTCCAGTAGTTTTTGCCACAAAGGCGGATGGGTCTCTTAGACTTTGTATGGACTATAGAGAACTAAACAAGCTTACTAAAAAGAACCGACACCCACTGCCGAGGATTGACGATCTCTTTGATCAGTTAGTTGGCGCCTCAGTGTTTTCGCAGTTGGACTTAGCCACTGGCTTTCATCAACTGAGAGTGGCTGAGGATAGTATAGATAAGACTGCTTTTAGGACTCCTGACGGATTCTATGAATGGCTAGTGATTCCCTTTGGTTTGACAAACGCCCCTGCATATTTTGTTGATTTGATGAGTAGGGTGTTTAGGGAATACCTTAACAAATTCGTGGTAGTCTTTGTGGATGACATCTTAGTCTTTTCTAAGAATAAAGAAGAGCACTCCCTACATCTTAGGGAAGTGTTGGAAACCCTTCGAGCGCATAACCTTAAGGCAAAATTTTCTAAGTGTCACTTCTGGAGGAAGGAAGTACGGTTCTTAGGGCACGTGGTTTCCAAAGAAGCGATAACAGTGGATCCCGCAAAGGTGGTGGCCATCCAAGATTGGAAGGTCCCTAAAAATGCAACCGAAGTAAGAAGTTTCTTGGGGTTGGCTGGCTATTATAGGAAGTTTATCAAAGACTTCGCAAAAATATCAGCTCCATTAACACGGTTAACGAAGAAGAACCTGGTTTTTACGTGGGACAAAGATTGCGATGATGCGTTCCAACGTTTAAAGAGAGCCTTAACTTCAGCCCCAGTCTTAGTGCTGCCAGACGGGAATAAACCGTTTACCATCTATACTGATGCTTGTGGGACGGGACTTGGCGCGGTCCTCATGCAAGAGGGAAGAGTAATAGCCTATGGTGGAAGGCAGTTGAGGGTTCATGAAAAGAATTACCCCACGCATGACTTAGAGCTAGCCGCAATTGTTTTCGCGCTTAAGTCTTGGCGTCACTATCTTCTTGGTGAGAAATTCGAACTGTTCACTGACCACAAATCATTAAAATACTTATTCTCTCAGAAGGATTTGAATTTAAGGCAGCAACGGTGGATGGAATTCTTAGCCTCCTACGATTTTGAAATAGCATATACCCCGGGCAAGGGTAACGTGGTGGCAGACGCCTTAAGTAGGAAAAGGTTGTCCTTGAGTCCGTTGTTTATTGAACGACAAAGCTTAGAATTCATCTCTATGTTTGACTTTAGACCCTCCGTTGACTTAGTACCCGGTCTGTTAGCATCCTTGGAGGTTAGACCTACACTTCTAGGACGGGTTGGTGAGGCACAGCGAGACGACCCACAGTTGGTTGAGATAGTAGAAAAGCTCAAAGGGGGGGAGTCGTCAAGCCATCTTCGTAGGTATACCCTAGACGATAAGGGTTGGTTACGAAGGGATAATAGACTTTGTGTACCACAAGACGAAGACTTAAGGAAGGCCATTCTTGATGATGCTCATCGCTCAAAAATGACCATTCATCCCGGCGGGGATAAGATGTACAAAGATATGAAGCGGGTTTTCTTTTGGGCCGGTATGAAAAAGGATGTGGCCGAGTACGTCGCTAGATGCTTGGTGTGCCAACGAGTTAAAGCAGAACAAAAGAAACCCGGTGGGTTGCTTCACCCATTAGAAGTTCCACTATGGAAATGGGAAAGCATCTCAATGGATTTTGTGGATGGATTACCAAGATCAAGGAAGGGTAACACGGGGATTTGGGTTATAGTAGATAGACTTACTAAAAGCGCCCATTTTATTCCCGTGAAAAGTAAGAGGACTGTTCCGTGGTTGGCTTCTGTATACATTAAGGAGATAGTTCGTTTGCACGGTATTCCTTCTAGTATAGTAAGCGACCGTGACCCCATCTTTACTAGCGAATTTTGGAAGAGTTTATAAGAGGTGGTAGGGACTCAGCTATGTTTGAGCACCGCATATCATCCTCAGACAGACGGCCAGACCGAGAGGGTGAATCGCATTCTAGAGGATCTTTTAAGGCTTTGTATCCTAGACTTTGGGGGTACATGGGAAGAGCACCTTCCGTTAGTAGAATTCGCATATAACAATAGCTTTCAGTCTAGTATTGGCATGGCACCTTTCGAAGCTCTTTATGGAAGGCCTTGCCGTTCGCCTACATGTTGGCGGGAATCTACCGATAAAATCCTACTTGGGCCCGATATGGTTAGGGAAACCTCGGAGAAGATTAAGTTGATTCGAAGGAGGATGAAAGCAGCACAAGATAGGCAAAAATCGTATGCTGATAAGAGGAGGACAGATCTTGAGTTTGACATTGGGGACATGGTTTTTACCAAAGTATCTCCGTTACAGAATGTTGTTCGCTTTGGGTCCGTGGGGAAATTAGCACCAAGGTTTGTAGGGCCGTTTCTTGTAAAAAACAGGATTGGGAAGATGGCATATAGGGTGGAGTTGCCTGAGAAACTTAGTGGAGTACACGACGTATTCCATGTATCACATTTGAGGAAGTGTTTGCACAAGACCGCGGAGGTGGTAGAGCCGAGCTTGCTTAAAGAGGTGGAAATAGAGCGTGATGCAACAATTAGACGAGCTCCTACATGCATTCTTGGGTCGGAGATCAAAAAGTTGAGGAATCGAGAGGTCAGACTGGTTAAAGTGCAATGGGGAGATGATGAGAGCAACGCAACTTGGGAGACAGAAGAGAAGATGCGTTCGTTGTACCCTTTTCTTTTTGAGGGTATGTCTTTTAATTTCTCCTTTATCGCTTAGCTTATCTTATCATATCTTATCTTTAGTATGTCCTCTCATTAGTATCTTTGACCTTTAGTTAGGATAATCCTATGGTTGAAACATGTGTTTGAGACATGTTATGTATGATGGATGCAAAATGGATGCAAGTGTTTGCTAGTGGTTGCTCGTGGATGCATATATACACACACTTTAGGCACTAGATCGGCTCAGTCACTACATATTGCATATTGCATATATATGGATGTATTTAGTAAAATGGATGAACGATGGTTGTATTATCATGTGGATGCTGCATTCAGATGATGGTTGTGCACGCATATAGAAGTATTATGTAGCATTAAGAATCTTTTGCATACATAATGGATGCATGGCACGATCATAGTTGCATTAAGGAGGTCAACTGAATCAGTGGACCGCCTGATTTTGCATTAGATACGGACATATACACACACTGTGCATTTAAACATGAAAGCATTAGAAGTCTGTAAGGACAATGGATGCCTGTGTATGATGGATGAGTAGATGGACGTTTGGATGGTAGGATATACATTCTTCCAGACTTGAAGATTTCGGGGACGAAATCCCAAAAGGAGGGGAGAATGTAACATCCCGAATTTTCTATTAACACTAAAGTTGCTAAAATATTAATAAGTGTGTAAGAGGGGGGATGTATCTAATATGAATATAAAAGTGTGTAAGAGAGGGGATGTATCTAATATGAATATAATAATATTAATAAGTGTGTAAGAGAGGGGATGTATCTAATATGAATATAAAAATATTAATAAGTGTGTAAGAGAGGGGATGTATCTAATATGTATATAAAAACAATAATAAGTGTGTAAAAGGGGGGGATGTATCTAATGTGTACATTGTAGAATATATATATATATATATATATATTGCTGAGTGTTTGCTGAGTCAACAAGATAAACCCCATCTTGTCTGAACGGCTGCGGTTATTTCTAGGTTAAATCTAATGGCCTAAATGCATTCTAAAATCTATAAATAAGTGGGTAGACCCTAAACCTAAATCACTTGTAAAATTAGAGAAGCTACCGTCATGCTGCTGCCATGGAGTTCAGCGTAGCCGTCACAAACTAAGAAGAGGAAGCCTAATCATCTACAACTAAATCTACACAAATCAAATCAAAAGATCTCTCTTTCTCTAATTCTTTTCTTTTGTTGGTGAGTATGATGATTCTCACAAGACTATTACAAACTAATTTGACTCAGTTATGAATGGATCACAAGAAAGTGATGTGATTTGTAATTGTAAATTCTATATATTGTGGATCTCTTATTATGTTATTATGTTGTCGTATGATGTAAATTATATATGCTATGTCATGCTATGTTGTAAATTCTCTTATGCTATGTCGTGCTATGTTGAGAATCATGTCAAGCTATGTTATACTATCATACTATGCCATGTTATAAATCATGCTATATTATGTTGAAAAATCATGATGTTGTTGGATCATGCTTAAATTTATGTTTTTTTCCTTAATTTAAATGGATCTTGTTTATGGGAATTTGCCTATTAGGTTAGGTGTACCCATAAACTTGAAACTATAATTAAATAAAACTTGAATATGGGAATTTGCCTATTGAGTTAGGTGTACCCATATAAAACCATGTTGTTAAAAAATTAGATGATGTTGATTCACACATGTTCATATGTAAGTTTATGAAAATTGATTGAGATTATATTAGGTGAATTTTGAACAAGTTGACACCTTTAGGTCCATGACATGTATAATCTATGCAAGTTGGACATATGCAAGTTTCACCCCTTATTATGATTCATTTGGTCACATATACATGTTGTTATTATGATAATCTCTTTTATGCTATGAGTTAGGCTATTCGAGTCTAACATATATTTTGCGAATAAACGTTCAAACGTGGGGTAGGGGTAATATTAGGAATTAATAAATTGGGTGCAATTTTGTAAGATTTTGCATACCATGAATGGATGTCCATAATTGAGTCAATTATGGACATTGTTAAAAATTGGAAGTAATTAATAATTCAAGTAGGGAATTATTAAAATTGGGGGAAAGTGGATTATTATTAATAATCAATGCTTAGGACACGAGGTTGGACCCGTTTGTGATGTAAACCTGCCCGGACCCGCCCGGCAAATCCAGTAGTCACAAATGTCGGCCTAATGTGAGAGGTCCTAGGCCCAAACTAAAGCATAACAGTTGTAAAGACACGAGGTTAGACTCTTTTATGGTGTAAGACTGCCCGGACCCGCCCGGCAAATCCAGCTGCCATAAATGCCAGTCTAATGTGAGAGGTCTTTATGAGGTTATGACCTTAATGAACTAAGAAATACTTAACCAGATAATCATGTAAGGTGGGACATGGGGGTTAAGTAGGTGTCTTGGGTGGCATGAGGAATCTGGTGGTTGCCTTTAGAGGCATTTGAAATACGATTAGACTTAACCAAACACACATGTAAATGAACATGACTAAGTGGGTTAAGTGGGATGGACTAATGGGGACAAGCTTAGGTGGAATGCTTGTGGTAAATAGTGGGGGCCCATTTCAACCAGTATCCCAAAACGTATCTTTGTGGGCTCGACCCAAGTCGAGGACGGGACACGCATACTGGGTTTGACTATAAGAGGCCAAAACAGGGAGCGGTGGCAACGCAAGTCCAACGGGTTTCATATGCGTGTGTGGACCCGGGCTGGTAGGTAAGACGTTGTTGCATCGTGTAGGTATAAGCCGTGCATGTCCGTTGTATCAGGTTGCCACTTTAGGGGAGTGATACACCCCACTATGGGGCCAGCACGGGTATCTACGAGTTAGGGAGCCGATCGAATAATGGGAAGTAGGGTACACCTAGTGGAGATAGGGGCAGGCGGCACCTATGTAGTCAGCTAGGGGTACGTAAAGCCATTGGGAAAGTTTCTAAGTGAAGCTAAGTGGGATGAATCTTTAGGGTGACTGGTGTGGTGCAGTATAGTGTTTATCCTTTAGTATTTAGGAGCGCCTATAACGTTGCCTTTAGCGATTGTCTATGTCCTTAATCTGCTCTTCATAGACATTTTCTTGTTTTCCAGCTTATGCCTTAGTCCAGTTATTTTGGTAATAGTATTGTAGAATTATCATATTCACCAGACTTTATGTCTGACCCCCTCTTTTCCATCCTTTTTCTCCCTTCAGGTCCGCAGGTTGGGCCAAGTTCTAGTGGAGTCTAGTTGGATCGCTTATCTTCTGGAAAGCTTGGACTGCTGAAGTAAAGTCCAGCTTGTTATCTTTCTTTTTAATGGCTATTCATGTAATGGGATTATGTACTTGTTTTATCAAGATAGATATTGTACTTGACATTGAATATGGTGTTATGATGTAATCAAACATGTTTTGATTTCTGCTACAATGAAATAAAGTTTTTGAATTTCTAAGTACTATTTTATATCTGTCTTGTTGTAATTTTACTGTTCTATATTCACTTAAAACCTCCATGGAAGTTAATGCATTCCCTTTGTGAGTGACATTAATGGACGTGGGGTGTTACAAATATGAAGATAAAAGAGTCTACAAACCATAACAAGAAAGTGGACAAAGTGGAACAGTGTGTTGATACGGCTGTGAAAAATAATCAAAGTCAAATGAATATGATGACAAAAGAGTCTACAAACCGTAACAAGATAGTGGATGAAGAGATCCTTGGAACTTTAACGAATGACTGCAAATATTTTCATGACCTGATAGTTCAAGCGCCATCCGGTGTTAATAATGCCATCAATGCAATTCATGTGGATAAAGATTTATTTATGTACGACGAGGATTTCGAAATCCATATCACTAAGGATGACATTATCCAATTCCTTAATATGGCATGGTTGAATGTATCATAGTTGCAAATTTATATCATGTGAGTATTATTCACAAGTCATTCTCGTCTTATTACACACACACACACAAACACAGTAACTAGGTGATAATAGTAATATGTACGTTGTACTTATTTGTATGTAGGTGGTTAAATCATTTATGCAATGACCTCCAAGTGGATACCATTGGGTTTATGTGTCCTTATAAGCTGTCCCAAGTGCAAAAATTTCCGGACGCCACAAATAAATATATCTCGAACACATGGCATGCGTCAAAAACAAAGAAATTAATCTTGGCCCCACACTACGAAGGGTATGAATGTTAAACTTTTATAAACAAGTTTACTATTTTGATTTTAACTTCTTACAAATTTTATAATGTAGGAAACATTGTCTATTGCTTGCTTTTCGTATAGAGAAGAATGAGGTCTATGTTTTTGATCCTCAAGTCAAACACAAAATTAGATTGGAAATTAAACCGCAAGTGAACATGTACGTTGTACTTATTTGTCTTTTAATATGCTTTTTGCTTGATGTATTTGTAATAACATTAATTACAGTGTTAGAAATGCATGGTTATGGCTGATAGCAAGTGTACGGCCTTTAACAAAAATAAATTATTATTTAACATTTTCTTGCATGTGTAGGGCCTTTAGAACTTATAGAGCAACCGATGACAAGTCTCAAGGATCTGTCTTGAAATGGATTAATGTTAAGGTGATTTGTTTTCGACCAAATGAAAAAAACTTGTATGTCCTTTGAGATATAAATTCATTTTAGACTAACTATTAAATTATTTTTGCTAGTGCCCTCAACTATCTAGATCGACGGATTGTGTCTATTATGTGATGAAGTATATGTACGATATTGTCAAAAACTACCAGCCAATCACTGATTTACATGAGGTATATCACTTTAATTTTTTCCTTCATATTCTTGTGTTAAGTAATTATATGATGTATGTCTTGAAACAATCTCGTAATTGCAGTACTTTGTACAATATGGTTCTTATAGCCAACAAGAGATGGACGAGGTTCGTAATAATTTAGCAAGTTATATCATACATAACTGGATATAGTCTTCCCATATGCTATGACATGGTGAGTTCATTTACGTCTCTTAATTTCAGCATTTGTGTAGCATAAACTTCATATTTTCCCCTTAATACAATCCGTAGCATACGAGCATGAGCTATATATTTTTTTTTGTGTCACTTGATAAATACATAAATGATAAATAATATGAATGTGTTGAATGTCATTTGAATTGATTTCATGAGCCGATACGATTAAGGCTTTCTGCCATACTAAGTACTAGTCCAAATTTGTCATTCATGTTAAGTCCATTTTCAGAATCACCACTGGACATAGCCCAGTCGAACTTGTTTATCAGATTTGCAAGTGCAAGTTCTATAGTCTGCACTGCAAAATGCATGCCAGGGTAGATTGTACGGCCTGAACCAAATGGAGTGAACTGAAAATCAAGTCCTTTAAAATCGATAGTCTGATCTCCCGTAGTATACACACGTTGTTTGCACATCACTCGCCAATTGTGTACAAACGAAGACATATCACCTTCCCAAGAGCACAATCTACAAATGCATCTCACTGCATAATACATGGCACAAACACAATCATATGTTTGTTACCACGGTTCTCTCAGAGGTCAGAGCCATGCAATTCTGTTGTTCTAATCAAATATTTAGTATATTATCATAGTTCACTCTGTTGTCTTTCCTTTTGCTAACCAGGTACTTTTTCTTTGTGTGTGAGTTGCAAAAGATGGTTTTTCACCATCTATACAGTAAAATTCCTTAAAAGACAGAAAGGTACAGATTAAACATAATGCAGGACAAAGAGAGGTTTAGATTTAGCCACTGTGCTAATATTGTACTCCGTTAACTCGCCGTCTAAATTAGACAGCCACTACGTAGTTAGTTCGAACATCGTGCTTTACTGCCTGCCTTCCCCAAATTGCTTTATTTATGTCGTTTCCATTCCTGCTTCTCTCCCGTCTCAATTTTTGATGGCTTTGCTTTCAGTTCTGATTGCTTGATGCACACATAAGGGTAAGATCATTTATCTCTCTGTTATTTACTTGATTCACATCTGTTTACGTAATAACAAATTAACAATCCAACTTAAATGACTTCAAATACAAAATACAAATGCATTTCGTAGCGTGTTTCAGTACACCACTACCTCGAACATCTTGAAACAAACAGCCTAGCCTAGGTCATGTGCCTCCACTACGGCTTTTTATTTTTATATATTCAACTACTTGTTTCATCTAACTGGGCAAAAACGAGAAAGAAACAAACGAGCAATGTTCACAAGATTACAATGCCTCCCGCTCTACTACAACGAATTGATCATGTGGTGTTTACATTCGGCCAAAGCATGCCGTGCTCAAAATTAAATTCACAACTGAACCGAGTCTTCGTTTCCCCTTTTCAACATATGATACGTTCTCCGAACCGATTTCTTTTTGTACTTCTGCCTGAGCCACTACCCCTGGAATCCATGCATTGGGCCGCATTATATGATGTTGGCACTGCATCAAAGCTACGTACCATCTCACTCAGCATTCCTTGCAGTTCTTCCATGCTACACTCTTTTTCCTGCCAACCATTATATTTTCAACTTCTATTGATGAATGAAAAAAAAAACTAGTTTTGTTAATCTACTCCACAAGAAAATTTTGAAACAAGAAGCTACCTATGTTGCTTTTAACATCTTTACAGTATTTTGTAAATTCCAAGGGAACTGAAGAGACATGATGTTCTTGAACATGCACTGCGGAATTGAGTTATTGTCATCAGATGTAATGTTATCTCTTTATTAACCTGGACTAAAAAACTGTGATGATGAAAGTTGCTGCAAGTTTACTACAAATGGCAGCAGAAGCATACTCCACCATTTTAGTTTCTTTAGGTATAATATTGGACTTCTTATCTTCAAGATTAACATCAAACTAGTAATATGTTGGCTATCTTATTAAGCAGTAATATCAGATGTTCACAAATTAAGCAGTAATATTAACTGTTTGCTATCTTATTTTAGGTACGTGGGCTGGAGTTCAGATCTTCATTTGCTGCCTTGCAATTGCTGCCTTCCATATGCCACATCTTATTTTCTGCCTTGCAGCTTCGGTTTTTGCTGCCTTTTGTTTGCCTGCGCGCAGTGTTGATGGAATCAACTTGAAATTTTCTAACATATCAAAATACTTAATGAATTCAAAACAGACTTTTGATTAATGGTTCACTTTTTGTACGGATTATGAACATTGTAGTTGATATATATTTATTAATGGTATTATCTTATTCAATTTGCATTTGTCGTCAATTTGTTTTATTTAATGATTATAATATTGATTGTTGTGAAATTTCTGCATTGGTTACCAATAATATTGGAAGCAACAGAGATATTTTGCATCGATATTAAGAAACAACTGATGCAAATGGTAGATGGAGTAGATGCATATATTTCCTTATATTGCATCGGATTTTAATAATAACCGATGCACCAATATATATTTTCATCGGTTATTTTTATTAACCGATGCAACAGTGTCATTAGTTTTTGAGCCAAAACCCTTATTCTTGCATCGGATTTTACTAAAAACCGATGCTAAAATAGATTTCTTGCATCGGTTTTTGAACCGATGCATTTTCTTTTGCCCTCTTGCATCGGCTGCATATGCATCGGTTGCTGAACTGATGCAACAGGGGGGTAAAGAACCGATGCAACAGGCCTATTTTGTAGTAGTGAAATATTTTAGGTTAGTTTAGTTATTTAAGTATATATTAATCATCATGTATGTGCCAAAATTAATATTAAAAAGCATATAAATCAAAAATAATAATACTATAATCATATATTTATAATTTGTTTCAAATTATAATGAATATTTCAAACACAAAGTGTAAAACATTTCTAGTTCGGTTTAATCGGATAACCAACCGAACCAACCAAATTTAATTTGGTTGGTTTGGTTTGGATTTCATTTTTTATTGGTTTTAGTTTGGTTTGAAAATTTTATCATCGGATAAACCAAACCAACCAAACGCTCACCCCGACTACTTCGGGAGGTAGTTGTATTTATAGGCGAGCTAGTGGGCCAGATTTTCATGCGGCATAACATACATTTTTCTGGGTTTTAACACGTGAAGCTCGATCCAGTTGAGTAGCTGTAGGCGGCTGGACCCGGTACTGCTCATGAATAGTTCTTCCTCAAAATTGGCGCCATGCGTGGCATTAAATATATGGCTTATAAAAGAAGTGCTTGGTCGAACTTATCCGCTGCTTCAATCCTTAGGAGTAGGACATCGTTTGATAGCGTACAACTCGCTCTAGTCCGATACCGTAGGAGAAAATTTTACTTAGATGCTTCTACTATGATATTTCAGCCCGATCCGTTCTTTCAGGAACAAGTCGACCGATCTATTGATGATTCGGTCGATTAGTTTGTTCTCTTTGGGAAGATGTTATCTTTATTTGTTGTAATGTGGCTCCGGGTCGGCCTGTAGTTGTTCGATGTAAGATAACATTCATGCCTTAGGTTCTGGAATGGGCCGATATCCGGGTATGGCTTCGATTATGGATTGGAACAGTTTTTTGCCAAAAAGCTGGTCAACACATTGCCTGTAACGTCCTAGATTTTCGGTCATTTAAATTGAAATGTTTATAATTTGTTCTATATATTTTATTGAAATATGTCCGTGCACATATCGAATGTTCAACAAAAATAGCGGTAAAATTAACCGTATAAAATAAAATATATAAATAAATATAAATGTTTCCTTTATTGTTAAGAGACATGCGGTACAAATCATTCAGACAACCACTATAGCTGACAAATACATTGAAATAAATTCACTGCAACCTGCAAATACATTGGAAAGGGAATTACACTGACCATAATACTTTGAAGCCTTAAGACTGAATGTTTCTGCAAGTGTCGAATTAAATTCTTTTCCAAAGTACAACTAACCTAAAATAGAACAGCAGTCTATGCCGTGTATTGTCAAATTGAATAGCCACCCTACCCTATTCATAACCGCACATGCAATTATCTGAAGGAGAATAACCACGCTCATGCATCTTTCTTTTCTAAGCTATACACAGCAGCCCACCCAAATGTTTCTGCAAGTCTGTTGTTCATTCCACACAGGTACAACCTCTACCATAACCTTTCAATTCCATCGGATTTGCCATTTCGAATATACAGTCTAGCTTGTATTTTCTTTTCACCTAGGGAAAAGGAACCATGCCGACCAAGGCATTTTGAAATTCTAATCTTCTCACATGCTAGCCTGCACCTACCAATCAATATATAAATAAATATAGTAACGTGGCCACCACGTATATTTTCTCCCTATAAGTATATGTGATCTGCTCTTTGATTCCAGCAAGCCTTCCTCTCAACAAAATTTTAAACCGAAGCTCCTTCAGGATATAGCAAAGCCTTCGTTTCTTTTCATGCTAAAACTCAGCTTATATATATTTAATACAAAATCTCCTTCTGATTCCAAAACGTGGCTTCAACCACAACAGTAAGTAGAGCCGAGTTCAACAGCGCCCTCAGGAGGGACGAGCGTCGTAGGGTGGAGAATCATGGAGCTGGAGGTCGGTTGCGTAGCCAAGTACTGGAGCGAAGAGGCAGATGGCCGAGATCCTCGTTGAGACCGATGATGGGGTGGTGGCGCAGTCCAGTAGATGGACTGTGCGTGTTACAGGAGTGCAAAAGTTGGGAACTGTATTCATTTAGGGAGCAGTATGAGGGGTCTCGGTTGACATGGAGCTAGGGGACTGGAAGGTGAAGTTTTCCGGCGTATATAGCTTTGTTGTACTGTAAGAAAATGAGAAGACGCAAAATAGGCTTCAGGTAGCATATTTCAAACAAAGAAAAGGTAAATAATATGAGAAAGGAGAGTAGCAAAGCATGGTGGTCACGAAAGTGGGTTGGTAGCAGCATGGGGTTCGGTTGCTTTTGTCTGGAGCAGTTTCAACAATGGTGGAGCATTGGGGAATCTTCAACTGTAAGGGTTCCTAACGAAAAAAAAAAGAGAATGCGATCTGGAAGAGGAAGAGCAGCGTTGCGATGGAAGAGGCTTCATGCGTGTGACAGTAGCGAAGTGGGCAGTTGGGTTTGGAAATACAACACTGGAAGAAATGATGAGATGAACATGAACGGTGTTTAAGGTATACAAGCATACCTAATCCCTTTTTGAATACCAAATCGTGTTTACTTTCGCTAATCAACTATTTAATTAACATAAGGTAAGCCTAACGTGAAAAGTGCCTGGGGGTTTTCTTTGAAGTTTAGCATGCTTAAGTGTGACCATTCTTACGTTATATTTATAAAAGTGACCGATTTTTAATTGGACAAAACCTTTCCGTACGGATTGGACAGTAGTTGTTTATTTGACAAGTTTAACTCTATCCATATATAATAATATTTTACTTATAAATTGTTCAATTTACATTACACGTTTTATATAATAAATTACTAATTGAAATTCATTTATGTAATCATTGTATTGTAATATGTATTATATGAATTAACAAACATTTTATATAAATTATAGCTTGTTTTATTCGTCCACATATTTCCCTGCTTAAATGGTTATTATTTGACTAAACAGATAACACCTAAAAATTTGTAACTCTATCCCACATTAATGGAAATACAGGAGAAAAGTGACATCGCAACCACATCGATGACGTAGCATTTTGGAATGGGATTGGATAGAGTTGAAAACAACTGGGTCGGACTGTTTTAACGACAAATAGAAATCAGGTGAGTTAAACTCACTAAGTTCTCCCCTCTTATATTTTATATAAGTGGGGTTTTAAAATTGTGTGCTATGGTTGTTTGTTTGTTTGTTTGTTTGTTGTTGATTTTATATTCATATATGGACTGAAACAGTTGAATTAAACGTTTGTTTAATTTAATTGAAACTAATCGTTATTTTTAACGATAAAATCCAATTGAGGTAATTTACCTCAGTGGTTACGTTTATAGTGACATAAACGTTAATTTGTTGAATGCTTGAATTACTGTTATTTGCCAGTATTGTCTGTTACAGTTATTATTGACTATTTGACGGTTTATGTCATCTATTTAAATAGAAACCAAATGTTGATTGACCATTTGAACTGAATGGTTTGAATTGTGATAATCATTATTTTGCAGGGAATAACAGGTTGGATAATATTGATAACATTTATCAATATGATAAAATTGTTGTTATGAAATGTGAAATTAGTGTATATTTCACGGTTTGGTACTATAGTAGCCATTTGCCTCTTTAGCACCGTTGATTGAAAGAAATGAATTTCGAAATCAATATTAAATGGATTTCGAGCAGTTTCAAAGTTATAAATATATTTTTATATGTTTTTAAAATGCGACTCTTATGGCAAAGATAATAGTCGAAGCTAAATTTACAAATTTATAACTAATAGAAATGTAAGAGATTATCAAATAAATATTTAAACGATATAAATTTATCGAATTGGCTATTTAAATGTTGAAATGATTTTGTAAAAGCCTTATCGATCAGAAGGGAAGTTTAAGTGTAGTTCGAAATAGAGTCATTGGATCGTGAATATACGAGAATGTGTAAAAGGGTTCCAAGAGAAATATTTTGTAATAAATGATCGTTTTTAAACGGTGTTTCAAATTTTATGAAAGGGGACTAAATGACATTTCGTGAATGAGATTAACAAATCAATGGATTGGAAATGAGTGGTGATTTGGAAATGAGGTTTTCATATTTTAAATGAAATCAAAGTTGAAATTATGACTATTTATTTATAAATGAAATTTATAAATGAGATTTAGTTAAATAAATGAAAGCGAGTTATTCCGAGGTTCGGGATGCAATATTCTGAAGTTCGGAATATTAACTAAAGGTATTTATGTCGATTTTCGAGGCTGAAATCCCCTCTGGTCGTTACAATGGTATCAGAGCTATTGATTTAGTAATAACCTTAGCTCTGTGGTGTAACTCGATAGAGATAGGGTTAGTAGTACCCTAGATTGAGTTGGAGTGTATATATACGAGAGAGCGTATTTGTAGATTCTATATACAAATGTTTTTATTGTGTTATTTGTTCGATTCAATTTTGAATTGACAATGGACATGATATGTTATTATAAAGCGGGTAAATGAAATAAATTTACCCAAACCATATTTTCGTAAGAAATAGTTTTTATTGTGGTTTGATTGATTTATTTGAAGGGAATTCAAATGGAAATTTGAATGTGAATGGTTAATTTAACCAAAAAGTTTTCACATATATAGGTTGTAAATGAAAATTTTAATATGAAATTGAAAAAAAAAAACGGAATCTAACTTAAGATAAGTTTAAACAGAATGAATTAGAATAATGGCCTTTGAAAATGAATCAGAACCGGGATTTTAAATGAAAAGTAAACTAATTAGAAAAACAAGTAGTTAAATGAATATGGAACTAAAACTTAACTTGGTAAGTGAAATTAATGGATTTTAGAATTGAATGAATTATGGGTTGAAATTATTGAAATATCAATTAGTAAATCGAACATGGAAAGGAAATTGAACCTAGTTAATAAATGTGTATTGCCCTTTGTTTGGATGTTAGATTCATTGTAATAAAATCCATCAACAGTTTAAGAAGTGAACGAATTGGAAACTGAGAAAATGAATTCAAAAATAATGAATTTGAACAAAATCAAATACGAAATGGAAAATAATGATGATATCATGTATTAGTTATTGTGTTGAAAATGGAGTTAAGAACAGGTTGGAAGAGCTGATTGTTGCTTTGCTTGGTTATTGGAGTATGATGCCCGACAAATAGGTACGCCTTGATAGTATTGACTGGATGGTTGATTTTATACCTCTGATTTGGATAGCAGTTTGGTTTGTATTTCCTTTTGGTCGATGTGAGGCCCGAAGTGGCGAATTGTAGTGGTTTAGATCAAGCCGTGCAGAGGAGATGCTGGCGAATTTTTCGCAAATATTTAAAACTAAATTTATTTTGATAATATTTTATTATTATTATAAAAATATAATTGGGTTTTGAGTATTCTTCTCACTTAGCAATTTCGAGGACATAATTATTTTAAGGGGGAAAGAATGCAACGTCCCAGATTTTCGGTCATTTAAATTGAAATGTTTATAATCTGTTCTATATATTTTATTGAAATATGTCCGTGCACATATCGAATGTTCAACAAAAATAATGGTAAAATTAACCATATAAAATAAAATATATAAATAAATATAAATGTTTCCTTTATTGTTAAGAGACATGCGGTACAAATCATACAGACAACCACTATAGCTCACAAAGACATTGAAATAAATTCACTGCAACCTGCAAATACATTGGAAAGGGAATTACACTGACCATAATACTTTGAAGCCTTAAGCCTGAATGTTTCTGCAAGTGTCGAATTAAATTCTATTCCAAAGTACAACTGACCTAAAATAGAACAACAGTCTATGCCGTGTATTGTCAAATTGAATAGCCACCCTACCCTATTCATAACCGCACTTGCAATTATCTAAAGGAGTATGACCACGCTCATGCATCTTTCTTTTCTAAGCTATACACAGCAGCCTACCCAAAGGTTTCTGCAAGTCTCTTGTTCATTCCACACAGGTACAACCTCTACCATAACCTTTCAATTCCATCGGATTTGCCAATTCGAAATACAGTCCAGCTCGTATTTTCTTTTCACCTAGGGAAAAGGAACCGTGCCGACCAAGGCATTTTGAAATTCTAATCTTCTCACATGCTAGCCTGCACCTACCAATCAATATATAAATAAATATGGTAACGTGGCCACCACTTATATTTTCTCCCTATAAATATATCTGATCTGCTCTTTGATTCCAGCAAGCCTTCCTCTCAACAAAATTTGAAACCGAAGCTCCTTCAGGATATAGCAAAGCCTTCGTTCCTTTTCATGCTAAAACTCAGCTTATATATATTTAATACAAAATCTCCTTCTGGTTCCAAAACATGGCTTCAACCACAACAGTAAGTAGAGCTTAGTTCAACAGCGCCCTCAGGAGGGACGAGCGTCGTAGGGTAGAGAATCATGGAGCTGGTGGTCGGTTGCATAGTCAAGTACTGGCGCGAAGAGGCAGATGGCTGAGATCCTCGTTGAGACCGATGATGGGGTGGTGGCGCAGTCCAGTAGATGGACTATGCGCGTTACGGGGGTGCAAAAGTTGGGAACTGTATTCATTTAGGGACCAGTATGGGGGGTCTCGGTTGACGTGGAGCTAGGGGACTGGAAGGTGAAGTTTTCCGGCGTACATAGCTTTGTTGTACTGTAAGAAAATGAGAAGACACAAAATAGGCTTTAGGTAGCATATTTCAAACAAAGAAAAGGTGAATAATATGAGAAAGGAGAGTAGAAAAGCATGGTGGTTACGAAAGTGGGTTGGTAGCAGCATGGGGTTCGGTTGCTTTTGTCTGGAGCGATTTCGACAATGGTGGAGCATTGGGGAATCTTCAACTGTAAGGGTTCCTAACGAAAAAAAAAGAGAATGCGATCTGGAAGAGGAAGAGCAGCATTGCGATGGAAGAGGCTTCATTCATGTGACAGTAGCGAAGTGGGCAGTTGGGTTTGGAAATACAAAACTGGAAGAAATGATGAGATGAACATGAACGGTGTTTAAGGTATACAAGCGTACCTAATCCCTTTTTGAATACCAAATTGTGTTTACTTTCGCTAATCAACTATTTAATTAACATAAGGTAAGCCTAACGTGAAAAGTTCCTGGGGGTTTTCTTTGAAGTTTAACATGCTTAAGCGTGACCATTCTTATGTTGTATTTATAAAAGTGACCGATTTTTAACTGGACAAAACCTTTTCGTACAGATTGGACAGTAGTTGTTTATTTGACAAGTTTAACTCTATCCATATATAATAATATTTTACTTATAAATTGTTCAATTTACATTACACGTTTTATATAATAAATTACTAATTGAAATTCATTTATGTAATCATTGTATTGTAATATGTATTATATGAACTAACAAACATTTTATATAAATTATAGCTTGTTTTATTCGTCCACATATTTCCCTATTTAAATGGTTATTATTTGACTAAACAGATAACACCTAAAAATTTATAACTCTATCCTACAGTAATGGAAATACAGGAGACAAGTGACATTACAACCATATCGATGACGTAACATTTTGGAATGGGATTGGATAGAGTTGAAAACAACTGGATCAGACTGTTTTAACGACAAATAGAAATCAGGTGAGTTAAACTCACTCAGTTCTCCCCTCTTATATTTTATATAAGTAAGGTTTTAAAATTGTGTGCTATGGTTGTTTGTTTGTTTGTTCGTTGTTGATTTAATATTCATATATGGACTGAAATGGTTGGATTAAACATTCGTTTAATTTAATTGAAACTAATCGTTATTTAAATGATAAAATCCAATTGAGGTAATTTACCTCAGTGGTTACGTTTATAGTGATATAAACGTTAATTTGTTGAATGCTTGAATTACTGTTATTTGCCAGTATTGTCTGTTATAGTTATTATTGACTATTTAACTGTTTATGTCATCTATTTAAATAGAAACCAAATATTGATTGACCATTTGAACTGAATGGTTTGAATTGTGATACCCATTGTTTTGCAGGGAATAACAGGTTGGATAATATTGATAACATTTATCAATATGATAATATTGTTGTTATGAAATGTGAAATTAGTGTATATTTCACGGTTTGGTACTATAGTAGCCATTTGCCTCTTTAGCACCGTCGATTGAAAGAAATGATTTTCGAAATCGATATTAAATGGATTTCGAGCGGTTTCAAAGTTATAAATATATTTTTATATGATTTTAAAATGCGACTCTTATGGCAAAGATAATAGTCGAAGCTAAATTTACAAATTTATAACTAATAGAAGTGTAAGAGATTATCAAATAAATGTTTAAACGATATAAATTTATCGAATTGGCTATTTAAATGTTGAAATGATTTTGTAAAAGCCTTCTCGATCGGAAGGGAAGTTTAAGTGTAGTTCAAAATAGAATCATTGGATCGTGAATATACGAGAATGTGTAAAAGGGTTCCAAGAGAAATATTTTGTAATAAATGATTGTTTTTAAACGGTGTTTCAAATTTTATGAAAGGGGACTAAATGATATTTCGTGAATGAGATTAACAAGTCAATGGATTGGAAATGACTGGTGATTTGGAAATGAGGTTTTCATATTTTAAATGAAATCAAAGTTGAAATTATGACTATTTATTTATAAATGAAATTTATAAATGAGATTTAGTTAAATAAATGAAAGTGAGTTATTCCGAGGTTCGGGATGCAATATTCTGAAGTTCAGAATATTAACTAAAGGTATTTATGTCGATTTTCGGGGCCGAAATCCCCTTTGGTCATTACATTGCCCCTCAGAACGCATCTTCTTGAGGAAATGAGATGTTTTATGGATCTTCTGAAGAATGTTGAATAGAAGAAATTCAGGAAACCATCGTTACACCAAACCATATTAAGGCCAGAAAACCGACGACCGACATTGATTGTATTAAGGCCAAAATTTCGACGACCGCTGAGGATTTATTAAGGCCGGAAAACCAACAACCATTGATGATCGTATTAAGGCCGAAAACTTGCGAATGCCAGAAAATAAGTCGACCATTCTGAATTGATCTTGATATAAGCAGAAGAACCAAAATCTTTCCAATTAAAGGATACCTGCAAAGAACTGGGTATAAGCATAAACCATGCTTGGTTTTATAAGGTGGGCGAGTATCAACCATACCCGGCTTAAAGAATTGACGAGTATTAACTATACTCGGCTTAAATAATTGACGAGTATTAACCATACTCGGCTTATGGAATTGGCGAATATTTTTGCGAGTATTAACCATACTTGGCTTATGGAGTTGGCGAGTACCAACCAAACTTGGCTTATGGGTTAGCGAGTATTAACCATACTCGGCTTGTGGAGTTGGCTCGTATTAACCATACTCAGCTTATCGAGTTGGCAAGTATTAACCATACCCGATTTAAAGAGTTGGCGAGTAAAATACTCGGCTTATGGAGTTGTTTAGATATGGCGGCATACATCGACCATGCTCGGTTTAGAGATGGTGTCTAGCACTGACCACATTTGGGTTGACGAGCGTCAATCATGCTCGTCTTGCATTGTTAAAACATAATCCATGTTCGAAAAAGAAAGTTTATTGCTACAAGGAGCTATTACAGAAAATGAAAACAAATCCTAAGGGGGTGATAGTTGAATCCAGAGAACGCCTATGAGCTAAATTCTAACCTCGTACGTGTGTACTTCAACATAACCTCATTATTGAAAAATAATAAAAGTACATTTCTTATATCCTAAGAAATGAGTAAAATCCACGATCATCTAAACCAGATCAATTAATGATGATGTCGCGATTGCTGGGATCATGGTCCTTTCTATTTCGAGGAGCTCGAGGACCGACCCGAGGAGCCTGGGTAGAAGGTTGTCGCGGCGTGGCCAGTGTAGGGTTCTTGACTTACTCGGGTAGTTCTCCGCACCTAACTCCATCCTTGATGAGATCGCGCAAATGCCTGCACTAACCGGTACTGTGGCCTATCATGTTGTGATACATGTAGTGCTTTCCTGATTCGAGTTCCTTTTGGGTTGGCTCTCTTCAAGGAGGCTTAGGGAAAGGGAGAGATCCTCGTACGTCAAGGTAAATGTCTAACAGGGACGAGTTGAGGTCGGTGTATTGATAATACTTGTTCTCTCTTCGGAGTCATACATTCCGATCATTCCTTTCCAAGGCTTTTCCTTTGTTCTGGCCATTGGTGTTAGTAGGACCTCCGTCCTTGGTAGCAAGCACATCGAGAATTTCCATCTCAATGCTAGCGCCCTCTTGCCATAGAATCTATCAGCTTCGTCATTGAAATCTTCAATGTCCTTGGGGATCTTTGGTTAAAGAGATCTTCAATTCTGATCGATTCCGAACACCAGCTATGGCGGCCATAAGCATCATCAATGGCTCGGATCGATCGAATGATGCTACGACCGCATTAAATCTTTCTAAGAAGGAGTGGAGGGTCTCGCCAGACCACTGCTTGATGGAGGTAAGGAACATGACGTTTTTTGGTCGGGAGAAGTGAACTCTGACTTGCTCGATGAAGCGGGTGACCAACATATTCCAGCTATTGATCGATTCAATTTTTAACTGCCAGAACCACATGCCAGCTATGTCGGTGTGGAAGAGAGGGAAGCACTTAGCCATGACATTGGTCGATGCAGAAAGCACTTCCATGTGATGCATGTATCACATGAGATGAATGGCCGGGTCAGTCCGGCCGTTGTATGGCTCAAGGACTGGAAGCTTGAAATCTAGAGGATTTCGGGAATTTCTGATTTCCCATGTGAATGGACAACGATGGATGTCTTCCACATCCGGTTGAGAAGATGTGCCTCTGGTGAAGGTTTGATGATGCTTGTAAGTTGGCTTCCATCTCCAAGTATTCGTTGCTACGAATCCAATTCTACATTGGGGACATGGTTGAGAATCCTAGTACTAACATGGGAAGTAAACATGATCCGAGCCCCTGGTGTCGGTTCGATTCGTCCTATGAGAGTTGAGTGAAGGTGACCCCCGGACTCGGGCCTTGCAGCTAAAGTCGCTTGGTTATTTTTGGACCGGACAATAATCGCTCCGATTGGAAGTGATTGGCCCATGTGAGTGGTATTCATCCGTGGCTCGGTATTGCCCCTGCCCGGGGCGATGTTAGAGTGGTTTACAGTAGTGTCTCCCCCCGTCATGTTGGAGACCGGTATGGTAGAGTGGTCTTGGTGACACGACGGTTGCCGCCCTAGCTTGGTTTGGATCGACAAGCTGGGAAGGTTGTGGGCGAGGCTGCATAAGATGGGTTTGCAGTCTGACGTTGGGTCGAACCGGATGTGACAATGTTCCTGGTTCTGGGCAACCTAGAGATTGCATCAGATCAGAAGTTGTTTGTCCTGGGGGTTGAGTCGATCCCTGAACCGAAGGCAAATTTGTCGACTGGTCCTGAACTTGGCCAAGGTCGACCTGCAACTACCCCAACTCTGGTTATTGCCAGGAGCGGTGACATTAAATCTACCCGACCGGGTTGCAAAGTGGAACCAGGAGGAAGCAAAGATGTAGACCTATTTGGGGCTTGGTTCTCTGCAGATCGAAGATCAGTTGTTTCCCAGCCTCTCCCGGTGCAGGAAATGATATTGGAATGCGAGGTCCCTTTTGCATTCGAACGAGGAACTTATTCATCACTTCCTACTGATGTTTGAGAAGTTCACCTTGAGATTCCATCTGATTTCCGAACTCAGCCAAAACTTTATCCATGTCGTCTCTGGTGAGATATTAGGACGGGTCTTCATGGGAGGAAGCCTCATGGCTTGCCTTCATTATTGCTGCTCCTGTTGCATTAACAGGTCGAGATTGAGAGTGAGAAGGTCCTCTGTCCTTCTCCGTTTTGTCATTGCTTCCTTAAGAGTTGTCGAAGGTCGTAGGGTATATCTACATGCCCCTACTTGACGTGCCAAAGTGTTGATGTCAAAAGTTGGTCTAGTGATGGTCAACCCCCAACATGTGCAGAGTACACATGAAAAACAATTTGCAGAGATGTAAGAAAAAGTAAATGAACATGAGAGACACAATATTTTATAGTGGTTCGGCTTATATAGTTGCTACGTCCACTTATAATCTTTGTTTATATTGTCGATTACAGGGTATAGTGATTTTTCAGTGGAAGCAAGTAGAGAAAAGAACGATTTAAACACAAAATCCTTGTGTTGAATCTTGGGAACACAGCATGCTATTTCTGGTAAGCTAAGCGAGAGGTTTTTCGAAGATTTCAGAATCTTACTTTCCACATCGAGAGGTGGTAGTATTTGTAGGCGAACCAGTGGGACAGATTTGCATGCGGCGTGGCATACATTTTTCTGGGGTTTTAACACGTTGAGCTTGATCCGGTTGAATAGATGTAGGCGGCGGGACCCAGTACTGCTCATGAATAGTTTGAGACGACCCGAAATCCCGTTCAGACGGAAACAAGGGTTATCTTTGGAATATAACACAGAAACAGATAATAGCAGAACAAAAATTAAATAATTACACCAGATAATGAACAATAGAATATACTGGATAAAGGTAATCATCAGAGTTACACAGCATACAGGATCTTACTTAGTACAAATACAGTTCAGCTATACATAAATGTCTACAGCGGAAATAAACAAAATATGTACAATAGGAGCTGAACAGCATAAAAAGAGATAAATGATAGAATCCATCTTCAGCTCCAGCTATCCAGAAAGAACCAGCTAAACCTGAATACAAGGCTGCCCGTGTAGAAAAAGGGGGCACCCGAGTTTGAGAGTGAAACAAACTACGAGTCAGTCATGGGACTGGTATGAGAAATCTACTCAACACATATATAATATGGCAAATCACAGGACCATGCCACTTTCGTGGAACGGATTTACTCCATTGGATTGCCAGTGCTTTAAAACAAAATTTTCTTTTAAACATCGCTATGCTTTTTATAAAAATGAAGCCGTTATAAGACTCAGTTCCCATCACACAATGCAACGCAAACCGGAGGATAGAGTTTTACCTTATAACGGCCAAAATATGCTTGATACGAATAAAAACAAAGGCATTTGATATTATTGCTAGTGTTTATATGTTTTGAAAGCAATTTCAAATCATAACTATCAATCATAGACGGCATTAATGCCCCATACCACTATGTCGCCATATATAGGTATACAATCAAAACCACACAGGTATACAATCTCCCCGCCCTTTGGGGCGCAAACGAGCCAACGAATGGCTCCATCGGTCCCGGATCGACCGATATATCCGAGGCGCCTCGCAACAACAACAACCACACAGGTGAAAAGTATATAAATGTCAGGGCTGGTAGGTCACTGACACCACCCTAGCTAGAAAGAAACGCATGTCCTCCCTGAGGTCCTTCTCCCATTTTAGGTTCATACCGGGGTGTGAGGCTCGCGAATTTACGTTATACACAAAGCTACGCCACACAGGCGGTGCTTTGATCATCACCACAAGACTTTGCTTTTCAACAGAAGCCCTGATCTCTGCATCTTAGCATGCCACACAGAATAAATCCTATGTCAGACACACAGTCCATTTACAAGTCCGTTCTGGGTCTGAACGAAACCGGAGGCACTAAATACCTCGCAAACCCATCGATCACCACGTACGTCTGGACGATCACCACTCATTATCCATATTTCGGGATGCCTCCCAATCAGGACCTCGGTTACCATCCAAACGAGGTGAAGATCTCTGGTCTTCGACCGTCGTCTTCATCTTCGAATTTCAATCGTCGGTCAATTATTTGAAATGAGAATTAACTCGGCCTTTTCAAATGATTCACGTATATTTAGAATTTCAAATCAATTTATTTCAAAGGTTAAATTATTCGACAACACCAATTTTGTTCTTTAATGTAATTTTCACACCAAACACATTCAACCATCAAAAGCCACATAAATCAAGCAAATTCAGTTTATTTCCATTCCATAATGTTTATGGTACTCTATAATAATTTATCGCTATTTTTATTTATTTTAAAATAGCCAATTTATTCAAAACGACGCTTCGGGCCATAACGTGGCCGTGGCGCTGTTTTTCTTCAGATTTGATTAACACATATCTGAAAATCTAACCGTTGGATCTTCACAAAATTTACATCATTAGAAAGGTCTTTTCAAAACGAATCCAACGGTTCCAGTTTCGGGAAAATCCGACGGTCGGATCTCCCGGTACAATCGTTTGAAGTTTCGATTTCAAAATACGAACTGCAGCGTCGTTATTCGATTAAATATATAATTATATATATATATATATATATATATAAATATAATCGCTTCTGGCGCTGTTTTTCTTCAGATTTGAATTAAACATTCCAGACAATCCAACCGTTGGATTTTTACAAAGTTGGTGCCGTTGGGAAGATATTTCCAAGGCGAACCTGACGGTTGAGGTTTCGGGAAAATCCAATGGTCGGATTTCCCGCACTAGTTGTTTGAAATCACGGTTTCAAAATACGAACTGCACGGCCTCGTTTCGTTTTAAATTTATTTATATTTATATATTTATATAAATATAGTTCATTCAACAATTTCAATATCGCTTTCACTTCAAATATTTCACTAACGCCTTAAAATTTTGGAAAATTTCGCCATAACCTCCCCTGCACCGGGGGCATCGGGAAATCGCAAATAGCTTCCCCGGTCCTTCTAATCTCAAAAAGAAAAAGAAAAAGCCAAGCGGCTAGCCAACAGGCTCATAAAATCATCACCCAAACAAAACAATAAATGTGTACCTATTTGTCGGGCACAAAATTTTATTCCTCTTCTCTAGCCCCTTTGCTATAACCTGTTCAATGAATATGCATGTACATATATATACAGTTTTTATCATTTATCGTTTTCTATCCAACTTCATATTTGATTTCTATTTGGTTTAAAAATACCATTCATTCTAATGTTACATACATAGGTGCAAATCATTTCATTAGCTAATTAATGGATATTTCAACTCACATATGTTTATTTTGAACAAGTGGCTATTTTTAACACTTCACATTCCAACGATTTATGCATACAATAAAAATGTGATTTTTATTGTAAAACAATTCATTTCAAAACACTATTATTTTATATATTTCATATAGTCGATAAAAGGTGATTTTTATTATCAAACAATTTATTTCAAAATATGAATACCATTCAACACATGAATTTCTAATCAACGAATGAATATCAATTCAACACATGAAGGTTTTCTATAGTTTCTATATATAGATAAAAATGTGATTTTTATATTTAAAACTCGAATACCATTCAACACATGAATTTCAATTCAACGAATGAATATCAATTCAACACATGAAGGTTTTCTATATTTCTATATATAGATAAAAATGTGATTTTTATATTTTAAAACGTGAATACCATTCAACACATGAATTTCTAATCAACGAATGAATATCAATTCAACACATGAAGGTTTTCTATAGTTTCTATATATAGATAAAAGTGTGATTTTTATATTTAAAACGCGAATACCATTCAACACATGAATTTCTAATCAACGAATGAATATCAATTCAACACATGAAGGTTTTCTATAGTTTCTATATATAGATAAAAGTGTGATTTTTATATTTAAAACGCGAATACCATTCAACACATGAATTTCTAATCAACGAATGAATATCAATTCAACACATGAAGGTTTTCTATAGTTTCTATATATAGATAAAAATGTGATTTTTATATTTAAAACGCGAATACCATTCAACACATGAATTTCTAATCAACGAATGAATATCAATTCAACACATGAAGGTTTTCTATTCAATGAATAAATATAGTTTAAGCAAATGAAAATAATTCAAACACACGAATATTATTCAAAATTTCGGCAGCATAACGGCAGGGTAGTTAAAACCGGGACCGTCCCTAGTACGGCTCCTCGCTCTACCTTAAAACCTCGCGGTTTTTGACAATGGGGATCATGCATCTAGTTCGCACGCAGGCGGCATGTATATATTTATTTCATTTCCACAAACTAATCCTATGTGGTTTCAACCAAATATTTTTCAACCACAAACGGGTATTTTTCAACCACAATCAAATCAATATCAACCACAAACAATCACAAACAACCATTCGCTATCAATCAATTTTCACAACAATTTCAATCAATAAATATCGTCCATGGTTTGTGGACGAGGGGCGTATATATATATATATATATATTTATATATAGCAATTCACTTTCATTTCACACATATATATATATAGCTAGAAAAAGAAATTGAAGAGTGAGAAATTCTCACCAATAGCTATCCAATACCACGACTCTTCCTTTATAGAAATCTTCGCCAATCTCGCCTTTTGTCGTTTCGTTGCCCGTATTCTCTACATATGTAAAAATCGAATTTTTACTATGCTATTCAATATATAAAAATCACATTTCAAAAATATAGATTCCGCCTTTTCAAAAATAAAGATTATATTTTTAATATTCCTATGATGTAAAAATTATATTTTTATTACTTTAAAAAATACAAAAATCATATCTTACTTCTTCTACTTAATAAAAATTCCGTCTTTTCTATTTTAAAAATATGATCTTTTCTACCCAAGTTCAAATCTTTTTCTATTTAAAGTTCAAATCTCTTCCTATTTAAAGTTCAAATCTTTTCCTATTTAAAGTTCAAATCTTTTCCTATTTATATCTTAAACTTAAAATCAGTTTTAAATCTTTCAAAAATCAGTTTTAAACCCTTAAAAAAAATCAGAATTTAAACCTTTTAAAAATCAGAATTTAAACCTTTATAAAATCAGAATTTTCAGAATTAAAATAAAAATAAAATAAAATAAAAACAACTTACTTTAATCTGCGAAGAAGGGGGGGGTGACGGCCAGGCTCGGCGGCAGGAGGAGGAGCTGGCGAAGCGGAGGGGTCTCGAACGGGGGGGCTCGCGAATTTAGGCGTCGCGATGGCTTCAGGGGGGTTTGGGTTCGTCACGATTCGAGGTAGAAGAGGGGAGAGAAGAAGAGGCAGCGACAGCAGCTCCAGGCGAAGGGGGTGGCGACGTGCGGAGGTGGATGATCGGGGAAGCGGCGATTTAGTTTAGGTTTTTTTTTATTTCGAACGGTAGAAAGAAAGTGAGGAGAGAGAGAGAGAGAAAAGAGTTTATATAAATATTTATTATTATTAAATTTCTATTTAAAAGTTGACTTTTTTATTCGAAGTCGAAAAGGGACCCACCGACTGTCGTCCCTAGCATTCTACCCCCATTTCGATCACAATGGGATATGTATCGCAAGCTGATTCGATTGTTACAATCAGTTTCCGTTGAATTTACATTTAAATCACTATGTTGAATTTTAAACGTACATTTCAAATTACCGGGGTCACATACTAACTCTAAAAATTCTAGAAAATTATTTTCTAGCTTCGTATTGACGATACGGTCCTGACAAGACTAGTTTCGTCGAATTCTGAGACCGTTTGAAAAATGGCCAATTTCCAGTCGATTAAAATCAACTGAAACTGGTCAAACGCGTTTTCCTTTGCCACGCTCACATATTGATTCAAAAAATTATGAAATTTGAAACCTAGCAATAACTTCACATCCCGGACCCAACAAAAGTGGTTTCGTCGAAATCCGAGGTCGTTTGCAAAATGTCCATTTTTAAGGGCCTGAATTCCATAGCGACTATTCAGAATTTTCAACTGGACATATCTTTTGATTCCCGCTATCAAATTTAGATTTGGCAGATTCGTTGGAAAGATATCATCAATTAGATCCTAATGTTTTTGGTTTCACTAAAATCAGGATTATTTTGCACCCGGTATATTCAATTGAAGTTTGAAATCGAATTATCGAACTACCGCGCCATTTTCAATTCTATATATAGTTATAATTAATTATATTCGTTTTCAAATGTCGATTCAAACTCAGTTTTCATCGCCATTATTTAAAATATTTATTTTAAATATTTAAAATCCATTATTTTAGCCAATTTAAAAATTTTAAATTGGTTCAGATTTTCTGGGTCGTTACATAGTTCTACCTCGAAATTGGTGGCATGCGTGGCACTGAATATATGGCGTGTAAAAAAAGTGCTTGGTCATACTTATCTGTTGCTTCAATCCTTGGGTATAGGACTTCGTTTGATAGCGTATAACTCGCTCTGGTCCGATACTGTAGGAGATAGTTTTACTTGGATGCTTCTACTCTGATATTTCAGCCCGATCCGATCATTCAGAAACAAGTCGGTTGATCTGTTGATGACTCGGCCGATCAGTTTGATCTCTTTGGGAGGATGTTGTCTTTATTTGCTGTAATGTGGCTTCGGGTCAGCCTATAGCTGGTCGACCTAAGATAAAAGTCATCCCTTAAGGTCTGGAATGGGCGGATATCCGTGTATGGCTTCGATTATGGGTTGGAATGGCTTTTTGCCAAAAACCTGGTTAACAACGAGCCTACGTCCACTTTATAATTCTTATATTCAATAAGGAATTACAATTACACTGCTTGAAACCTTCAATCACTCGAGATATAATCGAGTTTCTCTCAAAAATATGGAAATTCACCCAGGAGTTGCTAAAACAGGGTTCGGGTCGAGCTACAATGGCAAACAGATTATGTGTGCTTGAGCATCAAAAATGCCAAAAGTCCTATTTTTGGCTCTCAGGTCGAGTATTTATAGCAGGTGATCAGGAACAATGATCGGGAACGGTTCCTGTACAAGTGGAATGCGGTCCAGGTTTGTAGAACGTAATAGGAGCGGTTTTCAAGTGATTGAGGGTGTTGGGTTGTGGCCACATTGCAGGTATCCCATTCAAGTAGGTATTAGTGGAGTAAGTGGGCAACTGCCTTTTGTAGGATCGAAATGGCGGTAGGATCGAGTCGAGACTGTTCGACCCGAAGGTCATTGACCCGACAACTCTTATTTTTCTTCGACCCGGAAGACGAAAAGATGCTTAGCTTAGCTCGTCTTTGACTCAACCCAATCCCATCTCTTAATAAGGCATGACTCCACCACCCACCTCCAACCCTCACCATTGGCCATCACCCACGTCCAACCCCATTCGATGGTTGTACCCCCTCTACCTCCCCTTACCATTGGCCTTATTAAGACAAAAAGATGATTAGCTTAGCAAAAGATCCTCCATTAGTTACTTGCATTGTATCTAAGAGAACCGATCATAAAGAAAAGGAAGTTGTAATGGAAAGCACTCTGAATGGAGTAACAAGTGGTAACAATTCAGTGAACAAAGACAAAACTAATGTAGGACCAAAATTTCCATATAATGACATAGTGCCACCAGAAGCATACTTGAATGAAGAAGAGATTGAAGCAATTGCCAAAACTTTCTCCTCAAACTCACTTGTCACATGTTCTTCTAACAAGAATGACAGCAAAAAGGAACCAAGCACTATGAACAACTTACCTCAAAACTCAAACCCAGTGACCACGCTTATGGCAAAAAAGCTGAAGAACAGAAGTTTAATCAATGTTACAAAATATAGGAGTTTGGAATGTGAGAGGTGCCCATCAAGGTTTCAAACTTGATGCGTGCAAGAATCTTATTCATAAACATAATCCTACTTTACTAGCAATACCGGAGATTAAAGCTCAACACTACACTTACTGAAAGAGCATTAAGATACATCCACCCCTCTTGGAAATATATACTAATCTTGAACAAGCCACATATGGTAGGATATGTATTATATTCGATACAAAGTGTCCAAGCTTACTAAGATTTTATCTTCTGATCAATTGATCCATTGTCACAATATTCACATACCAACTAAGATCTCATATTATATTACCTTTATTTATGCATGTAACACTATGAATGCTAGGGACAATATGTACAAATTGATGCTCAATTTTAGACAAAGAACACACCCATGGCTTGTTAGTGGAGACTTTAATTCACCACTAAATTTAACTAATAGAATTGGTGGTTCCTGTGTCACCCTAAATGAAATTAAACCAATTAATGTAGCCATCAATGATAATGAACTCGCATAAATCAATGCAAGTGGGGCTGAGTTTACATGGAATAAAAAGAAGAGAGATGGCCCAAGGACTTATAGCAGAATTGATCATTCATTATGCAATTATAAATCTATGCTCACGTGGCCATCACTGCATAATACTATACCTATGCCACATCTGCCTGATCACTCACCTTAGATTCTATCTCTAGGTGATCAAGGGTTAATTAGAAATCCAAGTTTCAAATTTTTTGATTCCCGGACCAAGGAGAATGACTTTAAAAGCTTGGTGAAAACTACTTGGAATCAAGCATTCTATGGTAACTTTATGTATGTGCTACATAAGAAGCGCAAAATATTGAAGCATACACATAGAATCTAGGTCAAGGAAAGATTTGGAAGGGGTTCCAAGCTCTCAGATTTGTTAAGTGAACAACTAGAAGAAATACAATCTACTGTGCTTGCAGATATGAACAATCCTTTGTATGCTGCGCGAGAAAGTGAATGCTCTCAAAAATTAAAGGATGCAATATATACTAAAGCTCTTATGAAGAATCAAAAAGCAAGGATAAATTGGATCCATGAAGGGGACAAGAATACTGCATTCTTCCATAAAGCACTTAAAGCAAAACTGACAAGAGAAAACATATTCACCATCATTGATAAAGATGAACAAGTGCAGGCCTCTCATGAAGGCATTCAACAAGCCTTTATCGGGTACTTTTCTTCTTTATTTGGTAATGAAAATCTTTTCTCACCATGCTTTACTGAATTAAATCCTCCAATTCTACCTAAGCTAAACCAAACTGAACACAAAAGCCTTAGAACCATTGTGTCACATGAAGAAATTAAGGAAGCTATGTTTTCATTAAATAGGACTTCATATGGAGGACCAAATGGCTTTAATGCCACTTTTTACGCCATATGTTGGAACTCTGTAGGGGATGATTTTTGTAAGGCAATTAAAATGTTAAAAAAAAACTAAAATGATGTTCTCTTATAATAAAACAGTAATGGCCTTACTACCCGTAACTAAGAATGTTAAACATGTCAATGGTTTTTGGCCTACTGCATGTTGTAATACTATTTAAAAATGCATAGCTAAGATTATAGCCAACTGACTCAAGAGTGTTTTACCTAAACTTATCTCTCCAAATCAAACTGTCTTCCTACCCAAGAGGAATATTTTAGATAATGTACTCATGGTACATGAGCCGCTAAAAGGTTATAAAAGGAAAAACATATTAACTAGGGCTATGCTCAAACTTGATATAAGGAAAGCCTTCCATTCATTGCATTGGGATGTTGTGACTAGAATTCTAGTATATATGAATTTTCTTGCAGATATGATATCATGGATATATGCTTGTATGTCCATTGTTCATTTTTCTATCAATGTTAATGGCTGCACTATTGGATACTTTAATAGTAAAATAGGAATTAGGCAAGGAGACCCCATATCTACCTATATTTTCATCATTGTGATGGAAATACTAACTAGATTATTTGATGAATCTGTTGGTAATGGCAATTTTCAGCTTCACCCCGAATGCAATGATCCTAAAATAACCACTTTACTCTTTGCAGATGACTTAATTGTCTTTTGTAAACCTGACAATATTACCATGATTAACATCATGAGTATTTTGGATAAATTTTATAGGATCATAAGTTTACGGATTATTACTTCAAAATCTGAGCTGAATCTTGCTAGAGTCACTGCTGCTGTTGCAAATGAACTTCATGAAATCAGTGAGATAATCATAAATCTCAAAACCACTTCATATCTTGGCTTGCCACTCACAGCTTCAAGGATTACTACTGCTCAGTGTCTTCCTCTGTTTGATAAAACTGCTAGAAGAATGGATTGTTGGTCGAATAAGTACCTTAATCAAGCAGATAGGTCGGGTCTAATTAAATCTGTCATTATTTCCATGCATACGTACTGGACTAGAACATACTTATTACCTCAAAATTACTGCATATGATCAAATCTACATTCATGAAATTTGTTTGGAAAAACAATATTCATATAAAATATTATGCTCCAATCTCCTTTAAATACATTGAGAAACCAATAAGCTAAGGTGGTTTAGGCATAATTAATACGGTGCAATGGAATAAGGAAGCATTCGTTAAGTACATTAATAACCGTCTTAACAATAGTGAAAGCAATTGGGTTGCATGGTCAAAAAACACATACTGGGTACACGTAATTTCTGGACTATGAATCCTCTTCCCAATCTAAGTTGGACTAGGATAAGTATATTCAATATTAGAAAATATATTATTCCTTACTTCAAATACAAAGCTTCTGCGTATTCTTATATAAATTTTTGGGAAGATCCATGGCTTGGTTATGGGGTAGTTATCAATAATTTAATACCTTTCCAAGAGAAAATGCTTTTTTGTATTCACGGACATGCAACAACGGGTAGTTATATTGTAAACAATAGTTTCACCTTGCCGAGAAGTGCATATCCATCTTGCAACGCTATCTGGAGTATTCCACCCCCATTACCATCTGAGGAAAGGACTGCTTGGGATTGGTCAGATGAGTTATTCTCCATTAAACAAATGTACAGTTGTTTGATAGGGGTTAAAGCTATGACATGTTGTAGGTGGCAGAGAATCATATGGAGAGGATCTAATGAAGCTAGAGAAGACTTCTTTCTGTGGAAAGTCATGCAAAATGCATGATTCACTAAAGTCAACCTCGTTTCTCGTGGAATTATGGTGCCTATCTACATGTATTCTGCAGCAACGAGCCAGAGAGCATCGATTACTACAAAAGTGGGCATATTCGATACTAGTTTTCTGTAGCCGTAGATCAAAAAAGCATTGCCGTAGGCCATTTTTTCAAATAGGAAACACCAGAGGGCGTAAATCTGCTTTCACTCATTTGAAAGCTCTTGTCAACATAAATCAGACGTTCTTTGTTTGGTGGAAATCCAATTTAGATTCCAAAAGTTATAAGTGCAGTTATCGACTATAACCATAAATAGCCATTTTTAATATGGAATTTTTTTGTAAAATTACTATAAATTATGAAAGAGTGATTTGAATTGGCAATTTCAAGTTTTGACTGGTTGGAAATTCCAGGGCAGGCGCCTCATCCAACAAACCACATAAGTAAATGCCTGGGCTCCATACCACGGCATTACCTTTTGCTAGATGGAACGTTAAGTCCTTACCCCTGCGGTCTATAATCCTGTTTAGGCTCATCCCGGGTTGTGAGGCCCGCGAAGTCACATCATACACAAAGCTATGCATTTAAGCCATGCTTTGGTCTTTAACCACAAGGCCCTGCTTTTCAACAAAAGCCTTGATCATTTACACTTATCATGCCACACTATCATTCTTCAAACCGACCAAAAACCGAAACCCACATCAATTCAAGGTAAACTAAAGTACATTTCATCAGGGTTTATCAGAGCAAACACAGCGGAATACAAAGCTCACAGCGGAACAGATAAAATATAATAAGAATATACTATTGCAGCGGAAACATTTTTGAATACAAATCTGATTTTACATACCATTACTCCATGAAGATTTAACATAGTATACTAATAATAGAGTACATCTGTCCTTCATATGAAACTTCAACTCTCTATGGAACTCCAAATCTTCAAGCCTGAGCCCGATCTCGAAAACTGAAAAACAAACTAACATACTACCCGTGTGGAAATTGTGGGCACCTGCAGTTTGCAAGGGAAAAACAAACTACGAGTCAGTCATGGGACTGGTGTGAGAAAACTTTATTAACTAATCTTATACTTAGCCTTATTTTGAATAAGGTATCTCGGGACCACGCCGCATGTCGCAGAACGGGTTTACCCCAAGGATACGTGCAAAACCATAGCAACCAAAACTGAAGTTAACAATGCAACATACAAGATGTAGTTCCTCAATCTACCCATTTAGGTTTAATTACCAAATTTAGATTTTCAAAATCCAATTAACTTTACGGAAGTTATTTCTTTGGGCTTTATACCTGATTTATTATTTTAAATCATTTGAAATGCGTATCTAGGTTTCATATCGAATTAGCTTTCACTTCGGGATCTCAAACCAAAACATATTTGAAAACCTCAAATATCTACTATAAAAGCATATTAAAATATATGCCACCTGATCGAGAGGTCCTCCTGATGACCAGGCCCCAGGTACACCATACCGTCACGATAATAATCCCGGTACGTCCTCTCTCCGCCTCGAGAGCGAACCATACCTTCGTGAACTTCCCCGACTTTTCATCACCAGCGCCGTTACCCGATCATTGGTAACACATAGAAATAATTTTTATATCCCGAAGTGGGGAAAACCATTTCGCAATAATAATAATCACAAGTACTTTTAAATTATAGTACTTCACATCAGCAATTTACACATATGATCAGTCACTATTAATCACATAACCTTTGAGCTCGTACGTCTCAAAGATGGGTGTTAAGCAAGAGAATAAATTATCTGCCACCAAACAGATATATCATCAATAGCAACTAATCAGTTATGTGATGAACTACAATGTCAAACACATAATACATTTCAAAATCATTTCGACAACATTGGGTTTAGCCCTCGAAATTCTTTCTGCTTTGTAAAACATTTTTATAAAACATTCCCTGTCCAAAATCGGGAATACATTTCTTTTTACTTAAGAAAATCTTATTTCAAAACATTCATTAAATTTAAATGAACACAGAAGTATCCCTGAACACCTCATAGTCAAATCGTGAAGTGTTTCACAAGATGTTAGCATACAAACATTTCTATCCAACCCATTGCTGAATGTAAAAGCATATTTTGCTCATAAACTGGTCGAGCACAATGCAAACAATCAATCACAATCAATATCAACAACCAAGTATATTTGGTGTATACCACTTCTTGTGCTTTGGTAAATTTTATTACCATCTATTCATTCCAAATCTAATTAATGATTTATTAAAAATCTACTTAGTTTCAATCTCTAAATCCTTACTCAATGATTGTTCAACTTTTAGGAAAATCAATCATGTCTTTAACTAGGTTAAAGAACAAATGTCGTTTAAAACATTGTTCACGATAAACCCAAAATCATCTTCCATTTAAAATGGAATCTTCACGGAAATCATATCTGCTTACAATTGATATTAATCTCCGTATCCAACTAACACTATAAGCGGAATATTGGCTAGCGCCTTTCAAATTCCTCAAATAGTTTAAGTCTTCATATATGGAGACTTACCTCAACCATTAACCAATACGATTTCCATTTAATTCCAATTTAATTCAATTAATTGGAAAATTCCAGTTTTTCACTTATCTTCTATTCGGATTCATTAAACAAAGATGAATATCTTCCTTACATTTAACGTTTAATAAATTGTTAAATGAACATCCGGGCTTTCCTTTCGATCCATTCTGATCCTCGCCCAGATCGATAAACGTTCACCAGGTAAGTTCAGCGCACTAGTTACAGCATCCCTTACCTTGTTAAACACCCCGTTTATCTTTCTGGATCTCACAATCGAGACAGACTTACTCGTGGTTTCTGCATATTCAATCAAAATAGGTGTTTATTATTCAAACCATTATGCATTCATCCAAAATACTTTCATTTTTTCTTGATTATTTTATTATTAAAATAATCAATTAAAATCCAATTTCTGAAATGAGACTCATTTAACTCCCCTATAACCGGAGAATTTGGGTGTTTACAAACATTCAATAAACATAAACAAGATGTTATGTGTCTAACGAGTTGTAACTAAACTCGTTAGTTATTTAAGATCGGATGTCGGTGTCAAAATTGGGTTCCATTTTATTAATTAACAACCAAATGGTATTCATAACCATTGATCAATCAAAAACATCTAAATCAAATCAACCTCATCCAACAGCTTCCAAACATGAATAATATTCATTAACTAGAGATTAACAACTCAACGTAAGCATGTCATAATGCTAAAAAACATGTTATAAGTTTCTGATGTTCATTACCCCAGCTATCAACCCAAGTATTCATCACATAAGGTCCAACTTCATGAATATCAATAAAAGGTCTTTCTTTTCATGTTAAATCCAAATTTACACCTAAAGATCACATTTTTATACATAATTACACATATAGGTCGAGCCTATATGAGTTCTATCTCTCTTTTACCAATTTAAACCATAGTTAATAACCCGCAAATTCTTCACATAAGATCCATATTCTTGAATTTCAATTAAAGGTCTAATCTTTTTATGTATAAACACAAATTTGTATCTAAAGATCATACTTTTACGTATGATTTCACATAAAGGTCGAATCTTTAGGGATTTAACGCCCTTAACTATATCAAATTATTTGCTAATAACTCAAACATACTACCAAAAATTAATCAAAGCATGGATCTACAAAATATTCCATAAAGGTACAACTTTATGAACCTAACATAAAGGTTTTCACTCCAAACTCCTAAAAAGTTCCATTTTTACTTCATGAACCTATTTAGGAATTTTTAGCAATCATTTATTATCAATCATGAATTCACCACAAAAATTCTAAGAAACATTTCATCAAACACCTTACATGCAATCATTAAATTAAGCAAAAAAAACCCTTTAAAAATTTAGTTTCTCTCACCTAAAAGCTTCCAAAACTTCGCCTAGGATATATAGATCCTTCTCCTAGCTTTTCTTCCTTCTTTATTTTCTTGAAAAATCTATTTTTTTTAATTTTTTTAAGGGAAAAACGTGGGAAATTCATGGAGAGGGGAGGAAGAAGAAAAATTTCAAGGAAAGAAATGAATGAAATGGTAAAGAAGATAAGGGTGGAGGGTATTTATAAGGGAGCTTAATTTCATGGATGAACGACACGTGTCATTATAGACAAGTATGAAAAATGAGTGGCCACAATTCATCCTTATCCTTTTAAATAGTAAAATGTGTTTTCTCACACACTTTCCAACCTCGAATCGGAGTATCAAACGATAACGGTTTTTGGAAATTCTTTCACCATATCATCCGATTTCTAACGTACTTCAATCCTATATGTTCAGATCCAAAATCAGATGGAAAATGAATGGATATAATTCATCCTTATCCAATCAAATAGTAAAGTGTGTTTTCTTAAGCACCTTCTGGCTTCACGTCGGAGTATCAAATGATAACGGTTTTCAGAAATTCTTTCACCATATCGTCCGGTTTCTAACGTACTTCAATCCTATGTGTTCAAATCCAAAATCGGAATTCGTTTGGATTTTCAAATAATTTATTTTAATTTTGTTTTCTTAATAACTTTCTATATTCGTTATAGGATTTTCCCCGACTTCATAAATAAACAATATTCTATGATCTAAATTTTTCTGGATAGGTTTCAGGTTCTAGTTTTGCAGTTAGGATTATCAAATTCCAATTGTCGTCAAAATTTAGTTCAAATTTTGTCCTTTTATTTTTTCATTTCCACATACAGATGTCATTTTTCACGAAACTTCCCTGAGTACTAAAATTCACTATTCTGGATCCAACGGAGGTGGTCTCACGATCTATCGATATTCCATTCTCAAGATATCCTCAAAATCGTCTGCTTTTAGTTCAAATTTTGAATCTTTTGCAAATTTAACATATCTAACGGATGCCATTTTCGACATAACTTGGTTGGTTACCTAATTTCATCATTCTGAATTTAATGAAACTAATTTCATCGAAATCCGAGTTCGTTAGCTACTATTTCCTTTGTAAACATACTATTTTTAATCCAAAATTCATTCTTTTTGGACTATTTTAATTTTATTCCTAACGAAATATAAATTAATTCTGATCTTTATGAAATTTGGAAATTTTAAATTGGTTCCAAATTTCCAGGTCGTTACAGGCATGGCATCCGCGGCCGTTGTCTTAGCCCTCTAAGGCAACTTTTTTACCCATCTACTACCATGGAAAGAAAGTGTTGCATTATAACCCTAATGCAACAGTACTTGCAGGTAATGCAACAATATACAGCGTTGCCTTAAGCATTATTTTGAGTCTGGCTGCCAGGTCATGATAGTGGAGCCACGTCAGCTTTCCACGTAAGCTGCCTATGTGTCACACGACATGTCAGCTCTCCATTTAGTTGCATACGTGTCACACGCCATGTCAGCTGTGGGGCCTACATGCCATGTGGAATTAATAATATTTTATTTAATGCAATACCACTGTATTATGTAATGCAACACCATTATCTTGAAATGCAACATCAGAGAAAAAGACAAATGCAACAGTAGAAGAATAAAGATGCTACAATACAAGAAAGCAAACACAACGCTTTAATTAAATTTTTTGCAATACCAGTCTTGTACATAGAAGAAACACATCCAAAACATTAATCATTACATTCAAATCATCCAAAATATTCTACATACTATACCAAAACATTCATCAACGGGTTCAATCCAAACACGAGCTATGATGCACTTCCTCTAGTTTCAGTTCTCATTCATTCGGGGTATAGCATCATCCCGTGTTTCACTTATACTAGGTAATCTACATACCCATATGGCATCTTTTGAGAGGAACTATCGAACATATCTTCAGTTGTACCTAGGCCTTCAATAATGTCTCCAAATGCCCTCTTGGACCTACTAATTTGAACAAAGAAAAATAAGCTTTGTGTAAAATGGTAAGGAGTGTTAGGTTTTATTGCCATTCATTTGGCTTATTTATATAGCCTACTAGCATGAGTCATGTAAATCGTGTTCAAAGAACAAAATTGCAAAAGCTAGTGATAATGTGTTCGCTATATGTTTTGATAACACGCAAAGCAACCAAGTGGACAACGTAGGATATAATATACATAAATATGACAACTTCTAACCTTGGATCAAGTATGCATAACTGTTCGAAATTCTTAACACAAGTGTATCAGCAAGTGTAATACATAAGCCAAGAGCCACTATGTGACATATTGATATATTAAGTAATATCTGCATATCTTTCGACAGAAGATAAGAAGTATGGCAATGATAAGACATGCAAATATTATTTCTCCCATTTCAAACATTTGTTAAATTATTTAATATATTATAATATAAAGACTTGTCATCTCAATTTTGAATAAATTAGGTATGGTCATTGTTAGAACTTTGGTAATATAACAACTTGAAATCAAAAAATTGCACCATTTATTTTGGAAGTCGTATGGTAGCTACCTTATTTATAGAAAATCGATTATAACTTGCAAGTAGCATTCAAATACTTTGGGACTTCTTCCTATGTTTTTGTAAAGTGATCAAAATATAAAGATTTCAAATTCTTGTGCAATAAGCAAACGTTGACTGACTCAAGGTACGGCTAGTAGTCTAGACATTACACATTTACACTCAGATCTATGAATGAAGAAAAAGTTCTATGCACAGCCTTTATGTTGAACACTTAAAGGCAAGCGTTAAAAGAAAGCACACACCGAAGAAGCTGGTATTATACATTTACATTCCTATCTAGAGGCGGTCTCTCTGAGCCTAATCAACCTCTTCCCAATAAATAATCATTGCAGGTGGCAGCCAATTCATGCACGCAAAAAATCCTATAATCAGTGGCTATTCAATCCAAACCAAAGTTAGCCTTTTCTTTACATCAAATATAAGTTTAACGTTTGACTTTGGATATAAGCAGTATTAACTTTTACATATACTATTCCATATAGATAAAACATGTGCTTTTTCTAGCGTAATTTGCACCACAAAATATAATCAAAGGATTCAAAGCAGTGTTGTTTTACCTTCATCATTTCAAACTACATTTCAAATAAATCAAGGATGAAAAGTAAGATTACAATGGCAATGTTAGGTTGTTCTGTTTTTGATTTCCTGTCATAAAGAGTAAAATATATCCAGAGAAATAAAAATGATTTAGTGCAATTATATCATTGTTTAAGAGTAAAATATCTCCAGAAAAGGAAAAGGATCTTTTCCAAAAGTAGCGGCATAAACCAAAGTGTAAACTAAATGATTTTTTACAATGTATAGAACTATCAACTATATCCAACAAAAGGAAAAGTATCTTTTCCAAAAGTAGCGGCACAAATCGAAGTGTAAACTGGATGATTTTTCATAATGTACAGAACTATCAAACTGAATGAACTTTATTTTCTCCTCTATGTCTGATCATTGGTTTTCAACATATCGAAGAGGTATAGAGATATACCTTAACTTTGCAGTTTGAAAAATTCTCTAATTAAACCATAGTTCACAATTCTTCAGTATTTACTGTCAGTCAGCTTGGGAACGTGGAGAGCGGAACCCGGCTTGGTTGGTAATGCTGCGCTCGCTGCTGTAACGGCCGGGCTACGAACCAACTGACCAAATCAACCAAACCTCCCATGCAATACCCGTGTACGTGCCCACCAGTTCTACCTTGCCAAATCTTTCAACTATACCTAAACCAAATGCTGCAGTCTGTTAAAAGTAATAGTAATAACAACCTTTTATTTTAAAATTTCATGAATTCAATGGAGAATAATGATTTTAATATCTGTGTTGATAATATTTGCAAACATTTATTAAGCATTTATCAAATTTCAAATTTATTATCTCGTATAATTAAAACATGAATTATCTCACCTTCAGCAAATATACATAGTAAATTGTTTAGCATCTTCAAGCTTTAGGCTGCTCCATTTTGATAAAATAGAACTTAATTGGATCTAGACATCACAAGAAAATTGACAAGTGACAATTCCAAGTGATGCATTTTGTGGTTGAATCCAGATCGACAACAGCTTCCCAATTTTAGATGACGTAGTTGAATCTTAAGCGTGGGCTTTAAAAGTTTAGAACTATGGTTTGAAACATCAGATCTCAGGTTGAAAACATAGCTGAATCAGTAACTTGGTAGGACTGGGTTCAAACATTGCGAAACCGGTGACAGACGGGGATGGAGGGAATAGATGTTATTCGGTGATGGATGATGGGGAGAATCGATGTATTGATAGTAGCTGGAGGGAATAGATGCGATGGGTGACGTCAATAAATGCGAATGTGAATTTAGGTTTTTGGTCAATAGTAAAAAGGGGAAAGTGAAAGAGAAGATATGTCAAATAAGAAGAGTGACGAATTATTTTCACGTGGTGATTTCGGAAGGTGGAAACCTGGAGCCAAAATTTCACACAGCGGGAAGAATGCAATGAGGTGGCTCTAAATGATTGGATAATGTGCTAATGTTTAAACAAGAAGTATGGATTGGTTTGAACCGTTGAATTAATCACCATCTACGGTTATTTATTTGTTTATTCTGATAACGCAGATTGCTAACCTAGATTGTATTTATGTAAAGCAACGCTTTGAACTGGTGTTGCACGTTACAACACTAGAATTGAAACCACAACAGTGTATTCACGTCAAATGCAACAACATATGAATACTGTTGTTGAAGATCAAAGAAAGAATAGCTTTCGCCATACTTTTCGTACAATGCACACAAATTTGGGTCGAATATGCCCACTTTTGTAGTAGTGTCAACATTATATGGATGGAAACTATGGAAAAAGCTGGTCAAATTGATATTGCTTAGCAAAGTGAAGCGGAATGGGAACATATTCACAAGTATATAGTAGAAGGTGATATGAAAGCAAAACTTATTTCTTATGCTCTCAAGAACTTCGCAACGCTTATATGGAAAATCAGGAATGATAGAATTTTTAGTCTAGACAAATCCATCACCAATTCGCAAATTAGAAATCTTGTGCTCCAGAGAATAAGGAATGGGATATAACTTATGTAACAAGTTTTCGACCTAGGAATTTGGAACTGAAGTGATGCTTTCCTTCAGTTTCTTTGTTTCGTTATTTTGTCTTCTAGTGATTGATAGCCTTGTATCTCTGTATTCCTTTTGTTTTATTTTTCTAAGCTACGTAACTATGTACTTTTCTTATAGTTATCAATAAAGTGGTAGAGGCCCACTCAACCCTGTTGACATTGCCCAAAAAATATATTTTGTATATTAAAATTATGATATTAAATTAGTTAAAAATCCAGGAACGTTACAATTTACTTCACCTATGTACATACATACATATACACACACACACACACTCTTAAATTTCAGCAGTAACGTGCATTTAAATTTGAAAATAAACACTTGTCATAAATGGAATTAAATCATGTAGTAAAGGGAGGCTTAATGATGTTAGATAAGTAGCATCCTAATTTAGAACAAAAGGAAACATATACATGTAAATATGTGCGAATGCATCTGTTTCAAGAATATATGCATGTATACTAATTCTAGAAATAACTGCAAATTGAAATTTAATGTGTATTAAGAATGGAAGAAAATTTAATAAATCAGATATAAAAATAAACATCTTAAATAACAGTCACAAGGATTAACAAACAGGAATTAGAAATGAAAGAAAATCAATGCACAAGAATTAAAATAGGGAAACTAGAATAATGTTAACAAAAAATGTTCAAAACAATCAATTACTTATGAATAAAAGTGAACCAAAATGCGTTAAAACGCGTAAGGGTTGACCCTTCCTTGGGGTGGGTCGACCCATAAGTCGACCTATGTAAGGGTTGTATTGACCCATATGTCGACCCAACCAAAAGAATAGGTCGACCCATGTTATTTGATGACTTTTTCGGGTCTACATTGTTTTATAATGTGCCCAGGTTTCCTTTGATGGTGATATTTATTTTAATTTAAATCGGACAAACACAATTAACTTGGACATCTATAAATAAACCTACAGGGGCTAGCCGTCAAACTCATATTTTTTTGAGTGGACGCAAAAGCCTTGCCATTCCCCATTTCCTCCAAATTCTTCAGAAATAAAATATATTAGATTTGGACTATCTGATTCAAAATTTGGAGGCAGATGTTATATATTTAAGGTTAGGTGCCTAAATTTTCCGTCCATATGAGTTTGTAGATTCAAATAGGAAAGACCATGGATAACAAATCTAAATCCAAATCTGATCCAGAACTTGGAGCGCAAATTCCAAGTGAGTGGATTTAAGTTATTCTTTTTAGTAGTGGTATATGTAATGACCCGACTTTTCGGCTCTCGAAAATAAATACTCTTACATACTCTATATTCATGTATCTCAAATCAAGTGCTAGAAAGACTGATTTTTGGGGGTAAAGAAAGAAGATAGAAGAATAGAAGAAAGAAGATGCCGAGTGGAATCTCACAATGCAGTAGATATTCTGTAATATAAACAATGCTCTTTACAAAAAGAGAAAAACTATAATATACATACATCAGTATGAGTACACAATGAATCAGCTTGAACAATTATAATAACATGTCCTTATAATTACTGCTGCATACAACAGCACACACATCAGAATAAAAAAAAGAACATGAGCATATGCCTTGACACCAACTCCTCTTCTGAAGATCCAAAGCATTCCAAGTCCGATATGAAAATATACTCGGTCAGACCTGAGCATTATAATAAAACAACACCCGAATCAGGCTAGGTAATCACATGAGATAGCACAACATATGTGTAACATATATTAATACAATTTGAGGCTGTACGCATGTCTGCAACGGTTATCCCCTCAATAACGTCCTACCATTTATTAAGAGAAGTATAATTTTATAATAGATGATGTTTCGGGTGTAGAATATATATAAATCAAATAGCTGGAATGGTTACATTCGACAACTATTAAATGTACAAATAAAACCACAAGGCATGTTCGCATATTGAATTTTCCGCGAAGATCTATCAGAATCGTGGTGGATCTAAAATCCATTCACAAGGATCGGAAAACACCTTCCGAGCGCCATATATCTCTAGATAAAAAATACCATAAGGCAAACATGACTACGAAAACACCAGTGTGCACCACATGGAACTAAATATATATCAAACTCCCCGTGCAACATATATAAGCATACTCTAGACATGGAATCAATATATCCTGTTGTGGGTTAGCTAAACCCCATATCACATAGCCTACTATGTCTTTAGCCATATCCAATGTCGAGGTTTCGTTCGACATCTTTCATACGAGTCTTCATCACTCGAAAAGAACAAGAATTCCCAATTCGGATCATACGGTACAATAGATATCGGAATCACATATAGATTCCTCAGTAGATCTCGGAATCACACATGGATTCCTATACATCAATTAATTTCAGAATCACATATAGATTCCTCAATAGATCTCGGAATCACACATGGATTCCTATATATTAATTAATCTCAGAATCACACATGGATTCCTTAATAGATCTCAAAATCACTACATGCATTCGAGCATCTAAGCAGATCTTGAATTTCCACATAGACTTCACTTCACAGCCGCTTCCAAAACCTAGAACTTGTATACTAGTTTTGAAGTGGTTTTCGAAAAGTGGAAAACTTACCAATCCCGATCTCCTCAAAATCAATCACTAGATTTAAGGTCAAGTTCTATAGTTGATTAATTAACTATCTAGTCACACAATAAATGATTGTATATGGAAAACAACCTCGCTTAATTTCCATAACAAACAAATAAGATTTACAACACTATTAAGTCACAAAGCATGATAAATAGTCAAAGCATGATTAACTCATATAAATGACATATAATACCTTCCCATTCAATTAATCTTTCATTAATTAAAACTTCTTTCACTAGTAAAACTCCTTTTTATCTAATAAGACTTCATTTACTAATCAACAACTCATACTTGGTTAATTTTCCTTTGTATACTAGCGTAAATATTCAATTCTACGTATAAAAGGCATATATACGTATTCTGCGATTTTCCTATTCGTTTATAGTCTTTAATATTTAAATAGGTATTCATATACTTATCCTTTCAAGTTAAGTACTTTAAGATATAACCTAAAGGTTAAAACCATTATTTAATAAGAACCTCTTCTCTATAATCATTATCCTAAAAAGGTCCGATACTTGTTTCTATCTTTAAAATCACATTATTAAAGATCTAAATGTATATTTCCAATTTAATTATATTCCAGGGATTTAAAAACAAATGATGCTAAAACACTGTTGCAACAAAGCCCAAAACAATGCCTATTATAATTATCTTTAAACGTTTGATTAAAGATTCAATTATATTAATTTCGATGATATAATCCGAGTGGATTAAAGACGAATGTAAATAGCACATTGTCACGACAAACCCAAAAACCATTTCTTTAGTTCTCATTATCTTTAAAGTATTCCTTAAATATTTAAATATCGATAAATATTTGACAAGGTGAAATACTAGTAATTTTTAAACCATTAATTACAGCAGGTGTGTTATAATCCAAAATCATTTCTAAATCCGATAAAACAGGCTTAATTGGTTCCAGAATATATATATATATATATATAGTAAAATAAGTTAAAACAGGTTTTAAATAAAAAGAGCCAAAATGTATATATAATAAAAATACTTTAAAATAGTTTTTAAAGTAAAAGAATTTAAAATGTTGTTTTATATTTAAAACTATTCACTTCCAATTTCCCAATTCCCTTTCCAATTTGTATATTTACCCAATTCAGTCTAGTTATGCCAAACACACCAAAATGTGTGAAATAGACAAACTCAATATATTATATAAAATAATATATTCATCCCATCGTAATTTCGCATATAACGACGTTATATAGCCAATAGGGTCCGCAATCAGGTTTTGCATTAAATCAGTTCATATAACATCCATGAATATAAATACTGTAACCATCATATTGAGGAATCTTTTTGGATCCCTCTAACCTATCTGCCTACATCAAAGCTCGTATGTCAACACATATACAATTAATACAATTCAAATAAGTTGAATCTTCCGCTACAATGCAGGTAATGTCAATGATCATCCGCTCTAGAGGGGGGTATATACAACTACAAACAAACTGATTAAGAAGTAAATCATCCAAATAACCATTTTTACATATAAATATGTAAATAACAGTTAGTACTATTATATGGTACAATAGTATATCAAAAAGCGTGAGTTAAACTCACCATCCATTCCAAACGACGATTTCATGTTGCTTTTATCTAATTTCAAACATGCATTTGAAATTAGATAAAATTCCAAACTTCTTAGAATTTGTCCAATCAACTTCGTACGTGTAGTATTATTTGATACGAAAGCAACACAACTTACGACATGTTAATCAGATGTCGTACGAACTAGAAACTGCATTTACAAGTTAGGATAAGATTAAACGATAATTAACTTAATTTATTTACTAAATTAACTAACCCATCCCTTTTATCACATGCTGCCACTCATCTTCCTTGATTAAAATATTCGAACCCCGCCACCCTGGTAACCAAACTCTTGACTTTGCCATTTACCGCCACTATCTCTTCCTTTGGACAATGATCAACCCCACGTCAAACACCAATCAACTTAGTTATGCGATCTCCACTCGGTCGCCACCTCAAATCACACTCCCGTACACCCATGTCGAATCCGGCCTACTGCTACATGAGAAATCCCCCTTGTCGCTTTTCAATACGGAGCATTGGATCCCCTCATCGATGTCGACCCGACCATCTCGCCATCCTAAGTTCTCCATTGAGCTCCATTTCCACCTTAGCTTCACCTTGAAGTCGCGTCACCCAGTCCTAACATGACTGCCCTATTTTCGAATAAACCAAACATCATCGCGGCATAATCTGAAACTATGGATGTGAAGCTCTCGCTTATGTGGCTCCAACGAATTTGACATTGCTTGTTTTCATTAAGTATTTGAGAGATTAAATTTTTGAAGAATTGAAAGGAGGCAGATTAGAAAAATGTTGTTGGAGATTAAAATGAAAAGGGTTTAGATTTTATGGAGATAAAGTTATTTTATAGGTAAACTATTTCAGGCATTTTCAATATAATATTCACTTATAATGTCGTCGAACTTTTTAAGCTCGCACGGCCATACCGAAACTCCAATATCCATGAAACTTGACACCCTGCTATATTTCAATATTTCGGACCTAATGAAACTGGTTTTGTCAAATTCCAAGACCGTTTGCAAAAATGCTATTTTTACATGTTAATTAAATCAATTTCCAAACACTTTAATTTTTGATGATAATTTATTTTATCGTTTTTATTCAAAAAGAATTTAACATAAGCTTAAGGGTCAATTTAGTTTCATATTAAATTCCATTCACTTATTCGAGTAATTTCAACATTCATTTATATTAAATAATGTATATATTTTGATTTCAAATTACTCAACTCTTGAAATAATCACTTTTATATTAAAATAAATTAAATGTTCTGGTATGGAAAATCTGGGTTATTACCTTAAAAGGATTTCATCTTGAAATCACAGTTATGAAGAATGTCACTAAATCGACTAATCTTTACATCAAAAATGTTTATTTTCAAAATCAAGTTAAAATTTTCTACATCTTTGTACAGCTCGATCTGGAAAAATCACAATTGTCACGCCGGGCCCCAATCAATCAAAAAGAAAACAAAAGCCAAGGTACTAGTCATATCTAGGACATAAAAACCACTCAATAACATAAATGTGTATATATTTGTCGGGTAAGAAAACCGTATTAATGAAACCAAAAGTCATAATCCATAAGCAAACATGCATGTTTTTGCTTCCACAAACCTGTGTATACTTACATAACCGAAAAGAGAGTTAAGAAAATAAACCAATAATGTAGTAACTACAACATGTGCATAAACAAGCATAATAATCATTTGCAATAATCCAAATATGACGCAACTGATAATAATGGTGCTAAACCATAAGCGACTATCATATAATATTATCATATTGTGTCATATCGCTAACAATCATAACTCAGGGTTTAGGTTTTGAAACCCCATCACGACACAAGGATGATAAACAACTAATTAAGAATTACCTTATGCTCAATAGCCTCAGGTTATTACTTAACCAATTGTTCCTGCCACCTCCATCAATCCAAAGATTCAATTCCCAAAATTCTCCATGAGTCAACAACATTACATGAATTATTCTTGAAGCACAACAATATACATAAGCCATTCATATACAATAGCGAATTCAATCACTCACTCGATCACATAATTTCACTTTTGAAGTAATATTGCTCACTCGAATCTAGTGTGAAATCAGATGTCGTTTCTTGATTAGAAACCACCCTTATCTTTACATAGCTAAATACTATGACAAAGAATTATAAAATCATATCAAAAATCCTGTATCTAACCTGGTTGTCGAGAATCAAGTGAAAAATACCAACTCAGATTAGTACCAGCTACCACAAAATCATGCACTCGAATCTAGATCCTATCGTAAAGCGAATAAAATAACCTATATAAATCTTACGTACTCATTCAGTTTGTTTATCAATATCCTAATTTTTCTTATTCATCTTCATACTTAGTATATTTTTCTTATACTAATATTATTTATGGATCGTTCCATAATGCACTTTAAGTTATTAACCATTATATAACTTAAGTCCACATAGGTATAATATTCCAATAAAAATTATGAATGTATACAAGCAACCAATTTATTCTTATAGTAAGTGCACTCAACAAATTAAGATTTTTCTTACTTAAGTTCTTATTATAAACATACTTGATTTCATATACATTTATAATTCATTCAATACTTACCCCGAATTTCAACATACTTTTGTAATAACTAAGTGTACAAACGAAAATATGCTCATTTCACTAACTTAACTGGTTCAATAATTCAAAACTGGTTTAAACTCATTATCTCTCAAATTTCTATATATTCTAAAAGTCTTATTTCATTAAATTTTAGTTTCAGGTTCGCAAACTACAAAACCGTGATTTTTTTGAAAATTTAATTTACACATATATGTAAGATGAAATCTAAAATTTTCTCTTTTATTAGAGACTATATTACAATAGATCCGGATGATTCTTGTTTCAAAAAATTGCGACTAATATTGGATCATATACAATCATTTAAACTTCAGTTCAGAAATTTAGAACTGCCGCTATGCAACGAGTTTTTTAATTAATTTTAATTAATTTGTTCAAACTTCATTAGGTTTATAAATTATAAACATATTATCTCATATTTTCACGTAAACTAGTTAAACCTTCATATTCAACTTGGAAATATCGACTACCCAAAATCGTTGAATATCCTATTCCATATATAGATGAAATCTGCCTAACATTATATCCACTAAGAAGCAAAATCATATAACTCCAACACATAGACTCCATGCATCCATATTATATTTAGTTGAAAACTTAAGAGTTGAACTCCCGAATTTTATACTTTAAATACTCTGGATTCAAAATAGAAATCTATTTTAATCCAAACAATTATCCGTGGTAGCAAATTCTTTCTTAGAAACTCGAAAATGAATCCCGGTAATGATGTAGTCATCATCAATGTAACAACCCGCTATTTTTAATGATTTAAATTCCGTTTTAGGTCGAATTTTTATTTTGAAAATATTCTATTGTTTTTCATAATGGAAATTTGAATTTTGTATTACGAACAGTGGGATGTAGAAGCTGTGAAAATTTCATTGGAAAATTTGAATGTTTGTCGGTTGCGCAATTTTCAGTGCAAAGCTGCGCATAACAGTTCAAATTTTAGCTATTTTAAAATCTTTCCGAAACCGGTTCAAACAAACATGAAAATTATTCTATTCGATGTCACGAACCCGACGGCAAATTTCGTTTCACGAAAATTGGACGTATTGATCTCTGTTTAATTGTTTTTCTGTCCGAATTTTACATTAAAGGGGTATGTAACGCGTTTTTGAATGGAGCATCCTGACACTGCAAATTTTATACCATTGTGTTCGTCTCATCAAACTGATTTCCGCAATATATTCATTTTTTAGTTTCGGTGTTCGGTTCGTGCTGAAATTGTGAAAATGCTTGCACAGTTCATTTTTGAAACAGAGCCATCTAAGTTCGATGTGTCCCTTTTTCGATCTTACATACTTTTCTACTCATTTTAGGTCTGCAAAACATGCCTTTTTATTTTATTAAGCCACCCATTTATTTTTTTGTTTTTCTCTAAGGTTTAGATGGACATATATAAGTTATTTTGGACATGTATAAGCTATACATGCTGGCACGTTGTTCTCACTTTCAAATGTCATTTTAATGCATGCGCCCCTTTATTTTTATTTTATTTTCACAATCAAAGCATCCAACGCTCCTTTTATTTTTTTATAAAGCCATGCATACGATTCTAAGTCATTTTCTATTTCACCGAAGCTACTTGAAATAATGGCTCAACCTATCCCTTCCTATTCACGTGGGTTCTTTTATTTCATGCGTTATTTCCGAATCCATTTGTTTCTTGCCAATGCAAATATTCGAAAAGATAAAAACAAAGCAGCATTTTGAAATAAACGAAAAAAAGATCAGTTAGATTTCCCCAAATTCTCATTCAAACTTTGTCCGTTTCCAATGCCTGGTTTCTCCCATCACTTCGTGGGTATTAAAATAAGAAGCTACCCACTCCATGTTTTATTCTTCCCCATTTCCACTTCTCATCAGTTAAAGCTCTTCGCCATTATCATTATTATTGTGTTTTTCTCACTTTCATGTTTCCATCAACTTTTCCCATCACTCATTTTCTTCACCAAGAATGAATAATACAGCAGCATTTTTCGAAACAGGTCCATCATCACCTTACCCTCTCGAACAGCCGTACCCAACAGCAAGCCTCCCTCCTTTCCTGAAGCCTCCTCCAATATGAAGATTGAGCTCGAATCCTCTGTCAACCGCCTTGCTCCTCCCTGAGAACTGCATCGTGAACCTTGCTTCCATGTCCATGTCCTCCACAGTGACCTGTTCAACCTCTTGCCAAGCCTGTGTACTTCACCATGCCGAACACTAGTTATAGCCGCCTTTCCACTGTCCAGGACCGAACCCTGCTCCACAGCCTCCGAACCCCGCTCTGAATCTTGCCTTCTTGTATGTGCATGAGTCACTGTTTTTGTGTTAAGACTATGTGGTGTGTGTTGTTGATGTGTTGCGTGTGTGTATTTTATGTGTTATGTGCATTAAGTTGTTCCATGAATATATATTTTGTGCGTGTTGTGTCATGATGAGGTGATGTGTGTCTTCTTGTATGATCCTTTGTGTGTGTGTTGTGGCATGGTGTATTTTGTGAGTGTGGCCATTTTCGTGTTATCAGGTTTTGGGTATTTTACACATACGATTTATAATATATATTTTATGCGCGTATTTATATGTATACAGGCATGTGTATACATGAGTGTTTATGTTGTGTGAGTTGCTTATTTATATGTATATAGGCATGTGTATACATGAGTGTTTATGTTGTGTGAGTTGCTTATTTACATATATATATATATATATATATATATATATATTAATTATGAGCTCAAGACTAAATGCTATTTCAATAAGTTCTACAGTCAAAAATAAGGCTTATTAGAGAGGTTAGGGGTTCAGGAAGGAACACTACCTGTTAAATATTTGGGTGCACCACTTTCGAATACCACAATCACTGATGCAGAATATGGTGAGTTAGTGGATGATATTTAAGACAAACTTCAGGGATGGAGGTCAAAACTTTTATCATTTGCAGGAAGGGTAGAATTGGTGCACACAGTGATCACATCTAAGGTTAGATTTTGGCTACAAACATTTCAGATCCCAGATTGCTCGATTGCAAAGATTAATTCAGTTTGTGCCAATTTCATATGGAAGGGTGGGCTACATAAAGTTTGCCACAAGCTTCTATGCAGGCCTAAGAATGAAGGTGGAGTTGGGCTCAAAAACTTGTTTGAACTTAAGAAGGCATGTGGGCATAAATTGGCCCAGAAACTAATATCTTCAGGAAATTTGTGGGCTATGTGGATGAGAGTCAGATATATGAAAAAGAATTTCTGGACTTCAAATGCAGATAATAATGCCTCTGTGGTGTGGAAAAACTTCTTAAAGTTTAGAAACGAACTCAAAGACAGGATACAAAGAGAAATTGCTAATGGGACTACTACAGATTTATGGCATGACCCATGGCTCAATGGGTCAAGCCTAATAGACATATATGGTTGGGATGGTTACTCAGTTTATGGTGCACCCAACACAACAGTGAGTTCTATTATCTCAATGGAGCATGGAATAGCGATAACAACCTGATTGCAAGAAACCTGGAAGAGGAACTCAGATCAAAAACCATCTTTGCAAACAAAGAAGCTGACACATGGCAGTGGAAGGACCGTCATTTCAAGCTCAAGGATGTGTGGGAGAGTTTAAGACTGGCTCACCCAAGTCTGGACTGGAGTAAAGTGGTCTAGTCTCATTCGTGTCCACCTAAGATGGCTCAAGTCATGTACAAAGCCATGCTGGGTAGGCTCCCCACAAAAGGCAGGTTGTTTGGATGGGGCATAATTGAAGAAGATAAATGTGTGTTATGCAACAACGCATCAGAAACCCTAAACCACCTATTCTTTGAATGTCAGTACACCAGACGACTATGGGCCATTCAGAAATTAAAATGATTTTATACCGAACAAATTGGTGCTTTAGAAGATGAGATCAATTACCTGAATGATGGGAGTCAGATGTCTCAACTGATGGTAGAGGTTGGCAAGATTTGCCTCACAACCACAGTGTGGCAGGCATGGCGAGAAAGAAACGCCTGTACTTTCAAGAAGAAGACAGGAGACGTGTTAGCAATCTCGAATGCAATTAGTAGAGAAGTGGCGATCTTCATAGGAAGGATCAAAAAGAAGATACTCACCAGTCAACGGAACGAGAATGATTGCAATTGAAGAGGTGGAACTGGAAGGCAACGAGCGGAGGAAAGTACAAAGAGAATTTATGTCTGCCATGAAAGCTGAGGAACCCTAATTTTGACTTTGGCTTTGTTTACTTTTGACATAGAATGTTTGTGCAAAGTGAAAAGCGAAGTTTGTATGTATTATGTTTGACCCGATGATGAATTGGGCTTTGTAACTGTAGGCCGAGCCGATTTTGGGCTTAATAATAAAATTAACCCATTTTCTATATATATATATTTATACAACTGGTTTCAACCTCCATCGGAATTTTAAGTATATATATTTTAAAATAATAAAAAATTCTTTGTATACGTATATGGAAATATTTATATAATATTTTTTAAAAAAGAGGTGTTGTGTTTATTTTCATTGAATTGAATTTGGCATTAAGTTCGAGAACCATTTCCAAAACCAATACCTATACCGATCCATTGAGACATTCTCTAATCTCCTTTTTAAAAAAAAATATATTGAGTGATATATGTATTTTTTTCACAATCGAAGCATCCAACGTTCCTTTTATTTTTTATAAAGCCATGCATACGGTTCTAAGTCATTCTCTATTTCACCGAAGCTGCTTGAAACTGATGGCTCAACCAATCCCTTCCTATTCACGTGGATTCTTTTATTTCATGCGTTATTTCCGAATCCATTTGTTTCTTGCCGATGCAAATATTCGAAAAGATAAAAACAAAGTAGCATTTCGAGATAAAAGAAAAAAGGATCAGTTAGATTTCTCCAAATTCTCGTTCAAACTTTGTTCGTTTCCAATGCATGGTTTCTCCCATCACTTCGTGAGTATTAAAATAAGAAGCTACTCACTCCACGTTTTATTCTTCTCCATTTCCACTTCTCATCACTTAAAGCTCTTCGCCATTATCATTATTATTGTGTTTTTCTCACTTTCATGTTTCCATCAACTTTTCGCATCGCCCATTTTCTTCACCAAGAATGAATAATACAGTAGCATTTTTCGAAATAGGTCCATCCTCACCTTACCCTCTTCGACAGTCATACCCAACAACAAGCCTCCCTCCTTTCCTGAAGCCTCTGCCCATACGAAGATCGAGCTTGAATCCTTTGTCAACTGCCTTGCTCTTCCCTGACAACTGCACCGTGAACCTTGCTTCCATGTCCATGTCCTCCACCATGACCTGTTCAACCTCTTGCTAAGCCTGTGTACTTCACCGCGCCGAACACTAGTTATAGCCGCCTTTCCACTGTCCAGGACCGAACCCTGCTCCACAGCCTTCGAACCCCGCTCTGAATCTTGCCTTCTTGTATGTGCGTGAGTCACTGTTTTTGTGTTAATATTGTGTGGCGTGTGTTGTTGATGTGTTGCATGTTGTGTGTGTGTGTGTGTATTCTATGCGTTCTGTGCATTAAGTTGTTCTGTGAATTATTTTTTGTGCGTGTTGTGTCATGATGAGGTGCTATGTGTCTTCTTGTATGATCCTTTGGGTGTGTGTGCTGTGGCGTGGTGTAGTTTGTGAGTGTGGCCATTTGTGTTATCAGGTTTTGGGTATTTTACACATATGATTTATAATATATATTTTATGTGTGTATTTATATGTATATATGCATGTGTATACATGAGTGTTTATGTTGTGTGAGTTGCTTATATATATATTTATTTATTTATAACTGGTTTCAGCGTGCGTCGGAATTTTAAGTATATATATTTTTAAAAATAATAACAAATTTCTATGTATACGTATATGGAAATATTTATATAATATTTTGTAAAAAGAGGTGTTTTGTTTATTTTCGTTGAATTGAATTTGGCATTAAGTTCGAGAACCATTTCCAAAACCAATGCCCGTACCCGATCCATTGGGACGTTCTCTAGCCTCCTTTTTAAGGATTTTTTTTATATATTGAGTGATATCGAGTTAAATCAATTCTGGATCGTGCCTAGCAGTCATCATCCCATTCGGTGTCAATCCATCTGCTGTCTCCAATCCATGCCTCAGAAGTTGAGTTTATCTCACACCTGACTTACATTTTTCATGGATGTTAGACCAATAATGAACTGTTATATGAAATGTATAGGACTGCTGATAGAAATCGTTTGGTTTGATATATATGCACATTTCATATGTGACACGATATTTTCATATGACACGTAGTTGCACCGATGATACATATGCTGTGATTGTTGTTTGTGATTGTTGATACCCCTAGTTTAGGAAAAATCACTAAGGGTTGAAATGATACATACCCGAACGAACATTAGAATAAGGAAAAATTGTTATGGCTTGATATGATAGACCTGAACGATTTTTACTGAATTTGGGATCGCGAGTTGAAATGATAGACCCTAGAAATTTTATAAATTGCGGGTTGAAATGATAAATATCCGTATTACTTGACCATATGGTAGAAAACTATATATGGAGTGGTCTGTATTCGAAGTAAAATGATTTGGAAATTTGATTTTTTTTTAAATAATAACTTAATATTTTTATTTTATATTTGTATTTGTTTTAAACTTAAATTTTGTAAATGTTGAATTATATGTTTTAAAATGACTTTATGAGTAAATATAGATTAAAATATTTATTTAAGATTTTACTTAAAATTTTATTTATTTTAAACCATATAATTCATTCCTATAAGTATTTAAATTTTATTTTATTATAATAAATATTTCTTTAAATCTATTTTTATATTATTTTAAACTTATATGTGTTATATTCTATTTCTAATTAATTTTAGAATTCTATAAACTTATATATATATATCTAGTTTCAAAATTTAATTTTCTTTATATATAATTTGCTAACTTTAAAACTCAAAGTTGGTTTAAGTAAGATTTTGTGACTTAAGCCGAGGTTTGAATTTGTAATAACGATATTTGATTTTTGCATTGAACTCATATGAGATATGGATTTGAATTCAAATTGAATTGAACTTAACGTGACTAAATGTGATTTAGAATATATATAATATTATATATGGAATTGAATTATCTAATCGTTAGTTGAATTACGAAATTTGTGAAATCAAATTTATAAAATGGTTTCGAAATGTATGATTTGAATTTTTTTCAATATGAAATTGTACGACTTGAGTAAATAAGATATGATTTGTCGAATTTGTAATATAAGAGTTTGATTCAAATTTTAAATAACGAATTTGAATTTATGATTCGAGTTATAAGTATGATACAATTTGTTTTGAATTATATAAGCGAAATATGAGATTTTGATTTAAAGTGTATGTATTGAAGTTAAACCGAAATATTGGATTTTATAAATCGATTTAAATGATATCTTATAATGGTGAACGTGAAACAATTGAATTGTTGAACTTGAGTTCTGATGAATGTAAACCAAACCGAAATATTATCGAAGTAAATATTTTGTATCGATTTAAGTGGAAATTGCGATCGTTATGATATGATTTGAAAATAAGTCGTTTTCGGATTTGAAATCGTTATGTAATAATTTTAGAAAATCATATAAAACCTAAGTTAAATAATATAGCATTAGTTTATACTATATTTTGAAATCTTTATGTTATGGTTTTGTAATCGATTTGATTAAAGCAGTGTAAATGAGTTGTTTTCAAAATTGAATATATTCGAAGTTAGATATTTAGTTTTGAATTCAAATTCGAATATGATCTTTCGTATAAATGATTTTATAAAGTGATTTATAAAATAATGGCCACGGTGTGAAAATGTAAACGTTTGGTTGTTAAACAGACCGGGATCGGCTATTGTCGTACTCTGTGCCAATACCCAAAAACACTTTAACAACTGCGTATGCGATGGAGTTCTAGAATAAAGGGGATGATTTGGCGAACGACCCCATTTTATTTTATTTCATATTAATTACGAGACCCTAACTACCTTGAGTCAGCATGATGTGGCTAAAACAGGAGTTATGCACGGACCAAGTGAGGTCGTACCTCTTATCGAGCACACTTCTTCGATATTATTCTATTACTGTTGAGATTTGATTTGGGCCCTTTTGATTATGGGAGTGCGTATCGAGGTGGGCGGTAGTAGCTGCTATTTGTTACCACCAGTCCAGCTCTGCAAACGGTGAATCCATCCTGACATTCCTTGCGTGCCTTGTCACATGCCTTATACGAGCCCACTACGATTTTGTTTCGTATTGTTTTATATGGAGTGCCCTCTGATCAACCTACAGTTTATGGAGGAATTACGGTACTGTATATATTATGGGAATATATAAACATTGTAAGGGAAGTCATGGTAATTTTGCTTATACTATTTTGATATTTTACTTTACTGATAGACACTATTGTATATAGTGTATTATACTATATAGTATTAGTTTGACGGATCCTTAGAGGATGGTGATCCCAAATTTCCTTTAAGTTACTGATTGCATTTCATCGAATCATTCATTTGAGTCGATTTACTTCCATGAGAATGTTAGTCCTGATCTGAGTTGTTTTGTTTTGCATTATTGCTCGGGTCAGATCGATTATCAAAACCTTCGAGATTCACTATTGGAGTTTTATTGGCATTTGCTCACTTGTATCTACTCTTTCTGTTGGTCCAGTCATCTAGCTTTGTCGTTTCTGTTTCAAATAGTTATCATTTATTTATGTTTCTGTAATTCATTATTTAAGTCTTCCGCTATATTTTTTATGTAAACTCTGATATAAAATTTATTTTGTAGCTTCATGAACTATTATTGTATTTTAAATATCCACTGCGAGATATTGTATTGCTCTGTATCTATGTCTGTGATCTGTGATTTATTCTATTTACCTCAGAAGCTAATAACAATATGTTGTTTTGGACGTTTCGATTTGACATGTTTTATCGATTCAACACAGTCAAAATTGCGGGTCATTACAATCAACATTATTGTCTAGCAACTAAAGCAAGATCAACGCTTTCTAAATCTTTTAAAATCCTTTTATTTTCATAAACACTTCCAAACATTCTCAATATTTCTTTTAGTCTTCGAAAATCATTTTCACACTTACCGGAATTCCTAACTCTACAATTCTTATCTCAAATCCATTTCATATTTATAAATCTCGTTTATAAATTACACTTGCATAATTCTTATTTGAAGTCATTTTAAACAATTCTCATTCAGGTTGAATTCTTACCTAACATCATCATCGAACGCCTTATAGTCAAATCGTGAAACTGAATTCACATGGTGTTCGTTTCCATTGTCCCCATATTATAAATCTACCATCCCATACAAGAAAGAGTAATATTTCTCTTAACTAAAAGTAGTAGCCAATGCCCATAAACTGGTCGGGCATAATTACAAATCAACCAATAATAGCCAACACTAAATAAGTGAGCATGACCAATCAATCAACAAATGATAATAATTTAATATCATTATTCCCTAACAAACAACTCATCCATATAACTATATTTACTTATGAAAACTTCCTTTATAAATATAAAATTGTAGTAAACTTATTTCATTTACCAAATTAGAAAACAATATCGAATCGAATGACTTCTTTGAGTATTTCAGAATCTTCATTAAAATGATGATCAGTCGATTGATTCAGATCCAGAATTCAGAAATAGTAAATTAAACAGCCCAATACAAAGTATTTAGCATTCACTAAAAAGTATGCGCTCATTTGTATAACATATACTCTCAGGACTCAATCTAGGGTGTTACTAACTGTATCTCTAGTGATTTATAATCCCGTACAAGCCTAGGTGTTCGCTAAACCTTGCTCTAAAACCAAATGTAACGACCCGAAGGTTCGACCTATTTCAGGCAGTGACTACAAATGGTAACCACATTCCTTGTTTTACGGCTAGCCTCTCGAATCGCAACCTACTCGTGCCGTGTAAGGTTAAGAGAAAAGCTTCATCACATGTTCACCAGTGTGAGAACCCTATATCACGATAAATTCACAATGCAGGAATGGTTACATTCGAGAACTATTAAGTGTACAAGCAAAACCTTTAAGGCACATTCGCATATTGGATTTTCCACGTAGATCCTACGGATTAAGCCGAATCCGAACTTCGTGATAAGGATCAAAAACTACTTTCCAAGTATTTTATATTTCTAGATGAAATATACCATAAGGTAAACATGACTGGCCCATGCACGAAAACATCGGTGTGCACCACGTCGGACCAAATATATATCAAACTCGACACGCAACATCTATAAGCATACTCTAGATATAGAGCCAATATATCTTGTCATAAGTTAGCTAAACTCCAGATCACGCAGCCTACTCTGTCTTTAGCCATATCCAATGTTCATGTTTCGTTCTGCATCTTTCACATGAGTCTTCATTGCTCGAACACAACAAGAATTCCTAGTTGGTATCACACTGCACAATAGATCTCAGAATCGTACATAGATTCCTTAACAGATCTCACAGTCACTACATGTGTTCGAGCATCTCAACAGATCTCGAATCACCACATAGACTTCACTTCATAACCGCTTCCAAAACATAGAACTTATATACTAGTTTTGAAGTGGTTTTCGATAAGTAGAACACTTACCAATCCTGACCTCCTCAAAACCAATAGCTAGATTTAAGGTCAAGTTCTATGGTTGATTAATCAACTATCTAGTCACACAATAAATGATAATGTATGGAAAACAACCTCGCTTAATTTCCAAAAAAATGAATAATATAAATCACTATCAAGTCATGAAGCATGATAAATAGTCGAAGCACGATTAACTCGTATAAACGGCTTATGATCCTTTTCCCATATAATTGATTTCTCATGAATTAAAATATCTTTTACTAGTAAAACTCCTTTTTATCTTATATAATGCAAAATTGGTGATGTAAATTTCAATCATGGAATGTAGTTCTGCGATGTAACTACTAATGAAAGTTCTTATAGAAAATCATTATGTATATTTTGATAGAATGGATCCATTATGTGACGATTTGTTAGATTTAATATGTATGATCCCAAAAGTGCAACTCTATTTAAATGTTTTCTGATGACTTCACTAATTGGTGCACTTATAAAACAAAATGTTATAACTTGCCTTTATTGAAAATGCATGGGCTGACATCTATGGACTCAACATTTAGTATTGTTCATGCTTTTTAGCAAATGAAATAGAAGGAAATTGTGAATGGGCCCCATCAAATCTTGAACATTTATACATGCCCGATAAACTATTTAAGGTGGTGATCATAGGTAGCGAATAGGTTTTAATCAATGGAGTAAAGAAAGTTTTTCCCAAAGAAGACCTAGTGATGTGTCTACACCATATAGGGAGTAGTGTTCAAATTGCAAACCCAAAGAAAATTTTGAATTGGTTGGCATGATCTTCAACAAGAAAGGAAAGAATTCCTAAAAAGTTTGAATTATCTTCAAAATGAACGGGTTCCATATAAAGAGTATGTATGTTTAGCTTTTAGGATAAGAATACACATTGTTGTAATGGAACAACTACTAGATTTGTGTAACGCCCCATAATGTGGCATTAGTTATATTAGTTATTTAATTCAGTTTCAAATATGGAATTTGGTAAAATGTTGGGGTTTGACCATAAAACTTGCACCAGTGCATTCGTGATGGAATTGTAGTCAATTTTAATGTTTGGAACTTTGCGAACGGAGTCTGTAGAAAGAAGGTAAAGACGAAAAATGAACACAAAAGGAAAATAAATAAAAACATTAACTCCCGTCATTAAGGACTTGACCCCACTCGAGTCAGGTCAACAAAGGTGGTCGATCGAGTGGTAGATCAATTCTAGTGACTATTAAGGTTGTAGAGGGTTTTATTTTGTGAAAATTGGGGATGCATCTCTAAAATGAAACTTAATTAAAAGTGCATTCTCCCTAACTTCAATGTAAAAAGGGCCCTTATTTTACTGTAGCAACGTGTTTTCATAAATTTTTGCGTTACTGTCCAAAAAATTTATAAAAAAACTTTTAGATATTAACGAAATATTACTAAAAAGGAAAAAATTGTTGAAATATCTTCACTTATTATGAACGGTGCAAACATATCTACAACTATTCCACAATGTATTACTGATGTAGCAGAAGGAAAATAAGTTGCTAAAATGTCTGGACTTATTGTGAATAAGCGTAGATATATCAACAATTATTCCATAGTGTGTATCGCACGAAAGAAAACAAGGTTTTGAAATATCTGCACTTATTGTAAATACGTACTGACATATATGTAAAAATCCCCCAATGAATTGTAGACATGTCTCAGTGTATCAAAAAATTTCTGGCATGTCTACAATTTATTTGTATAGTTGTTGTTATTTCTACAATTTTACTGGAAGTGATATATTTTTCATTTGTATGCAACTTTGTCTTTTTTTTAATGATTTTTCTACAATAATATGATGTTTAAATAAGTGTAGCATTGAATTTGAAGGTTTGAAACAATTGACAAAAATTGCATAAAACATGCAATATTTTGATACAATTGCCGTGATGTTCTGTAATTTTTCGAAAAACTACAGGTTTTCCTGCATTTTTGCTAAAACGTGTATTTTTATTGTTTTCCATTTTTAAAGATTTTTTTTTTGTTTTTTTCGTACATGAATATGAAAATGATTATATACTGAGTTAAGTTTAGATGTTTGGTAGTTATTGTTAGCTTGCTTTGTAACCAGGTTGTACAAAGCTTAGAAGATGAATATACTTGAGGGCAAGAGATATTGCAAACCAACAAGAAGAAATTCATTGAGTCAAATGTAAAAAGAGGTTCCGGGTCGAATCGGTTACAATTTCACTCTTACGCGGTTCGGTTCAAAGCTTACGTGTCGGCTCCCTCTCATCCATTTGCAAATGACAAGACTCAATCAAAGAAAAGTGGATCGGTTCAGAACCCCTTCCACCAAACCGAATCAACGATCATACCCAATAGCGGTTACATGCCATGATGCTATGACTCCGATACATTTACCACCCATTTTCCCACGTCGCTGATGTGTTGTCATCATCTTAGAACATCTGAACTCGAGATTTCTGAGATGGGACCCATGTGGCATCCAACCCGACCATGTTCTTAGCATATAAGTACACCACTACACTCCATTTTCAAGGATCTTTTGGCCATTTATCTACTCTAACTCTATCACCAACGAATTGCCCCAGTTATTTCAAATTGTGCTTAGAATCTTGGAGTATAATTCTATAAATTTGAGAGAAATTATTGATTGTATTAGTGAGATTGAGTGGATATTATCATTGTACTTGTGTTCAATTCATCAATCAGAGAAGTATAAAGTGGATGTAGGCTCGTTAACGCCGAACCACTATAAATCTTGTGTTCTTGTTGCTTTTTGTTTCATTTTATGTAGAATTATCATTCAATTGGGTGTTAGAACCACTTTTTGGTCTAACATTTTGGTGCTTTCGCTGAGATTTGAATTCTTAGCATTACGGATTATCATTCTACTTTTCGGATTCTCAAGTCCGAAGAAGTAAGTCCGCATTTCCGCTATTTTTGAAGTTTTATTGATCTCAAAAGGCTCAAATTTTATGGCTCCAAGAAAAGGAAAAGAACCTCAAACTTCTCGGAAAAATGAGGAAAGTGAAAATCAATAAGCAATTGTTGTCACCAGGTCACAGAAATCCGGTTCGAATCAAAACCGACCCGAGGGGAGACAACCGATCCGATCCGGAGTAGATGAACCGCTCTGACCCGACAACCCGAATGAAACCAACGTTACTCCTCCGACCCGAACCGGTGATACTATTGTAATTTAATCTGAATCGGCTACAGTTGAGGTTGGTACTTCTATTTGAGCCACTGCAAATGCTCCAATGTCAGCCGCGACAACTAGTGATCAACCTACTGCCTCTGAACCCGTCTCACACATGGATTTTTCACACCTGCTCGATATGTTGGATGGAACTAATGATGCCTTAGAGGTTCAAAGACATGAAAGTGTCGCTATGCGAGAAAACATGAAAGAAATGAGTACGTGGATGAGCTTCGCGGGTAAAGAAACCATCCTCACTCATCATCTCAATGCATATTACTCATCCTCTTCGGAGGAAAGGTGTCCACGTCAAAGGAGGCCATATGAGAGACCCGAGAACCTCGATCAAATGACATTTGGATCATTGGGATCTTGCGAGGACACAGCTCATGTCTTGGGACCTAATGACCCTAGCTTGAGAGAACCAATGTTGCTGCCGATGCAAGGATCTCGTGTCCTCCCCAGAGACCCTAATATTACTAATCCTACTCAACAACAGCTCCTTCAGCCTACCAATCCTGTGAATGACCGAGAACATGGAAGGCAGGGAAGTCCCGCACTCGCGAGAAGCCAGAGAGTGCAGCCTGATGTGGGAGAAGGGTATATTAGGAGAACCAGAAGTGAAGACCCCGAACCAACATTAGCCAATGCCGAAGTAGAGGCAATGGTGCACCAGATAATGGTTGATAGTCGACATTACACCAATAAGGATTGGGGTATTGATTATAGCCACACCCCTTGCACTGAGGATATTCTTGATTTCCAGTTCCACAAATGTTTCAACCTGCCCGCAGTGGATTGATATGGAGGGAGAACCAATCCAAGATAACATTTGATGAGGTATTCATTGTACATGAATGTCACAACAGCTCATGACGTTGTAAAATATAAGGCTTTCACGATATACCTTGAAGACATCACATTGATGCGGTTTATTCGACTCCCTCCTCGGTCAATTTCTAGTTTTAAAGAGTTAAGTGAAAGTTTCATGACTCAATTTCGACTATATGCCCGAAAATATAAAAGTGTCATTGGGTTATCTACAATCAAACAAGCTATTGAGGGGACTCTAAAATCATAGTTGGTTCGATTCAATCTAGCGGTCATAGAGGTGAGTGACCCATATGAGCAGACCATCCTGATGGCGCTAATAGATGGAGTTGATAAGGACATTGAGTTCGGGGGATACTCGGCTGGAAAGCCGCTATTGACTAGGGAGTTGTTATATAAAAAGGAAAATATTCGTCTGCGACGAGAGGAAATATATGCCAACCGAAAGAGAAAGTCCAACGGATTCCCTAGGGAGGACGTTCAGAGCAATGATGCTATCAAGCAGTTCAGAGACAGCGCAGGAAAAGTCGAAGTAAATGTTGGAAACAAGAATGGAGGAAATGATCGCAAAGGCGGAAACAGTACCAAAAGAAACAGGAATCGGAGGAACGATTCTAGAAAGAGACCTCAATTTCGGGCTTTTGAAAACTACACGCCACTAAGTTATACCTTGGAGAATATCTATTTGGATACTTGTAATGTTGTTCAATATAAAAAAACCTCCACCCAGGGAATCAATCAAGAAGGAACGTGAAACCGGGAAGTTCTATTTGTTCCATTAAACTTATGGACACTCTACAAATGAGTGCCACCATATGAGGGATGTTGTGGAAAAGCTACTTCATGCTAGAAAGTTAGACGGATACCAATTCGCCACAAAGGACAGAGGGCAAGGAGGGCAAGCTCCAAAGTAGAATCAACCTGCTTCCAAGCCCACTGCTCAACAAAAGTGAAAAGGTATAGTCATTAATACTATAATAGGAGAACCACATCTGGCCGGTTCTAGAAATAGAATAATGTAGCAATACGTTAACGCAGCCAAACACCCAGAAATAGGAGAGTGCAACAATCATGAAGAAAGTGCACCAATGAAACAACAAAAGACAGTTGTAGATGATGTTATCTTTCGAGATTGAGAGAGTGTCGGAGTTGAAGCACCCAACACCAATCCATTGGTAATAACTACCATTATCGGACCTTCATTGGTTAAGAAAGTCCTTGTGGATAGCGGGAGTTCTGTCAACATCTTGTTTAAAAAAGCATTTGATCAGATGAATCTAGAAATGAAGGATCTAAAGCCATGTGGAGGCTGGATACATGGCTTTAACGGATCATCAACGACTCTAATTGGTATAGTGGAGTTTTCCATAGAAATAGGAGAAGGAGATCGCCGAAGAGTAAGGATCCCCCCATTCGTAATTATGGACATTGACTCGCCTTACGATGCTTTCTTAGGCCGACTAGCCCTTGCTAAATTTAGAGCCTATATTGCACCCTGGTGCCTATTGATGAAATTCCCAACTGAAGCCGAGGTGGGAATGGTTCGCGGTGACCAGGTCACCGGGAGAGCTTGTTATATGGCAGAATTAAAGATGTTGTGCAACGGAAAAGATATGGATACCAAGAATACTTCCTCTCCTACCGAGGAGGGCTCAACATAGCAAATAAAGAAAATGCCACCGAGGGAGTCACCTGACGACCTTCCTAAGGACATCGATCCTAGAGAGGACGAAGAACCAGGGAGCAGGAAGGCGACACCTAATGTAGCAACCATAGACATTCCGATCGATGATGACGACCTGACAAAGGTCTTGAAGATTGGACCTCACTTGGATTCCTTTCGGGCGAAGGAATAAACAGACTTTTTGAAAGCAAACTTGGATGTGTTTGCCTGGACCCACGCTGATATGTGTGGAATCTCCCCTTCATTTATGAGCCATTCTCTGAGCATGAACCCAAAGCATCCTTTTATGAAACAAACAAGGAGAATGCTGGGCCCAGAGAAGTCGGTCGCCTTGAAAGAAGAAGTAGAGAAATTAAGAGAGAATGGATTTATTAGAGATTCGACGAATCCCGATTGGATTTCAAACCCCATCCTAGTCAAGAAATCTAATGGGAAGCGGCAAACATGTGTTGACATTTCTGATTTAAACAAAGCCTACTCGAAGGATAGCTTTCTACTCCCTAAGATTGATCAGTTAGTTGACTCGACAACAGGACACGGACTTTTTTCTTTCATGGATGCATATTCGGGATACAACCAGATTCCTATGCATGTGACGAATCAAGAACATACCAGCTTTATCACAGACTTGGGGTTGTATTGCTATGTGGTGATGCCTTTCGGATTAAAGATGTCGGTGCCTCCTATCAGCACTTAGTGAATCAGATGTTCTACAACCAAATTTAGAAAACGATGGAAGTTTATGTAGACGATATGCTAGTAAAGTCAAAGCAATCATCCGACCACACAATAGACTTAGCAGAAATGTTCAGTATCCTTCGGCGATATGGAATGAGGCTTAATCCTCTGAAATGCTCATTCGGGGTTGCATCAGGAAAATTTCTGGGCTTCATAGTCAGTTCCCATGGAACTGAAATTAATCCTCGTCAAATTGCGACAATCAGGAATATTGAAGAACCACGAAAGCTCAAAGATGTTCAAAGTTTGGCAGGCAAGGTCGCTTCACTAAGCAGGTTCATTTCTAAGGCCATAGACAAATGTGTTCCTTTATTCGATATGATAAAACGTAGGAAGCGCAATTTTGTAGTGGACCCAAGATTTTGTAGAAGCTTTTCAGAACCTGCTGGACCTCCTAGAAAAACCCCCGTTACTGTCTAAACCAGTGGACCATGAAGATTTATTTATATATTTGGCAGTATCGTCTCATGCCATCAGTTTAGCTCTGGTTCGCAGGGAAGACAAAGTTCAAAGATCAGTATATTATGTGAGCAAGAAGTTGGCAGCAGCAAAGCACCACTATCCAAAGATAGAAAAACTTGCTTATAGCCTACTGATTGCTTCTAGAAAACTCCACCATTATTTTTAGGCTCATCCAATTGTTGTATATACTGATCAACCGCTTCGACAGGTCCTACAACGGCCTGAAGCGTCTGGACGATTTATGAACTGGAATATTAAACTATGCCATTTCGACCTAAACTTCCAACCCAGAAGATCAATAAGGGGGCAAGCATTAGCCGACTTCATTACTGAATTCATGATCCCCGAGGAGGATGCGTTAGATGAAAAGGCTGTCCCCTTAGAATAGAAGTTATAGCTTAGCCCCTGGAAATTATACATAAATGGAGCTAAGAATGATCAGCGATCCGACGACGGAGTTGTTTTGATAATTCCTAAAGGACGATCAATTTACTATGCTTTACGGTTAGAATTTTCCTCAACTAACAATGATTCCGAATACGAGGCCCTGATTGCCAGGTTGAAACTCGCAAAGGAATTAGGGGTAATAGCGCCAAGCATTTTTTATGATTCAAAAACCATCGTTTGCCAGGTTCGAAAAGAATTCCAAGCTAAGGGACCTCGACTTGTCGCTTACCTAGAAAAAGTAGATGAGTTACTAGACAACTTAGAGCATTATAGCACAACCCATTTCGCGAATAGAAAATCAGAAAGCGGATAGGTTAGCTAACTTTGCAAGCTCTGAAATCCATAGAAAACAGAGATGGTCCCGGTTGAAATACTTGGATCACCAAGAATCAGCCAGACGGAAGTCGATCCGGTGCTGGAAACCGAACCGGAAAGAGAGTCATGGATGACTCCAATAATGAACTTCCTACAAAATGGAACACTCCCGACAAGAAAGAATGAGAGACGGGTCATGGTTCGTAAAGCTGCAAGATATGTCTTACAAGGTGAAGTTCTTTATCGACATGGATTTTTGATGCCCCTGCTCCTATATGTAGCACATAAAGACATCAAACGTGCACGGAGAGAAGTGCACGAGGGTGAATGTGGAGATCACACTGGAGGTCAAACGTTGGCAAAGAAAATATTGCGATATGTCTATTTCTGGCCTACTGTAAATTGCGATGTAGCTAATTATTCACGACGATGTGATCAATGCCAGAAATTCGCAAAGATTCCTAGAGCACCCCCTAGTCAACTTAAGTCAATAGAGAGCCCATGGCCGTTTACTATGTTGGGAATAGACATTATTGGAAGTCTTCCGATCGCTAATGGTGGAGCAAAATATGCAATCATTGTCGTAGATTACTTCACAAAATGGGCGGAAGCCGTGCCATCAATTATGATTACGACAAAGCGGGTGATTAATTTTATGGTCATGGTCATAATTTGTCATTTGGGATTCCCAAAACCATTATAACTAATAACGGAACCCAATTCGATAGCACTGATTTAAAGATTTCTGCCAAAAATACAAGATCGAGAAGAGATATACCGCAATAGCTCACCTGCAATCGAATGGAAAAGTTGAAGCAGTAAATAAAATCATTAAGTCCATTCTTAAGAAGCGATTGGAGCAGGCAAAAGCCATGCGGGTTGATGAATTTCCCCTAGCATTGTAGGCCTACAGGACGACCTACAAATCAACGATTGGTCATACTCCCTTCTTGCTTTCATTCGGATCAGAAGTAGTCATCCAGGTGGAATTGGAAGTTCCTTCTCACAGGACAACGTACTATGATCCGATGACGAACAAAGCACTTCTCCTCGAGTCCTTGGACGAGATTGAGGAAAAAAAGAGATGAAGCAGACTTGTGCACCTCGAGGGACCAACACCAAGTTGCTCTATGTTACAACAGGAAGGTTCATACACGAACCTTTGAACCTGGAGACTTAGTATTGAAATGTGTCTTCCCAATACCCATCCACCTGGGTCCGAAATGGGAAGGACCGTACACCATTCAATGAAAACTTGACCAAGGAGCTTTCAAGCTGACGTCCGTAGACGGTGATGAAATCCCCAAAATGTGGAATACCCAGCACTTGTGGCACTATTTGACTTAAGATTGTATTGTTTCTTTTGTTTTGTAAACTATGTACAAAGGCACGACTTTCCTAGAACAGTCTAGTTGATATAAGCAAAGGATTATAAACTAGATGTAAGCAATGTTTTGGCCGAACCACTATAAAATATTACGTGTCATTTACCTTTATTGCATTTATTTCTTTATGTCATGTAATTGTTTTGTTTTGGGTTTAGAATGTGCAACTTGAATTATAACTGAAAGAGACATTGGCATGCAAGCCGGTGAGATTCCTCCCTAAATAATAGGGTGTAGAAGAAAAATCGGAGCAGATGAGATAATCGTTTGTATAAGAAAGCATAAAGGATGGGAAGACGATGCCCTAGACTCTAGCTCTCATGATTCGAAAGTTAGTATAAAGGGCGGGAAGACGATGTCCAAGACTCTAACTCTCATGATTTGAGAGAGAGTATAAAGGATGGGAAGATGACGTCCCCAAGGCATGATGGTGCACCACAATTAGAGACCACCTTGACCACACTCCAACCTGGTCATGCGATAGGAGAGTATAAAGGTGCTGATAACAAGTGGCAATGAAAAAGGATCCTTACATCACCGAAGGACTGGGAGCAAGCCCTGACCATGCATTTTATTCAAAATTGATTGGGGGAATACACATTATAGCATCATACCCCTTGTTGTTTGGTACTTAGATTAGTAATGATTTTATCTTGCACATGTTATTGTTTGCAGGGAAGCTCGTATATGACTTTTTGTTTGATCTGTGATGTGATTTATCATTTGTTGCTTACATTAATAATGTTTTGACTACTATTGCACTTTATTGAAATAAATGACAAACTCGCAGGTATTTGGTATTGCAAGAAAAAAAACTACTTTATTTACATAAGTTCAGGTTTATACAAGGACACTACTCAAAAGATGCGAAGGCCACACTCGCTACAACAACATCAGGCCAGTGGAAAACGAAATGATAAGACTAAAACACGTTTTACTTGGATTTGTGAGAAGGCTTGGACTTTCGAGCAGCCTCTTGTTTCTCCTTTTCTTTCCTCTCAGCATCCGTGAGAAGGGGCTTCTTCGACTTCTTCTTTTCTGGAGGAGTAGCTTGGGGAGAAACAGGGGATTGAGACACTAACTGAGAAGTAATTGATTTTGAAAGTTAAATGACTATCTTCTGCCCAGGAGGTGCTGACTGGATAGGATCAATGTTAAAGGGTTCTTCGGTTTCTGTAACGACCCGCATTCTACGCATCGGGGGATCGTAGAATATTTATTTCTTTCTCATATGAAGTCGTACGGTCATGTAACTTTGGGAAACATCCATTAGAGTCATTTCCCATGTTCATGATTTTTGTCGATTTTTAAATGACCATTTTGCCCCTAGTTGGTACTGTTTTGGCCATAACTTTTGATTGGAAAGGAATTTTGATCTGAAACCACTTCCATTGGATTCGTTTGATGGTTTACCTTTCCGTATAGCCAAACGGACTTACCGTTTGGGAGATATGGCTGAAATAAGGTTTGGAAGGTGAAAAACTGCTTAACCGGGCCAAATCGGGTGATTAGTTAGTAGGCCCATAACCCATTTCGGGATAAGGGTTATGGGAAGGCTGAAATGAGATAGAGGATCATTCCATTTCAGTTTTCTAGCCTCCACTTATCACCAAGGAACCCTAAAAATGGCCTCTAACCTCTAAATCACCTCCAAATCACCTTTTGGTCAAGGATTTGGCTTAGCAACCTCTAATCAAGGAAGATCTACACCAAAGCAACACTGGAGCTGTTGTTTAGCATTGAGATTCACATCAAATCAGAGATTTATTTCAGATCTTAGTTTATTTGTGGCTAAGGTGAGTGATTTGCATAGTTTTACACTAATCATGGCTAGTTAAGGGTAATTAGTGTTAATTAGCGAATTTAAATATGATAAAATTCGGGAAAAATGTTCATAAATTCTTAAATGATGTTTTAGACCTCTGATATGAATTTGGGTTAATTTGGTTAAGTTTTGCTAATCCTATCATTAGTTTCACCTAAACATGCTTAAAGGGAAATATGGGATTTTGGGTATGTTTGATCCATTTCTACCTATATTGATGTTTAGATGTTTGTGGTTGATTATGCATGTTGCTATGACTGTATGAAATGCTTTGTGATTGATTAGAATAGTTTGAATGGTTGAAAACGCCGTCGAGGGGCGTAAACAACTCGCTGGACAAGGTGCAGGGATTCAGATCGGATAGGGGGATTGAGGGTCGATCGGATCGCCCTATGGGATCGTGGGACATCACCACGAGTCAAGTCATCTCCTCCGAGCCGAACCATCTGCGCAAGGCCCACGAGCACCAACCGTGAACTGCTACCCGATCCGATCCACTTGTGCTTCGTATCACGATCCGACTAGAGGAAAGCAGCATCCACGATCCGATGCACTACGAGACGCCGATCCGAACCGGGGGAGCCACGAGCTGGAGGAACGCGATCCGAACCGTATGGGGTATTCCGATCCGAACTGAGGAGAGGAGCACGATCCAAAGCAAAGAGAAAGAGGACCGCGATGACGATCCGAACCGTGGCAAGCTGGAGACCCGACCCGATCCGCCAGGGGCGATGGCGACCCGACCCGATCCAGTGAAGAAGGAGCATTCTGATCCGAACCGACCCAGTATTGACCAATAACCCGAGATGCAAAGGTAGTCCAATATGGGAAGTTAGAGATCAGGATCCAGTTGGGAACCAATGAGTTCACTTCATGGTTGGACTTTGCTGCGGGACGTGTGCTAAGGGGTTGTCGACGTTCATAACTTCGATTCACTACTAAAAATTAATGATGGGCTACTTATCAGTGCAATAGGGTCATTATGACCTGAGGGGGCAAGGTGGTGGTAGCAAGACTACGTTATCAGTGCAGTAGGGTCATTATGAACTGAGGGGCAAGGTGATGCGTAGTGAGACTATGAGCCAGCGCAGATGGGGTGAACAACTCCATGGGGCAAGTGGACATAGTAAGGATTGGTAAGGCTATGAGCCAGCGCAGATGGGTTGAATAACTCCATGGGGCAAGTGGACATAGCGAGGAATTAGTGGATACGTTATCAGTGCAGTGAAGCCATTTATGACTTCATGGGGCAGAGTGATCGTAGCAAGGTATGTTGGGTGATCAAAGTGGTGAATATCGTATGCTTTACGCACTGAGTGAGAGATGTGAGGATGGATGCTATGTTTGATTGTTTGCTATCATTATGACATGCACACCTTCCCCACCTCCGTATCTTTACACCGTTTGATATGGTACCTTAGAGTATTGTACAGTATGTAGTGCTAACTCTTTGGTTGCAGGTCCAGGTTCAGGTATGTTTTAGTCTACCTGTTATTATTCACTTTAGATACTTATCGCTCATACCAGGGTTTATGTCTGACCCAGAGTTTTATGTCTCCTCTTATTACTCTGGGTGCTCACACGAGCAGACTAGAGACAGGTTAGCTGGTGGTGCGCGAGTAGCTGATTCGGAGGCGGGCAGGAGGCTTCCACGTATGATATATATACACACATTCTCCCTGTGTCGTTGGTGGTCTCTACTTGGGCATTAGTAGTGTACCTCCTTTATTTTACTTTTGCTTTGAGACAGTTTGAAAGTTGTAATATGCTGTATTTTTGATTTCCGCTGCTATGATGCTTAGTTCTGGTTTTCAGCTTATGCACTGTCTCCCCTGTTTTATGTCAAGTATATTATTATTATATTTTGTTCTATGCGCTGTGAGACATTCTACAGGTTCTTCGTATGTTCATTTCCTTCTTCCTTTTTCCTTCTGACGACCCGTTCCGTGCTAACTGGACATGTGTACAACGCACTTTTGGAGTAAATGTCAGTTGGTGCGGGGCGGGCTGTCACACTTGGTATCAGAGCTCTAGGTTGCGTAGTTAACCTAGGGAAAGACGCCAGGGAGAGATAGTACGTATATGAGAGCGCGTATTTGTGATTACTTTGGTTTTCAAAAGCTATATATATATACTATTGGTAGTATAAGAATGAAGTCGCACTGCACTAGCACCACTATGGGGTCGTTAATCGTTTCCCTTTTTTAGATTGACGATGAGCCGAGACACGAGGGGTGCTGGTAGAGGGACCAACTAGGGGAATGCCGCTGATATGAGGGCGATGTTTACTAACCTCATGAAAGATATGCTTAGAGAAGTGCAAGGGGCAGTTCCCAATCCCGGAGTTGGTGTTGGCCCAGTAGTGCAGGCGCCTAGGGTCGATTTCGCCAAGTTGTGCAAAGATTACACTAATCTTGGTGGGAAGCCGTTCCACGGGACGGAGTCGGCCACAGATGTTCAAGATTGGATGGATAGCTGTGATCGTATCTTTAATGACTTGGGTCTTGAGGATGCGATGAAGAGAAGGCTAGCGTCTCGTCAGCTGCAAGGGCGAGCGATGAATTGGTGGAATGCCATTAGAACAGCTACTCCAGAGGATCAGGTTACTTGGGATCAGTTCAAGGCTCGCTTTAGCGAGAAGTTTATTCCAGTTGCCCAGAAGTCAGTGTTGTTCAAGAGGTTCATGGAACTCAAGCAGAAAGGAAGGGCAGTTTCTGATTATATTGCTGAGTTCGACACTTTGTCGAAGTATGGATTGTCTCTTATCGATACTCCTGAGAAGAAGAATGAGAAGTTCATTACTGGTTTGGATGGTTACTTGGGGAAAAGGCTTATCAACCACATCGATGAGACTTTTGAATCGATTGTGGGGAAAGCTTTGAGATCGGAGAGTCTTTACCCTAAGTCAAAGACTGAGGCTGCATCTGCAGAAGGGCCAAAGCCGCAAGCAGGCGGTGGAGGCAAGAATAACTCTCAGAATAAGAGGAAGCAGGACCAATCTAAGGGTGGCCAGAAAAAGAGCAAGAAGGATGTTGAGTGCTTCAGCTGTGGTAAGAAGGGCCATTATGCTAAAGAATGTCGGGCCAAGCCAGCGGAAAGGAAGTGCTACAACTGTGGTCAAGTGGGACATCATAAGGATAAGTGTCCGCAATCTCTTAAGGAGAAGCAGATTGTGAAAGCATATGCTATTGATGTTGTTCCTTCTTCGTCGAATGCCCCAACTGCGGCGGAGAAAGGAAAGAATGTTGTTATTCAAGGTATGCTTTCTATTTATGATGTACCAGTTTGAGTTTTGTTTGATACTGGGGCTTCCCGTTCCTTCATATCTAGTGACCTGGTAGATAGGTTGGGACTGGAACCCGAGATAGTCGATAGACCATTGGTTGTGACGAACCCGATTGGTGGTTCGACTAGCCTTAGTATGATTTGCAGGAATTTGGTCTTATCGAGTCATGGATGTATGTTTGTATGTGATTGCTTTGTTTTGGGCTTTACTGGGTATGTCATTATATTGGGAGTCAATTGGCTCCAAAGATACGGGGTGATGGTAGACTGTGAGGGCTTTTTGGTGACAGTGAGGGCGGATGATTGGCGGAGGGTAGTGTTTGGTAGCCTACCTAGTGATGGGGTTATGGCTAGTTTTGTAAATTCCCTCGACATCCCGCAGGATGAGTTGTTAGATGTGCCCATGGTTGGCCAGTATCCGGACGTCTTCGAGGAGGTGACCGGGCTTCCACCACACCGAGAGATTGAGTTCCGTATTGATTTAGTGAAAGATGCCAGACCTATAGTGATGCCACTTCGTCGTATGGCACCAAGGGAGCAGCGAGAGCTCGGGGTGCAAGTCAGCAATCTTTTGAAGAAGGGATTTATTAGAAGGAGTGTCTCCGAGTGGGGAGCACCAGTTGTGTTTGCCACTAAGGCAGATGGTTCCCTTCGTTTATGTGTGGACTATCGCGAGTTGAATAAGGTGACGAGGAAGAATAAGTATCCTCTACCACGGATAGATGATTTGTTTGATCAGCTAGAAGGAGCTAGAGTGTTCTCCCAATTGGACCTCGCGACAGGATTTCATCAGCTTCGAGTAGCAGATGAGAGTGTTCCGAAAACAGCATTTAGGACGCCGTCCGGATTCTATGAGTGGTTGGTCATGCCGTTTGGGTTGACCAATGCACCAGCCTACTTTATGGATCTTATGAATCGAGTATTCAGAGATCAGTTGAATAAGTTTGTTCTTGTGTTCGTGGATGATATCCTTGTTTATTCAAGGACAGAGGAGGAACACAAGGGACACTTGAGGATAGTGATGGAGGTGTTAAGGAAACACCAATTAAAAGCGAAATTCTCTAAGTGTCATTTTTGGAGAAGGGAAGTGAGATTCTTGGGTCATGTTGTTTCAGAGAGTGGTATTGCCGTGGACCCTATGAAGGTGGCTATGGTACAGGATTGGCCTACGCCCAAGAATGCAACAGATGTGAGAAGTTTCTTGGGATTAGCTGGATATTATCGTAAGTTTATCCAGGACTTCTCCAAGATAGCAGCACCGTTGACTCAATTGACTAAGAAGAATCAGTCCTTCGTCTGGGACAGAGTGTGTGAGGATGCCTTCAAGAGTCTAAAGGAGAAGTTGACGCGTGCTCCAGTGTTTGTCATTCCTAAGGGGAATGAAGAGATGACGGTATACACGGATGCTTGTGGTACCGGACTGGGTGTTGTATTGATGCAAGGAGGTAGGGTTGTAGCTTATGCTAGTCGACAGCTAAAGCCGCATGAGAAGAAGTATCCTACCCATGATTTGGAATTAGCAGCGATCGTGTTTGCGTTGAAGATGTGGAGACACTATCTCTTGGGAGAGAGATTTGAGTTGTTTACCGATCATAAATCGTTAAAGTATCTCTTCTCTCAGAAAGATTTGAATCTCCGTCAACAAAGGTGGTTAGAGTTTTTGGCTTCGTATGATTTTGATATCGCATATACACCTGGGAAAGGTAATGCAGTAGCCGATGCCTTGAGTAGGAGACATGCCAGCTTAGGGGCAATGTTTCTTGAGTGGAAGCAACTGGAGTATATCGCGGGGTTTGATTTCAGACCAAAGTGCGAATTGGATTCAGTTATGCTAGCTAGTTTGGCGATCAGACCCACTTTGATAGAGCGGATTGGTTCCAGCCAGAGGGACGATCCTAATCTATTGGAAATCATCTCCAAGTTAGAGATGAACATCGTCGGTGAGGAGATGAATGTGTATGGACTTGATCAAGATGGATGGCTTCGAAAGAATGGAAGACTAGTTATGCCCAACGTGAGTGGTTTGAGAGATGAAGTGCTTAGAGAATGTCATCACTCAAAACTAACTATACATCCCGGTGGTAATAAGATGTATCGAGACATGAGACAGACCTACTACTGGGAAGGGATGAAAAGAGACGTTGGGAAGTTTATATCCAAATGCATGAATTGCCAGCTAGTTAAAGCCGAGCAAAAGAAGACTAGTGGTTTGTTGCAACCATTAGAAATTCCCGAATGGAAATGGGAGCAAATCTCGATGGATTTCATCGATGGCCTACCAAGGACTAGATCGGGATATGATAACATTTGGGTAATTGTGGATCGATTGACTAAGAGTGCAAGATTTATACCAGTCAAATTGACCAGAACGGCAGCCAAGTTGGCAGAATTGTATATGAAGTGGGTAGTGAGATTTCATGGAGTACCCAAAAGCATTGTGAGTGACCGAGACCCGTTGTTCACTAGTGGGTTTTGGAAGAGCTTACAAGAGGCTCTAGGGTCCGGATTACATCTCAGTACCGCATATCATCCTCAGACCGATGGTCAGACGGAGAGGGTGAATCGTATATTGGAAGATCTTTTGAGAGCTTGTATATTGGATTTTGGTGGATCATGGGATGACCATTTGCATCTAGTAGAGTTTGCATATAATAATAGCTACCAATCCAGTATCGGTATGGCTCCATATGAAGCTTTGTACGGAAGACCGTGCAACTCACCATCATGTTGGATAGAGACTGGCGAGAAGTTTGTGCTTGGACCAGATGTGGTGAGAGAAATTTCCGATAAGATCAAGATCATTCAACAACGAATGAAAGCTGCCCAAGATAGGCAGAAGAGTTATGCTGATAAGAGGAGAAGAGACTTGAAATTCTCCGTTGGTGACTTGGTGTTTGTCAAGATCTCTCCGTTAAAGAGCGTGATTCGATTTGGCAGGAGAGGCAAGTTGGCACCAAGATTTGTTGGCCCATTCCCTGTTCTTGGACTAGTCAGGAATTTGGCATATAGGGTTGGCTTACCAGAGAAAATGGCGGGAGTTCACAATGTATTTCATGTTTCCCAACTAAGGAAGTTCGTTCACGACTCAGATATGACTATTTCACCTGACCAGTTAGAGGACTTCGAAGTAGAACCCGAGGCGGTTGGGAACCGCAAGCCGATTCGTATTGTGGGGCACGATACGAAGCAACTTCGAAGGAAGGCGGTGAAGCTAGTCAAGGTTCAGTGGGGCGAGGACGAGAATGATTGTACTTGGGAGACAGAGGAGGGCATTAGGAATGCATATCCAGAACTCTTTGCCTGGTAAGATTTATTTTGCAATTTAGTTTTCCGCATGCTAGGGTAGACTTGTTTCGCTTGTTTGCATGTTTGATTGTTGTTTTATGATTGATAGGCATACGGGACCCTTGTGTGTGTTTTGATTAGGGAATTTCGGGGGCGAAATTTCTTAAGGGGGGGAGAGTGTAACGACCCGCATTCTACGCATCGGGGGATCGTAGAATATTTATTTCTTTCTCATATGAAGTCGTATGGTCATGTAACTTTGGGAAACATCCATTAGAGTCATTTCCCATGTTCATGATTTTTGTCGATTTTTAAATGACCATTTTGCCCCTAGTTGGTACTGTTTTGGCCATAACTTTTGATTGGAAAGGAATTTTGATTTGAAACCACTTCCATTGGATTCGTTTGATGGTTTACCTTTCCGTAGAGTGGTCACAATAGCCAAACGGACTTACCGTTTGGGAGATATGGCTGAAATAAGGTTTGGAAGGTGAAAAACTGCTTAACCGGGCCAAATCGGGTGATTAGTGAGTAGGCCCATAACCCATTTCGGGATTAGGGTTATGGGAAGGCTGAAATGAGATAGAGGATCATTCCATTTCAGTTTTCTAACCTCCACTTATCACCAAGGAACCCTAAAAATGGCCTCTAACCTCTAAATCACCTCCAAATCACCTTTTGGTCAACGATTTGGCGTAGCAACCTCTAATCAAGGAAGATCTACACCAAAGCAACATTGGAGCTGCTGTTTAGCATTGAGATTCACATCAAATCAGAGATTTATTTCAGATCTTAGTTTATTTGTGGCTAAGATGAGTGATTTGCATAGTTTTACACTAATCATGGCTAGTTAAGGGTAATTAGCGAATTTAAATATGATAAAATTCGGGGAAAATGTTCATAAATTCTTAAATGATGTTTTAGACCTCTGATATGAATTTGGGTTAATTTGGTTAAGTTTTTCTAATCCTATCATTAGTTTCACCTAAACATGCTTAAGGGGAAATATGGGATTTTGGGTATGTTTGATCCATTTCTACCTATCATATTGATGTTTTGATGTTTGTGGTTGATTACGCATGTTGCTATGACTGTATGAAATGCTTTGTGATTGATTAGAATAGCTGGAATGGTCGAAAACGCCGTCGAGGGGCGTAAACAACTCGCTGGACAAGGTGTAGGGATTCAGATCGGATAGGGGATTGAGGGTCGATCGGATCGCCCTATGGGATCGTGGGACATCACCACGAGTCAAGTCATCTCCTCCGAGCCGAACCATCTGCGCAAGGCCCACGAGCACCAACCGTGAACTGCTACCCGATCCAATCCACTTGTGCTTCGTATCACGACCCGACTAGAGGAAAGCAGCATCCACGATCCGATGCACTACGAGACGCCGATCCGAACCGGGGGAGCCACGAGCTGGAGGAACGCGATCCGACCCGTATGGGGTATTCCGATCCTAACCGAGGAGAGGAGCACGATCCAAAGCAAAGAGAAAGAGGACCGCGATGACGATCCGAACCGTGGCAAGCTGGAGACCCGACCCGATCCGCCAGGGGTGATGGCGACCCGACCCGATCCAGTGAAGAAGGAGCATTCTGATCCGAACCGACCAAGTATTGACCAATAACCCGAGATGCAAAGGTAGTCCAATATGGGAAGTTAGAGCTCAGGATCCAGTTGGGAACCAATGAGTTCACTTCATGGTTGGACTTTGCTGCGGGACGTGTGCTAAGGGATTGTCGACGTTCATAACTTTGATTCACTACTAAAAATGAATGATGGGCTACTTATCAGTGTAGTAGGGTCATTATGACCTAAGGGTCAAGGTGATGGTAGCAAGAATACGTTATCAGTGCAGTAGGGTCATTATGACCTGAGGGGCAAGGTGATGCGTAGTGAGACTATGAGCCAACGCAGATGGGGCGAACAACTCCATGGGGCAAGTGGACATAGTAAGGATTGGTAAGGCTATGAGCCAACGCAGATGGGGTGAATAAATCCATGGGGCAAGTGGACATAGCGAGGAATTATTGGCTACGTTATCAGTGCAGTGAAGCCATTTATGACTTCATGGGGCAGAGTGATCGTAGCAAGGTATGTTGGGTGATCGAAGTGGTGAATATCGTATGCTTTACGCACTGAGTGAGAGATGTGAGGATGGATGCTATGTTTGATTGTTTGCTATCATTATGACATGCACACCTTCCCCACCTCCGTATCTTTACACCGTTTGATATGGTACCTTAGAGTATTGTACAGTATGTAGTGTTAACTCTTTGGTTGCTGGTCCAGGTTCAGCTATGTTTTAGTCTACCTGTCATTATTCACTTTAGATGCTTATCGCTCATACCAGGCTTTATGTCTGACCAAGAGTTTTATGTCTCCTCTTATTATTCTGGGTGCTCACACGAGCAGACTAGAGACAGGTTAGCTGGTGGTGCGCGAGTAGCTGATTCGGAGGCGGGCAGGAGGCTTCCACGTATGATATATATATACACATTCTCCCTGTGTCGTTGGTGGTCGCTACTTGGGCATTAGCAGTGTTCCTCCTTTATTTTACTTTTGCTTTGAGACAGTTTGAAAGTTGTAATAAGCTGTATTTTGGATTTCCGCGGCTATGATGCTTAGTTCTGGTTTTCAGCTTATGCACTGTCTCCCCTGTTTTATGTCAAGTATATTATTATTATATTTTGTTCTATGCGCTGTGAGACATTCTACAGGTTCTTCGTATGTTCATTTCCTTCTTCCTTTTTCCTTCTGATGACCCGTTTCATGCTAACTGGACATGTTTACAGCGCACTTTTGGAGTAAATGTCAGTTGGTGCGGGGCGGGCTGTCACAGTTTCTCCCTCAACTTTAGCTTTCAAAAGCGCATTAGTCATCGCCTTCATCTTGGCCAAAGTCATGTCGTTAGCTTCTCCTAAACCTCCAGTTACAACTACGTTGTCATCTCCTTCGTTTCCTTCATTACCATCATTGTCGTCATCGTCTTTCAAAGCCTCTATTATGTCTCCATCCTTGGGAGTCTTAGTACTGGATGGCATGATAGCTTTATTAGAGATCTCTTCCTGTTTCTCGTCGGTCTTCTCGGTAGACTTTGCATCAACGATCTCTTTCTATTTTTCCTTGGTCTTCTCAGCAGTCTTTGAACCTACAGAGCGAGAAGCAACAATTACTAGCTCAGGGGAAAACTCAGGTTCTTCAATCTTTTGCCCTACGATATGATGGAAAGTTGAAATAGCTTTAACAAATTGAGGAGAAAAGGTGGAGATACCTTCAGATGACTTTTCAACATGAGCGGCATGAGTTTCTGAAGTTGTTTCGGCAATTGGAGTCAAGAAAGCTGCCTTAGGAAGTCCTGGTTTTTGGGGATCGTACCCCTCTACTTTGGTGACCCTGGAGCGGCAGATGAAGAACCAACTTCAATAATTTCTTTTCCTTTGAGCCGGCGTGTCTCCTCTTCCATAGCAACAACAATAAGTCTATGCCCTTCAGCCAAGCATTCCGGCTCTTCACCTTTCAAGTATTTCCCCATGATTTTTTCCTCACCAATGGTGTCTACCTTAGGCTGTTTTTTTCTCCTATTCAATAACCTAATCCCACATGTAAACCAAAGTCGTTGGATATTCCTGGATCCCGGAAATGTCCTGATAACGTGTCATTTGGGCAAAAAATTCAATCATGAGCTCACTATAGTCATCCAATTCTTTCTGGGTATCAACAAGTTGTACATAGACATCCTCGGCAGACTTAATGGCAATACTCGCGTTTCTCTCAGCTAGAACCGCTCTTGATTCAATCATCGTCAGCTTGGCCTCTCGATCAACTTTTTTCTTCGCTAGCTCCGTCTTCTCCTGCTCAAGGCGAGCACAAGCTAACTTTGCTGTGGTGATTTCAAATTTAGCATCCTCAACTAGCTTCTTCAAGTCTAAGCATTCCCCGCTACGAGCTTCAAGTTTAGTTTGATAGCACTTTTGTAACTCTTCATATTGTTTCTTGCAGTTTCCAGCATTACGTTGTGCGAGGGAAAGTTGACCCTATGCATCCTCCACTTCTCTTTCCGTGTCCTTCAAGATACTTTCACTATACTCGACCATTTCCTTCATGTTATTTATATCGGTTATTAAGTCTCGAATAATTTTGGAAAGGTTTAAAGTGTACTTGTACATCTCCTTATACTGTTTATCCACCAAGTCTATTTTTGCCTTGACTTCATCCACTCACTTCGAAGGCACTGGCTCAAGAGCAGGAACAAAAAGCATATTCTCGAAGTGATGATCCGGAAATTGCTTCTTTAGATTTTTCAATTTGGCTTTGTTCTCGGAGTCAAGTGTCACAGGCATTATTATTGATAGTTCAACTTTTCGTCGCTCGGTAGGTACAAGGGTTGTTTTACCTTTCTCTTGCCCTTTTTCAGAAGCTTTGGTTTTATCCTGTGGGTCGGAATGTTTTGGTGTTGGGCTTTCCTGATGGTGTTTTTCCTTTGGAAGAATTGGAACCTTGGGTAGTTATTTATCTCCTTCACGACGGTCTTGATGGCTCTAATGCTTATTAGTATTTGACCGACGAGGAGAACGAGAACATGAAGAATAAGGATGATTAGAATCATAATGTCTCCTGCTATCTCTCCCGCGACTATCATCCCGATCAAGTTTCGTATCAGAGTCGAATATGGGCATACTTGAGCGAACATCTCTGAGAGGGTAGCGGTAACACGTCATTTTTCCTACAAAACGACACAAGTAAACATTAGAATCAGGACTAATATGGAACACAAGTATTGTGATGTGTAGTGCAAGTGTAGTGTGTGTCCTAAGTGATCCCCCAACGGACCAAAACCTGGAGCTAGGCCTGTTTGTGTAGTTTCCTCGGCTTTCACGGGAGTAACATCTTCCTCGGAAGTGGGAAAAAAAGAATCTATTCCAAAAATCTTTCGAAGTTTTAAATGGCATCAGGCAGGGGAAGACTCCCCGAACCCTGATATATGGACTCGTCTATAAGAGAGTCATCGGCTTGAGACTTGGTTAATAGTGGCCTCTTTGGAGAAGTTTGTCCTTTGGGAGTGGCAACATCCTCAGGAGTAATGTATCTATGCCTATCTCCGGCAGGTATATTCACTAGTGCATCGTCCTAAATTGGCATAGGGGAAGGGCTATTTCGAAGCGCAGCTGGATCCTCAACCCTTGTCATTCTCTCATCACCTAATTGCAATTCTTGGCTGGATCCTACGAGTTCTTAACCCTTCGAACTCTCTCCCTTCTCGACTAAAGTTTCGGCCTGTCCCTCGACTAGGGCCACGTATACATAAGGACCTTCCCCATGGCCTATGCTCTGAGTCATGACGAGTAGGTGGTGACGATGAAGATAGTCATCCACCAGACATTCTCTAACAGTTAGTAGTTTCTGGTCAACATTGATAAAATGGTTGCACCTCCTTTTTTGGATTATCAACTGCAAAAAGATAAGGTAAGTCAGTACGTTCACAACAATAATTGAAGTCAGAACATCAAAACCTGAAGTTTACTTGATTTGAGCCATCGCCTAACACATCCCGATTGCTGCTTGATATAGAACCATTCAGGCTTCACATCACCCACTTTGCTGCTGAATGGTTAGTTAATGATTTTCTTTTCGGCACAGAATCAAATTACACGAAAGAAGGAGTCTCCTTTGTTCGGTGTTTGAAATAGGAAAAGCATACTTCTTCGAAAGTGAGCTCTATCCCGAAAATTTCTCTATAAGCTATATACAATGTGTACAGATAGGCATAGACATTAGGGTGAAGTTGCATGGGGCAATTCACATTCGTCTTAGAAAATCGATGACGAATGGTGGAAACAGAAGGATGGCCCCTAAGACACACATTAGCCGACTAATTATCATGTATCCTTTAGGCGTATTGTGGGGCCTATCTGTTTCGGTAGCCATCTTGGTGTCCTCGGAGAATTCCATGTTTTAAACACAGGTGCCTAAGCTGGGATCATCAATCACCGACTCGACCAAGTACCTAGGTGCTTCTAAATAGTTGCACTCTCAAATTCGTTAGGAGCATGATTGTCCCTTACTCCTCTTTACTCTTCTTCACCTATATATGGAAACCTCACTTCCAGACGATTCCCCTCTTTTGTGGATTTATATCTCACAGTTTTAGCCTACACTATCCCACTCTGAATCTGAAGTAAATGAGACATCCTCAGGATTGGGGTTTTCATATGGCCCTATAGCTTCTCTTTTCTTCGCCAATCTAGCCGAACGTCTTCCAAGCATGATTGATGTACTATCCAAGAGATAGAAAAGATTAGAGTGTGATTACCCATGACCCCCTGTGTATGTGAGTGAACTAAACTGTGCAGTGTGTGCAATGTTGAAATTAGAGAATATAAAGTGGGAAGAAAAGAAAGCAGTGCAGAAAGTAATCGTGTGTTCGTTAAGTCAAGACGACCCAGTTCTAAGGGCTCTATCCTAACTGTCCATAAGTTTATAAGCCGTATTTGATTCTTCGTTGAGCTATAGGCAAAGTTATGTGTCACGGGCTCACGTCATCAATGCTTTAGTTTAGTCAAGTATAAATGACACGATTAAGCTGTGCGTATGTTCCATGTGAAGGATGTCTGGTCAGTTTGGATTTTCGGGTGCAAGGATGTCGGATCGGTTCAAAGGTCTGGATCATGCCGTGACATAGAATCGGTTTGATTTTCCAAGATGTAAGGATCAGTTCGGATCTATTCATATTTCTAGATGTAAGGATGTAGGGTTGAATCGAAGTACTACGAAGAGGTTATAGCTGCACGGATCAAAGGATTCCACACCGAACCGAACTGCCTCACTGCATTTCAGTTACATCACCCAAGTCCTCTTGAGTTTGTTTTAGAACCTTTTGCTCCGACCCGGTCCGTTCCTCCTCCTATAGATCCATCATCTTCCTTCTTCCCACTTCTTCAAGGGCCATGAACCCACCATCTTCCCTTCATCCAGTTTTGAAACAGGCGCATGAATTGATGCTCCCAGGACTCGTGCTCAGAACGTTATCACCACTACCTCGATGCGGTGACGAAGTCGCCAGCGACGGTGGCAGTGCACCAGAAAATTCCTGTAATGACCCGCATTTGCAGAGGTATTATAATTAATTTATTTAATTATATAAAGAGTGATATAGTGAATTAAATGGTAGTTTAATAAAATAATGGTGAATATTTAATTTAAAATAATAAATTAAATAATATATTTAATTCTGAAATAATCAAAATTGGTTGAAATGGCGATTTGGTGTGAACTGGATCATCTGTGATATTTAATTTAGAATAACAAATATATTATTTGAACGACAGTTTGAACGTAGAATTATAATAAAATTAAAATCGAGCTTGAAATGGCGCTGCAGTTCGTAAATTGGCGATTCGAACTTCAACTGAATGTACATGATTCGTTTTAAATCGGATTTCTGTGAAACAAGAAACGTTAGGAGCTGGTGAAGTATATATTTCTAGTGGAAGAGAAAAATCAGGATTTCGTCGTGAAGATTTTGATTCACGTCCAAATCAAATTTTAGAAAAGTCGCTGTGGAATTCCTTTAAAATTCGTAACACTTTATTTACGTTATAAAAGGAATTTTAGTATAAAATTGAATATCAATTCAACCAGGATTTGGAATATCGAGTATATATTTATTCTGGAGCTGTATGGTATTCCACTATGAATATATACAATAATATAAATTTATTTATATTTAAATATATTTATATATTTAAATGGGTCATTCTGAGCTTTAAAAATAGCCAGTTTTGCAAACGTCCTCAGAATTCGACGAAACTAATTTTGTTGGTCCGCAATATTAAATTATCGCTAGATTCCAAGTTCTGTGATTTGTAGATTCACTGTGTGGTCGTACGGATTTTTAGAGTGAGAAATAGTTAGTATTTCGACAGTTAAAAATACGCTGTGTGAGCAAACGGAGTCGGAATTCGACGAAACCAGTTTCGTTGGGACCGTAATGTTGAACTCTAGCTACATGTCAATTTTCATGATTTTTGGGTATTGTGTGTGATCGCAGGAATTTTAGAGGATGAGTATAAGCAGCAGTTGCTTAAAAATTTATATAATAATCAAAATTAAAAATATCCTAATCCATGTCTGGTTAAAACTAAGGCCACGTCCTCTGTATTCTCAGCCACCCACTCAACATTTAAAACACGCAGCAACAAATTCTCAATTCAGAAAGCAAACCGCAGAAAAAAAAATCCAAAACAAAAATGAAGAAAAATCCAAATGGTTGTATATTCGAACACCTATCACCCAGTACTTCGATCTGGTATGTTTCTCTGAAGGTTCGGCGCCCATTTGCATTTACTAATAGTTGCAAGCATCGGCTAGGGCTTCAAAATTCTTGGAGTTGAAGCATCGATCGTTGAAAGGGAGTATGGATTCGATTTTAGTATGGAGATTCGCACCTAGTAGAAGACTTTGGAGGAATTCGGTGTTGACTGTCGTCGTGGGTCCCTATAGCAGCCATGAGAAGGGTTTGACGCAACTCAGCAGGGGAGCTCGAGTTCAAAAACTTGGGTATGATGTTGATGTGGAAGAGAATGTAGGAATTTTGATGATTTTTGTTTGATTTTACAAGTGATAGAAAAGGAAGGAGGTTGGAGGAAAGAATCGGCTATGGCCGATTGATTTGGGAGCATGCATCGGCGTATGTCATTTGGGGAAGAAGTGGGATGCGGGTCGGGTGTGTAAGCGTAGGTGGGCTAAGAAGAAAAGGTTGGGCCCAAATATTTTAATGATAAGGAAGGATAGTTTAATTTAAATCTAAATGGTATGTATGAACTTGTAAAATTCATATCTTTGTCATACATGACCAGAATTCAGCGAAACAAGATCCATTGGGATCGTATGGACGGTGGCTACACAATGGGACTGACTGGAAGTCCATCAGAGCTCATTACAATTTATTTCAAAATAAACTGTCCGTCTGAATAAAAGACAATTAATCGTTTTTAACGATAACAATGCAATGTGAGTAAATCTCACTAACTCTGAACAGTTTATAATTTCATGTTGTATTTTTAGAACTGTTAAATATTGGCTGATTGACTGTGTGTTGAATGTTTGATTAAACTGCTAGTCAGTTAGTTGAATTTCTATATTTGATTCTGTTTAGCAGAATATATCATATGGAACTGAAAGTGATGCTGATTTTATTGTGTAACATCTGTCGATGCAGGGAAACAGGTTGGAGGAATCCGACTGGATTCCTCAACATTTATTTTATTGTTTTTCATATATTGTGATATATGATGTGATATATAATCTGTTGTCAATTATATGTGTTTGGACGATATTGATCATCGTGATTTGATATGTTGAATACCATAACATACCAGAATGTTGATAAGGGAATTTTCAAAGTGATAGTGAAAATAAAATATTTATAAACTGAAATATTTATAAATAGGAGATATTTAGAAAGGGAATAATTATAAAATCAAAGAATTTTATAAAACGATTATTTACTTAGAAGTAAATAGAAGTGTAAAACGATATTTATTTAAGAAGTAAATGGAAGTATAAAGAAAGATATTTACGTAGAAGATAAATAAATAGAATAAAGGAATATTTAGTTGATAAATAAATAGAATAAAGGAATATTTAGTTGATAAATAAATAGAATAAAGGAATATTTAGTTGATAAATAAATAGAATAAAGGAATATTTATTGGGAAAATAAATAGGATTATAAAAGGAAATTAACGAGATAGAAAAAAGTTAGTCGATTAGAGTTATCAAGTAGAGTCATAAAAAAGGAGTCAATTGAGCATAATTATTCAAAAGAAGTTAATCAAACATATTTAAAAGAAATAGAGTTAAACAAGATTAGAAACTGACTAGGGATTAGTTAAGTTGAATAGTTTTCTGAGTATCGATCTGATGTTGGTTTCGGCCGTCGGGGTTTATACTTAGAGAATTGTTCTCCTACTAGTTTAAGTCAGGGACTGATAGTTGTGAAATGATAGTGATATATAAATAAACAATGGAAATGTTTTCCAGTGTTAATAACATATATTTTCTAGACATAGAAAATAAGGAAATATATATATATGATTGATGATTGATTGATAGAATTTCCATTTGGAAATAATATCGTTGTTTGCACACGTGTTTTTCTTTGATAGTTAAATCACAGACTATCAAAGTTTTGACCATTTTAACGTTGTTAATATGGAGAGACCGGTTGGATTATTATCCAAAGTACCACTCCGTATTGGCATAAGCGTTGCGAATCATATATGCCAAAGATAATTGAAGACGGAGTAAAGTGCAAGGGCTATTGTATAAGTCTTAGATAACAGTGCCTAAGATGGATGTACTGAATAGTGCCTTCGGTTCATCCTGTTCCTGGATGACTTGTATGGATGAATGTCTGACAGAGTATTTCCAGAAAGGTCACGTACATTGATTTCTTCAACCGTACCAAGAGTGGAAGCGGAGAAGGAAACTTCTTTAGCTAACACGTAATGTACTGTTGTAGACGTCAATTAGTGATTTTCGATGGATCTGACAATGAGGCATTCGAAGTGAATCTGATGTGATGATGAAGCGTAACCTCAAGCCTCATCAACCGGTAAATGACAGAAATCGGGCAGGCAGCATGGCTAAGTCGGTCGCTCCGAAGTAGGGTGTATAATCACCTGATCTAGAGTTTCATTTACTTCTAAAAATCTATTGTCGATACTGTCCCATTCGGGAAATGGTTACTGATCCCAACCGTTGGTGATATACATTCGATACACTCAAGCCAAATGAGTGGTTGGTCATGTGTGGCCGGGTTGCAAGATGTTCTTGTTGAACCCAGTGTATTCCTTTCTAGAGGTACACTAGCGAAAGGTGGTTCAATACCTTGTCATAGTTGGAAATCCATTACCCAATACGTGCTTGCGGTTTTGATTGTATACTATATGTAGAACGTGAGATGAAAGCGTTCTGCTAGATGATTATTATTATTGTGGTTGATAGACATTATTATAATATCAAAAGGTTTTGGATATAAAGATAATTTGGATCTCATAAGGGAAAAACCTGTTCCGTTATACGGCGTGGTCTTATGAGATATCATTTACCTGCTTGAACTGTTTTACACTGTTTTACTCATACCAGTCCCATGACTGACCCGGAGTTTATTTTTTTTTTGTTTTCCCTAAACTCTTGGGTGCCCAATTTTATACGGGTAGTCAAGTAGTCGGGATTTACAAATACTTGAAGAGTTGGAGCAGGAGGCTTCAGGATCATATAGCTATAGTGTATTTCCGTTGTGTGTAAGTGTTGTACTTTGAAATGATATGTATATTCAAATACAGATTTATATTTCAAAGATATGTTATCTATTATATGTTATTCGTTCCGCTGTGAGGTTCGTGTTACTCTGATGTTGTGTTCTTCTTCTTCTTCTTCTTCTATTCTAAGTTTCTATCTTATCTTTCCTCACCCTCTGTTTTCTTTCTATTAATTTCCTGATTTTCAGTTTAATTTGTGGTTGGACTTGTGTTATTGGTCAGCTCAAATTGGACCGGATTTTCGGGTCATTACAGTTGGTATCAGAGCTTAAGTTAAGTGAATTACCTTGGCTCTATGGCGTGACTCAGTAGAGATGGGGTTAGTAATATCCTAGATTGAGTTGAGTGTATATATACGAGTGAACGTATTTGTATTTGATATAAAAATTGTTTTGTATTGTGGAGATTTATTGGTTGAGTAGTTTATGAGTTCTGGTCGATCAGTTTGATCCACTGTATCGGTAGGAGTTACTAAACACTCGAATACGATGGGTCGACACGATATGTTTTGAAAAGAGGGTAAATTAAAATAAGTTTACCCAAGGTATATCTTGATATAGAGAAGATATATATATCAAAATTTTAATATAGTGAATATATTGGTTGTTACTATAATCGAGTAAGATTATAAATTAAATGGTTATGTAAATAACCAATCAGAATTCATATAAGTGAAATACGTGAAATCAGATGAGTTGAATCTGAAATTTTAAACCAGAAATTGAGTTAAAACTCTGGAGAATTGGATAAGTGTTTGTAAATGGATTTGGATTAAAAATAAGGAAAATTTAAGATCCTGGAAGATTTTAAATTGTTTTACAAGAAAGTGTGAATTATATTTTGAAATGAATTTCAAAGTGGAAATGTTAAAAATGGTTTTATAGTATTGAACTCACTTCGATCGCTAAAAAATATATTCCGATGATGACAGCTGCATCATCAGTATTCATTTTCGAGTTGTAAGTGACGAATTATACCAGAGATACTGTTTTGAATTTGATTTGGGAAGGACAAGTTGTGTTGAATTTCAAATGGGATTTATGATATATAGAATTTGATATATAGATTTGAATAATAGAAGTGATATAAAATTTGAATAGAAATTGAATAAAATTAACTAAGTCGAAGAGGAATTAGTTAATCGAGTTTTGAATTTGAAGTTGAACTTTGAAAGGTGAATTGGATTTGTAATTGGATATTCGAAATCGAATATAGAACTTAAATTTGAAATTTGGATTCAAATTAGTTAATAAGCAAGTTAAAATATATTTGAACATGTCATGTTCAAATATAAAAGTGAAATAGACTAAAGAGTTAATTAACAAATTAATTAACGAATTGGGTTAAAACGATCAGGTATAGTTAAAATAGATTGGCCAGGTATAACTACACATGAGATAGGTATGGATAAGGTATGAAGGTATATAAATAGAATGCTCGACGAAAAGGTATGTATTTAATTCATATATGAGATCTTATGTGCCGTATCGGCTAGCCGCTTGGCTTTTTCCTTTTCTTTTGGATTGGTGAGGGCCATGGGAGGCTATTTGAAATATCCCGATGCACCTGGTACAAAGGAGGTTATGGCGAATTTTTCCGGGAATTTAAGGAGTTAGAATATTTTTAAGATAATTTGATAGTTAGAAATCAACGTATCGATATATATATAAAAGTCGATAAGGAAACGGACTTAGAAATAAAATAGTAAAATCAAAAAGGAAGACTAAGAATAAAATCTAGTAAGAATAGAAAGAGGAAGCGTATACGTGTTTAAAAGTGAATAAGTAGTTGTATGGTATTGATTATTCGAGTAAGTAGTCATATCTGTTTTGACGTTATAAATGTTATTCAATCAAGGTCTGAGAGGTAGTTATACCCCAACTTGATTGATTTCATTATTAACAAATAAATAGTAAGATTTCAGGCTCGAAGATCAATGTTGAATAAGAGTTAGTTGAATATAATATTTGGGTTGTCGTAACGATGTTTTACACAACATTCATTTTAACCCAAATAAGTGTAAGCTTGGAAATATAATAAAAAATATTTCCTAAGTATAGAAATAAACGAGATCGGAAAAGAGATAAGTAATTGGAATATTTTCCAATTATAAATAGCATATATTTTCTAAAGTTTAGAAAATAAAGGAAGGCGATATTCGGAAATGTTTTCCAAATAACATAAAATGCCAATATGGTTATTGAAAATATTTGGTTAACAAATATTGATAAAGAAATAGAGAAGCGATTTAACTAATGGAATATTAATTAAGGGCTCAGTGACATGTTCAAAAGGAAAATTTGATTTTTGAAAAGAGTAAACTGTTTGAAAACTCCCAGGGAAAGACTGTTTGAATTAAAAACAAATTTAATAGAAATTTGTGAAAGCAAATTTGAATTAAAGTAAAGCCAGTAAAGTGGTAACTGAGATTGAATTAGAATGATATCAAGACAAATTGGATTGTGAGATTCAAATTTGAAGTGTAATGTGATAATCAAGTTAAGAGTTGGGAATCGAGAAGAAACTCGAGTTGAAATGATATTTGGCTCGGATATAAGCGAATGGTTGTGTTGTGGATAAAAGCAGATTGGAATTTGATTGGGATGACCCTTGTATCCGCTGAATTGATAACAGGTGGAAAGGATATAATGATATGCCGACAAAAGGTACAAGTTTATATTTCTATTGGATATAAGATTTATGAGCCGAATTGGCAAGCCGCTTGGCTGTTTGATTTTCTTTTGGGTTGGAAATGGCCCAGAGAGGCAAGTTGGAGTTTGAGCTATTGACCAGTACAAAAGAGGTGTTGGCGAAATTTTTCGAAAAGTTAAGGAGTTAGAAAATTTTCAGGATTTTTGGAAATTTTCATTGATAAGAATTAATTAATAATTTAATTGAAATTAAATTGGTTCAGTTGAAACTGAAGTCAAGAAGTGAACAAAAATGTTCTAACCAGTCGATAGGGTCGTTCTCTACCTTAGCAATTTCGAGGACGAAATTATTTTAAGTGGGGAAGATTGTAATGAACCGCATTTGCAGAGGTATTATAATAAATTTATTTAATTATATAAAGAGTAATATAGTGAATTAAATGGTGGTTTAATAAAATAATGGTGAATATTTAATTTAAAATAATAAATTAAATAATATATTTAATTCTGAAGTAATCAGAATTGGCTGAAATGGCGATATGGTGTGAACTGGATCATCTTTGATATTTAATTCAGTTTAGAATTGAATTAGAATAGCGAATATATTATTTGAACGACAGTTTGAACGTAGAATTATAATATAATTAAAATCAAGCTTGAAATGGCGCTGCAGTTCGTAAATTGGCGATTCGAACTTCAACTGAATGTACATGATTCGTTTTAAATCGGATTTCTGTGAAACAAGAAACGTTAGGAGCTGGTGAAGTATATCTTTCTAGTGGAAGAGAAAAATCGGGATTTCGTCGTGTAGATTTTGATTCACGTCCAAATCAAATTTTAGAAAAGTCGCTGTGGAATTCCTTTATAATTCGTAACGCTTTATTTACGTTATAAAAGGATTTTTAGTATAAAATTGAATATCAATTCAACCAGGATTTGGAATATCGAGTATATATTTATTCTGGAGCTGTATGGTATTCCACTATGAATATATACGATAAAATAAATTTATTTAAATTTAATTTAATCATATTTAAATATATTTATATATTTAAATAGGTCATTCTGAGCTTTAAAAAAAGCCAGTTTTGCAAACGATCTCAGAATTCGACAAAACTAATTTTGTTGGATCCGCAATATTAAATTATCGCTAGATTCCAAGTTCTGTGATTTTTAGATCCACTGTGTGGTCATACGGATTTTTAGAGTGAGAAACAGTCAGTATTTCGACAGTTAAAAATATGTTGTGTGAGCAAACGGAGTCGGAATTCGACGAAACCAGTTTCGTTGGGACCGTAATGTCAAACTCTAGCTACATGTCAATTTTCATGATTTTTGGGTATCGTGTGTGATAGCAGGAATTTTAGAGGATGAGTATAAGCAGTAGTTGCTTAAAAATTTATATAATAATCAAAATTAAAAATATCCTAATCCATGTCTGGTTAAAACTAAGGCCATGTCCTCTGTATTCTCAGCCACCCACTCAACATTTAAAACACGCAGCAACAAATTCTCATTTCAGAAAGCAAACCGTAGAAATGAAAATCCAAAACAAAAATGAAGAAAAATCCTAAAAATCCAAATGGTTGTATATTCGAACTCCTATCACCCAGTACTTCGATCTAGTATGTTTCTCTGAAGGTTCAGCGCCTATTTGCGTTTACTGATAGTTGTAAGCATCGGCTAGGGCTTCAAAATTCTTGGAGTTGAAGCATCGATCGTTGAAAGGGAGTATGGATTCGATTTTAGTATGGAGATTTGCACCTAGTATAAGACTTTGGAGGATTTCGGTGTTGACTGTCGTCGTGAGTCCCTATAGCAGCCATGAGAAGGGTTTGACGCAACTCAGCAGGGGAGCTCGAGTTCAAAAACTTGGGTATGATGTTGATGTGGAAGAGAATGTAGGAATTTTGATGATTTTTGTTTGATTATACAAGTGATAGAAAAGGAAGGAGGTTGGAGGAAAGAATCGGCTATGGCCGATTGATTTGGGAGCATGCATCGGCGTATGTCATTTGGGGAAGAAGTGGGATGCGGGTCGGGTGTGTAAGCGTAGGTGGGCTAAGAAGAAAAGGTTGGGCCCAAATATTTTAATGATAAGGAAGGATAGTTTAATTTAAATCTAAATGGTATGTATGAACTTGTAAAATTCATATCTTTGTCATACATGACCAGAATTCAGCGAAACAAGATCCGTTGGGATCGTATGGACGGTGGCTACACAATGGGACTGACTGGAAGTCCATCAGAGCTCATTATAATTTATTTCAAAATAAATTGTCCGTCTGAATAAAAGACAATTAATCGTTTTTAACGATAACAATCCAATGTGAGTAAATCTCACTAACTCTGAACAGTTTATAATTTCATGTTGTATTTTTAGAACTGTTAAATATTGGCTGATTGACTGTGTGTTGAATGTTTGATTAAACTGCTAGTCAGTTAGTTGAATTTCTATATTTGATTCTGTTTAGCAGAATATATCATATGGAACTGAAAGTGATGCTGATTTTATTGTGTAACATCTGTCGATGCAGGGAAACAGGTTGGAGGAATCCGACTGGATTCCTCAACATTTATTTTATTGTTTTTCATATATTGTGATATATGATGTGATATATAATCTGTTGTCAATTATATGTGTTTGGACGATATTGATCATCGTGATTTGATATGTTAAATACCATAACATACCGGAATGTTGATAAGGGAATTTTCAAAGTGATAGTGAAAATAAAATATTTATAATCTGAAATATTTATAAATAGGAGATATTTAGAAAGGGAATAATTATAAAATCAAAGAATTTTATAAAACTATTATTTACTTAGAAGTAAATAGAAGTGTAAAACGATATTTATTTAAGAAGTAAATAGAAGTATAAAGAAAGATATTTACGTAGAAGATAAATAAATAGAATAAAGGAATATTTAGTTGATAAATAAATAGAGTAAAGGAATATTTAGTTGATAAATAAATAGAATAAAGGAATATTTAGTTGATAAATAAATAGAATAAAGGAATATTTAGTTGATAAATAAATAGAATAAAGGAATATTTATTGGGAAAATAAATAGGATTATAAAAGGAAATTAACGAGATAGAAAAGAGTTAGTCGATTAGAGTTATCAAATAGAGTCATCAAAAAGGAGTCAATTGAACATAGCTATTCAAAAGAAGTTAATCGAACGTAGTTAAAAGAAATAGAGTTAAACAAGATTAGAAACTGACTAGGGATTAGTTAAGTTGAATAGTTTTCTGAGTATCGATCTGATGTTGGTTTCGGCCGTCGGGGTTTATACTTAGAGAATTGTTCTCCTACTAGTTTACAGTCAGGGACTGATAGTTGTGAAATGATAGTGATATATAAATAAACAATGGAAATGTTTTCCAGTGTTAATAACATATATTTTCTAAACATAGAAAATATGGAAATATATATATATATATATATATATATGATTGATGATTGATTGATAGAATTTCCATTTGGAAATAATATCGTTGTTTGCACACGTGTTTTTCTTTGATAGTTAAATCACAGACTATCAAAGTTTTGACCATTTTAACGTTGTTAACATGGAGAGACCAGTTGGATTATTATCCAAAGAACCACTCTGTATTGGCATAAGCGTTGCGAATCATATATGCCAAAGATAATTGAAGACGGAGTAAAGTGCAAGGGCTATTGTATAAGTCTTAGATAACAGTGCCTAAGATGGATGTACTGAATAGTGCCTTCGGTTCATCCTGTTCCTGGATGACTTGTATGGATGAATGTCTGACAGAGTATTTCCAGAAAGGTCACGTACATTGATTTCTTCAACCGTACCAAGAGTGGAAGCGGAGAAGGAAACTTCTTTAGCTAACACGTAATGTACTGTTGTAGACGTCAATTAGTGATTTTCGATGGATCTGACAATGGGGCATTCGAAGTGAATCTGATGTGATGATGAAGCGTAACCTTAAGCCTCATCAACCGGTAAATGACAGAAATCGGGCAGGCAACATGGCTAAGTCGGTCGCTCCGAAGTAGGGTGTATAATCACCTGATCTAGAGTTTCATTTACTTCTAAAAATCTATTGTCGATACTGTCCCATTCGGGAAACGGTTGCTGATCCCAACCGTCGGTGATATACATTCGATACACTCAAGCGAAATGAGTGGTCGGTCATGTGTGGCCGGGTTGCAAGATGTTCTTGTTGAACCCAGTGTATTCCTTTCTAGAGGTACACTAGCAAAAGGTGGTTCCATACCTTGTCATAGTTGGAAATCCATTACCCAATACGTGCTTGCGGTTTTGATTGTATACTATATATGTAGAACGTGAGATGAAAGCGTTCTGCTAGATGATTATTATTATTGTGGTTGATAGACATTATTATAATATCAAAAGGTTTTGGATATAAAGATAATTTGGATCTCATAAGGGAAAAACCCATTCCGTTATACGACGTGGTCTTTTGAGATATCATTTACCTGCTTGAACTGTTTTACTCATACCAGTCCCATGACTGACCCGGAGTTTATTTTATTTTGTTTTCCCTAAACTCTTGGGTGCCCAATTTTATACGGGCAGTAAAGTAGTCGGGATTTACAGATACTTGAAGAGTTGGAGCAGGAGGCTTCAGGATCATATAGCTATAGTGTATTTCCGCTGTGTGTAAGTGTTGTACATTGAAATGATATGTATATTCAAATACAGATTTATATTTCAAAGATATGTTATCTATTATATGTTATTCGTTCCGTTGTGAGGTTTGTGCTACTCTGATGTTGTGTTCTTCTTCTTCTTCTTCTTCTTCTTCTTCTATACTAAGTTTCTATCTTATCTTTCCTCACCCTCTGTTTTCCTTCTATTAATTTCCTGATTTTCAGTTTATTTTGGGGTTGGACTTTTGTTTTTGGTCAGCTCAAATTGGACCGGATTTTCGGGTCATTACAATTTCGGTGTCAAAATCAACGTCGAATGGGATAAAATCACACAAATTCATTCCAGTTTCGAGTATAGCTTGAAAAAAACTGAAAGAAATTAGATTAAGAACCCACCTATAAGTTTAATTTGGAAATTAGATGGGTTCTTGGAAATTCGAGAATTAGGGTACTTAAAGGAATTTGGGAAAAACGATAGTAGAAAATGGGAGAGTAAGAGATGAGGGTTCGTGAATTTATATGCAAGGAGAGGACCATTCGTGTCTCTTGGACTGGACATCCCATCTCGACCTGCTTAGAAGGTAAATCGAGTAACTTAACAGCCTTTCAACCCAGTAACATGGAAACGGACCAAGTAAAAGGTAGGCCAAGCTAATTCCAAACCAAAACGCGATCCTTGATTCAGTGACATGACTCAGCGCATTAATGAGGCAAAAATAGATTCAAAGGTTACCTGGAAAATTTTCTTGGACCTTAAATAAAGTCTCGAGGTAATTGAAAACAACAGTAATAATTCCCAATCCCATGATGTATTTATAGGCATTGCGAATACCAAAAGATGTGACTTCATAAAGCGTCACGACTCAACCAAAAGACATGACTGCTTACTAACACTGATTCAGGAACAGACAAGTTGACGATTTCGAAGCACAATTCATCATCTCTAATGAAACGTACTTCGAGGGTCAAAATGTTAGTCTGCTTTGTAACCAGTCTATAGAAAGCTTAGAAGATAAATATACTTGAGGGAAAGAGACATTGCAAACTAATAAGAAGAAATTCATTGAGCAGAATGTAAGAAGGGTTCCGGGTCGAATCAGTTACAATTTCACTCTTACACGGTTCGGTTCGAAGCTTACAGGTTGGCTCCCTCTCATCCATTTGCAAAAGACCAGACTCAATCAAAGAAAAGCATATCGGTTCGGAACCCCTTCCACCAAACCGAACTGACGATCATACCCAAAGCAGTTACATGCTATGACGCTATGACTCTGAGACGGTTACTACCCTTTTTCCCACATTGCTGATGTGTTGTCGTCGTCTTAGAACATCCGAACCCGAGATTTGCGGGATGGGACCCATGTGGCATCCGACCTAGCCATGTTCTTAGCTTATAAATACACCACAACGCTCCATTTTCAAGGATCTTTTGGCCATTTATCTACTCTAACTCTATCACCAACGAATTCCTCTATTACTTCATATTGTGCTCAGAATCTTGGAGTATAATTTTATAAAATTGAGAGAATTTATTGATTGTACTAGTGAGATTGAGTGGATATTATCATTGTACTAGTATTCAATTCATTAATCAGAGAAGTATAAAGTGGATGTAGGCTCGTTAACACCGAACCACTATAAATCTTGTGTTCTTGTTGATTTTTATTTCATTTTCTCTAGAATTATCATTCAATTGGGTGTTAGAACCACTTTTTGGTCTAACAATTATTTAGGTTGATTTTTGATGTTTATAACGATTTTTGAAAAATAAGTACTAAATTTACAATGTTATAAAACAGGGAGTTTTGGTTTATTTTGAAAATTAATAGGGCCTTAGTTAAACTGTCTATTTATGCGGATATTCTGGACTGAAATCTAATGATCCAGGATCATTTCAATGCCTTTAAATAAAGGCCTAGACCCTCTACCTTTTCTAATATATTTTGAATGTAGTAGCCAAAGCTTTGCCTTTACCATTCCTTTAGTCTCTTCCAAACTTTATTAAATAAAATAGATTTTAACTCAAATATCAAAAAATGAAGAGAATGAATCCAGATTTGTAAGAAAAATTGGCTTGGCGTGTAAGGTAAATTTCTTATGTCTTTATTCTTTGTTTTCTTTCTCTATCCCAATTCTTTTCTAGATCTACGAATTGTAATATGCATATCTCTCCTTTTTACACATATTGTGTATATATATATATATATATATATCCATAAGGATTTGGAAATGAACCTAAAAGCTATCATCATATCTGATATTTGGGAAAGCTTTGCATTTGAGTGAGAAACCTATATATTATTTAAAATATCTATTTTTTTTGTTGGTATAATTTAATCTATATGCCTAAATTTGATAATTGAAATTGTAGACTCTTTAATAAAATATCTAAACCTTGCCTATAATCCTTTCTATAACTTTTAATTTGTATTTGCATCTAGGTATGGAAATCAGTCCCTAAAAGATATTAAAAACTACTTTTTGTTATTGTGTTCCAGATAAGTAAAAATTGGATGTAAAACTAGAATATGTGTAGATTGCCTTTTTTTAGTTTGAATCTACATGTGTTTTGGTTGGTTTAAGGATATTTTGTAATTTTTATAAATTGTCCTATTTTCCCCTTTTCCACAAAAGACCATGTTTGAAATTATGAGGAATATGGACAAAATATACTAAAGAGATGTGTAAATTTACGTATTTTACATGTATAAATAATTTATACTATCTATTCGAAATAAAAGAGTATATATTCCTTGTAAGTTCAAATAAGTCAATATTCTTTCCGTTTTAAATAATTGGGCAATTTATGGAAATCACAACAAAAGATCTTTTGATGAAATTTGAATTCCAGCAAATCAGAATATAGAAAGATTCTTTTTGTTAATAGCATGGACTAGAATGTAAAGTAGTTAAATATAGAAAATTAGTATATACGTAATAATTATGCTAAAAATATAAATTCTTTATCCGTCCAGATTATATGTAATTAACGATAGTTGTTGTTGTTACTATTATTATTAAATAGACGTTAAGGTCAGGTCTAAATTTAAAATCTTCTCTATTACCTATGGGTATAAATTAGTGTACTTTTAATAAATGGAGGATTAATAATTGTAACCTTAGGTTTGTGGGTATTAAATATGAAAAATTAAATATAGAATTCAAAAATGTTACAATTATGGTAAATAAGAATTAAGTGTTGTAACTCAAATTTGTGGGCAATTTATGTTATAATAAGTTTAGGAGTAATTAATAAGTTACAATTGAGAATTAATAGAAATCAACGGGACTGGTATTAGAAGCATTTATTGAAAGCCTTAGGAAAAATGACTGTTATGCTTATAAATGGCATATAATAGTTATGGTAATTAATTTAAATGGAAATCTTAGGGTAGAATAATCATAATTATGCCAAGTCAAATAAATCATCTTTAAATTATAAACCGATCCTAGGAAACCAGTCTTATCTTATACTAAGTTTAAATCTAGGAACAAAATATCCTAATTAAATAAAATATAGGAATTGGACTTAAAAGCTTGATGATGCGAGGACAGTTGGGTTATCCGACAAAAGTCTGCACTTTCCAACAATCAGATGTACGCACAACTAATGTGAGAAATCATCGACCATTGGAACTCTTGGCAACTATTATATCATAGTGAGGAACTGTAACAACCCGTATTTTCAGAACCAATTTAAAATTTTGATTTAAGCTATTTTAAGGAATATGCGAATATAAATTGGTTATTTTTGATAAATAAAATTTGAGCATTATTTTAAAATTAGTTTTTATATTTATTTGACTAAAAAAAACTCAGTAAAATTATTAAATTGATTTATAAGCTTTATTTTGGAATTTTGATTTTTAAAATCGTCGCATACCCTTAAAAAGTGAAATTTTGCTAGGAATCTCAGAATTCGACGAGATAACTTCTTTTGGATTCATAATGACAAATCATTGTTGAGTTCCAAAACGCGCGTCGAATGGAGTAAGTATGTGGCTGTGCGAAGCAAAATCATTTGTTCAAAAACAGGTAGTCATTTTACAAAGGAACATTGTTGAGACGATCTCAGAATTCGATTCCGTCTTTTTTTATGGATTCGTATCGTCTAATAGTGGTTAAATCCAAAAGTCCATGATTTTTGGAGTTAGCATGTGGGTGTGCAAAAAGTTGCGCTAAAATCGCATTTTTGAACATTATTTGAGCATCTTTGAGAATTTTGACGAAAGGTCAAACGAACTCGAAATTCAACGAAACTTGATTTGTTGGACTCGTCTTGATGTTTACTATCTCGTGTTCGAAATCTGTGGCAAATAGAAGAAAAAAAGGGCTCCTCCTCCCTCCCTGTTGACATGCTTTTTAGTCAAAGCCATCACACGTGAAATCTTTGGCGTTCAAGTATTGAGAACATTGTCAGAAGACAGGAAGAGTTTTGGTTGAAGTCGCATCACAATCAAATAATGATCGGAAACTTCTATCAGACGACCTCTTTTGGTCCCAAAAACAACGATTACGGTGCTTTTCATGGTAAACTTTGTAGCCCTTTGAATTAGCTTCAAGTAGAGCTTTCGTTTGGCCCAATCGGACTTACGGTTTGAAAGTTACTCCTGTTTCCGTAAACACGCGCAGAGCTAGAATAACTTGGTAACTTGGATTCTTGAAGCTTAGATCGGCTCGCCCCGCCTCGGCTCATGGACCACCACCAGGCTCATGCTGGACCCCTGGACCATGACCCGATCGAGGGCTCACCACCACCCGGCTCGTGGTGGACCCCATGACCACGAACCACCATGGTTCGGCACCGAAATACACTTCATCCTGGACTCGTGGCTCGTGAAGAACTCAGCCTACTCCGCCCACTCGCACTGTGGACCAAGACCACGTACCACCTATACCAGGACAGCAACAACCATTGATTTTGACCTATTCTCATGTCATATCTTCCTCCTATCAACCCGGATCTCATCACACATGGCATGGAACGACTTGGAGAGATTTCTCCATGTTTTCCACCTCATTTCGAGATTTTTGGGATGCGTGCCACGTGTCCCCCGAATCACCTACTGTAAATGGCTATAAATACACCATTCGAAGAGATTTTGAAGGATCTTTTGGCTCTAACTCTTCACGGCTTCCACCGTTGTTCCCCGCAAGGCTATTGCACAACATATAAGCCAAATTCTGCATTATAACACGATGATGTCGTGTATTATCCTCTAATTTGTTACTCCATTTTTTTGTAAACACGAGGACTTCGTGTATAAATATGAGAGAATTGTACTGTAACTTCTTAGGATCTAAGAAGAGATAAAGTGGACATAGGCTTGATTTGAGCTGAACCACTATAAAAACCTCGTGTGTCTCCTTTATTTGACTGTTTCTGCATTCTGTGATTTGTGATTGTGAGGATTTCATACCGTATTTGGGTGTTAGCACCAAATTTTGGTCTAACATTTTGGCATGCCATGAAGGGGCACACGATACTACTTCAATTTCTAGCTCTAATGGAATCGGTTTTTTTAGCTATTGGATAAATGGCAAAACGAAAAAAAGACGGGACCTTCTCTCGTGATGAGGATGTTGGCAATGAAGGCGAAAGGAACGAGGCAAGCTAGGAGGCTTCCTCTCATGGAGATCCTTCTACATACTTGACTATAGAAGAGATGGATGGCGTTCTCACTGAACTAGGAGCTTAAATGGCAAGGCAAGATAATCTTCTCCAGTAACAACAAGAGATGATGGATGGATTTTTCGCTCGGATGGATGGCATGCCAAGCAACAATGAACAACGCACTGGAAATGAAGCCACAGAAGCAGCTCATGCATCGTCTGGACCCCTCTCTCTTGGAAAAGGTTAGGTTCGACCTTATTCAGCTCTGGATCGGATGGATATCGGAATACAAGCTCCCAGTCAACAGCAGCAAGTAGCGTCTCGTGATAGGGCACCGGGACCATGTCGGCTCGCCCCCTTGAACCGCGAGCCGCGAGCCACTCACGACTGCCCACCAGTTTCCTTCTTCTCTTGCATTCAAAGCTGGGGGCACGGGCACTGGTTTAGGCAATCTGCAACAAATTTTTGAAGGAAATCGGCTAGCAGATCTAATTGAACGCCTCCTGAGAGGCCGCACTTATTAGAATGATGTGGATGACGTCAATCACAATCCGTTCACATAGGAAATTAGAAATTCTCGTAATCCCCCAGATTTCAAACTTCCACGACTGGAGCCATACAACGACAGGACTTGATGTGATACAAACAACATATGGAAGCTCAATCGACGTCGGAAAACGTTATGGCTAAATGTTTTCCCCTCTTCTTGACTGATATAGCTGCTATGTGGATTCGTAGCTAGAAATGGAATCGATCAACAGTTGAAACATGTTGGTCGCATGCTTTATTGAACAATTTCGGGTCCTCATCGCACAATCCAAAAACATCATGTCACTCACTACAATTAAGCAGAGGCCTAGAGAAACTCTATGTCCATTCCTGGAAAGATTCAACGTTGCAGTAGCATCAGTTGACCGTCCTGAACATCGATGGTACTGATGGCAGTGGTATCCTGTGTCTTGGATAACTCAGAATTCAAAAAACTTTTGTACCGAGATCCACCGCGAAATCTAGGCGAATTCTACGTTAAAGCAGATAGATTTCTAAGGGAAGAAGACGCAACTTCCGAGAAGAAAGTTCTCAAGGTCAACATGATCAAAGACGGAGAACCATCTGATTATGGAAAAGGCAAGGGAAAAAGCTACTATCAAGAATGACTGCAACACTCAGCCCCAGAGGGGGGCCAGATATGAAAAGTACACAAAACTCAGTGCTTCACTATCTGACATCTACATGGACACTAATGGAATAATCTCCTACCCCAAGCCTCCCAGGAGGGATCCATCGCAAAGAGAACGCGGCTCTGGAAAACATTGAATATTCCATGATATAGATGGTCATGATACGAATGACTGCAGACATCTTCGTGACTTGATAGAGGAACGAGTTAGACGTGGAGAGATACCCGAGTATGTGAAACAAAGAATAGCGAATGCACCCGCTTTGCCACCTCCTGCTCCAAAGAGTGGAAATGGTCATGGATTGATCTCTCGCGAGATCATCATCAACTGATCTAGATGAGATCAGCTCTCATTTTCTGCATTTCTTAGGCTTTAAGATTTTTTTTGCTTTCATTAGGTTTTCCGATTGGTTGAATCGGAGTACACACGTACGGGGTTAGGACGTAGCCCCAAAGCGTGCTCTGGACTCGATGTTAAACCAATCTGGATTTGCTTTGGTTTTGCATTTTGAATTGAATAAGTAAGGACTTTCCAAGCATGGATTATGTTTGGTAAATTCAAGTGTCTTGTTAGGTTGTGGCAAGGTTCTCAATCTCGGCAAAGTGTAATGACCCGCATTTTCAGCGGTATAATAATTAATTTATTTAGTTATTTAAAGGGTGATTAAAATGGATTTTGTGGTCGTTGAATTAAATAATATTGAATATTTAATTTAAAATAATAATTAAATAATATATTAAATTCTGAAATAATCAGAATTGGCTGAAATGGCGATATGGTGTGAATTGGGAAATTCAAAATAGATATATTTCAGTTTAGGATTGAATGACGAAAACGAAAATATTATATAAATGAAGTTTGAACATACAATTATATTATAATTATAATCGAGCTTGAAATGGCGCTGCAGTTCGAAAATTGGCGATTCAAACTTCAACTGAATGTACAGGGTTCGTTTTAAGTCGGATTTCTGTGAAACAAGAAACGTGTGGAGCTGGTGAAGTATATTTTTCTAGTGGAAGAGAAAAATCGGGATTTCGTCGTGTATATTTTGATTTATGTCCAAATTAAATATTCAGAAAAACAGCGGTATATTCGTTCGTGGCCATAACGGTTATTTAAAAATATTTGAATATCGGGTTTGAATTTAGACAAGGTTCTTTAGAGACATAGTGATAATTTAATTTTTAGAATTTTACTGTAATTTTTAATTAATTAAATAAACAACTTTTTTTGGAGTACTTTGCACCCTATATCAATATTGTGGGGTTTCACAATATAAGTTAATCTACCGATGTTATTATATTTTCGGGATCGCGGCACCTCACTGAACACAACTGTATTTTTATCTCAGTCTGCAACGCTCATATATGAATATAATTGTATGGAATGGGGTGTGTAGCTTTTAAAAACTTTAAAACAAATAGAAGAAATTCTCCTCCCTGTGTAATCATCTCGTCCACAACTACTGATAGGTTTCAACGCCTACTACGTCTACCTATACCGCGTTCCCTTAAGAACCAAATAAATCAAATATTATAAAAAACCACAGAGCATTTTCTCTGTCTGAAACATTTGGGTCTCTTCTCAAAACATTTACTCAGTTTCTTTTCTTTCTTTGTTCAAATGAGTTGCATATGTAAAGAAGAAAAGCCCCACCAATTTCAAAAAGAGAACGAAACAGTTTGTTCCTGGAAATGCGAAACTAGTACAGTAGTTAAAGGTTGGGAACGTGTAGCTCGGAGTGGAGAAGAAGGGCTTGCGAAGTGGGGTTCCATTGTACACGGAGGGAAGGAGTTTAGGGAGAGCGGTGGTCACACCAGGGCGCGGACGTGCTCGGGAAGGCATGAAAGGCAGAGTAGCGTGATTTTGGTGAAGCATTTGAGTTTACTATGACGTTTGGGTTTGGAAGAAGACAGGCTTTTGTTTGGGAGAAGGGGTATTGGTTGCGGCATGTAAAGGGTAGAAGTGATGGCAACAAGAATTTGTGTATACTGGAGGTTCTGTTTATCAGTAGGAGGGAGGACACAGTAGCCTGTCAGGATTTTTTGCAAGTTCGGGTTCGACTTCATGATGTCGAGGACGGATTCAATTTATACTCAAATAACAACGTTGGATTATGGGTACTTTGTAGTGTGTTAGGATGTAAAAGGAGGATGAGAACATACAGAAGTGCGGCATGCATTCTTGGGGAAGAAGAGGGGATGATGGTTTGGGCTTCACAGCAGGTTTGGGCTGAAGACAATACGGTGGAGAAGAATCAATGTATTGGTGCGGGTGGGCTTTACATAAGGAGATGGGCCGAGTTAAAAACATGAGATCCGGAAAGAAAAAAGGAAATACAAAAGAATAAAGTAAATGTTGGAGTAGGAGGGATGATATACGGATGGACGAGAATTGCAAGGTAGGGAGGATTTATTCATGGAGGAACGGGCTCTACGGGGTGTGGAAGGTTATGGGCCGATGAATCAAAGGGGTAAGGCCCGATATAGAAATTAAATTCAGGTTTATTTAATTCAATATGGTATATACAAATTTATAAATACTAAATCTCGTTCATACATAGTCAGAATTGCGAACGGTCTGATCCGTTGGAATCGTATGGACGGGAGCAACACGATGGAACTGACTGGGAGTGGATTAGAGCTCGTTACAATTTATAGCCGAATAAATTGTCCATCTGAATCAAATCGAGCGATGGTTATCGTTATTAACGATGATCGTCCAATGTGAGTAAAACTCACCAACTCTGAACAGTTCTATTTTTATAACGTATATTTATAACTGATAATGATCTGTTGGTTGCTGTGTGTTAACTGTTTGGTTGAGTTGCTTGTGTAATGGTTGAAATTTTAGATAACGATATATAAAAATCGTTAATCGAATATTGATTCTGTTTATCAGAATATTTTATATTCGTGTTGTTTAACATCTGTAATGCAGGGAAACAGGTTGGAGGGATTCGACTGGATTCCTCAATATTTATAATACTGTTCTGTTCATATATTGTAATATATGATGTGATATAATCTGTTTGGTTATGTGTGTTTAAATGATATCGATCATTGAGGTTTGCCATTTTAAATATCATAAGAGACCCTGGGATTTAAAAGGGAATATTTCAACGTATTTAGGACAAAGGAATTTTATAAAATCAACTAATTTTATAAAAGGAAATAATTTGAAAATATTTATTTAGAAAATAAATAGGAGATTATAAAGGAGAATATTTATTTAGATTAAATGGGATAAAGGAATATTTGTTTAGGAAATGAATAGAGTAAATCGATTAGAGTAAATCGATTAGAGTAAATCGATTAGAGTAAATCAAATAGAGTAAATCGATTAGAGTAAAACATACATAGTTATTCGGGATGAGATTCCATTTAGCACGACTGCTAGCGTAATTCGCAGGGCTGCAGATAGCCTACGGTGGTCGGATGTTTCCTGAGGGAATCAGGCGTAACCATTGTGATCGCTGCGATCTAGAGTTAAGAGAATGGAGTTAAATCGAATATAGTTATTCAAGATAGAGTTAAAACAATCATAGTTATTCGAATTAGAGTTAATCAAATAGAGTTAATCGAATAGAGGTAAAGAAATAGAGTTAAACAAGATTAGAAACTGACTAGAGATTAGTTAAGTTGAATAGTTTTCTGAGTATCGATCTGATGTTGGTTTCGGCCTTCGTGGTTTATACTTAGAGAATTGTTCTCTTACTAGTTTACGGTTAGGGACTAATAGTTGTGGAATGATAGTGATATGTAAATAAACAATGGAAATGTTTTCCAGTGTTAATAACATATATTTTCTAAACATAGAAAATAAGGAAATGTGAATATATATATATATATATATATATATATGTTGGTTGATTGATCGATATAATTTCCATCTGGAAATAATATCGTTGTTTGCACACGTGTTTTTCTTTGATAGTTAAATCACAGACTATCGAAGTTTTTGACCATTTAAACGTTGTTAATATGGAGAGACTGGTTGGATTATTATCCAAAGAACCACTCTGCGTTGCGAATCATATATGCCAAAGATAATTGAAGACGGAGTACGGTGCAAGGGCTATTGTATAAGTCTTAGATAACAGTGTCTTAGATGGATATACTAAATAGTGCCTTCGGTTCATCCTGTTCCTGGATGACTTGTATGGATGAATGTCTGATAGAATATTTCCAAAAAAGTCACGTACATTGATTTCTTCAACCGTACCAAGCGCGGAAGCGGAGAAGGAAACTTCTTTAGCTAACACGTAATGTACTGTTGTAGACGTCAATTAGTGATTTTCGATCGATCTGACAATGTGGCATTCGAAGTGAATCTGACGTGATGATAAAGCGTAACCTCAAGCCTCATCAACTGGAAATGACAAAAATCGGGCAGGCAGCATGGCTATGTAGGTCGCACCTATTAGGTTGTATAATCACCTGATCTAGAGTCTACATTTCTAAAATCTATTGTTGATGCTGTCCCATTCGGGAAACGGTTGCTGATCCCAACCGTTGGTGATATACATTCGATACACTCAAGCGAAATGAGTGATCGGTCATGTGTGGCTAGGTTGCAAGATGTTCTTGTTGAACCCAGTGTAACATCCCACGTCCGTTAGTGTCACTCACAAAGGGAATGCACTAAGTTCTGTGGAGCATTTAGGGTAAGAGATGCAGATAAATTACACGACAGACAAAAATTAAACAGCCGAAAATAAAACTTTGCTTTATTGATAAAATAGTTTGTACAACGATTTCTTTACAATATCAGAGTATCATCTGTCTTTCAAAATAAAGAAGCATAAAAATACATTTATATTCCCCAATTTAAGCAAGAGCCAGCCATAGCATCTGAAAAGAGAATCCAAGCAAAACTTCGGCAAATCTTCAAGCTAGGAAAGAGTGACGGTCCAACTCAACCTGAGCTATACTATTCCCTCCTTTACTACGTGGGGGGGGGGGGGACGGAAGAAAAGAAGACGAAAGAAAAACAGAGTCAGACATAAAGCCTGAGTAAGTTCAGTAACTTCTAGCATGTGAACATGGGAAACAAAACGACATGAATTAACTAAATACAAGATTACACCATGACGATAGGGTTAACAAGATTAGACAAGGTAGTCATAAGATATGCTAAGATAAGATAAACTGGATACGCTCTAATACTTTCGCCGCTTCGCCATTTCCTTGTTATACGGATTTCTATTATCTCTGCACCACCTAACTAATGTCCCAACTAGTAACGCTAACGTGATCCCAATCCCTGTAATTTCCATCGCCTTCAGGCATCCATTTATTTATTTGTTGCCTAGATTTAATCTAGGGTTTTCTACCAAGTGCCTTCTAGATTCAACTAGAGTTTACGCTGTCTGCTGAACGCTTCTCGGATTCAGGATTTATGCCACCTAGTTCAACTAGGGATTACGCTACCTAACGAACGATGCCCCCAAGTCTAGGATACACTACCTAGAGTGGTATATGTTCCTATACTTCCCCACGCATGTATCGCGAATCGTTATCGCTTGTCTAGATGCACATGTCCTGTAATGTGCGGTCCGAGTCCTGTGACAGGGCAAATCAAGGAATACAGAACTCGGTCGGGAGCTTTCAGATATCTGCCGATGCATATGCTAAGGTCTGTTTTTATTTCAGTGGCTATGGTCCCACTTGACCCCTCCCTCAACTAATGAAAGGCACACCTTGTAAAATGAGAACTTTACGCCGGCCCCCGGTGCCCCTCTATCCTATGGCCATCCTCACCCATAACTAGATAGCAAGTATATGGTCTTTTGGAGTTCTCCGCCTTTCCGCTTCACGTATCTCGATTGACTGAAGATCGATGGTAGACGACGAGTCGCTATCACAGGGCTACCGTTTGCTCGCCGAATCACGCCGGTCCATCCTAGTCTTTAGGTTGCCATATATTGCAACCAAGGCATACCCCTGGTTCTTCTACGCAGACCTTATCCTCTGTGGGCCCAGGCGGATCATCTGCAGCCTCACAGAGGGATACCAAGAGTACCCTCACGTCCCCTCGAAGCCTCGGGCTTCGTAACCCAATTCGTTGGAGCCTTTTTTCTATTCAGACGGACATTCGCTCCTTCCCGTGTTATACTAAGAATTACTACTTAGTTTTACTAATTAAGATTTACCACTTAGTTTCCAGAATCATTGTTTTCTTAACTAAGGTTTACTACTTAGTTCCCTTCCCTGTCAATTTGGATTGGTTAAGTGTCATTAGTCAATTCAAGCCAACTTAACCCTTTTCATTTACCTTGTTAAACTGGTTAAGTGTTGTCAGTAACTCATGTTGACTTAACCCTCCCACAAACCAAGTTATATTGGTTAAGTATTTATTACTTAACCCTACCCATTTACCCTGTGTTGGTTAAGTGTTCCTTTTTAACTTAACCTGGCCCATTTGTTTTAACTAACATGTTATTATTAATGGTTAAGTATCATCCCTTCATGTTTTAGACTTAACCCCATTCCTTTATCACAACCTGATGGTTAAGTGTTCAGGTTTACTTAACCCTACGGTCTAGCCCAGCTAACATATCAAATTGACTAAGTGTATTAGATTTTACTTAACCCCAACCTCTAGTCCAGTTAACATGTTAGTTTGGCTAAGTATTTTCTTAGTTACTTAACCCCTACAAATCTGGTCTTGCAACCATAAGTTTGGTTAAGTGTTCCTATGAACTTAACCCTCCCATTCTAATTTAACTGTGTTAAGTGTCAGTCTGAACCTAACCCCACCCATCAGTCTAGTTATCATGTTGAATTGGTTAAGTGTCTTAGTTAACTTAACCCTACTATTCTTGTTCTAGCTTTAACTAAATAAATTAAAGCCGCTACCACTCACGTTAGATAGGTATTGTTGCGAATACTGGATGTTCCGGTTGGTTTCGGGCAGGTTTACATCGCAACTCGATCTAACCTCGGGTTAGGCATATTCGTGTTTTCTAAGTTCAAAGGGTTTCAATTTATTTTCAAATCAAGTTTTGAAAGTAACCATCCCGTTCGTCGGATCAGTTAGGGATAGCCAGGGAGAACAGGAAACTTGTATTTTCCAAACTCAAGCCTAGACACTATCCTCTCTGTCACCCTAGAACTTTCTGGCTTATTATTAAAAGAGATGTCGTTAATAAACCTTTAATTTGCCTAAATTCACATTTCCTTATTTAGGCTAGATTCTATAGGTAAATTATTCCTAATTTACTTATTTCCCAATTACTCTTTTAATGTAAATTGTCTACATTTAGTTCTATGGCTCATTTCCCTTCCTAAATCATATTTATGCTTTTTGGTATGTAAACTATACCAAATTAAGTGTCACTAACCATGATTTTTCTAAACCTGACAGTTATTCCCAATTATGGCCAATTTCACATTTATGCCAATATACTTACCGTGCCAAATTAGCTAATCCAATTCCGATTTAACATTTTAATTCACGTCAAACTAGACTTATTACTCTAGTTCCCTATTCATGTAAATGCTTGATTTATGGGTCAATACTAGATTCAATTTACACATCTTATAATTCATGTCGAATTTATCCAATTTACATTTCTATGAACATGCCACAATACATGTTCCCAATTTATGCCAATTCCAAGTTAAACTATGTTTTAGTGAATTTCATATTTTGCCCCAAATCGCATTCCCACCGTTCGTATAATCGTGTTTCAATCTAGATAAATCTAGATTCGTAGCAAATAGGGAATGAAAAAAAGATTGCTATTAAAAGGATAGATATAACAACTGGCATAAAATGGTTTTGAGTAACGACGTAGGTTCAAGAACATGGGTAGACCTAACTGAATAGGTAAATTCCCAAGGTCTAAAACCAAAGAAAACCAAGGACAGGCAGAATAAATAATCGGGTTTAGACCCAATCTCATAATCACAAAACTTAAGCAACATTTTCCTAGTTATGAATCATAGGTGTTTAATCACAGATGTCCTTGTTATGTCATAGGCAATAGTTTATGTTTTCTAATCAAAGGCATAGGTTTAGTCAAGGAAATAATCCTCATAGTCACAATCACAGTCATAGGCAATGTTCGTAGTCATAGACAATGTCTATAGGGAAATGTTCATAGTCAAAGAGGCATATGGTTCTAAGGTCCATAGTTTCATAGTCATAGTCTTATTTGTCCTTGAATCACAACAGTTCTTAATTAGGTCCAAGAGTATAGGCACTGATTCGAATAGAGAGAGAGAGAGAGATTTGGCATATTCTTTTATTCCTTTAATTTCATGTCACGAACAGAGGAAAAATGTTCAAATCTAGAAACAACTGACTTACAGAGATTAGATTAGAATAGAAAGATGGCGTTGCTATGATTCGTAGAAAAACAGTCGTTGCAGTCGTTCGAATCTTCACTTAAATTCTAGCTTGAATCTCCTCTTCGAAAGTCTTTGAGCAGCACCTCCTCATCTTGATTTATTTTATATATATTATTTATTTATATATTTTCTCAAAGGCAGCATAAGGATAGACAAGAATTGTGAATAGAGAAGAAGACCAGGGTTGTTTATATAGTGTCAGGCGGACGAACCTGGTCAGAAAGCGTGACCAAATACATCAGAACGAACCAGAGCAGAAAGCTGGAAAAACAGGGGGGTCGACCCCCAGGTCGACTATGTAGTCGACCTGGGTGCCCCAGGTCGACTACCCAGTCGACTTGGGTAGCCCAGGTCGACTACCCAGTCGACCTGGGTGTCTTGGGCGGGAAAATTCCCGCCCTGGCCAATCCGGCCCGATTTTGAAATTTGAATTTCGCTGAATCTTCCGGAGGCCATATCTTCCTCATACGGACTTCAATTTACGCAAACTCGGACTCGTTTTCATGCAGAATTCCGAGACGAACGCAATGGCGCAGCCCGTTTCCCTTTATTTTGATCTTAACTTTTAATTCTGCCTTGATTCGTGAATCTTAGTGTTGCAGAATTACGGGGTGTTACATTCTCCCCCACTTAAAAGGATTTCGTCCCCGAAATCTTCAAGTTAGGAAGAATGTGTCCTACCATCCAATCATCCATCTACTCAACCATCCGATCACAGGCATCCATTGTCCTTAAAAGATTTCTAATGCTTTCATGTTCATATGCATAGTGTGTGTACATGTCTTTATCTAATGCAAGATCAGGCGGTCTACTGATTCAGTTGACCTCCTTAATGCAAATCATGTCAGTGCCATGCGTCCAATCATGTATGCAAGCATCCCTAGTTATGTAAATACTACATGTGTGCATAGCCATTCATCCATATGCAACATCCATATGATCACATATCAAGTTCAACTTACAACCAAATACATATCTGTAAATGCAAGATGAAAGCGTCCGAACTTGATCTAGTGCCTAATACGTATGCATATGCATCCACGAGCAACCATTAGCAACCACTTGCAATCATCAACCATAACATGTTTCAAATACATGTTTACATCCATTGGCTTCTACCTAAGGATCGAGGATACGACCTAGAGGATATACTTTGGAAAGAGAGAAATAATTATGCGTAAAGCTCTTACAAAAATAGAAATTAAGGATGCACCCTTAAGGAAAAAGGGTATGATGCTAGTATCTAGCCTTCTTGAGCTTTACTTCACTGTATCTTAACTAAATTAACTTCACGATTGCGAAGTTCCGGATCTCCATTTCCAAAATAAACAGATATCAATCACGGTACCAAGTATATGTACTAAGATGATTAGAGGTTTCCCTCTTATCCGCCATGCCATAACTATAAGAGTCGAAAGGTCACTACGTGCTCTTTGGAGTGCCTGCCACAACTATTCATCTCTCACGCAAACCATCCAAACCGAACTCGACATTCCTCAAGTACAAGCCCCAAAGGCCTAAACCAATATCAGACAAGCACCCAAGGAATATCTCCCCCGAATTTAGACGATCTACGTGAGATGACATAAGCAAACTCGATAGTTATTCTCAAATCCCAACTAACCAAAAATAAACTGGTCGGACCACCAATTGGATTTGAGACTCTAGTGGGATCTTTCTACTATACAAGTACTATGGTGCAGAGACCCAACTATGGAAGTGGATATGAACAAATGCGAAGCGCTAAAACCTAAGGAAACAGTACGAACAGAAAACTAGGCTCTTCCAACCGGACTACCTTTCTCCTAGGTACGCTTGGTGGCGAAAGCATGTACTTGTCCTTCTGAAAATCTCGTCCTCGTTCTTGCCCTTGTCCTTAAGTATATGCCCTATCATACCCTAGTAAAGATACTTCCTCTTGTCTTAGGTTTTATAATTTCTTCCTCCTTCGTGTGCTAAGTCTACATCCATGAATTTCTCATCCTAGGGTTATGCTCCTTCGCCAAACTCCTCATCCCCCTTCCGTGTGTAGTCATGTTGACAAATCTCTCGAAAGCTGCTTCCATCGTACAGAAAACCCTATAAGCTTTGAAAGAAAACTGCCCGTAGATGAAACAACTACGGCTATGGATGGAAGCCGGGCACTACTTTGCCCTTCGATGAGGTTACCTCCCAGAAAGCTAGGAGCCCCAGAGACTCAAGAAATAAGGACACAAGAATTTAAACAGAGGAAGAGAAGATAGTGCGTATGGCTTTGGGGAATATGTCTTTAAACCAAATCTTTTCTCTTGAAAATGCTTCTTTAAAAACCGTTTTGAAAATAATTTTTCAAATCCTTTATCTGATCTGGTAACCTTCAGCTCTGATACCACATGTAACACCCCACGTCCGTTAGTGTCACTCATAATGGGAATGCACTAAGTTCTGTGGAGCATTTAGGGTAAAAGATGCAGATAAATTACACGACAGACAAAAATTAAACAGTGGAAAATAAAACTTTGCTTTATTGATAAAATAGTTTGTACAACGATTTCTTTACAATATCAGAGTATCATCTGTCTTTCAAAATAAAGAAGCATAAAAATACATTTATATTCCCCAATTTAAGCAAGAGCCAGCCATAGCATCTGAAAAGAGAATCCAAGCAAAACTTCGGCAAATCTTCAAGCTAGGAAAGAGTGACGGTCCAACTCAACCTGAGCTATACTATTCCCTCCTTTACTACCTGGGGGGGGGGACGGAAGAAAAGAAGACGAAAGAAAAACAGAGTCAGACATAAAGCCTGAGTAAGTTCAGTAACTTCTAGCATGTGAACATGGGAAACAAAACGACATGAATTAACTAAATACAAGATTACACCATGACGATAGGGTTAACAAGATTAGACAAGGTAGTCATAAGATATGCTAAGATAAGATAAACTGGATACGCTCTAATACTTTCGCCGCTTCGCCATTTCCTTGTTATACGGATTTCTATTATCTCTGCACCACCTAACTAATGTCCCAACTAGTAACGCTAACGTGATCCCAATCCCTGTAATTTCCATCGCCTTCAGGCATCCATTTATTTATTTGTTGCCTAGATTTAATCTAGGGTTTTCTACCAAGTGCCTTCTAGATTCAACTAGAGTTTACGCTGTCTGCTGAACGCTTCTCGGATTCAGGATTTATGCCACCTAGTTCAACTAGGGATTACGCTACCTAACGAACGATGCCCCCAAGTCTAGGATACACTACCTAGAGTGGTATATGTTCCTATACTTCCCCACGCATGTATCGCGAATCGTTATCGCTTGTCTAGATGCACATGTCCTGTAATGTGCGGTCCGAGTCCTGTGACAGGGCAAATCAAGGAATACAGAACTCGGTCGGGAGCTTTCAGATATCTGCCGATGCATATGCTAAGGTCTGTTTTTATTTCAGTGGCTATGGTCCCACTTGACCCCTCCCTCAACTAATGAAAGGCACACCTTGTAAAATGAGAACTTTACGCCGGCCCCCGGTGCCCCTCTATCCTATGGCCATCCTCACCCATAACTAGATAGCAAGTATATGGTCTTTTGGAGTTCTCCGCCTTTCCGCTTCACGTATCTCGATTGACTGAAGATCGATGGTAGACGACGAGTCGCTATCACAGGGCTACCGTTTGCTCGCCGAATCACGCCGGTCCATCCTAGTCTTTAGGTTGCCATATATTGCAACCAAGGCATACCCCTGGTTCTTCTACGCAGACCTTATCCTCTGTGGGCCCAGGCGGATCATCTGCAGCCTCACAGAGGGATACCAAGAGTACCCTCACGTCCCCTCGAAGCCTCGGGCTTCGTAACCCAATTCGTTGGAGCCTTCTTTCTATTCAGACGGACATTCGCTCCTTCCCGTGTTATACTAAGAATTACTACTTAGTTTTACTAACTAATATTTACCACTTAGTTTCCAGAATCATTGTTTTCTTAACTAAGGTTTACTACTTAGTTCCCTTCCCTGTCAATTTGGATTGGTTAAGTGTCATTAGTCAATTCAAGCCAACTTAACCCTTTTCATTTACCCTGTTAAACTGGTTAAGTGTTGTCAGTAACTCATGTTGACTTAACCCTACCACAAACCAAGTTATATTGGTTAAGTATTTATTACTTAACCCTACCCATTTACCCTGTGTTGGTTAAGTGTTCCTTTTTAACTTAACCTGGACCGTCTGTTTTAACTAACATGTTATTATTAATGGTTAAGTATTATCCCTTCATGTTTTAGACTTAACTCCATTCCATTATCACAACCTGATGGTTAAGTGTTCAGGTTTACTTAACCCTACGGTCTACCCAGCTAACATATCAAATTGGCTAAGTGTATTAGATTTTACTTAACCCCAACCTCTAGTCTAGTTAACATGTTAGTTTGGTTAAGTATTTTCTTAGTTACTTAACCCCTACAAATATGGTCTTGCAACCATAAGTTTGGTTAAGTGTTCCTATGAACTTAACCCTCCCATTCTAATTTAACTGTGTTAAGTGTTAGTATGAACCTAACCCCACCCATCAGTCTAGTTATCATATTGAACTGGTTAAGTGTCTTAGTTAACTTAACCCTACTATTCTTGTTCTAGCTTTAACTAAATAAATTAAAGCTGCTACCACTTACATAAGACATGTATTGTTGCGAATACTGGATGTGCCGGTTGGTTCCGGGCAAGTTTACATCGCAACTCAGTCTAACCTCGGGTTAGGCATATTCGTGTTTTCTAAGTTCAAAGGGTTTCAATTTATTTTCAAATCAAGTTTTGAAAGTAACCATCCCGTTCGTCGGATCAGTTAGGGATAGCCAGGGAGAGCAGGAAACTTGTATTTTCCAAACTCAAGCCTAGACACTATCCTCTCTGTCACCCTAGAAATTTTTGGCTTATTATTAAAAGAGATGTCATTAATAAACCTTTAATTTGCCTAAATTCACATTTCCTTATTTAGGCTAGATTCTATAGGTAAATTATTCCTAATTTACTTATTTCCCAATTACTCTTTTAATGTAAATTGTCTACATTTATTTCTATGGCCCATTTCCCTTCCTAAATCATATTTATGCTTTTTGGTATGTAAACTATACCAAATTAAGTGTCACTAACCATGATTTTTCTAAACATGACAGTTATTCCCAATTATGGTCAATTTCACATTTATGCCAATATACTTACCGTGCCGAATTAGCTAATCCAATTCCGATTTAACATTCTAATTCAAGTCAAACTAGACTTATTACTCTAGTTCCCTATTCATGTAAATGCTAGATTTACGGGTCAATACTAGATTCAATTTACACATCTTATAATTCATGTCGAATTTATCCAATTTGCATTTCTATGAACATGCCACAATACATGTTCCCAATTTATGCCAATTCCAAGTTAAACTATATTTTAGTGAATTTCATATTTTGCCCCAAATCGCATTCCCACCGTTCGTATAATCGTGTTTCAATCTAGATAAATCTAGATTCCTAGTAAATAGGGAATGAACCAAAGAATGCTATGAAAAGGGTAGATATAACAACTGGCATAATGTGGTTTTGAATAACGACGTAGGTTCAAGAACATGGGTAGACCTAACTTAATAGGTAAATTCCCAAGGTCTAAAACCAAAGAAAACCAAGGACAAGCAGAATAAATAATCGGGTTTAGACCCAATCTCATAATCACAAAACTTAAGCAACATTTTCCTAGTCATGAATCATAGGTGTTTAATCACAGATGTCCTTGTTATGTCATAGGCAATAGTTTATGTTTTCTAATCAAAGGCATAGGTTTAGTCAAGGAAATAATCCTCATAGTCACAGTCACAGTCATAGGCAATGTTCGTAGTCATAGACAATGTCCATAGGCAAATGTTCATAGTCAAAGAGGCATATGGTTCTAAGGTCCATAGTTTCATAGTCACAGTCTTATTTGTCCTTGAATCACAACAGTTCTTAATTAGGTCCAAGAGTATAGGCACTGATTCAAATAGAGAGAGAGAGAGAGATTTGGCATATTCTTTTATTCCTTTAATTTCATGTCACGAATAGAGGAAAAACGTTCAAATCTAGAAACATCTGACTTACAGAGATTAGATTAGAATAGAAAGATGGCGTTGCTATGATTCGTAGAAAAACAGTCGTTCGAATCTTCACTTAAATTCTAGCTTGAATCTCCTCTTTGAAAGTCTTTGAGCAGCACCTCCTCGTCTTGATTTATTTTATATATATATTATTTATTTATATATTTTCTCAGAGGCAGCATAAGGATAGAAAAGAATTGTGAATAGAGAAGAAGACCAGGGCTGTTTATATAGTGTTAGGCGGACGAACCTGGTCAGAAAGCGTGACCAAATACATCAGAATGAACCAGAGCAGAAAGCTGGAAAAACAGGGGGGGTCGACCCCTAGGTCGACTATGTAGTCGACCTGGGTGCCCCAGGTCGACTACCCAGTCGACCTGGGTAGCCCAGGTCGACTACCCTGTCGACCTGGGTGTCTTGGGCGGGAAAATTCCCGCCCTGGCCAATCCGGCCCGATTTTGAAATTTGAATTTCGCTGAATCTTCCGGAGGCCATATCTTCCTCATACGTACTCCGATTTACGCAAACTCGGACTCGTTTTCATGCAGAATTCCGAGACGAACGCAATGGCGTAGCCCATTTCCCTTGATTTTGATTTTAACTTTTAATTCTGCCTTGATTCGTGAATCTTAGTGTTGCGGAATTACGGGGTGTTACACCCAGTGTATTCCTCTCTAGAGGTACACTAGCGAAACGTGGTTCCATACCTTGTCATAGTTGGAAACCCATTACCCAATACGTGCTTGCGGTTTTGATTGTATACTACATATGTAGAACATGAGATGAAAGTGTTTCTACTAGATGATTATTATTTTGTGATTGATAGACATTATAATAATATCATGAGAGTTTTGATATAAAGATTGATTTTGGATTCTCATAAGGGAAAAACCCGTTCCGTTATACGGCGTGGTCTTATGAGATATCGTTTACTTGTTCGAATTGTTTTAAACTGTTTTACTCATACCAGTCCCATGACTGACCCGGAGTTTATTTTGTTTTCCCTAAACTCTTGGGCGCCCAATTTTGTATGGGCAGTCAAGTAGTCAGGAATTTACAGATATACTGGAAGAGCTTGGAGCAGGCGGCTTCAGGATTTTTATAGCTATGGTTATTTCCGCTGTGTTGTAAGTGTTGTACTCTGATAATGTTATTGTATACATATACTGGTTTTATTTCAAGGGTATGTTATCTATTATATGTTGTTCGTTCCGCTGTGAGATTCGTGTTACTCTGATGTTGTGTTCTTCTTCTTCTATTCTTAGTTTCTATCTTATCTATTCTCACCCTCTAATTCCTTTCATTAACTTTTCAGATTTTCCGATGTTTGGTTAGTCGTTGTTGAGTTTATGGCGATAACCAAAGTCGACAAATTTCCGGGTCGTTACAGTTGGTATCAGAGCTTAAGTTAAGTGATTTACCTTGGCTTTGTGGCATGACTCAGTAGAGATGGGGTTTGTAATACCCTAGATTGAGTTTGAGTGTATATATACGAGTGAACATATTTGTAGATGATATAAAAATAATTTTATATTGTGAAGATTTATTGGTTGAGTAGTTTATGAGTTGGTCGATCAGTTTGATCGACTGTATTGGTAGGAGTTTATAAACACTCGAATACGATGGGTCGACACGATATGTTTTGAAAAGAGGGTAAACTAAAATAAGTTTACCCTAAGGTATATCTTGATATAGAGAAGATATATATATCAAAATTATAATATAGTGGTTATATTGGTTGTTATTATAATCGAGTAAAGATTATAAATTAAATGGTTATGTAATTAACCAATCAGAATTCATATAAGTGAAATACGTGAAATCAGATGAGTTAAATCTGAAATTTAAACCAGAAATTGAATAAAAATTCTGGAAAAATTGGATAAGTGTTTGTAAATGGATTTGGATTAAAAATAAGGAAAATTTAAGATCCTGGGAGATTATAAATTGTTTTACAAGCAGTGTGAATTATATTTTGAAATGAATTTCAAAGTGGAAATGTTTAAAAATGGTTTTATAGTATTGAACTCACTTCGATCGCTGGAAAATAGATTCTGATGATTACAGCTGCATCATCAGTATTCATTTTCGAGTTGTAAGTGATGAATTACTAGCAGAGGTACTGTTTTGAATTTGTTTTGGGAAAGAATAAGTTGTGTTGAATTTCAAAAAGGAAAATTTGATTTTTGAAAAGAGTAAACTGTTTAAAAACTCCCAGGCAAAGACTGTTTGAATTAAAAACAAATTTAATAGAAATTTGTGAAAGCAAATTTGAATTAAAGTAAAGCCAGTAAAGTGGTAACTGAGATTGAATTAGAATGATATCAAGACAAACTGGATTGTGAGATTCAAATTTGAAGTGTAATGTGATAATCAAGTTAAGAGTTGGGAATCGAGAAGAAACTCGAGTTGAAATGATATTTGGCTTGGATATAAACGAATGGTTGTGTTGTGGATAAAAGCAGATTGCAATTTGATTGGGATGACCCTTGTATCCGCTGAATTGACAGCAGGTGAAAGTGATAGAGTTGATATGCCCGACAAAAAGGTACAAATTTATATTCGATATAAGCTTGAGATTTATGAGCCGAATTGGCAAGCCGCTTGGCTGTTTGATTTTCTTTTGGGTTGGAGATGGCCCAAAGTGGCGAGTTGGAGATTGAGGTATTGACCAGTACAAAGGAGGTGCTAGCGATTTTTTTTGAAAAGTTAAGGCGTTAGAAAATTTTCAGGATTTTTGAAAATTTTCGTTGATAAGAATTAATCAATATTTAATTGAATTTAAATTAGTTCAATTGAAAACTGAAGTTAAGAAGTCAACAAATAAGTTCTAACCAGTTAGTAGGGTTTGATTTCTACCTTAGCAATTTCGAGGACGAAATTATTTTAAGTGGGGAAGAATGTAATGACCCGCATTTTTAGTAATATAATAATTAATTAATTTAATTATTTAAAGGGCGATTAAAATGGATTTCATGGTTGTTGAATTAAATAATAGTGAATATATAATTTAAAATAATAATTAAATAATATATTAAATTCTGAAATAATCAGAATTGGCTGAAATGACAATATGGTGTGAATTGGGAAATTCAAAATATATATATTTCAGTTTAGGATTGAATGACAATAACGAATATATTATATAAACGAAGTTTGAATGTATAATTATATTATAATTATAATCGAGCTCGAAATGGCTTTGCAGTTCGTAAATTGGCGATTCGAACTTCAACTGAATGTACCGGGTTCATTTTAAGCCGGATTTCTGTGAAACAAGAAACGTGTGGAGCTGGTGAAGTATATTTTTCTAGTGGAAGAGAAAAATCAGGATTTCGTCATGTATATTTTGATTTATGTCCAAATTAAATATTCAGAAAAACAGCGGTATATTCGTTCGTGGCCATAACTGTAATAACCCGGAAATGCGAGCCAGTTTAAAATTTTAATTTTGGCAATTTTAATGAATTTTGAATATTTAAAAAGAAGTATTTTAAATAATAATGACGAGAAATTTATTTTGAATAGAATTAGAACGTATATATTTATATACGTCGTCGTTAGAATATAAATAATTATTTATAATTATAAAAGGAATTGAAAATGGCGCGGTAGTTCAATAATTCGGTTTCAAAATTCAAATGAGTGTACAGGATTCAAAATAAACCGGATTTTAGTGAAACAAAAAATAATAGGATCTATTTGAGAATATCTTTCCAATGAATCCAAAAAATTAAAGTTTCATAGCGGGAATCAAAAGATATGTCCAGTTGAAAATTCTGAATAGTCGCTATGGAATTCATGCCCTTAAAAATGGAAATTTTGCAAACGACCACGGATTTCGACGAAACCACTTTTGTTGGATCCGTGATGTCAATTTATTGCTAGATTTCAATTTTCATAATTTTTCGATTCAATATGTGAGCGTGGCAAAGGAAAACGCGTTTGACCAGTTTCAGTTGATTTTAATCGACTGGAAAATGGCCATTTTTCAAACGATCTCAGAATTCGACGAGACTAGTTTTGTTAGGACTATATCGTCAATACGAAGCTAGAAAATATTTTTTGGGAATTTTTCTAGTTAGTATGTGGCCCCGGTAAAGTGAAATGCGCGTTCAAATTCAATATATAGAGTTATATGTTGATTTTGACGAAAACTGATCGAAACGATCGAATCAGCTTACGTGACATATCCCATTGTGTTCAGAATGAGGGTAATTAGCTATGGACGACAGGCGGTGGGTCTCGTTTCGAGTTCGAGTGAAAAAGCTACTTTTAGTGGAGATAAAAATTAATTAAATATATAATATTAAAGCTTGGTCAACCCCCCCTCTTATACCTTCTTCCCCTTTTACCCGTTCATTCAGTTTTTAAAAAAAAAAGAAAAAAAAAGAAAAAGGAAAAAATCGATCTCACGCCCACCTGGAGAACCTCGTCGCCGCTCCCCTTGCAAACACGCCGACGGCTTCCCCTTCCCCCTCCTCCTCCCTCCACCGGCGATCCTCGTCGCCCTCCCCTTCTTCCCCGCGAACCAGAAAACCTCCAATTCCCCAAAACAAGACCACGACGATCCTCCGATACCTCGCCCACCCCCTCCCTCTGGCCATAGACTCGCCACCGTTCGCCTCCTCCGCCCTCTTTCCGCCTCTGACCCCAATGCGCCACCGTCCTACGAACCAATCCCCTCCCTTCGACAGCGAATTTCGGCCCCATCCTCCCTCTTCAGTCAGCAAACACCAACGCCAGAGCTCCGTTCAGGCGACAGTCAGCGGGAAATAACAGTAAGTTTTAAATTTAATTTATATTTGCTTAGGTAATATAAAATATGGTTTTTGTAAGAAAGGTAATTATAGAAGAACTGATTTTTATTATATATGTGAAAAAGATTCGATCTTTAATGTAGGAAAAGTATGATTTTGAATAACATAAAAAGGTAAGAATTAGATTTTATAATAAAGATTAGATTTTTATTTAGGTAAAGTTTATGTTTTTATTCAGGTAAAGATTGGATTTTTATAAATGTAAAGAAGTGATTTTTAATCTATGAAAGACGATATTTTGATATAATGAAAGGCGTGATTTTTATATAATGTAAAAGTTAAAAATATAATTTTTATAATATCTGAAGAAGAAAAATATGATTTTTATTATTTTTGAAAAGGCGAAATCTTTATATAGAGAATAGCGTGACAAAATTATAATCTTTATTATATGAACATCGATGTAAAAATAGAATTTTTATCTATATAGTAGCGATGTAAAAAAATAGAATTTTTATCTATATAGTAGAGATGTAAAAATAGAATTTTTACCCATATGGAGTGATTATAAAAATATGATTTTTATATACATGGCAACAATATAAAATTGTGATTTTTATATATGTAGTGGCTACAGGTAACGAAAGTGACAAAAGGCGAGAACGGCGAAGACTTCTACATTTGAAGTGTCGTGGAGTTGGGATAGCTTTGGTGAGAACTTCTCACTTTAAATTTCTTTTTCTAGTTATATAAATACTAGGATGCAGACGGTGTTTAGTAGCACCCGACACCATCGTCCACAGACCATGGACTTGTTTGTTTGGTTGTGTAGTTGGTTAGATTATTTGATTTGAATTTGATTGTTTGGTGAAATGGAATGGATTTGATTGATATATGTATGGCGTGGGCCATTATTAGACTGGGGATAAGGCTAGGCCTTGTCCCGTTTCTAGTATCGTGCCGTTATGCCGCCGAAATTTTCTAAAATAAGTTAGAAAAATAAAGATATCATTTTATTTAAGAAATGAACCGAATAGAATATTCATAGGTTGAATAAAATAATTTGGTCGTTAAAAATATAATATTTAACGTGAACGTGAATAAATAAATATTCATTTACAAACCGGACGGTTTATTTATGTACACCCATTTGAAGGACATTGATTGGGACGATAAATTTTACACATCGCCCAACTGCACAAATAAAATCTGTGTTTGATTGTTTGAAACCCCACACGGGTATTGGGATAAAATACGGCATACACTAATCCCAATAATTAGTTGTATGTCGATCGATGGATCGACAGGCTGTTATAAGCGTTAGATATCTATATTTGATGCTTATATAGTGTAGTGCACTTTGGATGATGGTTGATTATTTATCGTTGCTATTATATACATGTGTTGTATGGAATCCATATAATTAACTTTATATGGTAATTGATTGGGCCTCATTCCAATTTGAAAATAAAGAATATTATAAAATAAAGGTTCATGTGTTGACCGTACTCATCCGTTGAGATTAGTCATGTGTTGAACGAAATATTTTAACAATAAAATTTACATCTTTATCATATATAAAATTAGAAACTAACTGGAAAATAGATAAGATGAGTGGTCTCCTGGATATTGATCTGATGTTGGTTTCGGCCTTCGGGGTTAATATTCAGGGAATCGTTCTCTTACTAATTTATGGTTGGAGTCTGATTTGAAATCAAACGACAGATACCATAATTTTTATAAAATATATTAAATAACAAAAATAGTCACACGTGGACAGTACTCATTCGTTGAGATTAGTCATGTGTTGACAAAAATATAGAGTCATGTATTGAAAGAAATATAGATTCATTGGTTGAATAGAATAACGAAGTTATTGAAAAATATAAAGCCGTGTTGATTAGAGATGCGCTATTTTGACGCGAACGATATTTATATCGATTATATTCGTTTTATAATGAATATTGAAAAGAGATAAAAATCGAATATTTCTAAAATGAATTCGAATTGAATTGAATAGAAAATGAATTCGAATTGAATTGAATAGAAAACGAATTCGAATTGAATAGGAAACGAATTCGAATTGAATTGAATAGGAAACGAATTCGAATTGAATTGAATAGGAAACGAATTCGAATTGAATTGAATAGGAAACGAATTCGAATTGAATTGAATAGGAAACGAATTCGAATTGAATTGAATAGAAAACGAATTCGAATTGAATTGAATAGAAAATGAATTCGAATTGAATTGAGTAGAAAATGAATTCAAAATTGAATTGAATTCAATTGAAAACGAATTGAAATAGATTTGAATTGAAATCAAATAGAAATGAAGGTAAAACGAATTTATAAGAAAAAAATTCAATTTTGATTTGAATTTGAAATGGAAGTTGAAATTGTTTTGAAATGAATTTAAAACGATTTATAAAATTCGTTTTAAATAGAAATCGATGAAATATATATTATATATATTATATATATAATATAATGGCTTGAATAGAACGCGTCGCGCTGCGGCAGTTCGCGAATTTCGACCATTGACTTCGAATGGACATTACGGGAGATCCGGCCGTCGGATTCTCCTAAAACCGGAACCATTGGGTTCGTATCGAAAAGAGCTTTCTAACGAATATTAGAAATTTGAAATCTAACAGTTGGATTTGGAGATACGTCCAAATCAAATTTGGAAAAGGTCGCTGTAAGTGCAGTTCGATGGCCGTTGTTGGAAATCGACTGTATGGGCCTCGATAAATTTACCAAAAATAGTGATAATTTGTGTAAAATCATAAGAAATGATTTGAGAAGAACTGGGATGAAAAATCCCACATTTGAAAAGACAAAAATAGATTTTTATCGAAATGAACTAGTTTTGAACTAAAATTAAAAACCATTTATTTTTAAATAAATAAATTGGATTTGAAATAGGTTTTAAATAACCATAATTTCTAATATATATAATTGGAATTGAACTAGAATTGATTTATGGGTTTATCGTGAACGGTGTTTTAAATAACATTTGTTCTTTAACCCGATAATAAATAGAATGTGATTTGGGTTTATCGTGAACTGTGTTTTAAATGGCATAAGTTCTTTAACCCAGTAAAGGGAGTTTTAATGAATCTGCAATTATATTGAAATGTGAATTGATAATTTAAATTATCAAAATTGGAAAATGATCGAGAATGGAGTATCACCAGTTTTGCTCCAAAGCGATAGTCAAATCTTTAATTAGATTTGAACGTGGAATGGTAACTAATTTTACCGATAACACTGTGGTGTTAGATATGGAGTATTACCAGTTTTGCTTCAGGGGATGAATAGGTTGGGATTGGGAAATAAAATAAATAATTACTTCGGTGCGGTTCGCTAATCTCGACTAGTTTGGAAAACCATAATTTGGTTTGAAATGACATCCAAAGGAAGATTAAAGAATAAATTTAAAGAATTTATCTTTGATAAAATTAATGGGAATCTTTCCCTAAGAATGTGAAATTTAAAAACTAACTGTAGGTTAGCCAAGAAGAATGGTTTCTTGGGTATTGATCTGATGTTGGTTTCGGCCTTCGAGGTTAATATTTGGGGAATTGTTCTCTTGTTGATTTACGGTTAGTGGCTGCTAAATTGGAATGAGGCGTATGTTGTGTTTGTGTAACATTTGTTTATTATATACGCGGGTTGTTCGGAAAGGCCGGGTTTATACCCATTCTGAATAACCGATTCGACGATATGTCGAAGATGAAGACGGTGGTTGAAGACCGGAAGTCTTCACATCGTTTGGGTGATTACTGATGATCTTGATTGGGCTGTACACCCAAGATGAGGGAATCAGTTGGTGGTCGTCCAGACGTACTTGGATATCGATGGGTATGCGAGGAAAGTGCCTCTGGTTTCGTTCAAACCCGGAACGAACTTGTAAATGGAATGTGTGTCTGACATTGGATTTTATTCTGTGTTGATTGATCTCTATTAAATATACATCTGTTTGGCAGCGGAGAATTTATTCTCCTGCTTAACGCCCTTCTCTGAGATGTACGAGCTCAGAGGTTGTATATCGATGGACATCAGTCGCATGGCATGAATTGCCTGTGTGGCACGCCTAAGTGGCAATTGATCAAGGCTTCTGTTGAAAAGCAAAGTCTTGTGGTTGATGATCTAAGCACGACCTTTGTGGCGTAGCTTTGTGTATAACGTGAATTCGCGAGCCTCACACCTCAGTATGAGTTAAAAACGGGATAAGGACTGCAGGGAGAGCACGACGTTTCTTTCTAGCTTTGGTGGTGTCAATGACTTACCAGCCCTGACATTTATATACTTTTCACCTATGTGGTTGTTGGATGAGGCGCCTCGATTTTAGGTCTGTAAGGACCGGGAAACGTGTGTTCAGGAATAATTAATCCTCAAACGTAAGAGAGGACCGGCCCTGAAGCATCCAAGGGTTACCCTGAGTGTGTAGTCCTGGGACATTTGCTAGAGTGTCTCGAAGCGGAGAGGAGCTTGCCCCTTGCCTCGACTCATGACGGAAATCCAATTTCCAATACGAGATATTTCGGCTTTATTTGTAGAGCCTAGTATGGCGACATAGTAGCATGGGATGCTATGTCGTCTATGATTGATATTTATGATTGAAATTGTTTTGACACTATACACTTATTATAGTATCAAATGATTTGTTTTTAAACGTACCAAGCATGTTTGGCTGTTATAAGGTAAAACCCTATCCTCCGGCTTGCGTTGCATTGTGTGATGGGACCTGGGTCTTATAATAGCTTCATTTTTCGAAAAAGCATTGCGCTGTTTATTCTATGCATTGGTATTCTTGCGAGGAAACCCGTTCCGTGTTATATGGCGTGGTCCCTTGAATTAATCTCTTTTAAAGTAAAGTTTTAAATAACTGTTTTAGTTCTCACACCAGTCACATGACTGATCTGGAGTTTATTGTTTTAACCTAAACTCTGGGTGCCCCTATTTCCACACGGGCAGCTAGTAGTTTTGGTTTTGCAGATTTATATTCACATGATCCTGGTTTACAGCTGGAATGATATCCGGAAAGCTCTGTATCCGTATATCACCTTCAGTTGTGCTTTGTATTATTTTTCCGCTGTTATGTAATTTATTGTAATCTCTGATATTTGTCGAATGTAATTTATTTATTTATACTCTGTATATTCTTGTATCTGATGGAATTGTTGTAATAACAATGAAATGTTCTTCTGTCTGCGTTCCAATTTGTCGTGTTCTCAAAACGATCAGGGGTTTCGAACGGTCTAGATCGGTTTAACGACTGATTCAGATCGAGAGAAATTCCTTGCCGTTACATTTGGTATCAGAGCTTTGGTTTACAGAGATCGAGAACAAGACACATTAGAACCATACGAAAGAATTCATCAGATATTGGATTAGTAATATCCAATTAGAATGACTCGTTAGAGATAGGATCAGTAGTATCCTAGAACGAGTGTAAAGAGTATATTTTTCAAATGAAAACAATTTTGTTTGAAATTTAAACCATTTTATACGTATTTGAATATTTATTTATTTTGAATTTGGACAATCCAATATATAAAGATTTTGCATATACGCGTCATGAACGTATATTCGAAGTTTTAATATACTGGATAGATATAGAATCACATTCTAGACACCCGGAGATGATTCTGATGATTGATATATCATCATCAGAATTTGTGTTCGTGTTTCGAAGTTGTGATATCTATATATTTCCATTAGACTGGTGTGAGAACCAAAACTAATATAGCTAGAATACATTGTTGTGATTTGGCATCAAAACATGATTTTTTGTATATATATCAAAATTATGAATTTGAAACGTTAATTCACTAATTGATTGATGTTTGTGTTGTTTGTTTATTTGTTTAATAATTTTGAACCATTTAGCCTAATTAAATCAAATATTGAATTGCATTGAAAATTGGTCACATTTGCTTGCATATACATGTACTTACATTGAACAAGTCATAGCAAGGAGGCTAGAGCAGAGAATAAAATTTGTTTGCCCGACAAATAGGTACATATTTACTATAATTTACTGTTTTGTTTGGGTGATGATGATTTTATGAGCCTATTGGCTAGCCGCTTGGCTTTTTCTTTTTCTTTTTGAGATCAGAGGTCCTGTATGGAAATTTCGGGATTTTCCCGGTGCTCCCGGTGCAGGGGAGGTTATGGCGAAATTTTTCGAAAATTTAGGGTGTTAGCCAAATTTTTGAAAAATTTGAAAAGTTCTTAGAAACTGAAAAGTTGAAGAACTTAAGCCGTAAAGATGACAAAGGAAGTTGAGTTGAATTGTTAAACTACTTTCGGCTTCGTTCCTTTTCGGGGACGAAAAGTTTTAAGTGGGGGAGATTGTAATAACCCGGAAATGCGAGCCAGTTTAAAATTTTTATTTTGGCAATTTTAATGAATTTTGAATATTTAAAATGAATTATTTTAAATAATAACGACGAGAAATTTATTTTGAATAGAATTAGAACGTATATATTTATATACGTCGTCGTTAGAATATAAATAATTATTTATAATTATAAAAGGAATTGAAAATGGCGCGGTAGTTCGATAATTCGGTTTCAAAATTCAAATGAGTGTACAGGATTCAAAATAAACCGGATTTTAGTGAAACCAAAAATAATAGGATCTATTTGAGAATATCTTTCCAACGAATCCAAAAAATTAAAGTTTCATAGTGGGAATCAAAAGATATGTCCAGTTGAAAATTCTGAATAGTCGCTATGGAATTCATGCCCTTAAAAATGGAAATTTTGCAAACGACCTCGGATTTTGAAGAAACCACTTTTGTTGGATCCGTGATGTCAAGTTATTGCTAGATTTCAATTTTCATAATTTTTCGATTCAATATGTGAGCGTGGCAAAGGAAAACGCGTTTGACCAGTTTCAGTTGATTATAATCGACTGGAAAATGGCCATTTTTCAAACGGTCTCAGAATTCGATGAAACTAGTTTTGTTAGGACTGTATCGTCAATACGAAGCTAGAAAATATTTTTCGGAAATTTTTCTAGTTAGTATGTGGCCCCGGTAAAATGAAATGCGCGTTCAAATTCAATATAAAGAGTTATATGTTGATTTTGACGAAAACTGATCGAAACGATCGAATCAGCTTACGTGACATATCCCATTGTGTTCGGAATGAGGGTAATTAGCTATGGACGACAGGCGGTGGGTCTCGTTTCGAGTTCGAGTGAAAAAGCTACTTTTAATGGAGATAAAAATTAATTAAATATATAATATTAAAGCTTGGTCAACCCCCCCTCTTATACCTTCTTCCCCTTTTACCCATTCATTCAGTTTTTTTTTTTTTTAAAAGGAAAAAATCGATCTCACGCCCACCTAGAGAACCTCGCCGCCGCTCCCCTTGCAAATGCGCCGACGGCTTCCCCTTCCCCCTCCTCCTCCCTCCGCCGGCGATCCTCATCGCCCTCCCCTTCTTCCCCGCAAACCAAAAAACCCCCAATTCCCCCAAACCAGACCACGACGACCCTCTGGTACCTCACCGACCCCCTCCCTCTGGCCATAGACCCGCCACCGTTCGCCTCCTCCGCCCTCTTTCCGCCTCTGACCCCAACGCGCCACCCTCCTACGAACCAATCCCCTCCCTTCGACAACGAATTCCGGCCCCATCCTCCCTCTTCGGTCAGCAAACACTAGCGCTACAGCTCCGTTCAGGCGACAGTCAGCGGGAAATAATAGTAAGTTTTAAATTTAATTTATATTTGCTTAGGTAATATAAAATATGGTTTTTGTAAGAAAGGTAATTATAGAAGAACTGATTTTTATTATATATGCGAAAAAGATCCGATCTTTAATGTAGGAAAAGTATGATTTTGAATAACATAAAAAGGTAAGAATTAGATTTTATAATAAAGATTAGATTTTTATTTAGATAAAGTTTATGTTTTTATTTAGGTAAAGATTGGATTTTTATAAATGTAAAGAAGTGATTTTTAATCTATGAAAGACGATATTTTGATATAATGAAAGGCGTGATTTTTATATAACATAAAAGTTAAAAATATAATTTTTATAATATCGGAAGAAGAAAAATATGATTTTTATTATTTTTGAATAGGCGAAATCTTTATATAGAGAATAGCGTGACAAAATTATAATCTTTATTATATGAACATCGATGTAAAAATAGAATTTTTATCTATGTAGTAGCGATGTAAAAAAATAGAATTTTTATCTATATAGTAGCGATGTAAAAATAGAATTTTTATCCATATGGAGTGATTATAAAAATATGATTTTTATATACATGGCAACAATATAAAAATGTGATTTTTATATATGTAGTGGCTACAGGTAATGAAAGTGACGAAAGGCGAGAACGGCGAAGACTTCTACATTTGAAGTGTCGTGGAGTTGGGATAGCTTTGGTGAGAACTTCTCACTTTAAATTTCTTTTTCTAGTTATATATATACTAGGATGCAGACGGTGTTTAGTAGCACCCGACACCATCGTCCACAGACCATTGACTTGTTTGTTTGGTTGTGTAGTTGGTTAGATTATTTGATTTGAATTTGATTGTTTGGTGAAATGGAATGGATTTGATTGATATATGTATGGCGTGGGCCATTATTAGACTGGGGATAAGGCTAGGCCTTGTCCCGTTTCTAGTATCGTGCCGTTATGCCGCCGAAATTTTCTAAAATAAGTTAGAAAAATAAAGATATCATTTTATTTAAGAAATGAACCGAATAGAATATTCATAGGTTGAATAAAATAATTTGGTCGTTAAAAATATAATTTTTAACGTGAACGTGAATAAATAAATATTCATTTACAAACCGGACGGTTTGTTTATGTACACCTATTTGAAGGACATTGATTGGGACGATAAATTTTACACATCGCCCAACTGCACAAATAAAATCTGTGTTTGATTGTTTGAAACCCCACACAGGTATTGGGATAAAATACGGCATACACTAATCCCAATAATTAGTTGTATGTCGATCGATGGATCGACAGGCTGTTATAAGCGTTAAATGTCTATATTTGATGCTTATATAGTGTAGTGCACTTTGGATGATGGTTGATTATTTATCGTTGCTATTATATACATGTGTTGTATAGAATCCATATAATTAACTTTATATGGTAATTGATTGGGCCTCATTCCAATTTGAAAATAAAGAATATTATAAAATAAAGGTTCATGTGTTGACCTAACTCATCCGTTGAGATTAGTCATGTGTTGAACGAAATATTTTAACAATAAAATTTACATCTTTATCATATATAAAATTAGAAACTAACTGGAAAATAGATAAGATGAGTGGTCTCCTGGATATTGATCTGATGTTGGTTTCGGCCTTCGGGGTTAATATTCAGGGAATCGTTCTCTTACTAATTTATGGTTGGAGTCTGATTTGAAATCAAACGATAGATACCATAATTTTTATAAAATATATTAAATAACAAAAATAGTCACACGTGGACAGTACTCATTCGTTGAGATTAGTCATGTGTTGACAAAAATATAGAGTCATGTATTGAAAGAAATATAGATTCATTTGTTGAATAGAATAACGAAGTTATTGAAAAATATAAAGCCGTGTTGATTAGAGATGCGCTATTTTGACGCGAACGATATTTATATCGATTATATTCGTTTTATAATGAATATTGAAAAGAGATAAAAATCGAATATTTATAAAACGAATTCGAATTGAATTGAATAGAAAACGAATTCGAATTGAATTAAATAGAAAATGAATTCAAATTGAATTGAATAGAAAACGAATTCGAATTGAATTGAATAGGAAACGAATTCGAATTGAATTGAATAGGAAACGAATTCGAATTGAATTGAATAGGAAATGAATTCGAATTGAATTGAATAGGAAACGAATTCGAATTGAATTGAATAGGAAACGAATTCGAATTGAATTGAATACAAATCGAATTCGAATTGAATTGAATAGAAAACGAATTCGAATTGAATTGAATAGAAAATAAATTCGAATTGAATTGAGTAGAAAATGAATTCAAAATTGAAATGAATTCAATTTAAAAGGAATTGAAATAGAATTGAAATAGATTCGAATTGAAATCAAATAGAAATGATGGTAAAACGAATTTATAAGAAAAAAATCAATTTTGATTTGAATTTGAAATGGAAGTTGAAATTGTTTTGAAACGAATTTAAAACGATTTATAAAATTCATTTTAAATAGAAATCGACGAAATATATATTATATATATTATATATATAATATAATGGCTTGAATAGAACGCGCCGCGCTGCGGCAGTTCGCGAATTTTGACCATTGACTTCGAATGGACATTACGGGAGATCCGACCGTCGGATTCTCCTAAAACCGGAACCATTGGGTTCATATCGAAAAGAGATTTCTAACGAATATTAGAAATTTGAAATCTAACGGTTGGATTTGGAGATACGACCAAATCAAATTTGGATAAGGTCGTTGTAAGTGCAGTTCGATGCCGTTGTTGGAAATCGACTGTACGGGCCTCGATAAATTTATCAAAAATAGTGATAATTTGTGTAAAATCATAAGAAATGATTTGAGAAGAACTAGGATGAAAAATCCCACATTTGAAAAGATAAAAATAGATTTTTATCGAAATGAACTAGTTTTGAACTAAAATTAAAACCCATTTATTTTAAAATAAATAAATTGGATTTGAAATGGGTTTAAAATAACCATAATTTCTAATATATATAATTGGAATTGAATTAGAATTGATTTATGGGTTTATCGTGAACGGTGTTTTAAATAACATTTGTTCTTTAACCCGATAATAAATAGAATGTGATTTGGGTTTATCGTGAACTGTGTTTTAAATGACATAAGTTCTTTAACCCAGTAAAGAGAGTTTTAATGAATCTGCAATTAGATTGAAATGTGAATTGATAATTTAAATTATCAAAATTGGAAAATGATCGAGAATGGAGTATCACCAGTTTTGCTCCAAAGCGATAGTCAAATCTTTAATTAGATTTGAACGTGGAATGGTAATTAATTTTACCGATAACACTGTGGTGTTAGATATGGAGTATTACCAGTTTTGCTTCAGGGGATGAATAGGTTGGGATTGGGAAATAAAATAAATAATTAATTCGGTGCGGTTCGCTAATCTCGACTAGTTTGGAAAACCATAATTTGGTTTGAAATGACATCCAAAGGAAGATTAAAGAATAAATTTAAAGAATTTATCTTTGATAAAATTAATGGGAATCTTTCCCTAAGAATGTGAAATTTAAAAACTAACTGTAGGTTAGCCAAGAAGAATGGTTTCCTGGGTATTGATCTGATGTTGGTTTCGGCCTTCGGGGTTAATATTTGGGGAATTGTTCTCTTGTTGATTTATGGTTAGTGGCTGCCAAATTGGAATGAGGCGTATGTTGTGTTTGTGTAACATTTGTTTATTATATACGCGGGTTGTTCGGAAAGGCCGGGTTTATACCCATTCTGAATAACCGATTCGACGATATATCGAAGATGAAGACGGTGGTTGAAGACCAGAAGTCTTCACATTGTTTGGGTGATTACTGATGATCTTGATTGGGCTGTACACCCAAGATGAGGGAATCAGTTGGTGGTCGTCCAGACGTACTTGGAGATCGATGGATATGCGAGGAAAGTGCCTCCGGTTTCGTTCTGACCCAGAACGAACTTGTAAATGGACTGTGTGTCTGACATTGGATTTTATTCTGTGTTGATTGATCTCTATTGAATATACATATGTTTGGAGGCGGAGAATTTATTCTCCTGCTTAACGCCCTTCTCTGAGACGTACGAGCTCAGAGGTTGTATATCGATGGACATCAGTCGCATGGCATGCCTGTGTGGCACGCCTAAGTGGCAATTGATCAAGGCTTCTGTTGAAAAGCAAAGTCTTGTGGTTGATGATCAAAGCACGGCCTTTGTGGCGTAGCTTTGTGTATAACGTGAATTCGCGAGCCTCACACCTCGGTATGAGTTAAAAACGGGATAAGGACTGCAGGGAGAGCACGACGTTTCTTTCTAGCTTTGGTGGTGTCAGTGACTTACCAGCCCTGACATTTATATACTTTTCACCTATGTGGTTGTTGGATGAGGCGCCTCGATTTTAGGTTTGTAAGGACCGGGAAACGTGTGTTCAGGAATAATTAATCCTCAAACGTAAGAGAGGACCGGCCCTGAAGCATCCAAGGGTTACCCAGAGTGTGTAGTCCTGGGACATTTGCTAGAGTGTCTCGAAGCGGAGAGGAGCTTGCCCCTTGCCTTGACTCATGACGGAAATCCAATTTCCAATACGAGATATTTCGGCTTTATTTGTAGAGCCTAGTATGGCGACATAGAAGCATGGGATGCTATGCCGTCTATGATTGATATTTATGATTGAAATTGTTTTGACACTATACACTTATTATAGTATCAAATGATTTGTTTTTAAACGTACCAAGCATGTTTGGATGTTATAAGGTAAAACCCTATCCTCCGGCTTGCGTTGCATTGTGTGATGGGACCTGGGTCTTATAATAGCTTCATTTTTCAAAAAAGCATTACGCTGTTTATTCTATGCACTGGTATTCTTGGGAGGAAACCCGTTCCGTGTTATACGGTGTGGTCCCTTGAATTACTCTCTTTTAAAGTAAAGTTTTAAATAACTGTTTTAGTTCTCACACCAGTCACATGACTGACCTGGAGTTTATTGTTTTAACCTAAACTCTAGGTGCCACTATTTCCACACGGGCAGCTAGTAGTTTTGGTTTTGCAGATTTATATTCACAGGATCCTGGTTTACAGCTGGAATGATATCCGGAAAGCTCTGTATCCGTATATCACCTTCAGTTGTGCTTTGTATTATTTTTCCGCTGTTATGTAATTTATTGTAATCTCTGATATTTGTCGAATGTAATTTATTCATTTATACTCTGTATATTCTTGTATCTGATGGAATTGTTGCAATAACAATGAAATGTTCTTCTGTCTGCGTTCCAATTTTTCGTGTTCTCAAAACGATCAGGGGTTTCGAACGGTCTAGATCGGTTTAACGACTGATTCAGATCGAGCGAAATTCCTTGCCGTTACAATAACGGTTATTTAAAAATATTTGAATATCGGGTTTGAATTTAGACAAGGTTCTTTTGAGACGTAGTGATGATTTAATTTTTAGAATTTTACTGTAATTTTTAATTAATTAAATAAACAACTTTTTTTGGAGTATTTTGCACCCTATATCAATGTTGTGGGGTTTCACAATATAAGTTAATCTACCGATATTATTATATTTTCGGGATCGCGGCACCTCACTGAACACGACTGTATTTTTTATCTCAGTCTGCAACGCTCATATATGAATATAATTGTATGGAATGGGGGTGTGTAGCTTTTAAAAACATTAAAACAAATAGAAGAAATTCTCCTCCCTGTGTAATCATCTCGTCCACAACTACTGATAGGTTTCAACGCCTACTACGTCTACCTATACCGTGTTCCCTTAAGAACCAAATAAATCAAATATTATAAATACACAACGGAGCATTTTCTCTGTCTGAAACATTTGGGTCTCTTCTCAAAACATTTACTCAGTTTCTTTTCTTTCTTTGTTCAAATGAGTTGCGTATGTAAAGAAGAAAAGCCCCATTAATTTCAAAAAGAGAACGAGAGCAGTTTGTTCCTGGAAATGCGAAACTAGTACAGTAGTGAAAGGTTGGGAACGTGTAGCTCGGAGTGGAGAAGAAGGGCTTGCGAAGTGGGGTTCCATTTTATAGGGAGGGAAGGAGTTTAGGGAGAGCGATGGTCACACCAGGGCGCGGACGTGCTCGGGAAGGCATGAAAGGCAGAGTAGCGTGATTTTGGTGAAGCATTTGAGTTCACTATGACGTTGGGGTCTGGAAGAAGATAGGATTTTGTTTGGGAGAAGGGGTGTTGGTTGCGGCATGTAAAGGGTAGAAGTGATGGCAACAAGAATTTGTGTATACTGGAGGTTGCGTTTATCAGTAGGAGGGAGGACACATTAGCCTGTCAGGATTTTCTGCAAGTTCGGGTTCGACTTCATGATGTCGAGGACGGATTCAATTTATACTCAAATAACGACGTTGGATTATGGGTACTTTGTAGTGTGTTAGGATGTAAAAGGAGGATGAGAACGTACAGAAGTGCGGCATGCATTCTTGGGGAAGAAGAGGGGATGATGGTTTGGGCTTCACAGCTGGTTTGGGCTGAAGACAATATGGTGGAGAAGAATCAATATATTGGTGCGGGTGGGCTTTACAGGAGGAGATGGGCCGAGTTAAAAACATGAGACCCGGAAAGAAAAAAGGAAACACAAAAGAATAAAGTAAATGTTGGAGTAGGAGGGATGATATACGGATGGACGAGAATTGCAGGGTAGGGAGGATTTGTTCATGGAGGAACGGGCTCTACGGGGTGTGGAAGGTTATGGGCCGATGAATCAAAGGGGTAAGGCCCGATATAGAAATTAAATTCAAGTTTATTTAATTCAATAAGGTATATACGAATTTATAAATACTATATCTCGTTTATACATAGTCAGAATTGCGAACGGTCTGATCCATTGGAATCGTATGGACGGGAGCAACACGATGGAACTAACTGAGAGTGGATTAGAGCTCGTTACAATTTATAGCTGAATAAATTGTCCGTCTGAATCAAATCGAGCGATGGTTATCGTTATTAACGATGATCGTCCAATGTGAGTAAAACTCACCTACTTTGAACAGTTCTATTTTTATAATGTATATTTAGAACTGATAATGATCTGTTGATTGCTGTGTGTTAACTGTTTGGTTGAGTTGCTTGTGTATTGGTTGAAATTTTAGATAACTATATATATAAATCGTTAATCGAATATTGATTCTATTTATCAGAATATTTTATATTCGTGTTGTTTAACATCTGTGATGCAGGGAAACAGGTTGGAGGGATCCGACTGGATTCCTCAATATTTATAATACTGTTCTGTTCATATATTGTAATATATGATGTGATATATAATCTGTTTGATTATGTGTGTTTAAATGATATCGATCATTGTGGTTTGCCATTTTAAATATCATAAGAGACCCTGAGATGTAAAAGGGAATATTTCAACGTATATAGGATAAAGGAATTTTATAAAATCAACCGATTTTATAAAAGGAAATAATTTGAAAATAATTATTTAGAAAATAAATAGGAGATTATAAAGGAGAATATTTATTTAGATTAAATAGGATAAAGGAATATTTGTTTCGGAAATGAATAGAGTTAATCGATTAAAGTAAATCAAATAGAGTAAATCGATTAGAGTAAAACATACATAGTTATTCGGGATGAGATTCCATTTAGCACGACTTCTAGCGTAATTCGCAGGGCTGCAGATAGCCTACGGTGGTCGGATGTTTCCTGAGGGAATCAGGCGTAACCATTGTGATCGCTGCGATCTAGAGTTAAGCGAATGGAGTTAAATCGAATATAGTTATTCAAGATAGAGTTAAAACAGACATAGTTATTTGCATTAGAGTTAATCAAATAGAGTTAATCGAATAGAGGTAAAGAAATAGAGTTAAACAAGATTAGAAACTGACTAGAGATTAGTTAAGTTGATAGTTTTCTTAGTATCGATCTGATGTTGGTTTCGGCCTTCGGGGTTTATACTTAGAGAATTGTTCTCTTACTAGTTTACGGTTAGGGACTAATAGTTGTGGAATGATAGTGATATGTAAATAAACAATGGAAATGTTTCCACTATTAATAACATATATTTTCTAAATATAGAAAATAAGGAAATGTGAATATATATATATATATGTTGGTTGATTGATCCATATAATTTCCATCTGGAAATAATATCGTTGTTTGCACACATACTTTTCTTTGATAGTTAAATCATAGACTATCGAAGTTTTTGACCATTTTAACGTTGTTAATATGGAGAGACAGGTTGGATTATTATCCAAGAACCACTCTGTATTGGCATAAGCGTTGCGAATCATATATGCCAAAGATAATTGAAGACGGAGTACGGTGCAAGGGCTATTGTATAAGTCTTAGATAACAGTGCCTAAGATGGATATACTGAATAGTGCCTTCGGTTCATCCTGTTCCTGGATGACTTGTATGGATGAATGTCTGACATAGTATTTCCAGAAAAGTCACGTACATTGATTTCTTCAACCGTACCAAGAGTGGAAGCGGAGAAGGAAACTTCTTTAGCTAACACGTAATGTACTGTTGTAGGCGTCAATTAGTGATTTTCGATGGATCTGACAATGTGGCATTCGAAGTGAATCCGATGTGATGATAAAGCGTAACCTCAAGCCTCATCAACCGGGAAATGACAAAAATCGGGCAGGCAGCATGGCTATGTGGTTCGCACCTATTAGGGTATATAATCACCTGATCCAGAGTTTTCATTTACTTCTAAAATCCATTGTTGATGCTGTCCCATTCGGAAAATGGTTGCTGATCCCAACCGTTGGTGATATACATTCGATACACTCAAGCGAAATGAATGGTCGGTTATGTGTGGCCGGGTTGCAAGATGTTCTTGTTGAACCCAATGTATTCCTCTCTAGAGGTACACTAGAGAAAGGTGGTTCCATACCTTGTCATAGTTGGAAATCATTACCCAATACGTGCTTGCGGTTTTGATTGTATGCTATATATGTAGAACGTGAGATGAAAGCGTTTATGCTAGATGATTATTATATTGTGATTGATAGAAATTATAATAATATCATGAGAGTTTTGATATAAAGATTGATTTTGGATTCTCATAAGGGAAAAACCCGTTCCGTTATACGGCGTGGTCTTATGAGATATCGTTTACTTGTTCGAACTGTTTTAAACTGTTTTACTCATACTAGTCCCATGACTGACCCGGAGTTTATTTTGTTTCCCCTAAACTCTTGGGTGCCCAATTTTGTATGGGCAGTCAAGTAGTTAGGAATTTACAGATATACTGGAAGAGCTTGGAGCAGGAGGCTTCAGGATTTTTATAGCTATGGTTATTTCCGCTGTGTTGTAAGTGTTGTACTCTGATAATGTTATTGTATACATATACTGGTTTTATTTCAAGGGTATGTTATCTATTATATGTTGTTCGATCCGCTGTGAGATTCATGTTACTCTAATGTTGTGTTCTTCTTCTTCTATTCTAAGTTTCTATCTTATCTATTCTCACCCTCTAATTTCTTTCATTAACTTTCGGATTTTCCGATGTTTGGTTAGTCGTCGTTGAGTTTATGTCGATAACCAAAGTCGACAAATTTCTGGGTCGTTACACAAAGTATGGCTTATACTTATTATGGAACTCTAGGTATGCATTATCTTGTCAGGTTGTGGCAAGCATAGCTCTACTTAAGGTCTAAGTATGGTTTATACTCATTTTGGAATCTTAAGTATGGATTGTACTTAAGGAACTACAAACGGTCTTGTCAGGATGTGACAAAAGAAACCGAGTATGGATTATACTTGGTTTGAACTTCTTGCTATGGATTATGCCTTGAAGATTTGGCCCTTGGCAGGATGTGGCACATCTGTTTTACCTTTATTTCTGTATAGATATGGATTTCTCGAATTATCCAGAACACATCTTCCTTCAACCAGCAAGATATGTTCTGGAGGATAAAATGTTGACATGCTTTTTAATCAAAGCCGTCACATGTAAAATCTCTGGTTAACAATACGTTCAAGTATTAAGAACATCGTCATAAGACAAGAAGAGATTTGGTTGAAGTCGCATCATAATCAAAGAAAATCCTATCAAACGACCTCTTTTGGGCCCGAAAATAATGATTATGGTGCCTCGCACAATAAATCTTGTAGCCGTCTGAATTAGCTTCAAGTAGAGCTTTCATTTGGCTCAATCGGACTTACAGTTTGAAAGTTACGCCCATTTCTGTAAACACGCACAGAGTTGGAATAACTTGGTAACTTGGATTCTTGAAGCTTAGATCGGCTCCCCTCCCCACTCGACTCATGGGCCACCACCCTTCTCGTGGTGGATCCCTGGACCACGACCTGATCGAGGGCTCACCACCACCTGGCTCGTGGTGGACCCCAGGACCACGAACCACCATGGTTCGGCACTGAAATGCACTTCATCCTAGACTCGTGGCTCATGAAGAACTCAGCCTGCTCTGCCCACTCGCACTCGTGGACCATGACCACGAACCGCCTGTACCAGGGCAGTAGCAACTATGATTTTAACCTATTCTCATGCTATATCTTCCTCCTATCAACCCGGATCTCATCACACATGGCATGGCACAACTTGGAGAGGATTTCTCCACGTTTTCCACCTCATTTCGAGATTCTTGGTATGTGTGCCACGTGTTCCGCGAACCGCCTGCTGTAAATGGCTATAAATACACCATTCGAAGGCACTTTGAAGGATCTTTTGACTCTAACTCTTTACGGCTTCCAACATTGTTCTCTGCAAGGCTAGTGCACAACATAGAAGCCAAATTCGACATTATAACACAATGATATTGCTTATAATCCTCTAATTTCTTACACCTTTTTATTGTAAACACGAGGACTTTGTGTATAAATCTGAGAGAGTTGTACTGTAACTTCTTAGGATTTAGGAAGAGAAAAAGTGGACGTAGGGTTGGTTTGAGCCGAGCCACTATAAGAACCTCGTGTGACTCCTTTTATTTGACTGTTTCTACATTTTGTGATCTGTGATTGTCAGGACTTCAAACCGTATTTGGGTGTTAGCAACAAATTTTGGTCTAACACTCCCCTTGGTTGCCGCCCCTCTTCCCCCTCCACCACCGCCATTGGCCACTGCCACGTCCCTCCTCCTCCTCTTCTTTCTCTCTCCTTCTGTTTGCAAAAACCCAAGCTTCCAAGCCCTAACCACCACTACTGCTCCGGCTGCCACCCTACCACCACCAATGGCCTCCCCAAGTCCAGTCAGGCCCGTCGCACCACCTCGGGCCCCCATATCCGGCCGTGGGCCCCGCCTCCTCAAAATCCCTATTTTTCTCCAAAAATCTGTTTGCAAATAACCCCCTGTCACTATTTCTTCAATAACTTCCAAACCGTGCATTTCTAGCCGAAACTCCACAATACCAAAGTTGTAGATCTCGGTTTCTCTTTGATTTAGATATATAACAATCGAATTTTGGGGTTCGGAGTTGCCTGGAAAACACATCTAAAGATTGCAGACCTGAAGCAAAGATTCGCGATTTCCGGCGAATTGGAGCATTTTAGAAGAAAATCCACTAGGAAAATTTATCCGGAGTGGCGCGTTTGTGTTAGGGATAAAGTTTGGTGAATATTGGAGGCCATACGCAAATTCTAGAGTAAAAGAGGTGAATTCAAGTACAGGAAAAGACAAAATGGCGAGCGCGCGACAAGATTTTCTATATATGAAGAGTCGCGGCGTTTGGTTTAGCTTTTGGGTGAGAACTCACTCACTAAATAATTTTGTTAAGTTATTATTAGTAGTTAGTTAGGCATTTTTGGTTGCAAGTTAAAAATTGCATCATGTAGTGATATTATTCCCTTTGGAGTCCGATACATGAACTCTTCACAAATCCCTTGCATTAGAAGCGTTGTATGGATATTAGCGACGCTCACATTTCATACGTCGTGGATGGACACTTGTGGCGCCTAGCATTGGATGTTGAGTATTTATTTATGATTATTGTATGAAATTGATGGTTTATGATTGGTATTTGTTGTGTATGGCGCAAGCCAAGTTAGGAGAGGGGTGATGCACAGACATTATTCCAGTGCTACAATATAGCGCCATTATAATGGCGATTTTTTTTGAAAACATGCAATGTATAAAATTATACGTGCGATAGTTGAAATTGGAATAAATATTCATTTACAAGTCGGATGACTTCTTTATGTACACATATTTGAGTGATATTGGTTGTGACGATAATTTTTACAGATCGCCCAAGTGCACAAATAATAATCATTATTTGTTGGATGAAAACCCTGCGCGGGTATTGGGATAATATTTGACATGCACAAATCCCAATTGTTTAGTTGTATGTCAATCGATTGATTGACAGACTGTGGTGAGCGCTATTTATTTATTTTAATGCTTATACAGTTGTAGAATGCACTTTGGATGTTGCTTTAATGTTGAATGATTGTTTATCATTATTATTGAATGCATGCGATGTATGAAATCCATATAACTGAAATTATATGGTAATTGATTGAGTCACATTCCAATTTGGAAATAATGAATATTTTGAAATAATATTCAGTAAAGAATTAAATTATGATTTTGATGCCCGATTTTGGATAGACACAAAAATATTGAAAGTGAAGCCGAGTTAAGTAGTTAAACACCATTTTAACTCGAACGGCTTTAGCAATCGATGTCACTCATTTTATAATGAATACGAAAAGGATATGGATTTCAAAATCAGATATTTTGAAAATATTATTGTTTTGACATTATACTAGTAAGGAATATTCAATATTGATTTAAAATTGAAATGGAAGTTGGAATCGTTTTTAAAACGAATTTATAAAATACGTTTTGAATAGAAATAGACGAAATATATATTATATATATTTAAATGGTTTGGGTAGTACGCGCCGGGCAGCGACCGTTCGCGAATTTCAACCATTAACTTTGAATTGGCATAACGGGAGATCTGATTGTCGGATTCTCCTAAAACCGGAACCGTTGATTCATATCAAAAAGAGCTTTCGAATGCTAATAAGAAATTTGAAATCTAACGGTTAGATTTTAAGATATATCCAAATCAACAAGGAAAAGGTCGTTATGGATGCAGTTCGGTAGCCGATATTGGAAATCGACTATAAGGGCCTTATTTAAATTATTAAAAATATAAACAAATTAGGTAAAATCATAATAAATGATTTAAATGGAAAATTCCACGTTTGTAAAGATAAAATATATTTTTATCAAAATAAGTTGTTTATCAACTTAAGTAAAGAATTGAAAGGAATTGAAATGGTTTTAACAACCAGAATTTTCCAATGTATAAATTGGAATGAATTTGAGTGGAAATAATCTTAGGAATATTTCGATATTGGATTCCGTGATTATATGGATATTGTTGAGGAATTTGGAAGATATAGATATCATTATTTCAAATACGATATCCGTTGGTTTCAGAATTTGATATTAAATATAAGCCGATGAAACGACCCGAATTCGCTCGACCTCCGAAGAGACGGGAGAAAGCAGATTGTAATGAGAGCACGATGCATCAGAAAACAAACAACAGAACATTTCATTGCTATTACAACAATTTGCATCAGAGTACAAGAATATATCAGAGTATGAATAATTAATTTACATCGGGAAATATCAGAGTTTTACAAATTACAAAGCAGCGGAAAAATAACACATAAGTATAATGTGCAGCGGAAAAAATCAACTACCACAACTGAAGAAAATACGCAGATATAAATCCGTGCTTTGATCAACAACCACAAGACTTTGCTTCCAACGAAAGCCTTAATCATTTGCATCTTAGCATGCCACACTGACAATTCATGTCACACAACTGATGTCTATCAATATATAACCTCTAAGCTCGTACATCTCCGAGAAGGGTGTTAAGAAAGAGAATAAATTCTCCGCCACCAAACAAATATATATATATATATATATATATAATTGAAATCAATCAATACATAATGAAATCCAATGTCAGGCACACATCCATTTACAGGTCCGTTCTAGGGCTGAACGAAATCGTAGGCACCTTGTTCCTCGTCCCATATGTCCAATACAGGAGAGAGGTCCTCGCATAACCGGTCAATCTCCAAGTACGTCTGGATGATCACCACTTATTACCCTGTCTTGGGTGTACAGCTCAATCAAGACATCAGTAATCATCCATACAATGTGAAGATCTCCGGTCTTCAATCACCGTCTTCATTGTCGATTTTTACACTAAAAGAATAAATGCTAGTGATTGCATTATCTACAATGTTTCCGCCTAACTCTTGCAAACCCCGTGTAATGTTGGATACAGGAACGCTAATAAAGGAAGAGTACTGTGTATTGAAGGCTATACAATGAAAAAGTCGGAAAGTAATTTCATTTGGGCGCAAATTAAAATAAAAGTGCTTACTGTCCTTCGCGCATTCCAGAAAATGGGCCTCTTACCCTTCACCAGCTCCACTTAACACCCAAAATCCCGAATAGTAGAATCCCTAAACCAATGCAAGCTAAAATCACAAGTTGCCAAATTACCGCGGTCAACATTTGATCCCAAATTCGCGTTTTAATCTGTCATAGAATCGATCTCTATCCTTAAAAGGAGCCTCAATTTGTGTGGCCGTCAGAGGTACTACGAGATCTATTATATTTTTTACACTACTCGTGCTCATGATTCTTAATCTACTCATTAGTGCTTGTAGACTAATCCATTCTTTATTTATTTTTTTGAATGGTTACTTATTAATTTATTAGTTTGGTTATCAATTCATGTTTTGATACTTCAATAATTTTCTTTTCTTATCATTTTTTTGATTTTGATCCCCTCATTTTATAGGAAAATAGAGAGGCTGATTATGAAGATACTCGCAGGTTATATGAAAAATAACAAAAGCTAAAATGGGTGACGTGAAGACCTCCATCAATGATCGTCCACCTATCATTCAGGTAAGATATTCAAAATAATTTATGTTATAATGGTCTACAAGCAATAAATATATTTTATTGTTACATGGCAAGCATAAATTTAATAATCAAAGGTTGATTGAATTGATTAAATATAATAAGATAAATATGTTTTAGAATGTTGTTGGGGTTCTTCCAATTAGCAACCGAATATGTGCATGATTCATATTTCAGTGGCACGATATAGAATAATACTACTATTGATTAGTTATAAATTGAATTAATAAATATAGGGTAAAGAGCAATAAGTTGACTTTTATATATGGGTACTCGAATGCTAATAAGATTAATTAAAATTATGGATTATTCTGTCCTAACTGTTACTGAAATTAGATTAGCAATTGTTTTCTTAAGTGCAATTGTGTTATCTTTTGTGAAAAACGATGTAGTGAAGATATGCTTACACCAATAATATTAGTCAATATATTTCTAGTCATCCATATTATTAAAATTTGGTGTCCATTTACATAATAATCAAATGTAGTTGAGCTTTTGAGCATGTACGGACTAAAATCAAAGGTTGATTATATTGTGGAAAAAAAATGTACTAGCCACTCCACTGAATCGGTTGCAAGGCTTTTCAACTAGAGCTTCTATTTGTTTATCCTGCTAAAAATTTAGCAGGGTGTGTGTGTGTGTGTATATGTGTGTGTGTATGAACTTTCAAAAGAATAATTCAACTAGAGCTTCGTTGCTTTCCTACACTTTCGATGAAGTTTAGTTAAGGGTTTTCTAGAACTTGTTATCCATTCCAAAGTCAGCAAAGAAACTTGGCGATCTTGGTGGTGCTACATGTCCATGCACTTGTGCACCTCCGAAAACTTTCTCAGAAGTAGACACATCATCTACATATTTAAACCAAGACGGATAAGTGGCTGATGGTACTTTTGACGTGCTGTAAGTGGACATAGAAGGTAGAGCAAGCGCTGGTTCTTCTTATTTTTTTATCATAGAAACTCTCAATTTTCTTTGTAGTATGCTTTCGAACCCCAACCCCGACCACCCCATCGTGTTTAAAAATCATGCTAATATTGTTATATCACAGCTCCTTTTGCTTTATAGTCACTTAGTATTTCATAGTAAGATCATTCAGATGTTGTCTCTTGTCATGGAATAAATTCCAAGTCAAACTGGCTTAGCACATTACAGAAAAGCGAGCATGTAACTTAAATAAACATGAGGTAAAAATTGCTGCATGACATCTTTTTTTGGATTGTTTTGATTTTAATGTTTATTTAATTTTTGAACGTTTATACATGCATGTCCTATATGGTGTTTCCATATGACTACCATATATAATGTCTCATGAGCTATGCATGTAGTCTACTATTGGTATACCTAGTTAATTCTGTGTTATATTTATGTAGGTAGAAGCCAAAGTGCCATGTCAAGAGAAGAATAACAGACTACCAACCGATTTGGAAATTCATTTTCTAACCACATGGGTGGAGGTAGGGGAACACAAGACAGAATTATATGACAAACCGTGGAAGAGAGGGGTGGTGATCGGGGTGCATGATCTGACTGTGGTTGTCAGCACAACTCATGGGTTGAGGTTTACACAGGCCAAGGTTAGTTATCATTCTGATGAGATTGATGGCACGAAGTGCAGGTATAAGAACACCTTATTAACATTAAGGCAAAATTTGGATCTGTTATGGATATGCTCAAAACGAAGCTTCGGAGGTTTTGAATTTTTAACTAGAAATTCACATTTTTGGTGTTATTTTCATTCCCCCCCCCCCCCCCTCTATTTCATTTGTTTGAGTTTCATTACAATGAAGCATGCATTCTCTAATTCTTTGGTTAATTATATGCCAATATTATGTTTGATGAAATAGAAATGAGAATTTTAATTATCACAACGTACTTTTCAATTTTTATCCGAGATCAGTTCTGTTCATAACCCCCATATTATCAAGGCTGAATTTACAAGCGCACTTGGCTACTTCATAATTTGTTACTAGTATGTGAATCTTTCATAAAAAAAATTCTCCTTTTACTTTAATTTCGTTATGCAGTTATCCATTGAAGTTTATTTATCAATATGGATTGCTGATTTGGGTTTTAAAAACTGTTTGTTTTGTAAGAGATAACTTCAAATACAACTAGTTATGATTTGGTGAGTAAATATGGAAGAGTTTTGTTTCATCCATGAATTGCTTTTGGATAGGACGAATCCTTGTTGTTTTAGAAAATGGATCTATTTAATACATAGCTAGGTAACTATTATGCAACAGCATTGAGAAGTTCACATGCTGATTAAATATTATTAATATTAAAAAATCCAACTAAGCTAGTTATACCGTTACCACCCTAACTGTATATAATAATTGTATTCATTGTTATTTTGAACAGTGACGTGAAGTTAGGAAGACATGTGTTGGTTATGCTTGTTACAAATACATTATAAGATCAATACACGCTCATGCTTTCCAAATTGCAAAAGGTTGGGTTTTTTTTTTTTTTTTTTTTTTTTTGTTTTTTTTTTTGCAGGAGCTTTTAGCAAAGAACTAATGAAATTGATGAACATGGAACATAGATTTCAGAGTAGTCATGTTATGTTTGTCTTCTAGTTTCGAAGCAATAAAGGTAAGAAGTCCCAATGCATGGAAATCACCAAACCGAAAGCAGTGAGTAACTTTAAGTATTGGCAGTTTATGATGAACTTTCTTGCTTTGTAAGTTGTGTATCATATGAATTGGAGCGCTTACTTTCATACACTTCAACGTGGGGTGTTGAATTTATATATATATATATATATATATATATATATATATATGAGGCCGGGTATTTGGACACAAAATTAAACACAAAGAGAGAGACACAAAGCCTCGCTGTTGGATTTTTTTATCTTTATGTGGAGAGTGGAATTCATGGGAGGATCATGTGGTTGAGATTTATTGTGTGCAATTTTGTGTTCTCATTTTGTGTCTAAATAGAGTTTCCATATATATATATGTGTGCGCGTGCATGTGTGTGTATATATATATATATATATATATATATATATATATATATATATATATATATAAATAACGCGAAACCCAACAACCATAAAATATACATATTATTCATAATTCAATCATAAAGAGACATACAACAACAATTAGAGATCAGTGTCATTATTTTTCATCTACGTAGGTTCATACAACTTGTTTTCGGCTACGTAGGCCAAAAAAACTGAAACTTAATTTTACAAGTTGTTATGTGTCCTCATATGTTGTACTAATTGTTTTCATTGTAAACAGGCTTATATCGTAGATTCATATGGCACTGTTCATGTCAGAATATTTGTCCATCTATCTATAACCACTATAATTTAATGATTTGTAGGAAACTTTGTTGTCGGTGCTCTTTGATTCATATGTAAACAATAAGGCAATAGTTAACTGTAGCAGTATTGTGTTGGTTCAAAATGTTGGTGTGTTAATGGATGTAGCTGCTATGATTACTCATCAACCAATGTATTTGCATTCTATCAGAGAAACTAGGTAAAGATAGGAAGAAAGAAAATTAGGTATCAATTCACTCTGATACCATGATGAACTCCATTAAAATTGAAAAATAAAGTTGAAAGTTAGTATTCTATCAGAATGACTCACCGAATGCCTATTACAATGTTTTGCACCCGAAAAATGTACACCACGCTTAACAGAAAGAACAAAACACTATATATACAATTTATTACACTAATATGACTTAATAATTACATGTCCACTCTAGTTATGACCTATTGATATGAGTAACTTATCTTCAATATACATATGCTTTATCGGGAAATAGCCCTAAACCATGTCATGTGTGCTAGGCGTCTAGGTGATGGATTTGATTCAAACCGGAAATGAGTAAGAGAAGTCCGACTTGCGTCGTCACAAGATGCAAGTTCAGGTTGAATATTATACTTCTTGGTAAGTCTCACGCCTATCTCGATTTCCAAATGTCATTTATCAACGAATCATTTACTAGTCAAAACTGTATTCGCTCTACAAATTCTATATCCCGTGTCCATCTCAATTTGCACTTTTTAATTCGATTTCTAATTGTCATTTGTTAATGTATCATTTACTAGTCAAAATTATATTTTGCTCTACTAATTATATTCCGTCATTTATTACTTGACTGACAGTGGTCTAAACATATTATTAAATATAGTTGAGGGAATTATTAACTAGTACAAGGATTTTATCATTCTTTATGTTATCTTCTTTATAGATAAAAATATATGAAACACATGCTAAGCTTAGATTGTTTAATCTTATCATATACTCATGATGATCATATTGACACTTGTGATGTTATCTATAAATTATCCAGGGAAGATATTGGCACGTACGTGATTGTCGAACTGGTCAGACTATTTTAAGAGCCATCAGGTTTATAGATTTATTTTTACTCTGTGTATCGTTATCGTACTATACGTGTTATGTGCGGGTGTTAATTTGTCGTATATTGTCTCAGTAATTGGGTGATGATGAATAAACAAACAATAAGGCTGTCCAAATTTCCAGAGGAGGTTACAGCTGAAATCGGGCCTTCTTTCTTGAATAAGGACCTTATTAGCGAAGAAGATAGTAGAAAACTTCAAGCTCAGCGATGACAATGCAGATCATATTCATAGTGGTTTAACCGTAAGTTTATCTGACATTTTGAATGTACCACACAAATTAGAATGTTAATCAACATGTGAACAATGTCAAGTACATTGGATGGGTCCTTGACGAATTTTGAATGCAAACTCTTTTTTACATCTAATTTTGAATAATGTCACATTGCAAGTTTGAGCACCCCAGACATGGATCTCCAGGTTTTCTTTCTAAAAAAAGAACTCGTGCCACAGGGAAAGGGTAATCTTCCACTTGATATCTTGGTACTTGATTCATTCTGTTTGTTTTAGTTAGAATGTAGTATATATGCATCTTACTATGAATCCTTATTTTGGTATATGAAGAAAAGTCAGGTAAAATTTGTGTTGTAATTTTTTTGCTATAGTGAAGTCATTTACCATGCATGACCCCAGCAAGCCTACTAGACTAACCAACCGCCTTCCTTAGATACATAGCTGGGATGACTCAAATGGTTGGAGAAGTGGAGAAGCCAGGATCAAATCTCTATGAAAAGGGAACTTATGAGGCTGTAACAATCATCGAAACACCTCCAATGGTGGTTGTTAGTGTCACTGGTTACATCAAGACTCCCGGTGGGCTAGCACCTTATTGAAGAATTTGTAAAAATTTATTTCTTGTGATGACTAATCGCCTTCCAATTTTTTTCTTCAATTTTATTTTGCAGGATCAGGAGTGGAGACAAGCAACCACTACTGCTGGATCTGGTTGTATTGCTGCTTTGTCTGTTGAGAGGTATTTGTTGCCAGTAACCTGCTTATCGAATTTCACCAGGTATATCTTAGTATCACGTTTAAATTTTTTTCAGGAGTTTAAACGGATGTTGTTCATGTAGCTTAGTTATATATGTCTACAATTTCACAATAATTTTATCTTAGTATTTACTTCACGCATGAATTGGCAATTTGTACAGGAAGAGCCAAAGAAAGAATTCACGAACAAAGATGTGGGCTTTCATATTTCACTTACTAAACACAGGGGATAGGTAAATTGCAGCAGTTGTAGATCATTCCCTTTGTGGAGAATAAGCATGTGCCAAAGAAAAATTATTGTGAATTAAAGTCAATAAATTTGACCGAGGCCTCTATTTGCAGTATGCATTAAGGAAACTGTACTATGAAAGTCCAAGGCTGATATGTGTATTATACACATCACCAACATGAGATCCATGCTGGACATTAAAACCAATTCTTGGAAAGGTATTTTACTTTGATAATTGCTATATTATTCTCACAAAGCTTCTCGCTATTTTTCCCCATAATGTTGAGAACTATACACATAGAACCAAAATTATTATTATTGTTGTTGCTACTGCTTATACATGAATTACCTCTTTTATTATTTTCTTCCTTTCTTGGGTTTATTCTGGCTTTTTCACTGGCTGTCGAGTTTGCTGCCAGAGTATTGCCATATTAACCAGTCAACTAATTGAGAACGAGTGAATTAAACTCCTGATTGTATATATGCATCTTATCCTTGGTTATAGCTCGTACTGATGTGTCTATAAAATATTACTTCATTATAAAAACTAATGATGATCTGACGTTTATATGCAGTTCATAGTAATGTGTATACGTAGTCTACCTTTGTCCCAAAAGTTTTAGCTAAGTATGAACATGTCGTGTTTCAGTTTTTTGGTTGTTTTTTGTTTTATTTAGCCAACCCATTTGCCAAAATTATATGCATTTGTTTCACATTATTACCGTTACACATGATTCAAGAGTTCATTTCACTATTAATTAGGCTAGTGGCCATCAAATTATTTGCGGCCACAGAACAAAATGGGATTTTGATAATTTAAGATCAGAACAATTGTATACTTGATTCGTAGACCATAAACATATGATATTTTTTTGTTGTTATTAATGTTGTTTGTTAAATTATGATACACAATTATGTAGAAGTTGCTTCACACTATTGTTGCATGTTCGAATGAATAGTAGTAGTAATTCCTAGCATAAGTGCATTTTTTTTGTCCTAGCTGTATTTTTTTCTTTTGGTTTCTTTTAATTAGTCAATATATGATATAATAATTACTAACACCTTATGTTTATTTGACATTAACAAGACCGCTATCGTTGATGCTAAAGAGAAAATATCAGAAGCAATGAAAGATTAAATCTATTGTTTGTCTATTTTGTAAGTATTTGATACAAAAATTTATGACATATTATGTGTAGACATGGAAAAGTTGATAAAATAATATGTATGAAATGCAAAGTTTGGATATGTGAAAATTTATTTGATTGACATGATGGAATACTAAATATGAATATAGTAAAAGTTGTTTGAATGATATGTGTAAAAGATTATGCATTGATTTATATTTCAGTTGTTTCCGAAAATTTGTTATATTTATATGTAGATAAGAAATGTTAAAATGTGTGTATATATGAAAAAAACTAAAACAATAATAAATAAAATCTATGAATTAATAATAATATAGACAATAGCATTTTAAAAACGCTATTGAATAAAAAAAACTATAGAAACATCAAATAAACACTATAAACATACAAGTAAAACGCTATAGAAGCATACACATAAACGCTATAGGATGTACTACCATATAGTATATTCTATAGCGTTTCTGTTTGATAGCAAACAAAATTGCTATATAAAATTCATTTTCTATAGCGTATTATTTCTGCTATCTAAAGTAGGAGGTCTAACATAGCATGTCGTTACATGGCATTCTCTGAAACGCTATGTAAAGATATAATAGCGTTTTTTCAAACGCTATGAAAGCCCTATTTTGTTGTTGTGTTAGTCGTTGTATCAGTTATTCAGATTGGGATAAACCCGGTCTTTCTGAATAGCTCGTGTATTTTATAATCAATAATCAAGTGATATAAAAACACATCATGCGCCTCATTCCAATTCAGAATATATTTTTATTTAAATATTCACATCTTAGGGGAAAGGTTCCCATTAGTTTTATCAAAGATAAGTTCTTTTAAACTTATTCTTAAATCTTCCTTTGTATATCATTTTCAAAAGATTTTATTATATCTTTTCACAATTCTAAACCAAATTAAGGTTTATAAAACTAGTCGGGATTTATCGAGCATTACCGAAGTAATCATTTATTTATTAATCCCAATCCCAATCCCAATCCTAACCTATTCATCTCAGGGAGCAAAACTGGTAGTACCCCATATCTAATGTGACGGCCTGGAATTTCGCTCGATCCGAATCAGTCGTTAAACCGATCTAGACCGTTCGAAACACCTGAACGTTGAGAACATGACAAATCAGAACACAAACAGAAGAACATTTCATTGTATATTACAACAATGCATCAGATTACAAGAATATACAGAGTATAAATGAATAAATATTACACAGAAATATCAGAGATTTAAATTACATTTAAATACATAGCAGCGGAAAATAATACAAAGCACAACTGAAGGTGATATACGGATACAGAGCTTTCCGGATATCATTCCAGCTGTAAACCAGGATCCTGTGAATATAAATCTGCAAAACCAAAACTACTAGCTGCCCGTGCGGAAAATAGGAGCACCCAGAGTTTAGGTTAAAACAATAAACTCCAGGTCAGTCATGTGACTGGTGTGAGAACTAAAACAGTTATTTAAAACTTTACTTTAAAAGAGAGTAATTCAAGGGACCACGCCGTATAGCACGGAACGGGTTTCCTCCCAAGAATACCAGTGCATAGAATAAACAACGCAATGCTTTTTCGAAAAATGAAGCCATTATAAGACCCAGGTCCCATCACACAATGCAACGCAAGCCGGAGGATAGGGTTTTCCCTTATAATAGCCAAACATGCTTGGTACGTTTAAAACAAATCATTTGATACTATAATAAGTGTATAGTGTCAAAACAATTTCAATCATAAATATAAATCATAGACGGCATAGTATCCCATGCTACTATGTCGCCATACTAGGCTCTACAAATAAAGCCGAAATATCTCGTATTGGAAATTGGATTTCCGTCATGAGTCGAGGCAAGGGGCAAGCTCCTCTCCGCGTTCAAGACACTCTAGCAAATGCCTCAGGGTTACGCACTCTGGGCAACCCTGGATGCGGCTGGGCCGGTCCTCACTTACGTTAGAGGATTGGTTATTCCTGAACACACGTTTCCCGGTCCTTACAGACCTATAATCGAGGCGCCTCGCATTCCAACAACCACATAGGTGAAAAGTATAAAAATGTCAGGGCTGGTAATTCACTGACACCACCAAAGCTAGAAAGAAACGTCGTGCTCTCCCAGCGGTCCGTATCCCGTTTTTAACTCATACCGAGGTGTGAGGCTCGCGAATTCACGTTATACACAAAGCTGCCACGTAGGCGTGCTTTGACCATCAACCACAAGACTTTGCTTTTCAACAGAAGCCTTGATCATTGCATCTTAGCGTGCCACACAGGCAATTCATGCCATGCGACTGATGTCCATCGATATATAACCTCTAAGCTCGTACGTCTCAGAGAAGGGCATTAAGCAAGAGAATAAATTCTCCGCCGCCAAGCAGATATATATTTAACAGAAATCAATCAACACAGAATAAAATCCAACGTCAGACACACAATCCATTTACAAGTCTGTTCTGGGTCTGAACGAAACCGGAGGCACTTTCCTCGCATATCCATCCATCTCCAAGTACGTCTGGACGACCACCAACTATTTCCATCCTCTTGGGTGTACAGCCCAATCAGGATCGTCAGTAATTATCCAAACGATGTGAAGACTTCCGGTCTTCGACCATCGTCTTCATCTTCGACATATCGTCGAATCGGTTATTCAGAATGGGTGTAAACCCGGTCTTTCCGAACAACCCGCGTATATTGAAAACAAATGTTACACAAACACAATATACGCCTCATTCCAATTCATTAGTCACTAACCGCAAGTTAGCAAGAGAACAATTTCCCAAACATTAACCCCGAAGGCCGAAACCAACATCAGATCAATACCCAGGAAACCATTCTTCTTAGCCAACCTACAGCTAGTTTCTAAATTCCACATTCTTAGGGAAAGGTTCCCATTAATTTTATCCAAGATAAATTCTTTAAATTTTATCCTGTAATCTTCCTTTGGATGTCGTTTAAAGCCAAATTATGGTTTTTCTAAACTAGTCGAGATTAGCGAACCACACCGGAGTAATTATTTATTTTATTTCCCAATCCCAACCTATTCATCCCATGAAGAAAAACCGGTAATACTCCATATCTAACACCACGGTGTTATCGGTAAAATTAATTACCATTTCACGTTCAAATCTAATTAAAGATTTAACTATCGCTTTGGAGCAAAACTGTCGATACTCCATTCTCGCTCATTTCTAAATTTGGAAATTTAGATTACGAATTCACATTTCAATCTAATTGCAGATTCGTTAAAACTCCTTTTACTGGGTTAAAGAACTAGGTGTTATTTAAAACACAGTTCACGACAAACCCAAATCACATCCTATTTGTTATCGGGTTAAAGAAATAGTGTTATTTAAAACACCATTCACGATAAACCCATTTCAAATCAATTCTAGTTCAATTCAAATCAAATATATTAGGAATTCCGATTATTTAAAACCCCTTTTTAAATCTAATTTATTTATTTAAAAATAAAAACCCGGGTTTTAAATTGAGTTCAAACTAGTTCATTTCGATAAAAATCTATTTTTATCTTTTCAAATATGGAGTTTTTCACCCCAATCTTTCCCAAATCATTTCCTATGATTTTACACAAATTATTACTATTTCTAATAATTTTATCAAGGCCCGTACAGTCGATTTCCATCAACGGTCATCGAACTGCACTTACAGCGACCTTTTTCGAATTTGATTTGGACGTATCTCCAAATCCAACCGTTAGATTTCAAATTTCAAATATTCGTTAGAAATCTCTTTTCGATACGAACCCAACGGTTCCGGTTTTAGGAGAATCCGACGGTCGGATCTCCCGTAATGTCCGTTTGAAATAAATGGTCGAAATTCACGAACTGCCGCGGCGCGGCGCGTTCTATTCAGGCCATTATATTATATATATAATATATATAATATATACTTCGTCGATTTCTATTTAAAACGAATTATATAACTAGTTTTAAAATCGTTTCAAAAGCAATTTCAACTTTCTTTTCAATTCAAATCAAAATTGAATTCTTCTTTATAAATTCATTTTAAAATTCATTTCTATTCAATTCAAATTTCAATTCAATTTGAATTCATTTCAATTCGCTTTCTATTCAATTTGAATTCGGTTTCAATTTAATTCAATTCCAAAGTCGTTTTCTATTCGATTCAATTCAAATTGGTTTTCTATTCGATTCAATTCAAATTGGTTTTCTATTCGAATCAAATTCGTTATATATTCAATTCATTTCGAAATCGTTATATATTCGATTCATTTCCAAAGTCATTATCAATTCAATTCATTTCGAAATCATTATATATTCAATTCATTTCGAAATCGTTATATATTCAATTCATTTCGAAATCGTTATATATTCAATTCATTTCGAAATCGTTATATATTCAATTCATTTCGAAATCGTTATATATTCGATTCATTTCGAAATCGTTATATATTCAATTCTATTTATAATTATAAATAAATATTTATATTCTAACGACGACGTATATAATATATACGTTCTAATTATATTCAAAATAAATTTCTCGTCGATATTATTTAAAATAATTCATTTTAAATAATCAAAATTCGCCAAAATTTCCAAAATAAAAATTTTAAACTGGCCCAGATTTTCCGGGTTATTACATCTAACACCCACGGTGTTATCGGTAAATTTAATTACCATTTCACGTTCAAATCTAATCAAAGATTTAACTATCGCCTGGAGTAAAACTGGTGGTACTCCATTCTCGATCATTTCTTGAATTCGGTAAATTTAATTACCTCATTCACATTCCAATCTAATTAAGGATTTATTAAAACTCTTACATGATTTTAATCTCAAAAATCATTACTTTATGATTAGTCAGCTTTAAGAAATTAATCTTGTCTTTTACTGGGTTAAAGAATCAATGTTATTTAAAACACAGTTCACAATAAACCTAGATCATCTTCCATTGACTACGGAATCTTCCCGGAAAACAGATGAATATATAATCGATATAAATTTCTGTATCAGACTAATAATATAAATGGAATAACGGCAAAGTCTTTTAAATTCCATATATAATAACGGTCTTCCTTCACAGAAGCTCATCTCGATTATCACCAAATCGAATTCCATTCATTTCCACTTTAATACATTAAATTGGAAAACTTTACTTTGGAAAATTTCCATTAAATCTTAAAATAAAGATTTATAAATTCCAAATCATATCTTTACTTTTAATTGGGTTAAAGAACTAATGTTATTTAAAACATCGCTCACGATAAACCCAAAATCCAATTCGATTCCAATTAAATTATTTAATTGGTAAACTTCTCTAAATCTTAATTAAATGATTTATTCTTTTCTCAACGCGGTTCAAGAACAGGGTTATTTAAGACACCATTCACAACAAACCCAAAATCCAATTTGATATTAAAGAAAAGGCTCAGAATAAAAATCATATCGGCTTATATTCAATATCAAATTCTGAAACCAACGGATATCGTATTGGGAATAACGGTATCTATATCTTCCAAATTCCTCAACAATATCTGTATAAGCACGGAGTCCAATATCAAAATATTCCGAAAATTATTCCATTCAAATCCATTCCAATTTATATGTTGGAAATTTTCGGTTATATTAAAACCATTATGATTTCTTTCGGTTCTCCATTCTAGTTGTTAACTAGTTCATTCAGATAAATATCTTTTATCTTTCAAATATGGAATATTTCATCCCAAAACCTTTTTAAATCGTTTATTATGATTTTGCATAATTTATTCATATTTTTATTAATTTCAATAAAGCCTTTACCGTCGGTTTCCAATATCGTCCACCGAACTGCATTCATAGCGATCGTTTTCCAAAACTGATTTGGACATATCATAAAATCTAACCATTAGATTTCAAATCTCTTATTATCATTCGAAAGCTCTTTACGATACGAATCCAACAGTTGTAGTTTTAGGAGAATCCGACGGTCAGATCTCCCATTTTGCCAATTCAAAGTTAATGGTTGAAATTCGCGAACGATCCTGCGCGGCGCATTCTATTCAAACCATTTAAATATATATAATACATATTTCGTCGATTTCTATTCAAAATGTATTTTATATATTCGTTTTAAAAACGATTCCAACTTCCATTTCAATTTTAAACCAAAATTGAATATTCCTTACTAGTGTAATGTCAAAACAATAATATTTCCAAAAAATCTGATTTTAAATTCCATTTCCTTTTTGCATTCATTTATAAAATGAATAAATTCGATTCATGAATCCGTTCGAGTTAAAATGGCATTTGACTACTTAACTTAACTTCACATTTCCATATTTTTTTGTCCATCCAAAATCGGACATCAAAACCATAATTTAATTCGTCACTGAATATTATATCAAAATATTCATTATTTTAAAATTGGAATGTAACTCAAACAATTACCATATTATTTTAGTTATATGGATTTCATACATCGCATGTGTTCCATAATAATGATAAACAATCATTAAACATTCAAGCAACATCCAAAGTGCATTCTACAACTGTATAAGCATTAAAATAAATAAATAATGCTCACAACAGTCTGTCAATCAATCGATTGAAATACAACTAAATATTGGGATTAGTGTATATCAAATATCATCCCAATACCCGTGTGGGATTTTAAAAAAAATCGCCATTATAGCGGCATTATTTTGTAGCACCGGAATAATGTCTATGAATTATCCCTCTCCTGACCAGGCTTACTCCATACACAATCAATACCAATCGTCAATTTCATCCCATAATCACAAATAAATAAATACTCAACATCCAATGCAATTTAAGGTGCCATAAGTGTCCATCCACGTCGTATGAAATGCGAGTGTCGCTGATATCCATACAACGTTTCTAATGCAAGGGATTTGTGAAGAGTTCATGTGTCGAACCCCAAAGGGAATAATATCACTACATGATGCAATTTCTAACTTGCAACCTACAATGCCTAACTAACTGCTACTTAATAACTTAACAAGATTATTTAGCGAGCGAGTTCTCACCCAGAAGCTAAACCAAACGCCGCGACTCTTCATATGTAGAAATCTTCACTGCGCCTTCGCCGTTTTATCATTCCCTGCACTTGAATTCGCCTCTTTTGCTTTATAATTTTCATACGACCTCCAATCTTCACCAAACGTTGTCCTTAGCCCAAACACGCCATTCCGAACAACTTTTTCCTAGTGGACCTTTTTCCAAAAATGCACCAATTCCCCGGAAATCGTGAATCTTTGCTTCAGATCCGCAATCTTTAGATGCGTTTTCTGGGCAGATCCGAACTCCAAAATTTGATTGTCATATATCCAAATCAAAGAGAAAATCATGCTTTACCACTTTGGCACTGTAGAGTTTCGGCTAAAAATGCACGGTTTGAAAGTTATTGGCTGAAGAAGGACATAGTGTTTTATGAAAAATGGGATTTTTGTGAAAAGAGGTTTTTTCTGGCAATGTGAGGCCTACGACCGGAATTGGATGGCCAGAGGGGGGCGGCAGTCCTGACTGGACGTGGGCAAGCGGCTGAGGGGTGGTTGTGACGATGGTGGTGGCGGGTTTGGGTGGTTTAGGGGCTAGGGGTTTATAGAAAAGGAGAGAGAGAGGAGGAGGAGAGGGAGGAGGTGCGATGCCGGAGTGAGGTGGTGGCACGGGGAGGTTGCGAGTAGCGGAGAGGGGTGCAGCTGTAAGGATTTAGGGGAGGGAAGAATAGAGGAAGAAAAGGAGAAGGGGAAAAGTGAATGAAGGAAAGGAGGAAAAGGAGATTATATGCTAGTTTCTCTCCAATCGTCTGAATGCTAATGATCTATGTTGGCCACGGATTTCGTACACGAGATAGTACACGTGAAGACGAGTTCAATGAAGTCAAATTCCGAGTTCGTTTGACCTTCCGTCAAAATTCTCAAATATGCTCAAATAGTGTTCAGAAATGTGATTTTAGCGCACATTTTCTTCTTGCACGTCCACATGCTAACTCCAAAAATCATGGCCTTTTGGATTTAACCACTATTAGACAATACAAATCCAGAAAAAAACAGAATCGAATTCTGAGATAGTTTCAATAATGTTCCTTTGTAAAATGACTGCCTATTTTTGAGAAAATGGTTCTACTCCACATGGCCACATACTGACTCCGTTCGACGCGCACATTGGAACTCAATAATGATTTGACATTATGAATACAAAAAATTTTATTTCATCGAATTCTGGGCTTATATGCATAATTTCAGTTTTTAAGGGCTATGCGTTGATTTTCAAAATCGAATTTTCAAAATTCTCAAAACAAAGATCATTAATCAATTTAATAATTTTACGAGGTTTATTTTAAGTCAAATAAAATATAAAAACTAATTTTAAAATTATTCTTAAATTTTATTTAGCAAAAATAACCAATTTATATTTGCATATTTCTTAAAATAGCTTAAATCAAAATTTTAAATTGGTTCTGAAAATACGGGTTGTTACAATCTCCCCTACTTAAAATCTTTTCGTCCTCGAAAAGGAACGGTGCTGAAAGTTGTTTAACTAACTAACTCAACTTTCATTATGGCTTTCATCCTTCAACTTTTCAGTTTCTAAGAATTTTTTAATTTCTCAAAAATTTGCCTAACACCCTAAATTTTTGAAAAATTTCGCCATAATCTCCTTTGTACGGGGAGGGTTTGAAAATTTTATTAGGCCGCATTAGGCACCCAATAAATTAATAAAAAGCATACATAATTTTTTGTGACCTATCTATGCCCAAGGGAGACGTGTAAAAGTCGTAATCTCATGCCTTGCCCCAGTGTTGGAAATAAAATAATCCATGTTCCTTAATTAACCACAAGAGAGACGTGAATTTTTGTCATCTCTAGACTTTGTGTAGGGTTTTTATTAGATATTTCCCTGAGCACCTTTATATGTATTTTATTAAGTCCATAATCAGTCCTCTGTTCAACCTGTAATTCAGTCCTCGCCATACAAACGTCTCGCTCGTATGGTAATCCAAACCTCGTCATATAAGCGCCAAATGCTTATATAGAATATGATATGCTATGTTGTCTTAATGTGGTATGCCATGCGGTGTAATTCATAATTTATTTGTTGCTATTCTATGGCACAGGTTTAAATTTCACATAGAACAACCATCACAACGCATCCAAAAACACTCACAGTAGTTTACATAATAAACAAAATTGCGCAACCAACTCATTAAGGTGCACATATTTGTCGAACACGTAATATATTTCTCTACTCAACAGTAAATGCATAACCTATTCATCATATATATACACATGTATGTGTATGCAATTCTAACAACGTTTCAAATTCAGTTCAATATTTAATTCGATTTGGCTAAATTTTACCTTACATTCTCTTATTGGTTTTATTGTTCCAATATTTTTATTAGTTAAATTAATAATCACACAACACAACCAACAATCAATTAATTGATTAAATTTCAAATATTTAACTTTATATATTCCAAAATCAAATCTTCAGTATTAAATCACAAACAATAAATCCTATCTAAGTTTTGGTTCTCACACCAGTCAATTGGAAATATATAGATATCCACTTTCGAAACTCGAACGTAAGCATGGTAATGTGATCACAATTACCAGGACCATTCCTGGGCGACTAGATTATGATTCTATATCTACCCAGCATATTTGAGACATCGGATATACATTCATGATGCGTATATGCAAAATCTGTTTGTACTCGACAGTCCAAATTTAATATAAAATAAAATATTTAAATACATATAATAAGATATTATTTTCAAAATTAAATTTATTTTTTATAAATAACACTCTTCTAACTCATTTTAGGGTGTTACTAACTCTATCTCTAACGAGTCATTCTTATGGGATATTACTAATCCTATCTCTGATGAATTTTTTTGTTTGGTTTTAATATGTCTTGTTCTCGAGTTTTGGAAACCAAAGTTCTGATACCAAAATGAAATGACCTGAATTGGCTCGACCTCCGAAGAGATGGGAGAAAGAAGATTGTAATGAGAAAACGATGCATCAGAAAACAAAAAAAGAACATTTCATTGCTATTACAACAATTTACATCAGAGTATAAGAATATATCAGAGTATGAATAATAAATTATGGTGGAAAATATAAGAGTTTTACAAATTACAAAGCAGTGGAAAAATAATACATAAGTATAATGTGCAGCAGAAAATATCAACTACCACAACTGAAGGAAATACACGGATACAAAGCTTTACGAATATAGCTCCAGCCGTAAACCAGGATCCTGGGAAAAGAAATATCTGCGAAAACCAAAACTACTAGTTGCCCATATGGAAAATATGGGCACCTAGAGTTTAGGTAGAAACAATAAACTCCGAGTCAATCATGGGACTGGTGTAAGAACTAAAACAGTTATTAAATCTTTACTTTAAAAGTTGGGAAATCATGGGACCACGCCGTATAACACGGAACGGGTTTACTCTGCATGAATCTCAGTTTAAAATAAAACAACGCAATGCATTTTCGAAAATGAAGCCATTATAAGACTCAGGTCCCATCACACAATCAGGTCGCATCACACAATGCAACGCAAGCTGGAGGATAAAGTTTTCCCTTATAATAGCCAAACATGCTTGGTACGTTTTAAAACAAATCATTTTGATATTACTATAAGTGCATAGTGTCAAAACAACTTCAAATATAAATGTGTCAATCATAAACGACATAGTACCCCATCCTACTATGTCGCCATATAGGTTTAAAACTAAAACCGAAAAGTCGTGTGTTGGAAATTGGATTTCCATCATGAGTCAAGGCAAGGGAAGGCTCCTTCCGATTCGAGTCATCTCTAGCAAGATGACTCGGGATCACACCTACGGGCAACCCTGGATCTTGCAGGGCTAGTCCACACTTACTTTAGTGGATTGGTTATTTGGATTGGTTATTCCTGAACAATAAGTTTCTCAGTCCAATGGGACCTCTAAAATGGTCAGTACGTCGACCAATCATATCCGAAGCGCTTCGCTATCCATCATCCATATAAGTAAATATGCCCGGGCTCCATACCATGTCACTACCTCTAGCTAGAAAGAAACGCATGCACTCCCTACTGTCCCTAATCTCGTTTTAGACTCATACCGGGGTGCGAGGCTCGCGAATTAACACTATACGCAAAGCTATGCTATTTAAATACGTGCTTTGATCAACAACCACAAGACTTTGCTTTTTAACAAAAGCCTTAATCAATTGCGTCTTAGCATGCCACACTGACAATCCATGTCACACGACTGATATCTATCAATATATAACCTCTAAGCTCGTACATCTCAGAGAAAGGTGTTAAGAAAGAGAATAAATTGTCCGCCACCAAACATATATATATATATAATTGAAATCAATAGATATAGAATGAAATCCAATGTCAGGCACACATCCATTTAGAAGTCCGTTCTGGGTCTGAACGAAATCGGAGGCACCTTGTTCCTCGTCCCATATGTCCAATACAGGAGAGAGGTCCTCGCATGTCCGGTCAATCTCCAAGTACGTCTGGACGATCACCACTTATTACCTTGTCTTGGGTGTACAGCCCAATCAAGACATTAGTAATCATCCATACGATGTGAGGATCTCCGGTCTTCAACCATCGTCTTCATCGTTGATTTTTAGTCGATGTATCAGTTATTCAGAATGGGATAAACCCGGTCTTTCTAAATAACTCGCGTATTTTATAATCAATAATTAAGTGCTATAAAAACAAATTCAGAATATTCTTTTTTTTTAAATATTCACATCTTAGGGGAAAGGTTCCCATTAATTTAAATATTCACATCTTAGGGGAAATCTTCCTTTGTATATCATTTTCAAAAGATTTTATTATACCTTTTCACTGTTCTAAACCAAATTAAGGTTTATAAAACTAGTCGGGATTTATCGAGCATTACCGAAGTAATCATTTATTTATTAATCCCAATCCCAACCTATTCATCCCATGGAGCAAAACTGGTACTAACCCATATCTAACACCCACGGTGTTATCGGCAAATTTAATTACCATTTCACATTCAATTTTAATTAAAGATTTAACTATCGCTTGGAGTAAAACTAGTGGTACTCCATTCTCGATCATTTCTTGAATTTGGTAAATTTAACTACCTCATTCACAATCTAATCTAATTAAGGATTTATTAAAACTCTAACTTGGTTTTAATCTCAAAAATCATTACTTTATGATTAGTCAACTTTAATAAATTAATCTTTTCTTTTACTAGGTTAAAGAATAAGTGTTATCTATAACACAGTTCACAAAAAACCCAAACCGACTTCCATTGTTTATGGAATCTTCATGGAAAACAGATCAATATATAATCAATATAAATTTCCTTATCAGACTAGTAATATCAATGGAATAATGACAAAGCCTTTTAAATTCCATATATAATAACAATCTTCCCTCAGTAAAGCTCATCTCGATTATCACCAAATCGAATTCCATTCAATTCCAATATAATATATTAAATTGGAAAACTTTGCTTTGGAAAATTTCCATTAAATCTTAAAATGAAGATTTATAAATTCCAAATCATATCTTTACTGTTAATTGGGTTAAAGAACTAATGTTATTTAAAACATCGCTCACGATAAACCCAAAATCCAATTCGATTCCAATTAAATTATTTAATTGGTAAACTTCTCCAAATCTTAATTAAAATATTTATTCATTTCTCAATGGGGTTAAAGGTTATTTAAGAGACCATTCACAACAAACCTAAAATCCAATTTGATATTAAATACAAGGCTCTGAATAAAAATCATATCGGCTTATACTCAATATCAAATTCTGAAACCAACGGATATCATGTTAGGAATAACAATATCTATAACTTCCAAATTCTTCATCAATATCCGTATAATCACGGAATCCGATATCGAAATATTCCGAAGATTATTCCATTCAAATCCATTCCAATTTATATGTTGGAAAATTTTGGTTATATTAAAACCATTATAATTTCTTTTGGTTCTCCATTCCAGTTGTTAACTAGTTGATTCAGATAAATATCTTTTATCTTTCAAATATGGAATATTTCATCCATAAACCTTTTCAATCATTTATTATGATTTTACATAATTTATTCATATTTTTATTAATTTTAATAAAGCCCTTACAGTCGGTTTTCAATATCGGCCACCGAACTGCATTCATAGCGATTGTTTTCCATAACTGATTTGGACATATCTTAAAAATTTAACCATTAGATTTCAAATATCTTGTTATCATTCGAAATCTCTTTTCGATATAAACCCAACGGTTCCGGTTTTAGGAGAATTCGACGGTCGGATCTCTCGTTATGCCAATTCGAAGTTAATGGTTGAAATTCGCGAACTGTCACTGCACGTCGCATTCTATTCAAGCCATTTAAATAAATATATATATATATATATATATTTCATCAATTTCAATTCAAAACATATTTTATAAATTCGTTTTAAAAACGATTCCAACTTCCATTACAATTTTAAATCAAAATTAAATATTCCTTACTAGTATAATATCAAAACAATAATATTTCCAGAATATCTGATTTTGAAATCCATTTCCTTTTCGTATTCATTTATAAAACGAATAAAATCGATTCATAAATCCATTCGAGTTAAAATGGTGTTTGACTACTTAACTCAACTTCACATTTCCATATTTTCGTGTTCATCCAAAATCGGACATCAAAATCATAATTTAATTCTTCACTGAATATTATATCAAAATATTCGTTATTTCCAAATTGGAATGTGACTCAATCAATTACCATATAATTTTAGTTATATGGATTTCATATATCGCATGCATTCCATAATAATGATAAACAATCATTAAACATTCAAGCAACATCCAAAGTGCATTCCACAACTGTATAAGCATTAAAATAAATAAATAAATAACGCTCACAACAGTCTATCAATCAATCGATTGACATACAATTAAATATTGTGATTAGTGTATGTCAAATATCATCCCAATACCCGTGTGGAGTTTTAAAAAAAATCGCCATTATAACGGCGTTATTTTGTAGCACCGGAATAATGTCTATGCATTATCACTCTCCTGACTAGGCTTACACCATACACAATCAATACCAATCGTCAATCACATCCAATAACTACAAATAAGTAAATAAATACTCAACATCAAATGCCATTTAAGGCGCCACAAGTGTCCATCCACGTCGTTTGAAATGCGAGTGTTGCTAATATCCATATAACGCTTCTAATGCAAGGGATTTGTGAAGAGTTCATGTGTCGAACCCCAAAGGGAAGAATATCACTACATGATGCAATTTCTAACTTGCAACCTAAAATGCCTAACTAACTGCTACATAATAAATTAACAAAATTATTTAGTGAGCGACACCCAAAAGCTAACCAAAAGCTGCGACTCTTCATAGGTAGAAATCTTCACCGCGCCTTTGCCGTTTTGTCGTTACCCACACCTGAATTCGCCTCTTTTGCTTTAGAATTTGTATACTGCCTCCAATCATCACCAATCGATGTCCCTAGCACAAACGCATCATTCCGGGCAACTTTTACGTGGACCTTTTCCTAAAAATGCACCAATTTGCCAAAAATCGCGAATCTTTGCTTTAGGTCCGCGGTCTTTAGATGCGTTTTCCGAGCAGCTAGGAATTCCAAAATTCGATTGTCATATATCCAAATCAAAGAGAAAATCATGCTCTACCACTTTGGCACTGTGGTGTTTCGGTCATAAATGCACGTTTGAGAGTTATTGGCTGAAGAAGGACAGAGTGTTTTAAGCAAAATAGGGTTTTTGTGAAAAGAGGAGTTTTTTACCATGTAGGGCCCACGAACGGAATTGGATAGCCAGAGGGCGGCGACAGGCTTGACTGGGCATGGGGAAGCGCCTGAGAGGTGGCGACGGAGGTAGTGGTGAGTTTGGGTGGTTTAGGCGCTAGGGGTTTGTAGAAAAGGTGAGAGAGAAGGAGGAGGAAGAGGAGGAGGAGAGGGAGGAGGTGCAGCGCGGAGGGAGTGGTGGCGTGGGGAGGCGACGGCCAATGGAGAGGGGTGCGGCTGTAAGGATTTGGAGGAGGGAGGAACTCTTTTTTTTAAGAAATGAGGAAGAAAAGGAGATGGGGTAAAAATGAACGAATGAAAGGAGGAAAAGAAGATTATATGCTAGTTTCTCTCCACTCGTCTGGAAGCCAACAATCTCCATTGGCCACGGATTTCGGACAGATAGTACACGTGAAGACGAGTCCAACGAAACAAGTTTCGTCGAATTCCGAGTTCGTTTGACATTCCGTCAAAATTTTCAAAGATGCTCAAATAATGTTCAGAAATGCGATTTTAGCGCACATTTCCTTCTTGCACGCCCACATGCTAACTCCAAAAATCATGGCCTTTTGTATTTAACCATTATTAGATGATACATATCCAGAAAAAAGGAATCAAATTTTGAGATCGTCTCAATAATGTTCCTTTGTAAAATGACTGCATGTTTTTGAGCAAATGGTTTTGCTCCACACGGCCATATACTGACTTCGTTCGACGCGCACTTTGGAACCCAACAACGATTTGTCATTATGAATGTAAAAAAAATTATTTCTTCGAATTATGAGCTCATATGCAAAATTTCACTTTTTAAGGGCTATGCATTAATTTTCAAAATTCTCAAAACAAAGCTTATTAATCAATTTATTAATTTTGCCGGGTTTATTTTAAGTCAAATAAAATATAAAGACTAATTTTAAAATTATTCTCAAATTTTATTTAGCAAAAAGAACCAATTTATATATTTAAATATTCCTTAAAATAGCTTAAATCAAAATTTTAAATTGGCTCTCAAAATACGGGTTGTTATAGCCAATATGATTTTTTATTAGAGCCTTGTATTTAATGTTATGGATTTTGGGTTTGTCGTGAGTGGTGTCTTAAAAAACCCTGCTCTTGAACCCAGCGGAGAAAAGAATAAATCTTTTAACCTAGATTTAATTAAGTTTTCCAATTAATTAATATAATTGGAATTAAATGATAGTTGATGGTGGGTTCATTGTGAACGATGTTTTAAATGACATTTGTTCTTAAACCCGATTTACAGTGAAGATATGATATGGAATTTATAATCTTTTTTATTAAGGTTTAATGGAAATTTTCTGAAGTAAAGTTTTCCAATTTAATATATTAAATTGGAATTGAAAGGAATTCGATTTATTAATAATCGAGATGAGCTTCTGTAAAGGAAGTCGTTACTATATATGGAATTTAAAAGGCTTTGTCGTTATTCCATTTATATTATTAGTTTGATACGGAAATTTATATCGATTATGTATTGATCTGTTTTCCGTGAAGATTCCATAGTTAATGGAAGTTGGTTTGGGTTTATTGTGAACTGTGTGTTTAATAACATTGGCTCTTTAACCCAATTAAAGATAAGATTAATTTCGTAAGGCTAAATAGTCATAAAGTAATGACTTTTGGTATTAAAGCCAAGTTGAAGTTTTAATGAATCTTTAAGTAGATTAAAATGGGAATAGGATAATTAAATTTATCGAATTCATGAAATGATCAAGAATGTAGTACCACCAGTTTTACTCCATGCGATAGTTAAATCTTTAATTAGATTTGAACGTGAAATGGTAATTAAATTTACCGATAGCACCACGCGTGTTAGAAATGGAGTACTACCAGTCTTGCTCCATGGAGTGAATAGGTTGGGATTGAGATAATAAAAGAATTGATTACTTCAGTATGGCTTGATAATCCCGACTAGTTTTATAAACCGTAAATTGGTTTAGAATTGTTAAAAGATAAAACAAAATCTTTTGAAATTGATATCCAAAGGAAGATTAAAGAATAAGTTTAAATGAACTTATCTTTGATAAAATTAATGGGAACCATTCCCCTAAGATATGAATATTTGAATAAAAGAATATTCTGAATTGGAATGAGGCGTATGATGTGTTTTCTAGCACTTGATTATAAAATACGCTAGTTATTCGGAAAGATCGGTTTAATCCATTCTGAATAACTGATACAACGACTAAAAGTCGATGATTTGAAGACGGTGGTTGAAGACCGGAGATCTTCACATCGTTTGGATGATTACCGATGTCGTGATTGGGTTGTACACACAAGATAAGGTAATAAGTGATGATCGTCCAGATGTACTTGGAGATCAACCGGATATGCGAGGGCCTGTTTCCTGTATTGGACATATGGGATGAGGAATAAGGTGCCTCCGATTTTGTTCAGACCCAGAACGGACTTGCAAATGGATGGTGTGTCTGACATTGTATTCCTTTACGTTGTATTCGTTGATCTCTGCTAAATATATATCTGTTTGGTGGCAGAGAATTTATTCTCTTGCTTAACACCCTTCTCTGAGACATATGAGCTTAGAGGTTATATATTGGTGGAAATTAGTGGTATGACATTGATTGACAATGTGACATGTTAAGATGCAAATGATCAAGGCTTTGGTTGAAAAGCAAAGTCTTGTGGATGATGATCAAAGCTCGGCTTTAAGTAGCATAGCTTTGTGTATAGCGTTAGTTTGCGAGCCTCACACCCAGTATGTGTCAAAAGCGGGATAATGATTGCTGGGAGTTGCATGACATTTCTTTCTAGCTAGAAGTGGTGTCATGGTATGGAGCCCATATGTGGATGATGGAATGAGGCGCTTCGGATATCGAGTTTCTAATGGCTCAGAGATAGGTCCGGTAGGACCGGGAAACATGTGTTCAGGAATAACCAATCCACTAAAGTAAGTGTGGACCAGCCCTAAAGATCCAAGGGCTCGCCAGCGTCAGAGTCCGGAGGCATTTGCTAGAGTGTCTCGAAACCGGTGAGGAAGATCCTTGCCTCGACTCATTGATGGAAATCCAATTTCCAATACGCGACTTTTTGGTTTTAGTTGTAAACCTATATGGAGAAATAATATATGGTACCTATGCGATCTATGAATGATACATTTATATTTGAAGTTGTTTTTGAACTATGCACTTATAGTAATATCAAAATGATTTATTTTTAAGCGTATCAAGCATGTTTGGCTATTATAAGGTAAAACTCTATCCTCCGGCTTGCGTTGCGTTGTGTGATGGGACCTGAGTCTTATAATAGCTTCGTTTTCCAAAAAGCATTGCATTGTTTATGTATTGTTTTATTTCAGAGTATTCATGGGAGTGAACTCGTCCCATGTTATACAACATGGTCCCTTGATTTACCCAATTTTAAAGTAAAAGTTTAATAAGTGTTTTAGTTCTCACACCAGTCCCATGACTGACTCGGAGTTTATTATTTCTACCTAAACTATGGGTGTCCGTATTTTCCACATGGGCAGCTAGTAGTTTTGGTTTTTGAAAATATTTCTTTTCACAGGATCCAGGATTACAGCTGGAGCTATATTCGGAATTCCTTGTATCTGTGTATTTCTTTCAGTTGTGGTAGTTGATGTTTTCCGCTGTGCATTATATTCACATATATTTTTTTCCACTGTAATATTTATTTATACTTTGATATATTCTTGTACTCTGATGTAAATTGTTGTAATAGCAAAGAAATATTCTATTGTTTGTGTTCTGATGTGTCGTGTTCTCAAAACAATCCGGGCTCCTCCGTCTCTTCGGGGATCAGGGAAGTCTAGGTCGTTTCATCGTGGTATCAGAGCTTTGGTTTACATAGCTCGAGAATAAGACACATTAGGACCAAATGAAAGAATTCATAAAAGATAGGATTAGTAACATCCTATAAGAATGACTCGTTAGAGATAGGGTTAGTAATACCCTAGAATGAGTTTGAAGAGTGTTACTTATTAAAAACAAATTTAGTTTTGGAAAAAAAAAATCCTATGATGCGTATTTGAGTATTTTATTTTATATTGAATTTGGACTATCTAGTATACAAAGATTTTGCATATACGCGTCATGAACATATATTTGAAGTCTCAAATATACTGGGTAGATACAGAATCACACTCTAGTCGCCCGGGGATAATACTGGTGATTAACATGTCATCATGAACATTTATGTTCGAGTTTCGAAAGTGGATATCTATATATTTCCAATTGACTGATGTGAGAACCAAAATTTAGATAGAGTCTATTGTTTGTGACTTGGCATTAAAAACATGATTTTTTTAATATATAGAAGTTATATGTTTGAAAAGTTAATCAACTAACTGATTGCTGGTTGTGATGTTTGATTATTAGTTTAACTAATTAAAATATCGGAATGATAAAACCAGTATGAAAATAAAAGGTAAAATTTAGCCAAATCGAATTTAATATTGAACAGAATTGAAAATTGATTGGAAGATACATATATGTACATGCTGAGCAGGTTATGGATTTACTGCTGAGTAGAGAAATATATTGCATGCCCGACAAACAGGTGCACCTTAATGAGTTGATTGCACAATTTTATTTATTATATAAACTACTGTGAGTGTTTTTGGATGCGTTGTGATGGTTTTTCTATATGAGATTAAAAACGTACACCATAGGATAGCAACAAATAAATCATGAACTACACCGCATGACATACTAAATGAAGACAACATATCATATTCCATATAAGTATTTGGTGCTTATATGACGAGGTTTCGATTACTATACGAGTGAGATGGTTGTATGGCGAGGACTAAATTACATGTTGAACAGAAGACTGAAGAGAATTCTCACTTAATAAACATATAAAGGTGCTCGGGGCAGGATTTAATAAAAATCCTACACAGGTCTAGAGACGATAAAAATTCACGTCTCTCTTGTTTTTAATTAACGCGCATGGATTATTTTATTTCCAACACTGGGGCAACATATGAAATTTCGACTTTTTACATGTCTCCTTTAGACATAGATAAGTCACAAAAATTGTATATGCTTTTTATTGATTTATTGGGTGCCAAATACGGCCTAATAAATTTTTCAGACCCTCCCCATAAAAAGAAGGTTATGGCGAATTTTTTCAGAAATTTATGGTGTCAGTCAAATTTTAGAGAAATTAGAAATTTCTTAGAAACTGAAAAGTTGAAGAACTCAAGCCAGAATGAAAGTAGAGTTGAATAGTTAAACAATTTTCAGCTCTGTTCTTATTCGAGGACGAAAAAGTTTTATGTGGAAGAGATTGTAACAACCCGTATTTTCATAACCAATTTAAAATTTTGATTTAAGCTATTTTATGGAATATGCGAATATAAATTGATTATTTTTGTTAAATAAAATTTGAGCATAATTTTAAAATTAGTTTTTATATTTTATTTGACTCAAAACAAACTCAGTAAAATTATTCAATTGATTTATAAGCTTTCTTTTGGAAATTTTGAAAATTCAATTTTTAAAATCGTCGTAGAGCCCTTAAAAAGTGAAATTTTGCTAGGAAGCTCGAATTCGACAAGATTAATTTATTTTTGATTCATAATGACAAATCATTGTTGAGTTCCAAAATGCGCATCGAATGGAGTTAGTATGCGGCCGTGCAAAGAAAAACCATTTGTTCAAAAACAAACAGTCAGTTTACAAAGGAATATTGTTGAGATGATCTCATAATTCAATTCTGTCTTTTTCTGGATTCGTATCATCTAATAATGGTTAAATTCAAAAGGCCATGATTTTTGGAGTTACTGTGTGGGCGTGCAAGAAGAAAAGGTGCGCTAAAATCACATTTTTGAACATTATTTGAGCATCTTTGAGAATTTTGATGGAAAGTCAAACGAACTCGGAATTCAACGAAACTTGATTTGTTGGACTCGTCTTGATGTCTACTATCTCATGTTTGAAATCCGTGGCAAACGGAGATCATTTGCAGTTAGGCGATTCGGATAGAAACGAGCATATAACCACTTTTTGCTATTTCTCTCTTCATTATTTCTCACTTCCTCCTTCCTCCAAAAAAGAAAAAAAGGGCTCCACCTCCCTCCCTTTGGCTTCCGCCCCTCTCCCCTACCTCCACCACCGTCGTCGGCCGTTGCCACCCCTCCTTCCTCCTCCTCTTCTCTTTCTCTCTTTCTCTTTGCAAAAATCCAAGCCTTCGAAGCCTTAGCCTCCACTGCCACTACTCCGGCCGCAACCCGACCACCACCAGTGGCCTCCTGACGTCCAGTCAGGCCCGCCGCACCACCTCGGGCCTCTACCTCCGGCCATGTGCCCCGCCTCCTCAAAATCCCTCTTTTTCTCCAAAAATCTGTTTGCAAATAACTCCCTGTCACTATTTCTTCAATAACTTCCGAACCGTGCATTTCCAGCTGAAACTCCATAGTACCAAAGTTGTAGATCTCAGTTTTCTGTTTGATTTTGATGTATGACTATCGAATTTTGGAGTTCGGAGCTGCCCGGAACACGCGTCTAAAGATTGCGAACCTGAAGCAAAGATTCGCGATTTCCAGTGAATTAGTTTAGAATAAAGTCCACTAGGAAAAAGTTGTCTGGAATAGCGTGCTTGTTCCAGGGACAAAGTTTGATGAAAATTGGAGGTCGTATACAAATTCTAGAGCAAAAGAGGCAAATTTGAGTACGGAAAACGACGAGCACACGACAAGATTTCCTACGTATGAAGAGTCGCGGCGTTTGGTTTAGCTTCTGGGTGAGAACTTGTGACACCCCACGTTCATTAATGTCACTCACTAAGGGAACGTATTAAGTTTCGTGAAGCGTTATAGGTAAACAAACAGAAATAATACAAGACAGATATAAAAACAATAGCGGAATTTAAATTTTTTATTTCAAACATAAATCATAACATCGTGGTCCAAAATACCATATGTTTGAAACTACATAAAACCCATTACAATAATATAAAAGTTCTGTCTTGTACCATCAGAGTATAGAAAATACATAAAAAGCATAATTCCCCAAAAGAGACAAAGCCATAGTAGCAAAGATAGAAGCTTGAGCAATACATCTAGCAGCTCCAAGCAAGACGATAGCAGAATCCTGACTAAGCCCGAGAATTCCCTCCTTGAGAACCTTGGGGGGAACGGAAAAAAGAAGAGGAAACAAAAAGGGTCAGACATAAAGTCTGGCGAGTCCAGTTACTTTTTAGCAAGTAAATAAGTAAAAGTATCATGACAAGCATATAAAGTGGATAAGAGAGATATCATAATAATAGGTAACACACCAAAATTTTTAGACATTTTAACTACATTATATAATGAATATAATGTGATAACTTAATTAAATATTGTGAATTAAGTAAAATAGACTATACCATTATGTTCCTCTCGAAATTTTGGTCAAGATAGACATTTGGTTTGCGTAAAACAGACACCGTATGAAGAAGTTATTAAGCCTTGAAATTTGTATGCAAATGAGAAATATATATACATATATACACATATATATATATATATATACATATATACATAAATTAAATAAATATTCAAAAAAATTCAAAACAACAAAGCGGGAAGCCAAAATGCCGAACCGACACTTTTGGGGTGTCGATCCGAGACCCGCTGGGTCAACACCGGAGTCGACTCAGGAAGTATGGGTCGACCACTGGGTCAAATTGGCTGAATGTTTCTAGACACACTCGGTGTCCAGATTCAGGGTGCATCGGCTATATAAAGGACCCTAAACCTAGGTTTTATTCATTGGAAAAATAATGGTGACGGCGAGGCTCTGCTGCAACTTCAATTAGACAGCCTATTCTTCTCCAAAATCAAGTTTAAAAAAAAGGATTCAAGTGTCTCAACTATAGATCTGAGATTCAACACCAACAATTTATTTTCTATCTTATAAAATCCAAACACGGTGAGTTAGTTACTTTTAGATTTAAATGATTAAAAGTGAACGTGATATGACTGTGATTTGGATATATGCCTGTGGTTGAATCATATTGGATCTGTCATAATTTGTGAATTTATAATATTCTATGAGTTGGATCTAAATCTTTATCATGTCATGCTAGATCTTTTTAGATCTAATTCGCTTGTGGTTAATTTATCAAATCATGCTAGATCTAACTTTTAGATCTAATTCTCCTGTGGTTAATTTATCATGTCATACTAGATCTTCCTTTATAGATCTAATTCGATTGATGTTAATTTATCATGTCATGCTAGATCTTTTTAGATCTAACTCACTTGTGGTTAATTTATCATGTCACAATTGCAGATCTTAAATTATTATCATGCTTGATCTACCCTTATAGATCTAATTCGCTTGTGGTTAATTTATCATGTCACATTTGTGGATATTAAACTTTACCTAACGTGTGGTGATTAATTTAGATCTATCATTAATTGGAAATATGAGCCCCTATTTATTCATGCCTATTATGACATCCTTGGTATGTTAGATCTAGTTTTTTATTATCACATGCTCACTAGATCTATTTTTATATGTCCACCTTATCACGATGCCAATTACATGTTTATATCAGTTTTGTTAAAATAATCACTATTGTCATCTTTCCCTTTTATCGTTTATGGATATGCTACTTTCTAGCCTAGACATGACGCCAAATATATGCGAATGTGTTACTTAAGGAACAGGGAAAAACATTAGAATTGGCATAACTTGAATGACAAGTATGAATTTGGACATATAATCCATTATATTCATAACTTGAATGACAAGTATGAATTTGGACATATGATCTATTATGAATATAATTGGGTAAATGGGCATGAACACCTATAAAGACATAGGTATAGTTAATTGGTTAATAATTAAAATGCCTAGTATTACAGTAATTAGAAAACTGTAATGTCACTTATGACACGAGGTTAGATTGCATTTGTGGTGGAAGTCTGCCCGAACCCGACCGGCGTATCCAGCAACCACAAACGTTGAATCCAACGTGAGGGGTCTAAGTGCACAAATACGAGATGGGCCAAGACACGAGGTTAAGTCCAACTTGTGGAAGAAGTCTGCCCGGACCCGACCTACATATCCAGCCTCCACAAGTTGTAGGCTTAATGTAGGAGGTCTAGCCCATTATAACCATAAATGGACTTGGTAACGAATTGGAATACTTAACCTAAATGAATCCATAGTGATTGTATGAACATGTTAACTTGAATAGGGGTTAAGTAAACTTGGTTGAAACAGTGGGTGGGTTATGTAAATCTTATGGCACTAGGTAATATTTATATATATAGGCCTATAAACTTAACCTATTTTATACTTTGGGGTTATGCAACTTTGTTAAGTAAACTTGCTTGGATCAGTGAGGGTTAAATAAATCTTGTGGCGGTGGGGTAATATTTAGATGTATAGGCCCGACAACTTAACCAGTTTTACATGTTGGACTGTTAGGCATAGCCAGTTGAAATCCTAGTGGTGGGGATGCAAGCCTAGGGGGAGCTTGTATCATCTTGTGTGTGGGACCCGTTTCAGTCAGTAACCCATCTAGGTATCAAACGAGTACTCCGAACTAGGTCGGCTAGGGACACGCTTACCGGGCTGATTGTAAGAGGTTCAAAACGAAGGGGCGGTGTCAACAGCGCAGGAAACCAATGAAGTCATGTGCGTGCATTGATCCAGCTTGCCATGGGAATTAAGACACTGTGACATCAGCAAATATGGTTGTGAACATCTTGAAAATGAAGGGTTGCCACTTTAGGAAGTGATACATCCTACTGTGGGGCCAACAAAGGGTATCTACGGAATAAGGAGCCAATTGATTAGGGTTGAAGTTAAGGTACATCTAGACTCTGATAAGTTTAGGAGTCTGTTATTTGGGCTACCTATGGATTGTATGGGGTTAAAACCCCTCACCAGAAGTACGCCAAAGTTTACCATTTCATACATGTAGGGGATCATCTCATTCTGGATATACTAGTAGCAGTGTAGAGTAATCATTAAGGAAGCGTATACACCCTATACTGTTTACCTAGTCATACCTCACTTTTTTGTAGTTATCTCTCTTGTCCACTTCATATGCATGTCATGCTACTTTTATTTATTTATGACTCGCCAGACTTTATGTCTGACCCTTTTTTTCCTCTTCCTTCTTTCGTCCCTCCTCCAGGTTCTCAAGGTGGGAACACTCAGGCTTGACTATGATTCTGTTTACTTTTGTTGGAGCTGCTTTGACGTATGGCTCAAGCTTTTATCCTTGCTACTATGGCTATGCTTTATTTGAGTAATTATGCTTTTTATGTGCTCTGATATTTTAAAGTACAAGACGGTAGTTTTTATGAAGTAATGGTTTATGTGTATTTCAGACATATTCCGTTTTTGAACCACGATGCTTTATTATAAATAAAGTTTTAAATTCCGTTGTTGCTTTTATACTTGTCTTGTAATACTTATGTTTCTGTTTACCTATAACACTTCACGAAACTTAATGCATTACCTTAGTAAGTGACATTAACGGACGTGGGATGTCACACTTGATATCAGAGTTGAAGGTTACCAGATTAGATAAAAGACTTTGATTTTTTTTTTTCAAAAAGAAAAGTCTATTTTGAAAAACATATTCCCCAAAGCCATATGTAGTATCCTTCGATCCTTTGTCTAAATCTCATTCCTTTTATTTTTAGCATGTCTAGGGAACCTAATATCCTAGAGGGCGTTACGATACCAGGCTGGTTCCGTAGGTATCTGAAGGCCATGGCGCCTGCTCAAGGCCAAAGAAACGTTCCTCCCCCAGCTGCACCCGTTGTTCCTCTTCCTCCTCCTCCGCATGTAGACAACTTTTCCAAGATCTGAAAATATTTCTGTGCTATGGGAGGAAAGCCATTCCATGGAACCGAGACATTCGTAGAGGCAAGGAATTGAATCAAGGAGACCGAGTACTTGTTTGTAATCTTTGAAGTGGAAGATCGAAGGATGATTCAATTGGTGGCCTGGCTACTGAAGGATGAAGCTTCGTTCTGGTAGGAAGTAACCCAAGCGGGGCGTCCAGTGGAAATTTGGGATGACTTTAGACAGAGGTTTGAAATGAAGTTTCTTTCTCAAGCTGAGAAAAACATGCAAATGGAGAGGTTCTTGGCGCTCAAACAAGGAGAAATGACTGTTAAAGAATATGTGAACAAATTCAACCAGCTGGCTAGATTCAGTTTGGAACTAGTAGATATTCCACATAAGAAGGCCTTGCGGTTCGTTAAAGGACTAAATAAATCCCTTCATGGGTTAGGTATGTCCCATATTCCAATGGGAGCTACTTTTGAAAGACTCGTTGATATGGCATTAATGCATGAGGAAGATAAAGCTAAAAAGAAAGAAGCTAAGGTTGAGGAGACACAAAAGAAGGGAGGAAAGAACGACAAATCTCGAGACAAGAGGAAATGTTTTAATTGTGGACACGTGGGTCATGTAAGCAAAGACTGCAGAAGAAGGAAGAATGCTTGTTTCCATTATGGAGAGGTCAGGCATCTTATTAAGGATTACCCGAAGAAACAAGGACAAGGTCAAAGGGAAAGAGCTTATGGAGGGCAAGTACATACTCTTGCGATCGGTGCTCTAGATCGAGATAGGAAAGTTTCCGTGGAAGGATTGATTTCTCTTTCCAATCATCCTATAAGAACTCTTTTTGATTCTACCGCTTCGCATTCATTTATATCTAGTTATGTGGTTGAATCTCTGCACTTAAATACTAGTATGGTAGTGGATCCCGTTGTTGTCTCAAACCCCATTGGTGGTTCGGCTCATTTATCCATGATTTGTCTGGGTTTGAGAATATATATATTGGGCGTCGAGTTCGAGTGCGATGTGTATGTGCTTGGTTTTATGGGCTATGGTTTGATTTTAGGGATAGTTTTGCTAGTTATGTACGGTGCCATTCTCGATTGTGAGGGGAGGGTCGTTAGACTTTTGACTTGCCATAGGAGACCCTCGAGATTTCTTATGACCTGAAAGGGTCGGTCATGCTTAGTTTCCTAGAATCTCTTGATGCATCTATCGATGATCTGCAGTCTGTAGTGGTAGTCCATGAGTATCCGTATGTTTTTGAGGAGGTTCGGGGTTTATCTCCAAGGCGCGAGATCGTTTTTTGTTATTTGGTAGACAATGCAAAGCCAGTTGCATGACCCATGCGCCGATGGCCCCACGAGAAAGGAGGAAGCTTAGCAAGCAAGTAGGAGAGCTGCTTAAGAACGAGTTTATTAGGCGAAGCATATCTGAATGGGGTACTCCAGTGGTATTCTCAACTAAGGCATACTACTCGCTTCGCATATGTGTGGATATTCATAATGTTTTTCCTCATTTCTTATTAATCGAAGTGTCTACACGATACAGCAGACGTAGTTGAGCCGAACATGCGTGAGGAAGTAGAGGTAGAACGGGAGGCGACAATTAGACAAGTTCCTACCCGTATACTTGGATCAGAGGTTAAGAAACTGCGCAATAGAGAGGTTAGGTTAATAAAAGTGCAATGGAGAGAAGACAGCGAGGATGCGACTTGGGAGACTGAAGACAAAGGTCATGCTTCATACCCTTTCCTTTTTGGGAATATGTTCTTAACTCCTTTTTTCCAAAGCTTTTATTCACACTTGTTTCTATCATTCTTCTGTATCCCATCGATCGAGTTTTCAACCTTTAGGTAGGGAACCCAAGGATGTAAACATGTGTTTGAGACATGTTATGTTTAGTGGATGCAAGTGTTTTCTAGTGGTTGCTTGTGGATGCATATACACACACATTAGGCTCTAGATCGGCTCAATTACCCTCATACTGCATATGGATATATGTGCATTTTCTTCTCTTTTAATGGATGAAAATGAATGTATTATCAAATGGATGTTGCATTTGGTCAAATGATTGTGCACGCATATAGAACTTACATGTTATAATAGGATTATTTGCATACATGTTGGATTCATGGCACTAACATACATTGCATTAAGGAGGTCGACTGAATCAGTAGACCGCCTGATATTTGCATTAGTATTGGGACATATACACACACCTTTGCATATGTTCATATAAGCATTAGAAATCTTTTAAGGACAATGGATACTAGCGATTGGTGGATGAGTAGATGGATGTGGATGGTAGGATATACATTCTTAACTTGGAGATTTCAGGGACAAAATCCTTTGAGTTGGGGAGAATGTAACACCTTGAAAATTTTAGACATTTTAGATACATTATATAATGAATATAATGTGATAACTTAATTAAATATTTCGAATTAAGTAAAACGGACTATACCATTACGTTCTTCTCGAAACTTTTGTCAAGGTAGACATTTGGCTTGCATAAAATGGACACCATATGAAGAAGTTATTTAGCCTTGATGTTTGTATGCATATGAGAAATATATATATATATATATAAATTAAACAAATAAATATTCAAAAAATATCAAAATGACAAAGTGGGAAGCCAAAACGCCGAACCGACCCTTTTGGGGTGTCGATCCAGCAGGAGTATGGGGTCTTGGGTCGACACCGGGGTCGACTCAGGGAGTATGGGTCGACCACTGGGTCGAATTGGTTGAATGTTTCTAGACGCATTCAGTGTCCACGACAAAGTGGGAAGCCAAAACGCCAAACCGACCCTTTTGGGGTGTCGATCCAGCAGGAGTATGGGGTCTCGGGTCGACACCGGGGTCGACTCAGGGAGTATGGGTCGACCACTGGGTCGAATTGGCTGAATGTTTCTAGACACGTCCAGATTTAGGGTGCAACGGTTATATAACGGACTCTAAACCTAGGTTTTATTCATTGGAAAAATAATGGTGATGGCGAGGCATTACTGCAACTTCAGTTAAATAGCCTATTCTTCTCCAAAATCAAGTTAAAAGATTCAAGCGTTCAACTATAGATCTGAGATTCAGCACCAGCAATTTCTTTTCTATCTTCTAAAATCCAAACACGATGAGTTAGTTACTTTTTGATTTAAATGATTAAAAGTAAATGTGATATGACTGTGATTTGGATATATACCTGTGATTGAATCATTTTGGATCTATCATAATTTGTGAATTTATAATATTCTATGACTTGGCTCTAAATCTTTATCATGTCATGCTAGATCTTTTTAGATCTAATTCGCTTGTGGTTAATTTATCATGTCATGTTAGATCTACCTTTTTAGATCTAATTCGCTTGTGGTTAATTTATCATGTCATACTAGATCTACGTTTATAGATCTAATTCGCTTGTGGTTAATTTATCATGTCATGATAGATCTTTTTAGATCTAATTCGCTTGTGGTTAATTTATCATGTCATGCTAGATCTTTTTAGATCTAATTCGATTGTGGTTAATTTGTCATATCACAATTGTGGATCTTAAATTATTATCATTCCAGATCTACCCATATAGATCTAATTTGCTTGTGGTTAATTTATCATGTCACATTTGTGGATCTTAAACTTTACCTATCATGTGGTGATTAATTTAGATCTATCATTAATTGGAAATATGAATCCCTATTTATTCATGCCTATTATGACATCCTTGGTATGTTAGACCTAGTTTTATTATCACATGCTCACTAGATCTATTTTTATATGTCTAACTTATCACTATGCCAATTACATGTTTATGTCACTTTTTGTTAAAATAATCACTATTGTCATCTTTCCTTTTTATTATTTATGGCTAGACTACTTTCTAGCCTAGACATGACGCCAAATATATGTGAATGCGTTCATTAGTTAGGGAACGTGGGAAAACATTACAATTGACATAACTTGAATGACAAGTATGAATTTGGACATATAATCCATTATGAATATAATTGGGTAAATGGGCATGAACACCTATAAAGACATAGGTATAATTAATTGGTTAGTAATTAAAATGCCTAGTATTACAGTAATTAGAAAACTATAATGGCACTTATGACACGAGGTTAGATTGCATTTGTGGTGGAAGTCTACCCGAACCCGACTGCTATATTTAGCAACTGCAAATGTTTAATCTAATGTGAGGGGTCTTAGTGCACAAATACGAGATGGGATAAGACACGAGGTTAGGACCAACTTATGGAAGAAGTCTGCCTGGACCCGACCGGCATATCCAGGCTCCACAAGTTGTAGGCCTAATGTGGGAGGTCTAGCCCAGTATAATAATAAATGGACTTGGTAACGAATTGGAATACTTAACCTAGATGAATCCATAAGGATTGTATGAACATGTTAACTTGAATAGGGGTTAAGTAAACTTGGTTGAAACAATGGGTGGGTTAAGTAAATCATGTGGTAGTGGGTAATATTTATATATATAGGCCCACAAACTTAACCTATTTTATACTTTGGGGTTATGCAACTTTGTTAAGTAAACTTGCCTGGATCAGTGAGGGTTAAGTAAATCTTGTGGCGGTAGGGGTAATATTTAGATATATAGGCCCGACAACTTAACCTTTTTTACATGTTAGACTGTTAGGCATAGCTAGTTGAAATCCTAGTAGTGGGGATGCAAGCCTAGGGGGAGCTTGTATCATCTTGTGTGTGGGACCAGTTTCAGTTAGTAACCCATCTAGGTAACAAAAGACTACTCCGAACTAGGTTGGAGTAGGGGCACACTTACCAGGCTGATTGTAAGAGATCCAAAACGAAGCGGTGGTGTCAACAGCGCAGGAAACAAATGGAGTCATGTGCGTGCATGGGTCCGGCTTGCCATGGGAATTAAGACACTACGACATCAGTAGATATGGTTGTGCACATCTTGAAAATGAAGGGTTACTACTTTAGGAAGTGATACATCCTACTGTGGGGCCAGCACAGGGTATCTACAAATAGGGAGCCGATCGATTAGGGTAGTAGTTAGGGTACATCTAGACTCTGGTAAGTTTAGGAGTCAGTTATTGGGGTTGCCTGTGGATTGTATGGGGTTAAAACCTCTCATCAGAAGTACTCCTAAGTTTAGGAGTCAGTTATTGGGGCTGCCTGTGGATTGTAGTAGAGTAATCATTAAGGAAGCGTATACACCCTATACTGTTTACCTAGTCATACCTGCCCTTTTTGTAGTTATCTCTCTTGTCCACTTCATATGCCTATCATGCTACTTTTATTTATTTACTTGATAAAAGTAACTGGACTCGCCAGACTTTATGTATGACCCTTTTTTCCTCTTCTTTCTTTCGTCCCCCCACCCTCAGATTCTCAGGGCGGGAATTATCAGGCTTGACCGTGATTCTACTTGCTTTTGATGGAACTGCTTTGATGTATAGCTCAAGCTTTTATCCTTGCTACTATGGCTATGTTTTATTTGGGGAATTATGCATTTTATGTACTCTGATGTTTTAAAGTACAAGACAGTAGTTTTGATGAAGTAATGGTTTATGTGTATTTCAGTTATGTGTTGTTTTTAAACCACGATGCTTTATTATAAATAAAGTTCTAAATTCCGGTGTTGCTCTTATATCGGTCTTGTAATATTTCTGTTTATGTTTACCTATAATGCTTCACAAAACTTAATGCATTCCCATAGTAAGTGACATTAACGGATGTAGGGTGTCACAGTTTGACAAGGTAAGCATGATAGAGTATATTGCACTTCTAGAGATTTCTTTGCCCCAATACTAGTATAATAAATATGTAACAGGATTACATACTCCCTAATTGCTTAACAGAAACAGGATGATCCCAATAGAAATACAATGGTAGTTTTAGGTGTATTCTAGTAACGGGTTTTAACCCAAACGAAATTAGACGGTACCTAATAAAAAATAAAGGGTGTTAGCCAGAGAGAAACACATGTACCCCTCAGAAATAGACAGGACTAGATGTACCCTATTTACTACCGCCCAATCGATCGGCTCCCCATTCCGTAAATACTCTGTGTCGGCCCCATAGTAGGGTGTATTACTTCCTAAAGTGGCAACCTACAAAAGGATACATTCCTATTTACTGGTGCTACAGCGGCTTTTTTTCCCAGATGCAGGCCGTACTCATGCACGCACATGATTCCGTTGGAACGCGTCAGTACACACTCCTCTCAGATGAACCTCTTACAATCAGTTCACTAAGCATGCCCTGACTCCTACCTAGTGGGAGGTCCCCCTATAATACCATAATGGGTTACTGACTAATATGAGTCTCACACAACAGATGACACAAGGTAACCTTTACAGATCTTGTGCCCCCAACTAACTAGGATTTTGACAAGTTATGCCTAAAAGATTTAACATATTCACACAACCACCTACAGATATATGGGTTAAGCTTGACAAGTTAACGGGTCAATATAACCCCAACATATTCAACAGGTTAAGTTTTTTAAATTAACAGCTTCGTTCAACCCTTACAGATTTAACAGGTTTACTCAACCCCACAGATTTAACCGTTTTGCTTAACCCCACCGATTTAACAGGTTTACAAATTTAACAGGCCTGCTTAGCTCCACCGATTTAACAGGTTTACTTAACCCCACAGATTTAACAGGCTTACTTAACCCTACATACTTAATAGGTTTACTTAACCCCATAGATTCAACAGGCCCACACAATCATTATGGATTCAACTTGGTTAAGTTTTCATCTTTATTACCATATTCAATTATGGTTAAAATGTGTTAGACCTCCTACATTTGGCCCACAACTTGTGAACGCTGGATATGCCGGCAGGTTCCGGGAAGACTTCTTCCACAAGTCTGGCTTAACCTCGTGTCATAGCACGTCTCATATTTGTGCACTTAGACCTCTCACATTAGATTCACCACTTGCAGTCGTTGGATATGTCGGTCGGTTCCGGGCAGACTTCCACCGCAAGTGCAATCTAACCTCATGTCATAAGTGCCATTACAGTTTCTAATTACTGTAATCTTAGGCATTTCAATTATTAATTATACCTATGTCTTTATAGGTGTCCATGCCTCTTTTTCCTCAATTATGTTCATAATTAATTATATGCCCAAATTCATGTTTATAAACATTAAGTTATGCCAAACTTTTCATTTACAAATTATGTCCAATTTATACCCTTTTTTCCCTTGTTACCATTTTAATGTATTCGCATAATTTAACATCATGCCTAGGCTAGAAAGTAGCCAGGCTAAAATAAAAGGGACAGGGTGACAGGAATGATTATCCTAACAAGATTGGCATAATCATATAACAACATAATGATAAGATGGACATATATGAACGAAACTAGTGAACTTGTGATAATAGAATCAATCTTAACATAATAGGGATGTCATAACTGGCATGGTAAGATCTAAATAATAATTCAGATGTCAAACTAATAATAGATCCTATTTAACTGCAATATGATAGGAACAAGGTAATCTAAACAGTGAAACCAAGGAAGACTTGTCATGACAATTAGGTGAAAGTTTAGATCTAAATCTAAAACATGTCCAACTAATGACAGATCCAAAATAAGCACAACATGATAAGTACCAACGGAACTAAAAAGTGAATTAGATCCATAATCAAAACTAGATCTGACATAAATAAGGTTAAAATCCAAAATAACCACAACATGATAGGTACAAAACGATTTAAACAGAATTAGATCCATAATAAAAAAATAGAATTAACATGATAACGGTTAAGATCCAAATCAACAACAACATAATAGGTACAAAATGATCTAAATAGAATTAGATCTATAATAAAAAAAGTAGATCTAACATGATTCAATCCTAAGCATATACCCAAATCACATTCATATCATGTTTACTTTTAATTATTCAATTCTAAAGGTAACTTGAACTCACTATGATCGGATCTTTAAGAATAAAAGGAGAAAAGTGAAGTTTGAATCTCAGATCTACACTTGAAACACTTGAATCTTTAAGCTTGATTTGTAGAAGAAGAAAGGATTAGATTCAGTTCAGGCACTGACAACGTTTGGCTTCCATTGTTTTCAGTATGAGAAAACAATGGAAATGAGGGTATATTTATAGCTGCCAGCCTCTAGAATTCGACTGCCAGATCAGCGCTAAGGGGAATCGGGCCATGGGTCGACACCCAATTGGGTCCGGATGCCGAAAATTAACATGGGCGCACTTTACAGTTGCGCTAGTGCAAAAATACCTTGGCGCACTTGTCAAGTGCGTCGGTTTTTCCTGCTCTCTTCGTCAAACTTCTATCATCTATAACTTCTTCATACGTTATCTATTTTACGCAAAGAAGGTGTCTATCTTAACCAGAATTTCGAGACGGGCGCAATGACATAGTCCATTTCCCTTAATCCTGAATATTAAATTAATTATTCTTTAATTTATCCGTTTTAGTGTAGTTAAAATACGGGGTGTTACATTCTCCCCTACTTCAAAGGATTTCATCCCTGAAATCTCCAAGTTAAGAAGAATGTATCCTACCATCCATCATCCATCTACTTATCCACCAATCATAGGCATCCATTGTCCTTAAAATTTTCTAATGCTTATATGAACATATGCAAAGATGTGCATATATGTCCTAACATTAATGTGAAAGATTAGGCGGTCCACTGATTCAATTGACCTCCTTAGTGCAATGTATGTTAGTGTCATGAATCCAACATGTATTAAAATTATCCTATTATAACATGTAAGCTCTATATGTGTGCACAATCATCCATCCAAATGCAAATCCATATGATGATACATCCTTATTTATCCATTAAAAGAAAGAAAAAAGCACACACATTAATATGCCGTATGAGAGTGATTGAGTCGATCTAGTGCCTAATCCGTGTGTATATGCATCCATGAGCAACCACTAGCAAACACTTGCATCCACTTGCATCCATCAACCAAAACATGTTTCAAACACATGTTTTCATCCATTGGATTCCTACCTAAAGGTCAAAGATTCGATCAATAGGGTATAGTCAGATGATAGAAGCAAGTGCGGATAATAGCTTTGGAAAAAGAAGTTAAAAAAAATTCCCAAAAAGGAAAGGGGTATGAAGCGTGATCTTTGTCTTCAGTCTCCCAAGTCGCATCCTCTCTGTCTTCTTCCCATTGCACGTTTATTAACCTAACCTCTCTGTTGCGCAGTTTCTTAACCTATGGTCTAGGTATACGGGTAGGAACTCATCAAATTGTCGCCTCCCATTCTACCTCTACTTCCTCAAGCATGTTCGGCTCAACTACATCTGCTATGTCATGCATACACTTCCATAAATAAGAAATGAGTAAAAACACATGAATATCCACACATATGCGAAGCGAGCTGTATGCCTTATTTGTGAATACCACCGGAGCACCCCATTCAGATATTCTTTGCCTAATAAACCCTTTCTCAAGCAGCTCCCCTACTTGCTTGCTAAGCTCCCTCCTTTCCCTTGGAGCCATATGGCGCATGGGCAATACAACTGGCTTTGCATTGTCCACCAAATATATATGGAAATCAATTTGGCGCTTTAGGGGTAAACCTGAACCTCCTCAAAGACATCAAGATACTCACAGACTACTGGAACAGATCGCAAATCATCGATAGATGCGTCAAGTCACTCTAGGAAACTCAACATAACAGAACCCTTGGGGTCACAAGAAATCTCGAGGTCCTCCCATGACAAGTCAGAAGCCTAACGACCCTTTCTTGGTCCACACTTTCTTATTTTGTGTTTCCTCGACCTTAGCCCCTTTCTTTTCACCTTTATTTGAGCTTTATCTATGTTCCCTTCCTGGGCCATCATTTTTTTCCTTCTTAGGCTATATTCCTTAGCCCTAATTGCCTTATTCTCCTTTTTACCATCCTTGCGTAACAAGGTAACAAGTCTCTCGAAAGCTGCCTCCATCGCACGGAAATCTTACGAAGCTCGAAAAAATTAGCCGTAGGTGAAACTACTACGGCTACAGATGGAGGTTAGGCACTTCAGTGCCCTTCGTCATGTGTTGTAGTTTTAACGTGCCAATGGAACCATGCCACAATGGGGACACCTTTTGGGAAGAATCGGTTCCCCAAACAAAAAGGAAAAAGGAATCAAGTGGAGAATCGAGAGATATTACATATGGCTTTGGGGAGTATGTTTTTCAAAATAGACTTTTCTTTTGAAAATGCTTTCTTTTAAAATCTTTCTAAAAATAATTTTCAAAATCTTTTATTCAATTTGATAATCTTTAGCTCTGATACCAAGTGTGACACCCCACGTCTGTTAATGTCACTCACTAGGGGAATGCATTAAGTTTCATGAAGCATTATAGATAAAAGGAAACAGAAATATTACAAGACAGATATAAAAGCAATAGCGGAATTTAAAATTTTATTTCAAACATAAATCATAACATCGTGATCAAAAATACCATATGTCTGAAACTACATAAAACCCATTATAATAATATAAAACTTCTTTCTTGTACCATCAGAGTACAGAAAATACATAAAAAGCATAATTCCCCAAAAGAGACAAAGCCATATAGCAAAGATAGAAGCTTGAGCAATACATCTAGCAGCTCCAAGCAAGAAGATAGCAGAATCATGACTAAGCCTGAGAATTCCCTCCCTGAGAACCTGGTGGGGGTGAGGGAAACGGAAGAAAGAAGAGGAAACAAAAAGGGTCAGACATAAAGTCTGGCGAGTCTAGTTACTTTTAGCAAGTGAATAAGTAAAAGTATCATGACAGGAATAAAAAGTGGATAAGAGAGATATCATCATAATAGGTAAGTGTGATAAGATAAACATGATAGAGTATATTGCACTTCTAGATATTTCTCAGCACAAATACTAGCATAGCAGATGTGTAACAAGATTACATACTCCCTAATTGCTTAACAGATACAGGATGATCCCAATAGAAATACAATGGTAGTTTTAGGTGTACTCTAGTAACGGGTTTTAACCTAAACGAAATTAGACGGTACCTAATCAAAAATAACGGGTGTTAGCCTAGATAGAAACACAGGTACTCCACAGGAATAAACAGGTCTAGATGTACCTTATTTACTACCCCCCAATCTATCGGCTCCCTATTTCGTAAATACCCTTTGTCAGCCCCACAGTAGGATGTATTAACTCCTAAAGTGGCAACCTACAAACGGACATAGACCTATTTTCCCAAATTCATGTTCATAAACATTAAGTTATGCCAAACTTTCCATTTACAAATTATGTCCAATTTATACTGTTTTTTCCCCTTCATTCCCATTTTAACGTATTCGCATAATTTAATGTCATGCCTAGGATAGAAAGTAGCCAGGCTAAAATAAAATGGACAGGGTGACAGAAATGATTGTTCTGACAAGATTGACATAAATATGTGGTGGCATAATCATATAACGACGTAATGATAAGATGGACATATATGAACGGATCTAGTGAACATGTGATATTAGAATCAATCTTAACATAATAGGAATGTCATAATTGGCATGATATGATCAAACTAATAATTTAGATGTCAAAGTAATAATAGATCCTATTTAACCGCAATATGATAGGAACAAGGTAATCTAAACAGTGAAACCAAGGTAGACTTGTCATGACAATTAGGTGAAAGTTTAGATCTAAATCTAAAACATTCCAACTAATGACAAATCCAAAATAACCACAACATGATAAGTACTAAATGATCTAAAAAGTGAATTAGATCCATAATCAAAACTTGATCTGACATAAATAAGGTTAAGATCCAAAATAACAACAACATGATAGGTACAAAACGATCTAAATAGAATTAGATCTATAATTAAAAAAATAGATCTAACATGATAACGGTCAAGATCCAAATCAACTACAGCATGATAGGTACAAAATGATCTAAATAGAATTAGATCTATAATAAAAAAAGTAGATCTAACATGATTCAATCCTAAGCATATACCCAAATCACAGTCATATCATGTCTTACTTTTAATTATTCAATTCTAAAGGTAACTTGAACTCACTATGATCAGATCTATACGAATAGAAGGAGAAAAGCGAAGTTTGAATCTCAGATCTACAATTGAAACACTTGAATCTTTAAACTTGATTTGTAGAAGAAGAAAGGATTAGATTCAGTTCAGGCACTGACAGCATTTGGCGTCCATTGTTTTCAGTATGAGAAAACAAGAGAAATGAGGGTATATTTATAACAGCCAGCCTCTAGAATTCGACTGCCACATCATCCATAGGGGGAATCGGGCCATGGGTTGACACCCACTTGGGTCTGGATGTCGAAAATTAACATGGGCACACTTTACAGGAGTGCCCATGCAAAAATACCTTGGCGTACTTGTCAAGTGCGCCGGTTTTTCCTGCTCTCTTCGTCAAACTTCTATCGTCCATAACTTCTTCATACGTTATCTGTTTTACGCAAACCAGGTATTTATCTTGAACAGAATTTCGAGATGGACACAATGACGTAGTCCGTTTCCATCGATTCTGAATATTAAATTAATTATTCTTTAATTTATTCTCTTTAGTGTAGTTAAAATACGGGGTGTTACAGAACTCGCTCACTAAATAATTTTGTTAAGTTATTATGTAGAAGTTAGTTAAGAATTTTAGGTTGCAAGTTAGAAATTGCAACATGTAATGATATTACTCCCTTTGGAGTTCGACACATGAACTCTTCACAAATCCCTTGCATTAGAAGCATTGTATGGATATTAGCAACACTCGCATTTCATACGATGTGGATGGACACTTGTGGCACCTTAAATGGCAATGGATGTTGCGTATTTATTTATTTATCATTATTGTATGGAATTGATGGTTGATGATTGGTATTGGTTGTGTATAGCGCAAGCCAAGTCAGGAGAGAGGTAATGCATAGACATTATTCCAGTGCTACAATATAGCATCATTATGATGGCGTTTTTTGAAAACATGCGATGTATAAAATTATACATGCGATAGTTGAAATTGGAATAAATATTCATTTACAAGTCGAACGACTCGTTTATGTACACTTATTTAAGTGATATTAGTTGGGACGATAATTTCTACACATCGCCTAAGTGTACAAATAATAATCAGTATTTGTTGTATGAAAACCCCTCACGGGTATTGGGGTGATATGTGACATACACTAATCCCAATTGTTTAGTTGTATGTCAATCGATTGATTGGCAGACTGTGGTGAGAGTTATTTATTTATTTTAATGCTTATATAGTTGTAGAATGCACTTTGGATGTTGCTTGAATGATTGTTTATCATTACTGTTGAATACATGCGATGTATGAAATCCATATAACTGAAATTATATGGTAATTGATTGAGTCACATTCCAATTCGGAAATAACGAATATTTTGAAATAATATTCAGTGACGAATTAAATTATGATTTTGATGTCCGATTTTGGATGGACACAAAAATATTGAAATGTGAAGCCGAGTTAAGTAGTTAAACGCCATTTAACTCGAACAAGTTTAGCAATCGATGTTATTCATTTTATAATGAATACAAAAAGGATGTGGATTTCAAAATCAGATATTTTGAAAATATTATTGTTTTGACATTATACTAGTAAGGAATATTCAGTTTTGATTTAAAATTGAAATGGAAGTTGGAATCGTTTTTAAAACTAATTTATAAAATACGTTTTGAATAGCGACGAAATATGTATTATATACATAAATGGTTTGAATAGAACGCGCCGCGCAGCGACCGTTCGCGAATTTCAACCATTAACTTCGAATTGGCATAATGGGAGATCCAACCGTCGGATTCTCCTAAAACCAGTACCGTCGGGTTTGTATCGAAAAGAGTTTACAAATGGTAATAAGAGATTTGAAATCTAATGGTTAGATTTTAAGATATATCCAAATCAATAAGGAAAAGGTCGTTATGGATGCAGTTCGGTGGCCCATATTGGAAACCGACTGTAAGGGCCTTATTAAAATTATTAAAAATAAGAACAAATTAGGAAAAATCATAATAAATGATTTGAAATGATTTCAGGTGGAAAATTCCATGGTTGTAAAGATAAAAGATTTTTTTATCAGAATAATTTGTTTATCAACTTAAGTAAAGAACTGAAAGGAATTGAAACGGTTTTAATAACCAGATTTTTCTAATGTATAAATTGAATGGAAATAATCTTCGGAACATTTCAATATTGGATTCCATGATTATACAGATATTGTTGAGGAATTTGGAAGATATAGGTATCGTTATTCCCAATACGATATCCGTTGGTTTCAGAATTTGATATTTAATATAGGCCGATATGATTTTTATTTAGAGCCTTGTATTTAACATCAAATTGGATTTTGGGTTTGTCGTGAATGGTGTCTTAAATAACCCTGTTCTTAAACCTAGTTGAGAAAAGAATATATCTCTTATCCAAGATTTGATGAAGTTTTCCAATCAATTAATATAATTGGAATTAAATGATAGTTGATTGTGGGTTCACTATGAATGATGTTTTAAATGACATTTATTCTTAAACCCGAATAACAGTGAAGATATGATTTGGAATTTATAATCTTTTAGTTAAGATTTAATGTAAATTTTCCAAAGTAAAGTTTTCCAATTTAATATATTAAATTGGAAATGAATGAAATTCGATTTGATAATAATCAAGATGAGCTTCTGTAAAGGAAGACCGTTACTATATATAGAATTTAAAAGGCTTTGTCGTTATTCCATTTATATTATTAGTCTGATACAGAAATTTATATTGATTATGTATTGATCTGTTTTCCGTGAAGATTCCATAGTTAATGGAAGTTGGTTTGGGTTTATTGTGAACTGTGTGTTTAATAACATTGGTTCTTTAACCCAGTTAAAGACAAGATTAATTTTGTAAGGTTGAATAATCATAAAGTAATGAATTTTGGTATTAAAACCAAGTTCGAGTTTTAATGAATATTAAGTAGATTAAAATGGGAATGGGATAATTAAATTTACCGAATTCATGAAATGATCGAGAATGAAGTATCATCAGTTTTACTTCAGGCGATAGTTAAATCTTTAATTAGATTTGAATGTGAAATGGTAATTAAATTTACCGATAGCACCGTGGGTGTTAGATATGGAGTACTACTAGTTTTGCTCCAATTGGGATAATAAAAGAAATGATTACTTCGGTATGGCTCGATAATCCCGATTAGTTTTATAAGCATTAAATTGGTTTATAATTGTTAAAAGAGAAAACAAAATCTTTTGAAATTGATATCCAAAGGAAGATTAAAGAATAAGTTTAAATGAACTTATCTTTGATAAAATTAATGAGAACCTTTCCCCTAAGATGTAAATATTTGAATAAAAGAATATTCTGAATTGGAATTAGGCATACGATGTGTTTTCTAGCACTTGATTATTGATTATAAAATATGCGAGTTATTCGGAAAGACCGGGTTTAACCCATTCTGAATAACAGATACGACGACTAAAAGTTGATGATTTGAAAACGGTGGTTGAAGACCAGAGAACTTCACATCGTTTGGATGATCACTGATGTCTTGATTGGGCTGTACACCCAAGATAAGGTAATAAGTGATGATCGTCCAGACGTACTTGGAAATCTACCGGATATGGAAGGGTCTCTCTCCTGTATTGGACGTATGGGACGAGAAATAAGGTGCCTCCGATTTCGTTCAGACCCGGAGCGGACTTGCAAATGGATGGTGTGTCTGACATTGTATTCTTTTATGCTGTACTCGTTGATCTCTGCTAAATAAACATCTGTTTGGTGGTGGAAAATTTATTCTCTTGCTTAACACCCTTCTCTGAGACGTACGAGCTTAGAGATTATATATTGGTGGAAATCAGTGGTACGATACTGATTGACAATGTGGAATGAAAGCAAAGTCTTGTGGATGATGATCAAAGCATGACTTTAAGTAGCATAGCTTTGTGTATAGTGTTAATTCGCGAGCCTCACACCCGGTATGAGTCAAAAATGGGATAGTGATCGCTTGGAGTGCACGATGTTTCTTTCTAGCTAGAAATGGTATCATGGTATGGAGACCAGACATTATGTGGATGATGGAATGAGGCGCCTCGGATATTGAGTCTCTAATGGCTCGGAGGGTCCGATAGGACCGGGAAACATGTGTTCAGGAATTACCTATCCACTAAAGTAAGTGTGGACCAGCCCTGAAGATCCAAGGGCTCGCCAACATCTGAGTCCTGAGGCATTTGCTAGAGTGTCTCGAAACCGGTGAGGAAGACCCCTTGCCTCGACTCATAGACGGAAATCCAATTTTCAATACACGACTTTTTGGTTTTAGTTGTAAACCTATACGGCGACATAATATATGGTACCTACACCGTTTATAATTGATACATTTATATTTGAAGTTGTTTTTGACACTATGCACTTATAGTAATATCAAAATGATTTGTTTTTAAGGTATCAAGCATGTTTGGCTATTATAAGTAAAACTCTATCCTCCAGCTTGCATTGCATTATGTGATGGGACCTGAGTCTTATAATATCTTCATTTTCCGAAAAGCATTGCATTGTTTATGAATTGTTTTATTTCAGAGTATTCATGGGAGTGAACCCATTCCACGTTAAACAGCGTGGTCCCTTGATTTCCCCAATTTTAAAGTGAAAGTTTAATAATTGTTTTAGTTCTCACACCAGTCCCATGACTGGCTTGGAGTTTATTGTTTCTACCTAAACTCTGGGTGCCCACATTTTCCACACAGGCAGCTAGTAGTTTTGTTTTTGCAGATATTTCTTTTCACCGGATCCTGGTTTACAGCTGGAGCTATATTCAGAATGCTTTATATTCGTGTATTTCTTTCAGTTGTGGTAGTTGATGTTTTCCGCTATGCATTATATTCATGTATATGTTTTTTCGCTGTAACATTTATTCATACTCTGATAAATTCTTGTACTCTAATGTAAATTGTTGTAATAGGAAAGAAATGTTCTATTGTTTGTGTTCTGATGCGTCGTGTTCTCAAAACAATCCGGACTCCTCCGTCTCTTTGGGGATCGGGGAAGTATAGTTCGTTTCAGGAACGTTTCTAATGATTTACTTTAAGCATTGAGGTTTAAATGGTCATAGGTTCCGTCTCCCTTCCAAAAGAAGAAACCTAAAGGAAAGTGGCGTAGCCTACTTCATGATTATGGTCTTAAGTGGTTAGATCTGTCATTTTGGGATATTAAGTGCTTGTGCTCTCCTATTTACTTAGAATTAACTTGAGTATGGGTAGTAGTCGGATTCACCCTTTTTTATAGAGTTTATTCTAAGGAGTATATGTAGTAGTCATGCCCTCCCACTTCCTAAAGGTCCTGAGCATTATGTGTAGAGTCAAATAGTCCGCCCTCATTAGGTCTTAAGTGGTAGGAGGATTCGCCTTTTTCCAACAAGAAGTATTAAATGGCTCATCGGGTATGAATTAGATAATCCCTGAAGAGGTCTGCTTCCTTATGGTATTAAGTGGTTATGTTAGACTTTGACCTAGGATATAAAATTAAATGACGGTTACGGAGGTACTAACGATCTTCCATCATTGGGAAGTATTAAATGGCTTGGAGATTATCCAATAAGGCTAGCTAGGTAGTAACATAGGGCCCACTGAGAAGGTCTTAAATGAGAAATGATCATTTACTTATCTCTAGTATTAAGTTCTTGCTTACTACCTCTCGCCTTATGCGGGTTTGGGGTACGCGAATGGCGAATGCCTTAATTAGTAGTTAGAGAAATTTTCAGCTAGTGCCTCTAATCAATAATAATGTATTGGTAAACCACCTGTCAAGGCCTTAAGTGATCATTCAAATCTGTCTTTATATTACACTTTGAGTGAGGTCATAAATGGCTATAGAAACCCGCCACTTTTGAGAACTTAGTGAGGTCTTAAGTGGTTAAAAAGTCTACCTCTTAGATATTGAGTTGTGAGGATGGTTTAAAGCCTTCATATTTATAAAAGGTTATATCTTAAGATTTAATAACCTTTTTTTGGGAAGAGTGTTACATCAGGTATGGTAGTTAAACCACTATGCACAACAGTGCAAGGTTATGTTAGAATCACTTAAATTTTTAGATATATAATTTGGGCGAAACTAAACGAGAGATATATATGTGTATTATGGACAGTTTTTTATGTTTTATACTCACTAGGACTTGTTTTGAGCCCCTCCTAATGACAACTCTCGGATTTACCATAAGGGAATTAGGTGTGTGGAACTGGCCGCGTTTGGTTTTTGTTTTTGTCCTCTTTTGCTCGGTATCGATGTGGCAATTAACTTTTAAGGTAGTTTTCATACTTGATATCTATTATCCTATCTTATTTCTGATGTGCATTAGTTTTATAATGCTCTAATTGTGCTCATGCTCATTATTATAGGTACCATATTAACATGATATGTGCTAGGATGAGTTTGAATTTTGTTTTTTGTCAAAATTCGAGCTTAGAAAATTATGGCTTGTTACAAGCAGAATCTTCGCATGCTCAGTTGAAAAAGCATGTTGGTAACTCATGTTAGTATTTCCTCACATGTTGTTAAGGAATGAATGACGAGTTGAATATATATAACTACATCACATAATATATTATAGGAGTGGTGTATAAATATGAGTTGGTAGGAACGTAACGTCACAGATTCCTTTTGTTATAAGGATGTGCATGCCAACTCATATGTGTACGCTCTATGTTGGAGGGGGAGCTTTGTTCAGACTGTCATTACATAACAGTGATATCAGAGTTGAGGTTACAGACTAGGCCATGTAGGCAAGGCAGTGCTCTCAAAAGTTACTCGTAGGAGGAGAGTCAACGGGGAGACTGTTAGGATTGCCTCGCATGTTGATAAGGAAGAAATGACAATTTGAATAAATAGTCCCACATCACAGAATAAATTGAAGGAATGGTGTATAAATATGAGTCAGTAGGCATGTAACATCAGGGATTCCTTTTGTTACAAGGATGTGTGTGCTAACTCATATGTATGTGCCGTATGCGGAAGGAGGGGATGCTTTTGTTTCAACCATCATTACAAAACATCTCAAATGCTATATTTACTATAATTTGGTCAAAAGTGAATACTATGTTGTCCATAGAACATATAAAAATTAAAGCATCATCTGAAAGTAGTTTAAGAGCAACAAAAACATGTTATCAAATTCCTTTGTAAAAACATGTTATCAAAAGTCATGATTGTAGATCTGTCTTCTTATGATTATCTTAATCGAGTGATTATGGTCTTCCGTGCGCCTATGAAATGATGATTTTACAATGAAGGTCGTCCATTACAACTTGATATAATAAACGAAGTGACGAAGTTCAACTGTATTCCAAAGATCGAGGAGTCAACATAATACCTTTATATTTCGGAATTCTTATATCTATAAAAATTGTGTTTTTCTTGTATAGAAGAAGAAAAAAAGCATTGTTTGTGATATTAAAAGAAATAGCTTTACCATCAACCACTTCTATATTAGAGCCTAAAACAACTCAACATAAAGAAAGAATGCGCAGGAATAAAAACAAATTAATTATGAAACAAAAGAAGCAATCTCGATCAAGAAAACGAGAATCATCATCCATTGAATTGGCAATAACCATGAAAGAGAAACTTTCTCAATCAAGTGTTAATAAGAAATTGGCATCGAGACGTGGGATCCTAAACCTAAGGTAGTGCTTGATGTAAAGGTACCACCATCATTAAACGGTGATTTTCATTTGTTAGCTTTCATGCCTAGCTTTTTTCTCAAATACATTGTTAATGTTCAAGATGTAGCATGTGATGGAAACTATGGGTTCCGATGTGTAGCGAAGCAAATGGATGAATTGGATAGTAATTGGATTCAAGCAAGAAAAAATATTTTATCAAAAATCAATCAATACTGGGACTTGAATGTAAGACATTTTGATGTTTCAACTTACGAAAATTTAAACGAAATCATAGAATGTTATATCACTGATTGTTCGTCTTCTGATTGGATGGTAATGCCCGAGATGAATTATTTGATAGCAAACATATTTAATTGCATAGTCATTTACATTTCACATAATTCGCAGTCTCTTAGTTTTTATCCCATCAAAAAGGTCCAAATCTTGAAAACAAATCAATTTATTGTTTTTGCATTTAAACAAGAATTTCATTTTATCAAATTGACACTTAGAGACGATGCATCTATCTTGTTCGTAGCTAGCTTTTGCATTAAATTTGCAAGTGCCGAGGGTAAAATTTGAAGTGAACTATTTGTCAATCGCCAAAATGAATTTTGAAAATTCGACCTTTGGATATGGCAGTCAAAGATGTCTTTGTTTAGTGGAGTGAGGTAACTATTTTATGTTGTGGGGTATATTATTTTGTGTAGTGCATTGGAGCATACTATTTTGTGTACTGGAGTGGTGTACATTATTTTGCATATGGATCTTTGTACTTTGGAAACGATTAATGAAATATTTTGCTCTTATCCTTTTTCGTGTTTTCTACTTGTTGAACATATTTGTGTTTCAATGAATTGTTGACCTATATGTTGTGTACTTGTTGAATACATTGGGTGTACTTTATTTCATAAATCTAATGCATTTTTGGTTCATGTAGATTTTGTATACTTTGATTCATGAACTTTATGTCTGATTAGCGATTTAGCTTGCTCGACGAATGAAGTGCATATAAATTAGTTTGTTCAAACTAAATAACTATACTACACAAACAACAGTGCAAACTGGCATTACATGTTAAAGTATCGACCATGTTACGGTGGCTAAACACCGAACAAAAATCACGATAGCAAATGATCGTACGAAGCCTATGGCTATAGAAACTACCAAGCAAAGAGTTTATGAAATGGGGACAATTTTGTATGGTGGTATCCACCAAGTTTTGAAAACTCAAAGTGTGGTACATTGTCTAAGCGCACATGGCAGTTCAACAACCAAACAATGTGTAGGAATTTTGTGTGTGTGGAAGGGTATGGGGGTTATTTACCAGTGTATAAAAATTCCATGGCATACAACCACTGTCCATTACAACGTGACATTACCAGTATGTTGGAGGGGGAATGGGTGAAATTTGGTGGTTGTCCACCGCTGTTTGATTTGTGAGCTGGTTAGCAACCACCGAGTAGAAAATAGGTCATTGGTCACAGTACAAACGATTGTTATGTGTCATGTATTTAACATTTTCACGGCAGTTAACAACCGCACGATAAGATTTCCTCTCAACCACCAACTTTCGAGTAGTGAACGATCGTGCCTTTCAATTTTTCACGGTAGAAATCCACCAGCCTTGTTTGTTCAATAAATACCCATTATCCAGTAGTTAAGCTATGTGGCTCAACCAAAAGCCACAACAATTGATCACTGAACAGTGGCTTGTTTTTCCATATCATTTTGTTGCACAAACAATGTATGTTATAGAAACCATTACACAAAACAACAAAAGTAAATCACAAGACACTATAAATTATACAGATAATTACACAAAAATTGCACAAATTCACAAGTTCATCAGAATACATTACAAATTCTTACATCACAACATTTAAGTAAAGCTAATAAAAATTCATACATTACATATTTAATACCTTCACAAGTTCACATATCGTAGAAACCACAAGTTTAATTACATAAAAACATTGTGCCATAAGTTCAATTATGTCATAAGTTTAATACATGCCAAAAAACCGTAGACATTTAATTCAACAAATCATTCAAGATTTTCTAACATTTTTCAAGTTTTTGGGTAGCTCATTCAAAGCTTCCTTCAACGCATCCTCAATTGCATGGTATATTTTCAATAATTTTGCTACTTTTTTAGATGGTGGAGCACTCAAATTTTGCTTTAGCATTTCTACAGCAGTACTAGTGGTCATTCTTTGCACTGGTATGTTTCAATAGAATACAATTATATGATGGGAAAAGTAAAATATTGTTAATTAGTTATTATCAATTTCTCAACGACTCCAACTTTTCTACTGTAGATTTTTCTCAAATACAGGTAATAAACAACATGATGTGATACTTTCAAGTACCATGACATGTATTAAGCAATATAATTCCAACGTTCAACTGCCTACTTGACATTAAGGATAATAGTTGATCCTGCTAATTTTCGGCTTACCGGAAAAATTATCATATGCAACATTATATTGATTAACATTCAATCCTCTAAGATATTTTTCGGGCTTCATTGGTTTATTGGGAATTCTTTGACAAATACCAAATTATCGTAGCACTCTTTGCAGATAGTATGGTTAAGCAATATCAAAACATAATAGGACACCATTGTAAAATGCATCATCATGCAATGGGTAGAGATAATCAAATCTCGATAAGGGTCCCAACAAACCTACAATGTTAAAAATATACTAAAAAACATTATTAACTAAAATGTTTTTGTGAAATATTTAATACTTATGTCTTGTGCAGTTAAACATCGAGTTGTTCTCATACACAAATTATGGCTGAAGCTACAGCACCAGTTTGTTAATATAGAAAAGATATTCCATGGAATATATGGATTATTGAGCAATTTTTTTTCGTTTGTACAAAGAATAAAGATCCATGTAATGAGGAACATAATATAGTGTATCTTCCCGAACATGTTACATGACTGCATATGTTATTGATTTACATTTGTTTCTGTTCATATATGGAGCATTTAGTTGTGAATAAATACATTTCCTTGCTTTAAAAGATTTTTTTCCATAAACCTATAGATATACAACACTTGGCAAACACATAAATATAATATATATCTATTAATATAAAAAAGAAGCTAATTGCAATATCTGACAGTGTTTCCTTTTACGATAACAATAAATATATATTATTTTCATAGATAAATATAAACGTGTTCGAAAAGTAATACGTGTACATACAGACATATGAGGCATAGTGAACGACGCTATAATTAGAAACAAAATTGTACTTTGGTAATTTTAAACTATTAACACACTCCAAAGGAAGAATCGAATTTAAGATATATTTGTTATCATCAAACAATTCGTATACTCCACAATCTCCCCCTTTATATGATAGCAAACAACAATTCAAGGTTTGACAAGTGTAACACATGTTAAGTGCGTACTGTATATTATAAAAATAAAATCACAACATAATTGTTTAAATATTATAATATGCCCCCTTGCATATGTGGCATCTATGTTCGAGAATACAATATTAAACCAATGATATTTCTTTCAATATTGGCAAAGAATTCTTAATGTCAACAAATCTCCATCGCTTTCTCACCCTTTTGTTTTCATCAAAAGTATCAATATCGAATTGGCATATAGAGAAAGTGATACATATAATGAACCTCGATAAAAATATAACATTAAATATTTAATGAAAAATCAGACATAAACCATGGTAACTAAACGATTAAAGTCATATACCAAGAGTGGGAAAAGAGGAGAGAGAGGGAGGATAGAGGGAAAAAATGAAGTTATAATGGGAATCAAGTGACACAGATTAAAAGAAGTTTTGCAATTTAAATGACTTATTTTTATTATTATGAGATCATGTTAGAAAAGAAAGCTTATTCTTAATTAATCGTAGATGAGATCAAGAACCTTCCTTTCATGCATTGCCATGAGATTGTTAGATGGTGATGCAAGCAACTGGATGAGAACCGACACACCTAATTAATCAGCATGTTAAGGCTTAGAGAGTCCATTATATCATATGTGTAATATGTTAATTTCCGTGAGTTTCAAAAATCAATTTTGGGTATGTCAATTTAGCCAACTCATATAAAAACAATTATAATAGCTTAAGAGAAAACAAGAGGAGAGTTAATATAATACAGATGGTAGATTTAAAAATGATGTGGGATATGCAATAATCAAAAAATGGACACTGCAGCATATGCTTGATTATCAAAAATCCTACAACGTTTTTATTTAATCGAGTAACAGATGCAATATCTTTAGTCATCCGCATAATCAATATAGTATTTTGTAAATACATAAGTGAATTCAATTGACTGTGATATGTTTTTAAAAGTAACTTCTTTGTAAATAATACAAAAATATTTTCAATTTTAAATTGTTTCCATGAGCATACAAAATGAACTGGTTTTAAATCTATTTATGTAAAGAGCAATGCAAGTTCTACGTGTATACAAATTAGCATATTAAAACAAAAATTGAAGGCACAATCCCAGAAAAATCTCATCACAAAGTTAGAAGATGTCCTCTCTATCTCAAGTCTTGAAAATAAAAATTGAAGGCAAAATCCCAAAAAAAATCTCATCACAAAGTTAGAAGATGTTCTCTCCATCTCAAGTCTTCAAAAACTTCATTACAAAATTTTCATTTCACAAACTCATTTTTAAAAGAATATCAACTAAAGAGATTTCAATGTTTTCATACCAAGAATTTGTCTAGTCAACGTAATCAAAATAAAACATTCATCGAAAATCCATGCTGAAATAAATTCAAAATTTGTCATTTTTTAAAATATCCACAATGTGAATAAATATGAAATGCAGAAAACATTAAAAAAAACATAAGAAACCAAAAATATATTTTTAGGTTATTTGATTTTTCAACAAAAAGTTATAAAAAGGGAGAATCAAAACATGGTTTTGGATTTTTGAAAATAAAATAAAATGGAAAACATAGATGCAAACTCTCCACGTATCCATGAATATTATGTGAAATATCTGTCAATCCCCGAGACATACGAGTTATCAAAAATTTCATATTAGAGGAATCACAAAGATTAGTCATACCAAATATTCTGACAGTATATAACAAATTAACTGATCATGATGCCATTTGTTTTTTGGGTTACCTATAGTGTCAAACAGTGATACATAGGATACCACTTGTGTAACAACCTATCTTTTTGACTGCTTTAAGTCGGTAATTAAACCAACTTGAAACACTCTCAAAGACAGATTGTTAGGGGTAATAATACATTAGAACAGAAACAAAATGAACTTCTATTATTTCATAATAATTTACTTCATTTTACATTGATTTACTAGAGTACACATTAGAGTACAAAGTGGAATAACTACATCTATAGAAGATCCAAAATGCTCCAATCCAGGTCCAGCTCAAATCAATTATTGCTCCAAAATAGCTCCAATCTATAACAACTCAATTACCAGGCTTCCCGTGTGGGAAATAAGGGTACCCAGAGTTTAGTGGGAAAACAATAAACTCGGAGTCAGTCAGGAGACTGGTGTGAGAAACTTAATTAGTTATAAGTGAGGTAACTCATAAGACCACGCCATTGAAACACACAGAACGTGTTTTTCCTTATGAATACTAGTGCTTAAAATTCACAATGCTTTTTAGAAAATGAAGCTATCATACGGCTCGTCCCACATCACACAATGCAAGCGCACACCAATGGATGAGTTTTGTCCGTATGATAACCAAAAATGCTTGATACGTGAAAACCATTTGTAATTATTATTAGTGTGTATTGTAGAAAATCATTTTGAAAATAAATATATCAATCATACCCAACATAATACCCTATCCTATTATGTTGACATATAGGTATACAACTGAAATTGTATGGGCACGTAGTGGTAAATTGGATGCTAACAATAACCAACGCATAGGGTCTTCCTTATTAGATGGGAACACCTCTAGAGGGATGTACCCATGATAAAATAGCTCATGTTTTCTTGGCTACACAAGGCCGAACCATCTCTATATGTTGACTGTGCCAAATGGTAGAATGGATATGACATTCCCTGGTCATTACCAACCTTTAACTGAGCGTTCATTTCCAGCATCCACATAAAGTAGATTTCAACATAAATAAATACCTGGGCTCCATACAATGGTAAAACTTATTATCTAGAAGGGGATGACAATACCCTAATGAGAGCGACCCGCATAGCCTTGCTACCATAATCCTGTTTAGGCCATTACCGGGACGCGAGGTTTGACGAAGTCTCGTTACATAAAGCTATGTTTTACCCTAAAGACATGCCTTGATCATCTGCTGCTCAAACAATTGGCATGCCAAATTATCATTTTATAACATATAATTAATAATTACTAACCATATGACCATTGGTCTCGTACGTCTTAAAGAAGGGTTACGATCATGGACTTTCAAAATAATAAGCTTCATTTTAAAACGATATGGATATATCGGATTCTAATTAAATCTCAACCCATCTTAACTTTTGATACTTCCATTTATTCTTAAAATCCCTTCATTATACATTTGAAAAGGTTTCACAAGGTTTGAATGATAATGTTAAGTAAAAATCAATTATTATGCAATAGTGTTTCAAAAGCGTTCCAAAAGGCTTATTTAACTATTTTGATAAAATTAACTTTAAAACTTTATGATTTCAATCCAAATAACTTTGAAACATTTATTATGAATTATTAAAAAAATTGCAAAGCCTTTGCGGTCGGTTTCCATATTTGGTCATTATACTGCACTACCACGATTTTTATGGAAAACTGTTTTGGATATAACTTGAAAATTATTCTTCGAAATTGGAAATTTCCATTTTCATTTAAAAACTATAAGAAAGCAAATGTTTTTCATTTTAGGGAAATATGATTTAAAATGAATATGTTATAGCAGTTTAAAATCTATGGTCGAAATTCACGAACTACCGGTGTGCGGCAAGCTCTACTCTAACCGTAATTTAAGTTTATATTAACTATTTACTTCAAAATAGTTTAGAAAACCTTTTAAAACATATATAAGACTATTTCAAAACCATATTTTATAATTTCAACTTAAAATTCAAATATTCATTTTAATTAATATTAAATTATTAAAATAATATTAATTTTCAAAAATTAATCTTTTGAACCCCGAACTTTCCGAAACTTAAATTAAATATTATATAGGCTATATAGAACAATCAATTTGAATTAAAACACCTTATATATGGCTAAACTAAACTTCAATTTCAAAATCGAATACAATTTAATTATTTTAAACTTGAACACATGTTTAACGTCAAAATCTTGTTCAATAAAATTTCATCTTTTACAAAAGTTTTTCAAAATCTTTTCAATTTCATTTGTATCAAATTCCGGATATAAAATTCCAACTTTTTTTTCCACTATATTTAAATGAATAAAATATTCATTTATATTACCCGATAAGCAGGAGACTTAACCAGTACCCAAATATCTCCATATAAGTGGGTGTAACATGTGCATTATGAATAGTATCAATACTAATAATCATTACAACATACATAGCATCCATTCATCCATCAAATGGCATATACATCACAGTATATATGTATAAGCATTTGGTAATTAATGCTTACACAATAATTAACAGCTAATTAACTATCAGCCACATCTATTAACAACAAACATAATAAACACAGATAAGTGTAGAGTTCTCATTAAGGGTTCCACTCCACCAATCCTTATGGTAGGACTTCCTAGCTAACCGTTACTATTCTGAAACGACGGTATTACCTCTCTGACTTTTTTTAAATAAATAATAATAATTAAACTATTTTTATTGAAAGGAGGCTCGACCTGGGTTAGATTAGGTGGCGTGAGGAGCTGGCTTGAGGCTGTGGGGTATGGTGAAGCTAGGGGACGAGAGGTGGTGACTTGGTGGTGGTTTGGGCGTAAGGAGGAGGGGTGATAGGAGCATGAGTTTGGTGGTGGGATGGAGGCCGAGGGTGGGGTTGTAGATGTGCGTGAGGTGGTGGTGGTCTAGGACGTGGCTTAGGGTGGAGATAGGATGGGAGGAGGGTGGTTTTGGTGGTGGAATATGTGGAGTTTTTTGGGATTTAAAAGAAGGAGAGAGGGGTTTAGGGAGGCCGAAACTTAAGAGTACGAGGAGGGAGATAAAGAGGGAAAGGATGAGGGAATTAGACTAGGAAGCCATGGCTTCCAAGGTAAAGAAGAAGGTAGAAAATAAAAGAGAGGAAGGAAAAAAGTTCAAGGGAGGAAAGGTGGTATGTTTATACTTGGAGTGGATGAACATGATGATGACAACTCATAAGATAAGTGTATATCATGAACGAAGTGGTGCATGTTTAAGGTCAAGTGTCCTAACACTTATAAAAATAAGGAGGAAGGTAAAATAGGTAGTATTTCCCTTAAAATGCTACGGAAAACTATATGCAACACTTAATAAAATTATATTTTCAAGATGTAAATTTATTATTTAACTTGTCCAAATTTCTAGATCGTTACATTTTCCCTTTTAAAATAATTTCATCCTCGAGATTGAATACGAGAGATAATAAGATATAAGTCTTACCGGAACTAAGTTGAAATAGTAATCATACAATTGCGATAGAGCTTCTGCATGTTTTCCTCTGTCTACCAAGTGCAATCATTGCGATCCCCACTCCACTACACTTTAACTAGCTTTATGATTTTTCTCCTTAATCTCTTCTCATCCCGATCAATGATTTTTAATGGTTGCCTTTGCATTGGCAAGTTTAGAGCATTTTCAAATCCTGCTGAGCGGCCTCATCAATCATTTGACTAGGATCATGAACATGCTTCCACAGATGCGATATGTGGAAGACATTGTGAGCACCTAATAACCATTCCGGTAACCCCACTCTATATCTACTATAACAATCTGCATTTTACGTATCGAAAGATCATAAAATATTTTTATTTTATTCCCTGAGGATTGGATCATTCTCATCTTTTGGTATGTTGCTTATGGGGATGTAAGACATGTCCATAATTTTTACCGATTTTGTTTGTGACCATTTTGCCTCTATCGGTTTTGCATAGGGCATAACTTTTGACAAAGGTCAAATCAGAGGATGAAACCTGTGTCATTGGTAAGGAATTGATGATTGCCTTTTCGTAGAGAGGTTACATTAAGGATTTGGCTCAACGATTTGGGAGAAATCGATGTTTTAAGGTTTTTCAGTTGTTGCCCAGGTTTTGGGAGTCTAATGTGCTGATTTGGGGGAGGCCATTGGTGGGCTGGTGGGAACAATAAATACGGGTTAAGAGATATGGGAAATGGTTTTAGTTTTCCATTGTCTCATTTGGTGCCTTATGCTCCTCCTTCCTCTAACACCTTTCCACCATTATAAATCATAATCCAAGGAGGGGAATCATATATCTACACCATTGGAGGCTAGATCTACATCAATTGAGGCAAGGATTCATCGGATCAAGGTGTTTGGTGCGAGGTGCTTTCTGTTCGGATTCTTATTTCATCAATTTTAGCTTGTTTTGGAGAATCAATGAGTGATTTACATCTCTCACATGGATTCAATGCAGTGTATGAGTGATTGTTTATGTTTTTCACCATATGCAGGTTTTTTTTCATAGATCAATGAATTGTTAAGTCTATTTTCATATAAATCATCTTATTATCTGATTTAGCAAGTTTAGATAAGTAATTTCTATGATATTTCATCTGAATGTGCCAATTAAATCTATGATTTTGGTCATATGTACATTTATGGTGATTTTGGTGAATTTTACATGATTGTTGATGGCATCGCCATATTGGTGTTATTGTTGACTTCATATCACTTTTGTGGTCATATTGGATGATTGGAGTAGTTGGTTTCGTCGAATGAATCGTTTTGGCGAAGTTTTGGTCGAAATTGAAGTTGCATTGGAGGATGCAGGTTTTGGGTTGAACATGATGTGGGTCGAACGTGGCGTGGTTATGTCGCACTCTGGCATGGTTTCTTAGGGAACAAGACAGGCCAGGGTCTGTCAAGCAAATATTGGTTGGTCGAGCAAGGTGTGTCGAGCAAACCAGGGTCGATCGGGCAAATATTGGTCGGTCGAGCAAGGTGGGTTGGTCAGGAAAATATAGGTCTAGCAAATATTGGTCGGTCGAGCAGAAGGTGGTCGGTCTAGCAGACCAGGGGTCAAACAGACCGGAGGGGTGGAGCAGGCTAGGGGGTCGAGCAAGGTGGGTCGGTCAGGCAAATATAGGCCGAGCAATTATGGACTGGGAATTATGGATCAGATGTTGACGTATGTTTTTGGTTCATAATGTTGTGACTTCGAAGTTTGTTCAAGTGAGAACGTTGAAGTGCTGAGAGGTGTTCGTTGATCGGTGAAAAGCAACAAATAGGCAGACAACTCAAAAGGTGTTGGGTTGTGGATGATGGTTACTCGAGTGGGATTTGAGTTTATGATTAGTCACCAGTGACAACAACTAGAGATGCGAAGTCTGAGAGACTATCATTGTCGTAAGTTCTAGCAAACTCAAAGCAGAGGTACTTTGGGCAGTTGTGAAGGGCCTCGTACCTTAGGCAGTCGTGAAGGGCCTAATTGTCGAGATGTGAGAAGAAAATCATACGAGTCATGATGGCATATGGAGTTGTGCTAGAACTGGGGTTACCATTGGCCCTTGAAATTTGGCAGTCATGATGGGCCATCATACGATTAACGATGGTTTCAAAGCAAGATTGGCGGTGATAGCCTGGGTCTGTCATGGGTGTTTGAATGTATGGATGTTTTGTTTATACCATCTCATGTGGATTATCCAATGTCGAGGGAGATATTCCTTGACTGCTTAACTGATATTGGTTTAGGCCTCTCGGGAGCATGCTTGAGGGATGTTAAACTCGATTAGGATTGTTTGCGTAAGACCTATGTAATCTGGATGCTTTGAATGTTATCAATGGTTGTTCTTATTTCCATGGACGAATTGTTGTTACCATGTTATGGATTGTAAAGGCTATCTCTGTCGAATGTGGGGAAGACGGGTGTTAGTTCTTCCCTAGAGTTGGGTAGTGGTTGGTAAATCTACCCATTCTCATATACTTTATTGATGAAGTTTATTATCTGTTTTATCGCTCACTAAGACTGCTGTCTGACTCAAGCTTTTATGTTTCCTCTTATTACTTTGGACTGTTCATCCGGTTGTGGATGGGCGGACTGAATAGCAGATGACAGGTGATGCTTTAGTGAGGATGTTGATGCTCATCGATGGCGAGCAGGAGGCTCAGGTATCAGTTTTATTACTGTTTAGTATTTGTTTATGCTGTTTGCTATTTCCTTGAGTGTTGTAGTGAGGAAAATTTGTACAAACATATGTTGCAATCCTGATGTATGGATATACTTCCTAGTTGTTTTGGAAATTTGAGATTTCTGCTCAAATATGCTTCACTAATATTACATATTGTATATGTTCTATCATATTTTATCCTTACGCTGTGAGATTTACGACAGGTTCCGCTTATGTATCATACCTTGGTGATCATCCATAGCCTCCTGGCACCTTTTTCAGCACATTATTTCTCTTGTATAGCGCAGGGGATATGGGCGGTCGTCACATTTGGTATTAGAGCTTTGGTTAACGATTTTAGCCAAAGTTCAAAGAAGTAATCAGTATGAGAGACGTACTTGTAGATTTCTGTTGGATGTATACTATATGATACTATATAGTATAATAGCATTTGTACTTCTTTAGCAGTTTATCTTGTAAGTGGCTAGTAATTCTAACTTGCAGGTTTAGAATGAGTCGACATTATACAAGACATTCTGTTAGGAAAGAAGTTGTGCCTAGAGGGGGTAATGGCGGGGCACATGACTGCCCGACCATGTTTGAAGCTATGATGGAAGCATGCCTTTGAAGGAACCCTGCTCCAATGGCAGCTACGGTTAATGTTGGAGTCCAAATGCCTAGAGTTGTAGAATTTGCGAAGCTATGCAAAGACTTTACATCATTGGGGTGAAACAATTCAAGGGCACTAAACCAGTTGAAAAGGTTCAAAGGTGGTTGGATACTTGTGTTTGAATTTACAAGGACTTGGGCATTGATGATGCAACAAAGAGGAAGCTTGCATCAAGGCAGTTAGAGGGCAGAGCAATGGACTGGTGGAATTATATCACACTTGAGACTCTAGAAGAAGAGATCTCATGGGAGCAATTTCAAGCTAAATTTGAAGCAAAGTTTATCTCCATCGTGCAAAAGTCAATTCTGTTTAAGAGATTTGTGGAGCTTAAACAGAATGGTCGCACAGTATTTGACTATATTTCTGACTTCGAGGCCTTGTCGAAGTATGCTCGTTCATATGTGGATACTCCTTATCAAAAGAACGAGAAGTTTGTCTTGGGGTTGGATGAATATCTTGGGAATCAGCTTGTGGATCGCCTCGATGATAGCTTTGAGAAGATCGTCGAGAAGGCATTGAGGTGTGAAAGTCTGTTCCCTAAGAAGATGTCTGTTGCTGCACCTAGGGAAGAACAGAAGCCATAATAGGTTGGTAATAATAAGAAAAGGAAGCAGCAACAACATAAAGGTAAGAATGGTCAGAAGAAGTCTAAGAGTGAGTCTGTTTGTTTCAATTGCCAACAAAAAGGCCATTTTGCTAATGAGTGCAAGAATCCGAAGGCTAGGAGGAAGTGTCACATTGTGGCAAGCCTGGGAATCTCAAGAAGAACTATCCGGAACCAGCTAAAGGGAAGCAGGTTGTGAAGGCATATGCTTTGGAAGTTGTGCCAACTTCGAGAGTTCGTACTGTTGAGGAAAAGGGAAAGGGTGTCGTGGTGCAAGGTACTCTTTCTATTCATGGTGTTTCCGTTCGAGTTTTGTTTGATACTGGGGCATCACATTCATTCATTTGCAATGAACTTATGTGTCGCTTGGGTTTTTAACTCGAGATTTGTGATAGACCATTGATGAAGACTAATTCAGTAGGGGGTTACTCCAGTTTGTGCATGATATGTCTTGGTCTAGTGTTGTCAAGTTATGGTCGCTCTTTATGTGTGATTGCTTTGTTCTTAACTTCGCTAGGTTTGGGATCATCTTAGGCATGGATTGGCTCAAGAAGTATGCAGAAAGGGTGAATTGCGAGAAGCTAGAGGTGAGGGTCGGGGATATGGAAGGGCGAAAGGTGTTGATTATATGTAAGCGCGAAGACGCGGTTGTTAGCCTGTTTTGTGACCAGGCCACCCAAAACTCAGATGATCAGGGTTACATATGTTAGAGGATAAAGATCTCATATGTCCTAAAACCAGAACTCGGATCGGATCAGATTGGGATTACTCGGATCGGTTCAGATGGAATAGCTAGGGTCGGATCGGATGGGTGCAACAACATCGGTTCGGATCGGATCTAAGCCTCCTAACCGAACTGCCTGAAACACGCAACTTCCCTTCATCGGAGACCTATTCTTGTGCCTATTTACCCGGGCCGATTGACACTTGTAAGCCCACGAATGAAGCCATGCTCCCCACTTTCTCCATCATTTTCGAAGTCCTCCATGATGTTGCCACATGGCCACACATCCCAACCGATTTTACACCTATAAATAAACATACATTGCATCATTTGAAGGGGGTTCTGACACTTAATTGATTAATGGCATCCATGGTCGAATTTCTCAATCAACAACCACCTTCTTCTCCAATAAAAATCAATGAATTTGAAGAGAATAATTCATTGTATTCGAGTGATTGTGTGAATGTATTCATTGTAATTGTAATTCTGGAATGAAATGAGAAACTATGAAGTGGACGTAGGCTAGTTAATGCCGAATCACTATAAATCTCGTGTCTCTGCCTGATTTTCTATGTTTTAGATTATTATTCTTCGCAAATCATATTCAATTGGGTGTCAGGACCATTCTTTGGTCTAATATTTTGGTGCTTTCACTGAGAATGGGCTGATTCTCAACCATAGATCTCCTCATCTACTAATGGATGTCATAGTTCGTTGAGGGGAGATCTGTATTCAATTCTGAAAGAGTCGCTTGCTGCTTAGATGGACTGAAGGAGTTGGAGATGTGATGAACCAACAGCATTTTGATTGGAAGTTAAAGTTGGATATACCAAAGTAGATTTGAAAAAAGCTGCATAGGCCTTGCGGATCGGATCGAGCAAAAGGTCAGATCGGATGGAATTGGTGTGGACACAGTAGATAAACAGACTACCTGCTCGGATCGATGTAACCGGCTCGAATCAAAGTAACTGGGATCGAAGTAACCTGTTCGGATAAGGCAGATGAGTATACCACCGACCCGAGGGTGACACCACGATCTGACCTGGAAGAGTGAACCCGAACCGAACCGTAGGAGGGACACCCAAACCGATCAGCTGACGATGCTCCGATCCGGATCGGAGGAACTGGTCCAATCTGACCCAACGTGAAGACATCTCCGAACCGCCACTTGAAGGCATGATCTTATCCGACTCGAAACAGTTGTTTTTGAAAAAAAATGCATTTTTCTGATCATTTCATAAAAGGCTCCACCTTCCAAAATCGAAAAAGTCGTGCGGTGCCCGCCGGGACTGTAGGGCCCCGGACCCCCACCGGCGCTGCGCCCGGACCCACTGACGGCCTCGCCTTCGGCTCGAAGCACGACTCGCCTTCAGGCTCGACTTATATTTTAGCCAACAGCAGTCATCAAAGCTTGTCAATGAAGATTAGATGGATAGTCTAAGAATATCACAGAAAAATGACAACGATTAGGATTTTTCCCAGAGCCATGACACCTACTTACATTAGTAAGCCAGTGTGAGGAGTTATCGATCAGATTCAACTTGCTATCAACGGCAGTATACGAGACAACTATGGTCTCATAGCTGCTTCCTCTTCCATAGCTCCGATGGTGTATAGATTTCACCGACACAATTTATATTGCTCCCTAACGAGTATTGACCACTCATTTATGTGACTTAAACATGTTCAATAGGTGGAGTACCAAATGACGGTTATATGGAACAATCCGGGCACTACTCCGTAGATAATTCATATGATCTTAGCGACCATGATTATCAATGATGGACTATTGGAAAGCAACTAAGGATCCTATCACTACAAAGCCACACCTCACTTGAATGATGTGGTGAAAGACGTATGTCCTGTAGTTCACTCCCCGAAGAGCTTACCCAACCTTTGCAATTACTATTTGCCATCAACTACGTCAACGAAGATTGGTTTCCATTCAATAAGGGTTAGACCAATATACTTTGGTACCTCGAGTTAAGTACCAGTTGGACCACCGCAAGCCATGATTGGATCAATGGATCCTTGCTCGGATGATAGCAACTTGACTGCTCACCAACCACCATACGACCTCGGTCAATAGATGAAAGCTTGAGATCAAAGTGACTATGAATCAATCGTTAGCTTTTTTCTTCATACTTTTGTTGTGACAGAACCCAGGAACATTACGTGAATCCTCGCAAGCTATGCTATCGTATTCAAGATTATCTGATCATGGTCTATATCAACCAACTCCAACAGAATTCAGAGCTTACATCACGCCCTAGTATCCATAGCTAAAAGCCCCAACCAAAGCCAGAGTGGGAATGATATGTGATAACTAAGTTACTAGGAGAGCCTGCTATTTGGCTGAATGGAATATGCTATGTAACAAAGACGACATGGGACCCAAAAAACGCTTTCCCTCCCGGTGAGATGGAGTGTAAAGGAGGTATGGGATTAGCAAGCGTTAGCCGACTTCATCGTTGAGTTTATAGTTCCCAAAGAAGATGTGTTAAATGAAGAAGATGGCCCCTCAAAATGAAAGATGAAAACCTAGCATCCAGAAGTTATATACGGACGGTGCAAAGAATAATCGACAGTCCGACGTTGGAGTTGAATTGATTCGAAGTAAATTCCAGATAAAGGGACTATGACTCGCAACTTATCTAGAACAGGTAGAAGAGATGTTGGATGGATGTGAACATTACAACATATCTTATATTCTGCATACGGAAAATCAGAAAGCGGATAATCTGGCCAACCAAGTAAGTTCCGATAATCCAGAAGAGATGGAGACGATCCCTATCGAGACACTCGGAAGTTGATCCAGTATTGGAAAATGAATTCGGAAGAGAGTCATAGATAGCTCCTTTAGAAACTTCTTGCAGCACGGAGTGTTTCCAACAAGAGAAAGGAAGGGCGTACCATCGTTTGTTATGCCTCGAGTTATTTCCTTTGAAAGGTTGTCCCGAGATAGATATCAACGAGTCTCATTGCTCGATTCGCTGCCCAGAATGATTTAACAAAATCACTAATTAATTTCCCGCTTGAAGGGAGATATATGCGAATGTAATGTCTAATGAGCGATGTTTTGGAATTAGAAAGTGAAGATTCACACTTCCGTTCCCTTCATCAATTATCTACCAAGTAACTCATTCCCTAGATGTTGGGGGAAACTGGAGATTTAAGCATGAATCGCTCGAGATTACATCATCTAATTCAAAGCTGATACATCATGAGTGTGCATGGCTGATTGCCTTGGCCTTGCCTAAAGGTTAGCGAGTTGAAGGTTTAGAACGCTTATGCCTGAATGCTGATTGATTGTTTGTGCACCAACCCTTGTCCCTGACATAGGGTCGAAGGCATATCAACAAATTTATGAGATATGACTATCTCACCAATAGCAATATCCTATTTCCTAGCATGGAAAGTACAAAAGTTTCTATAAGTATGGATTCATTGTTCTCTTGCCAATTACCATCCTAACACCAATGTGATGATGTGCTACCATTTGCGTATTTACCTAACTGCCTTTGTCACTCCAAGACCCCAATCAAGGTTTGTTCACTCTCGGGACCGCCATTCCACGACGGTTTGAAAAGACGTTCATCACCAGCTAAAGATTTTGGCAGCCATCTCCGACAGAGATTGTCGAGGCAAAATAGATCAGCAAAGAGCATGCAATGCCATTTTCGCATAGAATGATATTCATTCCTTTAACAGGATTACTCTTTAACCATAACTCTTATATTTGCGTGCTTTAAGACTTATTGATGTAATTAACTCAAATGAATTAATGTGTGGATGGTGTAGGTACTTAGGATTTGATACCGATCAGACTTCTAACACCCGCATATAGAGTTATGGAGCAATATCATGACAAGCTTGACTGAACCGCTCGTTTATAAACCATGCCCTTCGCCTGAACGAGCTTGTATAGCTCAAGGTGGATCTGAGATGACCACCCACTTCCTAGCTCATATGTGGCAGAGCTGAAGATAATTATGCATCGACTTTTGCATTTCAAAGTCGGAATTCGATTTCAGATGGATGCAGTTCGACCGTCTACATGGCTCGATCCTATATTTGACGTCGCCAGATTACATCAATCCAAATAAAGGAGGCAGCACTGCCCCTTGATATGCTTACTTTTCAATCATGCAATTTACTTTTACATGCTTACCGAGTTATTGACATAACTAACTCATGCGATATGAATGATGCAAGTACCCGAAGTTCAGTGCCAATCACTCCTCACATGGATTGATTAGAGGAACGCAGAGCCTTGGCAAACATTTTCTGACTGTTTGCCCAACTAACTCTAATCCTCAGAGCTTGGATAGATGTATGAACCTAGGACGAGTGTGAGCGGCACCCCACGATTAAAGACCAATCGATCCATGACTATAACTCTCATGATTTTAGAGAGCACTTAAAGGACGATACTGCAATGTCCGACCAAACTCTATCCCACGAGTCGATGGGACAAGAGAGACTTGATTATTGCAAAAGGCCACCTTTACCCACGAATCAAGGATTATAAGGTAGTGCCTCAGTGAGTGTGATCCGACCGCTTGCCCGAAAAAACTCCATCAGCCAGAGTGAAGCGTGGAGTAAGGACTAAAACCGAGTTTGAGAACGACACTCGATACAGTGGACTCCCGCTCTTGGAAATAGAGTGTAGAAGGAGCGCCTGGGGGAATTATGCAACTGTTCACCTAAATAACTCTAACCCCATGACTTGAGGAAGAGTATAAAGGACGGGAAGATGACGTCCACAGGGCGTGAAGGTGCACCACGATTAAAGACCGCCTTGACCACACTCTACCCTTGGCATCGACGGGAGAGTATAAAGGCGCTAGGGACTGGCACCACAAGAACTCCCACCCTGCTGAAGGATCGGGGAGCAGACTGAAAGTTGAGTTCGAACTCTATCCTTGGCATACGACAGGAGAGTATAAAGGCATGTTGATTAAATGCCATAAAAGGGCTCCTACCCCGCCGTAGAATCGGGGGTAAGAGTGAAAGCTGAGCCCGAACCCTTCATGTCCAGACATGGGGGGCAATGCACTATCGATCCCGCTTGTTCACTATTGATTAAGAGCATACACACACATCACACCCCTACGATGGCTGCAATATGATATACTATTTATTTAAAGGGATACAGAATTGAAACCCTTATCTGATTTGTGATGCGATTTATTCCTTGCTACTTAGTGTAGGAATGCTTTGACTACAAATAAATTTGATTGAAATATATAACAAACTTGCAAATGTATGATATTGCAGGAATACCACTTTGTTTGCTGAAGAAAGATTTACAGAGGACGACTGGTCAAGAATGCAAGGCCCGCACTTGCAACAACAGCAAGCCAATAGAAAGCAAAAAGGGCCATGTACAGAACGCTGACGTTGATGCCCAATGATAAGCATCCTACATGACTCAAGGCGGCGACCAAAAAGAGGCCTTGAGAGTGAATTATTCAATGACACGTCATGCGACTTAATACTCACCGCTGGGAAGGACCCGACAAAGCCCGGGGATTCTTGATGTCTACCCAGTCTTAATATGATCTGACACAATCATGGCATTCATGATTTCTATGGATTGAAAATTTCCCTAACTATCCGGAATACACCTCCCTCCATCTAAATTTGAAAAGGATCCGATCTAACCACCACCTGTCTTGTGCTATTACCCCTTGACTGGGGACATACCATTGAAAATATTTACAAATGGCATAACTTATATGTCTGTGTCTAGCTTATACCTCGATCTTGATAGGCCGCTTGAGGACCACAAGAATGGATGCATAGTGAACATCCATTTTCTAGTCTCGACCGATTTTCGGATTGAAAGACCCCGGGTGAGGGGGGACGCTATTACTTTGACTTCCATCTTGCAAGGTAGCGAATTGCCTGATACTCCGACTGAAGGGCTAAGAAGAAGGAAGATAGAAATTTCTTTCATGTTGAGGATGTGGATGTAGAAGCCGCTAGGAATGGAGGATGTCAACAGATTTATTCTTGTGACGATCCCTCAACATGTCAGACTAGATATGAAATGGATGGTGCCATTGCTGAATTGAGAACCCAGATTCTCGGCAAGATGAACTTCTCTAGAAATGACAAAAAATGATGGATAAATTCTTTACTTGGATAGATGGAAGGCCAAGCAACTATGACTTTCTTTCTGGAGCAAGTATTGTGAGAATTCAAGCGATAACGAACTTGGCTCACACATTCCCTGTTACACGGTTCAGATTGCATGGTACCCTAGGACAGATTGGCAACGTAGTCTTGAATGAAACAAGGTGCAATCAACCTCCTCCCAAACATTTGCAGCATGCAACTTCTGATTGCAGCATTTTGGATGAAAATGATGGCAATGCAAGCGTCACTGAAAACATAAACGGAGTCCGACCAACCTATGCTCCAATTCAGATGAATGCTTCAAATCAAACTCAAATTCAACATAAAGTTCCCCATTTCTTAATGTAGGGGGAAAACGAGATCATTTGAGACAACTATAATCTAACTTTATCGCCACCCGACTCCAAACCTCAGATCTTGGATGGGAGACCAAAGACTGACATGACCTAGACACAAACAAATCATTTTGTATCAAACTCCAACTCACATCTTGATGAGGGAGTACAAATTCAGAGAATACGTGGATTAGATGATTACCATTTAGTAAAATCCCTGTGGATGGGGAGTACGGGATACGAGCTTCGAGCAACATAATTTGACTATCCGTCAACTTTAGGCACATTTACTATTATCGGAGTTCCCCAAGATCCCAGACTATAACCAGAAGAATGGCTCCTCAAGAACAACCAGCATACATCCGAGTAATGGATCACCATCTAGAATCAAAAGACAGAAGCTTGATTGACGACTATTACATATGCGGAATCAAGAAACGAGAGACCAGCTTCCATCCACTTCAAGAGTTCATGTTGGGGGCACCAACGCTAAATTGGGCAATTGGCAACGGCTCCGCAAAAACAAAGGCCAGATTGCCAATTTTATTTAATGCTTCATCAAAGGCGGCACATCTCAAATGCAGCTCAAAGATTCACGCCTATCGACCCAAGAGTGTCATGTTACTCAGTTCAATCAAACAAAGGTTTGGCGAGACTCTGCATTCGTTCCTCATAAAATTCGATGCCGCGGTGGCATTGGTAGATCAACCTAGACCATCTATGATGTTGATAGCAGCAGTATCTGATATTATGGGTAACTCAGACTTCAAACTCTATCTACAACGAGGCCCACCAAGTTGCCTTGGCGGATTCACCTCTAGAGTAAACATCAATACCTTTATGCCATGAGATTTTCCCAGAAACGTTGACAAATTCTATCCTAAGACAAAAAAATTCCTGCAACAAGAGGACATCTATATTGAAATGGATGTTCTCAATGTTTTCATGACAAAGAATGAAGCGTCACCTGACTCCTGAAACGATCAAGACAAAAGAAAAGCCCTGGAAAATACTGACAGGAATGCATAATTCCAAAAAGAAACAATTTCATTAATCGATCCAGCAATCCTGATTGTCGAGCTCAATGGAACCAAGCAAGAGGGATAGACTTAACAATACTATGACGGCTATTTCGGATAATTCCAAAGCATGAACGAAGGAGCCCGAATAACTCCCTAACAACGTTCCCTCGCTTTCATGATTGACGAGCTTACTCAACTCCACGGCTGATGCAAGTAGAGTATTTAAGTTCATTGTCGCTCGATGTGGCAATTCTTGCTTTCTGACTAAAGAGATGGAATGACATCGGCGTGAATGTTATTCGACCATTCACGTATACAACTCTAATGCTTGACGACATAAGAAAGAAGTACGGAATGACACGGTCAACCAAGATTGTTAAACATGCAGCTCTAACCCGATGTGAAGAAAGAAAGTTTAAAGGCTAGAAGATTGGATATTCGATTGACCTAGTCCAATCCCCATTGATGCTAGGGGCATAAGCACTGACTTCACTCATCTTACACTGAGATTGGGAGCATGAGCTTCAACTGACAGACTAGCTTTGAACATGATCCTGATTTTTTGCATAATTTAGAACATATACACTATATCTCTGGAATATGACATGATTCATCTCAACCATCCAAGTGAGCCAACTAACGGATCAAACAAGAATCCAAAGACTTGACCCACAATTGCATCAAATGGAGAGTGTGATAAACTCCTCTACTGCCTTAGGATTGTGATGATCATACCAACCATTGGCTTGCACGTTTTTAGCAACATCTCATGTTGACTCGTATGTGATCACGAGATTATAAAATGATCCAAAGTGATAATGGCTTTCAGATACCTTATTGTTACGATTCGATGCGATCGTGGAGCCCTAGATTAATATCCTGATATCGAGATAGTCCGGATCCAAGCATAAGTGACATATTCATAATCCAATTCTGATGCACTCTATCCCAATATTCCAGATGCTAGCTCAAAGCCCGAAGATTCTGATACTACCCTATGACTTGGATGGTTGTTTCATACATTGACTTATACATAAAAGAAAGTCTGACTCTGGAATACACTTGACTTGCATAAGAAGAAGCGTCATTTGACATTAACTTCTGCGTGTACGACCTCACACAGGATCCAACGATCCTATATGACTTATGATGAAGGAATTAGACCTCTTGATTCGACGAGGTTTAAATGGTTACCAGATCATTTCGACTACTCCTCCTACAGAATTTGTACTCGCTAGCACCCATGGAAGCAGTGCAATAATTTGGTAAATCCTTCCCAAGGACGGATGACTTTCTAAAAATATTCAGCTTGGCATACTCAAAGCACGCCTCATCTTCGATAAGACATACTTTGGGGGGCAAAATGTTAGCCTGTTTTATGACCAGGCCACCCAAAACTCAGATGATCAGGTTTACATATGTTAGAGGATAAAGATCTCATATGTCCTAAAACCAGAACTTGGATCGGATCGGATTGGGATAGCTCGGATCGGTTCGGATGGAATAGCTAGGGTCGAATCGGATGGGTGCAACAACATTGGTTCGGATCAGATCTAAGCCTCCTAACCAAACTGCCTGAAACACGCAACTTCCCTTCATTAGAGACCTATTCTTGTGCCTATTTACCCAGACTGATTGACACTTGTAAGCCCATGAATGAAGCCACGCTCCCCACTTTCTCCATCATTTTCGAAGTCCTCCATGATGTTGCCACGTGGCCACACATCCCAACCGATTTTACACCTATAAATAAACATACAGTGCATCATTTGAGGGGGGTTCTGACACTTAATTCATTAATGGCATCCATGGCCGAATTTCTCAATCAACAACCACCTTCTTCTTCAATAAAAATCAATGAATTCGGAGAGAATAGTTCATCGTATTTGAGTGATTGTGTGAATGTATTCATTGTAATTGTAATTCTGGAATGAAATGAGAAACTATGAAGTAGACGTAGGCTAGTTAATGCCAAACCACTATAAATCTCGTGTCTCTGCCTGATTTTCTATGTTTTAGATTATTATTCTTTGCAAATCATATTCAATTGGGTGTTAGGACCATTTTTTGGTCTAATAGGGGTCTTCATGAGTTATTTATATTCGTTTGGGATTCCACAAGAAGGCCTGTCATCTGTGTTGATCCCTAATGAGTATGTTGATGTCTTTGATGTGGTCAAAAGGTTGCCACCTCATCGTGAGATCGAGTTTAGGATCGATTTGGAAGAGGGTGCTAGACAAATCGTTATGCCTCTTAGGCGGATGGCGCCTAGGGAATAGCGAGAGTTGGAGGTGCAAGTTCGAGACCTTCTTAGGAAGGGATTCGTTCGAAAAACTATTTCCAAATGGGGTGCACCGGTTGTGTTTGCAACCAAGGCAGATGGCTCGTTAAGATTGTGTGTGGACTACCGTGAACTAAATAAGGTAACTAAGAAGAACAAGTATCCAATACCAAGGATTGATGATTTGTTTGATCAGCTTTGTGAAGCCAAAGTGTTTTCTTAGATGGATCTGGCAACAGAATTTCACCAGTTTAGGGTAGTAAAGGATAGTGCGCCAAAGACTACTTTTAGGACACCATCCAGGTTCTTCGAATGGTTGGTGATGCCACTCAGGTTGACTTACGTGCCAACAAATTTTGTGGATCTTATTAATAGGGTATTCAGAGACCAGTTGAATAAGTTCGTACTTGTGTTTGTGGATGACATTTTGATCTACTCACGAAATGAGGAAGAGCACAAGACGCACTTGAGAGTGGTATTAGAAATCTTGTGAAAGCATCAGCTAAGAGCCAAGTTTTCAAAGTGTCACTTCTGGAAGAGTGAAGTGAAATTCTTAGGTCATGTAGTTTTCGGTAGTGGGATCGCGGCTGACCCCGATAAAGTGGCAGCAATCCAGGACTGTGCTAGACCTAAGAATGCGGCAGATATGAGAAGTTTCCTTGGGTTGGTTGGTTATTACCGACGGTTTATCAAGGATTTCTCCAAGATAGCTACATCGTTGACAGGATTGACGAAGAAGAACCAAGTGTTCACATGGGACGCGAAGTGTGAACAAGCGTTCGGAATCCTGAAATAGAGATTGACGAGTGCACTTATGTTGATCATTCCAAGTGGGAATGAAGAGATGGTGGTGTATACCGATGCATGTGGTAGTAGACTTGCAGTAGTACTGATGCAAAAAGATAAGGTGGTGGCTTACGCAGGTCGACAGCTAAAGTCGCATGAGTGGAATTACCCAACTCATGATTTAGAGTTGGCGGCGATTGTGTTTGTTCTGAACATGTGGAGACATTACCTGTGGGGAGTTCGATTTGAGTTGTTTACGGATCACAAGTCGTTGAAGTATCTTTTCTCCCAAAAGGATTTGAATCTTCGGCAGCAACGATGGTTAGAGTTTCTGGCATCGTATGATTTTGGTATAGCCTATACTCCTAGTAAAGGAAACGCAGTTGCAGATGTGTTGAGCCGAAGACACGCAAGTTTGGGAGCGATGTTTTTTGAATGGAAGAGCCTCGAGTATTTGGCAAGGTTCAATTTCAGACAAAGGTGTGAGTTGGAACCTGAAATGTTGGCAAGCTTGTCGATAAGAACTTCTCTTATTGAAAGGATTGGCGAGAGCCAAAAGCAAGATGTAAAGCTTATCGAGTTTATCCAGAAACTAGAACCAGTAGGGAAAGAGTTTGAGGTCGATCAAGAAGGTTGACTTCGAAAGCAAGGGCGATTAGTTGTTCTTGATAATGACGGATTGAGAGATGAGGTTCACAGAGAATGTCATCACTCGAAGTTAACGATTCATCCCAGTGGTAATAAGATGTATCAGGACATGAAGCGAGTCTTCTACTGTGGGGGGGGTGAAGAAAGATATTGGAAAGTTCATTTCCAAGTGTATGAACTGTCAGTTGGTGAAAGCTGAACAGAAGAAGCCGAGTGGTTTGCTTCAGCCATTAGAGGTTCCTATATGGAAGTTGGAGTAGATATCGATGGAATACCTAGAACTAGGGTAGGAAATGAAGGAATTTGGGTCATTGTAGATCGCTTGTCCAAAAGTGCGAGATTCATTCCTGTCAAGTCGACTAGGACGATGTCGAAACTGGCTGAACTTTATGTGAAATGGATAGTTCAATTCCATGGTATCCCAAAGAGCATAGTGAGTGACCGAGTTCCATTATTCACAAGTGGATTTTGGAAGAGTTTGCAAGAAGCTTTGGAAACCGAGTCATGTTTAGGTATAGCTTACCATCCCCAAACTGATGATCAGACCAAGAGATTCAATCGACTTTTGGAAGATCTCCTGAGGGCTTGTGTGTTAGATTTTGGAGGATCAAGGGAAGACCATTTGCATCTAGTTGAGTTTGCATATAATGACAGCTGCCAGTCTAGCACTGGAATGGCACCATACGAGGCGTTGTATGGAAGACTGTGCAATTCTCCAGCTTGTTGGTTAGAAACTGGAGATAAGTTGGTACTTGGGCCTGAGATGATTAGAGAGACCTCAGATTGTTTCGAGATTATTTGGCAACGATTGAAGGCAGCCCAAGATCATCAGAAGAGTTATGCTGATAAACGTCAAAAAGATTTGGAATTCGACGTTGGCGATATGGTTTCTGTGAAAATTTCACCATTAAAGCATGTGGTTTGATTTGGATGTAAAGGAAAGTTAGCTTCAAGGTTTGTTGGACCATTTCCGATAGTCGAGCGAATTGGAAAGCTCGCATATAGATTGGAGTTACCTGAGAAGATGTCGAGTGTGCATGATGTGTTCCATGTGTCGTTTTTATGGAAGTTTGTACATGATTCGAATGTGGTGGTACCTCAAGAGCAGTACGAAGAGCTTGAAGTAGATATCGTAGTTGTGAGACCTCATAAGCCACTTCGCGCTGTGGGGGAATGACACGAAACAAGCTATAAGGAAAAGGGTTAAGCTAATCAAGATACAATGGAGTGAATATGGTGATGATTGTACATGGGAGACGGAAGAGAGCATGAGGGCGACTCATCCAGAACTCTTCGTTAGTAGGAACTTTTTATATCATATAATCATTTTATCGTTGCATTTTGTTATTGTTTGACATAATTCCACGTGCTAGGATAAGGCTATGGATGCATGGCTTGATAGTTCCTAGTTTGGATGATGAATTGGCTTCTCATGGATGATAGGCATGCAGAATTGTTGTGGTTGCTTGTGTTTGCTTGGAATTTCGAGGGCGAAATTCTTAAGGGAAGGAGAATGTAACAGCCCGCATTCTACGTATCGGAAAATCGTAAAATATTTTTATTTTATTCCCTGAGGGTTGGATCATTCTCATCTTTTGATATGTTGCTTATAGGGATGTAAGACATGTCCATAATTTTTACCGATTTTGTTTGTGACCATTTTGCCTCTATTAGTCTTGCACAGGGAATAACTTTTGACTCAGGTCAAATCAGAGCATAAGACCTGTGCCATTAGAAAGGAGTTGATGATTGCCTTTTCGTAGAGTGGTTACATTAAGGATTTGGCTCAGCGGTTTGGGAGAAATCGTTGTTTTAAGGTTTTCAGTTGGTTGTCTAGGTTTTAGGAGCCTAATGGGCTGATTTGGGGGAGATCCATTGGTGGGCTGGTGAGGGGGTAAGGAATAGTTTTCCATTCTCTCATTTGGTGCCTTGTGCTCCTCCTTCCTCTAACACCTTTCCACCATTAAAAATCATAATCCAAGGAGGGAAATCATAGATCTACACCATTAGAGGTTAGATCTACATCGACTGAGGCAAGAATTCATCGGATCAAGGTGTATGGTGTGAGGTGCTTACTGCCCGGATTCTTATTTCATCAATTTTAGCTTGTTTTGGAGTGTCGGTGAGTGATTTACATCTCTTACATGGATTCAATGGAGTGTATGAGTGATTGTTCATGTTTTTCATCATATGCAAGTGTATTTTCATAATCAATGCATTGGTAAGTCCACTTTCATATAAATCACCTTATGATCTGATTTAGTAAGGTTAGATAAGTAATTTCTATGATATTTCACGTGAATGTGCAAATTAAATCCATGATTTTGTTCATATGTACATTTATGGTGATTTTGGTGAATTTTACATGATTGTTGATGGAATCGCCATATTGGCGTTATTGTTGACTTCATATCACTTTTGTGGTCACATTGGATGATTGGATGAGGTTGTTTTGTCGAATGAATTGTTTTGGCGAAGTTTTGGTCGAAATTGGAGTTGCATGGGAGAATGAAGGTTTTGGGTCAAATGTGGCGTGGGTCGGTCGCACTCTAACATGGTTTCTAGGGGAACAAGACAGGCCAGGGTCCGTCGGGCAAATATTGGCCAGTTGAGCAAGGTGGGTCGAGCAAACCAGGGTCGGTCGGGAAAATATTGGTCGGACGAGCAAGGTGGGTTGGTCGGGCAAATATAGGTCTAGCAAATATTGGTTGGTCGAGCAGAAGGTGGTCGGTCGAGCAGGCCAAGGCATCGAGCAAGGTAGGTCGGTCAGGCAAATATAGTGCGAGCAATTATGGACCGGGAAATTCTAGATCAGACGATGACGTAAGTTTTTGGTTCATAATGTTGTGACTTCGAAGCGTGTTCAAGTGAGAATATCGAAGTGCTGTGAGGTGTTCGTTGATCGGTGAAAAGCAACAAATAGGCAGACAACTCATAAGGTGTTGGGTTATGGATAATGGTTACTTGAGTGGGACTTGAAATTGTGATTAGTCGCCAGTGATGACGACTAGAGATACGAAGGCTGAGAGATTATCGTTGTCGTAAGTTCTAGCAGACTCGAAGCAGAGGTACTCTGGGCAGTCATGAAAGGCCTCGTACCTTGGTCAGTCACGAAGGGCCTAGTTGTCGAGATGTGAGAAGACAAACATACGAGTCATGATGGCGTATGGAGTTGTGTTAGAACTGGGGTTACCATTAGCCCTTGACATATGGCAGTCATGATGGGTCGTCATACGATTAACGATGGTTTCAAAGAAAGATTGGCGGTGATAGCCGGAGTCTATCATAGATGTTTGAATGTCTAAATGTTTTGTTTATACCATCTCATGTGGATTATCCAATGTTGAGGGAGATAGTCCTTGAGTGCTTTATTGATATTGGTTTAGGCCTCTGGGGAGAGTGATTGAGGGATGTTAAACCCGATTAAGATTGTTTGCGCGAGACCTATGTAATCTGGATGCTATGGATGTTATCAATGGTTGTTCTGATTTCCATGGACAGATTGTTGTTACATGTTATGGATTGTAAAGGCTATCACTGTCAGATGTGGGGAAAACGAGTGTTAGTTCTTCTCTGGAGTTGGGTAGTGGTTGGTAAATCTACCCATTCTCATATACTTTACTCATGAAGTTTGTTAGTTGTTTTATCTCTCATTAAGATTGTTGTCTGACTCAAGATTTTATATTTCCTCTTATTACCTTGGGTTATTCATACGGTTGCGGATGGGCAGACTGAGTAGTAGGTGATAGGTGATGCTTTAGTGAGGACGTTGATGCTGATCGATGGTGAGCAGGAGGCTCACGTACCAGTTTTATTACTATCTAGCATTTGTTTCCGCTGTTTGCTATTTGCTTGAGTGCTGTAGTGAGGCAAATTTGTACAGACATATGTTGCAATCCTGGTGTATGGATATACTTCCTAGTTGTTTTGGAAATTTGAGATTTCTGCTCAAATATGCTTCACTAATATTACCTGTTGTATATGTCCTATTATATTTTATCCTTGCGCTATGAGATTTATGACAGATTCCGCTTATAAATCATATCTTGATGATCGTCCAAAGACACTTGGCACCTTTTTCAGCATTATTTCTCTTTTATAGTGCATGGATTGTGGGCGGTCGTCACACTAACGGTCAAATTTTCTCAAGCATTGGGAATGGTCCAATATATCTAGGTGCAAGCTTACCATCTTTTCCAAACCTCAAGACTCCTCTCATTAGAGATACCTTCAGAAATTCCTCATCTAAACCAAAAGCTCCAAATCTCTCCTTCGATTATACACACAGCTCCTTTGGCGTCTTTGAACAACTTTCAACTTCTTTTTAATCAACTCAACCTTCTCTATCGTATCAAAAATTATGTCTGGACCGAGAAACACCTTATCACCAGATTCAATCCAACAAGCAGGCGAATTATATGGGCGATCATACAAAGCTTCGAAAGGCGCCATCTCTGTACTTGCTTGATAACTATTATTGTAGGAGAATTCAATCAATTATAAATAATCTTCCCATGATCCACCAAAGTCCAGAATGCAAGCTCGCAACATATCTTCAATAGTTCGATTAACTCTTTCCATTTGTCCATCTGACTGAGGATGGCATGCTGTGCTAACATTTACTTGGTACCCATAGCTTTTTGAAACTCTTCCCAGAAATGAATAGTGAAGATCGGATCACGGTCACTTACTATACTACAGAGAATTCCATGAAAAAAAAAACAATTTCTTTTACATAAATTTCAGCAAGACTTGCTGCCGTTCTAGTGGCTTTAACCGGAATAAAATGCGCACTCTTGGTTAGTTGATCGACTATAACCCAAATGCCTTCGTTTCCTTCCCTGGTTTGAGGCAAGCCATCAATGAAGTCCATAGATATCTGATCCCATTTCCAATTTGGAACTTCCAATGGTTGAAGCAATCCTACCACCTTTTGTTGATCGCTCTTGATCTGCTAAAGTATTGCACATTTGTTGAGGTATTCAAATATATCTTTCTTAATAGACTTCCACCAAAATGTTCGCTTAACATCTAAATACATTTTGTTAATTCCCGGATGAATACTAAGTTTGGGTTTATGTCACTCATCCAGAACTTCTCATTTAAGCTCTTATATATTCAGAATACAAATTCTTCTGTTTAGCCGTATAATTTCCTAATTATCATTCTATAAACTGATTTCTTCTCCTTGCTGAATCTTTTCGAAGATCTCGTGGGGAAATTTATCTTCTTTCTGTTTACTAGAGATCTTATCAATAAGGGTAGGAGTGATCACTAAGTAAGTAATCATAGTCTGCTTCCTACTCATTGCATCTACAACAACATTGGCTTTTCCAGGAATATATATAATATCAAGATCATAAGTTGTTAGAAATTCTAACTAACTTTGTTGTCTTAATTTCAATCCGTCTGAGTAAATAAATACTTAAGAGATTTATGGCTATATACAATTTAAACTTCTCATCTAGTAGGTAATGTCGCCAAATCTTTAAGGCAAATACTACTTACAGTAGCTTTAAGTCATGAGTTGGACAATTCTTTTGGTGGGGTATTAACTGTCTACCAGCATAAGAAACTACCTTCCCTTCTTGCATCGAAACTGCACCAATTTCTTCTTTATAGACATCAGTGTAAACCGTTATTCCTTTATTACCATTTATGATCAGCGGAACTGGATCAATAGTTAACCTCTTCTTCAATTCTTGAAAAGCTTCTTCGCACTGGGAAGTCCATACAAGCTTGGTATTCTTTTTCATCAGTCTAGTTAAAGGACAGGCTATCTTAGAGAAATCTTTAACAAATTTTCTATAATAGCCAGCCAAGCCTAAAACACTCTGGACTTCTTTAGGGGTTGTAGGTTGCTTCCAATCTTGAATACCTAAAATTTTATTAGGATCCATTGATATTATGTAAAAACCCGGAATTTTGACAATAAATTAGTTATTTAATAAGAATCACAAAAATAGGAATTTCTGCAGACAATGGAATTTGACCACGAAACTTTAACCGTTGCGTTCGTCTTGAAATTCTGGTCAAGTTTCTTGTTTGTAATTTCGCGAACAGAGTATGTATGAAAACGTTACGGACGAAATATGGAAAATAAATGGAAATAATTAAGTATAATAAATAATATATATATCTTACCTATTATTCCCAGCATTCGTTGGGCAATTCAGCACAAGGGCAGTCGACCGCCTATTATAGGGATGTCGACCGCTTCGTGGCTGAAACGCCCAGTGACAGCTAGGGTTGGAAGGTGTCTTTTATATAAAATATTATACAAAACGGATAGATGTTTATTTAAATAAATCTAATGGCTCATGGCCAATTCCAGTCATATAAATAAAGGTGTAAGACCTCCCACTTTTCCACATAAATCTGTAGGCAGCAGCGAAGATCTACCATTTCCCTTTCTCTTTAAATAATTTTCTTGATAAAAATATATATTCATATATAATCAATCAAATAGAAATCAATCAAATAGATCTGTTTATAATATTGTCGAATTTGAAATGACACCTATCAGATCTGCTTATAAATATTTGTCAAAACTCGAGTGTATGGGTAGGTTTATTTAATCGTTTATACATATTGCCTACAATTATGATTTGAAAATATATTGTGATTGTTGCAAAACATTGTAGATCTAGAAACCAGTCCCATTAAACACCGTTTAGATGTAGTTATATTCCAGATCTCTAGTTCCAGTGTTAATTTATGAATTATGTAATTTTAATTTTAAAAGAAATATGCCTGTTTGTGTTCAATTTGTTGGGGGTTTTGGCTTTATTGTTGTAAAAATGTCGTTTTCTTCTTTTTGAACAAAAAGACATTATTTTGGACTCACAAGAGATATGAAAAAAAATTAAAAAGGGAAAATTTGTGTAAACGTACGGATAAATATAAATATACATATTTGTGCGTAGTTTGCATCAACTATTCCAAAATATACATAAACATATATTTCTTGTGGTTTGAAATATGTCTATTCCAATAATTAGGCATAATTTATAATAACCATAGCTAATGGTCTTTTGTAAGATTCGAAAGCTTATGGCAAGATTGAATTCAAAAAACGAATATATGGACATTGGTTGAATCAAACTATTAAATTAACTATAACAATAATAAAAAGATGATAATTACGATAACCGCGTGAAAATATAAAAGTAAATATATATATACACACATTATCCGTCTAAATCTACGTAAATGACGAAATATACATTGTATTGAATGTTTGCATGGCATTCAATTATAGAATTATACATGTAAATGTAATCCATATTAAATTAATATATTTGTAGTGACCATTGTAGCAATTAATATGATTGGTTGCTAAAATAGGACCACAAATAAATAAATAACCATTGTAAGCAACGTTAATTTAGGGAAAGTAAACTTAATAGGGAAATTAAGTAAAATGGTCACAATTCTTAAGATTTGTTAGGATTAATGTTGTAAGCCCCAATTAAGGAACTTAATTTAAATCACATTTAGACACGAGGTTAGGCTCAACTTGTCGTAGAAGTCTACCCAAAACCAACCAGCAAATCTAGCATCCACAAGTGGTCAGCTTAATGTGAGTGGTCTGCTGCATAATATATATACACGCACACATGCATATATATATATATGTATATGTATATATATGTGTGTGTGTATTTTACGGATAATAAATACATAAATAAATTAGTGATGTCTGTTGGGGTACAACAAATAGATATTTCGGGACTGATAAATAAGGTATCCATTGTGAATTAATTTGTTAGGATAATTATGGTCGTTAGGCTCATAAATGATATTAATATAATCAATTGAAATAAAATGGAAATTAAAGGTTAATTGTTGTCTTAGGAAAACATGACCGTTATGGTATAAAGGGCAATAAACATATGAACAGGAATAAATGAAGTAAAATGAGGGTTTATGGGTATTGATTGTTGTTTAAATTAATAAGCCCAATAAGGAAAAATAATCAATCAATTATCCTAGGATAAGTATGATATAGATTTCCTTAGTTATGCAAATTAATATAAAACTAATAATTAAAGTTAGAATTGGACTTGGTAGGCTGATGATGTAAAACATTATTAACCATAGAACCCGTGATGATAATTAACTGTGTGCGTATAGTATTGCCGTGAAGAGAAACTAAACGGGAAGAATTAATAACTTAGCCCGCTTTATCCCAACAGTGAAGAGCATTAAAGGCTAATGGGGGTACAAACTTAATAATCTTCGTGTATAGTCCGCTTCCTTGGGTCTTAGGTGGTTTGGGTCGAGGAGTCCACCTGGGAGTAGGTCTTTCAGTCTATGGGTCTTAAATGGTGTGTGTGTGAGGCCTACCCGAACCTGGAAATCTAAAAATGTCAGATATGACTACCTATCCTACGGGAAGTAATAAGCGATTAAGGAGATTATCCGATAAGGTCAACTAGATGGTATAATGAGCGATAAATTACCATATCTCACCTTACATGGGGTAAGGGTATATGTGTGAACGATGGAAGCCTTAACTAGTAGGGCCCCATAACTAGTGCCCTCTAGTTTATGTTAAACGTTGTATAAATCATCGAGGAATATTAAGTGACCAATAGGTCCGCTTAGGGTCTTAAGTGATCGGGAGAATCCACCCTATTTATCATTAATAGTGAGCATTAAATAACTAAGTATGTACATGTGAATATATATAAAGAAACTCCGTAATTACGGTGTCCACTCTCGATTAAATAACCAATCATGTTCTGGTGTAAAGACTTCTCAAATTTGCACGTAAATGTGCTGTCTCGGTATCATATTTTGAGTATACTACCTTTGGAAGGGTAGTTAGAGTCATGCATAAATATTTACCAAATTAGGCTAGAATTACTAACCAGGGTAGGCATACATCTTGGGTTGAACCAAACGGGATACATATGTGTATTATAATCTGTGTCGTACATTTCTTGTTCACCAAAATCTTGTTGTTCTGACCCCCTCCTCATTACAACCTCCCAGGTTTTTATAAAAGGTCGGGTTCTCATAGGTGTTTAGGTTTGGCTTTCGGTTCTCGTTCTCTCTCGTGCTCGGTATTAACAAAGTGATTTACTTTAAAAGTTAGTTACTTGAGTTAATACTAGTCTATCCTATTTTGTTTCTGTTGTGAGTTTATTTTACCGTACTCTGATTATGCTCATTTGTTCGTAGGTACCATATTTACATGCTCCATGCTTGGATGTGTTCAAATTTTGACTTTTGTCGAAATTTGGGCTCGGAAAAGTGTGGGGTGCTACATTTGTGTCAGAGCCTAGGTTAGACGATCAGAGGAATTACTTATATTAGGACTCGTGAGAGAACGTAACTCGATTTTCTTTTTTGTTTTTCTTCGTCTTTTTTACTCTACTTAAATTTACTTCGACAATGAAATATTTGTGGGCCAAATTACATAAAAGTGGCTTTAAGCAACTAAGATTTGAAATATGTTGAGTTCGAGTTTTTATCCAATTCTGTCTTACCCCACAGTACATTGGCGATCTCGTCATGAAGAGCATGAGGACCAAATATAGTGGATTCTGTTGATTCAAGATTGGAGACTGGACAAAAATCTAGTTACAACCGAGATAGTCGTGATTTTTCGTTTTGGTTTTGCTGGTAGTTCTGGTAAAAAAACCTTTGCTCTGTTGAGTTAAGGATTTCATAGCATTTTGATTAATGACAAGGAGAAGTCTCATGATCGACAAAACGAAGAGAATCAATGATATCATAAGTTAGAGGTTGATTACTTAGTATTTTAGCCGTGTAATAAATGTTAAAATCTACCCTCAAATAATCGTATACATAAGTTAGAGGTTGATTATTTAGTACTTTAGTCGTGTAATAAATGTTAAAATATATCCTCAAATAATCATATACCTCATTATTGTGAATATACATATGTATATATATGAATGCACATTTATGGTGCATATTACCAGAAACCAGTCGACCGGTTTCAAAATAGGCGGTCTACCGTTTCTGGGCAGAAAGCACAATAAATGTGTACACATATATGTAATGTGTATATATATATATTCAAATTTCAGTCTACTGGTTAATTTGACATGTCGACCGATTTTCAAGCTGAAAGCAACACTTTGAATAGACACCTCCTTTCATCAAAAGTTGCTTCTCTTTCCTTTCATCAAAAAGCATTTCTCTTCAATGCTTCTCTTCACAAATGGTTACGATTGTTTAATCATTATATAAACATCGTTAAACCATTATCCTAACTACAATAAAAAGTTACTCTCAATTCTTTGATCTATCTTGCACTCTACTCTATATTCAAAAAGCACTCATATTCAATATATTATCGTTTGAATCTCAAAGCTTACTTAATATTCTTGTGATTCAATACGATATCCACTTCCAAATCTTCACATACAACAAATTATATTTGAGGATAAGATTATAGGAAGGGTGTACTACAAGTGACAAATCCGTGTTGAAAAGAGCACAAGTTGTCAACATACAGATTGTGATCTTAGTTGTTGAAGTCCTCAGAGTTGTAAGAGGCGAGTGTTGAAGTCCTTAGTGTTGTTGAGGCATGAAATCCCGTTTGGTTGTCCGGGTATTGTGAACCTGTTCCTCCGGGTGAAGCGAGGTTGTTGATTAGTGAAAATCCAGAGAGAAGTCTGGGAATGGACGTAGCATGGTGCTCCGAACTAGTATAAAAAGCCCTGATGTTATTACTTTACTTCCTTTTATTTTTGATATTTTTCACTATCTCATTTTTTTTAATTTGTATAACTGTTGTAAATATACAAGTTAGTTTATCACATACATTCCACATATCCATATTACTGATCCTGCCTAAGTCGTACACCGACTTTTCAATTGGTATCAGAGCACGGTCATTACATAACCGTAACACGGTTATTTGATATATTCTAGTAATATGGCAAATAACCCAAGTAGTAGCACTAACACCACTTACACTGAAGGTCAATCGACACAAAGACCTCCTTTCTTCAATGGTCTTAACTATAGCTATTGGGCAACACGTATGGCTTTTTACATGCAATCAACTATCTATGATGCTTGGAATGCTACTCAGAAAGAAATAGTGAATCCAACAACTGAGTATACAAAATGAACAACTGATGAAAAAACTGTAGCAACTGTAAATGCAAAAGCAATAAATATATTGTTTTGTGCATTAGATCGAAACGAATATAACCGTGTTAGTATCTGTGCATATCAAATTTGGCAAATGCTAAAAACCACTCATGAAGGTACTGACAAGGTTAAAAAAGCCAAAATAGTTATGTTGAAAAGTCATTTTCAAATTTTCAAAATGAAGCCGAATGAAACAATCAATGAGATGTATTCACAGTTTCAAACTATTCATCATGCACTTATAGGATTAGGGCAAAAATATTCTGATTTTGATGTTGTTTCAACAGTCCTACATTCTCTGACTAATGAATGGGAAGGAAAAGTAGTAGCAATAGAAGAAGCTAATGATCTTTCCACCATGAAGCCAGATGAATTGATAGGAAATCTAATGTCCTATGAAGCTAATTTGTAGGCTAGAAAAGAACAAAAAGAAGAAAAGAAAATTGTAACTTTTCATGCTGAAAAAGTTGAAGACAACTCAGATTCCGAAGATGAAGATCTAGCGTTCATTGCAAAAGGATCCAATAAATTCTTAAAGCAACGAAAAGCTAGTCGATACAATAGAAAGAATTTCGGTTCAAATAAACCATTATCATCAAATATAGAATGCTTCAATTGTCACAAAAAGGGGCATATGCAAAAGGATTGTCCGGAGCAAAATAAGAAGTCAGAAAAATGACAAATTCAAATACAAGAAAGACAAATCAAAGAAACGAGCATTCTCAGTGACATGGGATGATTCAGACTCATCTTCATCTGATAGTGAAATTGATTCAGACAATGAACAAGCTAATTTATGTTTCATGACAATAGAAGATGAGGTACAAATTCCTACTTTTGAAGAAGTTCTTGATATTAATGCTGAATTAATAGTTAAATTTAAAAAAGTAAAACATCAATTAAAAGAAGCCTGAGCTGATTTAAATAGATCAGAGTTAGAACGAGATATGCTGAAAGATGAGAAGAAAATATTAGAAGAAGAACTTGAAAAACTTCAAGAATCATCATCTAATATTGACTCTCAGTTATCTCTTTTGAGTCAAAAAATTGTAACTCAAAAAGAGAAAAATGATGTTCTTACTTCTGAAAATCATGAGCTTAAGGCAAAAGTCAAAATTCTGGACCTAGAGAAATCTAGTTTACAAAGTAAGTTAGATAATATTACTCAAAATATTTCTAACTTCAACAAAGGTCGAGGAAAGTTGACAAAAATCATTGTGAGTTCACAGTCTGCTTTGAATAAACAAGGATTGGGATATAAGAAACAAGAAACCAAGAAATATCCGGGCAATAAAAGAAAAAGAAAAAATAAAGTAGTACAAGAAACTGAAGCTAAGAAAAATCTTAGTTTATTATATTCCAAGCCAAAATCTGTTGTGAAATATCAAAAACAAGATATCAAAACTATCAAAAGTGGGTTCCTAAAACAAACTATAATTTGATTAGGAACAAATATATTCAAAATTTTATGAATACAGTGCATTATAATTCTAATTATTTATATAAAGGTGATACCGGACCCTTACGGGTTTGGACACCTAAGACCTAACTCTTAGGACCCTATAAAAAGATGGGTACCATGGACTTAATTTTATTTTTTACAGGTCCCACTTAAGAAAAGAGGAAAGTGTATTTTGGACAGTGATTGTTCGAAGCATATGACCGGAAGAATTTGCTGCTAAATATTACATACTTAGATGGTGGCCCCGTCACTTTTGGAGATAACTCAAAAGGCTATATCATCGGCAATGGCGATGTGAGCAATTACGGTACATCTAACTTATCTCTCATTACTAATGTCATGCTAGTTAAAAATTTGAAGCATAATTTGCTTAGTATTAGTCAATTGAGCGATAAAGGTTTTACAATTTCCTTTTCAAATAATAAATGTAGTATTCTAGACAAAGACAAAAATTTAGTTTTTGAAGGATATAGAGATAGAAATATATATTCTGAATATGAATATGAATATTAATCTTAATTCAGATTTGTATCTCATAGCTAATGACAATGATCCATTGCTATGGCACAAACGTTTCTATCATATAAACTTCAAAACTATTGAAAAGCTAGCCAAAAAAGATCTAGTTAAAGGACTACCCAAGTTAAGCTTTAAAGTTGAAATTTTTTGTGATGCATGTCAAGTAGGAAAATTGACCAAATCATCATTTAAATCTAAGAAGGTGATATCAACATTACAACCACTTGAATTACTGCATATGGATTTATTTGGACCTACTCAAGTACAATCCATAAATCATAGTCGATATGTGTTTGTAATTGTTGATGACTACTCTCGTTATACTTGGACTATTTTTCTCAAAAATTAAAGTGACACCTTCGAAAAATTTAAGTCATTCGTCAAAAGAATTCAAAAATCGAAAGGGCTCAAAGTTAAAAACATAAGAAGCGATCATGGCGGAGAATTCGAAAATAATGAATTTGAACATTTTTGTGCAAAGAAAGGCATACCACATAATTTTTCGTTTAGAACTCCACAACAAAACGGAGTTGTAGAAAGGAAAAATCGGACACTACAAGAATGTGCAAGGACATTATTGAATGGAAGCACGTTACCAAAACAATTTTGGGCAGAAGCTGTAGCAACTGCATGTTATGTTTTGAATCGTGTATCTATTCGACCTCTCACTAAAAATATATCTTATGAGTTATTTAAATAAAAGAAAGCCAAATATTTCATATTTCAAAGTTTTCGATTCGAAATGCTTTATTTTAAACACGAAAGATCAACTCGGTAAATTCGATCCAAAAGCCAACGAAGGAATTTTTTTGGTTATTCGAAACAAAGCAAAGCTTATCGAGCGTTTAATAAACGAACCAAAATTATTGAAGAATAACTTCATATTTCGTTTGATGAATTCTATAAGCATAAAAATTATATCATAGATGATGACGAAATAATGGTCACAGAAAATCCTATCGTCACAAATACAGATTCTGACTCAGGAATAATTGTTGAAAATAATACTCATCAAATAGAGTCACGAATTCCACCAAGAATACGTTTTCCAACAAGAATTTTAAGAGATCATCCTGTTCAAAATATAATCGGAGAAGTATCTTCAAAAATAAGAACAAGAAGTCAACTTAATCAAATGGGTCATGTTGCGTTTATCTCAAATATCGAACCTAAAAATCCTAAGGAAGCTGCTACCGATGACTACTGGATCATTGCGATGCAGGAAAAACTAAATCAGTTTGAGCGCAATGATGTATGAGAACTTGTTCCGAGGCCAACCGATCAATTAGTAATAGGAACTAAATGGGTTTATAAAAATAAGGCTGATGGACAAGGAAACATCACTAGAAATAAAGCACGGTTAGTAGCACAAGGTTATAATCAAGAAGAAGGTATCGATTATGAAGAGACATTTGCACATGTTGCTAGATTAGAGGCTATTAGAATTTTATTATCTTTTGCTTGTCACCATAATTTTAAATTATATCAGATGGATGTCAAGAGTGCGTTTTTAAACGGATTTATCAAAGAGAATGTGTACGTTGAACAATCCCCTCTATTTAAACATGAAAAATACCCTAATCATGTGTTTAAACTTAAAAAGGCTTTGTATGGTTTAAAACAAGCACCTCGTGCTTAGTATGAACGTTTAGGAAGTTATCTTATTGATTCGGGATTTCAAATAGGGAAAGTTGATCAAACATTGTTTATTAAGCATTCTCAAAAAGATATTTTGGTTATAAAAATATATGTAGACGACATAATCTTTGGATCAACAAATGATAAACTCTATAAGGAGTTTGCAGATATTATGACGAAAGAATTTGAAATGTCACATACGGGAGAATTATCATATTTTCTTGGTCTTCAAATTAAACAACTTTCAAACAATACATTTTTAAATCATGAAAAATATTGTGGAAATCTTATTAAACAGTTTGGACTAGAAAACACTTCCGGAAAACCTACTCCAATGAATACATCTAACCATCTTGAAAAAGATGAGAACGGGAAAAGTGTAGACCAAAAATTATATCGTAGTATGATAGGCTTTCTTTTATATCTAACAGCTAGTCATCCTGATATTATGATGAGTGTTTGTTTATGTGCACGTTTTCAAGCCGATCCTAAGGAATCACATTTACGAGCAGTGAAACGTATAATTTGTTATCTTAATAATACCAAAGATTTCGGTCTTTTCTATCTGAAAGATTGTCCATTTGAGTCGGTATCATATAGTGATACTGATTTCGGAGGATCTAGAACAGATAGAAAGAGTAAAAGTGGTACGTGTCATTTTACTGGAAAATCACTTGTTCTCTTGGTTTAGTAAGAAATAGAATTGTGTTTCATTATCGACATGTGAAGCGGAGTATATATCGGCGGCTCTTGCTTGTACACAAGTTATATACATGCAACAAACACTTAAAGATTTTGGTATTAATCTATAAAATTCAATCATACATTGCGATAATACAAGTGCGATAAATTAATCTAAAAATCGGTTAATCACTCTCGAACTAAACATATAGATATACGACATCATTTTCTGAGAGATAATACTGAGAAAGGAAATATAAATCTCGAATATGCGCACATGGAAAATCAACTAGCAGAGATCTTTACTAAGCCTCTACTCGAATCAAATTTTATCAAACTACGTAAAGAGCTTGGTCTTATATCATGGAAGGAACTTCAAAATTAATATCTCTATATGTGTTTCATGATATATAATAAGTTAAAATATGCACGTAATAATTTCCTACATCTTTTTACTCAGCATATTTTAAATTTTGCTATTATTAGCACATTGAATATGAGCCTCTTTTTAAGTTTACGGACAAAACTCTATGTCATTTCCTGGCGATTCATTCATCTATAGTAAAACACTATATATATGATAGGATATATCACTTTCAAATTCATATCTCCCTTTGTTACAATGGCACATATTTGTGATGAATGCGCTCGTCGCTCCCACATTTCCGTTACTAGCTCTGACATAGAAAAGCATTTTTCTCCAAAAACACCCGAATATCCTCCAGGATACCATCCAAGTACTCGAACCCCTGGAACGGCACCAACTCCAAAACGTTGTAAGAAAGCATTGTTTTGTCCCCCACGTACAAAAGAAAAAATCGACAAGATACACCACTATCAGAAGCATTGAGTTGATCTTCAACGAGAAATGTATTATGAGCAAAAACTGACGGCATCTCGTCTAATTTATTTGGAACAAATTGCATCATTTTTTTGTAGCTCAAACAAACGAAATGTTCATGAACCAACTCCCCACGCACCATCATCTTCACGAACTCCAAACCTATGGGATAGGAATTTCAATAAAAATGAAGGTGCAAATGAAAAGTATTCTCCTTGGGAACCCCATAAATAAAAATTTCATATCATCACGATTCTTTTTATGTTCTTCTAATAAGTGTTTTCAAATCTTAAGGGATCTTTTCATACTTATATATTTCATGTATTTTTTTTGTTTATTTCAAGTTTTGAAATAAATTCAACTTATATGAAATAGTGGAGCTTCGGAAAAATCTTAAACAAACTAGGAAAACAATGCACAGGCAAACTAGTCAACCGGTAAGATACCACCAGTCGACCGTTTATGTTTCTATCTGGAAACAAAATATTTCTTAGATCAACCTGTCGACCGATTGAAATTTACCAGTCGACCGTTTTAGTTTCTGTTTCGAAACGGTCGACCGGTGATTTCATAGCGGTCAACAAGTTTCGCTGTTTTTAAAACTCAAACTTAAAACATCGGTTTCTCACTCACATCTATTCATTTATCCTATTCATCTTTCAAACACACAATTCCTTGTCAACCCTAAATCCCCAATTCAAGTTCCTTAAAAATCCATGGCTCCACCGCAAAAGAAATCGAAGAAATCTTCTTCTACACAACTTCAACCCATTGATTCCAATATAAAACGATGGTTAATGGATCCAATAGCAGTCAAAGATGGAATGAAATGAAAGATTATACGATTCATGAAGGTTCATTCATCAAATTCCTTGATTTCCTTCTATATGATGTTAAAGAATTAGCAATCGAAGCCCATATTCAATCTCTCCTTGACTTTGATAAGACCAACGTGGAAATCAATCATATCATGAACAAGTTGTTCTATGCTAATCTTAACTTAGAAAAGTTTAAACCCGAGAATTCTACTCATTGTCTATGGTCGGTTGTATGTGGTGAGCATGTATTTATTTCAAAGGAAGAATGGCAACAGTTCTTGGTTCAGATATCATTGCTAGAAAGTTCTCTAGCGATTTTTGTTCTATTCATACTCGAGACAAGGTAAGTCATCTATTTATTGGAGATCATAAAGTTAGTACAAAAGCAATCAACTTACGGCCTTCTGCTAGAATTCTACATCATGCTATTACGCATTCTTTATTACCAAGAGTTGGTAACTTCGATGCGATATATAAAGAGAATGTTAAGGCTTTGTACACTATATATGGAGATATACAAATTAATTGGATAAGTATGATCTTTGATGAGATTTTACTAGTGAATGATCGTACGAGACCACATTTATTCTACAATGAATATATCATGCGACCTCTACTTGATTGTGGTATCAAATTTCCCGAATCTAAAGTCTCAAAGCCAAAATGTATCAACAAAGCATTGAAAAAGGGAATAAATCTTCCTGAACCATGTTTAAATATCATACCCTTCGAACAGTATAAGGAACAAAGTCACCAAGAAGGCACTTCTTCACAGCCTTCTAAACCTAAACCGGAAGAGGTTAAGCTTCTTCAACTGTCTTCGTCGACTAAAGATTCACTTGAACAAGTTGCACGAAATCAATTTCTTCTTGAAGCTAGACTTAAGCGTACCAACAATAAGATCGATCATTTAAATACAAAACTTGACAAATGCTTTACCAAACTTAAGTCTTTCTTCGGTATACTTTGGGATGCAATATCATGTGGTGCATCATCCTCCTCTACGCATATACAAGACCCAGGCAAACATCCAATGCCTCCTACTTTTACATGGACATCTTCATAGGAAGGCACAAGTTCTGGAACAAGTAATGGATGCGGTCGTGGAACATCTTATATTGAGGAAGAAGAAGACGAAGGGAAAAAAGGAGATGAGACTGAATTTGAATCACCATCTCACTAGTTCTTTTTATCCATCTTTTATGGTATTATGAATTAAATCAGCACTTATACATAAGTAGTGTTGTATTTTATTTTGGGTTTGTGTGTATTAATTCTTAGCTACATAACCTAGTTAGGTATATATGTTATGTATTGTATGATACAATCCTGATGTATTTTGTGTTTGATGTATGGTATATGGTATGTGTGTCTTAACTCTTTATTAAACTACTCCTTTTTGTCGATGACAAAGGGGGAGAAAAATGTTACTAACAATATTTTTTTGCAAATTTTTAGTTTATATATATTTCAGGGGTAGTACATTACAGGGGGAGTCAGCAATACTTTCAGAGCTGTGTTGTAATCAATCAAAAAGGGGGAGAATGTTGAGTCAATGATTTCATAGCATTTTGATTAATGACAAGGAGAGGTCTCATAATCGACAAAAAGAAGAGAATCAATGATATCATAAGTTAGAGGTTGATTATTTAGTGTTTTAGCTGTGTAATAAATGTTAAAATCTATCCTCAAATAATCATATACATAAGTTAGAGGTTGATTATTTAGTATTTTAGCTGTGTAATAAATGTTAAAATCTATCCTCAAATAATTATATACCTCATTATTGTGAATATATATGTGTGTGTGTGTGTGTGTATATATATATATGAATGCACATTTATTGTGCATATTGCCAGAAATCGGTCGATCGGATTCAAAATAGACGGTCGACAGTTTCTGGGCAGAAAGCATAATAAATGTGCACACATATATGTAAGGTATATATATTCAAATTTCAGTCTGATGTTTAATTTTGACCTATCGACCGATTTTCAAACTGAAAGCAACACTTTGAATAGACACCTCCTTTCATCAAAAGTTGCTTCTCTTTCCTTTCATCAAAAATCATTTCTCTTCAATGCTTCTTTTCACAAATGGTTACAACTATTTAATCATTATATAAACATCTTTAAACCATCATCCTAACTACAACAAAAAATTACTCTCAATTCTTTGATCTATCTTGCACTCTACTCTATATTCAAAAAGCACTCATATTCAACATATTATCGTTTGAATCTCAAAGCTTACTTAATATTCTTGTGATTCAATATGATATCCACTTCCAAATCTTCACATACATCAAATTATATTTGAGGATAAGATTATAGGAAGGGTGTACTACAAGTAACAAATCCACGTTGAAAAGAGAACAAGTTGTAAACATACAGATTGTGATCTTAGTTGTTGAAGTCCTCAGAGTTGTAAGAGGCGAGTGTTGAAGTCCTCAATGTTGTTGAGGCATAAAATCCCATTCGGTTGTCCGGGTATTATGAACCTGTTCCTCCGGGTGAAGCGAGGTTGTTGATTAGTGAAAATCTAGAGAGAAGTCTGGAACTGGACGTAGGACGATGCTCCGAACCAGTATAAAAAGCCTTGGTGTTATTACTTTACTACTTTTTATTTGTGATATTTTTCACTATCTCATATTTTTTTAATTTGTATAACTAATGTAAATATACAAGTTAGTTTATCACATATATTCTGCATATCCATATTACTGATCCTGCCTAAGTCGTACACCGACTTTTCATGCTCGATCCAAAACGGGAAAAGTTCACGTTAATATGTTATATCCATTTCGGAAATATAATTACGATATATATCCATTCATCACTTCGTTGAATTTTAGAATCTACTTTTATTGAAAATATTCATTTGAGCTTTGGCCTTGTATTTAATGTAATTTTTTAAAAAACTATTTAAAAAAGGGATTTTGAAAGTTTTGAAATACGGTTTCGGATAATGGTTTTATAATAACCTAGTTTTATAAAGATATGGTTTTAAATTTTAATCTATTCATATTTCAAAATTAATGGGACTTTGTGTAATTTTAAAAAATATAATCCGATTGGTAGGAAGGAAGGAATTAGAAATGATAAGGAATATGCCACTAAACTTAAGAATAATAAATATCCATTCCTTGTGATTTTCAGTATCCCTCTTTCGACATATATTGGATAATTTATTGAAATTATCACAAATAATCCTTGATATTTTAAAGATACCACATTTTTGAACATGCAAAGGTTCTTCAGTTTGTAATATAAACTGGAATAATAATAATAATAGTGATAGTAAATTGGATTTATAAACACGAAACCGTTAGTTTATAATAAATTCCATTTTTGAAAAGTTCTAAATTTTCCTTTGCAAAGGCTAAGGAAAATCCTTCATCTTGATTTTTGGGTGTATTTGATTTTGAATTGTTTGTTTGTTTCCATCTAGTTAAGGGGAAAATCCGTTTTAATTTAATTATGGATTTCTAGCTAAATTCATTTGTTCGTCTCGTGGTTGCAGCATCTTTGTTGAGACTGCTTCAAATCTTGGAAGATGGTTCGGAGATTGACTGCGGTCTTTGATATAGTCATGATGAGGATAATTATTTTTAGATCACGTCAAATCTTAAAAGATGACGCGGGACGATTAATATTTTAATCCGGCCTAATAAGGTCAAGGATCAATGTCTGTCGAAAGCCCATTTTGTAGTTGACTGTTTAGTGTTATACTAGGACGGTCAATTTGTTTTTGAGTTTTGGTACAACTTCAACCTAGGACTCAACCGTAAAAGTTGCATCCAAATCACCCCTTAACTTCTTTCTTTCGTCCATCCTTCCTCATCTAGCCGAACCATATTCTTATCCTTCTCTCTTTCTTTGTCGTTGCCTCATCTCCTTATTTTTCATGTTAGTTTGCACATTAGATCTTACCCCACTAGTACTCCAAGATCTAATTTCTTCTCTCTGATCATTTCTTAGTCCATAATACCTAATTGCGTTACCCGATCTTACTCGTACCATTTAAGTCCCATCCTTAGGGAAAGATCATTTGGTTGGATTGGAATGAGAAAAAAGGTCTCAACGTTTTAGGGCTAATTTTTTTTTCGTGGCAATTGGACTTACATTGGTCCATTGTTCGAGATCTTAGAATAGAATTATTGCTTGTACTGCATCTGCCTCCTTATTGGAATAGGTTCTTTCTGTAACGTCCCAGTTTTTGACTGATAACACAATTTATTTTGGATTATTTCAATAATTGATATGAAATAATAAATTGTGAATAATGAATATAGAGGAAAATTCCAAGTATATATATATAACTTTTGGTTTAAAATTGTTTACTTGTGACGGCCCGCCCTACACCAGCCGCGCTGTGCCGATGTCCAACCAGCACGGGACGGTCGCCAAAGAAAGGAAATGAAGGGAATCTGAATTAGCAAGGAACCTGTAAAATGTCTCACAGCGCATAGAATAAAATATAATAATAACATACTTGACATAAAATAGGCGAGACAGTGCATAAGCTGAAAACTAAACCATCATAGCAGCGGAAAATCCAAAATACAGCTTATGTTCCACATCATCATTATTACAACTTTTCAAACTGTCTCTAAAGAAAAATAAGAAATGTACACTACTAATGCCCAAAGTAGTGACCTACAGTGACACAGGGAGAATATTTATCTATCTAACTATATATATATATCATACGTGGAAGCCTCCTGCTTGTCTCCGGCATAGCTACCCATGCATAATCACCTGACCTGTCTCTAATCTTCCCGTTTAAGAGCACCCAGAGAAATAAGAAGAGACATAAAACTCTGGGACAGACAAAAGTCTGGTATGAGCGATAAGCAGCAAAACAGAACAATAACAGGTATACTAAACCATGCGTGAACCTGGACCTGCAACCAAAGAGTTAGCACAGCAAGATGTATAATACTCTAAGGTGACACTAACATATGGTGTAAAGATACGGGGGAGGGGGCGTGCATGTCATAATGATGGCAAACAATCAAGCATAGCAACCATCCTCACATCTCTCACTCAGTGCATAAAGCATAAGATATCCACCGATTTGATCACCCAAATCCTTGCTATGATCACTCTGGCCAATGGAGTCATGATAGCTCCAGTGCACTGATCCATAGCCAATAATCCCTTGCTATGTCCGCCCTACCCCATGGAGTCATAACAACCCCACTGCACTGGCTCATAGCCTAGCTACGATCGCACTGCCCCGTGAAGTAATAACTACCCCACTGCACTGGTCTACAGCCTAACATCTGTCTTGGTGGCGGATCTAAGTTATGGACGTCGACAACCCCTTAGCACATGTCCTGCAGAAAAATCCAACCATGAAGTTAACTCATTGGTTCCCAACTGGATCCCGAATACAAACTTCCCATTTGGACTACCTTTGCATCTCGGGTTTTGGTCTTCTTCGGATCGGTTCGGAACAAGCTTCTATTCAGTTGACTCTCTTCTTCTCGTTCAGTACATGTTCGTCAACTCTGTTCGGGTCGGTCGTGCTCCCTCCATCGGGTCAGATCGTGGTGCTCCAAGCTGGGTCGTGGTGTCACACTCGTTCGGGTCAGGTCAGATAGGACTCTGGCTCGGGGTCAAACTCCCCTTGGCCTGTGCAGGCGGGTCGGCTCAGAGAATGATGCTTCCATCGGGTCGGGTCGTGCCAGCATTCACGAGAGGATCGGTCAGAGAGGTTCAGGTGCTAGCAGTCGGGTCGGTCTCCATCATCACGAGCGGGTCGGGTCGGAGAGGGGGCGATCCGATCTAATCTGGCTCCTGCATATTTTTCCTGTAACTTCCAGCGACTGTTTTTACGCCACACGACGGCATTTTCGACCATTCTAATCGTTCTAAACAATTACATAACATTCCAAACAGTCATAGCAACATGTATAGTCATCCACAAACACCAAAACAACAAACACTCATGATAATATAGATCAAACATACCAAAAAACCCATGTTTTCCCTTCAATCATGTTTAAGTATAACTAATGATAGGGTTAGCAAAACTTAACCAAACTAACCCAAATTTCTAACAGAGGCCTAAAATAAATTTCAAAATTTATAAATATTTTTCCAGAATTTAATCATGTATAAATTCACTGATTATCGCTAATTACTCTTAATTAACCTTAATTAGTGTAAAAACAATGCTAATCACTCACCTTGCCACAAATAAAATATCAAAACTGAAACTCCGCTGAATTTGGGCGATCTCCAGCGTCTAACAGTAGCTCTAACTCTGAAATGGTGCAATTTCTCCTTGATTTGATGTCGCTAAGCTTAATCCTTGATTAGAGAGTGATTTGGGATGAAATTAGAAGGTGGAGGCCATTGTTAGGGTTTCTAAGAGGTAAATGGCGACTAGAAAACTGAAATAGAATAAAAACCTAACTCATTTCAGCCTCCCCATAACCCTAATCCCGAAATGGGTTATGGGCCCATTCACTAATCACCTCATTTGGCCCAGTTAAGCAGTTTTTCACCTTTTAAACCTTATTTCAGTCATATCTCCCAAACGGTAAGTCCGTTTTTCACATGTGACCACTCTACGGAAAGGTAAACCATCATCTGGATCTAATGGTAGTGGTTTCAGGTCAAAACTCCTTACCAATCAAAAGTTATGGCCAAAACAAAATCAGCTAGGGGCAAAACGGTCATTTAAAAATTGGCAAAAATCATGAATATGGGAAATGACCCCAATAGTCTTCTCCCAAAGTTACATGGCTATACGACTTCGCATGAGAAAGAAATAAATATTATGCGATCCTTCGATGTGGAGAATGTGGGTCGTTACATTCTCCCGCTCCCCTCCCCCTACCCCCCTCCCCTCCCTTTAAGAAATTTCGCCCTCGAAATTCCTTAACTAAGAAACCAGCAAAGGATCCCGTGTGCCTACCAACCATTCACAACAATCAAACATACAAAACGATAAACAAGTCTATCCTAACATGCGGAAAACTAAATTGCAATTAAAATCTCACCGGGCAAAGACTTTTGGATACGTCTTCCTAATGCTCTTCTCTGTCTCCCAAGTACTGTCATTCTCATCCTCGCCCCACTGAACTTTGACTAGATCCACTGCTTTCCTTTGAAGTTGCTTCGTATCGTGCTTGACAATACGAATCGGCTTGCGGTTCCCAACCGCCTCGGGGTCTACTTCGATACCATCCAACTGATCAGGTGAAATAGTAATATCGGGGTCGTGCATGAATTTCCTTAACTGGGAAACATGAAATACGTTATGAACTCCTGTCATCTTCTCTGGTAATTCAACTTTATATGCCAAATTCCCAACTTGCTCGAGAACTGGGAATGGACCAACAAATCTTGGTGTTAACTTGCGTCTCCTACCAAACCGTATCACGCTGTTTAACGGAGAAATCTTGACAAACACCAAGTCACCAATGGAGAATTTTAAATCTCTCCTCCTCTTATCAGCATAACTCTTCTGCCTATCTTGGGCAGCCTTCATTCGCTGTCTGATAACCTTGATCTTATCTGAGGTTTCTCTTACACATCTGGCCCAAGCACAAATTTCTCACCGGTTTTTAACCAACATGATGGTGAGTTTCACGGTCTTCCGTACAAAGCTTCATATGGAGCCATACCAATACTGGACTGATAACTATTATTATATGCAAACTCTACTAGATGCAAATGGTCATCCCATGATCCACCAAAATCCAATATGCAAACTCTCAAGAGTTCTTCTAATACTCGATTCACCCTCTCTGTCTGACCGTCGGTTTGAGGATGGTACGCGGTACTGAGATATAATTCTGACCCTAGAGCCTCTTGTAAGCTCTTCCAAAATCCACTAGTAAGCAACGGGTCTCGGTCACTCACAATGCTTTTAGGTACTCCATGAAATCTCACTACCCACTTCATATACAGTTCTTCTAACTTAGCTACTGTTCTATTCGACTTGACGGGTATAAACCTTGCACTCTTAGTCAATCGGTCCACAATCGCCCAAATGCTATCATGGCTCGATCTAGTCCTTGGTAACCTATCAATAAAATCCATTGAGATTTGTTCCCATTTCCATTCTGGAACTTCTAATGGTTGCAACAAACCACTAGGCTTCTTTTGCTCAGCTTTAACTAGCTGGCAATTCATGCGTTTGGATATAAACTTCCCAACGTCTCTTTTCATCCCTTCCCAGCAGTAAGTTTGCTTCATGTCTCGACACATTTTGTTACCATCGGGATGGATGGTCAGTTTCGAGTGATGACATTCTCTAAGCACTTCATCTCTCAATCCACTAACATTTGGCACAACTAGTATATCATTCTTTCAAAGCCATCCATATCAATCAAGCCTATACTTGTTCATCTCCTCGTCGATACCCATCTCTAACTTGGAGATGATTCCCAATAGGTTAGGATCGTCTCTCTGACTGGAACCAATCCGCTCAATCAAAGTGGGTTTGATCGTCAAACTTGCTAATACTTCAGGATCCAATTCGCACTTTGGTCTGAAATCATACCCATCGATATACTCCAGATGCTTCCATTCTAGAAACATAGCCCCTAACTGGCGTGTCTCCTACTCAATGCATCAGCTCTGCATTGCCCTTTCCTGGTGTGTATATACGATATCGAAATCATAGGAAGCCAAGAATTTTAACCATCTTTGCTGTCGGAGATTTAGATCCTTCTGAGAGAAAAGATACTTTAACGATTTATGATCGGTAAACAACTCGAACATTTCTCCTAAGAGATAATGTCTCCACATCTTCAATGCGAACACGATCGCCACCAATTCCAAATCATGGGTAGGATATCTTTTCTCATGCAGTTTCAGTTGCTGACTAGCATAAGCTACAACCCTACCTCCTTGCATCAATACAACACCTAGTCCGGTACCACAGGCATATGTGTATACTATCATCTCTTCATTCCCATTAGGAATGACTAACACTGGTGCACATGTCAACTTTTCCTATAGACTCTTGAATGCGTTCTCGCACTTTTCGTCCCAAACAAAAATTTGTTTTTTCTTGGTCAACTGAGTCAACGGTGCCGCTATCTTGGAGAATTCTTGGATAAACTTACGATAATATCCAGCTAATCCCAAGAAACTTCTTACGTTTGTTGCATTCTTGGGCGTAGACCAATCTTGTACCGTAGCCACCTTTGCAGGGTCCACGGCAATACCATTTTCTGAAACAACATGGCCCAAGAATCTCAATTCCCTGCTCCAGAAGTGACACTTACAAAACTTTGCTTTCAATTGGTGTTTTCTCAACACCTCCATCACTATCTTCAAATGTTCCTTATGTTCTTCCTCTGTCCTCGAGTAGACAAGTATGTCGTCCACGAACACAAGAACAAACTTATTCAATTGATCTTGGAAAACTCTATTCATAAGATCCATAAAATATAATGGTGCATTGGTCAGCCCGAATGGCATGACCAACCACTCATAGAATCCAGATGGCGTCGGAAATGTTGTTTTTGCTATACTCTGAGCTTCCACCCTAAGCTGATGAAAACCTGTCGCGAGATCCAACTGGGAGAACACTCTCGCGCCACTCAACTGATCCAACAAATCATCTATCCGCGGTAGAGGATACTTATTCTTCCTCGTCACCTTATTCAACTCGCGGTAGTCCACACACAATCGAAGGGAACCATCTGTCTTGGTAGCAAATACAACTAGTGCTCCCCACTCAGAAACACTTCTTCTGATAAATCCCTTCTTCAACAGATCGCTTACTTGCACCCCGAGCTCTCGCTGCTCCCTTGGTGCCATACGACGAAGTGGCATCACTATAGGCCTGACATCTTTCACTAAATCAATACGAAACTCAATCTCTCGGTGTGGTGGAAGTCCAGTCACTTCCTCAAAGACGTCCGGATACTGGCCAGCCACGGGCACATCTGACAACTCATCATGCGGGATGTCGAGGGAATTTAGAAAACTAGTCACTACCCCATCACTAGGTAGACCACCAAACATTACCCTCCGCCCATCATCCACTCTAACTGTCACCAAAAAACCCTCACAGTCTACCACCACCCCGTACCTTTGGAGCCAATCGACTCCCAAAATAATGCCAAACCCAGTAAAGCCCAAAACAAAGCAATCACAAACAAACATGCATCCATGACTCGATAAGACCACATTACGACAAATCATGCTAAGGCTAGTTGAACCCCCAATCGGGTTCGTCACCACTAAAGGTCTATCGAGTATCTCGGGTTCCAATCCCAGCCTATCTACCAGGTCACTAGATATAAAGGAGCGGGAAACCCCGATATCAAACAATACTCGAACAGGAACATCATAAACAGAAAGCATACCTTGAATGACGACATTCTTTCCTTTCTCCACCGCAGTTGGGGCATTCGACGAAGAAGGAACAACATTAAGAGCATATGCTTTCACAATCTGCTTCTCCTTAGGGGGCTGCGGATATTTATTCTTGTGATGTCCCACTTGGCCATAGTTGAAGCACTTCCTGTCGGCTAGCTTTGCTCGACATTCTTTAGCATAATGGCACTTCTTGCCATAGCTAAAGCACTCAACATCTTTCTTACTATTTTTCTAACCATCCTTAGCTTGGTTCTGCTTCCTCTTATTCTGAAAATTATTCTTGCCTCCACCGCTTGCTTGCGTTTTTGGCTCCTCTATAGATGCAGCCTCAGTCTTCGACTTAGGGTATAGACTCTGTGATCTCAAAGCTTTCCCCACAATCGATTCAAATGTCTCATCGATATTGTTTATAAGCCTTTCCCCCAAGTACCGATCTAAGCCAGCTATGAACTTCACATTCTTCTTCTCGGGGGTGTCGATAAGAGATAATCCATACGTTGATAAACTATCGAACTCAGCAATATACTTCGAGACTACCCTACCATTCTGCTTAAGCTCCAGAAATTTCCTAAACAATTCTGACTTTTGGGCAGCTGGGATGAACTTATCGCTAAAGCGGGTCCTGAACTGATCCCAAGTAACTTGGTCCTTAGGGGTAGCTGCCTTAATAGCATTCCACCAATTCATTGCCCGTTTGTGCAGCTAATGGGATGTTAGATTCCTCTTCGTCGCATCCTCGATACCCAAGTCTTCGAAGATACAATCACAGCTATCCAACCAATCCTGAACTTCTGTAGCCGATTCCGTTCCATGTAACGGCTTTCCACCAAGACTAGTGTAATCCTTGCATAGCTTGGCGAAATCGGCCCTAGACGCCTGCTGATCGTCGCTAGTCTATGAATCAGAAAAGCGCGACATTTAAATTAATTTCTGCAAGCATACAGGTGTGTAGCATACAGGTCGAACACAGGGAGGTAAATTAAAATCAAATTATTTATCTAATCTCTTGGGCGAGTTAGACGAAGCCTGGAGATTTTGTTGAAATAAAAACAAATTGAAATTGCGAACTTAGGATTATCGTTGAATCTAATCAACGATTAATCACTAAAGAAAGTAAATTGCAAAACAAGAACAACAATGCAGAAAATAAAAGTGCAGAATAAGAAGAACAACAACAATAAAATAAAATTAGGATTGTCATTGAAACTAATCAAACGACTAATCACTAATGAAACAAATGTAAAATACAACTAGTACTCTACCGAATCTAATCGGATAGATGACACTAGTTGCTAAAAAAATACTAGAAAATAAAAGAAGAAGAAGAAGAATTTTTATTAGAGTAATGGAATACAGAAAATGAGATGGTGGCTACAATGACATTACAAGGGTATTTATAGGATAGATAGCCAAACCCTAACCCTAACCCTAATACAATGATAGATGGGCCTTAGGGAATTCACCAAAAGAGTTTACAATGAGAGTCTCAATGGGCCTTAGTTAAATCTATTAAATTTTTGGCCTTTCTTCTTTTCCTCTTGGTTCTTTGACAAGCCTCCTTTAATTTGAGATGTGCATGGCCTCTAAATCAGTTATTTTCTTGTCCAACAGCAGCCAGATGTGAGATCTTCATCTATAATTCTTCAAAAATGCAAATACACAGCAATTTGATCTCTATTTCTCTACTTTTCTGTTTGCATGTGGGCTGGGTTGGAATATCTGTAAAAGTGACAAAACAATACCCAAGTAATATTTATTTATATACAAAAGATAAGATATAAGAGCGTAAAAATAACACATTTCTATGTTAATCAAATACCCCTACAATTATCTTTTACTCGTCCTCGAGTAAAACAAAAATTAAAAACTTGATCGTCGCTAGTCTATGAATCAGAAAAGCGCGACATTTAAATTAAATTCTGCAAGCATACAGGTGTGTAGCATACAGATCGAACACAGGGAGGTAAATTAAAATCAAATTATTTATCTAATCTCTTGGGCGAGTTAGACGAAGCCTGGAGATTTTGTTGAAATAAAAACAAATTGAAATTGCGAAATTAGGATTATCGTTGAATCTAATCAACGATTAATCACTAAAGAAAGTAAATTGCAAAACAAGAACAACAAAGCAGAAAATAAAAGTGCAGAATAAGAAGAACAACAAAAATAAAATAAAATTAGGATTGTCGTTGAAACTAATCAAATGACTAATCACTAATGAAACAAATGTAAAATACAACTAGTATTCTAGCGAATCTAATCGGGTAGATGACACTAGTTGCTAAAAAATACTAGAAAACAAAAGAAGAAGAATTTTTATTAGAGTAATGGAATACAAAAAATGAGATGGTGGCTCCAATGACATTACAAGGGTATTTTTAGGATAGATAGCCAAACCCTAACCCTAACCCTAATACAATGATAGATGGGCCTTAGGGAATTCACCAAAAGAGTTTACAATGAGAGTCTCAATGGGCATTAGTTAAATCTATTAAATTTTTGGCCTTTCTTCTTTTCCTCTTGGTTCTTTGACAAGCCTCCTTTAATTTGAGATGTGCATGGCCTCTAAATCAGTTATTTTCTTGTCCAATAGCAGCCAGATGTGAGATCTTCATCTATAATTCTTCAAAATGCAAATACACAGCAATTTGATCTCTATTTCTCTACTTTTCTGTTTGCATGCGGGCTGGGTTGGAATATCTGTAAAAGTGACAAAACAATACCCAAGTAATATTTATTTATATACAAAAGATAAGATATAAGAGCGTAAAAATAAGACATTTCTATGTTAATCAAATACCCCCACACTTATCTTTTACTCGTCCTCGAGTAAAACAAGAAATGAAAAATTAAACTAGATAGGTCACACTTTCGTAGGAAACACGATTACATTGAGCGTATGCAACAAGCCGTTAAACCTCTAGGTGTCCCTAGTAGGACGACTGGTGTCTCGTGAGTGTTTTCAGCGGATACTACCCACAAAATCCAAATGCAGTATGATATGGTTTTAATGTAACTACATGAATGCAGAGGACTTATGCAATTGAAAACAAAAAAAATGAAAACACGACTTATTTCAGGAAAGTGGTACAACAAATTAAGTTAACAATTTCTAATCAGTTGATTTTATTTTAGATACCTCAACTTGTCACAAATGTTCAATATAAATCAAGTTTTCAGATGTTAAATCCCAGTTTGGCCAGTTAGTTCGGTCGATAACATAGTGCAGCCATGAAATAGATTCTTAGTTTGCTTGGCACAGTTTGTAAAGTGGTATTCTAATTTCCTTGTGTATGGCTACTCAAATCAATAAGGCCAAGAAGTGTTTGGGCATCATCGCTTATTCTTTATTCTATAAAATTTTAAAATTTATGATTAAGTACATACACCTAACTTAAAAGACCAAGGTTTACCACCCATGCACTGCCTCGCGGACTAACGGAGAGTAGGTAAAGAGCTTGGCGGATTGTGCAGGCCGACTTTGACTTTGTCAACAATGTGTCGGTAATCCTTAGGTGTCCAATCTCATAAAATGAGACCAAGATATTCCAACGCTGACTTTGTCAACAATGTGTCGGATAGAGCTTGGCGGGTTTGCACACCAACGCTTGATATACAAGCAATGTTGGATACCCTTGGATTACTATTATTATTATTATTGAAAATATAAACACAAAAGAGAGTTACGCGAATTCATCTTAACACAACTTAGTTTCAAAGATTCGAAAAGCCAACATAAGTCTTTTAAGTCCTCCACTTATTTAAACAAAGTCTACAATATAGAATAGATTTCATGGCCATCACCTAAGAATCTCCCTATGTACCGGTCACACTATTATCCCTCAAAATTAAACTTTTCATTATATTTCTTTATTTGATCTAAGTTGAGAGAAAAAAATACTATCAACTGACTAAAAATTGTAAACTTATCTCGTGGTATCACTCTAAAATGAGTCGTGTCGGTGTGATTGTGTGTGTGTGTGTTTTTTTTTTTGAACAAAAATGGAGAAGATTATGTGATGCAGACTTGACTCCCCCACACTAGATTGAGACAGTGTCCCAACTGTCTAAGGTATGCAGACCAAAATGGCAGAAAAACAAAAATTAAAAAAATGAAAAAGAAAAATAAAAGAAAAAGAACGTGTACCACCTGATTTAACGGTGGATGATCGGGCTGATGAAGATTGATAAGGTCATCTTCGTCATATTGCTCGAATTCTAAAAATGGTTTCAGTCGTTGACCGTTTACTTTGAAGACTTTTCCATCCCTAGAATTTTCAATTTTAACTGCTCCATGAGGATATGCTGTTTTCACAACATAAGGTCCAGTCCATCGAGATCTGAGTTTTCCTGGAAACAAGTGAAGTCTAGAGTCGTATAAAAGAACTTTTTGACCTACGTTGAGTTCCTTACGAAGTATGTTTTTGTCGTGTTGGGCTTTGGTTCTCTCTTTGTGGATTTTCGCATTTTCATACGCCTCATTTCTTAACTCCTCTAATTCAGAAATTTGTAACTTCCTATGTGAGCCGGCTTTCTCTAAGTCAAAATTCAAAAAATTTATGGCCCAAAGAGCACGATGCTCTAATTCAAGAGGTAAATGAAAGGCCTTTCCAAAGACTAATCGATATGGTGACATCCCTAGATTGGTTTTATACGCAGTGCGAAAAGCCCAAAGTGCATTAATCAGTTTTACGGACCAATCTTTTCTACTGGAATTCACGGTTTTCTCAAGAATTTGTTTGATTTGTCTATTGGAAACTTCTACTTGCCCACTAGTTTGTGGATGGTAAGGGGTCGATAGCTTGTGTGTGATTGAGTATTTCTTGAACAACGGCTCAAAAGCACGATTACAGAAGTGAGTGCCATTATCGCTGATGATAGCTCGAGGTGTGCCAAAGCGCGAAAACATGTTTTCTTTGAGGAATTTGACAACAACCTTGTTGTCGTTGGTTTTGGTCGGAATGGCTTCAACCCATTTTAAGACATAATCTACCGCAAGCAAGATGTAAAGATTCCCAAATGAATTAGGGAATGGTCCCATGAAATCGATGCCCCAAACATCGAATAACTCAATCACTAAAATGGGGTTGAGAGGCATCATGTTTTTCTTAGTGATTCGACCCGTTCTTTGACATCGATCGCATTTAGAGAAAAATTCGAAAGCGTCACAAAATAGTGTGGGCCAATAAAAACCGCTTTGCAAAACTTTTGCAGCAATTTTTCTTGCTCCAAAATGATCGCCACAAGCATGGTCATGTGAGAAAGAGAGAATACTTTGGTGTTCATGATTGGGCACACACCTTCGAGTGATTTGGTCTGGACAGTATTTGAAAAGATATGGGTCGTCCCAATAGAAGTTTCGAACTTTCGAGAGAAATTTTTGTTTATCTTGTTTCGACCATTCAGCGGGTGTTTGTTGTGTGACAAGATAATTCACAATGTCAGCGTACCAAGGGGTGTTAGAGATCGAAAGGATTTGTTCGTCAGGAAAATAGTCATCGATTTGGGTGTCATCACCATTTTTGTGCACAATTCGAGAGAGATGATCAGCTACAACATTCTCAGAACCCTTTTTATCTCGTATTTCTATATCGAATTCTTGAAGAAGAAGGATCCAATGAATCAAGCGGGCCTTAGCATCCTTCTTAGAAAGCAAATATCGCAGGGCAACATGATCAGTGTAAACTATGACTTTGGATCCTACGAGGTATGGTCTGAATTTCTCAAGAGCGAAGACAACTGCCAAAAATTCCTTTTCAGTAGTTGAGTAATTCAATTGGGCCTCGTTTAAGGTTTTGCTACCGTAATAAATGACTCGAGGGAGTTTATCAATACGCTGACCTAAGATGGCTCCAATTGCAAAGTCAGAAGCGTCGCACATAAGTTCGAAGGGCTGAGTCCAATCAGGAGGTTGAATGATGGGAGCTGTGGTCAAGATTGACTTAAGAGTTTCAAAAGATGTTTTGCAGTCATTGGAGAATTCGAACTTAACGTCTTTGGCAAGTAAATTTGAGAGAGGTTTTGAAATTTTCGAGAAATCCTTAATGAATCTTCTATAAAATCCCGCATGGCCAAGAAATGAACGAACATCTTTAACAGACTTAGGAGGAGGCAGATTAGCAATCAAATCGATTTTAGATTTATCGACTTCAAGGCTATCTTTGGAGATGACATGACCTAGGACTATCCCCCTTTTTACCATGAAGTGACATTTTTTCCCAATTAAGCACGAGTGATTTTTCCTTACAACGTTTTAGGACGAGTTCTGAATGAGTGAGGCATTGGGAAAAAGATGATCCATAGATTGAAAATTCATCCATGAATATTTCCAAGAATTCTTCCACCATATCAGAGAAAATACTCATCATACACCTTTGGAAAGTCGCGGGGGCATTACAAAGACCAAAAGGCATGCGACGATAAGCAAAGGTTCCAATGGGACAAGTAAAGGTGGTCTTATGTTGATCCTCTAAAGCAACAGGGATTTGGTTATAGCCAGAGTATCCATCGAGAAAACAATAGTACTCATGACCCGCTAAGTGTTCGAGCATTTGGTCAATAAAAGGTAAGGGAAAATGGTCTTTTCGTGTGGCTAAGTTGAGCTTTCGATAGTCGATACACACACGCCATTTTGTTTTTATTTTTGTTGGGACGAGCTTATTACTTTCATTTTTGATCACTGTGACTCCCGATTTCTTTGGTACGACTTGTACCGGACTCACCCAGGTACTATCAGAGATGGGATATATGATGTTATTGTCTAGACATTTGATTATCTCCTCCTTGACCACTTCTCTCATGTTTGGGTTTAATTGCCTTTGAGCCTCACGGGTGGGTTTAGCCTCATCAACTAAATGTATACGATGTTCCACAATTAACGGGCTAATTCCTTTTATATCGCTCAGTTCCCACCCCAAGGCATCTTTATTTTCCCGCAAAATTTCTAAGAGTTTTTCTTCTTGGTCCTCGGTAAGATCAGAGGCCAAGATTACGGGAAGAGTTTCTGAGGAGTCTAAATATGTGTACTTAAGGTCTTCTGGCAAGGGCTTGAGATCTAACTTAGGATGTTCTTGAGTGTTAACATTGGTTAACATTCCTTGGATAGATTCAGAAGACGAAGGATTTAAGTCAAGAAATTCATTCAATTCAGAAATGTATTCAAGTTCGTCGAAATCGGAGTCGAAATGTTCCAAACACATTTTCAGGGCTTCAGAAGTGTCATTAGAGGTTTTGTCAACTATGGTTTGAATCATGCCGATTTCATCGGTCTCAAAATCCCTAGGTTGTTTATTGAGATTGAAGATTTTTTGCTCAATGGTTAGGTGCCCAAAGGAAAGTCGAAGTTGACCGTTCCTATAATTAATGACAGCATTAGAGGTTGCTAAGAAAGGTCGTCCTAAAATCAATGGTATTTGAACTTTGGGATTTGAGACAGGCTCTGTTTCTAAAACTATGAAATCGACAGGGAAGTAAAACTGTTCGATCTGTATCAAGACGTCTTCGATAATTCCCAATGGCTTTTTGACAGATCGATTGGCTAACTGAAGAGTGATGTTTGTTGGTTTAATTTCCCCTAACCCAAGTTGACAATAAACAGTATAAGGAAGAAGATTGACACTGGCACCAAGGTCGAGTAGGGCACGAGAGATATGGGTGTTTCCTATTTTGCAATCAATCGTAGGGCAGCCAGGGTCTTTGTACTTGACTGGGGTAAGATTCGAAAGAACAGAGCTTGTATTCGCAGTTAGAAAGGCAGTTTTTGGGACATTAGTCGCACGTTTTTGTGTGCACAATTCCTTAAGACATTTGGCATATTGAGGAATTTGTTCAATTGTGTCTAAAAGAGGAATGTTCACACGGACTTGTTTGAAAATTTCCAAAATTTTATCGAAATTTGCCGCTTTCTTCTTATTATTGAGTCTATGGGGAAATGGAGCTATTGGTTTTTCGACTCTGTGATCAGTTTCATCATTCGAAGAAGAAGGTTTATCCAAGGAAACAGAAGGTGGTAAGGTCGTAGAAGATGGAATGTTGGTATTGCCAACATTAATTTTCGAAGGTGGGTCGGGTTTGCCGACACTGGGAGAAGAACTGTTGGGATTGCCAACATTTAAGGGAACTTGAGGTTTAGAAGAATTGGCATTTGAAGCCAATGGGTGATCATCAGGATTAGGGATTGGGGTCGAGTTAGAAGGTTCGTCAGGGTCGCCCACGTTATTATCAATCCTCTTTCCAGATCGAAGGGTTGTAATAGCGTTGACTGGATTATGGTTTTCGTCCTCACAAGAATATACAGCACGAGAGTTATATTTTGGATTCACCTCAGGTTGACTAGGCAACTTTCCTTTCTCATTATTTTTCATTAGTTCTTTCATCATACTCATCATTTGGTCGAGTTTAGCGTCGTGTGAGTTCATTTTAGCTTCGTGAGAGTTCAACTGTTTCTCTAAACGCACAATATCTTGTGGTGGTTGAGAAGGTTGAGAGGATTGGTTTGATGATTGAATGTTGGGGTGCCTATAAGGTTGTTTGGATTGAGGTGCAGTTTGAGAAGTTTGAGAATTGGAGGGTGGAGCTTGATAATTCGGATTTGGAATAAAGGGTTGTATATGAGATGGGTTAGCTGAATTATTGGGGTTTGACCAAGAGAAATTTGGGTGGTTTCTCCAACCAGGATTGTACGTGGCTGAGTAAGAGTTATTTTGAGCTATGGTATTAGCTTGGTCCTGAGAGTAATAGTGGGGTAACCCTTCTCCGACTTGAGGGGTTTGATTTTCTAAAGGAATTTGACTTGGGTCCACGACATGCACTCCTCTAGTAGAAGTACGAATGGGGACACGAATCGATTCCCACTGCATGTCCTTTTCAGAATAATCTTCTAAGAATTTCCAAGCTTCATTGGCTATTTTAGACATAAAGTCTCCTCCACACATTGATTCTAGTTGAGTTCTAGTCTGATAGTTTAGCCCTTCATATGCAATTTGACATAAGTGGTCTTTTAGAATTCCATGGTGAGGACAACTATATAATAGTTGGTTGAATCTTTCAAAATATTTTGAAAAAGTTTCCCCCTCATTTTGACATAATTGGTTTATCTCAGTTCGAATTTTTAGAGTTTTATGGAAAGGGAAAAACTTTTTCAAGAATGCAGTGACAAATTCATCCCAACTTCTTATGGAATGTTTTGGAAGAGAATTTAGCCATCTTTTAGCGCTTTCAAGTAGTGCAAATGGAATTAGCCTCAGCTTGATCGATTCGTTAGACAATTGTTGCATTTTTGTTGTGGACGCATACAATTCAAATTCACTTAGAAATTCATAAGCATTTTCAGATCCAGTAAACTTTGGTACCCCTTGGATAAAAGAATGTTTTAGCTCAAAATTGTTTCCTTCAGCTGGTGGGAACACGATGACAGAGGGTTGGACGGTCCTAGTTGGATAACATCGATCACGAAGAGACAAGGGTCTATCCATTTGGACATTGAGATTTTGAAAATTTTGATTTATTTGATTTTGATCCCCAAAGTTTGGAAAGTTGTGATTCACTCGATTTTGATCCAATTCGGTTGGAAAATTTTGGTTGATTCGAGAACCCCTAGGAGAATTTTGTTGGCTCACACTTTTTTCACTCACTGTTGTTAAATGCAAGCACAGAAATCTGCTACAATGAAATTTTCTGTCCTTATAGGCTCCTAACTCAAAATTATAAAGTGACGCGTTCGATTACTTAGATCAAAAGATTTCTCAGCCAGTTAACGGACAGGAGTTATCGGTGCACCAGGAATCACCCTAGCAATGCAGCCAAAGGTTTAAGTACCTTCAGAGTAACAGCCGATATAATATTTACGAATCACCGTAGTATTTATAAACGGTTATTTCTCTGCCGTAGTCTAGACACCAAGAAATAATTCGTTCCAAATGAATCAACTATCACAATACAATTAAGCCCTAGATGAGCCCGTGACTCCCTTAAGTCCAACGTCTAACCGTTATTATTAGTCAGATTCTACGATGAAATGCAATTTGTGGGCTGAGGAAAGGGTGATGAAATCCCTCACCTTATGTGAATTGGGGTATTGCCCTTAACAGAATGAATAAAAAGTGCAGAAATAACAACAATCACACAATTTAATTGCAGAAGTTAAAAAAAAATTACATTCAAGCCGCTGTCCCTGCAGATTTTTTTTTACAACAATTGTCTATAAAAAAAATTTCTTTGCAGCAGAGCACCTGTAGAGTTAGAAAATATTACAGTGGGTATGGCAGTCCGTCCAGAGAATTTCAGTAGTGCTCACGTTTCAAATCAACTGTTTGCAATTGCCCGACCTCTGATTGAATTTCGTTTCCCGCTTTAGCCTTTACTTTTGATTTGAGATTTCCTTTTTCTTCTTTTTTTTCGAAAGCAATTAGAAAAGCAAAAAAATAATAGAATTAGAAAAAAGTTGCCAACAAAAATGGGGAACAGATTCTATGCCAACCAAATCAGAACAAAACTAAAAACTAATGGCTAAAAGCAAACCAATTGAACCCCACAAAAGTCAAAACCAATACCACCGCAAGGGGTTCAACATGATTTAAACACCCCAGATCAACCTGCCTCGGTATTCACGTTCAAATCCAATACAACGTTCAGAAAATAAGAGCAGTTCACCCCAAAACAAACGCACTCAAATATAACCTGAACCTTATCTCTCAGTGAGAAAAAAAAAAGGAATTTTGTTCAGAAAAAGAAAATCCGCCCCCCTTTTGTTGTAAACCCAGCGCACCTCTTTGACTGTTTAATCCCTCCTAACCCTTCTCAGTTCTGAATGCAAACAAACCAAAAAGAAATCACGCACTAAATCGAATCCCAAAAACAAAAACAAAAAAACAAAAAGACACCTTTTTTTTAAATCGACTTAGATCGGTTCTGTTGTTTTGGCTTAAGTGACGTGATTCCTGAGTTCGACGCCAAGGGTTTTGCGATTTTTTTTGAATTGGTTTTGGTGATTGAATTGGTGAATTCTGGTTCGGATGTCGGAGAGGCTTGGTTGTGGATTTGGGGGTGGATTCGAATAGGGTTCGAATTGATTATTGATGGTGTAGACAGTGAGGTCGTGGAGCTTATGGTAGCCGTAGGGTCTTTGCGTTGATTGTGAGTGGCTCGGAGATGTTATGATGGGGGTTGAACGCTGTATGTCTCGGTATGGGTGGGTTGAACGTGAAGTATGGCAGAAGTGGTTGGTGTATGAATATAGGTAGAGGGGTGGCAGAGGAGTACGGTTTTGACGAAGAGGGGATGGATGCGTGAGGGGATTCTGTGTTCAGTAATGGATTATGGTGGGGACTGGTTTGTGGATCTATGCTGGAAGGTGATTATGTGGATGCTGGTGTAGTTTTCAAGGACGGATGATGGTTTGTAGAGAGTGGATGGTGAGAAAGTGGTGAAAAGGAGAAAGAATATAGGGTGATTGCTGAAAGCCTGGAATTGCGTGAAAGGGCAGGGTGGTGTGGTTGTTTTTTTGATGGTATGAGGTGTTTTATTGGTGGCAGAGAAGATAGCAGGGGATTTCGAAAGATTTTTTTTTATTCTTTTATTTTGTGAAGTTTGTAAGGGAAGAAAGAATGTAAGAAATTGGTAGGAAATAAAGAAAGAAAGAAAGAAAATAGCAAAAAGAGTTTTTTTTTTAGAAATTTCATAAAGAAAGAAATTGTACTAAGATGGGAAAGAAATAGATGTGAAGAGGGAAACAAAATGGAGAAAAAATTGAAAAGGGGAAAGAAGATAAGATGACAAGATTTTTTTTCTTTCTTCTCTTGTTTAGATGATTCTAGTACCAATGTTTGATACAAAATCAATAAATGAAGAGAATTGATTTTTTTTTTCTTTTTTTTTCTGAATAAAATAAAACGAAATAAATAAATAAAAACTAACACGAATCAGAAATTAAATAAATAATAAAATTTAAATATTGCCTCCCCTGCAACGGCGCCAAAAACTTGATCGTCGCTAGTCTATGAATCAGAAAAGCGCGACATTTAAATTAAATTCTGCAAGCATACAGGTGTGTAGCATATAGGTCGAACACAGGGAGGTAAATTAAAATCAAATTATTTATCTAATCTCTTGGGCGAGTTAGACGAAGCCTGGAGATTTTGTTGAAATAAAAACAAATTGAAATTGCGAACTTAGGATTATCGTTGAATCTAATCAACGATTAATCACTAAAGAAAGTAAATTGCAAAACAAGAACAACAATGCAGAAAATAAAAGTGCAGAATAAGAAGAACAACAAAAATAAAATAAAATTAGGATTGTCGTTGAAACTAATCAAACGACTAATCACTAATGAAACAAATGTAAAATACAACTAGTATTCTACCGAATCTAATCGGGTAGATGACACTAGTTGCTAAAAAAATACTAGAAAATAAAAGAAGAAGAAGAAGAATTTTTATTAGAGTAATGGAATACAGAAAATGAGATGGTGGCTACAATGACATTACAAGGGTATTTATAGGATTGATAGCCAAACCCTAACCCTAACCCTAATACAATGATAGATGGGCCTTAGGGAATTCACCAAAAGAGTTTAAAATGAGAGTCTCAATGGGCCTTAGTTAAATCTATTAAATTTTTGGCCTTTCTTCTTTTCCTCTTGGTTCTTTGACAAGCCTCCTTTAATTTGAGATGTGCATGGCCTCTAAATCAGTTATTTTCTTGTCCAACAGCAGCCAGATGTGAGATCTTCATCTATAATTCTTCAAAATGCAAATATACAGCAATTTGATCTCTATTTCTCTACTTTTCTGTTTGCATGCGGGCTGGGTTGGAATATCTGTAAAAGTGACAAAACAATACCCAAGTAATATTTATTTATATACAAAAGATAAGATATAAGAGCGTAAAAATAACACATTTCTATGTTAATCACCTGCACCGCTACACCACCACCATTTGCAGCATTGGGAACTGCTCCTTGCACATTTCTAAGCATCTCTTTCATGAAGTCAGTGAACATCATCCTCATATCAGGAGCATTCCCGTTATTAGCTCCTCTACCAGTACCCCTAGTATATCGGCTCATCGTTCAATCTGTAAGAGGAAAACAATTAACCATCTCTTCAGTGGTGCCAGTGAAGTGCGAGTTCATCCTTAAATATACTAATAGTGTATATATATAGCTTTTGAAAACCAAAATATCACAAATACGTGCTCTCATATACGTACTATCCCTCTCTGGTGTCTTCCCTAGGTTAACTACGCAACCTAGAGCTCTGTTACCAAATATGCCAGCCTGCCCCGCACCAGCCGACATTTCCAATGAAATTGCGCTGTGCCAATGCCCAACCAGCATGGGACGGTCGCCAAAGAAAGGAAAAGAAGGGAATTTGAACTAGCAAGAAACCTGGAGAATTCTCACGCGCATGGAATAAAATATAATAATAACATACCTGACATAAAACAGGCGAGGCGGTCATAAGCTGAAAACTAAACCATCATAGAAGCGGAAAATCCAAGATACAGCTTATGTTCCACATCATCATTATTACAACTTTTCAAACTGTCTCTAAAGCAAAATAAGAAAGGTACACTACTAATGCCCAAAGTAGTGACCAGCAGTGACACAGGGAGAATATATATATATTATACGTGGAAGCCTCCTGCTCATCTCCAACACAGCTACCCATGCATAATCACCTGACCTGTCTCTAGTCTACCCGTTTAAGAGCACGCGGAGTAATAAGAAAAGACATAAAACTCTGGGTCAGACAAAAGTCTGGTATGAGCGATAAGTAGCAAAACAGAACAATAACAGGTATATTAAACCACACCTGAACCTGCAACCAAAGAGTTAGCACAACAAGATGTACAAATACTCTAAGGTGACACTAACGTATGGTGTAAAGATACGGGGGAGGGGGTGTGCATGTCATAATGATGGAAAACAATCAAGCATAGCAACCATTTTCACATCTCTCACTCAGTGCGTAAAGCATATGATATCCACCGCTTTGATCACCTAAATCCTTGCTATGATCACTCTACCCCATGAAGTCTTGATGGCTCCACTACACTGATCCATAGCCACTAATCCGTTGCTATGTCCACTCTTCCCCATGGAGTCATAACAACCACACTGCACTGGCTCATAGCCTTGCTACGATCACTCTGCCCCATGAAGTAATAACTACCCCACTGCACTGATCCGTAGCCTAACATCTGTCTTGGTGGTGGATAAAAGTTATGGACGTCGACAACCCCTTAGCACATGCCCCGCAGCAAAGTCCAACTATGAAGTTAACTCATTGGTTCCCAACTGGATCCTGAGTACAAACATCCCATTTGGACTACCTTTGCATCTCGGGTTTCGGTCTTCTCCGGATCAGTTCGGAACAAGCTTCTATTCAGATCAACTCTCTTCTTTTCGTTCAGTCCATGGTCGTCAACTTTGTTCGGGTCGGGTCGTGCTCCCTCCATCGGGTCAGATCGTGGTGCTCCAAGCTGGGTTGTGGTGACTGGTTTGGGTCGGGTCAGATAGGACTCCGTTTCGGGGTCAAACTCCCCTTGGCCTGTGCAGACGGGTCAGCTCAAAGAATGATGCTTCCATCGGGTCGGTTCGTGCCACCATTCACGAGAGGATCGGTCAGAGAGCTTCAGGTGCTAGCAGTCGGGTCGGTCTCCATCATCACGAGCGGGTCGAGTCGGAGAGGGGGCGATCTGATCCGGTCTGGCTCCTGCATACTTTTCCTGCAACTTCCAACGACTTTTTTTTACGCCACATGACGGCATTTTCGACCATTCTAATCGTTCTAAACAATTAATAACATTCCAAACAGTCATAGCAACATGTATAGTTATCCACAAACACCAAAAGAATAAACAATCATGATAATATATATCAAACATACCCAAAAACCCATGTTTCCTCTTCAATCATGTTTAAGTATAACTAATGATAGGGTTAGCAAAACTTAACCAAATTAACCCAAATTTCTAACAAAGGCCTAAAACAATATTTTGAAATTTATAAATATTTTTCCAGAATTTAATCATGTATAAATTCACTAATTATCACTATTTACTCATAATTAACCTTAATTAGTTTAAAAACAATGTTAATCACTCACCTTGGCCACAAATAAAATATCAAGACTGAAACTCCGCTGATTTGGGGCGATCTCCAGCATCTAACTGTAGCTCTAACTCTGAAATGGTGCTATTTCTCCTTGATTTGATGTTGCTAAACTTAATCCTTGATTAGAGAGCGATTTGGGATGAAAATAGAAGGTGGAGGCCATTATTAAGGTTTCTAAGAGGTAAATGGCGGCTAGAAAACTGAAATAGAATGAAAACCTAACTCATTTCAGCCTCCCCACAACCCTAATCCCGAAATGGGTTATGGGCTCATTCGCTAATCACCTCATTTGGCCCGGTTAAGTAGTTTTTCACCTTCTAAACCTTATTTCAGCCATATCTCCCAAACGGTAAGTCTGTTTTTCACATGTGACCGCTCTACGGAAAGGTAAACCATCATCCGGATCTAATGGAAGTGGTTTCAGGTCAACACGCCTTACCAATCAAAAGTTATGGCCAAAACAAGATCAGCTAGGGGTAAAATGGTCATTTAAAAATTGGCAAAAATCATGAACATGGGAAATGACCCCAGTAGTCATCTCCCAAAGTTACATGGCTATACGACTTCGCATGAGAAAGAAATAAATATTCTACGATCCTTCGATGCGTAGAATGTGGGTCGTTACATTACCAATGTATATATGTATATAATACCAGTAAGTGATATTTGGTAATTTGTTTTAAGCCTTGTCAATAACTATTTAGTTACTTCACATACATGTATAAAATAGATATGGCTTTAAATACCAAGGTATAACATTTATGTGATGTGAATGAGATAGAAAGCCAATTCATATATAGTTTGCATTTGCCTTAGAAGCTAAACATTGCTTTTCAAAACCATTACTACATAAGTGTAGAGCCAGGCCATGTGCATATCAAGCTATAAGACTAAACCACTTTCTTTTCAATAAAATTGTAGACATCTACACCATTTACTTCATAGCAAGCCGTAAACCTATGAATGGAGATAATATCTTAACCTACATCAAGTTCAGTCAAGCATTCAATGGTCTAAAATACTTAGTAGCTAAGTTTTAGTTTTTTTTAGTGTATTTTATACATAGGAATTTCATACAGGCAGCCTAGGCATGGTATTCTGGGGAGCTAAATTAGATGTTGAACCAATTTTCTTCACATGGCTTTGTACTTCAATAGGCTGGCAACTCATGTGCAGACAAAGCAAAATATACATATACTTAACCTACACCATAGAACTGCAAATGCTATAGGCTGCAGTACATTAATTAGTAGCAAAGTAGTGAATATTTAAGCATTGATTGGAACATGGCCGTGCACTTAAAAGGGCTGGAAAATACTAGTATGAAATGCCTTGACATAATCTCTCCTTGCTAGCCTCTATGCAGCAGTTTTTGCACCCCTGCAAAATTACAAGTTAGCTTACATTTTTATATTTCTTTTGTTAGCTATAAATGCACACTAGAATACACAATTTCGCTCACAAAAATGCACTGAACCATTAACTAAAACTAGTGAATTCGATCAAGACAATGGCAGCAATCAAAGAAACCAAAACCTGGAAATAAAATAGGAAGAGCAGTGAACAAAAGCAAAGCAGCAGTAACATATGTTTGTGAGTACAACTCTCTTTTTAGCCTATTTAAAACTATCTCTATCTCTGTGTGCATATATATATATATATATATATATATATATATATATATATATATATATATATACATACACATATAAATTTATGTTTTCTTGTAAACCCAAAACCTGGAAATGTATGAAACATTGGCCAATATATGTAAGTAATTTCTCCATTGTTGTTGATTTTGCAAGTATATATATATATATGCATCTATGCATGTGTTTAATTGGTTAAGTGAATCTACATATTGCTGAAATGAACAAACCTAGAATCAAAACAGGACAAACAATGCTTAACTTTAGTGAGTAAAATGTATCATTTTGTTCATTGGTTATGTTAAACATATACATGTGTATTTAGTAAATTTAAAAACATTATGTAAAAACTGGAAAAGAGAAAGGATAAAAAGAAGAAGCTTAGGCATTGTTTTCTTTAAACAAACAAGAGCCTACAAGTGTCATGATTGTGGATTGCCACAGCTCGATAGGTTTTAAAATATAAATGCATATTAGGTTTTAAAATATGAATGCTTCCTATTATCTTTCGTTTTAATTATGGTAATGAAGAATAATGAGTTCCTTAGCCTACCTGTCTATTTTATACAATGAGAAATGTTCTCGGTTTGTAGTTGATTCAAAACTTAAACGAGATAAATTATATGCTAGAATTTGATGTCTTAGTTTTATACAAAATGATCTACCAATATATTATAAGTTAACCTGTTTCTAATCCATTGAAGTGATGAGGTCCTAGCTAATTAACAGGTGAAGAATAAATTCGACAGTTTAGTTGTTTAGAGCTTATGGATCTAAGCCTAAGTTTTCATCTTAATCCACTTTGATGTCGTTAAATCATCACCAAAGAGATGTTCACGTGAACAGAAGAGCTGTGCACAGGGGAATCGATTTGTGTTTTGTGTACCGTGTACACACTAGTTTTTGTTTTTTTTTCTTGATGATGTGCTACGTACGGCCGAACTGATGGGTTTTGAGGAGAAGGGTGTGTATGTTATTGATTCTGGAGTTTGCCTTATTGAGTAGGTAGTGTTTATATTAGGGAAGTTGGCACTTGGTTTGACTATGAGGAGAGAAAAGAAACAATAAAGGGAAGAGAAAGAGAAACAAAAGAAAGAAGTGAAAAGGGGGAAAGGAAAGGGGCGCAGCGTTGGTTAAGTTTATGTATGCATGCGTTTTACTTGATGCATGGGCAATGAACTGGGAAAAGCCCATATATATATATATATGTGTGTGTGTGTGTGTGTGTGTGTATAAACATATTAAATAGGTATAAAAAATGAACGAAAACAAGGGGAAGAATAAGATGCAACAGGTTTTTATTTTGGTACATGCAAGGGCTGTTTTCAACATAAATTTGGACGTTTTCGTTGTTATGAGTCAGAGATTATTGAAGATCATTGAAGACAGAGTTTATGCACAGATTGTTTTGTCGATCCTAGGTAGAAATGGCCTAAGATGGATTTATAGGATAGTGTCTTCGGTATGTCCAGTCCCAGGATAACTTGTATGGATGAATGTTTGATATGGTATGCCTAATAAATTGCTAAGTTGATGTCTTCAAATGTATTTACATTTGGTGGCGGACAAATTCGTTTCTCTTAGCTTTATACACATGGTATTTTTAGGGAAATCAATTTGTGATTTAGCGGGTTTAACGATGTGGCATTCAAAGTGAATGAAGACATGTTATATCCAAGGGTATGTTCAGCCAAGCCTCATAACCGGGAAGTGACAAAAACCGGGAAGGCAATATAGCTAAGTGGATCGCTCCCAATTAGGTTGTATTGTCACCATCTATAGAAATTCCTATGTGTTCTTCTTTCGCTTCTGTATCTCCCAGGAACGGTTATGTTGCTAGCAACCGTAAGGTGAAAATATAATCGATACGCTCAAGAGCAATAAGTGGTTGGTTATGTGTGGTTGGGTTGCAAGATTTTCTTGTTGAACCCAGTGTATTACCCTCTAGAGATACACTACGGGAAGGTGGTTCCATACCTTGTCATAATCAGAATCCAATCTCTAATAAGCGCTCGGGGTTTTGATTGTATACTATGTATGTAGAGCGTGAGATGCAAGCGTTCTACTAGATTGCTATTTATTGGATTTACACACTATCACAATATCAGATGAGTTTTTGATAAAAGGTTTGGGTTATCATACAGTACAAACCATCCATGTTTATTTGTGGATCAGACTTATGATTATTTTTTCTTTCAAACATTTTTGAAAGTTAAACCAAGTTATTTTTGGATTCTCATAAAGGAAAAACTCGTTCCATTTTTTTACGGCGTGGTCTTATGAGATATCATATATTTACCAAGTTGTATTAAAATCGTTTACTTATAAAAGTCCCATGACTGACCCAGAGTTTATTTTTCAATGTTTTCCCTAAACTCTTGGGTACCCAAATTTGTACGGGTGGTCGATTAGTTCAGGACTTTATAGATACTGGAGGAGCTTGGAGCAGGAGGCTTCAACTTTAGATATTTAGAGTTTATTTCCTATGTGTTGTATATATGATGTACTCTGATGATGTATGTAAGAAAAAATGGTTTCATATTCCAAAAGTTATGATATATATATATTATATTTTGTTCCGCTGTGATTGTGAGATTTTGTATTGTTGTTCAGTTCTATCTTCTATCTATTTCTACTATTCTAATTTTCTGTCTTTATATTCCTTATCCTCTAACTTCTTTCTATTAATGATCTGTATTTTTGTGCAATTTCGGTTGGATGTGAGTTGTATTCGGTTAATTCAAATGGTACGGATTTGCGGGTCGTTACACTTGGTACCAGAGCTGATGGTTGAGTAGTAACCTCGGCTCTATGGCGTAACTCGATAGAGATGGGGTTAGTAATACCCCAGATTGAGTTTGAGTGTATAAATATGAGCGCGTATTTGTTAACTGATTTAAAAACTGTTTTATATTGTGATGATTGGTTTGTTGAGTTGTTTATGATTCTGGTCGATTCAGGGTGCACAACTGTATCGATAGGTGTTTCTAAAATCTCGAGTAGAACAGTTCGACATAGTATTGTTTTAAGATGGGTAAATGAAATAATTTTACCCAAAATTATAATTTGTTATAAAAGAATGATTTTTTGAAAATTATTATACATGGATGTGTCGATTGTTGTTATTATAATCAAATAAGATTATTAACATTGAAATGGTTATATATTGAACCAAATTGAGTTTGTATAAGAAAGAGATATACAAATAAGACAAATTTGAGAATTGCTTGAGTAAAACAAGATGATTTGGGAAATTCAAAGGTTTTGAATTTACAATGGAATTAAGTTATGTGATTTCAAACTGGTTTGGAATAAAAACCAAAAATTTGGATTCGATAATTTGAAAATTTTAACTAGAGTTAAAAAATTGGAACCTAACTGGAGATTGGTTCGATTAAATGATTTTCGGAGTATTGATCTAATGTCGATTTCGATCTTTGGGGTTGATACTTATACGATTATTTTCTTAACTGTTTTATGGTCAAGGACTGATAAATGTTGAAGAATAACAATAAATGAAAATGTTTTCCAACTGTAGTAACAAACATTTCTAGTTATGAAAATGACTGTGATTGATAAATAATCGATGATGTATTAAATGTTTTAATTGCTATGAAATGTTTTGTAGGTAAACTGCATGTTTTGGATGTCGTGTTTGTTGTGATTGTTAGGGGATGACCCATGTATGTGTATATGACTATAAATACACATATAACTATAATCTCCTTGTTACTCTTTAATTTCGAGGACAAAATTCTTCTAAGTGGGGTAGAATGTAAAGTCCCAGTTTTTGACTGATAACACAATTTATTTTGGATCATTTCAATAATTGATTTGAAATAATAAACTGTGAATAATAAATATATAGGAAAATTTCAAGTATGTATATTTTTGTTGTGGTTTAAAATTTATTTAACCGGTGTATATATGTAAATAATACAAGTAGGTGATATTTGGTAATTTGTTTTAACCCTTGTAAATAACTATTTAGTTACTTCACATACATGTATAAAATAGATATGGCTTTAAATACCAAGGTATAACATTTTTGTGATGTGAATGAGATAGAAAGCCAATTCATATATAGTTTGTATTTGCCTTAGAAGCTAAGTATTGCTTTTCAAAACCATTAGTACATATGTGTAGAGCCAGGCCATGTGCATATCAAGCTGTAAGACTAAACCACTTTCTTTTCAATGAAATTGTAGACAGCTACACCATTTACTTCGTAACTAGCCGTAAACCTATGAATGGAGATAATACCCTAACCTACATCAAGTTCAATCAAACATTTAATGGTCTAAAAATACTTGGTAGCCAAGTTGTAGTTTGTTTAGTGTATTTTGTACATATGCATTTCATATAGGCAGCCTACGCATGGTATACTAGGGAGCTAAGTTTGATGTTGAACCAATTTTCTTCACATGACGTTGTACTTCAATAGGTTGGCAACACTGTGTAGACAAAGTGAAATATACACATACCTAACCTACACCATAGGACTACAAATGCTATAGGCTACAATACATTACTTAGTAGCAAAGTACTGAATATTTAAGCATTGATTGGAACATGGTCATGCACATAAAAGGACTGCAAAATACAAGTATGAAATGCCTTGACATAATCACTCCTTGCTAGCCTCTATCCAGCAGTTTTACACCCCTGCAAACCTACAAGTTAGCTTACATTTTTATATTTCTTTTGTTAGCTATAAATACACACCAGACTACACAATTCCCCTCACAAAAATGCATTGAACCATTCATTAAAACCAGTGAATTCGAGCAAGACAATAGCAGCGACCAAAGAAATCAAAACCTGGAAATAAAATAGGAAGAGTAGTAAACAAAAGCAAAGCAGCAGTAATATATGTTTGTGAGTAAAACTCCCCTTTTTACCCCCATTTAAAACTATCTCTTTTTGCATATATATAGGCATACATACATGTATGCTTTCTTGTAAACACGAAACCTGGAATGTATGAAATAGTGACCAACTTGTGTGAGTAATTTCTCCATTTTTATTGATTTTCAAGGTACGTATATATAGGCATCTTTGCATATGTTTAATTGGTTGAATGAATCTTCATACTGGCTAGAACTGAAATGAACGAACCTGGAATCTAAAAGGACGAACAATGCTTAACTGTAGTAAGTAAAATGTATCATTTCGTTCATTGGTTATGTTAAACATACACATGTGTATTTAGTAAATTTAAAAACTTCAGGTTAAAACTGGAAAAGAGAAGAAAAAGAAGAAACTTAGGCTTTGTTTTCTTCAAACAAACAAGTACTTGCAGAGTCATGATGGTGGATTGCTATAGCTCAATAGGCTCTAAATTATAAATGTATATTAGGTTTTAAAATATGAATGCTTCCTATTATCTTTCGTTTTAATCATGTAATGAAGAATAATGAGTTGCTTAGCCTACCTTTCTATTTTATACAATGAGAAATGATCTCGGTCCATAGTTGATTCAGAACTTAAATGAGATAAATTGTATGACATAATTTTATGTCTTCGTTTTATACAAAATGATCTACCAAAATATTATAAGTTAACTTGTTTCTAATCCAGTGAAGTGATGAGGTCCTGGCTAATTAACATGGGTGGAGAACAAATTCGACAATTTAGCTATTTAGAGCTTATGGATTTAAACCAGAGTTTTTGTCTTAATCCACTTTGATGCCATTAAATTGTTTACTAAACTAAAATTAGTAAAACAGATGGACACCAGAGAGGTGTGCGCGTGCACAGAAGAGTTGTGCACATGGGAATCGATTTGTGTTTTGCGCACCGTATACACACTAGCTTTCGGGTCATTTTCATGATGATGTGCTACGTATGGCCGAACATATGGGTGTTGAGGAGAAGGGTGTGTATGTCGTTGATTTTGGAGTTTGCCTTGTTATGTAGTGTTTATATTAGGGAAGTTGACACTTGGTTTGCCTGGGAGGAGAGAAAAGTAACAATAAAGGAAGAAAAAGATAAACAAAAGAAAGAACTGTAAAAAAGGGAAAGGAAAGGGGAGCAACATTGGGTAAGTTTATGTATGTAGGCGTTTTACTTGGTGCATGGGTAATGGACCGGGGAAAGCCAATATATATATATATATAAACTATTAAATGGGTATCAAAAGGTGAACGAAAACAAGGGGAAGAAAAGGGAAGAGTGGGGGAGAATAAGATGCAACAGGTTTTTATTTTGGTACATGCAGTTTTCTTGTTTTATGCATGTGTTTTCGGATATGGGCTTGGGTTTGGCCCATATGGAAATAAAAAATAAAAAAAGAAACGAGAGCAAAGAAGGGAAGTTGGCAAGGGGGGATCCAAACAAAACAAAATAAAAGAGAACAAAGGGGAGAAAGTAATAAGAGAAGGGGATACTGGATAAGGAAGCTTCAGAAAAAGGGATGGTGCGTGGGGGGAATTCATTGCGCATTGGTTCGAGGACCTGGGCTTGGCCCATCAACATAAAATACAAATAATAAAAAGGGAAATGTGTTTAAGTTAAAAACCAAATGAAAATAAAACATAGTTACACATTAAATATAGTGAAAATAAGGGACACATCCCTGGAAAGTTGGCAAATACAAACGGCATCCTCCCAAACTTTCATTACAAAGAGGATCTATATTTTGGTAGTTATGTGTTTTTCAAAGAAATTATGCGCTACACTATATTTCTTTTTTCTTTCAAAAAATCGCAAATATTCCCAGAAGAAATCTAAAAAAAAAACTACATACATCTGGGCAATAAAGCTAAATTGTTGCATACATGTATGCAACAACTCATGTAGCGTTTCTATTGAAAAAATCTGCATGTATTATTGCATACATGTATGCAATTATTGAGTTTTATTGCATGCATGTATGCGACAATTCATGCAGAGTTTCTATTGAAAAATATGCATGAATTATTGCATACTTGTATGCAATTATTGAGTTTTATTGCATATATGTATGCAAATAAAGATGAACTAATATGCATGGACTACGAATTATTGCAGAAATGTATGCATTTATTCTATATTATATGCATACATGTATGCATAAAAGTTAAGAAAGATGCATAATTGCAATAGTTACATACATGTACAATTGCAAATGTGTGCATCCTTTGATGCAATAAACAGGAGATTCGCTCTTTTTTGTTTTCGATTCGTTTTTTAGTGGTTTTAATGCTTGAATTTAATGTTGTTTACGTGTTTTATTTAATCATGAATTTACGTGATTTTTTAATTTTGATTTTTGATTTTTTGATGAATTTTCGAAAAATAGGGACCTAATTTATAAAAAGTTTAAGGGCGGATGTGAGCCTAATTTTGAAACTTATTAGGGATGTGAGCTAAACTTACCCTTAAATATATTGACAAATATATATAAGATAAATCAAGAATATATGTCGCATAGATTGGCTCGTGTATGTGTAATCGATCATGGTGTATGTAAGTAATTCGATGTTGTAATCGAGTTCTAAAAAATTATCAAGTTTTAAAATAAATTGATTTGTTAATAATTAAAACTGATTTTAATACAAAATATACTTTAAATTTATTCAAATGTAAATTTAGTCATAAACATAATTAACGCGTAAACTACTGATTCATAATAATCTGTAATGCAGTAAATACTTAATTGGTTGTTAAATTAATTGATTTATTTATTAAGTTGTGTTTAATTACGTTAATCATAATTTTATATTGTATGTTACATCTGTTAGTAGAATAAACATTGTTCCACCGTAAACTGTATTAACTGGATTATTTTGAATACCCTGTAGCAGAAATAATCACCGTTATGCTATTATATCAGTTTGACGTATTTTATCAGTTAATATATGATGTTGAGATATTATATTATCACTTGACAATATTGAATTGTATTTATTTGATTGTTTGTGCAAATTGGGTTAACGACCTGAAATTCGTCTGTTAAAGAACTGTTATATACCGTTGGAACTGCTAAGTTATAATTTATGTAATGTAACTAAGAAATGAACTTAAGTTTAAATAATTGGATATAAATTATTTAATGGATTATTTTAAAGGGGAAGATTAATTATAATCTTTTAAATTGTTTTTTCTTAAATGAATATTGGAAGTTAATTAATATGTTTTATTAATAGTTTTGGTAAGATAATGGTTTAGTTAAATAGAGAAGTTAAATTTGGATAAGTTATCCAACATAATATTTTTTACTTAATTAATCTTTTGATTAAGTAATGTTTAAAGATAATTAAATTATCAAAGGAAAAAGGAAATCAAGTCGATTATTCGGATTTAACTCCTGATTTAATATCAAGTTAAATTGATGAATGGTTCAAAACAATGATGTTGTTGGAAATGATTTAAGATTTGGAAATCAATTGGATTTACAAATATTAGTTTGTCGAATATTTTGGATATCGAACTTCTATGAATCTTGACAATAAAAATGATTTTGTCTCAAGGGCTGAGAGGTAAATAAAATACTCCAACTTGATCGATTTCACTATTATCTGATAGATCGTATTAGTTTGGGTTCAGAATGAGTGTTAGAGCTGAATATCGTTTTAAATTATGAAACGGATATCCGAGAGTGAGATTATCACGTATGATTAATAATAAGAGTTTTATTAGTTAATTAACAATTATGCTTTCAAAATAATATATATACAAAGCTTGTATTTGAATATAAATATTTAAAGATTATTTATATAAGGCTTAGCAGATCCAATGGAAATAAATCTTTTTATTTTATATTTGATAGTTAAATCATCGACTATCAAATGTAAACCTTTTCGCTGTCGTTTTCAAAGAGACCGGAATCTAAATTCCACTTCGATTCGATATATACATTACGAGTCAGAGATTATTGAAGACCATTGAAGATGGAGTTTATGCAAGGGTTGTTTGTCATCCTAGGTAGAAATTACCTAAGACGGATTTATGCGATAGTGCCTTTGGTTTGTCCAGTCCCAGGACAACTTGTATGGACGAATGTTTGGCATAGTATGCCTTATAAATTACGTAAGTTGATCTGTTAAATGTATTTACGTTTGGTTACCCATGGTATTTTTCGGGAATTTTTTTTGTGATTTGGCGGGTTTGACGATGTGGCATTCAAAGTGAATGAAGACGTGTTATATCCAAGGGTAAGTTCAGCCTTAAACCCCATAACCGAAAAATGACAAAACTACGACAGGTAGCATGTCTAAGTGGGTCACTCCCAATTAGGATGTATTGTCACCATCTAGAGAAATTCCTATTTGTTCTTCTTATGCTTCTGTATCTCCCAGGAATGGTTGTGTTGCTAGCAACCATAAGGTGATAATATATTCGATACACTCAAGAGAAATAGGTGGTCGGTTATATGTGGTCGGGTTGTAAGATGTCCCTGTTGAACCCAGTGTATTGCCCTCTAAAAATACACTATCGGAAGGTGGTTCCATACCTTGTCATAATCGGAATCCAACCTCCAATAAGAGCTCGTGGTTTTGATTGTATACTATGTATGTAGAGCGTGAGATGCAAGCGTTCTACTAGATTGCTATTTATTTGGTTTAGACACACTGTTATAATATCAGATGATTTTTTGATAAATGCTTTGGGTTATCATAAGGTAAAAACCATCCAAGTTTATGTATGGATTGGTCCTACGATTATCTTTTCTTTCAAACGTTTTTGAAAGTTAAACCAAGTTATTTTTGGATTCTTATAAGGGAAAAACCCATTCCGTTTTTACGGCGTGGCCTTATGAGATATCCTTTATTAACCAAGCTGTTTTTAAATCGTTTACTCATATCAGTCCCATGAGCAACCCATAGTTTATTTTTCTATGTTTTTTCTAAACTCTTGGGTGCCTAAACTTGTACGGGTAGTCAAGTAGTTCAGGATTTTACAAATATTGGAGAAGCTTAGCGCAGGAGGCGTCAACTTTAGATATTTAGATTTTATTTCCGCTATGTTGTATATATGATGCATGTACTCTGATGATGTATGTAAGAAAAAATGGTTTTGTATTCCAAAAGTTACGATATATATTATATTTTGTTCCACTATTATGAGATTTTGTATTGTTGTTTAATTCTATCTTCTATCTATTTCTTCTATTCTAATTTTGTATCTATATATTTCTAATCCTCTAACTTCTTTCTATTAATGATTCGCATTTTCGTGCAATTTAGGTTAGACGTGAGTTGTATTCAACCAATTCAAATGGTACGGATTTGTGGGTCATTACACTTTCGATGGCGATCATTGTTTTAGAGATGAAGGTTATGCTTTCTTTGGATGGTTTTTCTAAGGAGAATCTTGATGAGATTTTAGAGGCATCCGTGTTTTACGCGAACTTACGTAGTCTTCGGTTTGACCAGCTTTGGGGATTTTGCAGCAAATCTCTTTTACTTACTGTCAGCTTTTATGTTCAGGAATCTATATTCGAATTGCCCATATAGATATGTGACCCATTTAGCACATCATTTTATAGATGGGAAGTTATGACTAGATTAGTTTCTTGGTGCAGAAATTAACTTTTTGCTTGATGGATGACATAACCATCATTTAGTGTCGCATCATACTCAATTCAGCTAATTGTTCTTGTGTGTTGTCTCATGGAGTTGCTTTCTGTAATTTCACCTATCCATTTTTGTCTTTATACAATATTAGGCAGGTTTCCATGAGAAGCATTTTTGTGGTAGGTTTCTTTTCTCATCAATTCTCTATTAGTAGAGATGGTGATTTGGGAACCTTCAACAATACCTGTAGTGTTTGTAAAACGGGATTGAGCAATTTTGCTACCATAATACAATTATAAAAAGTCATAAAAATTGTTTGAGCTTCAGCCGTGGTGTAAAACATCTCGTTGCATATAGCCATTGTTTTGAGGTTCTCGGTGTTGTTGTTTTGTTGCCATCTTTGTTGTTTACCCTTTCCAGCATCTGATTCTTAGCTGTGTGATAATTCATGCTTGTAACTGTTAGTGTTGTTTAAATCGCATGACTTAGGTTAATGAGATTTCTATGTTTGGAATATTTATGTCACTCGCGCATATTTGTTTCAATGAAATATCACTTTTCTTATCTAAACTAACAGTTGTCCTAAAGCTGGAAAGAACAAAATTCATTGTTGAATATATTTTAGCAAAGGACCGGCTTTGCGTTGTTTTCATCACGGGTATAAAAATAAATAAATTATTGTTCCTTACTAAGTTAAAATTTATTTTGGTCTTTTATGTGTGATCCAGTTTTTCATATTTTTGCTTGATCAACTTCCTTGTTTACCAACATGTGATTTGAATCATCTAATTTTCCGTAGAATACATTCTTGAAACTTTTGGAAAACGTTTTGTGAACAAAAAAAAACTTTTTATCATTTTTAATTTTTACTGAATTACTTTCTTTTATTTCGGTTCGCATGAAAATGCAAAATTTGGATATAGCAATTTGTGCATATTTAAACTTCAATTTTATATCAAAATGGATGATTTGAATGGTGCAAAGCGCACGTTACCGAAATTTTGATTTTTCATACGAATATCATATGGAAAGTGAAAGGGTATTGAAAACAAATTTTCAAAATAAACATAAGAAGATTTCAAGCAGGAATTTATTATTATTATTTTTTATTATTTTTGGTCAAATGAATAGCGTATGGAAGATGTTTGGTTGGTTTGTGTGCATATTTTAGCGGTGCAGTAGGACCGACGATATGATAAAAACATTAACAACAATAAGAAAAAGGTTGTTTCAGCCTTGGAAACGTTATTTCTATACTTTGCCAATGATACATGCGGGCTATTAATTTGCTCATTTTACGTTTTAAAGCATATTTTAAGCCTCCTTTACAGTCCATAAATGGAAATTTTTGGATTATTTTGGGTATGAGGTGAAAATTTCACTATAGGACGGGAAATGGAATATTTATAAGCAGAAGAAACATTAAAATTCTTCGCTTTAATTTCTTTTTTTGGTTTAGGAGAAATTAAATAGGAAACGATTAGATGCATCGACGTTTTAGATGGGAGGGTTTGGATGCATAATTGGTTAATTCACACTTTTATTCATAATCGTGTTAGGGTTATCGATGAAAAAGGATTTTTAAAATTTGCATTCATATAGAACTACCAGTATATTTAGGATGTTTTGCATCATGTTTTCAAAAATGTTATATAAATCTTAATGCATACATATAGAGGGTCCGATTTAGAATCATCTTGAATACATTTTTTTATGGTTGAAATGCATTGTATACACTATGCACATATCCACATGATTGCAAAGTGCATGTACACAAATTGGTTGTGTAGGATAGGATAGTAGATGTCAGAATTTCGGGACGAATTTCCTTTTAAGGGGGGAAATGTAACAACCCAGAATTTTGACAATAAATCAATTATTTAGTTAGAATCTCAAAAATAAGAATTTATGCAAACGATGGAATCTGACCACAAAACTTTAACCATTGCGTTCGTCTTGAAATTCTGGTCAACTTTTATGTTTGGAGTTTCACGAACGGAGTCCTTATGAAAAAGTTACGAACGAAATACGAAATATGAAAAACAGACGAAAATAATTAAGTATAATAAATAATATGAATCTTACCTTTTATGCCTAACATTCACTAGGGAATTCGACACAAGGGCAGTTGATCGCCTATTATAGGGGCATCGACTGCTTCGTAGCTGAAATGCCCAATGACGACTAGGGTTGGAAGGTAAGTTTTATATAAAATATTATATAAATAGATAGATGTTTATTTGAATAAATCTAATGGTTCATAGCCAATTCCACTCCTATAAATAAAGAGATAAGACCTCACTCTTTTCTACATAAATCTGTTGGTAGCAGCGAAGCTCTCCATTTCCCTGTTTCTTTAAATAAATTTCTTAGTCAAAATATATATCATATACAATCAATCAAATATAAATCATATAGATTTGAAAGAGATTATCAGATTTAAATGGAAAAGAGTGTGAATTGATGTCTAGGCTGTTCTACATCAGATTCTCCCCTCTCTTCCTATTTTCTTGCAAGTCTACAGATCTGAAGGTATCCCCTTTTCAGAATAATTGTAGATCTATAAGAATTTGGGAATTGTAGGTTTATAAAGTTACTTAGATTTTGATGCTTTCAAGTGAGTGGGAAATTCACATACAAAGTTATAATAGTATATTCATCTCGTTTGAATTAGATATCAAAATATATGCCTAGTACCATCAGATCTGTTTGTATTATTGTTAAATTTGAAATGACACCTATCAGATCTGCTTATAAATATTTGTCAAAACTCGAGTATATGGGTTTGAGGTTACGAATAATACTATTTATAGGTTTATTTAATCGTATATACATATTTCCTACAATTATGATTTGAAAATATATTGTGATTGTTGCAAAACACTATAGATCTGGAAATTAGTCCAATTAAACACCATTTAGAAGTAGTTATATTTCATATCTCTAGTTCCAGTGTTAATTTATGAGTTATGTGATTTTAATTTTAAAAGAAATATATTATTTATGTGTAACAACCCATATTTTCAATAACCTGTAATGATGTAAATCGAGGCAGAATTTAATTCTAAAATCTGAATCAAGGGAAACAGGCTATGCCATTGCGTTCGTCTCGGAAAAATACGCGAAATAGAGTCTGAGTTTTCGAAAATTGGAGTCCGTATGACCCGATTAAGGCCCAACGAAGTTTTCAGAAAAATTCAAAGTAAAAACAGATTTCAAATTCAAGTTTGAATTTGAAAAATTAGGTCAGATTGGGCTAGGCGGGAAAGTTCCCGCCAGAGCACCCAAGTCGACAGCCCTGTCGACTTGGGAGTCGACTTGGTTGGACCCAAGTCGACAGCCCTGTCGACTTGGCTGTCGACTTGGTCCAGCCGGGTTGTTTAGCCTGGTGCACCATTTAGAGATTGTGTTGAGCTTGGGGGCCAGATTCGGTTTTGAGGGCTGAGATTGGAACTAGGGTTTAATCCTAGGGTTGAAACTAGTCCTAATCTCTATAAATAAGGCCCTAACCTAACCCTAAATCATCATTATTCATTCAAGTAACTAAACTATGGCAAAATCAATCCTCTCATGGCCTCCACTCTCTTCATAAAATTCCTAAATAAATTTCTAAGTGATTTTCCATGCATACAAGTGTTTTCAAACTTGTATGAGCATCATTAGCTTGCATTCAAGTCAAGTTTCTATATTTGCATCATAAAGAAAGGGTTTTGATCACTTTGGCTTAAGGGTTTTTCTATTAAAGCTTGCATTTTGGGTTTAATTGATTGCATAAGGGCTTTCTTATATTTGCTATGCTCATTTGAGTCCTCATAAGCATTGTAAGCCCTATTCTACTTTCATATTTAAACTCTAAAGTTAATGATGCAAGTTGTGTTTGATCATTATGATATGATATGCAAGTTTATCATGTTATGCAAGTTTGTTATGTTATGATATGCAAGTTTATCATGTTATGCAAGTTTGCCATGTTATGATATGCAAGTTCATCATGTCATGTTATGCAAGTTTACCATGTTATGCTATGCAAGTATGCCATGTTATGATATGCAAGTATGTTATGCAAGTTTGGGATGATCATTTTGTTCATGTTATCATGTTATGCAAGCTTATCTTGAGTATGTGAACATAAAGCTTCAAGCTTTAGGCTAAAGGTTGCATTTTGGCAACATGTAAATTATCATATCCCTTATGATAACTTGCATGTGAGGCTAAATGCGAACTTATGGCCATTTCTACATGTCATTTAGCACCATGTATCACCAATATGCCAAGTTTGGTTTTATGCTTGCTTTTGAGGCCTAAAAATGTAATATGCAAGTGTATGAACATATGAACATTTCATATGCCACCATGTTAAACTTGTGGCTTCAATACCTTTATGTCATGATTATGCCAAGTTCCCTCTTTCTATCCTTTATGCGCTATTGCGATATGTAAGCGATGGGATTGCATTTGGGGTTGGGTAAACTTAAAAGACATAAAAACATAAGCTTGGGAATTTACCTATTAAGTTAGGTCTACCCATTGGGAATTTACCTATTAAGTTAGGTCTACCCAATTGCTTGAAAACTTGTAATGTGTTTTGGAAACACGATGGACATGACACTTAGAAAATATAAGTGTGACCAACTCGAGGTTGGGTTGAGTTTGTAGCGTAAACCTACCCGGAACTGACCGACTTAACTAGTTGCTACAAACAATAGGACCCAATGTGAGAAGTTGGTCATGTGGTACCTGGGACCCGAGGTTAGACTAAGTTGTGGTGTAAAGCTACCCGGAACCGACCGGCTTAACTAGTAACCGCAACAAAGTCTAATGTGAGAGGTTAAGGCACATTAATTAATTAATCCCTCGTGATTAGGGTTAAGTCATGGTCCACTTAATACTTAACCAATTTGGGCTTGGTAGATTAATCGGGGTTAAGTCGTGAACTCATTGTTACACTTAACCAAGTTAATCCATGATTAGCAAGAGGGTTAAACCGTACTTAATCCACTAGAAAATCCTAGCAATGGGGGCCCACTCCAGCAGTAATCCCAAGTTTGTATCATTAAGACCCTAGGGACTAGGCTAGGGAGGGGGCACGATTATTGGGCTGGAGGTAAGCGACCAATAAACGACGGCAGGGTGGTACGCCGATGTAGTTCCGGACGGACTATGGTCGTGCACGTAGTCCGTATTTGGAGAAGTCAAGCATGGGTACCAGTAGATCGAGACTGTGCACTCATGTTTATGGTGTCCAGGGGTTGGCACCCTAGGGCTTGATACACCCGAAGGGTGGACCCGGCACAGTTCGACTACAATTATGTTTTGGCCGTATTGACACCAACACGTGACGAGTTAGGCTTAGGGAGCCGATTGACTAGACCGTTTGGTTGGACCTTGTATTAGGGTCATTTCATGTTATTGGGCCAAAGCTTGGGCCAAGGGATCAATACTTGTTTATTCCAGTCATGTTAGTTTGCTAGTACACCTGTGGTGCAAAACCTTAAACCTGATTATGCGATGACACCTTTATCTACCTTGTTAGTTAATCACCATGCTAGTATGTTGTTATCCTTATGATCATACCTGCTTCTCATGCCAGTTAACTTTATCAGTTTACATTGATTGTAGTAGGGCTTACTCAATCTTTTTGACTGACCTGTTTTCTTTCGCCTCTTTTCTTCCGTTTCCCCCCCCCCCCCCCCAGGTTCTCAGGGAGGGAATATTGGAGGTTAGCTGGATTTCTGATCGCTTGCTTGTGGGATTTTAGCTCATGTACGGTCTTGACATGAAGCTAGCTATGGTTATCACTTATTTTGGGGATAGTACTTATGTATTTCAGTTTTTCAGTAATGTTGTTTTTATCTAGACTTGTGTATTTGGAAAGTTAACATTATGTTGTACCAGACTTGTTTTGAAATGGTTTGAAAATCTTCCGCTGTTTTATCTATGTTATTTACTCTGTTTACATATATACATATGTTCTTGTTCTGCCTTGATATATCATTATGCATGTTTACCTGGTTCAAACACCCATCCAAAGTCAGAGTGCTTGCAAGAGTCACCCTTGCGGAGGTGGGGTGTTACAATTTGGTATCAGAGCGAGGTTTACGAGAAGGAACAAAAAAGTTTTTCGAAAACTTTTGGAAAACTATTTTCAAAACCAAGTATAAAGTATTTTCCAAAGAAAAGTCTAGTTTATTTTAAAGGCTATTCCCCAAAAAGCCATTAGCAAAATTCCTTCGTTTTTTTCTCTCCATTCTGAATCTGTCTTTTTCTTCGTTTTCAGTATGGCCGATAACTTTGCTATTCCGGAGGGAGTACACGTACCTGTTTGGTATAGGAGACTTTTGGAGGCTAGGGCGACCAAAGCCGGCCCCGCAGATGTTCCTCCTCCTCCTCCTCCAGTAGTTAATGTTCCTCCTCCTCCTGTCGCTGAGGTTCCTCTTCCTCCTCCCCCTCAGCATCCTCAAGCTGACTTCGCAAAGACTTGCAAAGATTTCAAAGCAATGGGTGGCAAGAACTTTCAAGGCACTGAGACTTTTGTAGAGGCCAGAAATTGGTTGAAAGAGACCGAGGATTTATTTGCTATCTTTGGGTTAGACGATCAGAGGAAGATCTTGTTGGCGGTTTGGCTTATGAAGGATGAAGCCGCTTATTGGTGGGAAGTCACCAATGGTACTAGGCCTGTTGAGACTTGGGCCGATTTCAGGGCAAGGTTCATGCTTAAGTTTCTATCTTCTGCTGAGGAGAATCTGCAAATGGAGAGGTTCATAACTTTGAAACAAGGAGATATGTCTGTCAAAGAATATGTGAACAAGTTCAATCAGTTAGCTCGTTTTGGCCTGGATATGGTGAATACTCCTCAGAAGAAGGCTCTTCGTTTTGCTAGAGGATTGAATGAGCCGTTGCAGGGATTGGCTATGTCACATATTCCCCATGGGGCCACGTTTGAGAGTTTGGTTGATATGGTGTTACTTCAGGGAGATGTCAAGAAAGAAACCAAGATGAATGATACTCAAGCCAAGAAGACTGATTCCCAGGGAAAAGGAAATCAGGGTAATCCAAGTGGTCAAAGCAGTCAAGGCAATCAGAACAAGAACAAGAGTCAAGGAAACAAGGGGAACAACAACAAGGGCAAGAACAACAAGGAGAAGTGCCATTATTGCGGTTCAGTTGGGCATCTTATTAAGGATTGTAAGAAGAGGAAAAGGAAGAATGGTGAATGCTTTTTCTGCAGTAAGACTGGACATTTCAGTAAGGATTGCCCGAATAAGCAAGGGCAAGGCCAGGGTCAGACTCAGCGTGTTGGACCTTCAGGAGGGCAAGTTCATGCTCTCAATACCGCTCCAGTTCCCGATCGAGGTAGTATTTCTGTTGAGAGCCTTGTATATATTTTTGATTTTCTAGTTCGTACCTTGTTTGATTCTGGTGCATCGCATAGCTTTATCTCATCTGATCTTGTTGATAGTTTGCACCTTAGTACTAGCTTGGTAGATGATCCCGTCTGTGTCTCAAATCCTATTGGGGGTTCTGCCCATTTGTCTATGATATGTGGGGATTTGAGGATCTCTATACTGAGTGTAGAGTTCTTGTGCAGTGCTTATGTTCTTGGTTTTAGGGGATACGGATTGATATTGGGCATGGATTGGCTGTCCAGATATGGAGCCATTCTTGATTGTGAGCATAGGGTTGTGAGGCTCGTGACTCGCCTCGGAAACACCCTAGAAATTTCTTGTAATCCGAGAGGTCCCGTCATGCTGTGCTATCTTGAATCACTCGACTCGTCAATGGAAACTCTTCAGTCTGTGAGAGTGGTTCGAGAGTATCCGGATGTTTTCGATGAAGTTAGGGGGTTGCCCCCTAAGCGAGAGATTGATTTCCGCATTTATCTGGTGGATAATGCAAAGCCGGTTTCCTTGCCTGTTCGGCACATGGCTCCGCGTGAAAGGCGGGAGCTAAGTAAGCAAGTGAAGGAGTTGCTTGAGAAGAACTTCATTAGACGAAGTATATCTGAATGGGGAGCGCCTGTGGTATTTGCTACCAAGGCAGATGGTTCTCTCCGACTTTGTGTTGACTATCGAGAGTTGAATAAGCTGACTAAGAAGAACAGACACCCGTTACCGAGGATTGATGATCTCTTTGACCAGCTTGTCGGTGCCTCTGTTTTCTCTCAGCTTGATCTTGCTACTGGATTCCATCAGCTCAGGGTAGCTGAAGATAGTATAGACAAGACTGCGTTCAGAACTCCAGATGGATTCTTCGAATGGCTTGTCATGCCGTTCGGCTTGACTAATGCACCCGCATATTTCGTGGACTTGATGAGTAGGGTGTTCAGGGAGTTCTTGAACAAGTTTGTCGTGGTCTTCGTAGATGATATTCTGATCTTCTCTAAGGATGAGGAAGAGCACGCAAGGCATCTCGTGGAGGTGATGGATATGCTTAGAGCGCATCAGTTGAAGGCCAAGTTCTCCAAGTGTCATTTCTGGAGAAGGGAAGTTAGATTCCTTGGGCATATAGTATCTAAGCAAGGCTTAGCGGTGGATCCCGCTAAGGTAGTTGCAGTTCAGGATTGGAAGACTCCAAGGAATGCAACCGAAGTAAGAAGTTTTCTAGGTCTTGCAGGCTTTTACCGGAAGTTCATCAAGGACTTCGCGAAGATTTCCGCTCCTCTCACTAAATTGACGAAGAAGAATTTAGTTTTTGCTTGGAGCATAGAATGCAAGCTTGCTTTTCAGAGGCTCAAGAGAGCTCTCACATCAGCACCTGTTCTAGCTTTGCCCGATGGAGGGAAGTTATTTACAGTATACACCGATGCATGTGGCACGGGGTTAGGAGCTGTTCTGATGCAAGAAGGAAGAGTGATATGCTTTGGCGGTAGACAACTCAAAGTGCATGAGAAGAATTATCCCACTCATGACTTAGAGTTGGCAGCAATAGTATATGCACTCAAGGCTTGGCGCCATTATCTTCTGGGAGAAAGATTTGAGCTTTATACCGATCACAAGTCATTGAAGTATCTCTTTTCTCAGAAGGATCTGAATCTGAGGCAACAAAGATGGATGGAATTCTTGGCGTCCTATGATTTTGAGATAGCCTATACCCCTGGCAAGAGGAATGTGGTAGCAGATGCATTGAGTAGAAAAAGGTTGACTCTGAGTCCTCTATTCGTTGAGATGAAGAATTTAGAGTATGTGGCAACCTTTGATTTCTCTTTGGCGATTGAGTCGATGACCGGTTCTTTAGCATCTCTGGAACTCAGACCTACCCTTCTTGATCAAGTTGGGGCTTCGTAGAGAGAAGACCCTCAGATAGTTGAGATTATGGATAAGCTGGTTCGAGGAGAGGCGTCTAGTCATCTCGCTCGATATTCTATTGATGACATGGGTTGGCTGAGGAGAGACGGAAGGTTATGTGTTCCAATGGTAGAAGTAAAAAAAGTTCTTGAGGAAGCGCATCGCTCTAAGTTGACTATACATCCAGGCGGAGATAAGATGTATAAAGATATGAAGCGTATTTTCTTTTGGCCTGGGATGAAAAAGGATGTGGCAGAGTTTGTCTCTAGATGTATCATTTGCCAGCAAGTTAAGGCCGAGTCAAAGAAGCCCGGTGGGCTATTGCATCCTCTAGACGTTCCACTATGGAAGTAGGAGAGTATTTCCATGGATTTTATCGATGGGCTACCAAGGTCAAGGAAAGGGAATACGAGCATTTGGGTTATTGTGGATAGACTTACGAAAAGTGCTCATTTCATTCCGGTAAAGAGCAAGAGGACCGCATCATGGCTAGCGTCTGTATATCTTCGTGAGATCGTGAGACTACATGGAGTCCCTTCTAGTATAGTCAGTGACCGTGACCCAATCGTTACAAGTCAGTTCTGGAATAGCTTGCAAGAAGCTATGGGCACGAGGTTGAATCTAAGTACGGCTTATCACCCACAAACGGACGGTCAAACCGAAAGGGTGAATAGGGTACTCGAGGATCTGTTGAGGCTTTGTATTCTGGATTTTGGTGGTACTTGGGAAGACCATCTTCCTCTTGTTGAGTTTGCATATAATAACAGTTATCAAGCAAGCATAGGGATGGCACCATTTGAAGCTTTATATGGGAGGCCGTGCAAGTCGCCTACATGTTGGTGGGAGACTACAGATAAGCTTATACTTGGGCCTGATATGATCAGAGATACATCCGAGAAGATCGAGTTGATTCGGAGACGGATGAAAGCGGCCCAAGACCGACAGAAATCCTATGCTGATAAGCGAAGAACTGATTTGGAGTTTGATGTTAGGGATATGGTTTTCGTGAAGGTTTCTCCTTTGCGGAATGTGGTCCGATTTGGAGCCGTTGGGAAGTTAGCACCGAGGTTTGTTGGACCATTCCCTATTATAGAGAGGATCGGGCAGATGGCTTATAGAGTGAAGTTGCCCGAGAAGCTTGCCGGAGTACACGATGTTTTTCGTGTCTCGCATCTCCGGAAGTGTTTACATGAATCAACAGAGGTTGTTGAGCCAAGTGTTCTGAAAGATATGGAAGTGGAGAAAGAGGCTACCTTGAGGAGAGCTCCGATTCGTATCTTGGGGACGGAGACCAAGAAGCTAAGGAATCGAGAGGTCAAGTTGGTGAAGGTTCAATGGGGTGAAGCCGAAGAAGACGCAACTTGGGAAACCGAGGAGAAGATGTGTGGGCTTTATCCATTCCTTTTTGAGGGTACACTCTCGATCTCTTTTCTTTGTTAGCATATCTTTCTCTTTGCTATCCATGTTTATCTAGTTTATCGTGTTAATCTTGTCATGAGAACCTTAGGTAGAAACCCTTTGGATGAAACATGTGTTTGAAACATGTTATGCTTGATGGTTGCAAGTGGCTGCAAGTGTTTGCAAGTGGTTACTCGTGGATGCATTATACACATTAGGCACTAGATCGGCTCACACACTCCTCATATTGCATATGCATGAGTGTTTATGCTTATTCATGGATGAAAATTTTTGTGTTATCACATGGATGTTGCAAATGGATGTATGTTATGTGCACACATATAGATGTTATACATTATGTTAGGAATTGCATACATATGGATTCATTTCACTAACATAATTTGCATTGATGATATTTGCATTAGATAAGGACATATACACACACCTTTGCATATGTTCATACAACATTTAGAATCTTGTAAGGAAAATGATTGCTCGTGGATGATGTTTTGAGTAGATGGATGATTGGATGGTAGGATACGTTCTTCCTAACTTGAAGATTTCGGGGACGAAATCCTTTAAGGAGGGGAGAATGTAACAACCCGTATTTTCAATAACCTGTAATGATGTAAATCGAGGCAGAATTTAATTCTAAAATCTGAATCAAGGGAAACAGGCTATGCCATTGCGTTCGTCTCGGAAAAATACGCGAAATAGAGTCCGAGTTTTCGAAAATCGGAGTCCGTATGACCCGATTAAGGCCCAACGAAGTTTTCAGAAAAATTCAAAGTAAAAACAGATTTCAAATTCAAGTTTGAATTTGAAAAATTAGGTCAGATTGGGCTAGGCGGGAAAGTTCCCGCCAGAGCACCCAAGTCGACAGCCCTGTCGACTTGGGAGTCGACTTGGTTGGACCCAAGTCGACAGCCCTGTCGACTTGGCTGTCGACTTGGTCCAGCCGGGTTGTTTAGCCTGGAGCACCATTTAGAGATTGTGTTGAGCTTGGGGGCCAGATTCGGTTTTGAGGGCTGAGATTGGAACTAGGGTTTAATCCTAGGGTTGAAACTAGTCCTAATCTCTATAAATAAGGCCCTAATCTAACCCTAAATCATCATTATTCATTCAAGTAACTAAACTATGGCAAAATCAATCCTCTCATGGCCTCCACTCTCTTCATAAAATTCCTAAATAAATTTCTAAGTAATTTTCCATGCATACAAGTGTTTTCAAACTTGTATAAGCATCATTAGCTTGCATTCAAGTCAAGTTTCTATATTTGCATCATAAAGCAAGGGTTTTGATCACTTTGGCTTAAGGGTTTTTCTATTAAATCTTGCATTTTGGGTTTAATTGATTGCATAAGGGCTTTCTTATATTTGCTATGCTCATTTGAGTCCTCATAAGCATTGTAAGCCCTATTCTACTTTCATATTTAAACTCTAAAGTTAATTATGCAAGTTTTGTTTGATCATTATGATATGATATGCAAGTTTGTTATGTTATGATATGCAAGTTTATCATGTTATGCAAGTTTGCCATGTTATGATATGCAAGTTCATCATGTCATGTTATGCAAGTTTACCATGTTATGCTATGCAAGTATGCCATGTTATGATATGCAAGTATGTTATGCAAGTTTGGGATGATCATTTTGTTCATGTTATCATGTTATGCAAGCTTATCTTGAGTATGTGAACATAAAGCTTCAAGCTTTAGGCTAAAGGTTGCATTTTGGCAACATGTAAGTTATCATATCCCTTATGATAACTTGCATGTGAGGCTAAATGCGAACTTATGGCCATTTCTACATGTCATTTAGCACCATGTATCACCAATATGCCAAGTTTGGTTTTATGCATGCTTTTGAGGCCTAAAAATGTAATATGCAAGTGTATGAACATATGAACATTTCATATGCCACCATGTTAAACTTGTGGCTTCAATACCTTTATGTCATGATTATGCCAAGTTCCCTCTTTCTATCCTTTATGCGCTATTGCGATATGTAAGCGATGGGATTGCGTTTGGGGTTGGGTAAACTTAAAAGACATAAAAACATAAGCTTGGGAATTTACCTATTAAGTTAGGTCTACCCATTGGGAATTTACCTATTAAGTTAGGTCTACCCAATTGCTTGAAAACTTGTAATGTGTTTTGGAAACACGATGGACATGACACTTAGAAAATATAAGTGTGACCAACTCGAGGTTGGGTTGAGTTTGTAGCGTAAACCTACCCGGAACCGACCGGCTTAACTAGTTGCTACAAACAATAGGACCCAATGTGAGAAGTTGGTCATGTGGTACCTGGGACCCGAGGTTAGACCAAGTTGTGGTGTAAAGCTACCCGGAACCGACCGGCTTAACTAGTAACCGCAACAAAGTCTAATGTGAGAGGTTAAGGCGCATTAATTAATTAATGCTTCATGATTAGGGTTAAGTCATGGTCCACTTAATACTTAACCAATTTGGGCTTGGTAGATTAATCGGGGTTAAGTCGTGAACTCATTGTTACACTTAACCAAGTTAATCCATGATTAGCAAGAGGGTTAAACCGTACTTAATCCACTAGAAAATCCTAGCAATGGGGGCCCACTCCAGCAGTAATCCCAAGTTTGTATCATTAAGACCATAGGGACTAGGCTAGGGAGGGGGCACGATTACTGGGCTGGAGGTAAGCGACCAATAAACGACGGCAGGGTGGTACGCCGATGTAGTTCCGGACGGACTATGGTCGTGCACGTAGTCCGTATTTGGAGAAGTCAAGCATGGGTACCAGTAGATCGAGACTGTGCACTCATGTTTATGGTGTCCAGGGGTTGGCACCCTAGGGCTTGATACACCCGAAGGGTGGACCCGGCACAGTTCGACTACAATTATGTTTGGGCCGTATTAACACCAACACGTGACGAGTTAGGCTTAGGGAGCCGATCGACTAGACCGTTTGGTTGGACCTTGTACTAGGGTCATTTCATGTTATTGGGCCAAAGCTTGGGCCAAGGGATCAATACTTGTTTATTCCAGTCATGTTAGTTTGCTAATACACCTGTGGTGCAAAACCTTAAACCTGATTATGCGATGACACCTTTATCTACCTTGTTAGTTAATCACCATGCTAGTATGTTGTTATCCTTATGATCATACCTGCTTCTCATGCCAGTTAACTTTATCAGTTTACATTGATTGTAGTTGGGCTTACTCAGTCTTTTTGACTGACCTGTTTTCTTTCGCCTCTTTTCTTCCGTTTCCCCCCCCAGGTTCTCAGGGAGGGAATATTAGAGCTTAGCTGGATTTCTGATCGCTTGCTTATGGGATTTTAGCTCATGTACGGTCTTGACATGAAGCTAGCTATGGTTATCACTTATTTTGGGGATAGTACTTATGTATTTCAGTTTTTCAGTAATGTTGTTTTTATCTAGACTTGTGTATTTGGAAAGTTAACATTATGTTGTACCAGACTTGTTTTGAAATGGTTTGAAAATCTTCCGCTGTTTTATCTATGTTATTTACTCTGTTTACATATATACATATGTTCTTGTTCTGCCTTGATATATCATTATGCATGTTTACCTGGTTCAAACGCCCCTCCAAAGTCAGAGTGCTTGCAAGAGTCACCCTGGCGGAGGTGGGGTGTTACATTATGTTCAATGTTGTTGGGGTTTTTGGCTTAGTTATTGTAAACATGTCGTTTTCTTCTTTTTGAGCAAAAAGACATTATTTTGGACTCACAAGAGATATGACAAAAAGATTTAAAAAGAGAAAAGTTGTGTGAACATACGCATAAATATATATATACAAATTTATGCATAGTTTGGATCAACTATTCCAAAATATACATAAGCATGTTTTTTTTTTTGTGGTTTGAAATATGTCTATTCCAATAATCAGACTTAATTTACAATAACTATAGCTAACGGTGTTTTGTAAGATTTGGAACCTTATGACAAGATTGAATGTAAAAAGAAATATTTGGATATTAGTTGAACCAATTATTAAACTAATAATAACAATAATAAAAAGATGATAACTACGTTAACAGCGCGAAAACATATGTATATATATGTACACACACATTATCCATCCCAAATCTGCGTAAAGACGAAATATATATTGTATTGAATGTTTGAATGTCTGAACGATATTCGATTATGGAATTATACATGTAAATGTAATCCATATTAAATTAATATATTTGTGGTGACCATTGTAGCAATTAATATGGTTGGTTGCTATAAACAGGACCACAACTAAATAAATAACCATTGTAAGCAACATTGATTTGGGAAAGTAAATTTAATAGGGAAACAAAATAAAATGATTATAATTCTTAAGATTAATTAGGGAATTTAATTTAAATTGCATTTGGACATGAGATTAGGCTCAACTTGTGGTAGAAGTCTGCCTGGAACCGACCGCCAAATCCAGCATCCACAAGTGGTCAACTTAATGTGAGAGATCTGGTAAAGATATATATGTGTGTATGTATGTATATGTATATGTATAACAGACAATAAACAAATAAATAACTTAGTAATGTCTATTGGGGTACAACAAATAGATATTTCGGGACTGATAAAATAAGGATATCCATTGTGAATTAATATCCTAGGATAATTATGGTCGTTAGGCTCATGAATGACATTAACTATAAGCAATGGAAATAAAAAGGAAATTAAAAGTTAATTGTTGCATTAGGAAAGTATGACCATTATGGTTATAAAGGGCAATAAACATATGAACAGAAATAAATGAAGTAAAATGGGGGTTTATGGGTATCGATTGTTGTTTAAATTAATAAGTCCAGTAAGGAAAAATAATTAATCAATTATCCTAGGATAAGGATGATATGGCTTTCCTTAGTTATACAAATTAATATAAACTTATAAATAAAGTTAGAATTAGACTTGGTAGGTTAATGGTGTAAAACATTGTTAACCATAAGAACCCGTGACGATAATTAATCATATGTGTATGGTATTTTCGTGAAGAGAAACTAAACAGGAATAACTTAATAACGTAGCCCAATTTATCGCAATAAGGAAGAGCATTAAAGGCTAATGGGGTACGGACTTAATAATCTTTGCGTATAGTCCGCTTGCTTGGGTCTTAAGAGGCTTGGGTCGAGGAGTCCACCTGGGAGTAGGTCTTTCAGTCTATGGGTCTTAAATGGTGTGTGAGAGGCCTACCTAAGCATGGAAATTTAAAAATGTCAGATATGACTACCTATCCTATGGGAAGTAATAAGCGACTAAGGAGATTATCCAATAAGGTCGGTTAGATGGTATAACAAGCGATAAGATACCATCTCTCACCTTACACAGGTTAAGGGTATATGCATGAGTGATGGAAGCCTTAACTTGTAGGGCCCCATAGCTAGTGCCCTCTAGTTTATGTTAAACGTTGTACAAAATTATTGAGGAATATTAAGTGATCAATAGGTCCTCCTAGGGTCTTAAGTGATCAGGAGAATCCACCCTATCTATCATTAATAGTAAGGCATTAAATAATTAAGGATGCACGTGTGAATATATATAAAGAAACTCTACAATTAGGGGTCCACTCTCGATTAAATAACCAGCCATGTTCTGGTATAAAGGCTTCACAATTGTATGCGTAAACGTGCTATCTCGGTATCATATTTTTGGTATACTACCTTAGGAAGGGTAGTTAGAGTCGTGCATAAATATTTACAAGGTTCGGCTATAATCACTAACCATGGTAGGCATACATCTTGGGATGAATCAAACGAGATACATCTGTGTATTATAATATGTGTTGTACGTTTCATGTTCACCAGAATCTTGTTGTTCTATCCCCTCCTCATTACAACCTCCTAGGTTTATAGTGATGGTCGGGTTCTCACAAGTGTTTAGGTTTGGCTTTCAGTTCTCGTTCTCTCCCATTCTCGGTATTGGCAAGGTGATTTACTTTAAAAAGGTAGTTACTTGAGTTAATACACTAGTCTATCCTATTTTGTTTCCACTGTGAGTTTCTTTTACCGTACTCTGGTTGTGCTCATTTGTTTGTAAGTATCAGATTTACATGCTCCATGCTTAGATGTGTTCAAGTTTGATTTTTTGTTGAAATTTAGGCTCGGAAAAGTGTGGGTGTACATATTCCATCTCTGAGACACCATGGCCAAGAAATCCGACTTCCTTTTCCCAAAAATGGCATTTTGAGAATTTCTCCTTCAGCACATTGCTCCTTAATGTTTCCAAAACAATTTTCAAATGATGAGTATTCTCTTCTTTAGTTTTAGAATATATAAGGACGCCGTCAATAAAAACCAATACAAATTTATTCAACACTTCTCTAAATACTCTATTCATTAAATCCACAAAGTAGGTGGAGCATTGGTCAGCCCGAAAAGCATAACCATCCATTCGTAAAATGTATCGGTTCCCTTGAAAGCAGTTAAGTAAATGCGATCTCAGCAATTCTTAATTAATGGAAACCTGTACCTAAATCAATTTTAGAGAAGACTTTGGCTCCATTTTATTGGTCGAATAAGTCATCAATTGTCAGAAAATGATACTTATTCTTAGTACTTTGTTTATTCAAATCTCGATAATCTACACATAGATTTAATGCTCCATCTGACTTTGGAACAAATACCACTGCATAACCCCAATTTGAGCGACTTAGTTGAACAAGTCCATTCCATTTTCAAAAATTCTTGGGTTTGCTTCCTCAGCTCTTCCTTTTCTCTTGGAACCATCTTCCATTTTGGGTGCGCTACCGTTCTTGCATTTGGAATAAGATCAATTCTGAATTTGATTTCTCTATGCGGAAGGAGGCAACTACCTACTTCGAATACATCTTGAAAATCCTTAGCCACATGAATAGTTTAAAATTTTGATTCAGAGGAATCCAAGGAATATAGAAAGCTATCCCTTCTTGAACTAGGATTTTCATAAGGTATTTCTATGAAAGTTCTTACCTCTGTCCTACTAGTACTGTTCTTTTCACACAATCTAAAATAGCTTCATACTTGTTCATCCAAAGTAAAACGTCAAACCTAACAAAATCTAACATGTAAAGATCATAAGGAAATTGACGAAGAGAATAAGAAATAGCAACTTTCTTATAGTATAAACACATATTTGTGGATCCTCCTACAGGATTGGATTTGCAAAGTGGTTGTTTACATCATTTTTGTTTCAGTTTTCATTCTTTAACAATCTCCTTTGAAATAAAACTATGATATGGACCCATATCAAATAATATTTTAACTGGATGATCCTTAATAAAAATGCTTCCTTCTAATAATCCTTTTTTATTTTCTTCCTTTAAAGTTGAAGGATCATTCTCTGTTGCATATAATTCAGTCACTACTGCTTCTTCTTTAAAGGACATTACTTCTTCTGATGGTTAGAACACTCCGGAATCTTCTTGTTTAGCTTCATTGGTTCCTTACAGTTACTTGCATAATGTCCTTTCCTCAGACAGTTATAACAAGTATCTTTCTTCTGATAATTAGAACACTTCTTATTTTACTGAGTTTTTTCTTTGGCTTCATCTTACACTAGTTCACATAATGACCCTTGTTCTTGTAGAGGTAACAAGCAATTTCTAGAGTATTCTTTTCTTCTCTTTGCATCGGTTCTACTTATGCCTACTTTCTTTTTCCCATGGCTGCTATTGTTTTCATCTTTTTCCTCCAGTGGATTTTCTAATCCAAATCCGCATAACGATACCCCATGTCTACTAATTTTGCAAAAGAACCTTTTACATGGGCAGACATCCCTTCTTGATACTTCTCATCCATATCTCTAATGAATCTCTTGTTTTTCCTCAATGGCGAGTTAATCAATTCTGGCCAAAACGAGATTATTCGTTAAACTTCCTTATATATTCTTCAAAAGGATTACCATCCTGCTTCAAATCCATAAACCTTTGGCATAATCGAGACATTCCAGCTGGTGCTAAATATTGCTCCTCAAAAGCCTTCTTAAACTACTCCCATGATATTTCTTCTTTTGTCCTCTCATGAGTAATAATTTCCTACCATATTAAAGCTTCACCTTGAAGTTGCCATGATGCCAGAAGTAATTTTTGCTCCTCATCCAGTCTTAATCCTTTAAATATCTCTTTGCATGATCGAATCCACTCTTGTGCTTCAATAATAGATTCAATACCATTGAACTACTTTCCACCCAAACTGTTGAAGTTCTTGTCTAAAATTACCAAATCGAGTTGAGAATGAATTGGAATAGCTGGCTCTACTGTTACAGTGGGATTCTGACCATAAGGAGTGGTATTTACTTATCCTCTATCTTGTTTCCCTCTTCTTCTCATCTTCTACTATCTATATAGAATAAGAAAATGGTTTAGGCTTTCGAACGAGATATTTTAGGGATATGCAAATAGTTATATACATATAAAGAGGGATTTATTTTTATTTTTGTTTTAATTTATTAGGTCATTAATGTTTTCGTAAGGCATTACTAACCCTAATTCTAATGAGTTATATCCCATAGCTTTGCATAAAAAAAGCTCTGATAGCACGTTGTAACGACCTGTCTTTTTGACTGCTTTAAGTCGGTAATTAAACCAACTTGAAAGACAGATTGTTAGGGGTAATAACACATCAGAACAGTAACAAAACGAACTTGTATTATTCACATAATTTACATCATTTTACATTGATTTACCAGAGTACACATCAGGGTACAAAGCGTAATAACTACATCTATAGAGGGTCCAAAATTCTCCAGTCCAGCTCTAGCTCAAATCTAGTGTTGCTCCAAAATAGCTCCAATCTATAACAACTCAACTACTAGGCTGCTTATGTAGAAAATAAGGGGACCCAGAGTTTAGTGGGAAAAGAAATAAACTCCGAGTCAATCAGGGGACTGGTGTGAGAAACTTAAACAATTATAAGTAAGGTAAGTAATAAGACCATATCGTAGAAACACGGAACATGTTTTTCCCTTATGAATACCAGTACATAAAATTCGCAATGTTTTTTAGAAAATGAAGCTATCATAAGGCTCATCCCACATCAAATAATGCAAGCGCACACCTATGGGCGAGTTTTATCCTTATGATAACCAAAAATGCTTAATAAGTGAAAACTATTTACTATTATTATTAGTGCATAGTGTTGAAAATCATTTTTCAAATAAATGTATCAATCATAGCGAACATAATATCCCATCCTATTATGTTGACATATAGGTATATAACTAAAACCGTATGCGAACGTAGTGGAAAATTGGATGCCAACAATGAATAAGGTAAAGAGTCTCCCTTATCCGATGGGAACACCTCTAGAGGGATGTACCTATGTGAAAATAGCTCATGCTTTCTCGGCTACACAAGGTTGGACCATCTCTACATGCTGACTATGCTAGATGGTAGCATGAATATGACATTCCCTGGTCACAACCAACCTTTAACTGAATGCTCGTTTCCATAATCCACACAAAGTAGATTTCCATGTATGTGAATACCTGGGATCCATACCATGGTACAACTTTTTATCTAGAAGGGGATGACCATACCCTAATGGGAATAACCCGCATAGCCTTTCTACCATAATCATGTTTTAGGCCATTACCAGGTTGTGAGGCTTGACGAAGTCTCGTTACACAAAGCTATGCTTTACTGTGACAACCCGAATTCCGATAGACCGATTTTTTTTTTAATTCCAATCTATCGAAACTCGGATTGGTTTGCTCTGGTATCCTGCAGAAAAGACAGAGACATAAAATATGTCAGATCTCAGAAAATATCTCACAGCGGTATGGATAAAATATAATATAAATGAAGTTATAGCCTTACCGTATTAATAATACTGCCTAACCAGTATCCAAAGCTATGATGTCTCATGTATCTGCCACAAATCTAACCTGCGAGTATGTTATGAGGAGGGGGTCAAAACACAAGTTCTGGTGACTAGATTTAAACTATACACTTTGGATAATCCTACATATATCGTTCAACCATATTTTCTTATTTATTAGGTTACTTGGGTTAACAGCACTCAAGGCTTACACACACGTCGTACCCGTTTACTTCCCAGTGGATTAACCAAATACAATATATGTGTAGCTTCCCCCAATATTGATGTACACCCCCATGGTACCCCACTCGCACGGTCTCCAATGTAACACCATCAGAATATACACAGTCCCTCATCCTACATCGTAGTGACGTACGAATAGCAATATTACATTCCGCATATATCTATCATTACTATGCTACGTAATCATATTGACTGCCACCTTTGTTCGAATCAGACTCCATACCAGAGTAATGCCCTCAAGTCTACGATACACCACCTAGAGCAGATATGCATGTATCTAGAATGTCCCTTGTACGTATTGTTAATTATAGCTCGATGCCTTAATCGCATGTCCTCTAATGTGCACCGAGTTCTGTGGCAGGATGATACAAGAAACACGGAACTCGGTTGGAAGCTTTTTCATATCTGTACAGGCCCATCTTTTAAAAGACTCTATATACAGATATACCTAGGGTCTGTTTTCATGGTGGCTATGGCCCCACCTCAGCCCCTCCCTCAACTAGTAAAGACTACAAGAGCTAAGCGACTGTCCCTACGCAAACAATTTGAACATCCATGTGGCGTCTCCCCTTAACCCCTTATCTCGATAATGAAGGGAGGAATGGTATCTTGGATTTAGCTCTAGTCTTTCTGCATCCCACTGGCTGTCAATGACGGGTGTCCGACGGTCTACAATCCTTGTTGGTTGTGACCCTCTGCCTCCTCGTGAGGCAACCGCCGAGCCACCCTGGTGTCACCACGTCACAACATTCTGACTGCATAGCTACATCTGCAGTCAAGGCCTACCCACCTAGTAGTTACACGCAGACCCAACCTCTACGAGCACCGTCTAAGACATCTGTCACCGCATAGAGGACTACTAGGAGCACCTTACGTACCTCAGGAAGCCGCGTGCTTCCCCTTCCAGTCCTTTGGAGCCGTCAGAACAATCATATGAATGTGCACTCCCCTCGTGCCTTATAACACCTCGATGATCTACCCTGTTGGGTTATTCACTCTCAACCGTACGGACTGGTTTAAGCGCCTTACTTTAGCATATTGTTAGACCCTATGTCTAAAAATTCGTTTACGTGCTTGTCTCACCTCATCAGGTATCCAGTTAACTTGGTTATTCCAATTTATATTGAATTCTTATTTAATTACCAAGTTTCTCTTGCTTATTAATTTCAGTCATACAACTTAATCCATTTAAGTTTATTAATAAGCCCACAACATGTTATTCTCTAGATTGTGGCCCAAGGTCAATAATCCACAACCCCTTTATTGATTTCACCTTTACAATAACATGTTTTACTTAATATGTAATTAAGTATATCAATTTCACATGTTTTCTAATTAACATGTCACTTACCATTTATGATTAAATATAACTTATTCGATTTCATAAGTTTTCCTCATTCTTTCTCATTTAATCATAATTCCATTTTACATTATCAATACAACTTACCATTGTTTACTTATTAACTAAGGCTCATTAATAAGTTTCTCTACCCGTTCATTATAACCTATGTTATAATTTCATCTTGTCCCTAGGATAAGCCTAACCATTCTTATCAACGGGTTTTACACTTCCAAGCTTACAGATTACTTAATTTATAATTAAGTACAATATATTTCCCCCTTTTCTTAACTAGTTTCAAGTTTTCCCCATTACTGATTACTTAATTTATAATTAAGTGTCCCTTAACTCAATTCAACAGTTATCCCATTCCCTTACTAGATTATTATTACCTAAGTTATAATATTCACTTGTCCCTAGGACAAGTCTACCAATTATACAACATTTTCATTAATGCTATTTATTTATAATAGGTTAATACCATTCCCCTTTTAGACCATTTACTGTTGTAAACCATTATTCTTCATTCACTGTAATATACATTCCTTATTATATTAAGGAAAATACTTCATGCACCTTATCAGTTTGATAGAAGGAATCAATATTTTACTTTTATAACGTATTCCCATCTAAATCCGTTGTAGCAAGTAATTTCTTTACTTTTCTTTATTTACTGTGGCTTACTTGCAACAACGTTTTTAGAAATAGGCCATTTAGGGAAATACATCACTTTTCCTCCCTATCACACTAACTCGGTTCATTACATCCCTTCCTTTCTAATTTTTTGAGTTATAAATGTAATTACAATAATTTCCATTTATTGATATCTTGTTATAAACATATATATATATATATATATAAGCACTAAACCTCTCACATTAAGCCTACGCTTGTGGATGTTGGATTTGCCGGGCGGGTCCGGGCAGACTTCTACCACAAGTTGACTTAACCTCTTGTCTTAGCTCCATTACATGTTTTTAATTTTTCACTTAGGCCTCTCACATTAAATCAACAGTAGTGGCTGCTGGACATGTCGGTCGGGTCCGGGCAGTCTTCCACCACTAATGCAACCTAACCTCGTGCCATAAGTGCAGTTACAATTTCTAATTGTAATCCTAGGCATATTCATCTTCATTTATTCAATTCTATGTATATAATCGTACAACCATTCTAATTCACACAGGTAAGGTTTCTGGTATATAAATAGGATAAATAAATGTGTGATATGAACAGTGGTAGTTACTGCCAATATTTTTAACAAGTCTATAACATATAAACAATTCCAACATCTCAACTAATCTTATGTATGAATTTTCAACCATTTATGTTCATATCATATCGCACCTCCAAATTAAAGTCTCAAAACATAATATATGTTATGTTCCAAAATCTCATTTCAAATTATGCCCCAAATCCCAATATATGTCGCGTGTCTTCCTACATGTAATTAACTTTATTTAAAATAACATGTAGTTTTCCAATAGTGTATCATTTGCCCAATTCATAGGTTCATAAAATGGATCTATACAACGTATTCATTTTTCTTAAACATTCAAGTAAATGTACATCTCACCAGATTAACTAATTGAACATATTATCCGTTTTAGCATAGTAATGCTTTTCATCAAATTAAACCTTCCAATATGTTCATTATCGGGAATGCCAAACGATAGAGGTACTATTATTCAAAAAGTATATTTTAAACCCACTCACCTTTCATGCTTTCTCCAAATTTTTAGATCTGATCTGTTCTATCGTCCATGGTTTCCACTTTTCCCTTTAATTTGATTCACAACCTAACGACCATGGATTTATTATTTCAAGAAAAGAGAAGGGAAAGAGAAATAATTTAAATATATTGGTTCTTAGAAGTTTACCTTGCTTTCATGATTGGATTATCTTTTTATTAACATTGATTCTCTCTTTCAGATCTGAATTCATAATTCCCCTAGGCTAACATTTTAATTTTCAGAATAGATTTGAGAAGGGAGAGAGAGAGTAATGGCAACGTTCCAGCATAGTCATCGAATTATGAGGCTTAGGTCAGGTCTAGGGTCTTATTTATAGGTGTATGGAGCAAACATGACCCTTAGATTTTCCCAAAAGCCAACGAATCGTCAAAATATCGCAAAACCTTAATCTGCAAAAATCTACCGCGGGTGGGTAGGCCCACCCTTGAGGGGATTGACCTTGGTGTCTACCCACCCTTGAGGCAGTCGACCCTGGTGTCGACCTACCCTTGAGGGGGTCGACCCACCTGGGTGGGAAATCTGCCGCCTTCTAAAATTTTGAATTTTGAATCGATTTTCGAATTTATGGACCCATTTTTGAATTTTTGAACCTAATACATATATATAAATATTTCTTGCGCATATACAAACTTCAAACCTTTTTAGCTTCTTTATACGGTATCCGATTTATGCAAACCATGTATCGATTTTGACCAGAATTTTGAGATAGACGCAATGGCGCAGTCCGTTTTACTTAATTCTGAATATTTAATTAAGTTATTCTTATATTATTATCTTATGCTAAAAATACATGGTGTTACATTCTCCCACCCTTAGGAAATTTCGTCCCCGAAATTTGATAAGGATAAAATAAATTAACCCTTGCATAACATACATCCATCATGTATGCATCCAATTTTAGCAAACATTGTGCACTTGTGTAAAGTGAAATACAACATTATAATGCATGTATGCCTAAGCAGCACCTCCTGTGTGTATGCAAATTTTTCAAAAATCCTTTTTAAAATATGATGTTGACATCCTAAATATACTGGCAGTTCTATATGAATGCAATATTTTGAAAACAAAAATGCTTTTTCATCCAAATTTTCCCATACTCTAACTGAGTAAGAGCATAGTTCATCCAATTGTCGCATCCATAATCATACCGACCAACTTTATTTTTTAAATTTGAAAAAAATATAATTTTCTTAATTTGATTTCCTATGTTACAAAAAAGGTGGAAAACGAAAAATTTCACATCTTTCGTTTTTCTTTTATATACCTTTTTCCTACCGTACTTGGATTTTATGAAACTATTAAAAAGATTCTCCTATTTTCCTATCCAAGCACAGCCCACACAAGAGAATTTTCTTTTTTTACTGATTTTCTTTTTCATCTTATCTTGGAAAGTTTTATCTTTATCCATCTATTCTCATAATTTTCCATTTTTGTTGCTTTACTGAATTTTCTGTTTCCTTTTCAATTGTGCCTTTTCTCCTTTCTTAGCTTATTTAATTATCTGATCTTAGTTTAAATTTAAATAAGCTTCTAGTCTTTCAACTAAAATAGGAGAGCAAACACCCTACACAGCTAGTACTAAGGGCCAAGAATCTCGGGACTATTCCCCCTTCAGATAGAAAAGTCCAAACAATGGGATTTACGACAAGTTTAGGTGTTACCCTAACTACCCAACAAGAACAAAATAATGGAATGATCCCAACATGAGTGTAGTAACGGGTTTTACCCCTAACATGACAATTAGCAACAAAATCTAAACACTTACTTGCCCTTTACTATCTAGTAGTCACTACTAATTCTAGCTATGTACCAACAAATATTTCAAGCAACATCCTAGGCTCTCCAATGCTTATGCATTCTACGGGAACTCCCTATTATTCCAAGATGATTCTTGCTATTTACTTTATAGTCTCAAAACTTTTCCCGTCTTTCCTAGGCACTAACCCTTACCTACTTCATACTATTAAAACATGGTTTGGCCCTTTTCATTTAAATTTCTTTCCAAAATTAAAAGTGTCAAAACTTTATTTTCCTCGTGAAAACTTTCTTTTGCCAAACCAAAAAAAACATGCCGTATTAAAAAAATGTGGATCATCATTTTTTTTTCAAATCACAAAACTGGAGTAGATACAGACAACTATTTTCTCAATCGGGTTTATGACTTGTTCTTACCTATAAGGTCGGTTTAGTCTCTTACTACAAGGTGCCAACATCCACTCTATTCTTATTTTCTACAACTTATTTTGTCCACCCACAAAATTATCTTGTTAAAATTTATCAAAAAGGGTTACCTTAAGAATATAGATTTCAAATCTTTCTTTATTGAAAAATCTGGTATAACAAGAAAATTAGTGAGTTATACATGCTCTATAATATGCATCTTTTTACTGAGAGAATTTTACCTTAAAACTCAATATGTACCTCTTTACATATTTTAAAACTATAACTTTTAAGATTAAAACTTGAAAACACCATAAACCATTTTCCCAAAACTTTTATAATCTCAAGTCCTTAAAAGTTAATAATGGGGTTAGACTCAAAGCGGGTTTTCAATTTATTCTAGGCTTTCCTAGACACTCCCCAAGGTCAATTCTCTCAGCTATATATATATATATATATATTCCTAATCCATATTTCTCTTTTCAACCTTTTCCAATTTATAAGGTTTTTCAGCCCACTAACTCAAAATGCTAATCATATGGGATTCACTTTCCTTTCATACAAAGTATATTGTACAATATCCACCCGAATTACCTAAGGGTCTCAGATTTCCTTATTCATTCCTTTAGTGTACAAAACAAGCATCCCATTTCTTACCATATTATACTCTTTATGTTTAGTGGGTTCCTCTATGGATCTAGGTATATATATATAATATATATTTATATTTTTTTAAAATACAAATACATCCACTCACTATTTATATAGAAATCCTAAACCTAAGCTCTGATACCAGATGTGACAACCCGAATTCCGATAGACCGATATTTTTCTTAACTCCATTCTATCGAAACTCAGATTGGTTTGCTATGATATTCTGCAGAAAAGACAGAGACATAAAATTTGTTAGAGCTCAGAAAATATCTCACAATGGAATGGATAAAATATAATATAAATCAAGGTATAGCCTTACTGTATTAATAATACTGCCTAACCTGTATCCAAAGATATAATTTCTCATCTCTGCCACAAATCTAACCTGCGAGTATGTTATGAGGAGGGGGTTAGAACACAAGTTCTGGTGACTGGATTTAAACTATACACTTTGGATCCCTACATATCGTTCAATCATATTTTCTTATTATTAGGTTACTTGGGTTTACAGACTCAAGGCTTATACACACGTCATACCCGTTTACTTCCCGGTTGATTAACCTAATAGAGTATATATGTAGCTACCCCCAATATTGAGGTACGCCCCATGGAACCCCACTTGCACGGTCTCCAGCGTAACACCATAGTAATATATGCAGTCCCTCATCCTACGTCGTAGTGACGTACGGATAACAATATTACGTTTCACATATATCTATCATTACTATGCTACGTAATCATACTGCCAGCCACCTTTGTTCGAATTAGACTCCATACTGGAGAAATGCCCTCAGGTCTACGATACACCGCCCAGAGCATATATGCATGTATCTAGACTGTCCCTCATACGTACTGTTAATTGTAGCACGATGCTTCAATCGCACGTCCTCTAATGTGCATTGAGTTCCATGGCAGGGCGATACAAGACACACGGAACTCGATCGGGAGCTTTTCCACATCTGTACAGGCCCGTCTTTAAAGAGCCTTTATATATAGATATACCTAGGGTCTGTTTTCATGGTGGTTATTGCCCCACCTCGGTCCCTCCCTCAACTAGTAAAGACTACAAGAGCTAAGCGACTGCCCCTACGCAAACAACCTAAACATCCATGTGGTGTCTCCCCTCAACCCCTTACCCCGATAGTGAAGGGTGAAATGGTATCTTGGGTTTAGCTCTAGTCTTTCCGCATCCCACTAGCTACCGATGATGGGTGTCTAACGGTCTACTATCCTTGTCGGTCGTAACCCTCTGCCTCCTCATGAGGCAACCGCCGAACCACCCTGGTGTCACCACGTCATAGCATTCTGACTGCATAGCTACATCTGCAGTCAAGGCCCACCCACCTACTAGTTACGCGCGGACCCAACCTCTGCGAGCACAGCCCAAGACATTTGTCACCGCACAGAGGACTACTAGGAGAACCTTACGTACCTCAGGAAGTCGCGTGCTTCCCCTTCCAGTCCTTTAGAGCCATCAGAACAATCAGATGAATGTGTGCTCCCCTCGTGCCTTATAACACCTCGATGATCTGCCTCGTTGGGTTATTCACTGTCAACCATACAGACTGGTCTAAGCGCCTTACTTTAGCATATTATTAGACCCTATGTCTAGATATTCGTTTACGCGCTTGTCTCACCTCATCAGGTTTCCAGTTAACTTGGTTATTCCAATTCATGTTGAATCCTTATTCAATTACCAAGTTTCTCTTGCTTATTAATTTTAGTCATACAACTTAATCCATTTAAGTATATTAATAAGCCCACAACATGTTATTTTCTAGATTGTGGCCCAAGGTCGGTAATCCACAACCCCTTGTTGATTTCACCATTATAGTAACATGTTTTACTTTATATGTAATTAAGTTCATCCAATTCACATGTTTTCTAATTAACATGTCACTTACCTTTTATGAATAAATATAACTTATTTGATTTCATAAGTTTTCCTCATTCTTTCTCATTTAATCATAATTCCATTTTACATTGTCAATACAACTTACTATTGTTTACTTATTAACTAAGGCCCATTAATAAGATTCTCTACCCGTTTATTATAATCTATGTTATAATTTCCACTTTTCCTTAGGACAAACCTAACCATTCTTATCAACGGGTTTCAGACTCCCAAGCTTACAGATTACTTAATTTATAACTAAGTACAATATATTTTCCGCCCTTTTCTTAACTGGTTTCAAGTTTTCCCTTACTGATTACTTAATTTATAATTAAGTGTCCCTTAACTCAGTTCACCAGTTATACCATTCCCTTACAAGTTTATTATAACCTAAGTTATAATATTCACTTGTCCCTAGGACAAGTCTAACTATTGTACAACATTTTCATTAATGCTATTTATTTATAATAAGTTATTATCATTCCCCTTTTAAACCATTTGAATTTGTAAACCATTATTCTTCATTCACTTTAATATGCATCCTTATTATATTAAGGAAAATACTTCATGCACCTTATCAGTTTGATAGAAGGAATCAATGATTTATTTTCATAACGTATTCCCATCTAAATCCGTGGTAGCAAGTAATTTCTTTACTTTTCTTCATTTACTGTGGCTTAATTGCAACAACGTTTTCATAAATAGGTCATTTAGGTAAATACATCACTTTTCCTTCCTATCACACTAACTAAGTTCATTACATCCCTTCCTTTCTTATTTTTTGAGTTAGAAATTTAATTACCATAATTGCCATTTATTCATATCTTATTATATACATATATTTATATATATATATATATATAAGCACTAGACCTCTCACATTAAGCCTACACTTGTGGATGCTGGATTTGCCGGACAGGTCCAGGCAGACTTCTACCACAAGTTGACTTAACCTCGTGTCTTAGCACCATTACATGTTTTTAACTTTTCACATAGGCCTCTCACATTAGGTTCAACGTTAGTAGCTGCTGGACATGTCGGTCGAGTCCGAGCGGACTTCCGCCACTAATGCAACCTAATCTCGCGCCATAAATGCAGTTACAATTTCTAATTGTAATTCTAGTCATATTCATCTTCATTTATTCAATTCTATGTATATAATCATACAACCATTCTAATTCACACGGGTAAGGGTTCTGGTATATAAATGTTATATGAATAGTGGTAGTTACTGCCAATATTTTTAACAAGTCTATAAAATATAAACATTTCCAACATCTCAACTAATCTTATGTATGAATTTTCAACCATTTATGTTCATATCAGATTGCGCCTCCAAATAAAAGTTTCAAAACATAATATATGTTATGTTCCAAAATCCCATTTCAAATTATGCCCAAAATCCCAATATATGTCACGAGTCTTCCTACATGTAATTAAATTTATTTAAAATAACATGTAGTTTTCCAATAGTGTATCATTTAACCAATTCATAGGTTCATAAAATGGATCTATACAACGGTATTCATTTTTCTTAAACATTCATGTAAATGTACATCTCAACATATTAACTAATTGAACATATTATCCATTTTAGCATAGTAATGCATTTCATCAAATTAAACCTTTCAATATGTTCATTATGGGGAATGCCAAACGATAGAGGTACTATTAGTCAAAAAGTATATTTTCATCCACTCACCTTTCATGCTTTCCCCAAATTTTTGGATCCGATCTGTTTTGTCATCCATGGTTTCCCCTTTTCCCTTCAATTTGATTCACAACCTAACGACCATGGATTTATTATTTCATGAAAGAGAAGGGAAAGAGAAAGAATTTAAATAGATTGGTTCTTAGAAGTTTACCTTGCTTTCATGATTCGATATTCTTTTTATTAATGTTGATTCTCTCTTCCAGATGTGAATTCATAATTCTCCTTGGCTAACATTTTAATTTTCTGAATAGATTTGAGAAGGGAGAGAGAGAATGTGTTCCAAAGTAGCCATCGAATTATGAGGCTTAGGGTTAGGTCTAGGGTCTTATTTATAGGTGTATGGAGAAACCAGGGCCCTTAGATTTGCCCAAAAGCCATCTGAATCATCAAAATATCACAAAACCCTAATCTGCCAAAATCTGCTGCTGGTGGGTAGACCCACTCTTGAGGGAGCCGACCCTGGTGTCGACCCACCCTTGAGGGGGTCGACCCACCTAGGCGGGGAATCTGCCGCCTTCTGAAATTTTGAATTTTGAACCGATTTTCGAATTTCTGGACCCATTTTGAATTTCTGAACCTAATTCTTCTTACGCGTATACAAACTTCAAACCTTAATAACTTCTTTATACATTGTTCGATTTACGCAAACCAGGTGTCGATTTTGACAAGAATTTCGAGACGGATGCAATGGCGTGGTCCGTTTTACTAATTTTGAATATTTAATTAAGTTGTTCTTATTTTATTATCTTACACTAAAAATACGGGGTGTTACATTTACCCTAAAGCCATTTTTGATCATTTGTTGATCAAACACTTGGCATGCCACATTGTCATTTCATAACATATAATTGATAATTACTAACTATATCACCTTTGAGCTCACACATCTCAAAGAAGGGTGCTAAGCTAAGAGAACTTCTCTACCACCGAACAGAAATATGTGTAGTAAAGATCAATTAGTACATTACAAAATACAATGTCGGACACACATCCATACAAGTCCGTTCTGGGTCTGAACGAAACCAAAGATGCTTTATTCCTCATCCAATTAAGGAGAGAAGCCCCTGCAAATCCGAAAATTCTCCACGTACGTTCGGACCGCAGCTACAATATAGATAATAAATCTTAAGATGAAAGCTACCCACTTGAGACCATCAGCGAGTAGTCCTCCCGATGTGAAGGTTTATGGTCTTCATCACCGTCTTCAATATCCTCATTTGCTTTATTACATCATATTATTATTCAAAATAGTTTTCAGACATAAGTTCCGATCCTGGACTTTCTCAATAATAAGCGTCATTTTAAAACGATATGGATATATCAGATTATAATTAATTCTCAGCCCATCTTGACTTTTGAAACTTCCACTTATCCTTAAAAACCCTTCATTATACATTTGAAAAGGCTTTACAAGGTTTGGATGAAAATTATTAAGCAACATCGTTTCAAAAGCATTACTAAAAGCGTTACAAAAGGCTTATTTAACTATTTTGATAAAAATAACTTTAAAACTTTATGATTTTGAATCCAAATAACTTTGTACCAATTATTATGTATTACCAAAAAAAATCCATATTTTTAATAACTTTTGTAAAGCCTTTTCAGTCAATTTCCATATTTGGTCATTATACCGCACTACTGCGATTTTTATGGAAAACTGTTTTGGATATAACTTGAAAGTTATTCATCGAAATTTGAAAATTCCTTTTTCATTTGAAAACTATTGTTATAAGAAAGCAAACGTTTTTTTGCAAAGCCGATCAGTTTTTAAAATGACTGCAAACACTTTTATTATAACCAATAATAAATACAAATATTACGGGAGGTTGGCGGTTACCAACCTACTATATTCGATTTTTAAGGTGGACCATCCACCATTTTGGTTTTTAAGGTGGACTGACCACCGATATCCTAACTAAGTTACAATACAGAAGCTAGATACTACTTCTAGACTACAGATTACATCTCCACACATGGAGGATATACACATTGTCTAAACATAAGAAAGCTTCATATAGACAGTGCTACAGTTACATTAGGTTGAGTGTGCAGGATAGGTTCACCTAAAAGGACGACACAACTAAACCAACAATCATTTCTTGAGCACTACACCAAGGCCATGACACTCCTGCATTACATCAAAGCATAGCAAGGACATCCCTGCTATTTACATCCAAGAATATGACAAAAGCAAAATACATCGAACCATACAAAAATAACAAATACAACAGGGCCAATGGACAGTGCTAACTGACACACTGACCAACACCATGCTTTCATCTATGCACAGCATTCCGCTTGAGAACATGACCAATTTCTTCACATCCTACAAATAAGCACTCAAGAAAGAGTGACCCCAATTAGAACAAAAGGACATGAAGATGTTACATCACCTCAGAACTGCAGCAGAGCACTTACGACTCCACCACAAAACCAGGTAGAGCATTTCACATGAATCTGACATACAAATAGAGGCGAACAAAGAATGGAGAGCAAACACAACAAGAAAACAACCCCTAGACCCACCAAAGCCAAGGACGTCGTGTAAGGGAAAACTATTATGTTGCCATTTAACAAAACGCAATGCTAGGCCTTTGACATTTGCAAACGAACCACGAAATAAGCACAACCATGATGCCACGGTTACAGTCGAAGGAAAAAGGACAACACTAAATATCAGAGACATGATACATTCGAAGCAACAACTAAACAGTAGCTCTAGAGCAAACCCATTAGCAGAATGAAAACAGCCTCCAAGAAAATTTACCAGCAACGCAAATGTTCTATTCCTAGTCCATGACTTAATGAGTGGGCTAGGAACTGCCTACGGAAGCACGATCAAGGAAGCGGCCAACTCCAACTGGAAAGGCACTACAAGGGCCCAGGAGCATCACCAAACACTATACATGTGGAATAACTATTGCAGTCGAGGCCCACGGCTAGAAACAAGTGTACTTGACATGCAAAACCAATCGTAATTCTAGAGAAAAAAAGATATGACAGATCCAATAGCAAAGCTTCGGAAAACCCTATCTTGTTGAACCAGCAAACCCGCAAAGAAGCGCTCGGGAGCAACAGGAGAGGAAGTCGAATGTTGAAAATCCATATTTGCGAAGGAGATAAGTAGCAAGGAGATTACCATTGGTAGAGAGCTTAATTCGAAGGACACAAAAGAAAGTTAGGGAAAGAGAGTGGGTTGAAAAGGAAGTCTGAGAAGGGGTATACAAATGTAAAGGAATTGAATAGGAAAATGATGCGGAAGAAGAGAGGATAAAGGACCTAGTCCCCATGGCCATTTGAATGGAAACATTTTTCAAGGGAATCCGATTTAAAATGAATTTGTATACCAGTTTAAAGTCTACAGTCGAAATTCGCGAACTACCGCTATACGACAAGCTTTATTCTAACTGTAGTGACCCGAAAATCCGGTCCAATTTGAGCTGACTAAATAACACAAGTCCAACCCCAAATTGTACTAGAAATTCAAGAAACTAATAGAAAGAAGATAGAGGGTGAGAATAGATAAGGTAGAACTATTAGAATAGAAGAAGAAGAAGATCATCATCATCAGAGTAACACGAATCTCACAGCGGAACGAATAAAATATAACATAACTTTTGAAATACAAAGTTATAACTGTTTATACATACCATTTTCAGAGTACAACATATAACATCACAGCGGAATAAATAATAGCTATCGACTGCTGAAGCCTCCTGCTCCAAGCTCTCCAAGTGCATCTGTAAATCCCGACTACTTGACTGCCCGTACAAATTTAGGCACCCAAGAGTTTAGGGAAGACAAAACAAATAAACTCCGGGTCAGTCATGTGACTGGTGTGAGTAAACTCAAATCATTTAAACAGGTATACGATATCTCATAAGACCACGCCGTGAATACGGAACGGGTTTTTCCCTTATGAGAATCCAAACATCTTTGAAAAGCAATATCATTCTGATATTATGATAATGTCTAAATACAAATAGATATCAGTCTAGTAGAAACGCTTGCATCTCACGTTCTACATATATAGTATATAATCAAAACCGCAAGCACGTATTGGGTAATGGATTTCCAACTCTGACAAGGTATGGATCCACCTTCCGATCAGTGTACTCTAGGAACGATACACTGGAGTTCAACAAGAACATCTTGCTACTCAGCCACACATGACCGACCACTCATTTCGCTTGAGTGTATCGAATGTACATCACCAACGGTTGGGATCAGCAACCGTTTCCCGTATATATATGGGACAGCATTGATAGATTAAAAGAAGCAAATGAATATTCTCTAGATAGGTGATTATACACCCTACTTCGGTGCGACCGACTTAGCCATGCTGCCTGCCCGATTTTTGTCATTTACCAGATGTGAGGCTAGAAGCTACGCTAACTTTCCATTCATTTATAACACGATCACTTTGAATGCCACATTATCAGATCCGTTAATCATTAGTTGGATCTGCACAAATAGATTCTGGATATTATGCGAAGGGAATAAATCCGTTGGCCACCATATATATTTGTACAGTCCAACTCTTTCGATCATTGGAACTATTCTGTCAGACATTCGTCCATATACGTTCGTTCTGGGACTGAACGAAACCGAAGGCACTATTCTGTAAACAGGACAGCCCTTGCACTTTACTCCGTCTTCAATTTCTTCATCGTATTTGATCACAACGCTTATGTCGATACGGAGTGGTTCTTCGGATAATAATCCAACCGGTCTCTCCATATTAACAACGTAAAATGGTCAAAACTTCGATAGTCTGTGATTTAACTATCAAATGAAAATATGTCGGTGTACAAACAACGATCTTAATTCCAAATGGAATTATCGATCCAATCATCAATCATATATATATATATTCATATTTCCTTATTTTCTAAAACTAGAAAATATACATTTTCAACATTGGAAAACATTTCCAATCCTCATTTACGCATCACTATCATTCCACAACTATTAGTCCCTAACTGTAAACTAGTAAGAGAACAATTCTCTAAGTATAAACCCCGAAGGCCGAAACCAACATCAGATCAACACTCTGAAAACTATTCAACTTACTAATCTCTAGTCAGTTTCTAATTTTTGTTTAACTTCACTTCTTAATTTCTATATTCGATTAACCCCTTTTTATAAACTACGTTTGATTAACTCCTTTTGATAAACTACGTTTTCCGTTACAACTATTCCCCTTTTTTAACGTTTACTTACCGTTACAAATATTTCCTATTTACAACTTCTATTTACCGTTACAAATATTTCCTATTTACAACTTCTATTTACCGTTACAAATATTTCCTATTTACAACTTCTATTTACCGTTACAAATATTTCCTATTTACAACGGTTTATTTATCTTCTAAATAAATATTCCTTATTTCTATTTATTTTCTAAATAAATATTCTCCTTTTCAATTCTATTTATTTTCTAAATAAATATCCCTTTTATAAAACTCTATTTGTTTTATAAATAATTTCCTTTATTTCAATATACATTGAAATATTCCTTTTTACAACTCAGGGTTTCTTATGATATTTAAAATATCAAACAACGATGATCAATATCGTTCTAACATCCATAATCAATAACAGATTATAAATCCCAACATATATCACAATATATGAAAACAGTAAAATAATTGTTGAGGAACCCAGTCGGATTCCTCCAACCTGTCTCCCTGCATCCACAGATGTTACACAGTATGATATACATCATATTTCATTTTGAAATGAAATATCCTGTTGTACAGAACCATATTTGATTAACATTACATAGACTACTATAACTACGTTTTCAATCAAATCTATTTAACAGTCCAGTTTAACAATCAATCTACAGCAGTCAATAAATAAAGTACAATTTATATTAAAATACGAATTGAGGAGAGTTAGTGAGTTTTACTCACATTGCGCGTTAACCGTTAAATAACGATTTTCGTCTGCTGATTCAGACGGACAATTTATTTTGCCATAAATTGTAACGAGCTCCATTCCACTCCCGGTCAGCTTCATTGGGTAGTGTCCGTCCATATGATCCTAGAGGATCTTGTTTTCGTCTGATTTCAATAAAATCCGGCCCGGCTCCTTTCAACAAACCCACACCTTACTTAGCTTCTAAACCTTCTGCTCATACCCATTTGTTTTCCACTTATAATCCACTCCTTACTTCATATTAAAACTATACAGGCCGGAACCATTCTCCAAAACAGAACAGGTTAATTACTTCTTTTATACCCTAACATCTTTTCTTTAACACAAATTAGCCGAACAGTTGAGTTGAAACAAAACGCGGGTCAGCATTGCTCCAGATCTAAAGTATTACCTTTGACTCCTCCTTTGAAAATATGCGCCCAGACTTTGTTCCCCATATTGTTCGTTTTACTCACGGATTACACCTTGTTTCACTTCGTGCACCTTCATTTTGCCTTTAATTACTGCTTCCCAATGCCTGCTAACCTCTTCGTGTCCGTTCTTTGTTCCAGAAAATGGTCCATGCAAACCACCGCGTCACACAGCTGTTCGAACTCCAGAACGTACGTCGCCTTCAAACCTTGCTGGTCCACGTCTTCTGCTACTCCATGAAAACAGCAGTGTACCCCAAATGAATAGTTCTTCAAACGTATACCCTCCCCTTCGTGAAACTTCCGAACCCAAACACATCCACTCCCACACCCAAACTCACTTGCTCCAGCTACGCCGAGTGCCGCCCGTTCATCAATGACCGCCGACCTCTCACCGGAGTCTCCTCGTTAGCCTGCAGTCTTCCACGAAGCGCCATGAAAAATCAGCGAGCTAAAGAGAAATGGGTACGTTTGAGGTTGTATGGAAGGAGAACGAGAGAAAAGAAAGACGTGCGCCATTAATTTCAGAGAGAAGCGCAAATGAATGAAGGCTTTTTTCGAAGATCCAGAAAGAAGAGGAACCAAATGAAGTGTATTGCTCAGTACCGTATATATAGACTTCTATTCCTTCCTCGCTAAGGAATATCAATATTATATAGTATATAGGACATAACAGGTTTTGCAGATATTATTTAGTTTTGATGTTGACGGTATAGGCTGTCGGTTTGAGTATACAATAGTTAAATACTTGGTCATGAAGCTATTTAGGGGACATAGGTCTGTTGCGATGGTGACAATTCGATGCTTCTCAGACACGTTTTGCGATGGTGACAATTCATACTCGTATGTCGGTTGTCAGCGCGTTGAAGAAAACTTAACTCTGAAGCATATTATAGGCACTCAGTAGGGTCTGTCGGCTGTGAAGTTTCATTTCAAAGTTTAAGAAAAGTGTAGAGGATTTCTATATGTTTGGTTGACGGTAACACGTTGATTTGATTTTTATTTTGTCATTAAAACTCACGGCAATGTATTTTATTCAAGGACGTGCACTGTATTTGGCTTTGGAGCTAGGTTACTCCTGAAGGCTTGTATTACTTCATTCTTTTTATTTATATACTGCATACATTACTTACATATGAAGTAATGTGCAACGCTACCACATACGAGCTGCTAGGAACAGAAATAAAAATATTGTTGTGACCAGCAATGTGTCACCGTCCCAAAAATATAATAATACCGGTAGATGGACTCATATTGTGAAACCCCGAAATGTCGATATAGGGTGCCAAATACTTCAAATAAAAAGTTGTTTATTAAATTAATTAAAAATTACCATAAAATTCTAAAAATTAAATTATCACTATTTCCCAAAAGAACCTTGTTTAAATTCAAACCCGATCTCTAGTTTATCGAATAAACCGTTACGGTCGATAAACGATTCTATAGCGACTATTCCAAAATTTGATTTGGACATATCTCAAAATCTACACGACGAAATCTTGATTTTTCTCTTCCACTAGAAAGATATAATCCACCAGCTCCACACGTTTCTTGTTTCACAGAAATCCGATTTAAAACGAATCCTGTATATTCAGTTGAAGTTCGAATCGCCAATTTACGAACTGCAGCGCCATTTCGAGCTCGAATTATAATTATATTAAAATTCTACCTTCTAACGTCGACGATTAAATAATATATTCGTTATTTAAATAATTAAATAAGTTAATTATTACACCGTCAAATATCTGGGTCACTACACTAACCGTAATTTAAATCTATATTAAAAGTTAATCCAATTTACTTCAAAATAGTTTTGAAAACCTTTTAAAACATATATAAGACTATTTCAAAGCCATATTTTATAATTTCAACTTAAATTCAAATATTCATTTTTAATTATATTAGATTATTATTTAATTATTAAAATAATATATTATTTTTCAAAATTAATCTTTTGAAACCCAAACTTTTCAGAACATAAATTAAATATTATATAAACTATATGGAACAATCACTTTGAGTTAAAACACCTTCTATATAGCCAAATTAAACTTTAATTTTAAAATCGAATTCAATTTAAATATTTTAAACTTGAACACATCGTTTAACGTCAAAACCTTATTCAATAAAATTTCAACCTTCACAAAAGTTTTTCAAAATCACTTCAATTTCATTTCTATCAAATTCAGATATAAAATTCCAACTTTTATTTTTTTTCACTATATTTAAATGAATAAAATATTCAATTATATTACCTGATAAGCATGAGACTTAACCAATACCCAAATATCTCCATATAAGTGGGTGTAACATGTGCAGTACGAACTAGTATCACTACTAATAATCATTACAACATTCATAACATCCATTCATCTATCACATATCATATATCTCACAATATATATGTATAAAAATTTGGTAAGTAACGCTTACACTATAATTAACAGCTAATTAACTATCAATCCACATCCATCAATACAACAAACATAATAAACATAGATAAATACAAAGTTTCTCATCAAGGGTTCCACTCCACCAACCTTTATGGTATGACATCCTAGTTAACTGTTCTATCCTGAAACGACAATATTCCCTCTTCGACTTTTTTGTAAAATAAATAATAATTATTAAACCTTTTTTTATTCAAAAGAGGCTCGGCCTAGGTGGGATTAGGTGACTTGAGGAGGTGGCTTGAGGCCATGGGGTGTGGTGGAGCTAGGGGTCGAGAGATGGTGACTTGGTGGTGGTTTTAGTGCAAGAAAGAGGGGTGTTAGGGGCATGAGTTTGGTGGTAGGATGGGGGCCGAGGGTGGGTGTGTGGACGGGCGTGAGGTAGTGGTGGTCTAAGACATGGCTTATGGCGGAGATAGGAGGGGAGGAGGGCGATTTTGGGTGGTGGAAAAGATGGTGTTTTTGTCGGATTTTCAAGGAAAAGGGAGGGGTTTAGGGAGATCTAAACTTAAGGGTAGGAGGAGGGAGAGGAAGTGGAAAAGGAGGAGGGAATTAGACTAGGATGCCATGGCTTACAAGGTGAAGAAGAAGGTAGTAAAGGAAAGAGAGGAAGGAATGAAGTTTAAGGGAGGAAGGGTGGTGTTTTTATACTTGAAGTGGATGAATATGGCGATGGCAACTCATAAGATAAGTGTATATCATGCTGGAGTGGTGCATGCTTAAGAACTAGTGTCCTAACACTTGTAAAAATAAGGAGGAAGGTACATTCGGTAGCATTTTCCTTAAAATGCTATGGAAAACTATATGCAACACTTAATAAAATTATATTTTCAAGTTGTAAATTGATTATTTAACTTGCCAAAATTCTAGATCATTGCAACTTGTTACTCTTGACATGTCAGTAGTACGCAAATGCTTCTGTCGATCCTCTTAATGTCTCATCATCATTGTCAAGCATGAAAGTCAAACATTATCAAACAAGCGCAAACTACACTCTACAATATCAATCGAATTTGCTTCCGTTGTAGTTGCTTCTTAGCCTGCCTTCATACCTACATGTTAGGAGAGGAAGTGAGTGGTCTAGAAAGAGATGTAAGACCACAATTGTTTACAACTAAAATCTTTGGCACTCAAAATTGTTTACATGTCAAACCTTTAATGTTAATAACCATGCACTTAGGAACCCAAATTTATTCAATTCGTTTATTTATGTTCCTATTTCTATAGTTATTATAATTATGCTTAATGTCGCCATAATTCACACGTTGTGGTAAACGTGCTTCTTTCTCCAGTAGTAACTAGTCATTTCTTCATGAATTTATGCATTTTCAAATCCAAGTCATTTTTGTTATTCACAAAGAGTTGATTTTTTGAAAATATGTTAAAAGACTTTTCTTTAATGGAAAATTTTCTTAGGATCAACTCAAAATCATTGAGTTTGGATTTTAAAACATTATTCCCTTGTATTTGTTTAGAATAACAAATGATAGAATTATCACATTTTTAAAATCAATCTTTTAGGACCATGGTTTCATTTTCAAGCTCTGTAATTTTGGTCTTAACCTCAAGCATCTCAATTTCCAAAAGTTTGCATTTTTCATGTTGAACTTTTTTAAAATCCTACATTTTCTTTTTCTACATTGTGATTAATTCAAATAACTTGAGTTTGCTATTTTTCAAAATTATGTTACCATATTCAAAGGTTTTGAAAGTTCCTTTAATTTAAATCAATTCCTATTTTCTTCACATATTTTCCATATTTGGAGTTTTCAAAGATTTTCCAACTATTTTTACAAAGCATTATTCTTGCAAATCGGGTTAATTTTGTTTTTCTTCAAAATCAATATTCCATCTTCAAGATTATGAAATTGTTCATTAAGGCGAAGATAATCTTTTTCAAAATTCAAACATTTTCCACGATCATAAGTTTGAATTTTTTAATTTTCTCATGCTTTGTCTCAAATTAATTATTTCTCTGATGCAATTCAAACTTTTCAGATTTCAAATTCTTATTTTTCAGCTTTAGACTATCAACCTTTCCAGTTGATTCAATGATAACTAAGAAGTAAATCTTCGAACGAAAAATCACTTATCTCGTTATCTGTTGAGTCACCATCATCGTTGTCACCATCATCCAAATCGTCTTTTGTAAATCCTGTCAAGCAAAATTCTACTGGCACATCACCTTTGAGGAGTTCCTTGCCATTATTATTTTTTCTTCCAATTTTTGCATTGAGAATGTTCCAGATTTTCCGTATAGTCAAACAAGAAGAGATATTGTTGAATTTGAATTTATCAAGTGCAGAGATAAGAATATCCATAACGTCAATTTTAAGGGAAAGATATATAATCACATCTACCGTATTTAATCCATTTTCAGTTATATCCCAAATACAGAAATCAATAGATTTTAATAATTTTTCATCTTATATTTCCAACATGAATAATCTATCTTGTTAAAAGTAGGTGGACTGTAAATGAAATGACTCTCGCTCAATTTACTACAACTAAGAAAGACATTATATAAGTTTTTTTAATAAACCGCTCTGATACCATTTGGTAGGATCATGTAGTATACTCTAGATTGAGGGGTGAATAATGTATTTAAAATATTATGCAAATAAATGGATAAGCAAATAAACAGATAAGTAATGCAGAAAGGTAAATGCAAAAAGTGAAAAAAAGCAAACAAATATACTCAGTTTTGGTCACTAACCTATTAATGTTAACCTAATCTACTGACCCTTTACCTAAATAACTCTATCTAGACTTAAAACTGTGATATAGAATCCTCGAACTACAAACACATAGTTTACCTAGAAAATTTTAGATTTGAAAATAAAAATAAGTAGGAAAAAGAATAGCGCGGAGAAAGAAATGCTATAGAAATTCTTGAGATAATTTAATTGAAGTAATGAGCCTGGGAATTGAATTCTACTTTGAAAATAATTCAACTCCTTTTCATTTATACAATGTGTCTTCACTCCAAACCCTTCTTATTATCTCTTCACGAAATCAGTTCTCCGCCAAATCTTCGTTGATCAAAAATTTGATTTCCTCATATGAAAAAAACTAACTTCTCAACCATAATGATTGTTCGACATCGCGTGTGAAGCTCCACCCATAGTACAACTTCGATGTTGCTTGAAAGTATGCTATCGAGATTAGCTCTACCATTTAGAAGTAAGTCTTTATGTAGAGTTTATGTGTCGATAGGAAGATGTAGATCAGAAAATGTGCTTCGCTTAAGGTGACTGGACTTGCTTTTGTTTCGAGATGGACTTTACAATATTATGATCCTTACATTGGTTGCTGTTTGAGGGAGATGTTGTGGTCAGATATTGGAAATTCACCAAAGATGATTGCTTGTTGATCAGCTACTTTGGTTGATATGTATTGAAAAGTGGAGTATATGGTGGAAGACATCAATTGTAAAGAAATTTGTTTCTGTTTATAGAGAAAGTAAAGATTCATGCAGGGAGATACTGTTTAATTTTTTTTGTGAATTATTAAAAATTTGACTAAGTGTAAGAATGGCTCCTATATGTGAATAGTCCCACATCATGAGACTATATGAAAGAGGCAAGTATTTATACTTGTTTCTAAGAAATCATGTTGGGGCCTTGGGCTCTCAATACATGCTTTGTTGTCATGAGGGAGGCCATGCATCATGACCACTACACACGCGCGCGCGACCGCCCGGCCCGGCTCGGTTCGGGCTTGGGCTTGGGCCATGGCTTTGTGGTGTAAACACTTATATTTTTGGACCAGAAAAATCTGCATTTTTTGAACCATAATTTTAAATACAGAAAATATTCTGAGCCGACTTTAATTTGAAGCGGTAAACTTTTGACCTAGTATTTTAGCAGATTTATCCACTGCATAGTATTTTGTGTTCAGCCCTAATCCCCATCTATATATTACCTTCAGCTTTAGAAGAAAATAATATAACAAAAATACCATTTTCTTGCCTCCGCCATTAAAATCTTCTTACAGAAATTACGAGCAGTATTTTTAATCTCGAAAGTGCAGATCTAAACTGATTTGTTGTGCAAAGCAAATCAGTTATTATTTTCAGAAGCTGTTTTATCCTAGAGGCGGCGGCAAAAGTACGAACTGGTTTTGCACCACCGACCAGAATGCCGAATCGTCTTCAAGAAAGCGACCTAGTCCGTAACCTAGCCATTGTTTCCCAACAATTTGAAGACGATCATTGAAACAATGGCTGCAACCGAAAAAACACTAAACTACCGAATTCATACTTCCAAGCATTCAGCTTCTGAAGCTTCGTTCTCATCAGGGTGCAACAAGGCCGAATTAAATCCACTCGCTTCCGTTATAATCATTTTCGGAGGGCTGTAGCAGATGGAAAAGTACGCAAGCTCAAATTGGAAGGCAGATCCGAAATCTGAAAGAACCGCTAATGACAGGAGGTGGGCCATTTCGCGGATCTCAGATCATGACCGTTGCTGTGGGAATCACAATCGGTACTTTTTTAGTATAATGGATCTGTAGATTTATTTGCTGAAATTTTCCATTTTTTGCGTAAAATTATTTTGACCTTTTCTGGTAATTTGCAACAACCGAAAATGCTCGGATCGAGTATTGATACAACTAAACCATTTTAATAACATTTTTTATGTGGAAATTTAAACGGTAGATGCTATTAGTAGAAATTCCTTGGTGTTCATTGATAACTTGAAAATTATGACTTTCTAATTGTGTAAGTAACAAGAATGTGATATCTAATATCATAACAGCGTACATTATTACCCTTGTCTTAACTTCTAATCAGTACTAGTTGGTTAGTGCTGATACCATACTAAGATATGATATCAAGTCAAAATATTAGATGTGGTACGAACAGATAGAAATAGAACACCTTTGTTGCATACAAGTGAAAAGACAGAATATAGAACACCTTTGTTGTATACAAGTGAACAGATAGAATATAGAACACCTTTGTTGCACACGTGTGAATAACTTATGTTAGTATATAAGTTTATGTATATTTTTCTATAAGAAAAATATAAATTTTCAAACATATTAACATCTCAAGCAATAGTAAGCCTCTACAGCTAGTCAGTTGAGAATAGAATGGGAATCCATAAGGAAACCATAAAGGACAACAACAACCAACCAAAAAGAATGATTCTGAACAGTTGCTTCTATATTACAACTGTGGAAAAACAGATCATATGGCACGATAGTGTCAGAACAGGCTAAGTCTTGTACTGCAGGCTAACCTGACTGAGGAGCCTCTTACGGCTATGATTGATTCACCTTGTTGGTGGACAGAGGGTTAGTGGGTAGACAATGGTGTTTCTCGTCATGTCTGTTATGATCGTGATATATTCACAATATATACGGCTGCTGATGATCAGAAAGTGTTGTTGGGAGATCCTCACACCATTAAAACTGTAGAGATTGGTTATGTGAAAATAAAGCTTACAATTGGACAAACAGTGATTCTGAAATATGTGATGCATTTGACATGCTTAGATTCAAAAACTGAAATTGAGGAATAAGAAAAATTAAGAGAATTCATAGTGATAGAGGAACAGAATATAAATTTAGTTTATTCTGATCTTTTATAAATTACATGATATAGTACATGAGAGAACCGCACCGTATTCACTTGAAATGAATGGTAAAGCTGAAAAAAATAGAACCTTTTATCGATTTAGTAATTGCCATTTTTTGGTGCAACAAAACATTGATGGGGGATATTTTATTGACTGCATGCTATGTTCTGTTTATAATCCCTTAATCTAAGAATAAAATTTCACCTTATGAAATTTTAAAAGAATTATAAATCCAATGTGTCATACTTTAGAACTTGGGTTTGTTTAACATATGTTTGCGCTCCAAACCCTAAGATAATAAAATTGGCTAGTAGAGCATATGAATGCGTATTTATAGGCTATGTTATTAATAGAAAAGCATATAGTTTTTTTTTATGACCTAAATACACATAATATAATTGAAACAAATGGTGTTGATTGTTATGAAACAATTTTTTTTTAAAATTAAGGAATAGTGGGGGCATTTCTAGTATGCCTATTAGAACAGAATTTAATGAAAATTCTGAAGCTGAACCTAGAAGAAGTAAAAGAACGAGAGCCGTAAAAGACTTTGGTCCAGATTTTTGTGTTTTACTATAGAGGAGGATACCTTAAACCTCCTAGAGGCTTTATCTTATTGAGATGCCGATTTCTTGGCAAGAGGCTATAAATGATGAGATGAATTCTCTGGAATCCAATAAGACTTGGCATTTGGTAGATTTAATCCCGTTGTAAATCTATAGGCTGTAAATGGGTTCTTAAAAATTAAAACCTGATGGCACTATTGATAAATATAAAACACGATTAGTAGCTAAAGGTTATAAGTAAAAAGAAAATATAGGTTTCTTTGACACTTTTTCACCAGTAACTAGAATTACATTCGTTTGGGTATTAATCTCACTTGCTTCTTTTCATAATTTACTAGTACACCAAATGGATGTAAAAACCACATTTTTGAACGGTGAATTAGAAGAAGAAATTTATATGGACCATCCTGAAGGATTTGTAGTACATGGTCAAGAACATAAAGTATGCAAATTAGATAAATCATTATATGGTTTAAAACAAGCATCTAAACAATGGCATGAAAAATTTGATAACTTAATCACTTCACATGGTTTTAAAGTTAATGAAAGTGACAAATGCATTTATTACAAATCTGAGAATGACATTTGCACTATTATATATATGCCTTTATGTAGATGACCTACTCATCTTTAGGTCAAACATTCATGCCATAAATTCAGTCAAATCTTTATTAAGTGCCAATTTTAATATGAAAGATCTAGGTGAAGCGAGTGTAATCCCTGATATTAAGATTACTAGGTCAAAAAGGGGATTTTCTTTGGATCAATCCCATTAAACTGAGAAGACTCTAAAGAAATACAATTATCTTGACTGTAAACTTGCATGTACACCATATGATCCTAGTGTAAAGTTATTTAAGAACACCGGTGAGGGTGTAAGACAGTCTGATTATGCGAGTATCATTGGCAGCCTTCGGATGCCACTGATTGTATTAGACCTGACATTGCCTATGTCATGGGATTATTGTGCAAGTTTACCAGTAGATCTAGTATAGAGCATTAACATGCTATTGAGAGGGTCATAAGATACCTAAATTAAACTATGAATCTTGGATTACATTATGAAAAGTTTTCAGTTGTACTTGAAGGATATTCTGATACAGACTGAAATACTTTATCTGATGATTCTATTGCGACCAGTGGCTATATATTTAGCATTGTTGGAAGAACTTTTTTGTTTGAGAAATCTAAGAAACATAATATTTTGACTCAGTATACTATAGTGACTGAGATAATAGCACTAGTCACATCTAGTGAAGAAGCAGAGTACTAAAGAAATCTGCTACTTGAGATCCCATAAGGGAAAAACCGACACTAGTGGTGTAATTGATTGCGATAGTACCGCGGCTATTGCAAAAAGTATAGAACCGTTATTACAACGGTAAAAGACGACGTCGTAAGCACAATACTGTAAAAGAAGATCACATATATAGTGATGAATTTTTTTTGATGACTATTGAAAGAAGAATTATACCGATATTACATTGGTAAGAAATGACAGTCGTATGCACAGTATTATTAGAGAACATCACATATGAAGTGATGACAATTTGGCAGATCCTTTGACGAAAGGACTGACTAGAAAAAAGTCCTTAATAATTCTAAAAGAATGGGACTATTGCCGTTAGATAGTTGAGTCACGCACAATGGTAACCCGACCTAAATGACTGGAGATCCCAAGAAATAGGTTCAATGGTTAAAAACAAGTTGTGTAGTGATAGAAGTTGAACATGCTATTTAATAAACCAAGAAGCATGTATTCCTGAAGTGATTAGAGGATGAGTTGATAGAAACTCTTAATGAGATCTATACTGTATTTGGAGTGGAGTACCAACCTTCAGGAGTACTCTTGATAGACTCACCTATGTGAATGTGGAAATGTGGTCGTTTCCTATGGAGTTTTGGGCAAAACTTCTAGAGCGTTCACTAAACTAGGATAGACGTGCATGGCCATAAATGCACGGGCTTATTTGATTGCACTATAGAAAAGGTTGTGTGTGGTTTGATGTCAGGAATAGAGTTCAAGACTATGTGTCACTCCAGTAAAAACTGAATCTTATTCACTATGCAAAGGTTCAAGTCGAATGACACCTTTGTTTATGCACAATCTTATGTTTTTTTTAGAAACTGCTCGAAAATATTTTTAAAAATTCAAGTGGGGGATTGTTGGAATTTTTTTGTGAATAATTAAAATTTTGACTAAGTGTAAGAATGGCTCCTATATGTGAATAGTCCCACATCATGAGACTATATGAAAGAGGCAAGTATTTATACTTGTTTCTAAGAAATCATGTTGGGGCCTTGGGCTCCAATACATGCTTTGTTGTGAGGAGGGAGACCATGCATCATGACCACCACACACGCGCACGCGACCGACCGACTCGACTTGACCCGGCGCGACCCGGCCCAGCTCGGTTCGTGCTTGGGCTTGGGCTTAGGCCTGGGCCTTGGCTTTATGGTGTAAACACTTGTATTTTTGGACCAGAAAAATCTGCATTTTTTGAACCATATTTTTAAATACGGAAAATATTCTGAGCCGACTTTAATTTGAAGCGGTAAACTTTTGACCCGGTATTTTAGCAGATTTATCCACTGCACAGTATTTTGTTCAGCCCTAATCCCCATCTATATATTACCTTCAGCTTTAGACGAAAATAATATAACAAAAATACCATTTTCTTGCCTCCGCCATTAAAATCTTCATACAGAAATTATGAGCAGTATTTTTAATCTCGAAAGTGCAGATCTAAACTGATTTGTTGTGCAAAGCAAATCAGTTATTATTTTCAGAAGCTGTTTTATCCTAGAGGCGGCGGCGAAAGTACGAACTGGTTTTGCACCACCGACCAGATCGCCGAATCGTCTTTAAGAAAGCGACCTATTCCGTAACTCAGCCATTGTTTCCCAACAGATACAAATCTAGTGTTAGAGCATACTACATGATTGTGTATGCTACTGACTTATATTTGTTTCTCATCATATATGGAGCCTCAAATTGTGGATGTATACATTTCGTTGAATCAAAATAAACCTTTCCACAAACCTGTAAAAACACTACACTTGACGAACACATTAATATCAGAAAAGTTAATTGGAATATCTGATAATGTTAAGTTTATGACAATGATAAATACATATTATTTTCATAGTTAAAAGCAGTTATGTTTGAAATGTAATATACAAACATAATGAGATGTAGTGGATGACAATATAATCGTGCTTTTGTGATTTTAAACTATAAAACGCTCTAAAGGAACACCCAAACTTTATATATATATATATATATGTTATCATCGAATAAGATTTATTCTCCATGGTCCCAGTGGTATGAGCAATGTGCTTGGAACAGCTTGCTTCCCCATCTATCGTCGAAAGGTACATCTACCAAATTCAGTAACGTGAGGAGACATTTCAATGGTATTTCCAAATAAAAAATAAAAAATGAAGCTAGAAAACGATAGAAGGGCCGGATGTAGTTTTTATACGCGCATAGCTCCAGACGTTGATTTAATTAGCTTCTCTGTTAGATGCTGATTTAATTATCATCCTCCATTAGACGTTGAGTAATCAATGCCCAGTAGGAGGGCATTGATTAAATCATCGCTCATAACAGGGCGTTGATATTGGGTCGCACATTGAATATTCAAAGCGCAATAATACGACCTTTAACATTCATGTCCTAATTGGAGACACTCTAAAATAAAATGGTTCAAACTAACGCTATTAGATTGCATTTAGTACCACTCTATCATTACTCTTTCTATTATTCCTAAATTAAAACATATTTTGAACCCATGCACCTAACTATCTATTAGCTTTTAGCAATATTTATGACTATTATGCTTTCACAATCTCGTGAGTCAATGCATGCTTCTTATAGGGTTTCACAATTTTTGGTTAAACCTAGTAAATTAACTAAATCGGTTTATTTCAATTAGTTTGATTTTGGTTTTCAAACTACATCGATTTCTATTTGACATGTAAAAGAAAATAAGTTCAGTTTTTCAATCTAACAAAATTTACCAAGTGTTTATTGTATTATAAAAATCACTTATATTATAAAGAAAAAATTCACTTTTAGTTCTGTTAAAAACCAGTCGAACTTAAACTTGTTGGTTCGGCTAAATTATAATTCTGTTGTTTTTATTTTGGTTTAACAATTACTGTTAGACCAACTAAACCAATGTCTGAATTCGTACGTTCTTAAATCTAGAGCGTTCGCAAACGAAGGTCGGTTGGGAACCAACTGACCCTAACAGGGGGTCAACACGTCAAATCCGGGTTGTTTTGTCAATCCTGGAGGTTGCCAAGCAACCCGGTTGGTTGCATGAGAGAAGGGCCTTAGCCGATTTTAAATAATCACGCTAAGGGGGGGAATTCCCATATAGTCGGCTGATTTAAAGTCGATTAAGGGGAAGACAATTCTTTTCGTTATCCCTTAATCGGTTTTAAATAAGTCGGTTAACGGCAATAAATACATATGTAATCGTTGTTCCTACCACACTCCATCCTCCTCCACCTTTCTTCTTCTACATATACTTCTAATTTTTCAATTCCTTAATACACAATTTTCTTTTATTCTTCTCAACTATCTAACTAATATTATGCTCATCACCTAGTTGTAATGTCAAAGAATAACAAAAAGAAAACTAAGATGCCATCTCAAAGCTATCAGAATCAATACGATTATCAACACGGCTAGCATGAATTTCCAACACAAACCTCCTATCAGCACAACCAACATTCCAATTTAGGTAATATACAAAACACTTCAAATTGTTATCTTCCACAACAAAACAAGAATTTGCACCATTCACAACAAAATTTAAATCATTACCAAAACGCCCAAGTTTTTGCCTACACCTAGAATCCCTCTTTTAAATAAAACTACAGTGATCAACACTACTCGTCTCCTAGCAGCCAACATCAATAAGGTTTTCCTAATACTTCCCCCAATAATTTAAGAAAGTTGAACTTTTTATATGGAGATAAAAGCAGCCAAAATGAGGAATTCCAAATTGATGTCAATGAAACCCCTGATTCGTGTACTAATCTCCCTCCTGCAAAGGGTCCCAAAATGGTAAAATGGTCACCTGATAAACAAGCTGAATTAGCCTTATGTTGGTTTGAATGTTCTGAAGACAATAAAAAAGGCATAAGTCAAACTAAAAGTTTATTTTGGAATCCAGTTTGGAAATTATTCAATGGACGAAGTCCTCCTAAGCCACCAAGATCCATTGACTCTTTGAAGCGGTCTTGGAAGAGAATCAATGCTAGTTTCCAACGTTGGAAAAAGATAATGGACGGACTGGATAGTAGAAAAGAAAGTGATGCAAACGGCATGGATTTGGTCCTAAAATTTAATAAGTTTTATGTGATTATGTTGTTATATGATATTTCGGCTTACGTTCATTCATGTTATGCAGCTTAACCATGCAAATGCAGTGTATATGTCTGAACATAACAACTAAAATTTCAACTTGTATAATTGCTACGATATACTTTCAAAGGAAGAAAAACAAAGCAAAGTGTGATAGAAACATTCAGCATTATGTTTATGCCTTTATGTCCTACTGAAGAAGTTAGCCCTAAAAGCGTAGATTCATATGTAGATATCCCTTTTACAACTAGTACAAGTGGTAGACCGGTGGGAAAATATAAAGCGAAGAAAAAGACCACCAAAGATTATAACCCATACTACGAACAACTAAATGGGCGTATGGCAGCTGTGGAAGAAGCAAATAATCTCTATATGGAAGCAAAGGAAGCAAAGAGAATTGAGAGATTAGACATAACACATGAAAAATAGCGAAGACATGAAGAGGTTCAACAAATGAGAATCAACAAATTGGAGTTACAAAACAGGGAGTTAGCTCGATAACAACTTGGAGATGATATTGCTCTTTCTGTGTCAACCCAAAAGACTAAATCTAGTACAAAGGATATTTATGGAAAAGAAAATTGAGGAGTGCCAAAGACGTAATGGGATGTAGCATGTGTTATTTTTGAGTCTGATGCATTTTCATTTTGCTTATGTGTTCTAGACCTTGGTGTTGTATTAGTTGTTTAATTCTATTGCATTAGGAGTTATAGTCTTAACTATTGATGGAAATCCGATTTGTAGCCATAATATTTATGTCATATCAAATTAAAACAGATCTAATGAAGCTTACATAACAGATAAAACTCGTACATACTGAAAGTAAAACATAGTAAATAAATCTTAAGTCAATACATTCATTTAGTAAATAACTATTGGTTTCCCATACGCTCCCAATATTACTCCATTATTTCTACTCATAAGTCTAGATGGGCATGTGGATCTCGAACGTCCTGAGTATGTTGCATGTATGCTGCAAATGTATTTGGGATAAAGTTTTTTTTCCTGAACTCCATTGCAACATTTGTTATAATTCCAAAGATGGAGTTCATATCCACCTCGTTCTTCTTTAACAATCATACTATGTAAAATAATACAATAGTACATGATATCATTTATAACTGCTTTATCGTGGTAGCATACTTCATTCCGTAATATATGAACCTACCTTGGAATACTCCAAATGCTCGTTCAATATCTTTCCTCGAACTCTCTTTCTGCTTGGTGAAAAAGGCTCCTTTTGCATTGTTTTGTCTTTTGTACACTTGCACGAGTGTTTTCCATTTTGGATAAATTCCATTTACAAGATAATATCCAACATAATTATCTTTGTCTCCTATTTTGTCATTGTATATGTCATTAAAGAAATATGACTGGTGTAAAACATTAATATCGTTCAGAGAACCAGGAACGTTAGAAAATGCCATATGTTACTACTGAAATTAGCATGAGACAAGCCGAAGGTGAAGGGATATCGGACCGTCGCAAGCACAAAAGAATAATTTGTAAGAAAAGACCATGCACAAGATAAATCCGAAAGCCTGAGGGAAGTACGGAATGGTAAGCAACCAGCACCATCATTAAAGAAAAACCTCAGATCCGATATGAAGAAATAGTACCAGTAGGGTGGTTCCGGCATAAAGGGTAACCAACAAGAAGTCATCCAAAACCAGATGCTGATGGAGAGAAAGACCAAGAATTCTACAACCGGAGACCTTGGAAGGACAAAAGGGCTATCGTCATTAACTTGCTTAATTAATGCAAATACATTGGGAGACGAGAGCATTATAAGCACAGGGTTCGAAACATAAGGAAATTGTCCGGAGCCAGCTACCGAGGCCCCGATTGGATGATCACTGAGAGGTTACTATAATAAACAACCAATAAAGCACCAGGAACACTCTTCCGAAAAGCCGGAGCACACTTCAGGGATCTACCGAAAGGCAAGCCAGAGCTTCTAAGAGAGACGAGCTATCCACACTAATCTACTTAGTGCTAATGCCGAAAGGGGTGGCGGATCCCATAACCATACACTCGAAGCAAGAAAGAAGGTTTCATGAAGAATTAATAACAAGACCAGAAGCCCATTACCAGAAGCCTAAAGTCTTTCCTAAAAGTTATTCATACCAACAGGTTTGGTATTGATACAAAGAAGATAAAGTAACAGCAGAGAAAGGCTCTAGGAACCGAGACCATCCTTCCGGGAGTCGAGACCGTCCTTCTAGGAGCCAAGAAAAGCATCTAAAAGCCATATCACACCCACCGGCAAAGCCAAAAGAGCGGCCGAGAGCAAAGCAACCGGAACCGAAAGAGGAAAAGCAGACGACACATGGCTTTTGCACCCGAAAAGGGCTTCTGCTGGCCCAATAGCAAAAGGGGCCCCGATTTATCTATAAATAAGACCCCAGGGGTCTCATTTTCGGGACGGAATTTCCATTTCCTAATCATGTTCTCTTTCTCTCAAGAGCAAAACCCTAATTTCCAAATCGAATTGGGGATTTCTTCAAATCTTGTAATATATCCGCATTGAATAAAAAGGAGAAGTCTGAGACTTAAAATTTCTCGATTTAATAATCATATTGTGTTTGTGATAAATATTCTGGGAGTTAAAGTTAACCTTTCTTATGAAAAAGTTAGTCGCAATTCCTTCATGGGTGGGAAAATCCTGGGTGAAACTATGGCTTTTCCCTTTTCGAACGGTCAATATGTGACTTAGCTCCTTCATAGTAAGCCTAATGCAACATAACCTCAGAAGGGAGCTTGCTATAAGCTTGTGGCTTGATAACGGACGCAACCAAGTCCCTTCTGGGCTGGTTCGATGCTAAAGTATCATATAAGTCAATAAGTGCTATAGCATGTAAAACAACCTGAGCATTGTGAAACATTAGCCTATTTCCTCTTAGCATAATGTATATTATTTTATCCTGAATCTAAAGGTGATTGTTGCATAAGAAACCATCCTCATTTAACTTGTAAATCCCTTCTCCCAAGGTTATTACTGACTCTGTAGTCTCGTAAGCATAATGCTTACCCCTTGATGGAAAAGTAACTAATCTTCAAATTTAAGGTCTTAAATGCCTAGGAAACGGTGGAGCTTGTTAAGCTCATTAATTCAAGATCGCATGTCATTGACCTTTAGAGTGATTTTCCATCAAACTTCTAAGTATATGCATTGTCAATCCTAGTTCAGGTGTTGGCGAAAAATATCGTTAACATTTTGGCGCTAGAAGGAGGGCTTGAACCTCTGATTCCATTGTTTTATTATAAACTAATTTTGGTAAATTCATTATTTCATGATTAGGAAAGGATGAAGTCAAAAAGGCTAGAGGAGCGAAATAAGGAGTTAGATCCTAATGTTACAAATTAGGAGAACGTGGAACCAATATTCAACCTGAATAATAACGAAGAAGGAGGAACTTTCAACCTAGTGCAGCCATCAAATGCAAATAGCATAGAGGAAAACACTACCAAGCTCGTAGCTTTAGAGAAGCAAGCCCAAGAAATGTAAGCTCAAATGAATGTCGATCATGCTAAAAGATCTTCGAGGCTTACTAAGTCCAGTCAAAGGGAAGTGGATGAATCTCCAAAGAGAAAAGCTCCCGTTTAACATTCTGAGGGAAGGGAGAGATTCAAAGTAGTTACCTCCAAGAAGAAAAGTTCCCTTCTGATAGGGGTGGATCATTAAGGAAATCAATGTAACTAAGAGAAATCTAGAAGCTCTACTTCTAAACATTATGATCCTATGAGGATGATTATGACAAAACAGACGCTTACCTCAAAGATATTGCTAGAAAAACCATTAAGGACCTATTGGGAAGCAAAGGGAAAAGAACCCAAGATGATAGGGTTAATGACAATGGAAGAGTAGCTCCTTTCACTGACGAAATCACGAGCACTATAATACCATCTAGGGTGAAAGTTCCAACCATGAAGTATCTCGGAACTACTGACCCTGATGATCATCTAATGGATTTCGACAACCAAATGGATCTCTATAATGCTTTAGGGGACATCAGATGCAGAATTTTTCCAGTAACCCTTCAGGAAGCAGCGACTAAATGGTATTGTCGGTATAGAGAGAAAACCATCTACTCACGGAAACAGTTTGCCTATGAATTTTCCGCATAGTTTTGCATATGTAAAGATCCAACAGTTGATTACACAGTCATTGCTAATATCAAGCAAAGGAAAGGAGAGTCCTTAGGTAATTTCTTGAAAAGATTTAATGTAGAAGCACTAAAGGCAAAAGATATGAATTATTGTGACAAGATAATTGTTGTGCATTCGGGGTTGATCAAGAACATACCCTTCTGGAAAGAGCTACACATTCATGGATGTAAAGACCTACAGGACTTCCACTTTCAAGCTGACAAGTTCACACGTATGGATGAATTGTACTTCACAAAGAAGAAGTTAGGTCTTCGAGGGGAAGGAGAAAAGTCGAGCTTCGGTAGAAAGCCTCAAAGTGGAAGGTTTGGTTTGTACGATAATTAGCAAAGGCCAAGATGGGAGGATTCTAATTCTAACTCAGTCACTTTGAGAAAGCCCATATCCTTTGTATATGATGTGGCCAAAGAAAGGGTCAATAACTTCCTCGTCTCGTTCAAAGCCAAGAATTGCCCTGAACCCCATGTTGGCAGAAAGTATTGTGAATATCACAAGACAAACGGACCCAAAACTGATGAATATAAGGTTTTGGATGGGATTATTCAAAAGCTTATCAGCGAGGGACATCTGAAAGGGTTTGTTCTAAACAAGCAGCCATCTATCCAGCATGCAAATGGATAGCAAAAGGTTTCAGTCAACGCAGTAGAAGCCACTTTGGAGGAATGTCATCTAGACTTGGGTCCACCAATAAACCAAATCAATGTGATCCATAGCGGGCTACACCTACTGGAGATTTTCCAAGAGCTAGAAATCGATACGTAAAGGAAGCTCGCGAAGGAATATTCTCCTTCCGAGAGGAACCGTCATTGAGGAATGCCCCTTACACTCTTAGGATGCATAACGTGGTGATTTCTCCGAAGGAGATGAAGAAAGGGGTCCATCATCCACACAATGACCCTCTCATAATAACAGCTCAGATTGGGCTTTCTGCTGTTGCCAAAATCCCTGTTGATACTAGGAGTGCAGTCAATGTCATATTTAGAAATGCTTTTGATCAGATGAGAATTTCTGAGGAAAAGTTAGAACCAAGCAACGAGCCAATCTTCGGCTTTAACAGCAACAGATCAACTCCAGTAGGACAGATCAACCTCCTGATCCAAGTTGGGTTGTCTCTGCTCCACCGAACCTTTGAAACTCTTTTTGTCATGATCGACCAACCATCCCACTACAATGCCTTCTTTGGTTGACCTGCTCTGGAGGAAATGAATGCTTTTGTCTCTTCCAAATACCTTGTGCTAAAGTTCTTGACAAAACAAGGATGCGGTACCATCAGGGGGAACAATTTGGTTCCCCTGAATTGTATTTCACAACAATTGACAAATACAAAAGGGAGTATTCTTCGTACTTTGATTCCTCTACCATTTTTCAACCTTCGGATAACGGATTCTTACATCCAATATTCGAAGCTAAAACAAAAATCAATAAAACTGACATACGTATGAATGGTAGGTACGCTTCTTTGAGACGAAAAAGGAAGAGAGTCGATGAAGTCAATTTGGCAGAGGAAGAGGAAAATGTAACGGATTTGGATTCTCGAGGGGATACTAAAAGGAAAAACCAATAGAGGATTTGGAGTAAGTAAACGTTGATCTAAAGGATAAGGCCAAAGTTATCAAGATAGGGAAAAAGTTGATAGAACCTTTAAAGGATGACCTAGTCCAGTTCTTATAGCTCAACAAGGATGTTTACGCTTAGACTCATTCAGACATGGTTGGAGTCAGTCCCTCTATCATGAGCCATGCATTAAACATCAATCCTTCTATGCTCCTAGTTCGACGAAAGAAGAGGCATTACAACAGAGACCGGTCAAAAGCTTTGAAAGAGGAAGTTAAAAGGTTCGAGACAAACATGTTCATCGGGAAGTTTTTTTTATCCCAAATGGCTAGCTAACCCTGTACTAGTAAAGAAGTCCAATAGGAAGTGGAGAACTTGTGTTGACTATTCAGACTTAAACAAGGCTTGCCCAAAGGATTGTTATCCCCTCCCGCGGACAGACTAGTTGGTTGATGCAACAAGCAGACATTAGTAACTTTCCCTTATGGATGCCTACTCGGGATACAGCCAGATTCTTATGCACAATCCCAATGATGAGCATACAAGTTTCATTACCGTTTAGGGAACACTTTGTTACAAAGTAATGCTATTCGAGTTGAAAAACGTTGGAGCAACATTCCAAAGGCTAGTTAATAGAATGTTCTAAGATCAGATAGGGCGCAACATGGAAGTATACATGGATGATACGCTAGTAAATTCTATCAAAGAGGAGAACCACCTGAAGGACCTAGAGGAGATGTTCAACATCTTGAGAGATTACCAAATGAAGTTAAACCCGCAAAAGTGTTCTTTCGGAGTCCAATCCGGAAAATTCCTAGGGCATGTGGTAAGTGAACATGGCATTGACGCTATCCCTGACCAAATCCAAGCCATGAAGGATATGGAAGAACTGAAAACAAGCAACAAGGTCATGAGCCTGAACGGAAAAGTAGCAGCCCTCAGTAGGTTCATTTCCAAGGATACTGACAAATGTGTCCATTTCTTTGATGTAATAAAGAAAAAGAAGAACTTTGAATGGAATGAAGAATGCAGAAAAGCCTTTCAAGAATTGAAAGATTACATGGGAAAACCCCCAATTTTATCCATCCCCGAGAAAGGAGAAGATTTGTACCTCTATATGGTATTCCACACCCAGTTTATTATGTTAATAGAAGATTAAAAGATGCAGAAACCGATATCCTGTAGTGGAAAAATTAGTGTATTGCCTAATACTTACAGCACAGAAGCTTAGGGTTATTTCCATGCACATCCAGTTAAGTTTTTGACTAATTTTTTACTCAGGAAATTTTTTAGCAAGTCGAAAACCTCAGGAAGGTTGGTAAAATGGGGAATTGAGCTTAGCCAGTATGGAGTTGAGTTTCAACCTTGAGCAGCGATCAAAGGATAAGCTCTCGCAGATTTCGTAAACGAATGCACAAACTTTATTACAGAACAATCAACCAAAGAGAACGAATAAAAGGCTAAGTGGAAATCATTCATATATGAGGCTTCAAACAAACAAGGAGCTGGGGCATGATACATAATAATTACCCCTGATGGGCACTGCTTGCACTATGCAATGAAGTTAGGGTTTTCAGCTACCAACAATGTGGCCGAATACAAATAAATGATGGAAGAATTGAACCTAGCACTACAGTTACAGATACCTCAAATAGAGATCTTTAGTGATTCACAATTAATGGTAAATTAGATAAAGCAAACCTATCAAACCAAAGATGCTCGACGGGCCCTATATGTAAAAAGGATACTAAAGATGCTTTCTTAGTTTAAGGACTTCTCGATACATCAAATCCCAAGAGGGGAGAACACCCAATCCGATTCACTAGCCAAACAAGCCAGCTCCCGAGGAGCACCCGAAACTCAAATAATCCCTATAGGATACCAAGGAAGACACAACATTGAGAATGAAGAGCCCGAATAGAAAAGAATTGTTGGTCCTAACTAGATCCAAACTTCAAAAAAGGGAGAAGAAATAGATAAGGAGGTTGCTTTCGATAAGGAACCTTTTTCAAGAAACGAATTACCATTACGAAAATACCTAAATGGCTCTTATTGTAGATTACCTCCTGAATGGAGCTTTACCCCTTAGTAGGAAAGATGCAAGGAAAATAAGACGCCAAGCTCCCACGTTTGTGATTACAAATGGGATACTCTATAAGAAAGGGCACTCACTCCCCTACTTAAGAAGCGTAAGCTCTGAGAACGAGCTTAATTTGTTGAAAGAAGCACATGAAGGTTTGTGTGGGTACCATTCCAATGGGATTAAGCTAGCCAAGAAGCATATGCAACAAGGCTATTACCGGCCACAGATGGTTAACAAAGCAATAGAGTATGTCAAGAAATTCAAAAAATGTCAAAGGTATTCTAAGATACCCTAGCTACCTCCTATTGAATTAGCCACTATCTTAATCCCACTGCCATTCGATGTATGGGGAATAGATCTGATTGGACCCTGCCAGCCTCCAAGAGTGGAGTTAAGTATGTTGTGGTAGCTATCGATTACTTTAATAAATGGGTGGAAGCAAAACCCCTTCCAACAATCACATCCACAAAGGTGTTGAGATTCATGATAAAGAATATTATCACCCATTTTGGGATTCCTTACAAGATCATATCAGACAATGGAACATAATTCGAAAGCGAGGAATTCACTCGATTTTGTGATAAGAATGGAATTATCAAAAGATTTTCTTCAGTAGCACAACCAAGGGCACATGGAGCCATCGAAGCTGCAAACAAAACCATAAAAACAATCCTCAAGAAATGACTAAATCAAGCTAAAGGAAATTGGGTAGAAGAATTATCCTTAGTGCCTTGGGCATATAGAACTTCCACCAAAACGGCAACATGGCATACTCCATTTGCTTTAGAATACAGGTGCGAAGCCATGCTTCCAATCGAGGTTGAAATCCCTTCACATAGGAGGATAGCCTACACATTAGATCCTAATCAAGAGTTAAAGAAGGAATCCTTAGACCTAATACAAGGATTTAGAGACAAGACTACAATTAGAATGGCCGAATACCAAAGGAGAATCACAAAGTACTACAACTCAAGGGTTAAAACTAGAACCTTCACAAAAGGAGATTTGGTCTTACGAAGAGCAATGGCCAACACAAAGAACCAATCGGTTGGTCCACTTGGCCCAAATTGGGAGGGACCATTAGTCATTCATCAAGAATTCATACCTGTGACATATAGACTTTGCAAACCAAATGGCGACCTCATTTTAAGAATGTGGAACTCAGAAAACTTAAACCCTACTTTTGTAACAACCAGAAATTTTAGCGATATAAATTAATTATTAGAATTTAAAAAATAGGAATTTCTTCAAATGATAGAATTTGTCCACAAAACTTTAACCAATGCGTTCATCTCGGAATTTTGTTCAACTTTCATGTTTGGAGTTTCGCGAACTTAGTCCGTCTGAAAAAGTTACGGGAGAAATACGAAAATGGACGGAAAATAAATAAACCAGAATTTATAATTATAATCTAGCTTATTTTACCTAGCCGACCTGGGAAATTTGAATCCCAAGCGGTTAACCGTAGGGGTTGGCTGCGGTCGACTGCCACAGTGGACCTACTGGGCATCGGACTGCCCAGTGGCGGCTAAGTTTTGAAAGGTTAGGTTAAAATATTTATATAACGAATAGACGAATATAACTTAAAACTAATCCAATGGTTCTAGGCCATTACCAACCCTATAAATAAAGGGGTAAGACCTCATTCTTTTTCCACATAAATTTGCAGAGGCAGTGGAGATTTGTCATTTTCCTCCCTTTCCAAACCTAATTTCTAAAATAGAAATATATTCATACATAACAAATCAAATTCAATTCATATGGAATTGAGAGGATAAGCAGATCTGATGGAAAAGAATGCAAAGTGACGCTCGAAATCATATTCTCCCCTCTCTTCATATTTCCTTACATCCCTACAGATTTGGAATTTCCCCCTTTCCAGATAAATTGTAGATGTATAAGAATTTGGGGATTGTAGGCCTAAAGGGTTTAAACTTTGGATGTGGAGGCTATAAGGTGAATGGAAAATTTATGAATATAGTTATAATAACTTATCTATTTCGTTTGAAGTATATCTATGTTTTTATGCCTATTCCCTATCAGATTTGTTCATTCGAATATTGTGAATTTATTGATAACCATCAGATCTAGTTTTTAAAATGGTTAAAACCTATGAATTGTAAGTTGCGGTTATGCTTAATATCAATTGTAGGATTTTTAAATTTGTTAACATATTCCAACAATTATGTTATGAAATATATTGCAATTATGTGGTAAAATGTATTGTGGACATTGCATAACACTGTGGATCTGGAAATCAGCCCCATTAAATACCATGTCGATGTAGTTACATTATAGATCTTTAGTTCAGTGTTGAATATTAAAATATGTGAATTTGGGTAATAAGATGAAATTGGTAAATTATATGATTGTGATATTAAAAGAATTATGTCTATTTGTATTTCAATATTGTTGGGTTTTACCTTAATTTTTGTAAATGTGTCGTTTTCCTTCTTTTGCATAAAAAGACATTATTTTGAAACCACAAGAGGTGTGATAAAAAGATCAAAAAGGGAAAAGTGGTGCAAGTGTACATATGAATATAAATATATATATATACACACACATATTTGTGCGTAATTTGCATCAACTATTCCAAATTTTATATTTATATATATTTCTTATGATTTGGAAATATGTCAATTCCACAATTTAGGCATAATTTACAATTATTACGGCTAACGATCTTTTTGTAAGATTTGAAACCTTTTGACAAGATTGAATGCAAAAAGGGATGTTTGGATGTCAATTAAACCAAATCATTAAATTTAAAAGAATAAATAATTAAAGATATACATTGACCGCACGAAAACATAGAATATAAATATATACATACTATCCATCCAAGTCAGCGTAAAGCGGTAAATTGTACATTGTATTAAATCTTTGAAGGTTTGAAATGTTGAATGGTATTCATTTATGGAATCATATGTGTAAATTATATTCCATACTTAATGATTATATTTATGGGGACTTTTATAGCGATTAGTGTAATTGATTGCTATAAATGAGGCCAGAAATAAATAATTAACAATTGTAACCAATATTGATTGGGGAAAGTAAATATAATAGGATTATGGTTACAATTCCTATATTAATCAGGATAAATGTTGTACACCTCAAATTAGGAAAATTGAATTATAACCGCATTTAGACACGAGGTTAAGCTCAACTTGTGGTATAAGCCTGCCCGGAACCGACCGATAAATCCAACAACCACAGGTAGTTAGCTTAATGTGAGGGGTCTAATGCATAAATGTTATCGTATTATGGTATGAGGTTAAGTTTAACTTGTGGTAGAAGTCTTCCTGGAACCGATTGACAAATCCAACATCCACAAGTTGTCAACTTAATGTGAGAGGCTCGGTACATAAATATGTGTGTATATATATACATAACAGTCAAACAGTAAATAAATTAATAAAGGAATAAGAATAGAAATTTCCTATTGGGGTACAATAAATAGATATCTTGGGACTAATATATAGTTGCCTTAGGAAAATATGAATATTATGGTCATAAAGGGCAATAAAAAGGAAATAAAAGGAAATGGGCACCACAAGGGAATTTATGATTATTGTTTAAACACTAAGTCCAAATTAGGGTAGGTATCGAATTAATATCCTAGTGAAAAAGGGAATATAACCTTCCTTATTTATATTAATGAAAAAAGAAAATACAGTTAGACTTAGTAGGTTAATAGTGTAAAATATTATTAACCATGTAAACCCGTGATGAAAATGAATCGTGTAAGTATAGTATTTCCGTGTAGAGGGACTAAACGGGAATGAATTAATAACGTAGACCACCTTAACCCAAATAGGGAAATATATAGTAGGCGAATGTGGTACGAACCAATAACCTTTGCGTATAGTCCGCTTCTTGGGTCTTAAGCGGGTAGGGAGGAAGAGTCCACCTGGGAACAGGTCTTTCAATTTAGGGGTCTTAAATGGTGGGTGTATGTGGGCCTACCCAAACTTGGAAACTAAAACGTTAGATGTGGCTACCTATCCTGCGGGAAATAATAATCGACTAAGAGGGTTATCTAATAACAAACGATAAAATACCATATCTCACCTTATGCGGGGCATAGGTATACGCGTGAATGACGGAAGCCTTAACTAGTAGGGCTCGTAGCTAGTGCCCTCTAGTTCAAGTTAACATTAAGTAAATTATTGAGAAATAATAAGTGACTAATTGGTCCGCCAAGGGTCTTAAGAAATCAGGAAGTATCCACCCTTTCTATCATTGATAGTGAGGTAATAAATGATGAAGGGTAAGCAAATGAAAATATATGCATATAGAAACTCCGTAATTAAGGGTAAAATCTCGATATAGTAACCAGTTAAGCTCTGGTATAAAGGCTTCACAAAAATACATGTAAATATCCTATCTTGGTATTATGATTTGCGAATACTACTTTGGGAAGAGTAGTAAAGTCGTGCGTAAACATTTATAAGGTTAGGCTAGAATCACTAACCTTGTTAGGCATACAACAGCCAAACGGGGTACGTCTGTGTATTATATTTTATGTTGTACATTTCTTAGTCACCAGAACTTGTTGTTCTAACCCCTTCCTTATTACAACCTCCTAGGTTTCCTAGAGACGGTCGGATTATCGCGGATGTTTAAGTTTGGCTTTCGGTTCTCGTTATCTCTCATGCTCGGTATTGGCAAAGTGACTTACTTTGAAAAAGTTAGTTATTTGATTTAATACTAGTTTATCCTATTTTGTTTCTACTGTGAGTTATTTTATCGTACTCTGATTTTGTTCATGCTCATTTATTGTAGGTACCATATTTACACGCTCCATGCTTGGATGTGTTTGAGTTTCAATTTTTGTCGAAATTTGGATGTAGAAAAGTGTGGGGTGTTACATTTGGTATCAAAGATTAGGTTAAATGATTAGAGGAATTAGTTAAATTAGGACTCAAGTGAGAACGTAATTCGATTTTCTTTTCTGTTTTTCTTCATCTTTCTTACTGGACTTTAATATATTTCGACCACGAAATTTGTCATGGGCCTAATTATATAAAATGGGCTTTGAGCGACTAAGAGTTGAAATATGTTAAGTTCGGGTTTCTAGCCATTTCTGTCTTACCCTAAAGTACGTTGGCAATCTCATCGTAAAGAGCGTGAGGACGACATATGGTGGATTCCGTTGATTCGAGTTTGGAAACTGGAATAATATATATTAATATAAAAATCTAGCTACAATCGAGATAGTCATATTTCCCGGTTTGGTTTCATTGGTAGTTCCAGTTAAGGCCATTACTCTATCCAAAACAAAAAAAGATCCCACGTTAGTATGTCGTATCCATTTCGAAAATATAATTACGAGGTGTATCCATTTGTTACTTTGTTGGAACTTCGAATCTACCTTTGTTGAAATATTAAATTGAGTTCTTGGCCTTGTATTTGAGTAAATTTATTTTTAAAACTATTTAAGAAATAAGAATGGGTTTCAATGGTTTTAAAGTTGAAACATAAATAGTAATAATATAATGGATTTCTAAATACGAAACCATTAGTTTATAATAAATTCCATTTTTGGTAAAGTTTTAAAATTTTCTTCGAAAAGTCTAAGGAAAATCCTTCATCTTGATTTTTGGGGTATTTGATTTCGTGAATCATCTTTTTGTTGTTATCTAGGTAAGGGGAAAACCGATTTTAATTTATATTATGGATTTCTAGCTGAATTATTTTTGGAGTTCATTCATTCATTGTGTAGTCGTAGCATCGTTGTTGAGACTATAAATCCTTGGAGTTGGTTCAGACTTTAACTACGGTCTTTAAATACCGTGATGATGAGGATGATTATTTTTCGAATCACGTCAAATCTTAAAAGATAACGCGGGACGATTAATATTTTAATCTGGCCTAATAAGGCCAAGGTTTAAACTTTGTCCAAAGCTCATCTTATAGTTGACCGTTTAGTGTTATACTAGAAGTGTTAACTAGTTAATGAGTTTTGGTACAAATTGGACCTAGGACTCAACCCTAAATTTGTGTCCAAATTACCCCTTAACTTCCTTCTTACATCCTTCCTTCCTCATCTAGCCGAACCATTTCCTAATTCTTCTTTTCTTTCTTTATCATCGCCTCGCCTCCTCTTCGCGCTTGGTTGCACATCAGATCTTGCCTAACTAATAATCCAAAATCTATTTTTTTTTCTCTCCGACCATTCCTTGGCCTATAATACCTAGTTGTAATATTTGATCCTACTCACACCATTTAAGTCTCCTCTTTAGGTAGAGATCATCTGATTGGATCAGAATGAGAAAAAAGGTCTCACAATTTTAGAGCTAAGAAAATTTATCGAGGAAGTTGGACTTGCACCAGCCAGTTGCTTCGAGATCTTAAAATAGGCTGTTGTTTGTGCTGCATCCGCCTTTGTTATACCTTATTAGAATAGGTTCTTTCAAAGGCAATCGTCGTTTTGGAGATGAAGATTAAGCTATCATTTGGATGGTTTTTCTAATGAGAATCTCAGTGACATTTTAGAGGAATTCGTGTCTTATGTGGACTTGAGTAGTCTTTCGTTTGATTGGCGTTGGAAATTTTTGCAACAAATCTCTTTTTCTTAATGTCGGTTTTTGTGTTTGGGAATCTATGTTCAAACTTCCCATGATGACGTGTGACCTATTAGCACATCATATTATAAATGGGGAGTTAGGACTAGATTTGTCTCATGAAGCAGAAATTAATCTTTTCTTTAATCAGTGGCGTAACCATCATTTTGTGCCGCATCATATTTGATTCAGCTTGTTGTCCTTGTCAGTTGTCTCATGGAGATACTTTCTGTGAATTCACCTATCCATATTGTCTTTAGACAATATTAGGTGAATTTGCATGAGGAGCAGTTTTGTGGTAGGTTTCTTTTCTCATCATAAATTCTCTCTTAGTAGGGATGGTGATGTGGGAACCTCCAACAACACCAACAGTGTTTATAACACGAGATTGGGCATTTATGTTACCATGATATAGTTAATTAAAGATCATAAAAAATGTTTTGAACTCCAGCCGCGGAGCAAGACATCTCGTTTTTTATAGCCATTGTTTTGAGAGTTTTGGTGTTGTTTTGTCTTTGTCTTTATTGTTATCCCTTTCCAGCATTGGGTTCTTGGCTTGGTGGTGATTCATGCTTGTAACTATTCGTGTTGTTTAAATCGAATGACTTAGGTTAATGAGAATTCTATGATTAAAGATACTTATGTCATTCACGCATGCCTATTTGAAAGAAAAATCATTTTTGTATCTAAAATAACAATTACCCTAGAGCTGGAAAGAATAGAATTTTGTGTTGGGTAAATTTTAGCAAAAGGACCTGTTCTACGCCACGGGTATATAAATAAATAAATCACCGTTCCTTGTTAAAGATAAATTTATTGATTTCAGTTTTCGTATTTTTGGCATGACTGACTTCCTTTTTTCGCCAACATTGACCTGAATCGTTTAAGCTTCCGCAAATTACATTTTTGAAAGTTTTTGGCAAAACGTTGTTTCAAAAAAAGAAGACTTTTTATCATTTTCTTATTTTTATAGGAAAGTGAAACGGTTTTGAAATGAAAATTTCAAAATAAACATGACAAGTTTTTAAACGGAAATTTATTTTTGTAAAAAATCTCAATTTTTGGTCACATGAATAGCGTAAGAAGATTTTTGGATGCTTTGTGTGCATGTTTTAGCGGTGCAATAGGACCGACGATACGATAAAAACATTAACAACAACAAGGAAAATGCTATTTTGTCCTTGGGAACATTGTTTCCATACCTTGTCAGTGATGTGCAGTAATCAGCTGTGGCACGTTCACTAAAAAAACCTTTTGTAGCTATTCATTTATCAAGAAAAATTGAAAAACTCAAAGGAGAAAGAAATAATAGTAACTTGGCCTCGGGGATCTACCATTATATGCAAAATGATTGGCCATACAATCGCTATTCATAATGGAAAGGAACATTTACCTATTTATATAACAGATCATATGGTAGATCACAAATTGAGAGAATTCGCGCCGACTCTGACTTTCGCGAGACATGTGAGAAATGATATTAAATCTCGTCGTTAATTTGGAAAAAATAGATACTTATCATTCATTGGCGGGAGATAACCTTATGATAAAGAAAAAGAACTCAAAAGCTATTAATTAACTCATTTTACATTTTAGAGCTTGTTTTAAGCCTCCTTTACAGTCTACGGATGGAAATTTTTGGAGTATTTTGGGTAATTGTGGTGAAAATTCCACTATAGGGCGGGAAATGAAATATTTGTAAGCAAAAAAAATGTTAAAGTTCTCCGCTTTAATTTCCTTTTTCTGTTTTAGGAGAAATTAAATAGGAAACAATTATACTATGTGACGTTTTGGATCGTAGGGTTTCGTTGATTGCTTCACACTTTTATTCGTAATTATGTGAAGGTAACGGATGAAAAAGAATTTTAAAAATTTCCATTCATATAGAACTGCCAATATAATTAAGATGTCTGCATCATGTTTTCAAAAGTATTTCAAAGGTTTAATGCAAACATATACATGGATCCGACTAGAATCATCTTGCATGCATATTTTATGGTCGAATTGCATTAGGTACACCATGCATATACACACATGGTTGCAAAGTGGATGTACACAAACTGATTGTGTAGAATAGGACTATAAGCGTCAGAATTTCAGGACGAAATTCCTTTTAAGGAGGGAAAAACGTAACAACCCGAAATTTTGGCGATATAAATAAATTATTAGAATTTAAAAATAGGAATTTCTATAAATGATGGAATTTGGCCATGAACTTTAACCAATGCGTTCGTATCAGAATTCAGGTCAACTTTCATGTTTAGAGTTTCGTGAACGGAGTCCGTATGAAAAAGTTACGGGCGAAATACAAAAATGGACGAAAAATAATTAAACCAGAATTTATAATTATACTCTACCTTATTTGACCAAGCTGACCTGGGCAATTTGATGCCCAGGCGGTCGACCTACTGGGCATCAAACTGCCCGGTGGCGACTAGGTTTTGGGAGGTTAGGTTAAAATATTTATATAACGAATGGACGAATATAACTTAAAACTAATCCAACGGTTCTAGGCCATTTCCACCCTTATAAATAAAAGGGTAAGGCCACATTCTTTTTCCACATAAATATGAAGACAGTGAGGCAGCGGAGCTCTGCCATTTTCCTCCCTCTCCAAACCTAATTTCTAAAATAAAATTATATTCATACATAACAAATCAAATCCAATTCATATGGAATTGAGAGGATAAGCAGATCTAATGGAAAAGAATGCAAAGTGACGCTACAAACCAAATTCTTCTCTCTTTTCATGTTTTCTTACATCTCTATAGATCTGGAATTTTCCCCTTTCCAGATAAATTTTAAATTTGTAAGAATTTGGAGATTGTAGGCCTAAAGGGTTCAAATTTTGGATTTGGAGGCTATAAGGTGAGTGGCAAATTTATGAATACAGTTATAATAACTTATCTATTTCATTTGAACTAGATCTATGTGTTTATGTCTATTCCCAACCATATCTATTCATTTGAATATTGTGAATTTACTGATAATCATCAGATCTGGTTATAAATACGGTTAAAACTTGTGAATTGTAAGTTGTGGTTATGCTTAATATTAATTGTAGGATTTTTAAATTTGTTCACACATATTCCTACAGTTATGTTTTGAAATATATTGCAATTATATAGTAAAATGTATTGTGGACATTGCATAACACTGTAGATCTGGAAATCGGTCCCATTAAACATCATGTAGATGTAGTTACATTCCAGGTCTTAAGTTCAGTGTTGAATATTAAAATATGTGAATTTGGGTAATACGATGAAATTGCTAAATTATGTGATTGTGATATTAAAAGAAATATGTCTGTTTGTATTCAATATTGTTGTGTTTTTGCTTAATTATTGTAAATGTGTCGTTTTCCTCCTTTTGCATAAAAATGCATTATTTTGAAACCACAAGAGGTGTGATAAAAAGATCAAAAAAGGAAAAGTGGTGCAAATGTACGTATATATACACACACATACATACATACATATATATATATGTGTGTGTGTGTGTGTGTGCATATGTGCGTAATTTGCATCAACTATTCCAAATTTTATATTTACATATATTTCTTGTGATTTGGGAATATGTCAATTCCTCAATTTAGGCATAATTTACAATTATTACTGCTAACGATCTTTTTGTAAGATTTGAAACCTTTTGACAAGATTGAATGCAAAAAGGAACGTTTGTTTGTCAACTATACCAAATCATTAAATTTAAAAGAATAGATAATAAAAGATAACTACGTTGACCACACAAAAACATAAAATATAAATGTATACATATTAACCGTCCAAACCAACGTAAAACGGTAAATTATACATTGTATTAAATGTTTTAGGGTTTGAAATGTTAAATGATATTTAGTTATGGAATCATACATGTAAATTATATTCCATTCTTAATGAATATATTTATGGTGATCGTTGTAGCAATTAGGGTAATTGATTATTATAAATGAGGCCATAAATAAATAACTAACAATTGTAACCGATGTTGATTAGGGAAATTAAATATAATAAGATAACGGTTGCAATTCCTAAATTAATTAGGATAAATGTTGTACACCCCAAATTAGGAAATTTGAATTATAATCGCATTTAGACACGAGGTTAAGCTCAACTTGTGGTATAAGCCTGCCCGGAATCGACCGGAAAATCCAACAACCATAGGTAGTCAGCTTAATGTGAGGGGTCTAATGTATAAATGTAATCGTATTAAGGCACAAGGTCAAGTTTAACTTGTGGTAGAAGTATGCTCGAAACCGACCGACAAATCCAACATCTACAAGTTGTCACCTTAATTTGAGAGGCCCGGTACGTGAATATATATGCACATGCACACATAACAGTCAACCAATAAATACGTTAATAAAGGAATAAGAATAGAAATTGCCTGTTGGGGTACAACAAATAGATAACTTGGAACTATTAAATAGTTGCCTCAGGAAAATATGACCGTTATGGTCATAAAGGGCTATAAAAAGGAAATAAAAGGAAATGGGCATCATAAGTTAATTTATGGTTGTCGTTTAAACACTAAGTCTAAATTAGGGAAGGTATCAAATAAATATCCTAGGGAAAAAGGAATATAACCATCCTTATTTATATTAATGAAAATACAGTTGGGCTTAGTAGGTTAATAGTGTAAAATATTATTAACTATATAAACCTGTGACGAAAATGAATTGCGTAAGTATATTATTTCCACGTAGAGGGACTAAACAGGAATTACTAAATAATGTAGCCTACCTTAACCCAAATAGGGAAAGGTATAGTAGTTTAATGGGGTACAAACCAATAACCTTTGCGTATAGTCTGCTTCCTGGGTCATAAGCGGCTAGGGTTGAAGAGTCCACCTGGAAATAGGTCTTTCAGTTTAGGGGCTTTAAATGTCAGGTGTGTATGGGCCTACCCAAACCTGGAAACTATAATGTTAGATATGGCTACCTATCTACGGGAAGTAATAAGTGACTAAGAGGGTTGTCTAATAAGGTCAGCTAGAAGGTATAACGAATGATAAAATACCATCTCTCACCTTATCTAGTTCATGTTAACATTAAGTAAATTATCGATAAATAATAAGTGACCAATCAGTCTTCCTAGGGTCTTAAGCGATCAGGAAGAATCCACCCTATCTATCATTGATAGTGAGTAATAAATGATGAAGGATAAGCGAATGAAAGTATATGGATATAGAAACTCTGTAATTAGGGGTTAAATCTCAATATAGTAACCAGTTAATCTCTGGTATAAAGTCTGCACAAAATACGTGAAAATGTTCTATCTTGGTATTATGATTTGTGAATACTACTTTGGGAAGAGTAGTGAAGTCGTGCGTAAACATTTACAATGTTAGACTCGATTACTAACCTTCTTAGGCATACAACTTAGGTTGAACCAAACGAGGTACATCTGTGTATTATAGTTTGTGTTTTACATTTCTTAGTTACTAGAACTTGTTGTTCTATCCGCTCTCCTCATTACAACCTCCCAGGTTTCCTAGAGAAGGTCGGGTTATCGTAAATGTTTAAATTTGGCTTTTGGTTCTCGTTCTCTCTCATGCTCGGTATTGGCAAAGTGAATTACTTTGAAAAGGGTAGTTACTTGAGTTAATACTAGTTTATCCTATTTTGTTTCTTCTTTAAGTTATTTTATTGTACTCTGATTTTGCTCATGCTCATTTATTGTAGATACCAAATTTACACGATCCATGTTTGGATGTGTTTGAGTTTCAATTTTTTCGAAATTTGGGCTCAAAAAAGTGCAGGGTGTTACAACTTTTCAACAGTAAATGAATAAAGAAAGGTCCCCTCCAAGAATACTCACACAACTAAGGGTATGGAAACCCTCTCAAAGTTCAAGGTAACCCAAGATAGGTCAAACCACAAACAGATAAAAAACCTTTATCACCGCCAACTTAGCTAGGGCAAGGCGCCGCCCGGAGGGGGTGATGTGCAAGCCTTTCTCCGCGCCCAAATCAGAAAGGGCCATGTTAAAGCATCAAAAGCGTAAGCCTTCAATCCACGCCAGAAATGGTCAGGACGGAGCGTCTACTTATCATATCTTGCCTCTGCTCGTAGAAAAGTACGCCCCGCCTCTGCTATAAACTAAGCATGTCCTACCTCTGCTCGCAGAAGAGCACGTCCTACCACTGCTTATGTTCCGCGTTACCCGCAGAAGGGAACGAAACCCCTTATCATCGCCTATGATGGCCAGGATAAGGCACCCATTGGAGGGGATGAAGTGTAAGCCTATCACCGCCAACGATGGTCAGGGTAGAGCATCAAGTAAGCCTTGATTCTGCGTCTACGATGACCCGGTCCAAGCTTCTAAGGCCATACAACGCCTACAATGGTCAGGATAAGGCACCTCCTGGAGGGACGTCGGGTAAGACCTTGGGCCCTGCTTGTGGATAAGCTAGCCAAGCGCACTAGAAGCACTGGCCCAGAGAGTGGCTAGCAAAGCACGTACATTCTCTGATTTGACAATCAAAATCCCGTGGAGTGGCTTAAAAAGCATGTACATCCTCTGTTTTTTTTCAAACCCAAGAGGAGGGTAACTTCTATTAGTACCATAAGTGGATTTCTGGTCTTCAATCTTTACTACCCGAATAAGGGTTGGTTCGGAACTTCTATTAGTACCAGAAGTGGATTTCTGGTCTTTAATTTTTACTACCCGAATAAGGGTTGGTTTGGGACTTCTATTAGTACCATAAGTGGATTTCTGGTCTTTAATCCTTAATACCTGAATAAGGTTTGGTTCGGGACTTCTATTAGTACCAGAAGTGGATTTCTATTCTTTAATCTTTACTACCCCAATAAGGGTTGGTTCTGGACTTCTATTAGTATCAGAAGTGAATTTCTGTTCTTTAATCCTTAATACCTGAATAAGGATTGGTTCGGGACTTCTGTTAGTACCAGAAGTGGATTTTTGGTCTTCAATCTTTACTACCCGAATAAGGGTTAGTTTGGAAATTCTATTAGTACCAGAAGTGGATTTTTGGTCTTCAATATTTAATACGCGAATAAGGGTTGGTTGGGGACTTCTATTTGTACCAGAAGTGTATTTTTAGCCTTTAATCCTTAATACCAAAATAAGGGTTAGTTCAGGACTTCTATTAGTACTAGAAGGGGCTTCTAATCTTCAATCTTTAATACCTTAACAGGGATTGGACCAGGACTTTCATTCATTTCTGAAAAGCGAAGTTATGGCTTTATATTATGGACACCTGAGTAGGGGTCATTTAGAGTTCCATTCTACATCCAGTAGCCCGCTATAGAGATGGTGTTATAAGCATATAATTATGGAATTCAATGTTAATGGTAATATCCATTCGCGGTTGGCAAACAAGAAGTTCCCCAAACTCTCTTCTTTATTTTCCAATAGAATATAAAGCATAAAAAAATATTGAACCGTAGATATAGGTCTAATATTTTGTTAGGGCTCAATCCCGAACAACGCCTTCTCCAATACTTATGCAAGTAATTATAAAAACTATGTAAAAACTAACACGAAATATCAGTTGCTGAAGTTCAGGCAGGAAAAATGCAGGGGAAAATCCAGAAAGGAAGTTTGGACTTGGAAAGTTGAAAATACCCCTTCAATAGGGGCAAATGTTACTACCAAAACAAGCATCGAGACAGGCTGACAATGAAGGGGTATCGGACCGTCACAAGCATAGAAGAATAATCCGTAAGCAAAGACCAGGCACATGATAAAACCGAAAGCCTAAGGAAGTACCCGGAATGGCAAGCAACCAACACCATCATCAAAGAAAAACCTCATATCCGATATGAAGAAAAAGTACCGGTAGGTGGTTCCAGCATAAAGGGTAATCAACAAGAAGTCATTCAAAACCAGAAGATGATGGAGAGAAAGACCAAGAATTCTACAATCGAGACCCAAAAGGACGAAAGGTCTATCGTCATTAACTTGCTTAATGCCGATACATTAGGAGACGAGAGCATCGAAAGCACATGATTCGAAACATAAGGAAATTGTCCGGGAGCCGGCTACCAAGACCCCGGTTGGATGATCACCGAGAGGCCACTCTAACAGACAACCAATAAAGCACCAGAAACACTCCTCTGGAAAGCCGGAGCATACTTCAAGGATCTACCAAAAGGCAAGCCAGAGCTTCTAAGAGAGATGAGCTATCCACACTAATGTACTTAGTGTTGATGATGACAAGGATGGCGGATCCCGTAACCATACACTTGAAGCAGGAAAGCAGGTTTCACGAAGAATTAATAAAAAGAACGGAATCCCATAATTGGAAGCCTAAAGCCTTTCCTAAAAGCTATCCATACGAATAGGCTTAATATTGATAAAAAGACGATAAGTAACAGCAGAGAAAGGCTCTAAAGACCAAGAACATCCTTCCAGGAGCTGAGACCATCCTTCCGCGAGCCGAGACCCACATCCTAAAAGCCATATCACACCCACCAGTAAAGCCAAAAGAGAGGCCGAGAGCAAATCAACCGGAACCGAAAGAGGAAAAGCGGTCGACACATAGCTATTGCACCTAAAAAGGCTTCTGCTAGCCTAATAGCAAAAGGGTCCCTGATTTGTCTATAAATAAGAACGTAGGGGTCTCATTTTCGGGACGGAGTTTTCATTTCTCAATCTTGTTCTCTTTCTCTCAAGAGAAAACCCTGATTTCCAAAACGAACTGGGGATTTCTTCAAATCTTGTAACATATCCGCAATGAATAAAAAGGAGAAGTCCGGGACTTAAACATTTCTCGATTTGATAATCATATTGTGTTTGTGATGATTAGTCAGGGAGTTAACACTAACCTGTGAAGACCCGCAACTTCCCCGTAAAGGAAAGCGTCGGATAGTTCGAGAACAAACCACAGCAGAACGCATACAGAAGAACATTTCATTGTATATTACAACAATGCATCAGATTATAAGAATATACAGAGTATAAATGAATATTACACAGAAATATCAGAGATTTAAATTACATTTAAATACATAGCAGCGGAAAATAATACAATACACAACTAGAAGTAGATATACGGATACAAAGCTTTCCGGATATCGTTCCAGCTGTAAACCAGGATCCTGTGAATATAAATCTGCAAAACCAAAACTACTAGCTGCCCGTGTCAAAATAGGGGCACCCAGAGTTTAGGTTAAAACAATAAACTCCAGGTCAGTCATGGGACTGGTGTGAGAACTAAAACAGCTAATCTTTATTTTCAAAGGTAAATCAAGGGACCACGCCGTATAACACGGAACGGGTTTCCTCCCAAGAATACCAGTGCATAAAACAAACAGCGCAATGCTAAATAAAGAAAAATGAAGCTGTTATAAGACCCAGGTCCCATCACACAATGCAACGCAGCCGAGGATAGGGTTTTCCCTTATAACAGCCAAAGAATGCTTGATACGTTTAAAACAAATCATTTGATACTATTATAAGTGCATAGTGTATAAAACAACTGCAAATCATAAGTATCAATCATAGGCGGCATGGGTACCATATATCATGTCGCCATATATAGGTTTACAAATAAAACCGCAAATGTCACGTATTTGGAAATTGGGTTTCCATCTATGAACCGAGGCTAGGGGCAAGATCCTCAACCGATTCGAGACTGCCTAGCCCGAGTCTCAGGATCAGAACGCATCGACCCTTGGAGCGACAGGGCCGGTCCACACGGAGTGGATTAAAAATGCCTGAGCACTACGTTTCGCCGCCCTTTGGGGCGTAAGCGAGCCAACTAAATGACTCCATCGGTTCGAGAACGACCGATCAATCCGAGGCGCCTCGCAACAGCAACAACCACATAAGTCAAACTCGTCAGGGCGTGTAAAACCACTGACGCCACTTCTAGCTAGGAGGAAACGCAGGCCCTCCCTGAGGTCCGTCTCCCGTTTTTGGTTCATACCTGGTGTGAAACACGCGAGGTAAACGTTACACAAAGCTACGCCACAAAGGCCGTGCTTTGATCATCACCACAAGACTTTGCTTTTCAACAGAAGCCTTGATCATTTGCATCTTAGCATGCCACACAGGCAAACCATCCTATGCAACCGATATCAGTCACACAGAATGAAATCCGATGTCAGACACACAGTCCATTTACAAGTCCGTTCTGGGTCTGAACGAAACCGGAGGCACCTAGTACCCCGCATATCCATCGATCTCCAAGTACGTCTGGACGATCACTAACTGTTTCCATCTTCTTGGGTGTACAGCCCAATCAAGATCATCAATAATTACCCAAACGACGTGAAGACCTCCGGTCTTCGACCATCGTCCTCATCTTCGACTTATCGTCGTATCAGTTACTCAGAATGGGTTAAACCCGGTCTTTCCGAATAACTCGCGTATATATTATAAAAGTGTTACACAAACACAACATACGCCTCATTCCAATTCATTAGTCACTAACCGTAAATTAATCAAGAGAATAATTCCCCAAATATTAACCCCGAAGGCCGAAACCAACATCAGATCAATATCCAGAAAACCATTCTGCTTGGCCAACCGACAGTTAGTTTCTAAATTTCACATTCAAATCTAATTAAAGATTTAACTATCGCCTGGAGCAAAACTGGTGATACTCCATTCTCGATCTTTTCAATCTAATTAAAGATTCATTAAAACTCCACTTAGTTTTAATCTGTGACTGGGTTAAAGAATCAGTGTCATTTAAAACACGGTTCACGATAAACCCAAAGTCACATCCCATTAATTATCGGGTTAAAGAACAAGTGTTATTTAAAACACTGTTCACGATAAACCCAAAAATCAATATCCATTCAATTCCAATTAAATATTATTTAATTGGTACACTTCATTAAATCTAAATCAAAAGATTTAATCTTTTCTCAGCTGGGTTCAAGAACAGTGTTAGTGAAGACACCATTCACGACAAACCCAAATCACATTCATTAATTATCGGGTTAAAGAACAAGTGTTATTTAAAACACTGTTCACGATAAACCCAAAAATCAATATCAATTCAATTCCAATTAAATATCATTTAATTGGTACACTTCATTAAATCTAAATAAAAAGATTTAATCATTTCTCAACTGGGTTCAAGAACAGTGTTAGTGAAGACACCATTCACGACAAACCCAAATCACATTCGATATTCAATACAAGGCTCTGAATAGAAAATATATCGGCTTATATTCAATATCAAATTCTACGACTAACAAATGTCGTATTGGAAATAACGATATAAATATATATATCTTTCAAATTTCCATAACAACACCTGTATAATCACGAATTCCAACATCGAAATATTCCGAAGACAATTTCGATTCAAATCCACTCCAATGCAATCATTGGAAATTTTGGTTATTTTTAAAACCCCTTTTAAATTCAATTTATTTATTTAAAAATAAATAGAATTATATTTCTAGTTCAAAACTAGTTCATTTCGATAAAAATCCATTTTTATCTTTTCAAATATGGAGTTTTTCATCCCAATTCTTTCTAAATCATTTCTTATGATTTTACACAAATTATTGCTATTTTTAATAATTTTATCGAGGCCCGTACAGTCGATTTCCATCAACGGCCATCGAACTGCACTTACAGCGACCTTTTTCGAATTTGATTTGGACATAATTCCAAATCCAACCGTTAGATTTCAAATTTCTAATATTCGTTAGAAAGCTCTTTTCGATACGAACCCAACGGTTCCGGTTTTAGGAGAATCCGACGGTCGGATCTCCCGTAATGTCCGTTTGAAATAAATGGTCGAAATTCGTGAACTGCCGCGGCGCGGCGCGTTCTATTCAGGCCATTATATTATATATAATATATATATAATATATACTTCGTCGATTTTTATTTAAAACGAATTATATAAATAGTTTTGAATTCGTTTCAAAAATCCATTTCAACTTCCATTTCAATTCAAAGCAAAATTGAATTCTTCTTTATAAATTCGTTTAAAAATTCATTTCTATTCAATTCGAATTTCAATTCAATTTGAATTCATTTCAATTCGCTTTCTATTCCATTTGAATTCGTTTTCAATTCAATTCATTTCGAAATCGTTTTTAATTCAATTCATTTCGAAATCGTTTTCAATTCATTTTGAATTCGTTTTCAATTCAATTCATTTCGAAATCGTTTTCAATTCAATTCATTTCGAAATCGTTTTCAATTAAATTCATTTCGAAATCGTTTTAAATTCAATTCATTTCGAAATCGGTTTCAATTCAATTCATTTCGAAATCGTTTTCAATTAAATTCATTTCGAAATCGTTTTAAAATCGATATAAATATCGTTCACGTCTAAATGGCGTCAATCTAATCAATACGGCTTCATAAATTTCTATTTTCAAATATTCTATTTCAAATATTTCTATTTCAAATATTTCTATTTCTAAACTGGAATGAGGCCCAATCAATTACCATATAAAGTTAATTATATGGATTTTCATACAACACATGTATATAAGAACATTGAAAATAATCAACCATCAACCAACGTGCACTACACTGTATAAGCATCAAATATAGATATCTAACGCTTATAACAGCCTGTCAATCAATCGATCGACATATTTAATCAATCAGGATGAGTGAAATTCATATTTCATCCCAACACCCGTGTGGGGTTTTCAAACAATCAAACACAGATTTTATTTGTGCAGTTGGGCGATGTGTAAAATTTATCGTCCCAATCAATGTCATTCAAATAAGTGTACATAAACAAACCATCTGGTTTGTAAATGAATATTTATTTATTCACTTCACTATTTTCATATTCACGTTAAAATTATATTTTTAACGATAAAACATTTTATTTCAACCTATGAATTTCTATTCAATTCATTTATTCAATAAAATGATATTTTTATTTTTCTAACATATTTTAGAAAATTTCGGCGGCATAACGGCACGATACTAGAAACGGGACAAGGCCTAGCCTTATCCCCGGTCTAGTGAAGGCCCACGCCATTCACACATCAATCAAATCACTTTCGTTATGCAAACCACAAAATTTGGAGTAAGAGTCTAACCTAGTCTTACTCCTTCGCCTTATAACGGCGCACGTCTAATCCTAACCAATTTATCGATTCGATTTTTCACACCACAAACCACATTCAAACCAATATCTCATTCAATCACCAAACATCCAAACAAACAAGTCCATGGTATGTGGACGGGTGTCGGGTGCTTCTAATAAGCACCGTCTGCATCCTAGTATATATATATATCTAGAAAAAGAGAATTAAGAGTGAGAAGTTCTCACTTTTAGCTATCCAACCATCTCGACTCTTCTTTTGCAGAAGTCTTCGTCGTTTCGCCTTTTTGTCACCTTCGTTGCTGCTTTCACTACATACGTAAAAATCACATTTTTACTTCGCTATTCAATATATAAAAATCGAATTTTTACTTCGATGTTCAATATATAAAAATTGAATTTTTACTTCGATGTTCAATATATAAAAATCGAATTTTTATTTCAAAGTTCAATATATAAAAATCGAATTTTTATTTCAACGTTCAATATATAAAAATCGAATTTTTATTTCAAAGTTCAATATATAAAAATCGAATTTTTATTTCTTCTACCCAATAAAAATTTCGCCTTTTCTATTTTAAAAATATGATCTTTCCTATTCTAAAAACCCGATCCTTTCAATTTTAAAGTTCAAACCTTTTTCTAAAAAAAATCAGTTTTTAAAATCTTATAAAATCAGTTTTTTCTTTTATTTTAAAATCAGTTTTAAAACTTAATAAAAAATCAGTTTTTGAACACTTATAAAAATCAGTTTTAAACACTTATAAAAACAGTTTTAAACATTTATAAAAACAGTTTTAAACATTTATAAAAACATTTTTAAACATTTATAAAAACATTTTTAAACACTATATAAAAAAAATCAGTTCAGTTTTATACTTTAAAAACGAAATCAGTTTTTATTTTAAAAAAATCGAAATCAGTTTTATTAATCCTAAAAAAAAAAAGTTTATTTTCTGTTAATGTAAAAATAAAAATAAAATAAACTGTTAAAATAAAATAAATGAAAAAAAAACTCACAGGGGGGGGGTCCTCTTGCGTCGAACTGAGCAGCAGGGGAGGGGGGGGGTCCTCTTGCGTCGAACTGAGCAGCAGGGGAGGGGGGGGGTCGCCTTGTTCGCGGTCGAGGTGGAAGAGGCGGGGGGGGTCGCCTTGTTTGCGGTCGAGGTGGAAGAGGCGGGGGGGGTCGCCTTGTTCGCGGTCGAGGTGGAAGAGGCGGGGGGGGGTCGCCTTGTTCGCGGTCGAGGTGGAAGAGGCGGGGGGGGTCGCCTTGTTCGCGGTCGAGGTGGAAGAGGCGGGGGGGGTCGCCTTGTTCGTCGGCGGCTCTTCCCCTTTTTTTTTCTTTTTTTTTTTTTTTATTTCAGAGCGATTGAAATATGAGGGGGTGGGGGCCAGAGGGGATATAGGGGAAGAAAGAAATTTTTTTTTTTTTTTTTTTTTTTAATTTAAATTTGTGCCAAAGGGTTGACTTTTACTTATGACCTCGAAACGAGGTCCACCGCCTGTCGCCCATAGCGTTTCACCCCCATTCCGAACACAATGGGATATGTATCGTAAGCTGATTTGATCGTTACAATCAGTTTCTGTTGAATTTACCTTTAAATCACTATATTGAATTTTAAACGCACATTCCAAATTACCGGGGTCACATACTAACTAGAAAAATTCCAGAAAAATATTTTCTAGCTTCGTATTGACGATACGGTCCTAATAAAACTAGTTTCGTCGAATTCTGAGACCGTTTGAAAAATGGCCAATTTCCAGTCGATTAAAATCAACTGAAACTGGTCAAACGCGTTTTCCTATGCCACGCTCACATATTGATTCGAAAAATTATGAAATTTGAAACCTAGCAATAACTTAACATCCCGGACCCAACAAAACTGGTTTCGTCGAAATCCGAGGTCGTTTGCAAAATGGCTATTTTTAAGGGCTTGAATTCCATAGCGACTATTCAGAATTTTCAACTGGACATATCTCTCAATTTTTAAAGTGAAATCTCAGTTTCCCAACTTCGTTGGAAAGATATCATCTATTAGATTCCATTATTTTTTGTTTCACTAAAATCCGGATTGTTTTGCACCCGGTACATTCAATTGAAGTTTGAAATCAAATTATCGAACTACCGCGCCATTTTCAATTCTATTTATAACTATATATAAATATTTATATTCTAACGACGACGTATATAAATATATTCGTTCGAATTCTATTTAAAATGAATTTCTCGTCGATTTTATTTAAAATAATTCATTTTAAATAATCAAAATTCGCTAAAATTGCCAAAATAAAAATTTCAAACTGGCCCAGATTTTCCGGGTTGTTACAATCTCCCCCACTTAAAACTTTTCGTCCCCGAAAAGGAACAAAGTCGAAAGTGGTTTGATTATTCAGCTCTACATTCGATCTGGCTTCCATTCTCTAACTTTTTAGTTTCTGAGAATTTTCAAAATTTCAAAAATTTGGCTAACACCCTAATTTTCGAAAAATTTCGCCATAACCTCCCCTGCAATGGGAGCATCGGGGAATTTCAAATAGCTTCCCCGGTCCTTCAGATCTCAAAAAGAAAAAGAAAAAGCCAAGCGGCTAGCCAATAGGCTCACAAAATCATCATCACCCAAACAAAACAGGAAATTATGTAGTAAACATGTACCTATTTGTCGGGCAAACAAATTTTATTCTCTGCTCTAGCCTCCTTGCTATGACCTGTTCAATATAAGCATATGTATATGCAAGCAAATGCGACCAATTTTCAATATAATCCTATATTTGGTTCAATTAGGCATAATGGTTCAAAATTAGCAAACAAATAAACAAACAACACAAACATCAATCAATTAGTGAATTTAACGTTTCAAATTCATAATTTTGATACATATACAAAAATCATGTTTTTGATGCCAATTCACAACAAAGTGTTCTAGCTATATAAGATTTGGTTCTCACACCAGTCTAATGGAAATATATAGATATCACACCTTCGAAACACGAATATAAATACTGATGATGTGGCCACATCATCAGAATTATCCCCGAGTGTCTAGAATGTGACTCTATATCTATCCAGTATATTAAAATTTCAAATACACGTGGATCAGACGTATACGCAAAATCTTTATATACTGGACTGTCCAACTCAATATAAAGAGATAATCAAATACGAATAATTGATTTAAATTTTCAAAACAAAAATTTGTTTTCACTTTCAAACTATACTCTTCCCACTCGTTCTAGGATACTACTGATCCTATCTCTAACGAGTCATTCCCTTGGATATTACTAATCCAATATCTGATGAATTCTTTCGTACGTTTCTAATGTGTCTTGTTCTCTAGCTTTGTAAACCAAAGCTCTGATACCAACTGTGAAGACCCGCAACTTCCCCGTAAAGGAAAGCGTCGGATAGTTCGAGAACAAACCACAGCAGAACGCATACAGAAGAACATTTCATTGTATATTACAACAATGCATCAGATTATAAGAATATACAGAGTATAAATGAATATTACACAGAAATATCAGAGATTTAAATTACATTTAAATACATAGCAGCGGAAAATAATACAATACACAACTAGAAGTAGATATACGGATACAAAGCTTTCCGGATATCGTTCCAGCTGTAAACCAGGATCCTGTGAATATAAATCTGCAAAACCAAAACTACTAGCTGCCCGTGTCAAAATAGGGGCACCCAGAGTTTAGGTTAAAACAATAAACTCCAGGTCAGTCATGGGACTGGTGTGAGAACTAAAACAGCTAATCTTTATTTTCAAAGGTAAATCAAGGGACCACGCCGTATAACACGGAACGGGTTTCCTCCCAAGAATACCAGTGCATAAAACAAACAGCGCAATGCTAAATAAAGAAAAATGAAGCTGTTATAAGACCCAGGTCCCATCACACAATGCAACGCAGCCGAGGATAGGGTTTTCCCTTATAACAGCCAAAGAATGCTTGATACGTTTAAAACAAATCATTTGATACTATTATAAGTGCATAGTGTATAAAACAACTGCAAATCATAAGTATCAATCATAGGCGGCATGGGTACCATATATCATGTCGCCATATATAGGTTTACAAATAAAACCGCAAATGTCACGTATTTGGAAATTGGGTTTCCATCTATGAACCGAGGCTAGGGGCAAGATCCTCAACCGATTCGAGACTGCCTAGCCCGAGTCTCAGGATCAGAACGCATCGACCCTTGGAGCGACAGGGCCGGTCCACACGGAGTGGATTAAAAATGCCTGAGCACTACGTTTCGCCGCCCTTTGGGGCGTAAGCGAGCCAACTAAATGACTCCATCGGTTCGAGAACGACCGATCAATCCGAGGCGCCTCGCAACAGCAACAACCACATAAGTCAAACTCGTCAGGGCGTGTAAAACCACTGACGCCACTTCTAGCTAGGAGGAAACGCAGGCCCTCCCTGAGGTCCGTCTCCCGTTTTTGGTTCATACCTGGTGTGAAACACGCGAGGTAAACGTTACACAAAGCTACGCCACAAAGGCCGTGCTTTGATCATCACCACAAGACTTTGCTTTTCAACAGAAGCCTTGATCATTTGCATCTTAGCATGCCACACAGGCAAACCATCCTATGCAACCGATATCAGTCACACAGAATGAAATCCGATGTCAGACACACAGTCCATTTACAAGTCCGTTCTGGGTCTGAACGAAACCGGAGGCACCTAGTACCCCGCATATCCATCGATCTCCAAGTACGTCTGGACGATCACTAACTGTTTCCATCTTCTTGGGTGTACAGCCCAATCAAGATCATCAGTAATTACCCAAACGACGTGAAGACCTCCGGTCTTCGACCATCGTCCTCATCTTCGACTTATCGTCGTATCAGTTACTCAGAATGGGTTAAACCCGGTCTTTCCGAATAACTCGCGTATATATTATAAAAGTGTTACACAAACACAACATACGCCTCATTCCAATTCATTAGTCACTAACCGTAAATTAATCAAGAGAATAATTCCCCAAATATTAACCCCGAAGGCCGAAACCAACATCAGATCAATATCCAGAAAACCATTCTGCTTGGCCAACCGACAGTTAGTTTCTAAATTTCACATTCAAATCTAATTAAAGATTTAACTATCGCCTGGAGCAAAACTGGTGATACTCCATTCTCGATCTTTTCAATCTAATTAAAGATTCATTAAAACTCCACTTAGTTTTAATCTGTGACTGGGTTAAAGAATCAGTGTCATTTAAAACACGGTTCACGATAAACCCAAAGTCACATCCCATTAATTATCGGGTTAAAGAACAAGTGTTATTTAAAACACTGTTCACGATAAACCCAAAAATCAATATCCATTCAATTCCAATTAAATATTATTTAATTGGTACACTTCATTAAATCTAAATCAAAAGATTTAATCTTTTCTCAGCTGGGTTCAAGAACAGTGTTAGTGAAGACACCATTCACGACAAACCCAAATCACATTCATTAATTATCGGGTTAAAGAACAAGTGTTATTTAAAACACTGTTCACGATAAACCCAAAAATCAATATCAATTCAATTCCAATTAAATATCATTTAATTGGTACACTTCATTAAATCTAAATAAAAAGATTTAATCATTTCTCAACTGGGTTCAAGAACAGTGTTAGTGAAGACACCATTCACGACAAACCCAAATCACATTCGATATTCAATACAAGGCTCTGAATAGAAAATATATCGGCTTATATTCAATATCAAATTCTACGACTAACAAATGTCGTATTGGAAATAACGATATAAATATATATATCTTTCAAATTTCCATAACAACACCTGTATAATCACGAATTCCAACATCGAAATATTCCGAAGACAATTTCGATTCAAATCCACTCCAATGCAATCATTGGAAATTTTGGTTATTTTTAAAACCCCTTTTAAATTCAATTTATTTATTTAAAAATAAATAGAATTATATTTCTAGTTCAAAACTAGTTCATTTCGATAAAAATCCATTTTTATCTTTTCAAATATGGAGTTTTTCATCCCAATTCTTTCTAAATCATTTCTTATGATTTTACACAAATTATTGCTATTTTTAATAATTTTATCGAGGCCCGTACAGTCGATTTCCATCAACGGCCATCGAACTGCACTTACAGCGACCTTTTTCGAATTTGATTTGGACATAATTCCAAATCCAACCGTTAGATTTCAAATTTCTAATATTCGTTAGAAAGCTCTTTTCGATACGAACCCAACGGTTCCGGTTTTAGGAGAATCCGACGGTCGGATCTCCCGTAATGTCCGTTTGAAATAAATGGTCGAAATTCGTGAACTGCCGCGGCGCGGCGCGTTCTATTCAGGCCATTATATTATATATAATATATATATAATATATACTTCGTCGATTTTTATTTAAAACGAATTATATAAATAGTTTTGAATTCGTTTCAAAAATCCATTTCAACTTCCATTTCAATTCAAAGCAAAATTGAATTCTTCTTTATAAATTCGTTTAAAAATTCATTTCTATTCAATTCGAATTTCAATTCAATTTGAATTCATTTCAATTCGCTTTCTATTCCATTTGAATTCGTTTTCAATTCAATTCATTTCGAAATCGTTTTTAATTCAATTCATTTCGAAATCGTTTTCAATTCATTTTGAATTCGTTTTCAATTCAATTCATTTCGAAATCGTTTTCAATTCAATTCATTTCGAAATCGTTTTCAATTAAATTCATTTCGAAATCGTTTTAAATTCAATTCATTTCGAAATCGGTTTCAATTCAATTCATTTCGAAATCGTTTTCAATTAAATTCATTTCGAAATCGTTTTAAAATCGATATAAATATCGTTCACGTCTAAATGGCGTCAATCTAATCAATACGGCTTCATAAATTTCTATTTTCAAATATTCTATTTCAAATATTTCTATTTCAAATATTTCTATTTCTAAACTGGAATGAGGCCCAATCAATTACCATATAAAGTTAATTATATGGATTTTCATACAACACATGTATATAAGAACATTGAAAATAATCAACCATCAACCAACGTGCACTACACTGTATAAGCATCAAATATAGATATCTAACGCTTATAACAGCCTGTCAATCAATCGATCGACATATTTAATCAATCAGGATGAGTGAAATTCATATTTCATCCCAACACCCGTGTGGGGTTTTCAAACAATCAAACACAGATTTTATTTGTGCAGTTGGGCGATGTGTAAAATTTATCGTCCCAATCAATGTCATTCAAATAAGTGTACATAAACAAACCATCTGGTTTGTAAATGAATATTTATTTATTCACTTCACTATTTTCATATTCACGTTAAAATTATATTTTTAACGATAAAACATTTTATTTCAACCTATGAATTTCTATTCAATTCATTTATTCAATAAAATGATATTTTTATTTTTCTAACATATTTTAGAAAATTTCGGCGGCATAACGGCACGATACTAGAAACGGGACAAGGCCTAGCCTTATCCCCGGTCTAGTGAAGGCCCACGCCATTCACACATCAATCAAATCACTTTCGTTATGCAAACCACAAAATTTGGAGTAAGAGTCTAACCTAGTCTTACTCCTTCGCCTTATAACGGCGCACGTCTAATCCTAACCAATTTATCGATTCGATTTTTCACACCACAAACCACATTCAAACCAATATCTCATTCAATCACCAAACATCCAAACAAACAAGTCCATGGTATGTGGACGGGTGTCGGGTGCTTCTAATAAGCACCGTCTGCATCCTAGTATATATATATATCTAGAAAAAGAGAATTAAGAGTGAGAAGTTCTCACTTTTAGCTATCCAACCATCTCGACTCTTCTTTTGCAGAAGTCTTCGTCGTTTCGCCTTTTTGTCACCTTCGTTGTTGCTTTCACTACATACGTAAAAATCACATTTTTACTTCGCTATTCAATATATAAAAATCGAATTTTTACTTCGATGTTCAATATATAAAAATCGAATTTTTACTTCGATGTTCAATATATAAAAATCGAATTTTTATTTCAAAGTTCAATATATAAAAATCGAATTTTTATTTCAACGTTCAATATATAAAAATCGAATTTTTATTTCAAAGTTCAATATATAAAAATCGAATTTTTATTTCTTCTACCCAATAAAAATTTCGCCTTTTCTATTTTAAAAATATGATCTTTCCTATTCTAAAAACCCGATCCTTTCAATTTTAAAGTTCAAACCTTTTTCTAAAAAAAATCAGTTTTTAAAATCTTATAAAATCAGTTTTTTCTTTTATTTTAAAATCAGTTTTAAAACTTAATAAAAAATCAGTTTTTGAACACTTATAAAAATCAGTTTTAAACACTTATAAAAACAGTTTTAAACATTTATAAAAACAGTTTTAAACATTTATAAAAACATTTTTAAACATTTATAAAAACATTTTTAAACACTATATAAAAAAAATCAGTTCAGTTTTATACTTTAAAAACGAAATCAGTTTTTATTTTAAAAAAATCGAAATCAGTTTTATTAATCCTAAAAAAAAAAAGTTTATTTTCTGTTAATGTAAAAATAAAAATAAAATAAACTGTTAAAATAAAATAAATGAAAAAAAAACTCACAGGGGGGGGTCCTCTTGCGTCGAACTGAGCAGCAGGGGAGGGGGGGGTCGCCTTGTTCGCGGTCGAGGTGGAAGAGGCGGGGGGGGGTCGCCTTGTTTGCGGTCGAGGTGGAAGAGGCGGGGGGGGGGTCGCCTTGTTCGCGGTCGAGGTGGAAGAGGCGGGGGGGGTCGCCTTGTTCGCGGTCGAGGTGGAAGAGGCGGGGGGGGGTCGCCTTGTTCGCGGTCGAGGTGGAAGAGGCGGGGGGGGGGGGGTCGCCTTGTTCGTCGGCGGCTCTTCCCCTTTTTTTTTTATTATTTCAGAGCGATTGAAATATGAGGGGGGGGGCCAGAGGGGATATAGGGGAAGAAAGAAATTTTTTTTTTTTTTTTTTTTAATTTAAATTTGTGCCAAAGGGTTGACTTTTACTTATGACCTCGAAACGAGGTCCACCGCCTGTCGCCCATAGCGTTTCACCCCCATTCCGAACACAATGGGATATGTATCGTAAGCTGATTTGATCGTTACAATCAGTTTCTGTTGAATTTACCTTTAAATCACTATATTGAATTTTAAACGCACATTCCAAATTACCGGGGTCACATACTAACTAGAAAAATTCCAGAAAAATATTTTCTAGCTTCGTATTGACGATACGGTCCTAATAAAACTAGTTTCGTCGAATTCTGAGACCGTTTGAAAAATGGCCAATTTCCAGTCGATTAAAATCAACTGAAACTGGTCAAACGCGTTTTCCTATGCCACGCTCACATATTGATTCGAAAAATTATGAAATTTGAAACCTAGCAATAACTTAACATCCCGGACCCAACAAAACTGGTTTCGTCGAAATCCGAGGTCGTTTGCAAAATGGCTATTTTTAAGGGCTTGAATTCCATAGCGACTATTCAGAATTTTCAACTGGACATATCTCTCAATTTTTAAAGTGAAATCTCAGTTTCCCAACTTCGTTGGAAAGATATCATCTATTAGATTCCATTATTTTTTGTTTCACTAAAATCCGGATTGTTTTGCACCCGGTACATTCAATTGAAGTTTGAAATCAAATTATCGAACTACCGCGCCATTTTCAATTCTATTTATAACTATATATAAATATTTATATTCTAACGACGACGTATATAAATATATTCGTTCGAATTCTATTTAAAATGAATTTCTCGTCGATTTTATTTAAAATAATTCATTTTAAATAATCAAAATTCGCTAAAATTGCCAAAATAAAAATTTCAAACTGGCCCAGATTTTCCGGGTTGTTACATAACCTTTCTTACGAAAGAGTTAACCTCGGTTCCTTCATGGGAGGGAATGTCCTGGGTGAAACCAAGGCTTTTCACTTTTCGTACGTTCATTATGTGACTTAGCTCCTTCATAGTAAGCCTAAAGCAACACAACCTGGGAAGAAAGCTTGTTGTAAGCTTGTGGCTTGATCATGGATGCAACCAAGGCCCTTTTGGGCTGGTTCGATGCGGAAGTATTATATAAGTCAATAAGTGTTATGGCATGTAAAACAACCCGAGCGTTGTGAGACATTAGCATGCTTCCTCTTAGCACAATGCATATTATTTTATCCTGAACCTAAAGGTGATTGTTTCATAAGATGCCATCCTCATTTAACTTTTAAAGACCTTCTCCTAAAGTTATTACTGACTTTGTATTCTCTTAAGTGTGATGCTCACACCTTGAGGGAAGAGTAACCAATCTTTGAACTTAAGGTTTTTAATGCCTAGGAAATGGTGGAGTTTGTTAAGCTTATTAATTGAAGATCGCATCTCAATGACCTTTAGAGTGATTTTCCATCAAACTGCTAAGCATATGCATTGTTAATACTAGTTCAGGTGTTGATGAAAAATATCTTTAACACCATATGTAAATATCAAATGAAGCAACTGCTTCTAACACCATCGTAACCTTTCTGTAATGCCCCATGTACTGGCCTTGCAATGCCATTGGACAGTTTTTCCACGTCAAATGCATACAGTCCAAGCTATCTATCATACTTGGAAATCCACGTTGAGCTCCTATTGCTAATAATAGGTCAACGTCACGAGCTATTGGAGATCTAAGATACTCTTCACCTAACTCATGGACAATGGTTTTGCAAAACTCTTTCATATATAAGATTGTCGTTGAGTCTCAAATTCTTATTTTGTCATCCAAGGATCAATAGAACTTCCGTAAGATATCACACAAAGTGTAGATGCAAACTTTTGTTGGGCTGAAATTCTGAGTTCATTAATACCATTTATTCTGTGGGTAAAAAATATGTTGGTTGCTAATACTTTGTTAAGTACTCGATTAAATACGGTCTTTGACATATGGAATCTTCGATGGAAATAAACATCTCCATATACTAGATTTTCCACAAAGTAATCCTTCACCGGTTGATTGTGACCACCTGCATAATAGTCGCATCTGTATCGCAAGTCCTTTCTACCAATAACAATTCCTCCTTGGCTTAAAGCTAAGCTTTTAACATTATCCTGGCCCATTGCAGCTCTCGTTTCATCTTTAAATAATTTTTGTTGCTTGTTACGTTGTTCAAGATACTCATCTGACATTGATGAAGATGATAACAAAGAAGAAGTAAAGCACCATATTTTTTTTAAAGCATTCATTGAAGGGCAACTAATTGAATGAAATGAAAATTTATTGCTTGAATTGGTATTAACAGAATGTGAAGCACCTTATATTTGTATGACTTTTTATGCTATGACATGTGAATTAAATATTCATATATGAAACAAGTCTTTCTCATTTTACACCGTCACTCACCTTTATGCATTTGCCTTTTAGTTAAACATTCACTCCTTTGTCATTTAGTGTGATTTGAAAATGTCAATAATAGTATAAATAAAGATAGTGTTACAACATTATGATAAGATAGTATAAATAAAGATAGTGTCACCTTTGAGCATGTTATGACTTATCACACTTTAAATTGCTCGCAATGCCATCTGTACTTTGTCAGTTCAATTGAGTAGTCATTGAGTCATTGAGTAGTCAATGTCATAATAATTTGTCAGTTGAAAAGATTTAGTCACTGTATCTACAACCATCCCTATTTGATTTAACATGTTTATGGACTCGCTTTTAACGTGTATAATTATTTTCTTTGTTTCTCTTTAATAACTCAAAAGCACAAAGAGACAATACATGGTTGTCTATTTATAGTGTATGTAGCAGCGTGTTGTCACCATCATCTATGTATGTTTTCTTTACGCAAAACAACGTGGCTATAGTTTGAATAGCAGTATGCTGTCAACATCATTGACTTAATTAGTGTGTCTTTATATATAGATTAGGCTTATGAAAAGATGTTAGACAACTTGGGTCGTCCCGTTGTCATTGCGCAATGTATATAACATCGTGTTGTCAACTTCACCTTTAATGGCTCAAACTTGAACATTTCTTTGTTATTTGTACTATATTGGTCGGTCGTACTATTTCAATTACGGATTAATTTTTTATGGCTTCTACTTTATATAAAGTAATATAAAGATATTACAAGTTTATAGAAGTGCAGCACACATAACTCTGAATTCATACATTGGTAACACACTTAAAACCTTTGTACGACTAATGTATATACAATTTCGTTATTAACACACATAAAACCAACATTGCAAACAGTAAATTTCTTGGTAAACAGTAGCATCCAACAAGCATTTCATTCTTTATGGCAACATTCATCTTTTTCAACCTATCATTTTCAGCTTGCATCTCAAGTGTGTATTGGTCCCTTCTTTCTGTGAGCGGTGGATCAATCCAAACAAAATATTTACAACTTTGCATCCATTGGTGTGTCTCTGCATTAATAAATGCTTTACAACCATAAAAGCGACGTCCTGCATTCGTCTTACTTTTTTTTTGAAGCAATAACGTTACATTCGACTCCGCAATAGCAAAGTACCAAATGATCCATCATACCTGAGCTTGATCTATTAAAGTTTTGATGAGACAGCACACTCCTTAGCTTAGCATGGTATGATTTTGGAAGGGGTTGTGAATTCACTACTTCCTCATTTCATTGCATAGCACAAACGAGTTCAGTTTGAACCTCTTCACCTGCCTCTTGTATTTGGGTACTAGGAACAAATCCAACATCTTCGTATTCATTCTTGTTTCTTTCATTCACATCATACATTTTTTCCATAGTTTCATCATTGATTTCCCAATCACTCATTATTACCTAGACGAAATCTTGAATAAAAATCCAAAAATAAAAAGCAATGTGGAATATGAGTGTAGTATATAAGTATAAATGTCAACACGGATCAAAGAATTGAACTAATTTCATACCTTAATGACTTGGACGAACAACTTCACATAGTTTTTATTTCCCGATTTGAGTTTGAAGTAATGAGCAATGGAAAAGCAATGGGACAATACAGTTACGAACTGGCTACCTTTTACAGCATGTCCTGACCCACATGGCTATTATTATCAGACGATGTGTAACTTGTTTCCTATACTAAAATGATTGTTGTATTATATCCCATTTATAAACCATAGCTCGATTTAAATAAATTTAATTATTTCCTTTGTTTCCCTTTTATAAACCATACCGCGATTTTTAAATTTTTATTCTCGACATATATGAAAATCTAGAAGATGGAATCTTGATTTTTCACTTTTGTATGAATCCCTTAGTGCAACTGACCCATATGATTCTTGTTTCGAAGAATTCCGACGTGTATTGGATTCAGTAATCTAGTTTGAAATTCAAACTTGTATATTATGAACAGCAGTTGCGCGACGAGCCCAATTTAAATAAATTTAATTATGACCTTTGTTTCCCTTTAATAATCCATACAGTGATTTTTAAATATTTTAATTTGGACATATATGAAAATCTAGAAGATGGAATCTTGATTTTTCTGTTTTGTATGAAACTCTTAGTGCAGCTGGCCTATGTGATTCTTGTTTTGAAGTATTTCGACATGTATTAGATTCAGTAATCCAGTTTGAAAATAAACCCGAATATTATGAAATATAGCTACGCGACGAGCTCGATTTAAATAAATACAACTATTTCCTTTGTTTCCCTTTAATAAACCATACTGCGATTTTTTAAATATTTTAATTTGGACATATATGAAATCTAGAAGATCAAATCTTGATTTTTCTCTTTTATATGAAATCCTTAGTGCAACTGACCCATGTGATTCTTGTTTCGAAGTATTCCAATGTGTATTGGATTCAGTATTCTAGTCTGAAATTCAAATCTAAATATTACGAACTGCAGCTACGTGACGAGATCAATTTAAATAAATTTAATTATTTCCTTTGTTTTCCTTTAATAAACCATACCTTGGTTTTTTAAATATTTTAATTTGGACATATTTGAAAATTTAGAAGATGGAATCTTGACTTTTCTTTTTTGTATAAAACCCTTAGTGCAGCTGACCCATGTGATTCTTGTTTCAAAGAATTCTGACATGTATTGGATTTAGTAACTCAGTTTTTAATTCAAACCTAAATATTACGAACTGCAGCTATGCGATGATCTCAATTTAAATAAATTAAATTATTTCCTTTGTTTTCCTTTAATAAACCTTACCGCGCTTTTTCAAATATTTTAATTTGGACATGTATGGAAATTTAGAAGATGGAAACTTGATTTTTCTCGTTTGTATGAAACCCATAGTGTGGCTGACGCATGTGTTTCTTGTTTCGAAGAATTCCAACTTGTATTGGATTCAGTAATCTAATTTGAAATTTAAACCCGAATGTTATGAATTGCAGCTACGCCACGAACTTGATTTATATAAATTTCATTATTTCCTTTGTTTCCCATTAATAAACCATACCGCGATTTTTTAAATATTTTAATTTAGACATATTTGAAAATATAAAAGATGGAATCTTGATTTTTCTCTTTTGTATGAAACCCTTAGTGTAGCTGACCCATGTGATTATTGTTTCGATGAATTCCGGCGTGTATTGGATTCAGTAATCCAACTTGAAATTCAAACCTAAATATTACGAACTTCAACTAGGTGAATGAGCTCGATTTAAATAAATCTAATTATTTTCTTTAATAACTGCAATACCTAAGGAGAAAATACGTCATGTAAACTACAACATGGCTATCGTGTGAACAATAGTGTCTTGTCAAAATCATCTTTGTCTGTTAGATTTTTCAGCACAACATGTCTATAGTATGAACAACATGTTGTCAACATCATCTTTATCTGTTTCATTTTCTCATCACAACGTGCTATAGTGTGAACAACAACGTGTTGTCAACATCATCTTTGTTTGTTTCATTTTCTTTGTACAACGTGGCTACAGTGTGAACATTAGTGTGTTGTCAACATCATTTTGGGTTGTCCATTTTCAATACAATTTGTTACATGTATAAATATGACCTGCAATATATATCTTCTTAACTCAACTAAACTTCTTCTTCCTCACACCTCTACACACTAGAAACAATGACTTCATGACCATCATCTGTTGATTCTAACTGATGGTCAGCTACTAGACCTTCTAATAGTCCACGAACCGATGAAGATCGGCTAATCGAGTATCAAGAGCAACACTATGATGAAGTCCAATGTGAGTTCCTAAATCTTAACCAACTTGGACTTCATAAGTCTATAGAACCTCCTTACGAACCAGTGGTTGATCATGGTTTATTTGCTCAACCTCTAACCCAACAAGCGACGAACCAATTCTCAGTTAGCCAACCTTTATAACCGACATTCGGTTTTTCAACCTCCGAATGATCCAGAGGTTGTTTTGTACCATGTTTGTTGCCATTGTGGATATGCAGTAGAGGTTGCAGTTAGAGCAAATGGAGAAAACACTGGTCGCAGAATCCAACTAAGTCTATTTTGGCTAAACGGTTGCGACTGTTCAACATAGATGGACGATTGTTTATGTGTACAGAGCACTACATACGAAAATGAGTTGGAACGGTAAATAAGGCATCTAAGAATTGTTGTAGAAGAACTTCAGATTCAATGAAACTTGTAGTTTTTTGTATTGTACGTTTATTGTGATTTTTGTTTTGTGATAAATGTGAAATTCAAATTTTATGTTATGTGATTTTTGTTTTATTCAAGGTTTTTTACGCTTTAAGCAATGCAGACATAAATAACAAACATTAATAAGAACAACCAATAACTAGATGTAAATTTGTTTTAAAACACGTACAATAATACGAACAAATACAAATGTGCTTATAAAACAAATGAGAGTACAGTAAATATTTCTAGCTAACAACTTCATCTACAAATAATAATAAAGGAAATACTAATACGTACACAATGGCGATTAACTAATAAAATTAGAATACATGATATAAAAGCTATAATTACTTAATGTACATGCAAATAACGTAATAAATTGTACTAAGATAAATTACAATGATACATGCAAAGGTAATAGAAATGTGTAATACACAAACTAAGACTTATCAAAATGGTATGTATCATCGAAAAGAGGAATTACATACTGGCCATCATCGTCATCGTCGTCGACTCTCGATCGAAGATAATATTACTCCTTGTTAGCAGTGATAAGCTCGTTAATACGAGCAATCATCTCATCTAAGCTCCATCGGTGCTCACCGTACATCACCTGTCGAAGTCCCATTTGCATCTGGAACAGATCCTCATAAGAAAAGACAGCTGGATTTGGATACTATGTGACCTCTGATCACATAATTTCAATGTATCTATCAACTCCATGCGTAGTGGATATGCCAACGTTCCAACCATAGCCTGGCATCTCGAAAGGTTGTGGAGGCTGGTAAACCTGAGTACTCTGTGAAATGTTATGAAAAACAAGAGCGACAAGTTCACTCCGAATAGCAGAAGAACCAACCAAATCAACTGAAGCCACATGAACAAAAGTTGTCGTATGAAGTGGGGGTGTAATAATGATGCCAAAAAGAAATGTAGTTCCTACCCATAATAATGAAGTCACTAGTTGACCACTACTCTTCTGCGTACTACAGTAAGTCATGGCTAGAGTAAACCCTCAGATTAGATGTATCTGGGTATGGATCATCAAGAACAAAATCACCATCAAATATATGTCTCCAACATCGCTCTTCCAAGTACCAGTAGCAGCCTAAACTAGGTGACGATGATACCAACGAAATACGCCTTCCGAAAGATAATTAGCATGCACTATGTTGGGTTCGGTCATAAATGAGGAACCTTCATAAGGATGTCCAACAACTGACTATTACTTGGTCCGCAGCTCAATCTGGTTACGAGCCACTGCAAAGACATGTCGAGTCTGTCCTTCTCGAACCTGCCTATGATTATCGAAAGTCCAAGCTCTAACTCGAGAAAATATAGGGCTAGTGTGGGATCCAGGGTAGGATAACTCATGTTATGAAAGTACTTGTAGTACCAGTACTGCAAAATCTCCCATAAACCAATAATTGAAGCAATCCTAGGCCTGATGACGCACTGATTATTCAATCTCCTGTACAAGTAGGCTAATATAGGTGTACCCCAACCATACATATGAGCAGTGCTGTCAAATGAAAACTCTACAATTGCAGCCACATAGCCATACGATATTGTGCTAGAAGCGTTTGAAAAAAGTAAATTACCTATCATATATAGAACAAAAAGTCTAGCAATCTCCAAATGGTTATCTATTGGATGTACTTGTAATAATGCATGGATTGCTTGTTTGATGTACGAGCATATTCTATATGGAAACCAGAAGTGATGCCACTCTGTTAGTCAAGATGTGACAGTACAACATCCGGAAGGTCATAATCGTGATACCGCTCATCATATGGTAAGGTCTCACCCTGACTAATGGCTAAACCGATAAGTATAGAAAAATCTAGTGGGGTGAAACCTAACTCTTCAAAACTAAAGTGGAATGTATGAGTTGTTTTCCACCAACAAGCAGCCAATGCACCACATAACTAAACATCGTTATTTAAAAGGTTTTTGATACCTATTAAAAAAATCGTACAATGTCAATAGCAAATTAAAAGAGTACGTAAAATTAGCATGTAGGTATGTATGTAAAAAACATACTCAAAAAGTCATCCAATCCAATTTCACGAAGAAACCCATGAATAGTGGCCTATATGTCGTAATCCCGAATCAACCTATATGTACAGACAATACTAACGCAGAGCCACGTGTATGCTCGCATCGAGCCTAATATTATTTACGGAGATTATTCAATTTTCGTCCTATATAAATCTCTTAAAAAGTGAGTTAATCATTTCCCTAAACAATAACTAACCGCATCATTCCAAAAAATCCTCCTGTGATTTAATGTCCTCCTGCGATTTTCTAGGTCTGCCAATTTTCTTCAACGCGAGCCCTTCTGTCCTTTAATTCCTCAATCGCTCGATGATGGTTACTCGTAAGAAGAAACCGCAAGTGCCAACCTCCTCATTCTCTACTACGAGATCGGGCGCTTATTTTCAGTTCCCCGCGTGACCTCCGGAGTCGCTGCTCCGATGGATGATGTGGCGCATCCTGGTAATTATGTTGCTCAAATTGTTGCCAAGCATAGGTCGAAATCTGCGGATCTGACCTCTGACGCGCAGCTATCCCCAGTAGATCCAAATCCCCTCTCGGCCATAATTACTAAAATTGAGACAAGCAAGCCTTTCGGTGGAAGACCTGACGAAGCTACTGAAATTGTTCAGCCACGGTCAGGTAATACCTTACAACCTCTTCTAGATGCGTCTGAGATTGGATCAAGATGGGTAGATACTGTAGTACACTTGAATGGAACAGAAAATGTTGCTACTGACTTGGCGTAGGCATGTAAGGCTCAACAAAATTTTGATTCTGCCTTGTATTCATGTGACAATGATTCCGGCTTGAATGGTCATGAAATTCCCAGCAAAAAGGATAAAGATATGGTGTGCTTAGGCACATTATCTCCCAGAAACAGGCAAAAAGAATTGAGTAGCAGTAGGGATAATTAGAATACTGTCACTGGTACAACTGAAATGAAAAAGGCCAATTTTTCTGGCATGGCAGCGAAACCCAAATGGACATCATTTTTTGAGAAACCACCTAATAACAAAGGAAACTATGAACCAAGAGATTTTGCACACAATATATCTGATGGTATTAGTAGACTTCTTGATGAAGTGATTACAGATGGGGAAGACTTCTGGTCTGACACTTTAGTAGGTTTTTTCCTTGACACTCCACCACCATTTTTTTGGTAGTAAAGGAACACTGTAGAAAAGCATGGAATTTGCGTGGTGGACTACATGTATGCTTAGATCGATCTATGTTCTTTATGAAATTCTCTATCCTGGAAGAACATCTTCTTGTACTATCATCTAAACCCACAATTATAAGTGGAAAACCATTTATCGTTACTCAGTGGAGCCCGACAGTAGACCGTGCTAGCGAGCATGTCCTCTCCATCCCGACATGGACGTATTTCTCTCACATTCCCTCTATATTGCAATCTTTAACTGGTCTAAACTGGTTGTCAAATCATAATGGAAAGCTCAGATGCTTTGATGCAAATACTGTAGCTTGTGAAAAAACTGTTTTATGCTAAGGCTCTAATCGAGATATCTCCTGACAAGCCACTCCCAGATACTATTAAAGTAAGAATTGCAGATGACTATGTGGCAGAGGTGAGAGTTCGCTATGGGTGGACACAAGATATATGTACATTGTGTCAATCCCTTGGTCACAAACAAGCAAAATGTAATTGGAACCAACTGGTACTACCCCATTTCCAGTTCCTCCTTCTGATAGAGCTCCGCTTCCACGTCCTGCTATGAAATGGATATAGAAAGACACTGTTACCATCCCTTCTCCAGCACCTCAGCATCCTATTTCATTTGCACATAGAAATGATGAAGCACAGGCAGTGACTACACCAAGTGAGGAAGAAAAGTTGGAAGATAGTGATTGTTCATATGAAGATGATGATGGTATCTATTGGCAATTTGGTGACTGCTCGTGACTTCATTACAATTCTAGAATGAGATATGATCCCCGAAAAGTTGGAAGATAGCGATTGTTCATATGAAGATGGTGATGGTATCTATTGGCAATTTGGTGACTGCTCGTGACTTCATTACAATTCTAGAATGAGATATGATCCCCGGGAGAACATGTATTATTTATATGTTAACGATATAGAATATGACAATAGAAGACTGTTTTATAAAGTTGTAGGAAAAGAATTTGAGCTCATTGAGGATGGTGAGATAGGTGATTTGAACAGATCTCTGTTCTATGATACTAATTGGGATTTCGTAGTCCTAACCCTTGTTATATTCCTAACCTTGGCTCCAGTTGTTCCTCTGTTGAGGAATAATTGTGAGTTACTTTTAGTAGTAGTAGTGTCATGCTACTCTCCTGTTTTGTAATGAATAGTGTTCTAGCACTTCAAACCAGATGGAGTTTCTGTGCCTGTGCACAACTCCTTTTTCCTTTACCCACTTCTAATAAAGTGGTACAGCCACTATAAAACCGACTTACCTTGCCCAAAAAAAATCTCTTAAAAAGATGATAAATAAATCTTATAGATGCTTCAACTAAAGTGCTGATGTGTTCTTCGCCTTCCGACAATTCACGAAAATTAACAAATTGCTTGTCCGGTCTCAAATTCGGGTCTTTGTGAGATTCCAGAATTGCTTCTTCGCTGCCTCTAGCGATGCCTCTTGATTGTCGTTGTACGACAACCTCCGGTACCACTACTCAGTACGCTTTCTTATGTATGTGCGTTCTCCTCATTTGGATTTCCAGCGTTCCTGCTCCTCGATCCACGAAATGCCCTTCATGCTCGTCTCATTTTTTAAATGAAAGAATTTTTTTTTTCTACAGGAAGCTAGCGGCTGGCTGAGGAGGAAAGAGGATAATGGAGCACAAAGAAGAGAGTTGGGAGGTTATTGTATATAGCCGACTTTATACAAGCCGACTATAATAAAAGCTTAGCCGACTTATTTAAAGCCGACTAAGCTGGTGGTGCGTACTTATGTCCACACCACCATGCAGATTGCAATCCTATGATCTAGGATTGCAGTCCGCTATAATTGTCTTAGCCGGCTAAAGCAATTGTGTTTCATTTCTTTGTTTGGGTTTGCTCTCGGTTGACCCCAACTAATCGAGTGAAAGCAACCTCTGTTGTTGGGATTGCTCTTAAAAGATGCGCCTTTTGTCTTTTGGCCTAACCCATGCGTACAGTAAGAATGACAATGGGGCGGGCTGGGGTGGGTTTCTCATGCTCCAGACTCGACCCAGACTTTTTAAACCCCGTTCCAGACCCGCCCTGTAAACGCGGTGTGAGTCTGGAATTTCGCCCTGTACCCGAAACCCGTACGGATCAGGGTAGACCCAATCCTCCTCACGACCCAGTGATATTGTATTATAATGTAGACAAATTTATATACTTATATTTTTATCACTAAATGATAAAATATATACATATTATAATGTGTTCACAATGATAAGAGAATACAATAAAATGAGTTGTAAGATAATAGTTCAAAATTTATGCATTTGTTATTGTATGATTATCATTGATGCAACTTAATAGTTAATACTATGAAAAATTTATAGTTTGTTGATTGAAAGAATATAATATTCAAGTTATAACCATCTATACCTAAGAAGATTAACAAGTAACCGTTAGAGTTATAAAGTGTTTTAATGCTGTTTAAACTATGAGGGTAGGGTTGGTGCGGGTTAGCCATTCCCTAGATCCTACCCTAGTCCCGGACGTCCAAAAGGAGTATAGGGTTTACCCGTCCGAAGATCCCATGGAACGGAGGTAGTTTTTCCTGCACTTTTGACCCCAGTTATTTGCTTTTTCGGTTTCCCATCTCTCTCCACCCATTTTAAATCCTTTTATCAAATTCCCAAGTTCAAACTCACCAGATAAATATGCCGCATCACTTGCGTATTTAAACTTAGAAGCAGACCACCTCCCAAATTCAACTTCTATTTCCTAAAATGCCCGTCTGCCTCCCTTCTCTGCACATCGCATCATTTCATCAATCCCCAACTCCACTTTCCAGATCCAATTCCGCATTCGTGTCACAACCCATTGGGCGGACAAATGGTAAGATGAACCCCTATGTTTTCATGTGGATTCTGTACAGTTCTTAACCTCATTGTGGTATCGTTTTCTACAGTGAGTGGAAATACTGGTATTGTGCGTCGGAATAGAGATGTACGCATTCTTTTTGAGATTAATGCACTGAGTTCTCGTTCTTATTCATCGGATTATGGAGCTGCGATGAAAAGGTGTCAGTTTACCATTTGGTTTCCTTTTTTTGATTTTGCCAATTTGGAGTTGTAGTATTATTCTATGCCATACTGCTAACTTAAAGCTGTTGGTTAAAAATGGCTAGTTTTTGGGTAGCAAGTACCGTTTTCAGTCATTTCGTTAGTTTGTTATGCGTTGTTTGAAATTAAATATCTAGATACAGATTTTTTTTTTTTTTTTTTTTTTTTTTTTTGACAGGAATGTTGTTGAACATGTTCTTCTAATTAAGGCCAAGGAAAGCTTATCAGATATCGAGGAAAAAGACATGTTGGATAATCTCTACACTTCCCAGTATCAGATGAGGGGTATACTGGCAATTTCTTTAGGTGATCGTTCAACTACATTGGCAGACAACTCTGTCATGATATTTGACTACATAACATGGTTGATTGTATCCTTGCTTATCCTTTCCAACATATACAACTTTCTGTTGTTCCATATACTGTACGAGACTAGGTTCAGAAGATAACTGATATGTTTTGCTACCCTTATTAAGGTTATATCTCCACATCACAATATCATGCAAGTGGATGATATGCATTTCATGTAAAAGTAGTTAATTGTAGCAACATAGAAGACACTACATTAATCCCGATATTTCTCAAGCTGCAAATGAACAGCAGTTGTGGTTGTGATTTAAGATTGTGACATCCTATAGCTATGAACATAGGTTAACTATAACAATAGATGGCACTATAGTAATCATGATATCACACAAGCTGCGAATGAGCAACATTTGTAATTTGATTTAAGATTATGGTATTCTATATTAATGAACTTTAGCCATGACAATAGTAGGCATTATAGACTATAGTGTTGATGATAGCACTCTTATTAAGTGAGCAGTAGTTGATAACTGATTTAGGACGATGAATTCCTAGAGTTATGATCGTTGTTTTTAATGAACATCCAGAGAGTGTACCATAAGGTTCCACACTCCAGGTCATTAGCATTGCCCTTGTTAGAGTTGTTTCTTGCTGCCGTTGGGCACTACAGTAATCAGTTTTCCTAGAGTTATGAACATTGATATATGATATATCTGGTACAATATTCTAACACGTTAATGCTGAAAGAAGTCATTTCTAGTGGACCTTCAAGGTACATATAAGTTGAAAAAATTATGTGACTAATCATCGTTTACCACAAAATTTGGTATTTAGCACACTCAAAACTATAAACCATGGGGATACATTCTGAATACCCAATACTATTGTAGTCTGCCTTTGTAAAGTGACAACCACTTTGCTATAAAGTTGAAATAACACACATACACTAGACTGGTCAATTGAGTTGGGTTTGGTCCGGTAGCTTAAAAACTCGAGATCGAGCCCATTTACTAGAATCATAAACCTAGCTCCATCTATGTTTGTTGTGTATTTCAGACCCATTACCGAGCCCAGCTCGTCGTTCTATTTAATCTCATTAGATAAAATCCATATACACGATCAAATACATTGGTACTATGACCATCATTTTAGCTCGTAATGTTTCGAAAATAATACCATAACCATCGTTCTAGCTCGCATCATTTGGAGAAATATTTGACTAGTCATCACGTATCACAAAATTTTGTATTTTGCACATTCAAACCATAAACCATGGGCGTAGATTTTGGATATCTAATTCCACTGTAGTCCGCCTTTGCAATTTTATGACGCTTTGCAATAGAATTGAAATAATACGCGTACCCTAGACCTATCAATTCAGTTGGCTTTGGTACAGTAGCTCAAAAACCCTAGGCCGGACCTGTTTACTAAAATCATAACCCAGACTCCTCCTGGGCCTTTTGGGTATTGCAAGCCCATTCAACAAGAATCGATATCTTGAACTATTTAATCCCGTTGGATAAAAACATATGTACGTGAGCTGATGTATTGTTACCATAACCATTGTTTTAGCTTGTAACATTTTGAAAATAATACACCAATGAAATTTATGCAAATAAATTGGACATTGATGAAATCAAGTTCTCAAACAAAAGTATGTAAACAATTTAATATTAAGACAAACAAACGATATACAGATAATAAATACATTCGTATTTTTGGTACTGGTTATTGGGTCAAAACCGGCAGTAATAAAATCATATTCGGTCTATAACAATAGTCGGATCTGATTTGGTTTTGCATCTGAGCGATCAGAGCTAAATCCATTCTCGTATTAATAGGATGGGTTTGGACCGAACTTGGACAAAAACTTGTACCATCGACATGCCTAACGCGCCTAATCCGTGCATTTTCCCAAGGTATGCCTAAAAAAATGTCCTTTTTTCTTCTTTTTTTTTTTTTTTTTTTTTTTTTGGAAATTTGGTTAATACATCAACATATAGGTCTAAAGGAAGTATCAAACTCTCGACCTCTAACTCGGTAGGTGTCGTCACACTCTCTTGGCAAGTGTCATGTTTTAAGCACCAACATTCTGCGGTATAACTATGTTTGAATAGCAAAGCAAAGTAAAACTTAGATTTGTTGCTTATATGTTTACTTTATTTGAGCCTAAAGAAACCAAGAAAAAATCAATTCAAACACAATTCTCCTAAATTCATGGATGCTTGCGGTTTACAGGTGGTTTCCAGCTTTTATAAACACCGTAACATACTCGGAAGTTAAATGGCGCAAAAAACTTAATGTGGTGCTTTTGAGCTGTAAAACATATGGTAAGTGCTTATAGTATTTAATGCTTTAAAATGTGCTAGTAAGATGAACGACGCGAAATGAATAAAACTAAGAAGAGCAATGGTTGAAAGTGGTTACCCTTAACCTAACTTTGGTGAAGAAAAGTGGTTTTTCTTAATGTTAATGCTTGGTGACATTTCCATTGAGTAGCCCACAATCAATTTGATGTTAAACTTTCAAAGAAAATTCCATCCCATCAGTGAGTAGATTCCAAAAATATTTTAGAGTGAACACAAGATTTTGCCATGGCACATTATTCAAGATCTGAATTATGACATTCGTATGAACACAAAACACTTCAAGGTTATGCAAAGTATACTGTGTGCCCTTGATGTTTGCCTTTCACGATAAACCTACTGTTATGACCTTAGTCTCCTGTATATCAATTTTGATCAAGGTTCCAGGTTTCATTCAAAACACATCTCATTCCGTTTGGGTTTCAATAGGGACCGAAACCAAGCCAAACCGAAATTGCTTTTCAAAATATTCAAACTTTATAGAAGAAACCAAAAAAGAAGAATCATAATTTGGGTTTCAAATATATGAATATTCAAACTTTGAAAATATGACATTCTAAACAAACACAATCATAGATATATGAATAGCTAACTAAAAAAAAGAAACAAATATGTATTTAGCAGTGTTATGTACATATGTAAATATAATTAATCAGTATTGTTTTTTATATCTTAGTTTTCAATTAAAATTAAATTATACAATTTATTTAGTAAATTAAAAAAATATTATATTTAAAATAAATAACGAAAATCAATACTGAAATTTTCAAAATTTATGAATTAGATTGAAATTTCAAAAACTGTAGAAGATCGAATCCGAAACTGAAGTCAAAATCAAGATCTTGATTCAAGTCTAGTTCCATTCCGAGCATTTCCAAGTCATCTGAAAATGCCAATCCTAATGTAGCGTCACCTGTTCTAAATTTGAAGAAAACTTGTTCATCTTCACCTCATCAATATCTTTAATTTCCACATACCTTATGCTAATGACATTTGTTCTTCATGTCTTAAATTTGAAGTAGAAACAAGCATAATAAAAAAATAAGGTAGTGTTTGGTTTACCATTTTAAGTTTTGGGTTTTCGTCCATACAAAAATGAGCACAACGCATGTAAATCATGGAAAACAACAATTTTAGAAAACAAAGTTAACACACAAAATAAAAAACAACTTTTATCCATTTTTCATGTTTTGAAAAATGAGAGAAATATGGAGACCAAATCCTCATTTCATTATTGCTACATCCCCTCCGCGGTCCCCTCCATCTTGCTTTCATTCTACCGTTCCTCCTTCTACACCTTTAAAGTTTTGTAATTAATTTTAAAAACTAAAAACCCAAAACTCATTTTTAACCAAACACACCCTAACTTGTTTTTAGTGTATGATTTCATTATAGTAGCTTAGATGATAATGTGGTTATTATCTCACCTTAAATCTTATGGCTGAAATATGATGTTGAATTTGAACTATGATGTTCAATTACTTTATTTACCACATGTCAAAGATGAACTTGTATAATTCGATCAAACTCCACAAGAAACGTGATAAAAACAAAAGTCCATTTTTTTTCTTTTACAAATCTTCTCATTCTTACTATGAAAAATCAAAACATTTTCAGAAAACTTCAACGTCTTCTTTCAATGGACTTTCTTTTTAGTAATCTGAGTTTCACTTTTTAATCAACTATTGCTCTCAGATTTAGTTCCTTTTGTAAGTCAATCCACTTTACAGTATTTTCAAAATGTTATATATTGATTTCTCTTATATTTTTTTGTGGAAGACCATATCAATCCTAAGTTCCATCTTCCGACGATCTGCTCGCATCATTTTTATTTTGAATATCTCGTTAAAAAAGAGGGCATTATTATACCATAATTTGAGGTTAATATGAAAGACAAATGTGTTGAGTTTCGGCATTCCCTGCGTATGAAAAATCAAAACATTTTCAGAAAACTTCAACGTCTTCTTTCAATGGACTTTCTTTTTAGTAATCTGAGTTTCACTTTTTAATCAACTATTGCTCTCAGATTTAGTTCCTTTTGTAAGTCAATCCACTTTACAGTATTTTCAAAATGTTATATATTGATTTCTCTTATATTTTTTTGTGGAAGACCATATCAATCCTAAGTTCCATCTTCCGACGATCTGCTCGCATCATTTTTATTTTGAATATCTCGTTAAAAAAGAGGGCATTATTATACCATAATTTGAGGTTAATATGAAAGACAAATGTGTTGAGTTTCGGCATTCCCTGCGTAGCGTACGCGCTTCACCGTGTCTATCCGGGATCAACGGTCGAAGTCTCCTATGCCGGCATCCCGATTGAACATCCCCCATCGCCACCCATCGAGCTGAAAGACGAATGTGCTGAGTTTCGGCATTCCCTGCGTACCGTACGCGCTTCACCGTGTCTATCCGGGGTCAACGGTCGAAGTCTTCTATGTCGGCATCCCGATTGAACATCCCCCATCGCCACCCATCGAGCATATAATTTGGTATTGACAAACATTTGTTGTAACAAAAGGAATCCGCAATGTTACATGCCACCAACACCATATATATACATATTATTTCTTAATTTCTTGCGATGTGGGACAATTGGCACGTTCAATCCACCCACCCACTTCATTCCAATGTGAGCCACACCTAACAATCTCCATCTTGGCGAGCATTGCTCAAGTCGCCTTGGAGTTACACCTTGAGTTCTTTTCATATTTGGTCAGACTGCTACCCCGAGTTCTCATAAGCAGTGGTGGAGGCATACTCCTTATAACTGTATCTCCACCTTGACGAGCATCCCATGCTCAAGCACCTTTGAAGCCATGCTTCAGTCATGCTACACATACTGGCCCCCTCGAACCATGGAGCTCTGATACCATGTTGAGTTTCGACATTCTCTGCTTACCGTACACACTTCGCCGTGTCTATCCACGGTCAACGGTCGAAGTCTCCTAATGTCGACGTCCCGTCCCAATTGAACATCCCCATGTCATCCATCGAGCATATAATTTGGTATTGGCAAGCATCTATTGTAACAAAAGGAATCCCCAATGTTATATGTCACAACACTATAATTTCTTGTGATGTGAGACAATTGGTCTGTTCAATCCACGCACCCACTTCATTCCAATGCGAGTCACACCTAATAGAATGAAGTATGAAATTTATACCTTAACGAAAGAAAAAAATTGGGTTTTAACAAAAGTATAAAGCATTAACTAAGATATGAAGAAAGCATTAACGAAGATGCAAAGAGAGCATTAGGAAAATATGGAGCATGCTACATGTCATATTGGTCAACCTTTGGCATGTCAGCAGTAATGAAGGATTTGTGACTCCTTGATAAGGCCACCCTCAGGGTGAATTGTGTCACCACCAGGATGTGTTATGTCATCTTTATGACAGATAATTTCAACCATCCATGTTAAGCTCCAAAACAAAGTGGTTAAAACTTGATTTGAGATTTAATGGCCTCCCATGTCAAAATCCATTCCAAATTGATCATTTATACTTAATGACCGAATATTTTGCTTATATGACCATAAAGTGACAATCTACACCATGGTCTAGCTGCCTTTTTATTAAAGAAGTTAGGTCGAAATTTTGGTCTAACATATTTGTTCGATACTTTAGAATGTATAAGCCAATTCCTTTTATGCTCGTCGTCATCTAAAAAGCAACATATGCAAATCTTTGGTGAAAAGCTTTTTTTCTGACAATTCATTATGCTGGCAAACATTTCATTTTTGAAGATTTTTATCGAACCTATCTAAACTATAATTAGTAGCACTTGAAGTTTTCCATAAGGTCATAATCTGTATTCACATCCTTATTAACATCAAGCATACTTCAATCAAATTCGTTGCTTGTTTCATTATGAATAACTTATCATCTGTTTCTTGGTTCACAGACTTTTCACATTCTTCATTGACATGCACTTCATGATCTTTATCAATTTATTTCTTCCTTGTACGTATTGATTTTTTTTCATTTGCCTGTTCCTCAATATTGTTCATGTGATGGTTGATAGTCTAATTAGTTTCGTTGGCTTGGTCTGAACCAATCGATTATTGTTCTCTTGTCGAATAGAAATTAAACCCATTAGTGAGGCTGTTCATGCATGTTAACGTCTTTTCACCCTCCTGTTATAACTTTCAGTATATGTTTCTTAAAATCTTATTGAATACTTGTCTTCATTTTTTCGGTATAGTATTTGATAATCTTTTTCCTAGAAAAATAAACTAATCCTTTTATTAGTAAATCATTATTTTTCTTTAGATTATAACATTTTAATATATGAAGCATACAATAGGTTAGCCTCAACTAAAATTTAGATAACATCCAAATATATTATTATTCTATAAAGTTGATCATGAAACGAACTTTTAATTGCAAAATATCTCCATCCCCATTCTAGAAGTCGACCTTATCTTGCTTTTTTGTGGACAATTAACATAACAATCAATTCCTAAGGAACTAACCCTTGACCTATTGGCAAGATGAGTGCATATAATAAACTTAACTTGTATATTTTGAAGTGATCTTTGGACTAAGGATTTTGAAGTATTCAAGGAAGTTCGTAGATTATGTTATGTTGTACAACAGGTGTTCTAGTGCAGTATAAAGATATACAGATGCTTATTGAAGAAGTATAAATGAAGTTTATAAGTCAATTGATGGATGAGTATTAGCTCTTGGTGGGTGAGTGATATCATGAGCTTGTAAAACAAACGAATATGTTATTGTTGATTTTAGCATGACAACTGAATTTGTATGTTGGCTTCTTATAGTAAATAAGTGAAATGGTTAAGTAATTGCTATTAGAAATTCTTACAGTAGATAAGTTGAATAATTAAGTAATTGCTATTAAAATAACAACCATGCAATGTTATCATGAAGTTATCGTAATCTCCACAATGGTAGATCTGTAAATCCATTTTTGATCGATTAATGCAGGGTTCCTAAACACAACAGCTAAGACCAGTTAATCAGTTGAGGCATCTTTTGTCATAATAATCATTTTCCTGAACTATTTTCCTTTCAGTTGACGTCTGTCTTAGACTGCGTATCTTTAATGCATTACATTGGTTTTGTTTTCAACTAGAAAAAACTAGATTTATTTTTCTAGTATCTCTACTTTCAAAAGACTCTGTTCTTTTTTCCCCTCAAGTATTTTATTTCGGATTGCATACTACAAAATCTCAACCTCTTTTCAGCGCTGTTTAAAATAATATTGAGGATTCATTGGTGCAACCGCTGATTCGCTACACCCACTTATTCAGTTGTGTCTTGGAGTTGAGTTTGCTGATTCAATGCACCCACGTGTTCGATTCAATACCGATGAGAGCAAAAATCATATTAAATATCAGCCTTATAATCAATCTTTGAGCATATGTATTTTATCACCATCATTGTTGTTGTTGCTTCTAATTGCCAAACTCCGCCGAACAAGTTTCTATTCTAATCAATGCAATCATCATCATCATCGACAACAACAACTAAGTCATTAATCACAAACAAGTTGGGTTGACTAGAGATGATACTCAAAACCAAATGACAAAGTTATTTTAGCGGGAATAATATAAAAAAAGAAATTTAAAGGTAAAAACATAAATAAAAATAAACTAAAGTAACGTAAAATAATTAAACAAATATTAATACTACTAATAATGAATAAATAAAAAATCAAGGTGATGATAATGATGATAATAATAATAATAATAATAATGGTATTAGTAGTAATAGATATCGAAAACCAACAATACAACTTGTGCCCCTATTCATTAGTCGTATAATTTAAAATTAATAACTCTCCCTAAACTAGCTCTAAGCTCAAGGTTCTGGTACGTGGATTGTTAACTTCCATGCGCTCCTGTTCGACATTGGCTTTTCGGATATATTCTAATGTCTAAAGTCTCTTTTTACCGCTTCCTCTCATGTCATCATTGGTCAATCTCTGTCTTTCTTTTAAGCATTTAGTGCGGCCTATAATTCCAACGTGCATAGGCGCATCGTGTGTTCTCCGTTTGAGATGTCTAAACCATCTTAAGTGGTGTTTGATTAGCTTCTCTTTAATTGGTGTAAATCCAAGTTTGTCCCGAATATCATCATTTATACTTTGTTCCTATCTGATATGCTCACAGCTCCATCGCAGCATACACGTCTTTGTCACACTTATGTTTTGGACGTGTTGCCTTTCAGTAGGTTAACATTTTTCATCATATACCATCGCTGTTTTGTAGAACTTTCCTAAGTCCTTGTAATCAAGATGAAATTAATTAGACGGTGGCAGTTTAGAAAGTCGGATATGGTATTTGCAAGGAGGGAAAAAAGGATTTGAACCAAAGTGGCTCACAACTATAAGTTGTTCCAGGACCCCGCATGAATACTGCTACTTACACACACACACACACAAAATCGCATTTACTTGACCCATTGTTTAACAGCCTAAACTAATGCATCTATACCTCTCTTTATCTTCATTCTTCACAATGGTGCATTTAAGAAGTCATTGTTATTTGCCTGCTTGAATTAATTCGCCTTTTGTCTCTTATATTCAATTCACACGATGATTCATTCCAAGTGCTTAAATTACAAAATACCATTTAACTCCTGAAATTTGTATAATTGAAATGGGTGTTCCTCGTACAGGACGCATAGAAGTAACAAACAAAGACAAATTTACCCATGCAGTCTATATGCGTCTCCAGACCAAGGAAGACCTTGCAAAATTCTATGTGAATTCTTACTATAGAAAAGTTGTTGAAGAGCATGTCATTCCGTACTGCTATGTATGCCCTAGCATGTAATCTCCCATCCAATCTACTACACATAGTAAATAACATCAATCAACTCAATAAATATGTGATACAAGGTTTAACTATTTCCATCAACTGATTTGAATTTATCTTAGGGAACTATCTCAGTGGACTATGAATCTGAAGTAGAGGATGACATTCTTCCTATATTTCGCAGAGGAGAGGTTTTGTCAAGCAACCTTTTTATGGAAATACCAACATCTGATTAGGAAATCAAAACATCCTTATTATTACTGCCACAGTGTCCATCTCCATTAATCCCCATATCATTTTTTACTGTCTTTTAATTTGATTTATATTTAACTAATGCTGGAGTTTGTTTTGCATATGGCGATAGAGTTTCAACTACGGTATCGAATGCATTCTACTATTAAGCACAATTGAGAGTACTCCTGCAAATGTGGTAGAAGATGCTCTAGCAACTCTTAAAAGTCTTATTGATGACTATCAATCTATAGTACAAGCCACCCAAGGTCAATGAAATTAAATTTTCATTTATTTGTATTACACATATTTTGTACTAGTGCTCTGTAGCTGCATTTAATACCATCACCGAAGATAGTTTTCTGTAGCTGCATTCAATACCATCACTGGAGATAGTGTTTTTCTATGTATGTTTATATGGATCCTTCTCATTTTGTCATCCATATTGGATTACTGATAGTATAGCTTGTACTATTTCAAAGTAGAATCAATGAGAAAATGGAGCATGCAACGAGACAATTTTGAATTGGTTTTTATGCTAATGAAGTTTTTCAATTCTATATAGACTGTTCATAAGCAGTATCATGCCATGCTATTGTGGTCTAAGAAGGTTATGCATATTTAACATATTTTCTTTCTTTCTTTTCTTCAGTGAGACTGAGGATGAGAAAATGGTTGCTTTGATTTAAAAACGATAACAAAACCAAAATAACTGTTCAACAAAACAAAGATCAAACTAAACAGAATTGATTCTTTTCAAAACGAAACTCATCAAACCAAAAAGAAGTAGATTGGTTTAACTTTTAAATGAGCTACGCTGTCTACTCCTAACATAATACATGAATGAAACAACTGATCAAGTCCATATTTATATAAAAATGTGACGATACTATAATTTTGAGAAACAAACTGCTTCTCTTCTACGAACATTAACGTAAATTGAATGGAACAATAATATAAAATAATATTTTCATTAATAGTTACGTTTCTTATTCAAGTTCTATATTCAGGGTGGTTTGGTTTCAAAATATTGAAAACCGGGATCAACCAAGAAACCAAATAATTACGAAATAAAAATCAAACTCAGTCAGTTAACTAACAAAACCGAACCACACCGATCAAACTTAAGTTGTTCGGTCTGTCCATTCGGTTTGAACCACTAAATGCTCACCCCTGATTAAAAAAAAAAAATTTGACAGCCTAATACAACGGCTGAATGTGATAACTTTGATCCATTGCATTCCTGAACATTGCAACTTGCAGTGTTAATACACAAAATAAAAGTGTTGGTAACACAACTTGCGCTACAATTATTAACTTGTTCTACCTATCAGGTTCATATGATATGCATATGCATATGCTACTTGTCATTGCAGAAAGTATTTAAGATTGCATCTGTTTGCTTGCATAGAAAGCCCCATCACATTCTCTGGAGTATTAACTTTATGTTGAATCCTCAGGGTCAAATTTTAACAGAGCTGACAGCATTTACACCCACGCTTTAGTTGCACGCTTTCCTTCAGGTAAGTATTACTTCATGTTAGCTATTTTAGCGTTGTTGCAAATGGATATAATCAAGCTTGATCAGTATGGCTATCTTTGGCGGCGACAGACACAGAATTGTGTATTTAATAATTGGGACTAAGCTCCCATATCGATTACTTCTGAATGTGACCTCTTTTTTCAACAGTGGGTTCATTGAATGCCTTTCGAAGCAGGTCGGAGTACACGGAGGTAGGCACATAAATATGAAATAATCTGTGCTACTCTGTTTTTTACTGGTATATCTGGGATGATGTTACTGGAAAATAGCTACAAGTACATCATTTCTAATTTGTTAGTTTATTACTAAATGTAGATATGGAAGAACAAGTTGAAGCCCATCATTCAAAGTGATCTTCTGGTATACTATGCCGTTGATCCTGTGGGAAATCAATTGATGTAATCTGTAGGTAATGATAGTCAAATCAAACCGTTGTTTTATTGGGTACATTAGAGTTTATTATAAAATCTTATTGTTTACCTTTTCACTATTCGAAGACCTGTTCAAAAAGGCCATGTAAAAACATGATAATTTACTGAAAATGAAAACATGAAGTGAAACCCGAATCTTGATCCAGATCAAGATCTTCAGTTGGTGGGGGTTTTATCACTCACTCTTATTTGTAAGTGATGCTTATTGTTTGTTAGCGTCATTTTTAACTTGTATCATACCGAGATGTGGTAACTGTCATTAGGCAAAATAGACTTTTCAGAAAAGATGAATGCAATCATTATTAGGAAGATGATGGTTCATAATGGTAAACCCCACATAAGCTAAAGAGCTTAATCATGTTGTTGAGAAGAGGAAACACGTGTAGAATAAGTCTAGATTCCAATCAATATTACATTTCCTTTCTATCTCAAAATGCACTTTCAAATTCTGGTTTCACTCCCTGCTCACCAATTGAACAGTAAAGCAGCCTTTCTTTGTAAAGTGGCTTCCTATTTTGTTACCATCACCCGCTTTATCTTCCAAACCCATACAACAAAATTTGTTTTTTCTTTTTTAAAGCGGGGTGAGTTTTTATTGAAAATCCTACTCAAGATATGTTTGCACTATTAAAACATGAATTTTGTAAGCTTTTCAATGATAAACGTAGTTACTAAAATCAATCTCCAAAAATTGTATTTTTAAAATTCAATACATTTTTGTCGATCAGTCATTGCTAATATAAATCATGCATATAAGCTTTCAAATGACCCATACATTAACTCAATTTTTTTTTCATTCTCAGGTGTTACATATATGCATCTATGGCCTCCAATCTCTAATCTGTGGATTCTGGTGGTAACTGAGCTTGCCTCTTCTATTTATCACAACAAATTTAGTACAAAAAAAATGTAAAATAACATTTCATCAAAGCATCAAATTCTCCTTTATTCGAGAATTAAAAGAAAAAAATTGAATCAAATATTTATCCTAGTAACAGTATACCATTCTAAACATCCTGATAACACATGCCCACAGCAAATCAGTTGTGCAAGGGATTTGGACCCTGAGGCACCAATCTCTTTGAAACTCCATAAATTGGATCGGTACCATTTCTCTCTTCTGTTGGTAATAATCTAGGGAAATAGTTTGTAGAAGGTGAAGCCTCGCCCTCACTTCTCCGTCTACTTTCCATAGTCTGTCTTCCATTATTGAAACTAAATCGTTGCATAATCAACATTAAAACTAAAGTTAAAATGCAAACATATTTGAAAAGAAAGCTCAGAAAATTCATAGTTGGTTTTGAGAGGAGACTGGAGTTGAAAGAAGAAGTTTTATGTTTATTACGTGACCACGGGTCCGTTGCCTCTTTTGTAGGGTAGTAAAACACCAGTGGAGAAGTGAGAAGACCGACTTGACATGAGTGTATTTACACTACTATCCTTTTGATTCCTTCAAAACTGCCTTCACTTGGTTTGCATCCTGTGGGGAGTTTGTTGTAATTTCATGCTTTGGGTTTCGTTAATTAAATAAAAGGTAGGAGGGAGGCCATTGTCATCATTAAATTCTCGAGTGTTGACATGCATTGCATTGACATAAGAAGATGCCTATTTCACATTTGTCTCTTATTGATGTTTTAAACTTTAATAGGATTAGAAAGCAACTATTTGAACATAAATATTTAGCATAAATCACTGTACAAAAAATCTTAATCGCTGGATCTGCATGTGAGGAGTGGAAACCAGAGGCAATCCAATAATTGAAAATTTGTGTTTTTCAATTTATGTTAAATTTTTGCGTTTGACTAGAAGCATTATAATTTTTTTATTGGGCATCCAAATTAGAAAAGTCAACGGATATGGTTGTTGACTAGGTTGTGGTGTCAATTGGTTTCAGGAGTCGCCACCTGTAGTTATCTCCTTCTCTGTTTATTTAAAGCAGTCAACGTGAATGATAGCATGAATCTTGTATGGCTGAACTTGTGACTCAATTTATCATTGGAAATCACAGATACACATTTTGAAAAATCAAAGGAAACAGTTTAAGGATTGCTTATTGACGGTATGAACAAGGATGAAGTAAAATTTGATTTTGCACGAGAAGAGGGAAGGATTGGAATTATAAGCATAAAAAATGGGCATTGTTATTGACACTCCAAATATTGTTAAGGGAAGCTCAAATTTTAAAAACACTCCAATTATAAAAAAATTGTTAGGGGGAGTCACATACTTAATTTTTTGCGTTCCCTTTTTGTCCTGATAATAACATCAGTTACCATCCCAGATCACAATCAATTTCAAATGGAAAAAAAATCTTTAATTTGTTTGCAAAAAATAATAATAATAAATAAATAAAAGTTGATCTTTTGGGGAGAAATAATGGTGCAAACGAATAACGTGAAACAAATGAGATTATTGATAATTTAACGTATGAGGATTGAAATTATTTAAAAAAGCGATCGACAAATGAGAAATGAAATTATTTAAAAAAAGCGATCGACAAATGAGATTATTGATAATTTGATATAAAAAACTGATGCAGGTTGACTAATATACCGTATTTTTTTTTTTAATTCACAACTAAAAACATAATTATTGTAAAGAAGGCTAATTTGGTAAAATAAACTTTATTTGTTATGGGGGTACTCTCTGCATTGATACTCCCCTTAACAAATTCTTTTTTCTTTTTAAATTGACCTCCCCTTAACAATATTTGGAGTGTCAATAACAACCCCCTAAAAAATATATGTGAACGGATGCACTCTTGAAAATTGTAATATGTGAAAATTGAAAAGAGGAGTCTGTTTTAACCTTGGTAAGTTGGGTGCTGCAGCATAGAAATTAAGCATCATATACAGCACTTGAACCGATTTATTTTAACATATCCAATTTGAATTTTCAATAATAATTTTTATTAATAGTGAAAGTGTGTTGCTATTGGTAGCCAGTAAACACTTACAGCTATCACACAATTCTGTTTGGCGGTGAACGGCCGTCGAACAGTGTAAAATTGCGGTGTAAAATTGCACGAGAATGTCGTTTGACGGTTAACGGCCGAACGAGGGTGGTTGCCAAAAGTGAAAACTGGGGTACCAATAACAGAACAAAGTGAATTAGAAGTGCAGTCTATTAGTTCCATCCTAGACTTTTCAAAATACCTTTCACTCTTATTTTTAAAATCTTTTGGTACAATCATCTAAAAAGAACAAGTAAAATCCTAGCCAAACGTACACTTTATTCCTATTATTTCTAGTCTATTATTTTTAGGTTAGATTTAAACTATTCTATCTAAATTAAAACATGAGTATATTTTATTAATCATATTTCTAGACTCGCTTGTTCGTTAAAACGAAAGTAGATCAAATGCTACCATTCAACATTAGGTAATAAAACATTCCTCCAGCTAATCCAACGCATTTTTAATAATCGTTATTACTTGTAATACGTTGGATGTAACATTTTTTTTTTTTTGGTTGTACACGTAAACTTCCCAAATATTTTTAAAATTGCTTATCGGGTCAATACCTATCATATTCTTTAATTATTCACCATTCAAACTCGGTTGGTCCAATTCGATTAATGTTTGACTTATTCTTTCCTTTTGAAAATAATCAAAGCTATAATCTTAGAAATCTACATGTTTATTATGTAAACAAATTGACTATTGCAGTGTTAAAATCTTCTTTAATTATTCACTATGCTATCTGTTTCTGCTTTTTTTGCTATTTAGTAATTTCTTCACATTCATATCTTTCATGAAGCTACATGTGTGGCATCAGAGTGCTCAAATAAATTTTGCATGCATATACAAAATGTTGCATGAATATTTATATTATGATGCAATAATTATTAATGCACAATTTTTCAAAGAGTTTAAAAAAATAGTAATAAAAAAATTAGAAATCGCACTTTTCTATATTAATACATAGGGAAAAGGTACGGTGTTGTAGAATAAATACACTATGATTGCAGAACAACAATACACGTAAGAAGCACGCGTCGTTATCTTGTGCAAATCGCATAACGCTACGCTTGTAATTAGAATACATTTAGAGCACTACCAACATATAAGTTGTTCGTTATATTAAACAAATATTATTTTCCACTGGCTGAAAGTGAATTACGATAATAACATATGTTTATCAGATATTTGTAAATGTTGGATAAACATGAATGGACATGATTTCAACCCACGTGGAAAAACAATAAATTTTACCCATACTTATTCGACATTAATAATGTTGGATAGTCGATGGTGACCTAAATACGTGTCTACTCATGCCCTATTCGTACGAAACCCTGTTAAGAGCGCTCTTAGTGTCACGCCTTTTTGGTACTAGCATAAAATATAAAAACATCATTCCAATGATGTTATCAAATCTAACATGACGTAAAAGTAGGATCTTAACAAATGAACAAATGTTAGCAATTCAAAACACCTTTCTACTAATATTACTAAACTTTGATATAGCTTAAAGGATAAAATCTAATATAAGAATTTCTTTTACCAGTTCAAAACATTCATCAACACAAATTATCAGTTCTTAATACCACTTACTGTAACTGTCTGGAAATCCATACTATTTGAGTTAACTAAAATAACACGTCCAACCTAAATTGCACAGAAATACGAGTTAAAAGGGTTAAAGAAACATATACAGATAGAAGAAGAACAGAAATAACAAAACAGGATCTCACAACAGAACGAATAGAATATATTATATAACATAACCTCTGAAGTACAAAACTTTGTATCTTATACACATATCATCAACAAAGTACAATACATATGCATCACAGCGGAAATAACTCTAAATAACTAACGGTGAGGCCTCATGCTTGAAGCTCCTCCAAGTGTATCTGTAAAATCCTGAAACACTTGACTGCCCATACAAATTTGGACACCCAAGAGTTTAGGTAAAAACAAACAAAATAAACTCTGGGTCAGTTATGAGACTGATGTGAATAAACTTCAATCATATTGTTTAACTTGAAAATCCTTTTGAAAGAAAGGGTAATAGTAAGACCAACCCACACATAAACATGGATGATTTTTACCTTACTATAACCAAAACATTTTTGATATCAAAATCCGGTGATATTATAATAATGTTTAATCAAATAAATAATCAAATAGTAGAACGCTTGCATCTCACGTTCTACATACGTAGTATAAAATCAAAAACTGCAGGGCGCTTATTAGAGATTGGATTCCAACTATGATAAGGTATGGGACCACCTCCCGATCATTGTACTCTAGAGGGGATACACTGGGGTTCAGCGAGAACATCTTGCAACCCGGCCACACATGACCACTTACTCATTTAGCTTGAGTGTAGCGAATATATTGTTATCCACGGTTATCAGCCGTCCAACTGTAATTCGTAAGATACAGAATCGAAAGAAGAATAAATATTGAATTTTCTCTAGATCGGTGACAAATATACCCTGCTTGGGTATGACCCAACTAGCCGTGCTGCCTGCCCAATTTTTGTCGTTTTTCGATTGCGAGGCTTGAGGCTACGTCTGTCTTTTAGAACATCAAGCCATCATTCACTTTGAATGTCACATTGTCAAACCCGTCAAATCACTAGTTAATCTTTCCAAAAATATTTCGGGTATAAAAGCTAAGAGAAACGAATTTCTCCACCACCAGACATAATACCTTGAAAAGATCGTCCTATGTGATCTGTTAGGAATACTCTGTCAGACATTCGTCCATACAAGTTATCCTAGGTCTGGACAAACAAAACAACCCTTGCATTTCACTCCGTCTTCTATTATCTTCAGCATAATCTAATTCGCAACGCCTATTCCTATACGGAGTGGTTTTCAGATATTAAATCCAACCGGTCTCTCCATATTGACAACGATAGTCAAAAAATCTTTGATAGCCGGTGATTTAACTATCAAAGGAAAATAAACATCCATCAACCAATTAAACAATCATTGGCCCCTTTTAATTAATATTCATTCATGAACTATTTTCCAATTTGCTTATCAAAATCTATATATATCGACATATTGATTTCTATTATCAAAATTTCTCAAAAATATTCTAACTCCTTAAATTTTCGGAAAATTTCGCTGGCACCTTCTTTGTACCGATCAATAGCTCAAAACCCAACTCGCCTCTCTAGGCCCTTTCCTTTCAAAAAGAAAATCAAAAAGCCAAGCGGCTTGCCCAATGGGCTCATAAAACCTCATATGGAAATTTAAACATGTACCTTTTTGTCGGGCACTTAAAATTATAAATCTTCACTCTCTTCATACTCTTCATCCCATACCTGTCTGTCATATACTCATATAATTCCAATTCATTTCAACTTTAAGATTTCAATCACATTCATTTTATTCCCAATTAACGCTTTTTACTTAATCCACTTTCAGTTTGAACTTCTCACGTTCAAATATACTTATATTCGCTTATATATATAAGTCGAATTCAATCTCCATGTCAAATTCCAAAATTTAATTCAAGTTCCGTACTTGGATTCCTAAATTTAATTAATACCTTAAATTACTTTAACAAAGTTAAACTAGGCCAAAACCTTATTAACTAATTTAAAAGAAATTAGTTAACTACATTCGATAATTAAAAATCTGATTTTTATTCCAAAAATCGATCCATTTACTCGACTTGAGTTCATATTTAATAAATAGTTCAAATCCCTTTACTAATGAAAATTCGGATTTTTATTCACTAAAAATCCCTTTTATTTAATTAAATAAACCATTACGGTTTTAAAACGATTGTGGCACTGTTTTTTTTGAAAATTTGATTTTGACATAACTCAAAATCTATAAGACGAAACTTAGATTTTTCTCTTCCATTAGAAAACTATTAATCAATAGGTCCGGACGTTTCTTATTTCATCAAATTCTGACTTATATTGAGTTTTATATACTCAATTGAAGTTCGAAACGCCAAATTACGAAATGTCGCGCTGCGGCGAGTTCGTTTTAATTAAATTTAGTTAAAAACGTTTAAACTTCGTTTTTAAAATAAATTTCAATTCCACTTTCAATATTTTTAAAATAAACCTATTATCCAAATCTAAACTTTAAAATCCCAATTTCCCAAACTCGTCGATTTTTTTATTCCATATACATACTCAGTTATAAATTAATTCAAACTCCATTTTTATATATTCAATTCCAATTCACATGGGATTAGGTTATTAAAATTCGATGTAATCGAATTCCAATTATAAATTCTCTGTATGGGAATAATCAATTAATTTAACATTCTTCACCATTACAAACTAATATCATCCCTTGATATGAAATCGTTCAAGTTAGGGTATTTTATTTACCTCTCAAACCTTGACCGACAACGTCCTTATCTTGAGACGGGTAAGAGTTTGTAATTCCAAACTCGATTACTTATCATAAAAATCCCCTCTTCTATCCATTTAAAAATACAATTTTTAAATGTCATATCTTATAATTGGAAAATTCTATTTCTAATTTATCCAATGAAAATTACTTCATTTCATTTATAAACATGGTTTATAATATCACTTCCTTATTTTATATTAAACAATTTCCATATTTGAACTCCATTTGAAATTAACTTCCAAATTATCCAACGACAATAAATATTGATTGTAAATTACTTCCTTGTTTTATAATTTAAAACAAGCTTTCCATTTTCAAAATTCATTTGAAAATCCAAATTCTACTTTGTGGAGAGTAAATTTCTCTTTTCACTTTACCTTCGAAGATATTTTATAATTATAACTTGTATATGTATAAACATAGACTCTATTTCATATTTAATTTACATTCTAGTTTCTGATTAATACAGTTTTAATATTCCTTCTGAAATAGTTTATTTTTATAAATTCGACATAGTCGAATTCCAAATCAGGATTTATTCTAATTCAATTTACATTCCGAATATCGGAATAAATTTCGTCGTTTCCTTCTTGAAACGGTTCCAAATTCAATTTTTAAATTCATACTTGAATTAAAATTTCAAAATTATCCAATAATAGTTATTTTTCTTTATTTATATATGTCGTTTATAAATCTCACTTTTTGTTTTAAATATTAAAGCCCGATTCTTTTTCAAATTCCATTTTAAAATCCAATTTCCACTTCAAAAAAAATAAATTTCCTTTTTGAATTCATACTTGAACTAAAAATCTAGTATTATCAACCGATAATTTTTCTTTCCATTTATAACATTGTTAATGATTCAGCTACTTGTTTTTATCATTAAAAACAAGTTAATATTTCTCAATTCATTTGACATTCCATTTCCATTTCAAAAATAATTTTTTCCCTTTAAAATCCAAAAATCCCTTTTTGATGTTTTTAAATATAATATCTAGGGCCAGTGATATTTCAACATCCACAAACATCCAATTATCAATTATAGGGTTTCAAACACATCATATATGATAATATATAGAAACAAACATTTATTAATTTTGAGGAATCCAGTTGGATTCCTCCAACCCGTTTTCCTGCATCCACAGATGTCAAATAATATAAATAATACCAATCCTGCTTCAAGGCAGGATATCGCGGTATAGAAGGTCATCCACTCATATATCGTGGGGCGATAGGGTCATCCGCTAATGATATTGCGGGCATCCGCTAATGGTATTGCGGGAAATATCCAACCACCAATATATATATATATATATATATATATAACCGCAATCACCAAGTCTAAATAACTAATATATATAATATCCGCAATAATTCAATAAGCGACAATGCAACCAAGCAACCAATAAACAACATATGAATATTGGTATTAAATAAAAATTCGATTAAGGGAATTATAATCGAATAAGAGAGTGAGCTTAGTCACCTTGATTTTTGTTTGCTGATTATTTAATTAAAATTCCATTGTATAGTTATTGCTAGTACGAGTCCAACATATCCCCTTTCGTCTAATTTTGATAACGAGAATATAAGTTATACATTTAGCAAGATTAAACATACATTATATAAACTAACTATCATTGACTTATTAAAAATTTATTAATTTACCTTAATCTTCCTTAATTCTCGTTTATTAGTATCTTCCTTTTGTAGACAGTTTCGAAACCCCTTCCTAAACCTCTAATGTCGGTGTTGGTCTTACCTCTCATACTAGAACCCTAGCTTGCTGCGAACAATCAAGCTCCAGCAAACAAACTCGAGCCCCTGTGCCAACGCTACTCACTGTCGCAACCACCCCTTGCCCTATCAACAACCATCCCTTAACTTTTCTTCCCACAAACACTCACTGTCCTTTTCCAGTCACATTGTACTTCCCCATTCCCAAAACAATACAAACTGATCTCCTCAGATTTGCCTTCATTCAATACACGCTACTCTTTCCTCTAGAAAATCACACCCTTAACATTCAACTGCTTCCCAAAAATATCCCTTCTCTTACCAGGTTCCAAAACGCAAACTGTACATCATCACCGCCATGCCACTGTCAAATAGTTCATCCCCAATGCCTTCGAACCACACATCCAGTTGCAAACAATACCCACTTCAGTATTCGAACCCATCTCGAAATCGTCATCCAAACGTCATCCTCTTCCAGCATCAGCCTCCCGTAGTCGCAGCGTCCCTTCCTCAAACAATTGCACTGACCCTTCAATCGTTCAACTGCCGAACTCTAACTCGTTCAACATCGCACCTTCAACCCCACACTTTGCCATCGCGACTCAATCCCGTGACATCGACAACGACAATCCCTGATTTGCGAGCGCCCCGAGCATATAGTCGAGCTTCAGAGTATTGTTTCCATCGCGCTTTTAATCTCGATTCTATTGCTTTTTTTTTGAATTGGGAAATCAATTTACTGAAAGGAAAAAGGGGCGGAAAGGGAAATGGTTCGGAATTGATTCATTTATTATAATCCATGTTATAATTACACTTGTCCCTAGGACAAGCCAACCCATTATATTACATTCTTATTCATAGAACCAATTATAATAGGTTATGTTCCCCGTTCATCATTATTCTCTTTAGCTTCATTAATATGAACCACCCATTTACTATTGTAATCTTTCTTTTATTACCATCAAGTACATTTCTCATATTTTAGGAAACCTTTCACGCATCTCATCAGTTTGAATTATAGAAAGGTATAAAGATTTACTTCCATAACGCACACTGACTTAGATCCGTAGTTGCAAGCTATTTTCTTAATTTTAAGTGTGGATGTATATATGCGCTTTATTCGATTACTGTGCAATATGGTAAAAGAATACATATTACACACTAATTCCTTTTTATTTTATTTTTCCTGCAACTACGTCCTCGGTAATTTGTCGTTATAGAAATATATCATTTCCCCCAAAACCAACTAACTCAGTCCACTATCAACTATTCCCTTTTTATTTCTGAGTTAGATATTGAATTCTTATTCCATATACTGCTCATAGTTATTGTATTTTAGTCGTCTAGGCATATCCATTCTTTTTTATTATTCCTAAATTTTACTGTAATTCTATTTACAACATTTTGGCATAATAATACCCTTAAGAAAATATTCATGTTTATTGTAAATTCCACAATTACAGTGTTACAATAATTCTCAAATCAAACACAATATCTAATGGAATTAGGTTTTATATAACAGTAATGTTCTTAACATATTTTACGCAGATTTAATTTCAATTACCATAATTTCCAATAACTTATCATTTTAAGAATAACGGGAATGCAAACGATAGATATGCCAATGTTCAAAAGGTATAATTTAAATTCACTCACCTAATAGCTTTCCAATCCATGAATCTGATCCAAATTTGTTATTCCATGACTTTCCTAACTGAATCTATTATTAAAACAACCATGAATTCAAAAATTTGACGCTAAAACAAGAGGGAAAGAAAGAGAGGAACCTATATAAATCAAATTCAGAACTTACCTCACGTTGATCAGAAATTTGAATACCTATTTGTAGATTTATATCTCTTATCTTCAAATCTTGAATCAGAACCCATATTAACTAATATTCTAATTTTCTGAAAAGTTTTGGAGGAAGAAGAGAATGACAGAGCCTTAGCAGTGTTTCATAAAATATGAGTTAAATCTGGGCTAGGCTTTGCTAGTCTATTTATGGGTACAAAAAAATCTGGTCCATCTGATTTAATCAATTAAAATCCGAGTCGTTTATATTAGAAATCCACGTCACGCAAAAAGCAGATATAGGCCGACCGGGTTGACCCCTGTGTCAACCCATCCTAGAGGGTAGTCGACCCCTGGGTTTACATATGGGTGGACCAGTTCTAACGTGGATCGACCTTTCCTGTGTCCCGACGAATTTTCTGCACCGCTGTGATTTTTGATTTTAACGATAGTTAATAATGTTAATTACTTGCCTTATATAAGTTATATGATTCATTGTTTTCCAGTTATAATTCATCTTTAAGTTTGAATTTCAAATTTGCATGTATATATACGCATGCACTCTTTTGGTTATTAGTTCATTAGTAACTTTCCCATACAAGCTCCGTTTTATAGCTGCTAAGTTAATATAATTTGTAAGGCTATCAATGCATTTTTTTTCTTTTAATGCGTTGTGTTCTTCCCTTTTTAATGCATTGTTTTATTCTCTTTTTAATGCATGCATTTTAATTTCAATTTGCAGCTAATTTCTTATTCAATTTTCATGCATGTATTTATTTATGCATTTATTTCCTTTTGTTTTTTTACTTGCACTTTTATTTCAACATTAGAATTATTTGTTACCCCTTTTATTATTTAATTAATGTAGGGTATTACACTACAAGAAAAAACACTTTTCGCAACAGGCAAAATCTGTTGCAGTAGGCCTATTGCAACGGGCCAGCGCCCGTTTGTATAGCTGAAGTTGCTAAAAGTCTGCAACAGTTTTCGCCCGTTGCAATAAGATGTTGCGGTATAGTTTTTGGCAACGGACTTTTGCTGTTGCAACAGATCCTTTTGCAACAGTATATGCCCGTTGCAATAGATTCATAAATCGATAAAAAATACTACAGCTTATAGATATTATATATTAAATGTATTCGTTTTAGTAATAGTGTATATCATAGAATGAAATAAACAAATAAATTTTTTTTTTAACAAAGTTTTAATAGTATAAACAATTACAACAAAAATTTCTATAATTTTCATACATCTTTCATGTACAACAATTTCTTCTCTCACACAACACATTTTTTTTTTTTTTGAATAGAGTATTTTCTAATCATATTTCTACTCTATCATACATATATTATAACAAGAGAATAAATATCATATGTTCACCAGAACAAATCTGCGGTTCATGCTCCAAGTTTGTTGTTGATGAACATGCACATTTAAAAGCTTTCTCTAGTCCGTCCTTTTGTGATCTCCATTGGAATTTCTAGAATTGTGGTCTGCTACAAAAACATGCAATTATTATATACAACATCAATAAATTAACAAAAACAGAAAACTACAAATTGATTAATACTAGCTGAAAATTTTGTCAGTTTGGGAACTTCTCTCCAAATTAGTAAAATGGTTTATGCTAACATAACTTTTTGGTCTGATAGAAAATACTTCAACAAAGTTTGGATGGTGCTTGTTTTCAATCCTGATTTCATTATTTATACGTTTGACATCTGCAAATTTGACTATAGCTTAAGTTTCTTTGCACATGTTAGTACTACTGCTATTCTATCATAAAAATATACTTTCATAATCACTGGTTTATGAAGAATATTCTTATTAGTTAAACAGCAAGCTTTTATGAAAATGGCAGATATTAGAGTGAGGAATATTGAACAAGGCCAAGCCAAAATCCGGAATGCTCCTATTGCAGTAACATCAGAAGGATTCTGGTGTTGTCCTTCTCCCGTGGTCTTTGAAAAGACACTCAAAAATCAAAGCTTACAAAATAAGCATAAAACACCTCCACCTTCAATAAAATCTCAAGAACATAAGCCACAAAAACCCCTTCTCGAAAAGAAAACAATTGGAACTCCATCCAGATCTAGGGCGCTATTTCTGAAGAGCAAAAATGTGTTGATCCTGACAACTCTGTAAAAGCCAATGCTGTGACACAGCAAAGAAAAATATATGTGGGATTTGGTCAACCTGATACAATTGATTTGAAAGTTATTCTATTACCAAGCTTAAGTCAATGCATATATTAAAACAGGACAGAAACGTTTAATTTCATTCATCCAGTTACCAAGTGTGGATTTTGGTGCAACCACCATGTGAGGACCAGTAATACCTTTGAACTCATGCAAATAACCCAGTAGGGAGATTGATTGTAACGTTTTTCCAAGACCCTAACCCAAGCAATTTTTATTTTATTTTTAAAAGAAAATTGGAATGTGCGTATGAAATATGATGTAAACTATCATATATGAAATTCAACGAGCATTTAAAAATTATTAGGCTAGTGCATCAAACCTCTTAATAGAGGTGCTTACCATCTCATCAGCAAGAATTCCATTAATACCATTTTCATATAGGTTTGTCCTCCAACTTAAACCAACAAGTTGATAATCTCTCATCTTCCCTTGTATACCTGTAACAAACACATGATACTTACATAAATATGCCACTAAAAAATTTAACTTCGAAACAAGATAATGCAAAGTTTTGCCATTTATATCTCACCGGTTTACTTCAACGCAAACTTAGCCAGCCATTTAGTGAAATTGTTCTATTAATATCATTAATGGTAGTTTACATCTTATGAACGCATATTATTTCCCAACCATTTTTCTTAACCAATTTTTAAAGTTATAATCATTGTAGTAAAGCATAAATACACAAATTGCAAACATTATCATGTTTTACACACTCAACATCAGTTTGATCCCTTCTTGCATTTTGATTGAGACCAGTACAAAGTATTGGCTTTGAGGCTTTCGGCTGCCAATATCCAGATATAATTGTGTTTAGCCACTAAATATATATGGAGCAACTTGCTGAATCTGATTACAATAGTTATTTGTCGTACTGTTAAGATCCAAACTCAACAAATATACACAATTACTGTCTCAAAAAAGAACAACTATTGAAATCTAATATAAAATCCAAATGATAATCAGCCAACCAGTTTAGGAAAGAAGTGAACAGGCTATTTAGATGTTGATATAATCATTTTAGTAAAGCTTAATATACTCACCTTATCGGGTCTGAACTGGCACAGACTCCACGCCACCATTGAACCCCAATCGTGAGCCACCACAAACACCTTCGATTTGATTTTCGATTAGGTATTTGAATCTAGAAATTAGCAAATAATAATAAATTGAGGATTTCAATAAAATTAAACCTGTTCCTGAGAAAGAGAATCGATTAAGGCGATGAGATCGCCGGCTAGATGCACTACGGAGTAAGCGATGACGTCGCTTGGTGAATCAGTATCACCGTACTCGCGTAATTCCGGTGCGACGCACCGGTACCCTAAGCTTGAAAGGGCGGGAATCTGGTGGCGCCACATGTACCATAGTTTGGGGAATCCATGCAAGAAGAGGATTATCGGCCATGGGAAGAAAATAAAACGAGATCTGAGTCTGGGATATGGAAATTTTGAAACGTGAAGGTGAGAAGGGGATCTGGAAACTTCGGCCAATTTGGATAATTGGGCTTGGGAGGTGAAAGCGCGAAATGAAATTTTCGTGGGGAAGGGGCATGTATATACCGCTAAAAACCAAAATATACTTAGATTTGGAGCCACAAAGTTGGGCTGAATCATAAAAATTTGGTATTATTTTGTGTAATCCAAAATTGTATACCTTAGTAAAATCACTGAATTATATTATTAAATATAATTATCAATTTATAAAATTAAATATAAATATCAATTAATAATAATATTAAACTGTAATCTTAATTATTATGTAATTACTAATGGTTAATTATTCAGTAATTATTATGAATAATTTAATAATTATTTAATATTATGAATATTTTACTAATTATTTAAAATTTGTTGTTAATTAGATTTATTTATTTATTATTAAGTGTAGTTAATAATGGTTAAATATAATTTATACACTAATAACAACTAACCGTGATAAATTAGTAAAATATTAATTCATATTAATTAATTATTATTACTTAAACGCTTTTTATATTATAACTAAATATTACTTATTACTTCGTATTTTTGTAGTAATTATGCCTACCAAATGTTAATTATCAGTTAATTTGTAATTATTATTATTTGATTATCGCTTATAATTATCACTTTATAATACTTAAAATTTATTACTAATTGATAATTATTAAATATTAATCTCAACTATTATATAATTACTAGTAGTTAATCATTCAACGATAACTATTTAAAATTAATTAGCAAAAGTTAATCATTAAAAGCTGATACTAATTTTTAATATTATGTTTTTTGCAACTGGCTTTACCCGTTGTAAAAAAATACAGTTTTTGCAAAAGGCGAAAACAGTTGCTAAAGATATTTATTCGCAACTGGCTTGGAAGCGCAGTTGCAAAAAATACGTTTATTGCAACTGGTATGAAAGCACAGTTGCTAAAAGTATGTTTTTGCAACAGGAAGAGAAGCGCAGTTGCTAAAAATATGCTTTTCGCAATAGGAAAAAAAGGTATATTGCTAAATCTCACCTATTGCAACTGCTATAATAGGTCTATTGCTAAATAATATTTACTGCAACAGTCATTGTCGCCTGTTGCAAATAGCTAGTTGCAATAGGGTATTTTTCTTGTAGTGTAATTACATTCTTCCCTCCTTAGGAAAATTCATCATCGAAATTTGGTAAGGGTTAAATTAAGTAATTCCTCGCATAATTCACAACCATCAGGTGTACAACCAATTTTTCAACCATTTGTGCACTTGAGCAAAGTATCATACAATATAATAATACATGAATGCAATATATGCCTAAGCGGTACCTCCTATATGAATGAAAATTTCTTGAAAGTCTTTTGAAAACATGATGCATACATCCTAAATATACTTGCAATTTCTACATGAATGCAATATTTTGAAAATCAAAATACTTTTCACCGAAATTTTCCCACACTCTTACTGAGTAAGAGCGCAGCTCATCCAATTTTTGCATCCAAAACCAAACCAACCATCTTTAAATTTGCGCATTTTAGAATAGTCTATTTTTCTAAATTCGATTTCTTATATTATAAAAAGGTGGAAAGCGGAAAACTTCACATCTTCCGTTTTTCTTTTATATACCTTTTCTATCTGTACTTGGATTTTATGCAACTATTATATAAAGATGTCCTATCCTCCTATCCAAGCACAGTCCACATAAGAAAATTTTCTTCATTATAGAATTTTCATTTTTAACTTATTTACGAAAAACCCATTTTTATTTCCATTTTTCTCAACTGTCATGTATGAAGCTTTACTGGATTTGTTGTTCCCCTTTTAGTTATGTCATCACTCTTTTCTTAGCTTGTTTAACTTAATCCACTAATCTAAGTTTAATTTTCAAATAAGCCTTCTAATCCTTCAACAAGAAAACAAGCACTCTGCACAGCTACTACCAAGGTCTAAGAATCTTAGGACCATGTCCCCTCTGAAAAAGAAAAGTCGAAACCAAAGGGTCTAAAAATTTACTCACCTTTTACCATCTGGTAGTCATCACTAGTTCTTGTTGTGTACTAACCGTCTTCTCCAAGAAACAACCTAGGCTTTATGGTGCTTATGCACTTTACATTAATTTGTAATTATTCCAAAATAATTCTTGCTATTCACTTCATAACCTCAAAATATTTACCGTCTTCCCTAGGTACTAATCCTTACCTACTCCATGATTTAAAAACATGGGTTGACTTCAACATTTCATTTTCCTTCCAAAAACTAAAAGTGTCAAAACTTTATTTTGCCTCATTAAAACTTACCTTTGCCAAACCATAAAAATATGTTATCCTAAAAAAAAGTGCAAAACACTCTCTTTTTTCTTTTTTCAAATGATAAAAATTTAAGTAGACAAGGACGACTATCTCTCAATCAATTTCATAATTGTTCAGGTTTACAATGCTAGTTCAACTACTTACAACGTACAAACATCTGCTCTATTATTAATTCTTACAACTTATTTTGCTCACCCATCAAAGTTTCAGATCGAAACAATTGCCAAAAATTTATTGTCAAAAGAATAGATAATTTCAAAATTTTCTTTACCGAAAATTTTAATTTTTACCAAAATGCAATGTTTTCTATGCTTTGTTATTTAACTCTTTCATACATTATAGTTTAAAACCAGTGAGTTATGCATGCTCTATAATGTGCACATTTTTCTAAAAGAATTCATTTTAGATAAAAATACCATAAGAAATCATCGTTTCCAAAATATACCCTATTTTATTTTATTTTTCTTCAAAACTCAATATGTACTGTTCAAATATGTTCCTTAGATATTTTTTTCAAATATAAAAAATACCCCCTTTTTGTTTCAAAAACTATTTCTACACACTTTAGCTAGTACATATTTTGAAATTGTAACTTCTAATCAAAACTTGAAAAACACCATAAACAATCACCCAAAAGCTTTTAATATTTCAAGTTATCAAAAGTTAACAATGGGACCAAACTCAAAGTGGGTTTCCAACTTACCAAGACTTTTCTAGATATTCCTACAAAGTCATTTCTCTCAAATATATATATATATATATATATAATTCATTTTCCTTCTTACTCTTTTCCAAATTTATAAGGCTCTACTGCTAAACCCACTAATCCAAAATACTAATATATCAGATACCAATATATCGAATCCATCTTTCTCCAATATAAAGCACATTGTACACTTTTCACCCAAATCACCTAAGGGTCTCAGATTTCCACAATCATTTCTTTAGTGTGCATAATTGACATCCCAACTCTTTGCATAATCTGCTCTTCTTATTTAGTGGGGTTCCTTTGTGGATCCAGGTATATACATATAATATATTTATATTTAAAAAAATATACAAATACGTTCACTCATTATCTATACAGGAATTCTGAATCTAAGCTCTGATACTAAATGTAACAAGCCAAATTCCAACACATTGATTTTTTTTTCAAAAATTCCAATCTGTCAAAACTCGAGTTGGCTTGTCTTGTATCCTGAAAAGAGACACAAATAAGAAATATATCAGAGCTCAGAAAACATCTCACTGCGGAATGTAATAAAATACAATATAATCAAATAAGTAATAATACTGCCTAACCAGTATCCAATGCTATCATATCTCTGTTATAGGCCTAACCTGCGAGTATGTTATGAGGAGGAGGGTCAGAACACAAGTTGTGGCGACTGGACTTAGAATTACACATTTGGAAATAACCCTACATATAACGTTCAGTTACATTTTCTTGTTTATTAGGTTGTTTTGGGTTAATAGCACTCAAGCCTTTACACACATGTCATACCCATCTATCTCCTAGTAGATTACCTAATATATCATATATATAGCTAACCCCAATATCAAGGTACTTCCTATAGTACCTTTCTCGCGGTCTTCGTCATCACGCCATAGAAGCGTATGCAACTCTTATCCTACGCCGAACGACGTACAAACCTCCATATTACTATGCCACGATTGCCGCACCGAACCACCATCGCTATGCTACATTAGCGTACAAGCTTCCATATCTAATCTACTCGGTCAAATCAAGTCTCGGCATGGAGTAATGCCCTAGCGTCTACGATACACCACCCGGCGCGGTGTGCGTGTATCTAGACCCTCACACGTATAAAATGTCTACTATACACCGAGTCCCATAATAGGACTACATCTAAATCCATGGAACTCAGTCGAGAGCTTTTCCATATTTGTATAGGTCCGCTAAAAAAGGCCTAAAGTAAAAATATCTAAAATATGGTCTGCATTTTCAAGGTGGCTATGGTCTCACCTCGATCCCTTCCTCAACTAGTGAAAACTACATCAAGAGCTTAGTGGCATTCCCCTAACAAACAATCTACCTCCAAATTGGCATGTCCCGCAACCAAAGTCTCAATAGTTAAAGATCAATGGTCTATAGGTTTAACTCTAGTCTATCTGCATCTCACTGACTGCCGATGAAAAGTACGCTACGATTACTATCATTTATTTGGTCCTGACTAGCCTCCTCGTGAGGCAATCGCCGAATCACCCAACATCATCTTTTGTAGCCTTCTAACTGCAAAACTACTGTTGTTGTCAAGGTAGACTCACCGAGTGGTAACGCGCAGACCCAACCTAAGCATGCGCTGCAATAGAGGACCACCACGGAGTACCCTACCACGTCCCTCGGAAGCCGCGTGCTTCATTCCAGTCCCGTAGCCCCAGTAAGCAAAATATCAACAAGAAGAATCAAATGGACATGCTCCACTTGTGCCTCCAAATACTTCGATGATCTACCCCATTGGGTTCTTCACGTCGTACACACAAATTGGTCCAATCGCATCACACTAACGTGTTATTAGACCATATGACTAATCTTTTAATCGTGCGCTTGTCTTATCTTATCAAATTTCCAATTAACTTGATTATCCACATTTTATTTTTTTATTCAAGTTACCGGGTTTTCTCTAAGCCCCTTATATCTCTAAGGAATGGACCCCTCTCGCTTATTAATTCAGTGATATAACTAAACCCATTTAAGTTCATTAATAAGCCCACAACATGTTATTTCCTAGATTGTAATTAACAAAAGTAATCTACAATCTCTTTACATCATTACCATGTCATTCATTGTCAATTTCGTGTTTACATGTTATAATAACATGTTCTACTTAATGTATAATTAAGTATATCCAATCTTAGTCCACATGTTTTCTGTTAACATGTTACTTAATATATGTAATTATGTACAACTTATTTCATTTCATAAGTCTTCTTACTTTGCTGTTTCTTATTCCATCATAACTGTCACAACTTATTGTTGTTGTTTACTTATTAACTTTGTTCTCTTAACTAGTGTTTATCAATAAGTTTCCTTTTTATTTATTAAACCCATGTTATAATTACGCTTGTCCCTAGGACAAGCCTACCTATTATATTACCTTCTTATTCATATAATAAGTTATAATAGGTTATATTCTCCGTTCATCATTATTCTCTTTAGCTTCCTTATATAAACCACCGTTTTACTACTTTATTTTATTACCGTCAAGTATATTTTTCTTATTTTAGGTAAAAATTTCATGCACCTCATTAATTTGATTTATAGAAAGGTATAATGATTTATTTTCATAACGCACACCGACTTAGATCCGTAGTTGCAAGCTAATTTCTTTATTTTAAGTGTGGATGTATATATGCACTTTATTCGATTAGCGTGCAATACGGTAAAAGAATACCTATTACACACTAATTATTTTTTTTTCTTTTCTTTTTCTTGCAACTACATCCTCAGCAACTTGTCATTTTAGAAATATATCATTTCCCCTAAATCCAACTAACTTAGTCCACTACCAACTTTTCCCTTTTTATTTCTGAGGTAGATATTGAATTCCTATTCCATATACTGTTCATAATTATTGTAATTTAGCCGTCTAGGCATATCCATTCTTTTTCATTATTCCCAAATTTTAGTATAATTCTATTTAAACATTTTGGCATAATAATACCCTTAAAAAAATTCATGTTTATTGTAAATTCCACAGTTACATTATTACAATTATTCCCAAATCATACATAATATCTAATGAAAGTAGGTTTTATACAAAAATGATGTTCTTAACATGTTCTATGCGGATTTAATTTCAATTACCACAATTTCCAATAATTTATCATGTTAAGAATAACGGGAAATGAAAACGATAGATATCCCATTATCCAAAAAGGTATAATTTAAATCCACTCACTTGGAAGGTTTCCAATCCTTGAATCTGATCCAGATTTGTTATACTCCATGGCTTTCCTCGCTGAATCTATTATTAAAACAACCATGGATTCACAAGTCTAACGCTAAAAGAAGAGGGAAAGAAAGGGAGAAACCTATATAAATCAAATTCAAGAACTTACCTCACATTGATCAGAAATCCGAATACCTATTTGTAGATTTATGTCTCTTATCTTCAAATCTTGAATCAGAACCCTTATGAATTAATATTATAATTTTTTGAAAAGATTTAGAGGAAAAAGAGAATGGCAGAGCCTTAACAGTGTCTCAGAAAATATGAGTTAAATTAGGCTCTGCTAGTCTATTTATAGGTGTAAAAGAAAGTCTGGTCCATCAGATCTAATCAATTAAAATCCAAGCCGTTTATATCACAAATCCACGTTACGCAGAAAGAAGATCTGGGCCAACCGGGTCAACCTCTGTGTCGACCCACCTTAGAGGTGGGTCGATCCCTGGGTCGACACATGGGTCGACCCAACTCTAACATGGGTCGATCCATCCTAGGTCCAGACGGAATTTCTACACCGCTGTAATTTTGATTTTAATGTTAGTTAATAACATTAATTACTTGCTTTATATAACTTATATGTTTCGTTGTTTTCCAGTTATAATTCATCTTTAAGTTTGAATTTCGAATTTGCAAGTATATATACGTATGCAATCTTTAGGTTATTAATTCATTAATATCTTTCCCATGCAAGCTCCGTTTTATAGCTGCTAAGTTAATATAATTTATAAGGCTATTAATGCATTTTTTATTTCTTTTAATGTGTTGTCTTCTTCTCTTTTTTAAGCATTAATTTATTCTCTTTTTAATGCATGCATTTTAGTTTCAATTTAGAGCTAATTTCTTGTCCACTTTTCTTGCATGAATTTATTTATGCATTTTTTCTTTATGTTTTTAACCTGCACTTTTTATTTCAACATCAGAATTATTTCTTACCCCTTTTATTATTTAATTAATGCAGGGTGTTACATGAAATTGGATGGAGATGGTGCGTATTCTAAATAATCTGCTATGTGAAGGATATGTTATAAGTTTTGAATTGTTGTATTATGCTAATAAGAGAAAATTTTGAAATTTATATATTCTAAATATTCAAAAAAAAATTGAACTTAGCCAAAAGTAGAGTTTGAAAATTTTGAGGCTTTCAGCTTAAGCTAATCTTTTATAGGTAAAGTGATTAAGTAATGTCTTTGGTAAATTGTTGTGTATGCCTTTCGCTTAATGAAATTGCGGGAACATAATTTCTTTAAGAGGGAGAGTCTATAACAACCCGGATTTTTGGGTACTCGGCCTAAACAGACTATATGTTTTATGAATGTTTCAGAGTTGTAGATAAATAAAAATATGAGTTTGAGCCTGACTCGTGCAATATTTGGAAGGAGAAAAATAATAATAATTTGGGATTTTTCTAAATTGAGTATATAGGAACAAATTGTATATCTTGGTTATAATAAGTGATTTATTCCAATTTGTGTTGTAATTATAACCTAGTGATAAATGCAGATATTGAGTGTGTGTATATATTATTGATTAACAATAAATATTAAAGTGGAAAATGTATTTTCAATGTAGATATTAAGTTGTTTTTAGAGGAATATTCAATAAACGATGAATTTATGTTTCTAGATACAAGTTGTATTTCTTGAAAAAATAAAATAGAGAATTATATTTATTTGGTTTGTAATGATTATGTAAATTAGAAATAATATAATGTTGAATTTTATCGAGATAAAAGTAAATTGTAAGATGTTGTTAAAAAGTGAATTAGTTGCATTAATTGCAATAATTAGTAAATTAATTGTGTCGCAATTAGAATAAAATAAAATGTAAATACAAATATTGACCGTGAATCAATATAAGAGGTTTTGAAATATTTTATAGAGTGGGTAGATTTAATTTGTTTAAATTAATAAAGTGTGTAAGCTTTGAGACAAAAATATAATTAATTTTTAAGTGTGAAATAAGTGTTTTGACAAACATGTTTATATTAGTATATGTGCCAAAATTAATGATTATGTTTGTGTAGTTTTATAAACATTTAAGCACAACTTGTTTTGTATGTGTTGGATAAATGGGTTTAAATTGGGTAAACAGTGTTTAACATTGTGTTTTAGTATCCTATAATAATTTGCAACATTTTCATTATTGCATTTGGTTTGGTCCAAATTAAAGATCCATACCCAATTGGTTTATCTTGGGTAAAAACAAAATCACGTATCCTCCATTTTCTCTCCATCTCACTTCTAACAGAAACTTTTACCAATGAAAAACAATGGCCTCCATCCTCCTTCTATCCCAAAATCCTATTACCCTACTTAATTAAATAAGGAGGATATAAATCCTTCTTCTTCAGCTTAGAGACAATCGCTGTAACAGCCCGCATTTTTACGTATTGGAAGATCGTAAAATATTTTTATTTTATTCCTTGAGGGTTGGATTATTCTCATCTTTTGGTATGTTGCTTATGGGGATGTAAGACATATCCATAATTTTTACCGATTTTGTTCGTGACCATTATGCCCCTGTCAATCTTGTACAGGACATAACTTTTGACTCAGATCGAATCAAAGGGTGAGACCTATGCCATTGGAAAGGAATTGATGATTCTCTTTTCGTAGAGTGGTTACAATAAAGATTTCGCTCAGCGGTTTGGGAGAAATCGTTATTTTAAGATTTTTCAGTTGGTTGTCCATGTTTGGTAAGCCATAATGGGATGAATTGGAGAGGCCCATTAGTTGTCTGATGGGAGGGTATAAATAGGGGGTGAGGGATATGGGAAATGGTTTAGTTTTTCATTTCCTTATTAAGCGGCATTATGCTCCTTCTTCCTCTAACACCTTTCCACCATTAAAAATCCAAATCTAAGGCGGAAAATCGTAGGTCTACATCATTGGAGGCTAGATCTACATCATTTTAAGGGCGGACTCATCGAATCGAGAAGTTTGGGTTGAATTGCTCGCTGTTCGGATTCATAATTCTATCATTTTAGCTTGTTTTGTAGAATGGGTGAGTGATTTACATCTCACACATGAATGCAATGAAGTATATGAGTATTTGTGCATGTTTTTCATCAAATTCGAGTGTTTTACCATAGATTTACACCATTATATGTCTATTTTCATATGCATCACCTATGATCTAATTTAGCAAGTTTGAACCGTTAATTTCATGCCGTTTCACATGTTTATGTAAGTTAGATCTCTCATTTTGATCATATGTTCATTTTAATGGTTTTGGTGAGATTTACATCATTTTTGTGATAATTGCAATATTCATGTTGTTAGCAATGTTGTGACATGTTTATGATTGTGTTTGATGATTTTGGTTCAGTCGGTTTTGTCGGATTCATCGTTTAGTGAAGTTTTGGTGAAAATCGCCAACTGGTCAGCAGTTGCTACAATGTTTTGCTTGCTACAGTGCCCGACCTGTTAGCTATTGCTACAGTGCCCGACCGGTCAGCTATTGCTACAATGTTTTGCTTGCTATAGTACCGACCGGTCAACAGTTTCTACAGGGATGGACAGCTCAGCAGTTGCTACAGTACCGATCGGCCAGTAATTTTTATAGTATCGACCGGTCAGCAGTTTCCACTGTGATGGACCACTCAGCTATTGCTACAGTATCGACCGGTTAGCAGTTTCTACAGTACCGACCGGTCAGTAGTTTCTACAGTACCGACCGGTCAGTAGTTTCCACAATTATGGTCGATCAGCCATTGCTACAGTGTTTTCTGGAGGACCGGTGGGTAGTTTTTCAAGACCGACCGGTGGGTGGTAGACCGATGGTGTTTTAGGAGGACCGACCAGTGGTGTTTTGGGAGGACCGACCGGTGTTCGGAGCTAAATAATAATCGTAATTGATAACGACTAGAAAGACGGAGGTCGAGGAATTGTCGTTGTCGCAGGTTCTAGCGGAATCAAAGTCAGAGGTACAATTGAAGACCAATTGTAGGTCGAGTGCCTTGGGCGTCGTGTTTGGCCTAGACATGTGTTGAGTATAACATGTGGAATTTTGCTAAAATAGGGACGTCGTGTGTGGTCCTTGACAGTTGATGGCAAGTTGTTAGCCAGTCATACGATAACGAGGATTCTAGGGCAAGGTTGGCGGTCATAGGCAGAGTCAGTCATGGACGTTTGAATGCATGTTGTGGTCATGATTGAGTTGCTATTGCTATGTATGAATGGTTTTTCTGGTTGCCACGGCTGGATTGTTATTCCTTTGAATGTATGGATCATAAAAGCTATCACTGTCATGTCATGGGGAAGGCAGGTGTAAGTTCTTCTCTAGAGCTGGGTAGATTAGTTTGTTTATTTACCCATTCTCATATACTTTATTGATGAAGTTTGTTAGTTGTTTTGTCGCTCTCTAATACTGTTGTCTGAATCAAGGTTTATGTTTCCTCTTATTACCTTGGGTTGTTCATCCGATTATTGGATCGGTCGACTGATTAACAAGCTACAGATTTTGCTTTAATGAGGACGAGGATGCTGATCGATGACGAGCTGGAGGCTCATGTGCCAGTTTTACTACTATCTAATAATTGGATTTCTGCTGTTTTCTTTTATGAGTGATGTAGTGAGGCAACTTTGTATGAACGCTATTTCCAAATATGTGGATATTACTTTCTGGTTGTATGAAAGTTCAGTGTTTCTGCTTTACTATTACTACCTGTTGTATATGTTCTATTCTATTTTATCCTTGCGCTGTGATTTTACGACAGGTTCCGCTTGTTTTTACCTACTTAGATGATCATCCATAGCTGTCTTGCACACCTTTCAGCGCATTATTCCTCTTGTTTAGTGCGGGAGTTATGGGCGATTGTCACATTTGGTATCAGAGCTTTGGTTATCGATTTTAGTCAAAGTTCGAAGACGTAATCACGTATGGGTGACATACTTGTAGATTTCTGTGGGACTCTTACTATATACATATTAGCATATATAGTAGTGTAGTAGCGGTTGTATTCTTTAGCACTTTTTCTTGGAAGTGGCTAATTATTCTAAATTGCAGATTTAGAATGAGTAGATGACCATCAACACACGCTACTAGGGAAGTTAACACTGGAAGGGTTAATGGGGGGCACAAGACTACCCGGCCATGTTTGAAGCAATGATAGAAGCATACCTTCGAAGAAACCCCACTCTAGTAACAGCTACGGTTGATGTTGGAGTTCAAGTGCCTAAAGCTGTAGAATTTGCGAAGCTATGCAAAAAAATTTCCTCGTTGGGAGGGAAACAATTCAAGGGCACTGAACCAGTGGAGGAAGTCCAGAGGTGGCTGGATATGTGTGTTCGGATATTCAAGGACTTGGGCACTGACGATGCAACAAAGAGGAACCTTGCATCAAGACAATTGGTGGGCAGAGCAATGGACTGGTGGAACTCTATCACACTGGAGACCCCTGAAGAAGATATTTCATGGGAATTGTTTCAGGTTAAGTTTGAAGCAAAGTTTATCTCCACCATGAAAAAGTCTGTTCTATTTAAGAGATTCGGGGAGCTTAAACAAAATGGTCATCCAGTTCTTGACTATATTTCTGACTTCGAGGCTTTGTCGAAGTACGCTCGTTCTTATGTGGATACTCCTTATCAAAAGAACGAGAAGTTTGTCTTGGGATTGGATGAATATCTTGGGGATCAGCTTGTGGATCACCTCGATGATAGCTTTGAAAAGATCGTCGAGAATGTTTTGAGGCATGAAAGTTTGTTCCCTAAGAAGAAGTCTATTGTTGCACCTAAGGAGGAACAGAAGCCACAGCAGGGTGGTAATAACAAAAAAAGGAAGCAACAACAACAGAAAGGAAAGGATGGCCAAAAGAAGCAGAAGGGAGAAGTGACTTGCTTCAATTGTTGGCAGAAGGGCTATTTTGCTAGTGAATGCAAGAATCCTAGCTGAAAAGAAGTGCTTCAAGTGTGGGAAGCCGGGACATGAGAAGAAAGATTGTCCAGAATCGACTCAAGGAAAGCAAGTGGTTATGGTTTATGCTTTGGGAGAAGTGCCATCTTCTTCAAGAGCTCCTATTGCTGAGGAGAAAGGAAAGGGTGTCGTGGTGCAATGTTTGGGACCCGAAATTTGTGATAGACCATTGATCGTGGCAAATCCCGTTGGGGGTTCGTCCGGTTTGTGCATGTTGTGTCGTGGTCTAGTGTTGTCGAGTCATGGTTGCTCTTTTGTGTGTGATTGCTTTGTTCTTAACTTCATTGGGTTTGGGATCATCTTGGGCATGGATTGGCTCAAGAGGTATGCGGCAAGGGTGAATTGCGAGAAGCTAGAGGTGAGGGTCGGGGATGTGGAAGGGCGAAAGGTGTTGATAACGTGTAAGCGCGAAGAAGGTGTCTTCGTTAGCTATCTATATTCGCTTGTGATTCCACAAGAAGATTTGTCATTTGTGCTGATCGCTAATGAGTATGAGGATGTCTTTCACAAGGTCAAAGGGTTGCTGCCGCATCATGAGATCGAGTTTAGGATCGATTTGGTCGAGGGCGCTAGACCAATCTTTATGCCTCTTAGGAGGATGGCGCCTAAGGAACAAGGAGAATTGGTGGTGCAAGTTCGAGACCTTCTTAGGAAGGGATTCATTTGGAGAAGTGTTTCTGAATGGGGAGCACCAGTCGTATTTGTAACCAAGGCAGATGGCTCGTTAAGATTGTGTGTCGACTATCGTGAGCTGAACAAGGTGACTACGAGGAACAAGTATCCGTTACCAAGAATTGATGACTAGTTCGATCAGCTTCATGAAGCCAAAGTGTTTTCTCAGATAGATTTGGCAATGGAATTTCACTAATTGAGGGTAGCTAAAGATAGTGTGCTAAAGACTGCTTTTAGGACACCATCTGGATTCTTCGAGTGGTTGGTGATGCCATTCGGGTTGACTAACGCACCAGCGTACTTTATGGATCTTATGAATAAAGTGTTCAGAGATCAGTTGAATAAGTTTGCGCTTGTGTTCATGGATGATATTCTGATTTACTCTAGAAATGAGGAAGAACATAAGACGCACTTGAGGCTTGTGTTAGAGATTTTGCGAAAGCATCAACTGAAAGCTAAGTTCTCAAAAAGTCGCTTCTGTAAGGGATGAAGCGAGATATTGGAAAGTTCATTTCCAAGTGCATGAACTGTCAGTTGGTGAAAGCAGAACAGAAGAAGCCAAGTGGGTTGCTTCAGCCATTAGAAGTTCCTTCATGGAAGTGGGAGCAAGTATCGATGGATTTCATTGATGGACTACCTAGAACCAAGGCAGGAAGTGAAGGGATTTGGGTCATTGTAGATTGTTTGACCAAAAGTCCAAGATTCATTCCTGTCAAGTCGACTAGGACAGCATCGAAACTGGCTGAACATTATGTGAAATGGACAGTTCGATTCCATGGTGTCCCGAATAGTATAGTGAGTGACCGAGATCCATTATTCACGAGTGGATTTTTGAAAAGTATGCAGGAAGCTTTAGGAACCGAGTTGTGCTTGAGTACGACATATCATCCCCAAACTGATGGTCAGACCGAGAGAGTCAATCGAGTTTTGAATGATCTCCTGAGGGCTTGCGTGTTAGACTTCGGAGGATCATGGAAATACCATCTACATCTAGTTGAGTTTGTGTATAATAATAGCTACTAGTCGAGCATTGGGATGGCACCATACGAGGCATTGTATGGGAGGCCGTGCAATTCTCCAGTAAGTTGGTTGGAAACTGGAGATAAGTTAGTGCTTGGACCAGACATGATTAGAGAAACCTCGGATTGTATCGAGATAGTTCGGCAATGAATGAAGGCAACCCAGGGCCGTCAAAAGAGTTACGCTGACAAGCGTCGTAAGGACTTGGAATTTGACGTGGGCGATATGTTTTTCGTGAAAGCTTCGTCGTTGAAGCACATGGTTAGATTTGGTAAGAAACGAAAGTTAGCTCCAAGGTTTGTTGGACCATTTCCGATAGTCGAGCGAATTGGAAAGCTCGCATATAGGTTGGAGTTACTCGAGAAGATGTCGAGTGTGCATAATGTGTTCCATGTGTCATTTCTATGGAAATTTGTGCATGATTCGGATGTGGTGGTATCTCCAACGATGATCTAGAAGTAGAGACCGAAATATGAAACCTAAGCCACTTCGTGTTGTGGGGAATAACACGAAACAGCTTGGGAGGATGACGGTTAAGCTAGTCAAGGTACAGTGGAGTAAAGATGGCGACGATTGTACGTGGGATACAGAATAGAATATGAAGGCGACTCATCCATAACTCTTCGTCGGTAGGACCCTTTGATCGTTACATCGTTGTATCTTGTTGTTGTGTGGTAGAATTCCACGTGCTAGGATAAGGCTATGGATGCATGGCTTGATGGTTGCTAGATTGGATGATAGAATTGACATCTCATGGATGATAGGCATGCAGAATTGTTGTGGTTGCTTGGAATTTCGGGGGCGAAATTCTTAAAGGGGAGAATGTAACAGCCCGCATTTTTACGTATTGGAAGATCGTAAAATATTTTTATTTTATTCCCCGAGGGTTGGATTATTCTCATCTTTTGATATGTTGCTTATGGGGATGTGAGACATGTCCATAATTTTTACCGATTTTGTTTGTGACCATTTTTCCCATGTCAGTCTTGTACAAGACATAACTTTTGACTCAGGTCGAATCAGAGGGTGAGACATGTGCCATTGGAAAGGAATTGATGATTCTCTTTCCGTAGAGTGGTTACATTAAAGATTTTTTGCTTAGTGGTTTGGGAGAAATCACTATTTTAAGGTTTTTCAGTTGGCTGTCCAGGTTTGGTAAGCCATAATGGGCTGAATTGGAGAGGCCCATTAGTGGACTAATGGGAGGGTATAAATAGGAGGTGAGGGATATGGGAAATGGTTTAGTTTTTCATTTCCTCATTAAGTGGCCTTGTGCCATCATTAAAAATCCAAATCTAAGGGGGGAAATCATAGATCTACACCATTGGAGGCTAGAGATCTGCATCATTTCAAGGGCGGATTCATCGGATCGAGAAGTTTTGGTTGAATTGCTCACTGTCCGGATTAATAATTCTATCATTTTAGCTTGTTTTGTAGAATCGGTGAGTGATTTACATCTCACACATGAATGCAATGAAGTATATGAGTATTTGTGCATTTTTTCATCAAATTGGAATGTTTTATCATAGATTTACACCATTATGTGTCTATTTTCATATGCATCACCCTATGATCTAATTTAGCAAGTTTTAACCATTAATTTCATGCCGGTTCACATGTTTATGTAAGTTAAATCTCTCATTTTGATCATATGTTCATTTTAATGACTTTGGTGAGATTTACATCATTTTTGTGATAATCACCATATTCATGTTGTTAGAAATGTTGTGACATGTTTATGACTGTGTTTGATGATTTTGCTTGAGTCGGTTTTGTCGGATTCATCGTTTGGTGAAGTTTCGGTCAAAATCGCCAACCAGTCAGTAGTAGCTACAGTAACCGAATGGTCAGCAGTTGCTATAGTGACCGACCGGTCAACTGTTGCTACATTTTTTTGCTTGCTACAATGACCGACCGGTCAGTTGTTGCTACAGTGACCGACCAGTCAGTTGTTGCTACAGTGACCGACCGGTCAGCAGTTTCCACAGTGACCGACCGATCAGCTATTGCTACAGCGTTTTGCTTGCTACACCATCGACTGGTCAGCAATTTCTACAGTACCGACTGGTCAGCAGTTTCTACAGTGATGGACCGCTCAGCAGTTGCTACAGTACCGACCGGTCAACATTTTCTACAGCACCGACCGGTCAGCATTTCTACAGTGATGGACCGCTTAGCCATTGCTACAGTACCGACCGATCAGCAGCTTCTACAGTGATGGTCGGTCAGCCATTGCTACCGCGTTTTCTGGACGATCGGTGGGTGCTTTTTCAAGACCGACCGGTGGGTAGTTTTTCAAGACCGACCGATGGGTAGTAGACCGGTGGTGTTTCGGGAGGACCGACTAGTGGTGTTTTAGGAGGACCGGCCGGTATTCGGAGCTAAATAATAGTCGTAATTGATCACCACTAGAAATACGAAGGTCGAGGAATTATCGTTATCGTAGGTTCTAGCAGAATCAAAGCAGAGGTACACTTGAAGACCAATTGTAGATCGAGTGCCTTAGGTGTCGTGTATGGCCTAGACACGCGTTGAGTATAGCGTGTGGAATTTTGCTAAAACCGGGACGTCGTGTGTGGTCCTTGACAGTTGATGGCAAGTTGTTTGCCAGTCATACGATAACAAGGATTCCAGGGCAAGGTTGGCGGTGATAGCCAGAGTCAGTCAGGGACGTTTGAATGCATGTTGTGGTCATGATTGAGTTGTTACTGCTATGTATGAATGGTTGTTCTGGTTGCCACGGCTGAATTGTTATTCCTTTGAATGTATGGATCGTAAAGGATATCACTGTCATGTCATGGGGAAGGCAAGTGTAAGTTCTTCTCTAGAGATGGGTAGATTATTTCGTTTATTTACCCATTCTCATATACTTTATTGATGAAGTTTATTAGCTGTTTTATCGCTCACTAAGACTATTGTCTGACTCAAGGTTTTATGTTTCCTCTTATTACCTCGGGCTGTTCATCCGATTGTTGGATGGGCAGACTGAATAATAGGTTACAGGTATTGCCTTAGTGAGAACGAGGATGTTGATCGATGGCGAGCAGGAGGCTCACGTACCAGCTTTACTACTATCTAATAATTGGATTTCCGCTGTTTGCTTTTCTGAGTGATGTAGTGAGGCAACTTTGTATGAACACTATTCCAAATATGTGGATATTACTTTCTGGTTGTATGAAAGTTCAGTGTTTCTGCTTCACTATTACTACTTGTTGTATACGTTCTATTATATTTTATCCTTGTTCTATGAGTTTACGACATGTTCCGCTTGTGTTTACCTACTCTGATGATCATCCATAGCTTCCTTGCACACATTTCAGCGCATTATTCCTCTTGTTTAGTGTGGGAGTTATGGGCAATTGTCACAATCTCGGTCAATGGATCTAGCTGCAGCTCCTCTTTGAAATTATAGGGAAGAAAGTTACGACAAAGCTCCTTTCTTGCATGTATGCTTTTCTCAGTTTTCAGGCATCAGAAGCTCGGATTCATCTCATGCAAGCTTGATAGCATCCAACCAAGAAAGGTGGGCTTGTAGAAACTCATTCAATCTAGTTCACTGAATTTTATGTTGAATTGTTGGGTTGGATTTCATCTGATTGTTCAAATCGTGTACCATAACTGGAAGTGGTTACAGTAAATCATCAATAACCTATTCCTTGTTTGGGTCAATATTTGAGCCCTTTTGCATCGTCGATGCTTGTTGGGTTGTTGTGGTTTTTATCTCAGTAGATTGTTGAAGTTAAGTTCTTGGTGTCATACCTTTTTCATGCTGTAATCCATACTTAGTTTGTTCCAAAAATCGATCGTAATTCGAAGATAAAGCAGAAATTCGATCACGTAGTATTTCCGTGCTCTGCGTCGACCTAGGCTTTATAGTGTCGACCCATGGGTCGACACTAAAAAGACATTGGTCGACCCATGAGAAGCAATACTCGCGCAGGTGATTTTTACGCTTGCTGCATAGTGTCGACCCATGGGTCGACACTAAAAAGACATTGGTTGACCCATGAGAAGCAATACTCGCGAAGGTGATTTTTACACATGTTGCATGTATTTTTCTGAGTTCCTGCTAGTTTTAAATGCTTTGCTATTGATTATTTCTTGATATTTTTGGCAGTATAACAATGCTAGCCTATGTTACAACTGATTCGTATTACAAATTCATAGTTTTAAAAGGTTATGATGTTATATTTCATGATGGAATTGATGTATTCACACATATGCATGATTTTAAATAAAATAGTTTTCTCTATGTTAATAAGTATCATTTTCTCTGTAGCTTTGGGTAATTAAACTTTATTGTTTTGGTTTTTAATAACGAATGGCCTAGAAACAATAGTAAAAATACATTTTGAAATTATAAAGGTATTAAGGATATCATCAATTGGCTTTCGAGAACGTTAACAATCATGTTTCCATTAAACTAAGTATTTCTAAATATTAAAACACACATTTGTACTATTCGAGAAGACATATTTGTAGCTAAACGATATTTAAACCTGATGGTATGGAGCATAAAGGTATATTTTATTGGTTAGTTACCGAATCGCCTTATTGAAGTAGATGGTTCGATGTTCTTGATGACTCGGCGTTTTCTATTGATTTGTTGTTTTGATGATTCCGGTGTGGAATTGATGAGTGAATAATAAATCGTAGTGAGAACTTGTGGTATGAGATGCGTAGTTACCAATGTTGGGTTACTGTCCGTAAGTCTGTGACGCATCTTATTGTTAATGCCAGAACCAGAGGCTGATGGGTCCCATACATATATAAATATACGTGTATAACTATTTGTTATTTGTTGAAGACCACCGGACCAAGACAGGTCATGGTGATGCCATACTTGACCGAGGCTGCTCGTAGTAATATTAGACTCGACTGAGGTGGGTCGTAGTGAAGCTGTACTCGGCCGAGACAGGTCATAGTATATATATATATATAAGGCACTTGGTAAAGCTCGTGGCGAAGCTATTTGCACGTGTAATATTATGATGTTTGGATCTGAATTATTATTATTGATGATCTTTGATGTTTTGGGTTTAAATATTGATATTTGATGATTTTGATCTTATGATCGTATTTACACTGGAGTTTCGAATCCAAAAAGACGACTTGACGATATTTTTGACTTTGCACTTTTGGACCTTTATTTAATGTTATGTTGAATTGTTGCTATTTGACATTTTGGGTCCTATTTTTGATTGGTTTGTTGAAACAGAAATCAATCATAGCCTAAAGCTAATTATTGCTTAACTATTTGTATTCATCGTTGTTGGATTGGATAAACTCTTAAAAGAGTTTACAGCTTTTTTGTTGGAGTTTGATGTTATCTTTCGAGGTTATGCTTTAGTGCTTAGCTTGAAGCTCAACACCTATTTGATAAAGACAAACCCTGCCTGATGATTGTTTATGCTCGTTGGGATCTTATTGGCTGTTAAGCCTTAAGGTTCTCCTGAATCAATGGTTTTGTGTAATTTCCTTTATGTCGAAAGGAATTTTTATCTATAACTTCATATTTTATTTATTATTTTATATCTTGTATGTAAAATATATTGATCCGTATATGAAATACTCGGGTCAGACCGAGTTATTTCAGGTTTAGCAGATTGTTTACTTGATCTTGCAGTTTCATCTTTGGATTATCTCCCAAAGCTACTTCTTAGTTGTAATTTTCCATTTGATTCATTGTATATTCGTTTTTTTTGGAGATTGTTGTATTCATTTACGGTTATGTATAACTATTCAAATTTTTAGTACACGAATATGTTGTATTCTAATTTTGTACCCAGTGTATTCTGTTCTGTGATCTATAACTGTGATATATTGTAACTTGTTCTGAGTGCGATTCTTAGCCATCATAATTTCATATTAGATGTACTGAGTATGTCGATCTACTTGAAATAAGAAAAGAAAAATTTATACCACTAATTGATGTATCCAATACTCGTATAATACAAAATCACAGATGGTCGCCCTTAATCAGCCTTATTCTCCGCTTTAATATACAACATTGCTTGTTAATGATCCTTATTATGGTGGGTCTCGGGGTGGGGTGTCACACCACTGGACTACAAATTACCAGTTCTACAGGCTTACGACGTTAGGAAGGATCCAACCTTCCATCTAATGAGGTACATATGCCACATGGAAGTACTTAATGCATTTTGGCGATGTCATGACTAAGTACTTCTAGCCTTTTCTCTCAGATATTGTTTTTATGTGGTTTCAATAGTTAGAGTCAGAATTTATTGAAGCTAGAATATTCTTGTAAAATATTTGTTGAACAATTTTAGGTTTATATCCCTTGATCCAAAAATGTATTGACTTTAACTATCGTCAGCAGAGGACCGACGAGAATCTACGCAAATTCTCAAAGTGATTCAATGCTGCAGTCGCTTCGGTAGATTGACTAAACCATTTATAGTGTTGGCGGCAACTGTGTCTAGAGTTCTGGACAATTCTGAATTTAAAATAAGGGATTCCCCAAGGATCTCGACGAATTCTACTATGAACCCGACATCGCCAAGAAGATGCAAGGGAAAACCATGAAGCCCTCCAAGTTAATGCTGTTAAGGATGGAGGACCGTATAATTTTATAGCTAATAAAGGGAAAAAGAGGGGGCAGCGCAAATGGTGGATGGGCCCAAAACATATGAAGAGGACCCAAATTCTCTTCATACACTAGTTTTAATTCTGCTTTGGTAAGAATATACCGGGAGACTCAAAATCAACTTCTGTTATAGGAAACCGACAATGAGGAAGATTTCAGAATGGTAAGGACATCCGAAAAACACTGTTTGATTTCATGATATTGACGGGCATGATATCAATGAACGTAAACACTTAAAAGACAGAGCCGAGGAACTGATCAGGAAAGGGCAACAACTCAGTATGTCCTTGGCAGAGACGCATTGAAGGAACCAGTAGAGCCATTAACTACGCAAAATCGTGGTGAACCTAGCACCACATGTGGGATCGTCATCAACTGATGGCATTGGAATCGAACAATAAAATAGCTAAGTTGACTTATTCGTGTACGAGATTAAGATTTGATTCTTAAATATGCTCTTAGCTGGTGATAAACCATCTCTTTCAACTTTTAGCTTTATTCAATTTGAAATAATGGCTAAGCCATGTACACTTATACATGAGCTAATGATATCCTTAGGCAAGTCTGAGATGGTGATGAATCAAGAATTTCAGTTAAACTGATGCTTTTGGAACTTTAATAAATCTATTTGGCCAGTGTCACTCATGCTCATCAAGTATGGAACTATGACTGAATTTCAACTTTAAATAAACATAATGGATTGTCAAGTGTCCCCGCAATTGACAAGGGTCGGATTATTTTGGCAACGGGACAATTCGACCAGGATCATTAAGCACTGCCTTGTTTGCAAGGGCCAAGATCTTCCTTAAATGGGATTTGTAACACCCCACTCCCGCTATGATCACTCACTAAGGGAATGCCATAGCATCGGTGGAGTATTTTAGTGAATATAGAACAGAAAAATTACAACAAGACAGATATAAATAGTACTTGAAATTTTTAAAACATCATCTCATAACAGCGGAAGTAAAACATGTCTGGTTACATCATAAAACCATAATAAAGGTCAAGTACAATATCCATCAAAATAAAGGAATACATAATCCCACTCTCATACAATAGCCAAAACAGAAGAAAAGATAACTGGATAACTGGAGCTTTACATCTATCCAAGCTCCTCAAGACTGGAACAGCAATCCGATCAAGCTCCACTACTGCTAGGATCCACCACAGGACCTGAGGGTTGGGAAAAAGATAAAAACAACGGGGTCAGACATAAGTCTGAGCGAGTCCTATAACTTTAACAATACAATCGTTAAAGTAACCAGAGAAGATATGAACTGATATACGGTAACATATAGGGATAAATGGGTACCCTAAGCAGCCAACTGAACTAAGATAAAGGATAAAGACGCATCTACCCTCCCTAAGGTAAATTACTAAACTGCACCACACCAGTCGTTTCTAACCTAAAGGTTGATCCCACCCAAGGACTTATAAAATTAACTAAATAGTACTTGCGTACCCCTAGGTGACCAAGTAGGCGCCACGGGGCCCTACAATCCACTAGGTGTACACACTACTTCCCCATTCGATCGGCTCCCTAACGTAGATACCCGTGCTGGCCCCACCGTGGGGTGTATCATTCCCCAATGTGGCAACCTGATAAAACTAACGGTGCACGGCTTATATCTACTCGATGCAACAACGGCTTACCTACCAGCCCGGGCCCACTCACGCATATGAAGCCCGTTGGACTTGCGTTGCCACCGCTAACCCGTTTGCCTCTTACAGTCAAGCCCAGTATGCGTGTCCCGTCCTCGACATGGGTCGAGCCCACAAAGATACGTATGGGTTACTGGTTGAAATGGGCCTCCACAAGCTACCCACCTAAGCTTGTCCCTTTTTCTAGTATATCCCACTTAACCCTTTAATCATGTTTTAATTACATGTTTCATTTTGGTTAAGTATTCTAATCGTATTTTCTATTGCCACCCAAGACAACCACTAGATTTTCTCATGCCACCCAAGGCACCCACTTAACCCCTCATGTCCCTCTACATGCTAATGTGGTTAAGTGTTTCTTAATTAATTAATTAAGAACGTAACCTTTGTAAAGACCTCTCACATTAGACTGTCTTTTATGACCGCTGGTTAAGCCGGTTGGGTCCGGGCAGCCTTATGTCATAACAGAGTCTAACCTCGTGTCTTTACATTAATTACGTATTTAGTTTGTGCCTAAGACCTCTCACATTGGGCTAACATTTGTAGCAACTGGTTAAGCCGGTTGGGTCCGGGCAGTTTTACGCTACAACTGAGTCCAACCTCGTGTCTTAGTCAATTAATTACACCTAATTAATCACCCTCATAATTTTATATTAATTATCCCTAATTAATCAAGTTTTCTTAACATGGGTAGACCTAACTTAATAGGTAAATTCCCATGGGGTAGACCTAACTCAATAGGTAAATTCCCAACACATAGTATGGGTACACCTAACCAAATAGGCAAATTCCCATACTATGTTTATTACTTTTGTGTTATGCATAATTATATTAATTTCACACAATCTTATTAACTTATGCATTTAATTACCCCATCGTTCCCACGTAATTTCGTTCATGATATAACACATATAAAAGGTGTCAACTTGCATATGAATGAACATGTTTCAAAGGTGCCATCTTGCATATTAACAAACACATAACTTGCATATGAACTTGCATAACATGTCACATAACTTGCATATAATATATCACATAACTTACGTATTCATTTTGCATAACAAACTTGCATATTAGCTTATAGACTTGCATAGTGTGTCATCATGAACTTGCATATTAATAAACATGTAACTTGCATATTTACATACATGTAACTTGCACATAAATAAACATGTAACTTGCATATTTACATACATGTAACTTGCATATTAACAAACATGTAACTTGCATATTTACATACATGTAACTTGCATATTATCAAACATGTAACTTGCATATTAACAAACATGTAACTTGCATATTAACAAACATGTAACTTGCATATTAACAAACATGTAACTTGCATATTAACAAACATGTAACTTGCATATTTACATACATGTACTTGCATAGCATATCACTATGAACTTGCATAACATGCATATGATTACATAGCCCACAACTTGCATATTTAGCATCATGCATAACATACATCATATTAAACTTGCATAAACTTACATACTCAACATGCATAAACATACATACTCAACATGCATAAACATAAGATTAATGCTAACATCATATCATATGATTTCAAAACTCATTAACCCACATACAAAACCATAAATCTCATCACATCTCATCTAATTAGTTTACCAAAATATCATCAAAGTGATAGAAACTCACAACTAGCAACTTTGCACACCAAATAAAGAAGATTAAGATGCTAAGAAGAGATTAGAGGTTGATTAGAGAGTGATTAGCATGCAACCCTCTTCATAAAATTAGTGGAGGCCATGAGAGCTAGCATTTTGCCATAGTTTAGTTACTAGGTTTAATTATGAATGAATTAGGGTAGGGTTAGGGTCTTATTTATAGGATTAGAAAGTGTTTTAGGCCCTTAGATTAACCCTAGATTAGATTAGGACCCTTAGATTTAGGAACCCTCTAGAACATAGCCCAAGACTCAGCCAAGACCAAACCTGGTGCACCCAGACCAGCAGGGCCGACACCCTGTGTCGACACCCCTGTCGACAGGGCTGTCGACACCCCTGTCGACACCCCTGTCGACATGGCTGTCGACACGGGGCTAGGCGGGAATTTTTTCCCCCCTTTCCTCTTTTGGCTCCAAACTTGTTTTTCAAATCTGCTTTTTAAATTTAAACTTCCTAAAACTTCTTTGGGCCATAACCGGGCCATACGGACTCCGATTCTCGAAAACTCGGACTCTATTTCGCGTATTTTTCCGAGACGAACGCAATGACGCAGCCCGTTTCCCCTGGTTCTTCCATCTGAGATTAATTATACTTTAATTACTAACTATTAGTGTTAATTGAAATTCGGGGTGTTACATTCTCCCCTACTTAAAGGATTTCGTCCTCGAAATCTCTAAGTTAAGAAGAACGTATCCTACCAACCAAACAACCATCTACTAAACCATCAACCACAAGCAACCATTATCCCTAGAAACTTCTAATGACGTATGAACATATGCGGAAAGTGTGTGTATATGTCCGTATACTAATGCAAAATCAGGTGGTCTACTGATTCAGTCGACCTCCTTAATGCAAACCATGATAGTGCCATGCATCCAATATGTATGCGAAACCCTATTGACACATACAAATTTCTACATGCGTGCACAACCATACACAAAAATGCATCATCCATATGATAACACAGCCATGATACATCCATCAATCTAACTACCACATCCATTTATGCAATATGCAATCATGAAGTGACTGAGCCGATCTAGTGCCTGATGTGTGTGTATATGCATCCACGAGCAACCACTAGCAAACAATTGCATCCATATGCATCCATCAACCATAACATGTTTCAAACACATGTTTCAACCATAGGTTTTACCCTATCTAAAGGTCATAGGTACTAGCGAGAGGATATACTAAAGATAAGATAAGTACTAGACAAGCAATAAAGGAGAAGTTAAAAGACATACTCTCAAAAAGAAATGGATACAAGGAACGCATCTTTGCTTCCGTCTCCCAAGTAGCATTGCTTTCGTCATCTCCCCATTGCACTTTCACTAGCTGGACTTCTCTGTTCCTCAACTTCCTAGTTTCTGACCCAAGGATGCGAGTAGGAGCTCGTCGAATCGTCGCATCACGCTCTACCTCTACATCTCTAAGCAAGCTCGGCTCTACCACCTCTGCGGTCTCATGTAAGCACTTCCTCAGATGTGACACATGGAATACATCATGAACACCACTAAGTCTGTCGGGCAACTCCACCCTATATGCCATCCGTCCAATCCTTTCCTTAACAGGAAATGGTCCAACAAACCTTGGTGCTAACTTCCCAACGGACCCAAAGCGAACTACATTTCTTAATGGAGATACTTTGACAAAAACCCTATCCCCAACCTCAAACTCAAGATCCGTCCTTCTCCGATCCGCATAAGATTTCTGTCTATCTTGCGCTGCTTTCATCCTTCTTCGAATCAAATCAATCTTCTCTGAAGTCTCTCTAACCATATCCGGCCCAAGCAAGATCTTATCCGTAGATTCCCACCAACATGTAGGAGATCGACAAGGCCTTCCATAAAGAGCTTCGAAAGGAGCCATACCAATACTGGACTGAAAGCTGTTATTATATGCGAACTCCACCAAAGGAAGATGTTCTTCCCATGTACCTCCAAAATCCAAGATACAAAGCCTCAAAAGATCTTCTAAGATACGGTTCACCCTCTCAGTCTGACCGTCCGTCTGAGGATGATATGCGGTGCTCAAACACAACTGAGTCCCTACCGCCTCTTGCAAACTTCTCCAAAACTCACTAGTGAAGATAGGATCTCGATCACTCACAATGCTGGATGGTACGCCATGCAATCTAACAATCTCTCTAACATAGACTGAAGCAAGCCATGGAGCGGTCCTCTTACTCTTCACGGGTATAAAATGGGCACTCTTGGTAAGTCTGTCCACCACAACCCAAATTCCCGTATTGCCCTTCCTCGATCTTGGTAACCCGTCGATGAAATCCATCGAGACACTATCCCACTTCCACTGCGGAACTTCCAATGGGTGTAGCAACCCACCGGGTTTCCTTTGCTCCGCTTTAACTTGTTGGCACACTAAGCATCTAGCCACATACTCGGCCACATCTTTCTTCATACCGGCCCAGAAGAAAACTCTCTTCATGTCTTGGTACATTTTGTCTCCACCTGGATGAATAGTCATTCTTGAACGATGTGCATCATCCAAAATAGCCTTCTTCAAACCCTCATCTTGCGGTACACAAAGTCTACCGTCTCTATGCAACCATCCCTTATCATCTATGGTGTATCTACCCAAATGGCTGGACGACTCCCCTCTTATAAGCTTCTCTACCAACTTAACCAACTGTGGGTCGTCTCGCTGAGCCTCGCCAATCCGTCCCAAGAGGGTAGGTCTAACTTCCAAGGATGCCAACAAACCAGGTACAAAATCAACAGAAGGTCTGAAGTCAAACAAAGAAAGAAACTCCAAGCTTCGCCGTTCTACGAACAATGGACTTAAAGATAGCCTTTTTCTACTCAAGGCGTCTGCCACCACGTTACCCTTGCCAGGGGTATACGCTATCTCAAAATCATAGGATGCTAAGAACTCCATCCACCTTTGCTGTCTTAAATTCAAATCCTTCTGAGAGAATAAGTACTTCAATGATTTATGGTCGGTGAACAACTCGAATCTCTCACCAAGAAGATAATGGCGCCAAGACTTAAGTGCGAAAACAATCGCGGCCAACTCTAGATCATGGGTAGGGTAATTCTTCTCATGCACTCTCAATTGTCTCCCTCCATAGGCTATTACCCTTCCCTCCTGCATCAAGACTGCGCCTAATCCTGTCCCACAAGCATCGGTATAAACAACAAACGGCTTACTCCCATCTGGAAGTACTAAAACTGGAGCGGTGGTCAAAGCTCCCTTTAACCGTCGGAAAGCATCATCACACTCTACATTCCATGAGAAAACCAGATTCTTCTTCGTCAAGCGGGTTAATGGGGCTGATATCTTCGCGAAGTCTTTGATGAACTTCCTATAATATCCTGCCAACCCCAAGAAACTTCTTACCTCGGTAGCATTTCTAGGAACTTTCCAATCCTGGATAGATACTATCTTTGCGGGATCTACAGTTATCCCTTCCTTTGAGACCACATGCCCTAAGAATCGCACTTCTCTTCTCCAAAAATGACATTTAGAGAATTTAGCTTTAAGACTATGCGCTCGAAGAGTCTCCAACACTTCCTTGAGATGTAAGGCATGCTCTTCTTCACTCTTGGAAAAGACCAAGATGTCATCCACAAAAACTACTACAAACTTATTCAGATACTCTCTGAACACTCTACTCATGAGATCAACAAAGTATGCAGGGGCGTTTGTCAACCCAAATGGCATCACTAGCCACTCATAAAAACCATCCGGAGTCCGGAAAGCAGTCTTCTCTATACTGTCCTCCGCCACTCTTAACTGATGAAACCCTATAGCTAAGTCCATCTGCGAAAATACTGACGCGCCAACCAACTGATCAAAGAGATCATCTATCCTCGGTAATGGGTGTCTATTCTTCTTCGTGAGCTTATTAAGTTCTCTATAATCCACACAAAGTCTGAGGGACCCATCCGCCTTCGTGGCAAACACTACTGGAGCTCCCCACTCCGATATACTTCGCCTTATGAACCCCTTCTCAAGCAACTCCCCTACTTGCTTATGAAGTTCTCTTCTCTCACGAGGAGCCATATGGCGCACTGGCAAAGACACTGGTTTGGCATTATCCACCAAATAAATTCGGAAATCTATCTCCCGCTTCGGAGGCAAACCCTTTACTTCTTCAAACACATCCGGATATTCCCGGACTACTTTGACAGAACGCAAACTCTCGACCGAAGCATCGAGCGATTCAAGATAACTTAGCAAAACAGATTCCATGGGATTACAAGAGATCTCGAGAGTATTACCCAAGCGGGTCATAAGCCTGACAACTCTCCTTTCACAATCAAGAACGGCACCATTACTGGATAACCAGTCCATGCCCAAGATCAGCCCATAGCCCGTGAAGCCCAATACAAAAGCATCACATCTAAACTCAACGCTAAGTATAGAAATCTTCAAACCCAAACATATCATAGACAGATATATAGAGCCCCCAATTGGGTTTGAAACAACCAAGGGATCATCAACTAGACTGGTGTCTAAGTGCAGTGACTCAACTAACGATGATGAGATAAAAGAATGCGATGCGCCAGAGTCAAACAAAGTACGAACTGGATGATCAAACAGAAAAACCAGACTTTCAACGGAAATAGTTCTACCTCTCTGCTGAATCGGTGGAACTGAGAGAACCTGAACTTGCCCCCCTGACTGAGGTGGTGCTATAAGAGCTTGCACCTGCCCTCCTGAGGTAGACCCCGTCTTCTGCCCCTTCTTTGGGCAGTTTTTCACAAGATGCCCTGCTTCACCACAATGAAAGCAACCGGTCTTCTTCTTTTTGCGACAATCCTTACTAAGGTGTCCTGGTGTTCCACAATTGAAGCACTTCTTCTTCGTCTTCTTTTTGTCACCATTGCCTTTCCCGCCCTTGCCTTGTTGTTGTTGTTGTTGCGGTTTCTTCTGATCCCCCTTTTTCTCTGGTGCCTTAGAATTCTTATCATCCTCATGCATAAGTGCCATATAGACAAGTTTCTCAAAAGTGGCCCCCATAGGAATGTGAGTCATAGCTATTCCTTGCAATGGTTCGTTCAAGCCTCTAACGAACCTCAAAGCCTTCTTCTCCGGTGTATTCACCAACTCTATGCCAAACCTCGCTAATTGATTGAATTTGTTGACATATTCTTTCACCGTGAGATTCCCTTGCTTCAAATTCAAGAACTTCTCCATAAACAGATTCTCTTCCGCCCTTGAGAGAAACTTAGCCCCAAACCTTTGCTTAAAATCTGCCCAAGAGTCAACCGGGCGTTCTCCATTAGTGACCTCCCACCAGAATGAGGCCTCTCCCTTCATTAACCAAGCCGCCAACTTGACTTTCTTTCCTTCTTCCACTTCAAAGATATCTAGCAACTCTTCCACTTCCTTAAGCCAATCTCTAGCCTCTACGAAAGTCTCTGAACCTAGAAAAGGTTTTCCTCCTATAGCCTTGAACTCCTTGCAAACCTTAGCAAAATTATCCACTCTAGGCTGAGGAGGAGGAGCGGTGGTCTCTGGTGTAGTAGCATTGGCCGGACCCGCAGCCGCGGCCCTAGCCTCTTGCAACCTCCTATACCATAGTGGTATAACTAAACCCTCCGGGATGTTAAGATCTTCAGCCATGCTGAAACGAAAGAGGAAAGATTCAAAAAGGAGATTCCGAAAGATAAAGATATGGCTATTGGGGATTATGCTTTTCTCTTTCAAAAACTTTTTCTCTTAGAAGACATGCTTTTAAAAATACTTTTTTTTCAAAAATGTTTTTGAAAAATAGTTTTCTAAAATTTTTTTTTTTTATCTGTTCTGGTAACCTTAAGCTCTGATACCACGTGTAACACCCCACTCCCGCTATGATCACTCACTAAGGGAATGCCATAGCATCGGTGGAGTATTTTAGTGAATATAGAACAGAAAAATTACAACAAGACAGATATAAATAGTACTTGAAATTTTTAAAACATCATCTCATAACAGCGGAAGTAAAACATGTCTGGTTACATCATAAAACCATAATAAAGGTCAAGTACAATATCCATCAAAATAAAGGAATACATAATCCCACTCTCATACAATAGCCAAAACAGAAGAAAAGATAACTGGATAACTGGAGCTTTACATCTATCCAAGCTCCTCAAGACTGGAACAGCAATCCGATCAAGCTCCACTACTGCTAGGATCCACCACAGGACCTGAGGGTTGGGAAAAAGATAAAAACAACGGGGTCAGACATAAGTCTGAGCGAGTCCTATAACTTTAACAATACAATCGTTAAAGTAACCAGAGAAGATATGAACTGATATACGGTAACATATAGGGATAAATGGGTACCCTAAGCAGCCAACTGAACTAAGATAAAGGATAAAGACGCATCTACCCTCCCTAAGGTAAATTACTAAACTGCACCACACCAGTCGTTTCTAACCTAAAGGTTGATCCCACCCAAGGACTTATAAAATTAACTAAATAGTACTTGCGTACCCCTAGGTGACCAAGTAGGCGCCACGGGGCCCTACAATCCACTAGGTGTACACACTACTTCCCCATTCGATCGGCTCCCTAACGTAGATACCCGTGCTGGCCCCACCGTGGGGTGTATCATTCCCCAATGTGGCAACCTGATAAAACTAACGGTGCACGGCTTATATCTACTCGATGCAACAACGGCTTACCTACCAGCCCGGGCCCACTCACGCATATGAAGCCCGTTGGACTTGCGTTGCCACCGCTAACCCGTTTGCCTCTTACAGTCAAGCCCAGTATGCGTGTCCCGTCCTCGACATGGGTCGAGCCCACAAAGATACGTATGGGTTACTGGTTGAAATGGGCCTCCACAAGCTACCCACCTAAGCTTGTCCCTTTTTCTAGTATATCCCACTTAACCCTTTAATCATGTTTTAATTACATGTTTCATTTTGGTTAAGTATTCTAATCGTATTTTCTATTGCCACCCAAGACAACCACTAGATTTTCTCATGCCACCCAAGGCACCCACTTAACCCCTCATGTCCCTCTACATGCTAATGTGGTTAAGTGTTTCTTAATTAATTAATTAAGAACGTAACCTTTGTAAAGACCTCTCACATTAGACTGTCTTTTATGACCGCTGGTTAAGCCGGTTGGGTCCGGGCAGCCTTATGTCATAACAGAGTCTAACCTCGTGTCTTTACATTAATTACGTATTTAGTTTGTGCCTAAGACCTCTCACATTGGGCTAACATTTGTAGCAACTGGTTAAGCCGGTTGGGTCCGGGCAGTTTTACGCTACAACTGAGTCCAACCTCGTGTCTTAGTCAATTAATTACACCTAATTAATCACCCTCATAATTTTATATTAATTATCCCTAATTAATCAAGTTTTCTTAACATGGGTAGACCTAACTTAATAGGTAAATTCCCATGGGGTAGACCTAACTCAATAGGTAAATTCCCAACACATAGTATGGGTACACCTAACCAAATAGGCAAATTCCCATACTATGTTTATTACTTTTGTGTTATGCATAATTATATTAATTTCACACAATCTTATTAACTTATGCATTTAATTACCCCATCGTTCCCACGTAATTTCGTTCATGATATAACACATATAAAAGGTGTCAACTTGCATATGAATGAACATGTTTCAAAGGTGCCATCTTGCATATTAACAAACACATAACTTGCATATGAACTTGCATAACATGTCACATAACTTGCATATAATATATCACATAACTTACGTATTCATTTTGCATAACAAACTTGCATATTAGCTTATAGACTTGCATAGTGTGTCATCATGAACTTGCATATTAATAAACATGTAACTTGCATATTTACATACATGTAACTTGCACATAAATAAACATGTAACTTGCATATTTACATACATGTAACTTGCATATTAACAAACATGTAACTTGCATATTTACATACATGTAACTTGCATATTATCAAACATGTAACTTGCATATTAACAAACATGTAACTTGCATATTAACAAACATGTAACTTGCATATTAACAAACATGTAACTTGCATATTAACAAACATGTAACTTGCATATTTACATACATGTACTTGCATAGCATATCACTATGAACTTGCATAACATGCATATGATTACATAGCCCACAACTTGCATATTTAGCATCATGCATAACATACATCATATTAAACTTGCATAAACTTACATACTCAACATGCATAAACATACATACTCAACATGCATAAACATAAGATTAATGCTAACATCATATCATATGATTTCAAAACTCATTAACCCACATACAAAACCATAAATCTCATCACATCTCATCTAATTAGTTTACCAAAATATCATCAAAGTGATAGAAACTCACAACTAGCAACTTTGCACACCAAATAAAGAAGATTAAGATGCTAAGAAGAGATTAGAGGTTGATTAGAGAGTGATTAGCATGCAACCCTCTTCATAAAATTAGTGGAGGCCATGAGAGCTAGCATTTTGCCATAGTTTAGTTACTAGGTTTAATTATGAATGAATTAGGGTAGGGTTAGGGTCTTATTTATAGGATTAGAAAGTGTTTTAGGCCCTTAGATTAACCCTAGATTAGATTAGGACCCTTAGATTTAGGAACCCTCTAGAACATAGCCCAAGACTCAGCCAAGACCAAACCTGGTGCACCCAGACCAGCAGGGCCGACACCCTGTGTCGACACCCCTGTCGACAGGGCTGTCGACACCCCTGTCGACACCCCTGTCGACATGGCTGTCGACACGGGGCTAGGCGGGAATTTTTTCCCCCCTTTCCTCTTTTGGCTCCAAACTTGTTTTTCAAATCTGCTTTTTAAATTTAAACTTCCTAAAACTTCTTTGGGCCATAACCGGGCCATACGGACTCCGATTCTCGAAAACTCGGACTCTATTTCGCGTATTTTTCCGAGACGAACGCAATGACGCAGCCCGTTTCCCCTGGTTCTTCCATCTGAGATTAATTATACTTTAATTACTAACTATTAGTGTTAATTGAAATTCGGGGTGTTACAGGATTGCTTGATATGGATCACCAAGTGTCGTCGCGCTTAATGGAAGGCCAGATCTAACAACGGGATGGTTCGATCAGGATTGTTAATCACCGTCATATTTGGTAAGGGTTATTTCATTCTCGAACATGATAGCATGATCAGGATCTCGAGGGGGTGGACAATGTTCGACAAGGGTTAGACGAGTCAGGACGCGAATTCACTCAATCAGGATCGTCGATCACCATCGTGATTGACAAGATCTCAATAACGATGGGATTGTCAAGTACCGCCGCACTTGGTAATGTTTAGATTGTTCCGTAATCGGAATAATCTGATCGAGATCGTCAAGTACAACAATATTTGGCAAGAGCCTGACGAGGCTAGAATCACTAACTGCAAATTGAGTTTAGCATGAGAAGGCAAAGAATATTGAACATGGATTGCGCTCGACAAGGATCTGAAGAGATCAAAGATCGATATGGAGAGATTGTAGAATTTAACAACGGCTTGGCAATACCACTATCACCAACTTGAAAGAGTTGTCTATCATATAAACCATCCAGCGAGATCGTGCACTTTGGTAACGTCTCAGAACGGCCACGAAACTCAAGATCAATCTATAAAGATTGCAGATATTTGAGCTATACAAAACACACCATTCATAGAAATATGTATTTTGAAGGGTAAGTGTTAGTCTGCCTTTTAACTAGATCGTTACGCTTTGGATTTCGATACTCGGATTGCTCGCAATCGAGTACAGATGATCACACGAACCCACAGGTACTTGGATTCATTGGATTGTTGCTTTGGAGATAACATGATTAGAACTCAGAATTTGGCTAGGGGATTGGTACCAATCCGAATCGCAAGATCAAAACTTAGATTCTGGCGGAGTGAGGTATCGGTATGGCTCCAAATCAGAGATCATTACGACTCTGAATCACCAGATCAAAATTCAAATTTTGACCGGGTGAGGAATTACTACTACTCCGTTTCAAAATTCACCCAAAGCTTCATCAATAACTTAAAATGTAGGAGTGAGCAATATTTGGTTCAAATCGAATTAACCGACCAAACCAGTTCATTTTGTTTGGTTTGGTTTTAAACTAAACAGGTTTAGACTCGGTTTGTAAAATATTTTTTTTGATTACCAGTTTAACCGAATTAAACAAGATTTTAATTTATTGTTAATTTTATGGTACTATAGTATTTTAAATAATTAGTTTAGTTATATAATACAAAGGCATTTGCTGCAAATAGATCAAATTTTATTCAAAACATAAATTCTCCAAACAAGAATTTATGTTTTACTTTTTGTGAATTCATCATGTTAGTAATAATACATCCTTCAAGTTCGGTTAAATCAGTTAAAGGTCGAATTAGCCGAAATTAACTTGGTACGGTTTGGAAAAATTTTGGTTTCAATTAATTGAGTTTTTTTACTTCAATACCAACCGAACTGACCGAGCTCTCACCCCTATCAAAATTGGTGTCCAAATCCATAAACCGTTAACTTTGGAAGTTATAAAGTAACATAGGAGACCCACCCTAACTGTCACATCCCTTGGGGTGCAATCTTAAGGATTGGTACAATCCCCACTTAGGGTATCGATAGCAATTCCCCATTGGAGGGGATCTAGGCCCCACTTTACCCTTTTGAGTAAGACTTTTTGTGTATTTTCATGTCGATCTGAGCTGCTATCACCTCTATACACTACAACAAAATAACCATATTACAATGGTGGAACACCATTATAATATACATTTTGCAACGATGGGCAAACCGTCATGTATTAAGAAGTTGTAATAGACCAAAAGTTTTTACAATTTTTTTGCACTGTTGCAACACCGTTGTAATATGTATATTTTACAACTTTTTTCCACGGTTGTAATAAACTTTAGTACAACAGTTACGCACCGTTGTAATAAAATCTACTACAACTGTTATGCACCGTTGTGATTGACATTTGGATTTTAAAAAATAAATAAACATCTTTTACAACTGAAAAGAACAATACACTAAATATAGCAATACTCCATAAGCAAATCAGATAGTACAATTATTTGCAAACCAGTTTATTAAAATACTCAAATATTTAGTATTACAAACAATAAGTTTTAAACAACATTTCGTACATTGAAATGGAAAATGAGCTTCAAAAGAGATCATCCAACCATTCGCTGATATGGAATCCAACGAATCTTTTATATGTGGAAAAAAAGAAAATGAATATCAAAGCATGCACATAGAATAATAGGAACAAAATAATGAAACAAATGACACTGACCATAGTTCTATAGGCATCATAAGAATGTATGAGGAGGTAGGTTAACAGTATCAATGGCTAGGTAATACCGTAGCAGCAGCGTGAACAGAGCTTGAGATTGATAGCTCTGTATTGCAATGAAAATAATAGAACTTTTTTATGAACCCTGTTATAATGCGAACTAAATATAATGTGATTAATCAGCAAGGATAGTACAATACGGTAGTATTACATTAATAGCATACAAAATGATAAGCATATGCTGGTGTAAATTTACTTCTAAAGTTTTTCATCAAATGTTTGTGAAAATTAAATTCTTATTTACATTTTTTTCTTGAAAATGTCAGTATCAACTATGCATGTATGGAATACTATTCTAATATAGATTAATATAGAGAAACTTAAAGCAATCAGAAATTATATCATTGTATTAAAACAACTAACAGTATATGACACTATATACAAAGAAATAGACAAAATACCATTTGAATCTTTGTCACTATATCAAATGTCAGTTATTCACAGTAAATAGAAATAGCTATCATAGCAATATTTAAGATGGCATGCATAAAAAATAAATAAAAAATCGCTAAAATGATAATATGAACAAATTAACTAAGGTATCGTCTAGATTGAGTAAAGATTTTAAAAGGAAAATTAACGACCTATTCAGATCAACTCATATAAGCTACTTATTTTTTGAAGGCAAAATGAATATAAGTTTTGGCCTCCTAAAACTGTTACATGTTCTTATCCCAATCAGCAATACTAAAATTGTTCATGGCTGTGATTTTGAATCAAACCAAAATGTGTGCACATGGCTGTAAAACTACTTGACATCAAACACAAAGCTTTACCTGATGCAACAACCATTCAATCAAAGCCTCATCTATGAATCATCGAAAACCACTAATCCACTCCAAACGTTCGAAAGCCTGATAAAAATAACCCATTGTACGAAGTCAAAATATAATAAGTGACTGACTTTGTGCTTAGTTCAAGAAAAGAAACTATTCTCTTGGATGAAGATGTAAAGAAATCCGTAGTCTAAACATGGAGAAGATAAACTATATAAAGCAGCCAGATCAAAATAATGAAGAAATATAAAGTCCAACTGCATTTAAATTAGTTCTTCTGGGTTCAAAGAAAATGTTTAATATTACAATGTAAAGCTAGCATTTAATTGTATACTTCACAACAACTAAGCCTTATATACGGTCGGATTTAAACTTTACATTTCGACAACAGGTAGATATTTGACATCAATAAATTGCTGAAGGTGAGATAATAAAAAAGAATCAAAGTCAGATCAACTACCATAAAAAATAATTCATTTTAAACGTATATTCAAATTAAGACCATCCAAACCAAACAACCGAAAGGAATCATCACAAAAAAACAATGATGCACTAATAGAAAAAACAAAGACCATCGTAGCAATGGTTGTCGCCATGGCCATCGGTAGTACCAGCGCAACAACAGGAGATACGAAGATGAACTCCAACCCCACACTCAAACCCAGAAAAAAAAATAAAACAACAAAGCACAACCCTTATAGAGCCAAAGAAACAAAAATCAATTCACAGCATAGTTGAACACCACAAAGCAAACGAACAATCCCCGCGTCGATACCCTCACCATAGCCAAACAAACCTAAACACTAACATAACCCAAATCAACCAAAATACACCCAATAGGAACACACACAAAACTCAACAAAAAGCATACCCCAAATCTAGCCCGACCAGCACATCGAATGTTTCGATCCAAGCCAAAAGCCCTGCCTTTCGTGAGATGGACAGTGAAGTCTTCGTTGGTACACTTTGGAAGCGGGAGGAAAACAAATTTAAATTCGAAGCAATTTGAGCAAATCGAAGTAGAATAGAAATCAACTGAGCGTCATCTTCTTCTTACCTCCTGGTTTCGCAAATCGCAAGTAAGCAAACCCTAATCGAATTCTTGCGCGTCAGTTTCTTCCTAGCTTTGGGGCTCGTCGTTTCTGTTGGCGGTTCCTAATTTTGAAATTAGGAATATTTTTTATTCAGTGGGGGGTTATCGTGGTGGAGCGCGAGGGTTATAGAGGTGAATGCGGAGGAGAAACAAGTGAGAAATGAAATAGGTTGGGATGAAGTATGTGGTGGCTGAAAAAAAGGAAAAGTAAAACCTAGCGGCGTTTCATCTATAACTTCGGTGAAATATAAGGGTTGGCCACCAAAAATTTTAAGCTGGCGCCACATTTCCAAATAATTATTTTTTTTAGGTTTACTTGATTGGTACTTACGAATGTGATGACATCTTATATTTCAATTGTTTTCAGCACTATACATAATATTATTTCTCAGAACCAATTTCAACACTCAACAGATCACGTTGGTTAAGTCATCTAAATATTCATTTTGATTTTAATTAAGGTTCAATTATCATAAGAAAAAAAAAGAAAAACTAACTAATTTTTCGAAATTTTATAAAAGTACTAGTTCATTTTTTTATATTAATTCGTGAAAATTTCAATATTTTATAAGTTTTGTCTAGAAATATTTAAACTTTTTTTGAAATATTAGATGTTAAATATAATTATTACCCATAACAATTAAATATTAAATACTAATAATAAGTATTACTTTTTAATTATTAAAGATTTCTTATTAATCGTTCGTTATTATAAATTAATTATTAAATATAATCTTAGTTATTAATCTCTTCTTCTTAATTATTAATAGCAATCATTGATTATTCATCATTAGCATTAATTATATTATTTTAGTTATTGATTTTTTCATAGTAATTATGTAATATTAACTATATTTTTTTTAATTATTCTTCTTAATTGCTAACTATTAAATATTACAGATTGATTATTAATTTTTATTTCCTAATTGATTATTAATAGTAATTATTAGTTGTTGATTATAAATAATCAACATAAATGTATTAAATATTAATTATTAGTTGTTAATTATATTAAAATATTGTCATATATTACAACAGTCAAAAAAAAAAGTTGTGATAGCCTTTTATTACAACTGTCAAAATAACACAGTTGTTAAAAATAAGTTTATTACAACTTTTCTGGGAAAAAGTTGTAAAAAAACATACACTACAACGGTGTTTTTACCACCGTTGTAAAATTAAAGTTGTAATATGGTGTTTTTATTGTAGTGATAAATATATTGCCATGGGCTTCGAAAAAGGGATATTTTATTCTTCACGCGAAAGCTCTGCTGCAACTTGAAGACAACTTTAACTTTTACTCTCTTCATTCATACAACAAGGACTCGAACTTGTAAACAACAATATAAACAAAGATGGATTCAAATGGACATACGTCAGAGCTTGCCACATTACTATAAAATCATGTGTCATTTTCTGCTTTCGTGCCTATTCCGTGACCAGGTCCGGCCCAGAGGGTAGGCAAGCTAGGTAGCCGTCTAGGGCAACACCACCAACGACGAGGAAGGGGCCAACATAAGCTGTGTCTATCTTCAAATATTAAGGAGTTGGTAAAGCTTTAGGGCAGCAAGAATGTTGAGTACTAATTTCATGGTAAGTTTCTCTTTTGTAGAGTAGTCTCACATTGCCAACAATCTTGTTATTCCACATACTAACAAATAGAAGGAGCACGTTGAACATGATGCAAATGGCCATCACGTTTCAATTTAGCGAACTTAAAATTGAGAAGGGCCCACAGAAGAAAACAACTTTCTTCAAATCAATATCCCAGCACCTAGGTTTTGAAAATCTTAATGATATTACCATGCATTCAAAGCGATCAATTTTTTTTTTTATTCAATATCCATTCAAAAGCATGACATTGATGCAATAAATTTAATTAGACCACCGAATTATTATTTTTTAATTATTTTTTTAGAGAAACATTACAATTTTATACTCAAAATAAAAACAATAAAAGCATCAGGAGCTACACAATTTTCAACCAATAAACTACATGAGATTTCCACCTCATGCACTATGTTTGTTGAAACCTAAGCCTCTAGAACTAAATTTGAACTAAACTTCCCCTGTACTGTATCAACTCATAATGACAACAAACACTATATTTCACCCTTTAAAACATAGAGAATCCATTACACCATTCAAAGAAGTGAATACTTCACCTACAAAGCTTTTGATATCAGCTACCACTGTTTCAACATGTAGATCAGCAACCCCAACATCCCATTCTTGTCCATTCTTTACTGTCAAAGATTGGCAGAGACCCTCCTTTTCCAATTCAACACACCTCTATTTCCAGTTCAACACACATACATTAATTACCCCCACTACACTAGCTACAGCTTGAAGGGAATACACTTGACTATTTTTTTATTGTCAAAGATGGTTGCAAAAACATCTGCTTAAAGGGCTTCATTAGGCTTTGCTGTTTATTAATATAACTGGGCTTCAGTCTTCAGTTGAATAAAGAAAACAACGGTAAACTGATGGATGGTTGAGATTGAAAAGATTTGTAGAACGTTTTATTTATTGAATGAGAAAATGATTACAGTACTTGTAATTAGGACTGTCAATGGATACCCGAAAAATCCGAAATCTGTCCGCATCCGTATCCGAAAAGCGGATAAATATCCGATATCCGGAAAAGCGGATGCGGATGCGGATATAGGCATATCCGCATCCGAAAATTATCCGTCCGTTTTTTTTTTCCGATTATAGCTTAAATTATGTGTATTTTAACATAATTAAATATACTAATTTATTAATTTGCAAAATTAAAAGTCTACTAAACGCATGTTAATTGCTCAAAATTATATATTATCATAATATTTATTTATTTTTAGCACTTTAGCAATCAATTAGGTTGAAAAAGATGAATATTAAGCCAAAAAAATTCATTTATGTTCATTGATTTTTCGATTGTTGGCGAAGCGGATAATTATCCGATATCCGTCCGTATCCGCGGATACGGATATCCGATATCCGAAAATGGTTTCGAAAGCGGATACGGATATAGCACTATCCGTATCCGAAAGTATCCGTTGACAGCCCTACTTGTAATTGATTGAATGTACATTGAAGCCCTGCCTTATTTATACACAGAAAGGCAACGACTATATATGCCCAATAGATATTTACAGAATTGATATATACAAATATTACAGCGGGCCAAAGTCCAAGTGGTTATAGGAGTACATAAAATCATATGTCTTCATTAACCAATCTTATTACCACCGGTCAAAATAAGCTAGGGTTTTATGCCCTCCTCTTCTCTGTCGTCTCCATTAATTACTTTCTATTCTTCTCTAAGTCTTCGAAAATTCTTTGTCGAAAGTGCCTTTGTTAAGGCATCGACTTTCTGATAGTATGCCGGCAAGTGATTTACTTCGATTTTGCCAGCAATGGTTTGCTCACAAATGAAGTGCAAGTCTATTTCTATATGCTTCGTTTGTGCGTGCTGCACTAGGTTGGCCGACAGAGCTATGGTGCTGAGATTATCACACTATATTCTCGGTTTCTTCGAGGTTGATAGCCCTAATTCCAGAGTTAGGGATTTGATCCGCAAAACTTCTAATGTCGTGCTAGCGACTGACCTATATTCAGCTTTGGCACTGGAGCGCAATACAGTCGGTTGCTTCTTGGAGCACCATGAAACCGGGTTGGATCCCATGTAAATGTAATAATCAGAAGTAGATCTTCGATCGTCTGGGTCCGAAGCCCAATCTGCATCACTGTAGGCTTGTATACTTAACTCTTTGCTAGGTGTAAGTGTAATTCCATGATTTTGTGTGCCTTTTAAATACCTTAATATTCGTTTAACAGAGAGCCAGTGTTCACCAGCAGGGCATTGCATAAATTGACTAACCTTGTTTACACTATAGCATAACTCTGGTCTCGTAACTGTAACGTATTGCAGATCCCTTACTATACTTCTGTAGCTTTTCACATCACTAATGGCTTCACCTTTGGTTTTAGATAACCTCAAATTGCTTGTCATAGGCATAGGTAGTGGTTTAGCATTTTCCATTTTTGCACGAGTTAGAATTTCCAGAATATACCTCTTTTGTGACAAAACAACCTCTATTTCAGATTTATGTATCACCCGAATTCCTAGGAAATAATTAAGTTTCCACAAATCCTTTATATAAAAGGCTTGATTTAAATAGTTGATGAAACAGTTGATTTCTATATTATCAATTCCTGTAATTAGAATATCATCAACATACACGAGCACATATATAGTATGGTTCCCTTTTATCTTGATATGCAATGAATTATCGGATTTTGATGTGATAAGCCCGAGACTTGTAAAGATGTTCTTGAGTTTACCATACCAGACCCTCGATGCCTGTTTCAAACCATATATTGTCTTGTTTAATATGCACACAAGATGTTCATCACCATTTTGCAATATCCTTTAGGCTGCTCCATATATACTTCCTCTTGCAAGTCTCCGTTTAACAACGCATTATACACATCTAATTGCCTTATATTCCATTGATAATACAGTGCAATAGATATGATAATTCTGATTGTGGTAGGCTTGACTATTGGTGAGAAAGTTTCTTTAAAATCGAAACCATACATTTGTGTGTACCCTTTGGCCACTAATCTAGCTTTGCACTTTGACACACTTCCATCTGGATTTCTTTTAACCTTGTATGTCCACTTGCATCCTATGCTATTTTTATGATTGGATGAAGTAACCACAGTTTAGGCTTTGTTTTGCATGAGTGCCTTATATTCTTTCTGCTGTAACAATTGTATTATGCTCAGTTGTATCATCTTCAGTGACATCATTACCTTCATGTTGATGATCACGATTAATAGTGTCAGTGGAACTATATCTTGACTTCGTGCTCGGTACAGATTCACCGTCACTGATCCCATCTTTGCCGTCTGAAGCTGGGGTAAGTCCATTCCATTCAGAAAGACTTGGTGGCTTTAATGAAACATAGTTGGCTTCCCAATTCTTTGTGTTGATTTGATTGATTTTTCTACAAAAGGAAAAGTTTCTTCATTAAAAATCACATGCCTAGAAATATATAATCTACCATTTCCTTCCAAACGCTTATATCCTTTTTGGCTGTTAGCATAGCCTAAAAACGTACAGGATAAGGATCTTAGGCTAAGTTTATGTTTATTGTACGGTCTGAGATAAGGGAAATACAAAGATCCGAAAGTTTTTAATTCATCATACTTTGGCCTAGTTCCAAAAATCATCTCTTCTGGACTTTTTCCTTTTAAAGTTTTTGTAGGCATTTTGTTAATTAGATAAACCAATGTCGCAAATGCTTATGTCCAAAACTTTAGTAGTAGTGACGCTTGCGACATTAGTGTTAATCCAGTGTCAACCGTTGGATCTAGATTAACCCTAGAGGGTGGTGAATAGGGTTTATTACAGTTTATCGAGGTATTTAAAAACAATCACAGCACAAAAATCAGCAGGGAAATAAATACAGTAAATAAATAACACACAGATATACCCAGCTTCGGCAGATTCTGCCTACAAATGTATTCACTAAGGTTTCTACTAGGTGTTAATAACAGATCCCGCTTACAGACCCTGTAAACTCGCACTCCCTACTCCTGTTCTAACCCTACGCTCAAAACCCTAGACTGATCTAATCCCCTAGATCAGATTTCTCCTGATTACGATCCTGTAACCAGTAACCCTAGTTTTTACAGACTCTAGTAAACTGCCAGTTAAACACCTAATTGGATTCCTAGATTTTACAGACCTAGAAACTGATAGATCAATTACAAATGAAATTCAAAAGGGAAACAAAATAAAACAATTAAACACACTAAAATGAAAACCCCTTTTAATAAAATATAGCCCGGCCCATTTGTTTTAATTCCCTTGGAATTGCTTTGATCTCAAAAAAAAAATGTCGGTCGATGCTCTGATGTAAGTTAGGGTTTCTCTTGAATCCCCAAAATCAAATCGCGATTAAAAAGATGTTCCAGAAATTCTCTTAAAGCTCGAATTAGTTGATTCTCCTTCTTCAATTACTCTAATTTGGGGTTGCGATCGAACACTTCTGAAACTTGCGAGTTGCTCCTGAATTGATTAATTTTGCACCTTTTTTTTAATTTGTGGCTTGTGTTTTCGATCATATGTGCCAGTAATGAAAAATGGTGTAGAAATAGGGTTTAGAAACCCTTGATATCCTCTGATTTCGCACGATGACTTGGCTCTGATTTGTGTTGCTTTCCCCTTTTTGGCTTAATCAGCTCGGCTTGATTGTTGTTGCGTGATTTCCCTTTTTGATGCCTTGAAATGGAACGGCTTTGATGCTTGCCGTGAATTTGTTGATGAATCTAGACTTGGTATTCTCCCCTATATGAATCTTGCCATATATATATTTGTCCACACTGATTTGTTGCGATTTCCTTGATTAAATCAGCCCCTTTAAAATGATTTTAATATTTCTAGAAACCTTTCATTGATGACTCATAAATGGTGGATGAAAAATGGAAACTTTGTGACTTTCTCGAAGTGAATTTGCGTTGTGTTTCTTGTCCAACATTTGTGTCACTGTTTCATTTTATTTCTGGAAACAAAACAATGCAAGAATAAATTGTCTTTGAACATTTCTGGAAAGTTTCTTGGCTGAGAGAAAAATGGAAACTTTGTGACTTTCTCGAAGTGAATTTGTGTTGCAAAAAATGATTATCAAAACAATGTTTCTTGTCCAACATTTGTGTCACTGTTTCATTTTATTTCTGGAAACAAAACAATGTAAGAATACATTGTCTTTGAACATATCTGGAAAGTTTCTTGGTTGAGAAAATTGTCTTTGAACATATTTGGAAAGTTTCTTGGCCTGTTTCGTTTTTTAGGAAACCAATTGTAATATAAATTGTGACCCCCTGCTTAATTTCTGGAAAACATATTTAATTGAAAATGTGGTCTATGCGTGTGATTCCTTACCAAAAATGAATTGTTTCTGAAAAGTAAATAATTCAAATTTCCCTTTAATCATGATGCTTCATTTCCAGAATTAATTTCTTAATTGATTGCCGAATAACTAGAAGTGAAATTTTTCCAAACATGATTCTCTAATTTGTTGCTTGAAGCATGTTCACACCATACTGTATTATTTGTGATTTTCATGCTGAATTTTTTGCTTTTGCTACATACTTGAAGTTGCTCTATTTATTATGCCATTATTGTGTGAGCTTCAGTAGTTACACTGCCTCATGTCTTGCTATGTTTCTATACATGCATTTCTTGTTCAAATTTCTGAAATGTTGCACCATCTTCTTCAGTGTACAGCCACTTATGTTTTGTATTAGTCCATGACCCATAAACTCTTGCCTGAAACTGATTTCTGGAAACAGATTTCTTGCATTTTCCACTTTTGCTCATGCCATAAAAAAATAATTTTAATTCATTCTTGCCATCATTAATCCTGTGAAGATTTAAACCTTTCTGCTGCATCATTATATATGCTTGAAACTTCCTTGCACATGAAGTTGTACATGCATGATTGAGTCTTGAACTTGACTGGCTTGAGTTGCTTGAAAATGTCACACGTTTAACCTGCATGAATAGCTTGTATATGAAAGCTGTTGCCATGGCACATCTTCCATGCCTCCATTCATGAACTTGAACCTTTGTAAAACTGTTGCCATCATGTTGTGCCAGTCCATATGTTTGCATTATGAAAATTTGCTGAATCATTGCTGATCCGTGCTTAACTTGGCCTTGACTTCTTTGAAAAACTTTGTTGTTCCATGTATTTGAGATCAGTTTGCCTTCATTTGTACACTGTCCATCCATTGAGCTGTCACGACCATGTTGATGCTCTCCTCTCGAGCTTCCACATGTACACATACTTGTTAATTGTAGCTATGACACTTGGAATTGATGGATATACACATGTTTTGTTTGTGTTGCTTGAGTATGCACTGAGTCGAGATGGTTCACGTGCCTACTCCTCAGTTGCACGCTGATTGGCGAGGCAATGCACACGTGTATATTTATACACGTGTGTATATGCAGCCGTCAGTCAAGTTTTCCTATCCCTGCATCGTATATACATACTATCTGTCTTGTGGTATTTACAGTGTATCACTGTGGATATCACAAGTTGTCTAGACATAGTCGAATCAGATCGAGTCAGAAAAATGATGAGAAACACACCGAAATTCTGAGGCAAATAAGTTTTCAAAATAAAAATTACTAGAATTTAGAATATTATTTCTTTTTCAAATACTGTGTGTGTTTCTGTTTCATGTGACAGGTAAGCAGATGGTGATTGGACTGACTGTGAGCTATGATGACAGAAGAAGAAGTGTCAGTGTAACTGTATATGTGTCTGTATAAGAGAATGCATGAGTCACTGAGAGTTGTAGTGAGGAACCGTGTATTGAAAAAAAATGTGAAATGTGTTGTAATAGTGTGTGTTGTACAAATAGTGGAGTTATATGATTGTACTGTTGAAATGTAGAAATAATATACTGTATTTAATAAAATACTATTTGAATATTTAAATTCTTGTCCAGTAGTATTTTATTTAAATATAAATATTATATTTCTGTCTGTGATGTATATATGTAACAGCACAGTATCAAACACATATAAAATAATATTTATTTGTTTTGTTATCTTCAAAGAAAAATCATATAATTGTGTATACAACACCGTTATATACAACAATCTCCCCGTTTTGATGATGATAAACAAATAAAAAATTTTGAGCACGAAAAATGTGTTTTGCAGAGAATATTGAACTCTCCCTATTCGTATGCACTCCCTACAACCAAACTCCTCCAATTACTGTGCATGAGTGAAAAATAAATGAATTTAATGAATTTTCAAAAGTAAAAGTATTTTTAAGATATTCACTCATAAATCAAAATCTCAATCCATTCTCCCCCGTTTGTTATCATCAAAAGGATTCAAAATTTAAAATATAGATGAAAAATGACTAAATAATATAATTTCAGCTTAAGAGGAAGAACGGTCATCATAAATCTCAATCAGTCAAATAAAAATCATAATATTCTAAGAATTAGTGGCATATTTCACATTGTAGAGAATGACGGATTAACGAAGAAATTTATAAAAATGGAGAGAGTTTCAGAAATATGATTTCCAATTATTTTCCAATAAAAAAAATTAAAAAATGAAACACAAAAATAGTGATGGATTTGGACTATAGTAAACAATTCAATTTAAGTGACACAATCTAATAATCTCAAATCCCAATATCAATCAACAAATCATAATACTTCATAAGATTTTAACATATTTCACAAAATAGAAGATGGATTGATAGGATGGTTTTTACACACCAAGGATAATTTCAAATTAATTTCTATTTATAACACATTATTCCCATTTTCTTTTTATTTTTATTTAAGAGCACACTGACCACGCATAACCAGAACTTGGATTTTTAAACGAGGCTAGTCGCAGCTTAAATTATAAGTAATCTCTTAACCATGCATGACCAGTGCGTGGATTTTTAAATGAGGTTAGAGACACACTTATGTATTAATTATATATTTATCGTTTTCAGCTTCAAAAGAAAAACTCCTCGATATATAAAACCAATATGAATGACAGAAATGTGGTAGGTACAGAAATGGACTGTGAAATAAATTTATAAATTAATTATATTATGAAATATGCTCGACTGTACCAGGATCATTGAAATTTTTTAATTGTCACTAATTATGAAAAATAACATAGTCTCATTTCTATCACAAATATTTCCACTGTTTATTCAAAAAGATTTTAAAACATATTTACTCTCCACATTAATATAAAATTATCATGGATGACAGAATGATGATAGATAGAGGAGATGGTCGTGAAATAATTGCCAATTCAAAATATTATAATAAATGTTCAACCATCATGAAAATTTTAAATAAAATCTCCTCTTTTTGTGAAACATACTACAGTAACAATTCATCACAGTTTCAAAATTTGATAATAATTTCGATGAATTATAATTCGCTTTGGTTATGGATTTCAATTTTTGAATGAATAATCAATAAATAATTTTAAAATTGAAAATCAATTACAAGAGGGAAATGAAAATCTGTACAAGACACGAGGGATTAAGAAATATATACATGATGAGAATAAACAAATCAGCACTTCTAAACTGATATCACTTGATATTTCGATTAATGAGGATTTTAAAAATGACACTGGAGACGAACAAGGATATCTCAGACAATAGAATTTTAATCTCATAGCCCAAGCAGACATCACTAAATAAACAAGCAAATCAATTTCATTTATCAAAGTAGCAGTCAGAAACAACCAGATATTTGAAAACATTTTTCAAAAGCAATATCAGAGCACATCAAATAGTCTCAAAGTAGACTTGTCAGGATGACGGTCACATAAGATGATTCATGATCTAATGAATAAAAACACCATTTATTTGAAATCATTTGAGAAATATGAAACTCTCAAGATTCAGTGAATCAGTCACACCAGATTATAAATTTTAAATTCACGATGTGTGTGAGATTCAAGAAATCAATAATTTCAAATGATTTAAAAAAAACAAATATTTAAATCAAAAAAATCATGAAATAACAGTGAGTTTCAAGACCGAATTTCCAAAGAATTTTTCCAAATTATTTCTGACAAGCCCAAAGAATTTTTCAGAATATTTACATCAAGTTTGAGTAATAATTCATGATCCAAAAAATAGTGGCTTATTCAAAATCACTTGAACAAATGTAAAACATGAGATACAATGAATCAATCACACAAGATTAATAATTTCAGATCTAAGAGGTGTGTGAGATTCAAAATATTAGAAATTTCAAATGATCTCAAACAAACAAAAATCTAAACCAGATGATCATGAATAATAGTAGATTTCAAGATGTAAGCAATGATTCAAGATACTTCAAAATATTCAAGCCAATCTGAAAATCAATGGAATCCACAACTGAAAAATAGCAGTGTGCTGTAATGAGTGTAATATTTCAAGCTTTTATAAAATGAATTAGAAGGAACTCAAAACAGCAGAGGTGTGTGAAACTTCAATAAATTTTCAGATCTTAAAAAAATTTAGTATTCAAATCAACAGTGTTCAAGATATGACAAGAATACATCAACACTGTTATGAATTCAGAAAATCAGAAAAATTCAAACAATTGCAGATATTTACAAGATTAAATTCAAGATCAGGAAATAATTAAAACATCATAGTTCTATTCAATTAAAGTGAATTTCCAGATTATCATGAGTACTGCAATTGGGAGTTAAGAAAGCATAAAAGAAGTTATAATGATATGATGGTGACAAATCGACTAAGCGAAATCAAAGAAAATATCCAGAAGGGGTAGAAGAAGGAATACACAAAGAAAAAGAAAAATATTTACAAAGATGATTTTAGAGATCATACCACATTTTTGGAAGATGTTGTGGATCTCCAACTCAGCAAGCTTTGCGAAGGAACTTCAATTGATTCAATGAAATAAGGCAGTTTGATTTCAGATTCTCTTTCACAAAGCAGTCCCTCAGCCTCCTCCAGTACCTAACAATTTCGAGGATCGAGTGGTCTAATAAAATTAGTAAAACCACTCGCAGCTGGATTCATATGTTTTGGTACCCAGACTTGTTTGTACAACAAACCATTCGAATCAATCTTTGTACCTTTTGGAACCCAGGTCTGTTTGAATTTAACAAAGTTTGTTTTATTTCCTTTTGGGCTCCAAGATTGTTTAAATGGTTTGTTATAAAACAAATTCTCATCTCGTTTGTGATTCAAAAATCCTTTGAAATTATCAAAATTTAAATTTTCAAAACAATTCTTTTCAAAGAGTTTGAAAAAATTTTAAAATCACACGAATTCAAATTTTCAAAAACATTTGTTTTCCCAAAACCAAAACAACATAAAATTGGTTTTTTAACAACATATTCAAAGATTTGTCTCCGTCAGCAAATTTAGCCAAAGTTGACTCTAGTTGTTGAATTTTGAATTTAAGACCACCGTTCTCTTTTATTAAATCTGAACAATGGTTATTAGTGATCTTGCTTTCAGCATCATATTGTTTCAAAACTAAATTTTCAGATTCAAGTAATTCAATTCTGGCTTGGGACTCAGAAATTTCAGATTCAAATCATTTTTTTTTCAAACTCAAATTTTTCGGATTTTTCAATCTCGTTTTCAAGTTCTTTCAAAATCAAATCACTTTTCACCAAATTTTCATTTTCAACAATTTCAAGTTTGGAATTTATAGCAGTCTTAAAATTTTCAAATTCCTTTTACAGAAAATTATTCGAACTTGATAACTCAATCTTGTTCTCTTTTAAGATCAAAATTTCATTTTCAAACTTTTGAATATTTTTATTTAGATGAACAAGTTTGGTTTCCAATTTCAAACAATTTTTGCAGTTTGAATTTGAAGAATTTTTAAAACATTCAAGTTGTGAATCCAAATCGTCAATTTTGCTGGTCAACTCAGAATTCTTAGACTTTAGAGATTTATTTTTCAGTTGGAGTTTATCAACAGATTTGGTTAAATCAACACAAAAATAAACCAGATCTTCATACGAAAAATTTCTTATTTCATCATCCGTTGAATCTCCAACACTATCATCATCTGATTCTTTTTTAGTAAATCCTGTTAGACATACTTCTGAATCTGAGTTGATCTTTGCGTGTTTTGAACAGTTGTTGTCTATTCCGTACACGTTGTCCAGAGTTTTCCAAATAACCTGCGCAGTCAAACAATGTGAGATAAGTTTAAGCTGATTATTACTGAGATAAGAATACATAATATGCATAACACGAGCATTGATAGCTTTATTTTTCTTATCTAGCATATCTCCCTAATTTTCAATAATATTCCAATATTCAAAACTAACAAATTTTAAATAGATTTCCGTTTCGATTTCCAAATTAAAAAATATGTCCCATTGAAAATAATTGGAATATCACTGGACTGACTCTCGTTATACTGACAACAAGGGAACATCATCTCCAGAGTTAATAAAATATCAAGCTCTGATACCAATGGTTGGATCTTGATTAACCCCAGAGGGGAGGTGAATAGGGTTTATTACAGTTTATCGAGATATTTAAAAACAATCACAGCACATAAATCAACAGGGAAATAAATGCAGTAAATAAATGACACACAGATATACCCAGCTTTGGTAGACTCTGCCTATTGCTGCATTCACTAAGGTTTCTACTAGGTGTTAATAACAGATCCCGCTTACAGACCCTGCAAACTCGTACTCCCTACTCCTGTTCTAACCCTACACTCAAAACTCTAGACTGATCTAATCCCCTAGATCAGATTTCCCCTTATTACGACCCTGTAACCAGTAACCCTAGTTTTTACAGACTCTAGTAAACTGCCAGTTAAACACCTAACTGGATTCCTAGATTATACAGACCAAGAAATTGATAGGTCGATTACAAATGAAATCCCAAAACGAAACAAAATAAAACAATTAAACACACTAAAATGAAAACCCCTTTTAATAAAATATAGCCCGACTGATTTTTTTTAATTCCTTTGGTATTGCCTTGCTCTCAAAAAAATATGTCGGCTGATGCTCTGAAGTAAGTTAGGGTTTATTTTTAATCCCCCAAAATCAAATCGCGATTAAAAAGATGTTATGGAAATTCTCTTGAAGCTCGAATTAGTTGATTCTCCTTCTTCAATTACTCTGATTTGGGGTTGTGATCGAACGTTTCTGAAATTTGCGAGTTGCTCCTGAATTGATTTAATTCTGCTCCTTTTTTTTAATTTGTGGCTTATGTTTTTGATCATATGTGCCAGTGATGAAAAATGGTGTAGAAATAGGTTTAGAAACCCTCGATATCCTTTGATTTCGCACGATGACTTGGCTCTGATTTGTGTTGCTTTCCCCCCTTTGGCTTAATCAACTCGGCTTGATTTTTGTTGTGTGATTTCCCTTTTTGATGCCTTGAAATGGAACGGCTTTGATGCTTGAGGTGATTTTGTTGATGAATCTAGACTTGATAATCTCCCTTTTATGAATCTTGCCATATATATATTTGTCCACACTGATTTGTTGCGTTTTCCTTGATTAAATCAACCCCTTGAAAATGATTTTAATATTTCTTGAATCCTTTCATTTATGACTCATGAATTGGTGGATGAAAAATGGGAACTTTGTGACTTTCTTGAAGTGAATTTGTATTGCAAAAACTGATTATCAAAACAATGTTTCTTGTCCAACATTTGTGTCACAGTTTCATTTTATTTCTGGAAACAAAACAATGCAAGAATAAATTGTCTTTTAACAGATCTGGAAAGTTTCTTGGCCGAGATAAATGATTCATTTTTCAAGAAACCAATTGAAATATAAATTGTGACCCCCGCTTAATTTCTGGAAAACATATTTAATTGGAAATGTGGTCCTTGCGTGTGATTCCTTGCCAATAATGAATTGTTTCTGGAAAGTAAATAATTTGAATTTCCCTTTAATCATGATGCTTCATTTCCAGAATTAATTTCTTAATTGATTGCCGAATAACTAGAAGTGAAATTTTTCCAAACATGATTCTCTAATTTGTTGCTTGAAGCATGTTCACACCATACTATATTGTTTGTGATTTTCATGCTGAATTTTTTGCTTTTGCTACATACTTGAAGTTGCTCTATTTATCATGCCATTATTGTGTGAGCTCCATTAGTTACACTGCCTCATGTCTTGCTATGTTTCTACACATGCATTTCTTGTTCAAAATTCTAAAATGTTGCACCATCTTCTTCAATGTACAGTAACTTATGTTTTATATTAGTCCATGACCCATAAGCTCTTTCCTGAAACTGATTTCTTGCATCTTCCACTTTTGCTGATGCCATAAAAAAAATTAATTCATTCTTGCCATCATTAATCCTGTGCAGATTTAAACCTTTCTGCTGCATCATTATATATGCTTGAAACTTCCTTGCACATGAAGTTGTACATGCATAATTGAGTCTTGAACTTGACTGACTTGAGTTGCTTGAAAATGTCACACATTTAACCTGCATGAATAGCTTGTATATGAAAGTTGTTGCCAGGGCACATCTGCCATGCCTCCATTCATGAACTTGAACCTTTGTAAAACTGTTGCCATCATGTTGTGCCATTCCATATGTTTGCATTGTGTTGTTGCCTTGTACATGATCATGAAAATTTGCTGAAGCATTGCTGATCTGTGCTTAGCTTGGCCTTAACTTCTTTGAAAAACTTTGTTGTTCCATATATTTGAGATCAGTTTGCCTTCATTTGTACACTGTCCATCCATTGAGCTGTCACGACCATGTTGATGCTCTCCTCTCGAGCTTCCACATGTACACATACTTGTTCATTGTAGCTATGACACTTGGAATTGATGCATATACACATGTTTTGTTTGTGTTGCTTGAGTATACATTGAGTCGAGATGGTCCACGTGCCTACTCCTCGGTTGCGCGCTGATTGACGAGGCAGTGCATACGTGTATATTTATACACATGTGTATATGCACCCATCAGTCAAGTTTTCCAGTCCCTGCATCGTATATACATACTACCTGCCTTGTGGTATTTACAGTGTTTCACTATGAATATTACAAGTTATCTAGACACGGTCGAATCAGATCGAGTCAGAAAAATGATGAGAAACACACTGAAATTCTGAGGCAAATAAGTTTTCAAAATAAAAATTATATTCGCTAGAATTTAGAATATTATTTCTATTTCAGATACTGTGTATGTTTCTGTTTCATGTGACAGGTAAGCAGATGGTGACTGAAACTACTGTGAGCTGTGAAGACAGAAGATGAAGCATTAGTGTAACTGTATATGTGTGTATAAAAGAATGTATGGGTCACTGAGAGTTGTAGTGAGGAACTGTGTATTGAAGAAAAAAGTGAAATGTATTGTAATAGTGTGTGTTATACAAATAGTGGAGTTATATGATTGTACTGTTGAAATGTAGAAATGATATATTTTATTTAATAAAACACTGTTTGAATATTTAAATTCTTGTCCAGTAGTATTTTATTTAAATATAAATATTATATTTCTGTCTGTGATGTATATATGTAATAGTACAGTATCAAACACATTTAAAATAATATTTATTTGGTTGTTATCATCAAACAAAAATCATATAATTGTGTATACAACACCGTTATATACAACATCAACAATATGTCTGTGTTTTCGTTCTACAAGACCATTTTGTTTCGAAGTATGTGGGCATGTCATTCTATGTTTTGTTCCTCTACTATCAAAATAATTCTTCAGTGGCTTAAATTATGCCACTCCATTAGTTTGAATTATTTTGATAGTATAATTAGTCTGTTTCTCAACAAAAGTAATAAATTGTACTGTTATACTATGAACTTCCGACTTTGATTTGAGGAAATATATCCAAGTACATCTATTATGTGCATCAACAAAAGAGATATAGTACCTGTGATTTTAATTAGATTTCGCTAGCGATGGATCCCATAAATTTGTTGTAATTAATTCGAGGTGGCAACTATATGTAGTTTCAGAATTAAAAAATGGTAACTTGTGGCTTTTGCTAACTTGACAGTGTGTGCAAACGTATGTGTCAGGTAAGTCATCAATAACAATTTCATTTTCATTTAAGATATGTTTTACAGTCATAAATTTTGGATGACCTAATCTATTATGCCACAAATCAAACACATTTCTTTTATTTTTAGCATTTGTCTCCACATTGTTGCAACAATTTTGAAACTCAGTATTTAATCTTGGCTGCACATTCCCGAACTTATACAGTCCCTTTTCTAGATTACCCTACAATAATATATCCTTATTTTGTAGCTCCCTTACTAAACAGAACCTTGGGTGAAACTCAAAGTAAACGTTGCTGTCTTTCGTAAACTATGAGACACTTATCAAATTCTTTTTAATCTTGGGTACCCTTAATAGTTTGTTGAGTTATAAATATCTTTTATCTCTAATGTACCCTCTTCCAACATGAGATATACTTGTTGTTTCACCTGTACTCATAAAAATAGATTGCGTACCTGAGTAATTTTTATTTCTAAGGTTAAGGTTCTGCAAGTTGTTTGTTACATGATTTTTCGTACCCGAATCTGGATACCATTCGTCTAGATTAATGTCCTCTATTTTGCTCGATTCATCACAGCCATTTGTTGATATTCTTGAATTGTCTAAACAATTTTTCGATTGGTTTAGTTGTGCCAAATTGACATTACCACCCCTTTGATTACCTTGTCGTTGTTGTGCAACATTAAACTCAGAGCTGAACCTGAAATTTCTCACAGATATGACATTTAATTCTGTTATTATTATTCCACTTGCCCCCTCTTCCTCTACCTCTCTGATTTGGATTTCAAATCTTTGAGATTGTGTGTCTGGTTTAACATTCTGATTATAATTTCCTTTCTGCTAATTTTTATTTCTTGAGGCAGAGGCAAAATTTACATTGTACTCGGGCTGTGCCAATCTACTTTGTTCAACTCTTTCCTCATGAATGAGAAGAGTTGAATGAACATATTGTAGATCAGGTATGGTTCTTTAAGAAGCAATGAAGATCAGCACTGATTCATATTCCTTGTCCAAACCACTGGTAATGTACCAAACTTGTTCATTATCGAAAATTTTATGTCCAATGGTGGCTAATCTATCATAGAGGGTCTTCATTTTGTTAAGATACTCATTCATGGTCATGTTTTCTTTCCTTTAGCTTTGTAACAGTCTTCTATGATGCATTATCCTAGCAGCATATTGTGAATTGAAATTTCTTCGATAGCGTGCCATGTTTCATAAGAGTTGTTATTTCCCATGATTTGTGACAAAAAATTAGAATTTATGGACGATATAAGCCTAGAAGCAAGTATACTATCTTGCTTTTGATACAGTTCACATGCTAGATTGCTGATCATATTCTTGTCTTCATCTTCTGTCATAATAGGTGGGATGGTGATGGTTCGTTTGATGTATCCTTGCAGACCATACCCCCTTTATGCCATTTTGACCTAAAACTTCCATAGCATGTAGTTTCTTCGTCAAGAAGTATGCTTGTGACATGACTCTTGAGTTTGATAAGGGTGGTAGTGGATGAGGTAATTCCTGTTACATTTACGGCAGACGCAGTAGTACTGATAGAATCGTTTCCACCAGTCGTTTTACTAGCCCGTTGAATTTCAATTATACAGGATTGAACAGATCAAGAACGGTAAGTTGATATATAGTGAGGCTGATTGGATCACTTATTTGTGAACTATCTTGATGTAAATGAGGGATAAATCGTACTTCTTGGATGGCAATTGTTGCTGAAAAGCATAATTTGTAACTAGGGTATGATAAGGCTATAAAAAAGTGTTTCTTGGATGGGAGATGGTGTAGAAATGCCTTGATTGCAACCAGAACATGATGATATGATGGAAAAAGTCTGATCAAAACGATCTCAACAGTAGCCAGATGTCTGAACTGATCGCTGGCGAGGCTAATTGAGATGAGAGGAGGAACGGAACAGGACTACAGGTCGAGAAAGATACTCTCCAATGATGAAACTCAACCGAGGAGTGTAAAAAATCCCTTTTTTCACTGTATTGCTGTAATATTCTTTAATCAATAGAAATTGTGTATATGCGAATGTTGAATATTATCGTCTAGGTAATGAGCTTCAATGTCGTGCAAAGATTTGTAGAACATTTTATTTATTGAATAAGAAAATGACTACATTACTTGTAATTGATTAAATGTAATGATGAAGCCCTGCCTTATTTATACACAGAAACGCAATGGCTATATATGCCCAATAGATATTCATAGAAATGATATAAAAAATATTATAGTGGGCCAAGGCCCAAGCGGTTATATCAGTATGCAATATCATATGTCTACAGTAGCCGATCTTATTAGAGATGCATCCATGTAATACTAAAGAGATATACCAGAGCCGCAATCCTTTATTCTGTATCTATTATTTTTCTCCTTTAATCAAAGCTAGGGTTAGGGTTTTAATGGTGAACCTTAGTGGCGATTAACATCTTTCTCCACAAATTTGTCAATATAGTAGAAGAAATTAGCTTCATTTCTTCTCTCGTAACTCTTGTCATGTTCAAATTTCTCGATCTCATTGAATATGAGTGATGAGCTTCATTATTTGACTTCACAGCATGATTGTTGCTAATTTCTTCACTCTTTTGAGTTCCTTTATGTTGGCATGGCTTCACTTTGTTTTTGATGCGCTTTATTTGAGAATTTCTATTGCCAATCTTCATGACTCTCAGCTCATTCCTAAACTTTGTGAAGTTTGAGTATGACAGAGGTTTTATCAGAGTATCTGCACGTTCGTAAATTGAAGGTACATGTCTGATTTCCAAACTTTGTTTTAACAACTTGTTCTCTAACAAAGTATAAATCGATCTCTATATGCTTGGTTTCGAAATGTAGAATAGGATTAGCTGACATATATACAACACTTTGATTGTCACTCCATAATATTGACTTGTTTGTTTTGATATTGTGATATGTAAGTAGAGATTTTAGCCACAACATTTTAGTAGTAGCATTAGTAATGCTTCTATATTCTGCTTATGAACTGGATCTGCATATTGTAGACTGCTTTCTTGAACACCATGAGACAATATTATTTCCAATATAAATGCAATATCCAGTAGTTGATTTCCTGTCATTTGGATCTGATGCCCAATCTGCATCAGCAAATCCAGTGATATTGAAATTGCTGTAGGCTTTTATGTGTAGACCATAGTCCAATGTAGCTTTTAAATATCTAAGAATCCTCTTGACAACTTTACAATGTTTATCAAGTGGTTCCTACATAAATTGACACACTTTGTTAACACTGTTCGCTATATCAAGTCTAGTTATAGTTGCATACTGTAAAGCACTAACTATATTCTATATTGTTTTGAATTATATATGGATTCTCCCATGTGTTTAGACAAGTGTTGACTGCTAATCATTGGAGTTGGTTGACCATTAGCTTTATCCATTTGAGCCTTTGTTAGTAGTTTAGATATATACTTTCTTTGCAATAGAATGATTTCTGTTGATGAACTTTGGACTGTCTCTATTCCCAAAAAATAGTTGAGTGATCCCATATCTTTGATTGAGAACTGTTTGTCCAAGAAGCTTACAAGGTTATTGATTTCTATGTTATCCTTTTCTCTAATAATAAGATCATCAACATATATTAGTATATATATAATTGAACAACCATTAAACTTTGTGAATAAAGAGTTATCTGATTTGGTAGATTAAAAATGCATTACTCAGTGTGGCTTTCAATCTATCAAACCAAACTCGAGGAGCTTGCTTAAGACCATAGATGGCCTTTTTTAAATTGCACACATATTTTGATTGCCAAACTAATCCTTTAGGTTGTTTCATGTATACATCTTCTTGCAGTATTCCATTGAGGAAAGCATTATTGACATCTAGTTGTCTCAGGTTCCAGTTATTGCTTACTACAATTGAAAGAACAACCCTAATGATTGATGGCTTTACTATTAGAGAAAAAAAGTCTTGTTGTTGTGTAAAGCCTTTGGCAACCAACCTTGCTTTATACCTGTTAATAGACCCATCGGGATTTCTTTTAATTCTGTAAATCCATTTACATCTGACAATATTTTTGTCTTTTGGAGGTACAACTAATTCCCATGTTTTATTTTGCATGAGAGTTTGGTACTCAATACCCCCATCAGGCTGAAATATTATTATTTGACATTCAGTTTGCTACTTGTGTGATAAAATGAATAACAGTATTATAAGTACCAGACTTGGATTTTAAAAAATATATCCAAGCATATCTGTTGTAATCTCAACAAAGGAGACATAATATTTATATCCATGATCTGAATTTATTGGGGAAGGATGCCACAAGTCAGTAGTAATTGATTGTAGTGGTTTAGAATATTTAGAGGTAGAATCAATAAATGGTAGTTTATGGCTCTTGCCTATTTGACAATATGTGCATATATGAGGAATTTTAACACTACCAAACTTTATATTGCATTCAGTAAGAATTTGCCTCAATACTTGTACTTGGATGACCAAGTTTATTGTGCCATATATCTAACACACTGAATTCATTATCTATATAATTATCACTGAGATTGCAGTTCACTTTTCTTGATTTTGTTTTGTTGCAGTTGGATTGATTGAACACATATAGTCCCTTCTTCATTTCCCTGCAACAAAACAGTCTTAGTGAGTATAACTTTGACTAAATAGTAATTATGAAAAAAAATCAAAATATACTTGGTTATCTTTTGCAAACTGTGATACACTCAGTAAATTCTTTTTAATAACTGGAACTCTCAAGTGATTATTTAGAAGTAAGTGTTTGTTTCCACTTATATATCCAGTACCTGTATGAGCAATATGTATACACTTACCACTACCCATGCACACTAATTGATTACTTATGTATTCCTTGCATCCAAGATTTAAATTGCCTAAATTGCTTGTTCGATGAGTTGTAGCACCTGAATCCGTGTACCAATTATCATCACTGATATGATCAAATCTTGTTGTTTCATTCTGATTGCTTGATTTTGACTCTGTCTGCACATTTTGATCATTCAGAACTTGAGAAACATTAGCCTTTTGATTGTTATTCTTTTGATTGTTGCTGTCTTGATTGGAATTGGGAGTGTAACTTTGATTGAATCTAAAATAGCACTTAAATGCAGAATGACCCATTTTTTCACAAATCTGACATTTGGGTCTACTATTGTAAGAATTTCTTCCTCTTCCTATTGATCTGTTACTGAAACCACCCCTCTGAACTGGTTTCTTAGATCTTTGATCCTTTTTTATAACTTTTTGCATAATTAATGGATACATCAAATTCTTGAGGTCTTTTACTCTCAATGTAATAGTAGTATAGAATGCACCTCATCCATAGCTGGTGTTATCCTCTGAGAAGAAATTATGGCTTCCACTGCCTCATACTCATTTCCAATACCATTAAGAACAATTAACACTTGTTTAGACTCAGTCATCTTTTGTCCTTGATCACACAGAGTCTTAACCTTTGGTGGGTAACCTCTTATACTGTCATTTTCTTTCTTGATGTTGTAAAGTTGCCTTCTGAAATGTTTAATCTTGGCTTGAGACTGTGAATTAAAGTTCTTTCCAACACATGACCAAATTTCTTGAGCAGATTTACACCTAATAACACTTGAAATAAGATTGTTTCTTATAGATGAAAGCAACCATGCACTGATTAACCTGTCTTATCTATGATATTTCACAAACTCTTAGTTACTTACAACTCTGTTTTCTTGATACATTACAAATTTTGATGGTATGTCAATGGTACCATAAATGTACCCTTTTAAATCATATCTTTGTATGGTTGTTTCTATTTGAAATTTCCACAGTAGATAATTGCTTTCATCTAATTTGACTGTAACAATTGACATTGTGGGTTTATTGCAGATTCAACAAGCTGCTCAACAGATGTAGCCAAGGTTGTTGACTGATTTTGGGTTAATCGATTATCTGATGCAGTTGATCCTAGTGCTGGAGTTGAATCTCCAATTATACAAAAAATTAAATAGAATATTCAGAACCAGATATGAAGCAGAATAAAAAATGAGGAGATACCACTTTCTTGATGCCAAAAGTCACTAATCTTCACTTCAGGTAATTACAACTTGATGTCTATCAAGTGATGAAGTAATTCTGCCAACTGGCACAGGTATTACAATTTCTTGAACTGATTTCTTGATTTTCTTTGTGGAAGAATTTGGTTTTCTCTGAAAAATTCTGCTTCAGGCTAGAAAAATGGTTTAGATCTGTTGCAGCCAGTTGTTAAACTTGGTGAGGCACTGATATAGATCAAAGTCAACTCTCAGATGATGAGTTAAATTAGATGAGAGGTTAAACCCAAATGATGAGAACTCTCTGGTGGGTTTAGACGATGAAAATCCAATATATTGGATCGATGAAAGACTGATGTTGTTAAGCACTCAGCTCTGATAGCATATAAGAAAATCACAATAGTTGATAATTTGTTGTAGTAATTTAGTGAGGATGATGAATTTTGATACAATTGTTTTCCTGGAATTGAAAGCAGAAAATGATTTCGATAATACAAATGAAAGATACGGAGGAAATAAAGTAAACGGGCAACATTGGGCTTTGCTATTTATTAGTACAACTGGGCTTCGGTCTACAGTTGAATAAAGAAATCAATTGTAAACTGATGGATGGTTGAGATGCATCCATGTAATACTGAAGAGATATATTAGAGCTACAATCCTTTATTCTTGTGACACCCGAACTTCATTCCTATATTACCCAAGAATATTACATGTAATATTGTCAAGTAACATGGTGAATAAGATTGAAAACGAGCGATCAACCGTGTTTATTACTCTGTGTTGACAGTATGATCACGTTTTTATTACTTTATTTTACCAAACTTCATATATATTCTACGTGAGTAGTCTCGATCCAATACAATAAACATACTGGCTAAACAAGTATAGAACAATATACAATGCATCGAACATAGAATCAAAGATCAAATCGATAGATATAATAATGGACGTATAATTCCTTAGGGTAAACTAAAGTTGTCTCCCAAAATGCAAAATGAGTATATATCTCAGATATGATACATCCATAGATAAGACAACATCCCAAAATCAAGCTAGTCCCAGTCCAAAGCTAAGGATGCGTTTGGTTTATATTCTAATTTTTGGTTTTCGTACATACAAAATCATGAATGATGCACACATATCATGAAAAACAATCGTTTTATAAAACGAAGTTAACATACAAAACAAAAAACAATTTTTTATTATTTTCCGTATTTTAAGAAACACCGGAAGAATGATAGCTTTATCCATCCACCATCCCTCTTTCCCCTCCATCATTCCCTCCATCTTTAATCCTTCGACTCTGCTATCCTTTAAATCTTTGCATTTTTTTGAAATTACCGTTGAAAACTTAAAACTCAAAACACAAAATAAACCAAACACCACCTAAAATTCTCTACACCTATAAAACCTCAGTCTGACCAAAGTGTTATAAATGCACCCAGGTCAGACTATTTCTAAGTATCATAGCAAGGTAAGTCCATAATAATAACAGTAAGTTAGCATAACGATAAGGATAAAGTGTTATTTGATTTGTGTTTCACTGGTCTAGTGAAGCAACACTAAAGCGTCATGAATTAAAGTTAAACCATACACGTGCACCACAATTCATTGAAGACGTTGCAACCATCAATATAGGAGCTCAGAAATCAGGAAAAAATTGTGAAGGACAAAAAAACCAAAAAAATTGCTCAAAGGATATGGGGTAAAAAACTTGCTCAAAAGGACAAGTTTTAGTGCAAAGTGGAAAAACATGGGACCCCCCAATATTCCACCATTTGCACTAAAACTTGTCCTTTTGGGCAAGTTTTTGGGCTCTTGTCCTTTTGGACAAGTTTTTGGGTGAGTTTGTCCTTGTGGGAAAAATCCCCTCAGAAATTCACAAAAATATATGTAAGCAATAAGTTGGCACTTCATCAATCAATGAACATCATCGTGTACTTCTCACGTAAATAAACAGATGCTTCGCCCACTAAACGTAAGACATGCTCTTCACAAATCATCATCCGTTGCTAGCCTAATTGTCAAGCACTTCACAAGCTAAAACAAAAGGCACACACTTCATGTGATAACATAAGAGACATGCGCTTTACTAGTTATAACTTGTTTGTAAACAAGTTTACCTAAATGGACCTTAAATCCCAATTAATCCCCCTAAAACGGATCACCTGAGAACGAGTATGTAACACGTCGATGAAGTATCATATATTTCACTATAGTAATTATCTGAATAGCGACCATGTGTCCCATACCATTCAGGTTTACTTTAATATTTATAATAATTCAGTAAATTCCACTCGATAAGTGTAAAGTACCTTCGAATGGCAATTATTTGAGTAACGTTTGTGTGTCCCGTATTACACGGGTTTACTTGAATATTTACTACAAGTTCATAAATTTCACTTGAACTCTATTTAACATATTTGTAATAATATAAGCGATAAAAATGTACGAAATTTGACATACCAATTCAACAATTTGATCATTCATTAAGATTCTTTACTTTATGAAAAAATGTGAAATCTCAATAAGTTTCTAAATCCATAATAACTAGACTAAAGAGTTTTAAAATCTTTTTATTTTCATAATATAATTAGAAGGGAAAAAAAGAAATCAAAAAAATGAATAATGCTTGCGTGCACAAAACACGTGAATATGTCATACAAAATCAAACGTCGTATCACTTTATAATTATATATACATGTTTTATAAAGGCTAAGATACATAATGCATGTACAAAATGATGCATCCATAAATTTTTCTTTTTAACGTGAGGCTACAAAATGAAATGCAAACTAGTTTGGGTTATGAAAGCCATAGGCATGTTGCACGGGAAATTTCGAAACAAGTTACATGTTCATGTGAAATTAGGTTACAACTGAAATGCTAAAATACTATGAAGATTGTGTTGTAATGATGTAGATTGTATTGCAATAATTTTTTACTTAGGAAATTGAATAAAATGTGAAGAGAAATTGAAGCAAAGTAACAAATAATTTTGTATTGATCGAATTATGTTTTTCTGTATAGTGCAATGCCTTATATAGAAAATAATTCGATAACGGGCCAAGCCCGATGAGATTTACAAGACTTCAGCCCATACAACATAGAGATACATATGTTATCTCGTAGCTGCAATATTAATTTCTCTAACACCCTTTCAAACTAACATTAAGGTTAGGGTTTTGTGAAAATTCTTCTATCTTGATGCCATTTTTATAACACCCCATAAAAAATTATACCTAGATGGATTATTAATAATAATTAATGAAAACTAATAATTAAATAATAATACATAAATGGGTTAAAATATGGAATTTTGCAACATCAGGATTTTGGCTACAAAAATATTATAATTATATTCATGGCAAAATTCTGATCAATTTTCATATATAATATGTCAGAATCCAAGCCTGTATGAAAGAATTACACTTAAAGAAGTTTTACTTTAAATATATATATATATATATATATGCAATATTTTTTGAATTTCAAATTGTAATATAAATATATGAAATAAAATATGACCAATAAATGAGTGATTGAAATATTCCATTGAATTAAAAATTGTGTATATATATATATATAAGTATACAACATGGGACAAGAATAACATTTAAAAGGCAAAATCTAAAGGAAATTAAATAACGTTATATAAATTATCTTCCCAACCATACGACTAGGAGGTCGACCGTCCCCCTAGGAGGGGTGTCGACCGTTGGTCGACAGCCCTCCTAATGGAGAGGTCGACCGCCTCTTACGGCCAGAGCCGAATGAGGCTACTTTGAGGGGGTGGTTTAGGTCCTTTTTTATAAAATGGATAGCCTGAATTAAACCTATGATAATCTAGTGATTTCTATACATCTACACATCTATAAATACCACCTAAATCATCTCATAAATCTCTAAACCCTCGTTCTCTCTATGCCTCCATTATACTGCTGCCATTCCAAAAATTTAGGTTTTCTTCTATCTCAAACCGATTTTCATTTCTAATCTAATCCTATTCTGGAATTCTATATAATTTATTTATGAGATTTAAATTTATACGATTCTCCTATATAGAACTGCAGTAGAATCGAAGAACGCCGAATTCATCATCTCAAATCAGTGTTATCTCTTCTCCAAAATCTCTGTGAGTGGAAATAATCAATATTTAGGCATATTCTACAATTTGTAAATTTTTATATTGATGAGTATGCCTAGGAGATTTGGATTCACGATAAATAAAATTGTAAAACCCCTAAATCTCCAATTTTTATGTATATGTTTCGCAAAGTTGTCAATAAATGCTTGGGTTTGTGAATTTGTTTGGGTTATGCATGAAGAATATTTTGGGTGATTTACTTTTGTTTAATTTGATTTATCTCTTTTTAATTAAAAGTGTTGTGATGTAAAAAGGTTCGGATTTGATTTAGTTTTATTATTTGAATAAGTTTGGATTTCCATTCTAAATGGATAATTAGAACATATTCAGATTTTTTTGAAAATCAAATGTTAATGCTTTTATGTACAACATAGAAAAGGGTAAATTGGATTAAATAGTGGTCTATGTATATATGTATGTATAATCATATATATATATATGTATGTATGTATGTACATATGTATTTGTGTTGTATGAAATTAACACCTTGTTCTTAATTCATTACTTGAATTGTTATAACAGACCTGGGATGTAAGTTTTGATAGTTATATTATTATTTTTCTCATTACTGTTATCATTAATTATGCCATGTAATTAGAATTTTTATGTGGGAATTAACTTGAATGCTTTAGTGTAGACCGAATTGACAATTTACATCGTTAAACGTTTCTTTAATCGAATAGAAATTAGCGTTTATTATACGTATTAAATATTATATTTATATAGCGTAATCAATATAAGTCAATATAATAATGATGTAATAAATACGATAGAATAAGTTTAGAACTTGAAATGTCCCCATATAAATTGTTGTTTGTGTGTGCGAATAAAATGACTTATTTATACATAAACACGAGGTTAGTCGTCATTTGTTGTAGAAATCTGTCCAGAACCAACTGACAACTCCAACAACCACAAGTGGGTCCGACTAATGTGAGAGGTATGAGTGCTATGAGCCATTTTGTTTAGTAAACTATGACATGAGGTTAAGCCCACTTGTAGTAGAAGTCTTTCCGGAGACGCCCGACATATCCAGCATCTAAGGTAGACAGTTTAATGTGAGAGGTCTAGTGTGTGTATATATACATATTATGTGTGTAAATAGGTAGGCTTACTACACCCTGAGAAGGTCTTAAGCGATTGATTTTCTTATTATCTAGTTTGGGTCTTAAGTGGTTGGGATTAGAACCATTCCAAAGGTTTATTCCTTGGATTTGGACCAAATCATGGGACCCTCCCTTATTAGATTCGAAGCAGGTCTATGGGTCCTCCTTCTCTAAAAGTGATTTAGTCATGGAAATAACGGAGGAGGGTAGTTTGCCGAAATATCCACTTCCTCTAAGAGCTTTGTGACGGCCGGCCTAGGGATAGGCTTGGTATACATGGAACGTAGCATGCTATTTATTTCACTAACTGCTAGGGGAAGTCTTAAGAAGCATAGGTGTTCAACCGTAATATCGGTTAAGTAGTAACATGAGGCATCCGCTAAAGGGGTCTTAAATGGCTATATGTGGGCCTACCCTAAACCGGTACTAAGCAGTGAGATACTACTTCTCATATTACATATGAGAATATATTATTTAAGAACGTTGATATAGTAGGACGGGGTCTTAAGTGGCTAGGGTCTGCGTTAGGATCATAAGAGATCATGAAAATCTACCCTCAATAAATATGTTAGAATGGGATTTAAGTGACCAAGAATGTTCAACTTGTTGGGTCTTCACCCTATATGCATCAATAGAGGTCCTAAGTGGTTGATTCAGATATCTACCTCATTAATTAAAATATTTCTTTGTACGTGTGCGCTTATGTGTTTCGTAGACATACGTTGATATATATAATCTACCAAATCTAGGGTATAGTCTTTAAGAAAATATTGTTTTAAGTCACACGGGACTTTATGCTCTAACCCCTTTCCTTAACATGCCTGTTACCTATTAGATCGAAAAGTGGCACAAACACCCAATGCAGTATGAAATCCTCACAAATGAAGATCATATATAATAAATGCAGTAAATAATAATGGGACACACGGTTTTTTTATAATGGTTCGATAAAATCCTTGCCTACGTCCACTTTATAACTTCTTAAATCCTAAGTTACAAGGGCAAGCTTTACAATCCGCAAGATCTTGTTATACAATTATAAATCTCTAACGATTATACATGAAATCCTCGTGTTTACAATGAAAAGAGGTAATAACTATCAAGTTTATACATGAAATCCTCGTGTTATCATATGCAATTTTATTTGGGTATCGCGCAATGTCCTTGCGTTACGGCAATGATGAATGGTGTGAGGAATCAGGAGGAAAAAGTCCTCTTCAAATGTTATGTTTCCATGTATTTATAGTTTTAGGCAGGTTACGATCGAATGCCACATGTCGGCCATCTAGCAGATCTCAAAGCGATAGTTAACTGAGTGCAGAAAGCCTCTCCAAGTCATGGGTTGTCATATGGAATCAAATCCACGTAAATAGGGTAGTGGAGCAAGTCAATAGGAGCACGTTTAGGTGTGGTAACCACTTCAGTCAGGTCGGGTCGATCTGCTTCGACCGGATGTGATGCTAGCCTGCCGAGGCCGTTCAGTGCATGTAGCTGATATGGGGTCGGGCTGGGCTCGACCCGATGAATCTGACCCAGTTGGTTCGATCTGAACTGGGGTCTTCCTACATGCAAATTCCAAGCTTTTCCAATACTCTGTCACTTCATCCAAGTGAATGCTGATCAATGCAAGTTTATACTCAAGTCCTGAGTAATTCTTCTGATAGAATATTTCTGCACACGTTTACGGAAACGGGCGTAACTTTCAAACCGTAAGGCCGTTTCGGCCAAATTAAAGCTATACCTGAAGCTAACTAAGAGCGCTACAAGACTTTAGGTGCAAAGAACAGTAATCCATGTTTCCAGGCCCAAATGAGGCCATCTAAAAGGGGTTTCGGGCCATTTTATGTTTGCGTTGTGTAACACCCCATGGCCATTAATGTCACTCACAAAGGGAATGCATTAATGTCATGAAGCGTTATAGTAGTATAGAACAGATAAATTACAAGAATAAATAAATAAAACACAGCGGAAGATAAAACTTATTTCATAGCATCATAACTTCAAAACAAGCTTACATAAGTAGTCTCCAAAAACCATTACAACAAGATCAATTGTCATTTTCAAAAACTTCAAAGTACATAAAGAAGCAAATACTTAAATAACATAAATGCATGAATCCCCACTGAGCATAAGCAAAGCCATAAAGATGAGAGAGTCCAAAGAGATATATCTACTCTCTTCAAGCAACTGAATGAAATCGGCACTAGGCTGTAGTATTCCCTCCTTGCAAACCTGAGGGGGGAGGGGGGTAAAGGAAAGAAAAGAGGTGGAAACAAAATGGGTCAGACATAAAGTCTGGCGAGTCCAGTACTTTTAACAAATAATAGATAAGGTAAATGATCAAGACATAAATAGGCATCATGATATGGCTGTAACATAGATAAGGTAGATAAAAAGGATGGACGAGATGATTCCATTCCTAAGTACTAAGACAATCCTACACCTTGGCTAAGCGAACAACCCTCTAAGTACTAACCCCAAAAACCGAAGTCAACATCAGACTAGCACCCAAAGGACTATCCAACTTAACCAACATGTATTTCGTTACACCGCACTTTTGCTAAGTTACACCACATTACTTAATTGCACCGCACATCTACTAGTATCTATCTACTAAAGGTTGATCCCTTCCCACTAACTGTACCCACATGACAAACTTGGTACTTACTTGTACCTAGCCGCTATCGTTGGTGCCGGCTTGCTCCTCCCACTACTAAGGTAAAATTATCCTACCCATTCGATCGACTCCCTAAACCCCGTAGGCACCCGTGTTGGCCCCACAGTGGGTTGTATCACTCCCCAAAGTGGCAACCCCGATACCAACATAAAATGCACGGCCATACCTACACGATGCAACAACGTCTTACCTACCAGCCCGGACCCATGCACGCACATGAACCCGTTGGACTCGCGTTGCCACCGCTATTCACGTTTTGACCTCTTACATTCAAGTCCAGTAAGCGTGCCCCAACCCCAGCCTAGTACCGGGCCCAATTAGATACTCAAACGGGTTACTGGTTGAAACGGGTCCCCTATTCGACACAAGCCTCCCACCTATGCTTGGTCCCCCACTAGGTTTTTCTCCCACTTAACCATTTTAATTTAAATGTCCATGTCTTACACATGCTATGGTTAAGTCCATACTTACATGTCATAATTTACATGTCTTGTCTTATTCTGGTTAAGTCCATATTTACATGTCATAATTTACATGTCACCCCACTTAACCCTCTAACCATACCCATGTCTTATTATGGTTAGTATTCCTTAATTCATTCCTTATAACGAACGGTGCATGACCTCCCACATTAGACCGAACGCATTGTGGCCGCTGGATTTGCCGGGCGGTTCCGGGCAGTCTTACGCCACAAATCGGGTCTAACCTCGTGTCATTAACCGTTGCATCTACAATTCATTCGTTTGACCTCTCACATTAGACGTCCAATTGTGGCAGCTGGATTTGCCGGGCGGTTCCGGGCAGTCTTACGCCATAATTGCGCCTAATCTCGTGTCAAAGGTTTATTAATAATCGTATTTCACCCATACCCAATTTTCATGTCATGTATATCCAATTAAACATATAATCATATTTATAATATTGCTTATTCCAAATTGTCACTAATTACATATTAATTAGCCTCAATTACAAATTTACAATTATAGGCAACTTCATCAATTCCATGTAATTCATACCCAAATATGCCAATTTCACATATTATCCAATTATCCAAAATATCCAATAATATCCAATTTTCCATATTTCACATATTCCCATCGTTCCCACGTATTTGCATTCGCGCGTATTTTTAACATAGGCTCGAAGGTAGCCTAGATCCAAAAATAAAAGGAATAGGGATAAGAAGAGAGAATTAAATCACAGAAAATTGGAATTAACACAACATCATGAAATAAAGGGGAATGTAAACTGGCATAAAGGCATAATGACAGATTCAACATGAATAAACTGATAAAGGTTTGAACTTTACATAGAAACATAGGCATATGATGACATGAATCAAAAAAGGTGAAGACTTGGATGAGATTTAAATTACATACATACATATGAATCCTCTTTACAACTTCATCATGTTACTTTTAATCCCATTATATTATGAAAATCACCGTACTCACCTTTCGTGGTTAAAGAATAGAATTATGCACTGAAATTGGTGTAGAAACTTTGTGGTGTTGCTGATTTATCTTCTTGAATTGTTGTAGAAGCTCTAATCTTTAATTTGAGTTGAAGTTGAACACTTGAGATTTGATTTAGGGGCGGCGGCTAGGGTTTAAGAGAGAATTTGACAGCACAATTGTGCCATAGATAATATTTATGAATTAGGGTTAGGTCTTAGGGTGTATATATAGGTGTAGGAAGTTATTTAGGCCTTAGGATTGACCCTAGAACTGATCTCGACCACTCGGATGCCATATTTGCTATTAGGGCGAACCGGGCCACGGGTTGGCAGCGAATCGGGCCACGGGTCGACTCCAAAAATGGTGCGGTTCGACTATTCCCCTTCCCGATTCGCTGTTTTGAACTCTCTTTTTTTTGAATATTTATTTATTTAATTTTTATATGTATCTATATATGTATTTCTCTCATATGCATACAAACTTCATGGCTTAATAACTTCTTCATAATTAACCATTTTCACACTAAACCACTTTTTGAACTGCGTTCACACTAAACCACTTTTTAGCCATTCCCCTAAAACAAAGCGCTGGCGGGGATCGGACTCTGTACCTCTTGTATGCAAGTCACAAGTTCTAACCAAATGAGCTATTAAGTCGTTTTTTTTCAAACCTTAGAACAATGCTAAACATCATTCTTTTCTCATTCCTCTTTTTCAAATAAATTATTCTTTAATTTGTTATTTTAATATTCTCAGAAAATACGGGGTGTTACATTCTCCCCTACTTAAAGGATTTCGTCCTCGAAATAGCTAAGTCAAGAAGAATGTATCCTACCATCCAATCATCAATCTACTCAACCATCAACCACTAGCAACCATGGTCCTTAAAAGATTTATAATGCTTTTCATGTACATATGCATAGTGTGTGTATATGTCCATATACTAATGCAAAATCAGGCGGTCCACTGATTCAGTCGACCTCCTTAATGCAAATAATGATAGTGCCATGTATCCATCATGTATGCAAAGAACCCTATACATATCATTACTACATGTGTGCACAACCATTCATTTAAATTCAACATCCATATGTTACACACATTCAATGTACATTCATTTTACTAAATACATCCATTTATTTGCAATATGTAATATGAAAGTGACTGAGCCGATCTAGTTCCTAAAGTGTGTGTATATGCATCCACGAGCAACCACTAGCAAACACTTGCATCCACCATACATAACATGTTTCAAACGCATGTTTCAACCATAGGACTACCCTATCTAAAGGTCAAAATACTAGTGAGAGGACATATTAAAGATAGAACAAGCACAAGCTAAGCGATAAAGGAGAAATTAAAAGACATACCCTCGAAAAGAAAAGGGTACAATGAACGCATCTTCTCTTCCGTCTCCCAAGTAGCGTCGCTATCATCATCTATCCATTGCACTTTGACTAGCTTGACCTCTCGATTCCTCAACTTCTTAATCTCCGACCCAAGAATGCATGTAGGAACCCGTCGAATCGTCGCATCACGCTCTATTTCCACCTCTCTAAGCAAGCTCTTCCAAAAGTGACTAATAAAGATAGGATCGTGATCGCTCACTATGCTAGAAGGAACACCGTGCAAACGAGCTATCTCTCAAATGTATACAGAGGCTAACCATGGAGCAGTCCTCTTACTCTTCACGGGAATGAAATGGGCGCTCTTGGTAAGTCTGTCTACCACGACCCAAATCCCCGTATTACCCTTCCTTGATCTTGGTAACCCATCAACAAACTCCATCGAGACACTCTCTCACTTCCATTGTGGGACCTCCAATGGGTAAAACAACCCACCGGGCTTCTTTTGCTCTGCTTTTACTTGTTGGCACACCAAGCATCTAGCGACAAACTCGGCCACATCCCTCTTCATACTGGCCCAAAAGTAAACTCGTCTCATGTCCATGTACATCTTGTCCCCGCCAGGATGAATGGTCATCTTCGAACGATGTGCATCATCAAGAATGGTCTTCCTCAAGTTCTTGTCTCGTGGTACAAAAATTCTACCGTCCCTACGTAACCAACCCTTATAATCTAGGGTATACCTGCTGAGATGGCTCGATGACTCCCCCTTATGAGCTTCTCTACTAACTAAACCAACTGTGGGTCATCTTGCTATGCCTCACCAATTCGTCCCAAAAGCATAGGTCTGACCTCTAAGGATGCTAGCAAACCGGGTACAAAGTCAATGGAAGGTCTAAAGTCAAATGTAGAGATGAACTCTAAGCTTCGCCACTCCACAAACAACGGACTCAAGGACAACCTTTTCCTACTTATGGCGTCTGCCACCACGTTACCCTTGCCAGGTGTATATGCTATCCCGAAATCGTAGGACGCTAAGAATTCCGTCCACCTTTCTTGCCTTAAGTTCAAGTCCTTCTGAGAGAACAAGCATTTTAGCGATTTGTGGTCTGTGAACAATTCAAATTTCTCGCTAAGAAGATAATGGCGCCAAGACTTAAGCGCGAAAATAATAGCGGCCAACTCTAGGTCATGTGTAGGGTAATTTCTCTCATGCATTCTCAACTGCCTTCCTCCATAGGCTATTACCCTCCCCTCTTGCATTAAGACTGCGCCTAGTCCTACCCCACAAGCATCGGTATAAACGGTAAATGGCTTACTCCCATCTGGAAACACTAAGACTGGGGCTGTGGTCAAAGCTCTCTTTAAATTTTGGAATGCATCATCACAATCTACGTCCCACGTGAAAACTAGGTTCTTCTTTGTCAAGCGTGTCAATGGGGCTGATATCTTTGCGAAGTCCTTGATAAACTTCCTGTAGTAGCCAGCTAACCCCAAGAAACTCCTCACCTCAGTAGCATTTTTAGGGACCTTCCAATCTTGTATGACCACCACCTTTGCGGGATCCTCAGCTATCCCTTCTTTGGAAACCACGTGCCCTAAGAATCGCACTTCCTTCCTCCAAAAGTGACATTTAGAAAATTTAGCTTTAAGGTTATGCGCTCGAAGGGTCTCCAACACTTCCCTAAGATGTAGGGCATGCTCTTCCTCGCTCTTAGAAAAGATCAAGATGTCATCCACAAAGACCACCATGAATTTATTAAGGTACTCCCTAAACACCCTACTCATCAAGTCAACAAAGTATGTGGGGCATTTGTCAAACCGAAGGGCATCACAAGCCACTCATAGAAACCGTCCGGAGTCCTAAAGGTAGTCTTGTTTATGCTATCCTTAGCTACTCTCAATTGATGGAAACCAGTAGCTAAGTCCAACTGCGAAAACATTGAGGCGCCAACTAACTGATCGAAGAGATCGTCAATCCTCGGCAGTGGGTGCCTATTCTTCTTAGTAAGCTTATTAAGTTCTCTATAGTCCACACAAAGTCTAAGGGACCCATCCGCCTTCATGGCAAATACTACTGGAGCACCCCCACTCCGATATACTACGTCTTATGAACCCCTTCTCAAGTAACTCCCCTACTTGCTCATTGAGTTCCCTCCTCTCACAAGGAGCCATGTGGCGTACTGGCAAAGATACGGGTTTTGCATTGTCTACAAGATAAATATGAAAGTCATCTCACATTTTGGGGGTAGACCCCTCACCTCATCGAAGACATCAACATATTCACGGACAATACGAACAAAATGTAAATCATCATTGGATGCGTCAAGTGACTCAAGATAACTAAGCATCACCGATCCTCTAGGGTCACAAGAAATATCAAGGGTCTTTCCACTACGAGTCAACAATTTTACTACCCTTCGTTCACAATCTAGGATGGCACCATGTCTGGCCAGCCAATCCATCCCTAGAATCAACCCATAGCCCATGAAACCAAGCACAAAAGCATTACATTCAAAACCAACGCCTAAGATAGACAATCTCAAATCCCTACAAACCATGGATAAATGAGCCGACCCACCAATAGGATTTGAGACTATATTGGGATCCACAACGAGACTAGTATTTAAGTGCAGTGTTTCAACTAATGATGTAGAGATAAACGAATGTGATGCGCCAGAATCGAATAAAGTACGGACAGGATGATCAAACAAGAAAATCAAACTTTCGACAGAAATTTTTCTACCTTTTTCCTGCCCCGGAGCCATGAGAGCATGAACCAGCCCTCCTGAAGTAGAACCTGCCCTCTGCCCTTGCTTCTTAGGACAGTCCTTGGCAGCATGACCTGGATCACCACAATGATAACAAGCGAACTTCTTCTTCTTCCTACAGTCTTTCTTCAAATGGCCGGGTATCCCACAGTTGTGACACTTCCTCTTTTCTTTACCACCTTTCTTTTGTTGTTGGGCTTTCTTTGGATCCTCCTTCTTATCTTGCGGTATAAAAGTACTTACACCCTTCGCTTCTTCATGCATGTATGCCACATCAACAAGCTTTTCATACGTAGCCCCCACTGAATGTGGGACATAGCCAAACTATGAAGCGGTTCATTTAGGCCCTTTGCAAACCTCAAGGCCTTCTTGTGAGGCGTATTCACCAACTCTAGCCCAAATCTCGCCAACTTATTAAATTCGGTCACATACTCCTTTACGGTCAAGTTTTTCCGCTTCAATGTCAAGAACCTCTCCATGTACGTACTCTCCTCAGCTTAAGAAAGAAATTTCAACTCAAACCTTCCCCTAAAATCTGCCCACGTCTCTACAGCACGCTCTCCATTAGTAACCTCCCACCAAAACGAAGCTTCGTCCTTCATCAACCAAGCAGCTAATTGGACCTTCTTACAATCGTCCAAATCGAAAATGCCAAACAGATCCTCCACTTCTTTCAACCAATTTCTAGCTTCAACGAACGTTTCAGACCCACTAAAAGGTTTTCCACCCATCAAACGAAAGTCTTAACATATCTTGGAGAAAGCACCTCCACGCGGAGGAATGACGGGAGCTGGGGGAGGAGGAGGAGGAACGTCGGTCGGACCCGCGGCAGCGGCCCTAGCCTCGAGATATTGACGAAACCAACCTGGTACATGAACACCCTCTGGTATCTTAGATGCTCTAGACATGCTAAAAAGAAAAAGAAAGAGTTTCAAAACAAGGGAAGCAAAAGAGAGATGTATGGCTTGCGGGGATTATGCTCTTTAAAGTAAACTTTCCTTAAAAATAGCTTCTTTAAAACAAGTTTTTGAAAATATTTTCTATGAAAATAATACTTTTGATAACACTTTTCAAAACTTTTTATCTGTTCTTGTAACCATAGCTCTGTTACCACGTGTAACACCCCATGGTCATTAATGTCACTCACAAAGGGAATGCATTAATGTCATGAAGCGTTATAGTAGTATAGAACAGATAAATTACAAGAATAAATAAATAAAACACAGCGGAAGATAAAACTTATTTCATAGCATCATAACTTCAAAACAAGCTTACATAAGTAGTCTCCAAAAACCATTACAACATGATCAATTGTCTTTTCCAAAAACTTAAAGTACATAAAGAAGCGAATAATTAAATAACATAAATGTATAAATCCCCACTGAGCATAAACAAAACCATAAAGATGAGAGAGTCCAAAGCGATACATCTACTCTCTTCAAGCAACTGAAAGAAATCGGCACTAAGCTGTAGTATTCCCTCCTTGCAAACCTGAGGGGGGGGAGGAAAGAAAAGAGGTGGAAACAAAACGGGTCAGACATAAAGTTTGGCGAGTCCAGTAATTTTAACAAATAATAGGTAAGGTAAATGATCAAGACATAAATAGGCATCATGATATGGCTGTAACATAGATAACGTAGATAAAAAGGATGGACAAGATGATTCTGTTTCTAAGTACTAAGACAATCCTACACCTAGGCTAAGCGAACAACCCTCCAAGTACTAACCCCGAAGACCGAAGTCAACAGCAGACTAGCACCCAAAGGACTATCCAACTCAACCAACATGTATTTCGTTACACCACACTTTTGCTAAGTTACACCACATTACTTAATTACACCGCACATCTACTAGTCTCTATTTACAAAAGGTTGATCCCTTCCCACTAACTGTACCCACATGACAAACTTGGTAGTTACTTGTACCTAGCTGCTATCGTAGGTGCCGGCTTTCTCCTACCACCGCAAAGGTACCCTTACCCTACCCATTCGATCGGCTCCCTAAACCCCGTAGGCACCCGTGCTAGCCCCACAGTAGGGTGTATCACTCTCCAAAGTGGCAACCCCGATACCAACATAAAATGCACGGCCATACCAACACGATGCAACAATGTCTTACCTACCAGCCCGGACCCATGCACGCACATGAACCCGTTGGACTCGCGTTGCCACTGCTATTCACGTTTTGACCTCTTACATTCAAGTCCAGTAAGCATGCCCCAAGCTCGGTCAAGTACCGGGCCCAATTAGATACTCAAACGGGTTACTGGTTGAAACGGGTCCCCTATCCGACACAAGCCTCCCACCTATGCTTGGTCCCCACTAGGTTTTTCTCCCACTTAACCATTTTAATTTAAATGGCCATGTCTTACACATGCTATGGTTAAGTCCATACATACATGTCATAATTTACATGTCTTGTCTTATTCCGGTTAAGTCCATATTTACATGTCATAATTTACATGTCACCCCACTTAACCCTCTAACCATACCCATGTCTTATTATGGTTAGTATTCCTTAATTCATTCCTTATGACGAACGGTGCATGACCTCCCACATCAGACCAAACGCTTTGTGGCCGCTGGATTTGCCGGGCGGTTCCGTGCAGTCTTACGCCACAAACCGGGTCTAACCTCGTGTCATTAACCATTGCGCCTACAATTCATTCCTTTGACCTCTAACATCAGATGTCCAATTGTGGCAGCTGGATTTGCCGGGCGGTTCCGGGCAGTCTTACGCCACAATTGCGCCTAACCTCGTGTCAAAGGTTTATTAATAATCGTATTTCACTCATACCCAATTTTCATGTCATGTATATCCAATTAAACATATAATCATATTTATAATATTGCCTATTCCAAATTGTCACTAATTACATATTAATTATCCTCAATTACAAATTTACAATTATAGGCAACTTCATCAATTCCATGTAATTCATACCCAAATATTCAAATTTCACATATTATCCAATTATCCAAAATATCCAATAATATCCAATTTTCCATATTTCACATATTCCCATCGTTCCCACGTATTTGCATTCGCGCGTATTTTTAACATAGGCTCGAAGGTAGCCTAGATCCAAAAATAAAAGGAATAGGGATAAGAAGAGAGAATCAAATCATAGAAAATTGGAATTAACACAACATCATGAAATAAAGGGGAATGTAAACGGGTATAGAGGCATAATGACATATTCAACATGAATAAACTGATAAAGGTATGAACTTTACATAAAAACATAGACATATGATGACATGAATCAAAAAGGTGAAGACTTGGATGAGATTTAAATTACATACATACATATGAATCCTCTTTACAACTTCATCATGTTACTTTTAATCCCATTATATTATAAAAATCACCGTACTCACCTTTCGTGGTTAAAGAATAGAATTATGCACTAAAATTGGTGTAGAAACGTTGCGGTGTTGCTGATTTATCTTCTTGAATTGTTGTAAAAGCTCTAATCTTTAATTTGAGTTGAAGTTGAACACTTGAGATTTGATTTAGAGGCGGCAGCTAGGGTTTAAGAGAGAATTTGACAGCATAATGGTGTCATAGATAATATTTATGAATTAGGGTTACGTCTTATGGTGTATATATAGGTGTAGGAAGTTATTTAAGCCTTAGGATTAACCCTAGAACTGATTTGGACCACTCAGATGCCATATCATCCCTTAGGGTGAATCGGACCATGGGTTGGCAGCCAAACACCCTGGATTGACCTCTAGTAGACCCAGCGGAGCTCGGGTCGACTTTAAAAATGGTGCGGTTCGGCTATTCCCCCTCCTGATTCGCTGTTTTAAACTTTTTTTTGAATATTTATTTATTAATTATATATATCTATATCTATATCTATATATATATATATCTCATATGCATACAAACTTCATGGCTTAATAACTTCTTCATAATTAACCATTTTCACACTAAACCACTTTTTGAACTGCGTTCAGACTAAGCCACATTTTAGCCATTCCCCTAAAACAAAAATATGGCGCTGACAGGGATCGAACTCTGTAGCTCTTGTATGCAAGTCACATGTTCTAACCAAATGAGCTACTAAGTCTTTTGCTTACAAACCTTAGAACAACGCTAAACATCATTCTTTTCTCATTCCTCTTTTTCAAATAAATTATTCTTTAATTTGTTATTTTAATATTCTCAGAAAATACGGGTGTTACACGTTGTGACTTCGACCAAATCGCTTTGTATTTGCTGACAATGTTCTCAATGCTTGAGCGCATTGCTAACCAGAAACTTGATGTATGATAGCTTTGACTAAAAAGCGTGTCAACAATATCCAACATGTAAATTTGTGGGATAGCGACTCAATGGCCGAAAAGATGTTGGAGCCTGAAGAAGGAGATGAGACTATTATGTTATTGTTAGCTATTATTTCTATTTTGCTTATGCAAACTCTGGATTATGAACAATGATGATTTACCATTATGAATAATGTATTTGAAAAGTTGTATCTGAATTAGGGGACTTTAATTAATGGTGCATCTTATTTTGGTATTATACTTTTTCGTTCTGTTGTGAGATTCCATCACGTTATATTATCTGTTATTCTATGCAAATGTAATTCCATATAGGAACCAATGATCCATTTAGAATTGCTCTAAGTTTCGATGGACCTTTTATGGATCGAAATTTAGGCCCACAATGGGCGGGTTGTTAAAATTTTACTGCTGGTTTTGGAGAGATCGAGTTTGATTTTCTTTCTCTTCATCAACGACTTCTCTGTTATGTTTCAGAATTAGGGCTTTGCTGGTCTTGCGAGCTTGATGTTGATGAGGCTCTATCGTCTTTGAGATTTTGAGTTTAAGAGGCTTTTGTGAGACATGATTGATCTTCAATTTACTTTCTAGTCTCTGACCAACAGGTAACTCATACACCCCGAGATTTGATTTGAATCTTGTGAAGCTTAGTGTTGACAGAGCTTTAGTTAGAGTGTCTGCTCTTTGATGGTAAGATGGTACATGATTAATCTCTATGTTTCCTCCTGTAACTTGTTCTCTGACAATCAATCTCTATGTGCTTTATCCTTGCATGTTGTATAGGATTATCTTCCATGCATACAGCACTTTGATTATCACACCATAATGTTAGTTTGATGTTAATATTGATGTGTTGATCTTCTAGTAATGACTTTAGCCGCATTAATTCAGCTCTTGCATTAGCTATACTTTTGTACTCGGCTTCTGTGCTACATCTTTATGCTGTAGCTTGTTCCTTTGAGCACCGACACTAAATTGTCATCTAAATATATGCAGTACCCTGTTGTTGACATTTTGTCATCGGTGTCTGATACCCCGTTAGCATAAGCAAATCCTGTTATTGTAAGTCTTTTTTATGCTTTAATTGATAGTCCATTATCCACTGTGCCTTTAAAGTATCTCAGTATCCTCTTCACAGCTTCCATGTGGTTGTCAATGGGAGCTTGTATAAATTGACACACTTTGTTAGTGTTGAATGCTACGTCAGGTCTAGTTATAGTTGCACTATACAGAAGCAACAATACTTCTATATTGTTTAGTATTTTATATTGGTTCTCCCCTGTTTTTCGAATAGTTTTGACTGCATATTATAAGATTAGGTTGTGGCTTAGCTTCATTCATCTTTGCTTTGATAAGTGTTTATGTGACTTATTGGCTTTGTGACAGTAGATATCTTTTTTACTTCAATGCTTAGAAAGTAATTCAGCTCTCCCAAGTCCGTCATTGAGAATTGTTTGTTTAGGTATTGTATGAGTTGGTTAATCTCTGCTTCACTGTCGCCTGTAATTATGAGATCATCAATATATATTAGTATGTAGACAGTTATATAGTGGGTAACTTTAGTAAATAAGGATGTGCCAAGTATGGTATATTGAAAGCCTAGTTTGATTAGAGTGTCTTTCAATCTATCAAACCACACTCTGATACCTTGTTTAAACCCATATATTGCTTTATTGGGTTTCCAAACATAAGGTGATTTCTGCATATATCCCCTGGTTGCTGCATGTAGCCTTCTTCTTGTAAACAATCATTCAAAAATGTGATGTTTACATCAAGATGTCTTAAGCTCCATCTTTTATGCAAAGCGATTACGAGTACAACTCAAATTGTAGTGTGCTTCACAACAGAAGAGAAGATTTCATGGAAATCAAATCCCTATTATTGAGTGTATCCCTTTGCTACAAGACTTTCCTTATATTTTTTTACTGTTCCATCTGGATTTCCCTTAATTATCTATGTCCATTTGCACCCTATGATATTTTTGTTCTCTGATTGTTTGACTAATGTTCAAATTTTATTCTTAACGAGTGCATTAAACTCATCATTCACGGAAGATCTTTATTTGCCATTGGTCACTGCTTGACTGAAAGTAGCTGACTCTTCACCTATTATGGTAGATTAGTACAACTTTGGATTGAATATGCCACTTTTGGCTCTGATAATCATAGGGTGAGTAGAGGTAACCGGTGGAATAGTGTCAGGTTCAGTTGTACGTCTTTCTTATTGAATGTTACTTTCCTTTTGCTCTTGTTCACTGCTTATGTTCACTTCTACGCTTTGTTGATCCTGATTTTCTTCTATTGCAGGTGTGTTATTGAACATTTCAGTTGAACTTGCTGATTCAGATCTTGTTTCACTTGATTCTGGATTGTCAGTTCTTTTTATTTCATACACACCTGCACTTGTAGCACCTGTGAACAAAGGTACTTGCATAGAGTATTCATTTGCAGTATATACCTTGCTTGGGTTTTGATACATTTAGATTTGAATGGAAAGATGCTTTCATTAAATACTATATGTCTGCTTATAAAAATCTTTCCATTTTCATTCAAATATCTATAACCTTTTTGATGAGTAGCATACCCTATAAATCTACATGGTTTGGATCTAAATTCTAACTTATGCTTATTGTACTGTCTTAAGTAGGGGTAGCAAATACAACCAAAGGTTCTTTAGTAGTTGTAGTCTTGTTTAACACTATATAGTTTTTCATATGGGCTGACTCTATTCAACACTTTAGTTGGTAATATATTTATCAAAAATACTGTTGTGTTGAATGAATCAGGCCAGAATGTCAAAGGCATTGAGGCTTTAGCTAATAGTATTAAACCAGTCTCAATTATGTGCATGTCTTTCCTTTCAACAATGCCATTTATTATAAAGTGTATGAACATTGATTCTGTGATTTATTCTTTTTCATGGAAGTAACTTGATAGGGTTTTATATTATTCTGTTCTACCATAAGACTATATTATTTTTACTTGAGTTCCAATCTATTTTTCCACAAAACTTATGACCGGAATAACTATTTGGTGTGTTCATCTTTTGACTTCAAAAAATATATCCAAGTGTATCTTGTGCATGCATTCATAAATGATAGGTAATATTTGTATTCATAATCAAAATATATTGGGGCAAATCCCCATAAGTCAGTTGTTATCATTTCCAAGGTGTACCGTATTCAGTAATAGACTTTGGGAATGGTAACTTGTGACTTTTTCTTATTTGACAGTAAGTACAAACAGATGACATGGGTGTATCATTAAAAGCAATATTATTTTTCTACGGAGTACTTGCTTTACAACAGTAATACTTCGATGTCCAAATCTATTATGCCACACATTAAGCACATCATTACTTTCCATAGATTTACTTTCAACTAAATTGCAGTTCTTTTGCCTCTGGAAAGTGCTATGGTAGTTTATATGATTAAACTTGTACAACCCATGTATTTCTTTATCCTGCAAAAAAATTTCCTTAGTGAGTATGTGTCTTACTAAACAGTGTTGGGGTAAAATTCAAATTATATTCTGTTGTCATAGGAAAATTGAGACACACTCATAAGGTTCTTTTTTATTTTGGGTATTCTAAGTAAATTATTTAGTAGAAGCTTTCTTATGCAAGTTATAGTACCCTTACTTATATAAGTAATGTTAATAAGCTTACCATTGCCTGTGCATATACTCTGGTTACCTCTATAATCCTTGTGTCCAAGATTTAAGTTGTCCAAGTTGTTGGTTATGTGGTTTGTTGCCCCTGAGTCAGGATACCAGCTTTCATCATTTATGATGTCATAGTTTGGTGTTTCATTTGTCTTCGAGTTGTTGTTGTTCCCATGTTGTCATTCTGAGCATTTTGGTCATTCTGCATTTGTGCCACATTAGCATTGAGGTTTCTTTAATTGTTTGTATTTTGACTTGAATAGTTTTGGGTGAATCTGAAGTAGCATCTAACACCTGTGTGACCCACTTTTTCATATATCAGACATTTTGGTCTTGAGTTGTTGTATTTGCCTCTTCCTCTTGACCTATTAGAATTTTCTCCTCTGTTTTATTGTCCTCTGCCTCTATTGCTTGAAGCAAAGTTAGTTGACGGATCCGGTTCTTGAGCCCTTTTTGTTTAAATTCTTGCTAAATGCTATATGTGCGAGAAGCACTGACCATGCATCTTCTATAGGGCACATGACTTTCTGTAAGGATATCACAACAACCACCGCCTCATAGTCGTTATTGGGTCCATTAAGAATAGTGAGGATTTGTTCATACTCTGATATCTTTTACCCTGCAGCTTCAAGTGTACCATACATCGTTTTTACTTTGGCAAGATATTCTCTCATTGATGAGTTTTCCTTCTTTATATTTTGCAACTGTTTCTTGTAATACATTATTTTAGCACCAGACTGAGAACTGAAGTTTCTTTCAACGTTGTCCATATATCATTGGCATTCTTGCAACCAACTTGAGATAGATGTTTCGAACTGATAGAAGAGGGTATCCAAGAACTTATGAGCCCATCTTGTCTATTGTACTTTGTGTATTCTTCACTGTTGATGACATTGTGTTGACTTTGTCAGGTATAACTTTGGTGGAATGGACAATGTACCATGACTGAATCCTTCAAGGTCGTAGCCTTGAAGTGCAGTCTCAACTTGCAATTTCCAGAGAAGATAATTTGCCTCCTCAAGGTTGACTATGACAAGTTGCCTCTGTGGGCTTATCAATGTCTTTACTAAATGGTTTATAGATGATTATGTTTGCTGATTTGCTGTGTTTGGATTTTCTGTAGTTGATGAAACAATATCTTCAGCCATCATAAGAGGGAACTGATGGGAAACTTGATCTGACTGAACAGGAAATGATGATCTGTAAAAGTAGGGAAAACCTGAAGGTGGCTAAAGATGATTATAGAGTTATCTTCAGGTATTACTGATATAAGTTTTAGGTTTCAAGTAAATGCAGAAACTTTTTAGATGATGTTGTGAGGCTGATGAATTGCTAGTATGGCACTTCTTGAATTTCTAAATTGGTTTCTCTGCTTTCTTGATTTTATTTTTACTGATTTCTTGGCTTCTTTCATTCAAATATCAACAATCAATTATGTTGCAGTCTAATCCAATGACTCAAGCGAGGCACTGAATTGATCGATCAGGTTCCAACAACTCCCAGATGAGGGGATTCAATCTCTGATGAGAGGAAACTCATGTGATGATATTACTCTGTTGGGATGAAACTTTGCTAAAAAATCGAGTTTAACTTCACAGTTGATTGCTGTCAAGCTTGATAATGGCTCTGATACCATGTGAACATTATGTTGTAATTGATGTTTGTTGTATTTCAAAAATATTGTACTCAAGAAATTAAATAAACTGTGAAGAGAAATTGATGCAAAGTAACAAAGAATTTTGTATTAATTGAATTCTGTTTTTATGTACAGTGTCGTGCCTTATTTACAAAATAATTTGATAATGGGCCAATCCCGCTAAGCTTTACAAGACTTCGGTCCACATAGCATAGAGATATATATGTTATCTCGTAGCCACATTATTCATTTCTCTAACAAGCACTAATTGAAACACAAGTTCACGCTCTCTAATTTATATACATATTCATTAATGCAACTAGGGTACTACAAGATGTCAAAAGTCCAGGTTACTCATAGATGGACAAGACAAGGTGTCAAAAGTTCAGATATTCGACATTGGTAGATACATATGTTATATTATTATTTTGTGAGGAAAAGGCATGAACAATTTCATGATAGCATAAAATCAATATGTTTAATTGTAGAAGTAAATTTTAGTGATTAAATTTGTAGTTTGTTATGTTAGGGAAATATATCTAGTTCCAATAAGTGGAGGAAGAATGAAAAAGTGATCAGAAGTCTAAAATGAATTTAAAAAATATACCTTATTTGTCTTCCAATTCGAATGACATTACAAGGAGGAAAAAAAATCGCTTACATTATGAATGTGTATGTAACGTAAAAAAGCAGAAAAACCCGTGTAGAGCATTTTAGTGAACAGGGAATGCATTTGGCCCTGTTACTGAGGTTTTTGAACGACGCATTTTTGAAATGCAAAAAGTTTTGATTTATACTTTAACTAACTTATAATTTAGTATAGAATTATTATTTTTGAGTAAAAATGTATCTCTTAATATAACATAATTCGACCAATCGTATGATATCAAATGCGCTAATAAGAACGTAACGCTGAAAGCTATATATTAAAAGTCAATCGTTGCAAAATTTTGTTTAAGAAAATTATAAAAGATTAAATTTAGTAATAAACATTAATAGAACATCGGAAGTCATCAACATCATTTGTTCATCCTAACAAACTTTTTTATCGTTGGGGTGTCAGGCGCGTGTTGCATGTCTAACGTAAATGGAATCTTAGCATATTCACTCGGCTTTAGCTAGATACAAATGCTTTTTAGGAAAAAGTATATATGGAATTTAAAATTAAGTTTACCAATATTTATCCATGGAACCAATTTCTATTTTAAATATTTAAATTTCAATACGGATTTAATTTCTGTATGAATATTTCTGTCATCGCATTAATCTACAACATTCGTAATTTTTTGGGTAGTTTTACGAAATTCTTAATCTACAAAATATTTGACATGCATACAATCATCTTATCATTTACTACAATTACTTAATAGGTAATATGCAGGCAAAAATTTTAAAATAGAAAATACATTGTTGCCATCCAAATAAGCATAAAACAATGTCATGTCATAAGTTATGCGCAAATCTGCAAATTACATGAATACAGTACAAATTTAATTAAAGTTAGTTTGACTAATATGCTGAACATGGAATCAAGGTACAATTATATGGGTTGTTGTTTCTACCGTGCAAATCAGTTTAGGAACTATCTGAATTGTAAGCAAGTTCATCTGGAAAAAAGTTAGCTCATACATAATGGGATTCACAAATATTCTCAATAAGAGAAAGAGACCTAAATATGAAGGTGCGAAATGCATCATTGTATCATTTTCATAAAATTCTACCTTGTTTTTGCCAAAAAAATAACTAAAAATATATAGATGTTGATTATTTTGTTGTAACCAAACCATATGGTAAGAAAAAACTTTACCTGAAACAACAGGAACGAAAGCGAAAATAAATCTAATCTATCTAAACACACATATATTTTTATTGTATATATAAAGTTATTGGGATTTAAACTTCAAAACATTATTATTATTTCCAAAAAACTAATATATTGCATAATCGATTAATTTTTTATCAAAGATCAAAAATAATAATTATTATCTTTTTTTTTTACTGATAATACTTAGCACGCTATATACACAAATGATACATTGTAGCAAAATGAATCGAATTCACTTACAATTTATTTATTGTAAGCAAATTATACCCGACAGCTAAGTCGTACTTCACTTTTTCGAATTGCTCACCAGAATGTCATAATCACGCCCTTCTGTTGAATTAACAGTGCTTCAAGCTCTTCTCTCCTCCTTTCCAGTTCCTCAAAAATTTTAGCTGCCTATTCTCTTGTTACCTCCTTGTGTTCACGACCACGTTTCAGAAACCCAATCCACGATACACCCGAGACAACATATGTCAGTCCACATGTAGCAAAAAAATAGCTTGCAATCTCCTGAAGCAACATTAAATCTTTGTGAAGCTCATTCATTTCAGAGAATGCTCTTGTCATCACAGGAACAAATATTTGCAGCATCCCCCTACTCATCCCAAAATTCTAATACCCACGAAAACTTCAGAATAAAATTCCACTCTGTCTTGCAAGCACCACAAAAGCCGTAATGGCCACTGTGTAGCAACGAAATATCCCATCAAATATATTACCGCCATTCTTGAAGGACCGAACGGCGGATAAAGCAGTGACGAAGATGCAGAGAATGGCAGTGGGAGCAGTAAGGAAGCTAAAGCAACTGCAAACAGTGAGCAAATCATCTGATCTGGATCGACTCTGAGAAGATGTCAGTGTACGCGTCTACTGTTAAAGAATGGTATAATTATTATTGTCATATAAATTTATATACCGAAGTCTAATAGTTAAATAAATATTTAGACATATAAATCATACATACCATAAAAACCCATCAATCGACAACTTAGATAATTCCTTCCAAAAGTTATAAATTCTTGCATGGTTTTTGAAAAAACCGTAATAATAAAGTTATCTAAATTGATAAATCGTTGAAAAATATGTAATTACCATTTTATAATTAGATTCAAAGTTGTATTTTTCCATTGACCTCTGCAATCATATAATAATGGAAAGGATAGAGAGAATTCCCTGAAATAAGCAAAATAACATGGACTGAGAAAAGTCCAAACATATAGAAAATTATTATATATAAATAAACAAATGTGTAAGCAGTGTTTAATCTGTTGATTAATTATGATGATCAATTGTGTCACCTTACAGTTAACAAGGCTGAACAATGAAATGAATTGCAATGTAAAAATCAAACGAAGGTAGCAAAATACACAAAATTACAGTGTTACTTGATTACATTCGGATTACCTTTTATAAGCTTTAGCGCTTTATGCTCCTCTCATGATAGCGGCCATTGCTTAATTGTAAACATAAAAGCATTTGTATGAAAGGAGTGAGATGTAAAACATATATAGTAAAGAACTAAAATTTAAAGAAAAGTAATATCATAAGTACAAAACAGGACTGAAGTGAAAAAAAATATCATTTAGAGGGGAGATATGATTGTGGGTGCATATATGTGTTGTTGTACATTTGAAGTAATCATTTAAACAGAGAAATGGGAAGTGAATATATATTTGTGTAATGATTTTTTTTCCCAAGATACTGGCTAAGAACACATGATAGGAAATGGTAAAAAATTAACTATCGATTAAATAAATCGAGCCAAAATATATTTCTTTATCTTTCATTATGCTTGTTGATTGTAGAGCTCATCATCTTCATCTATATGTAACTTTTGAGAAGTAGATGTTTTCATTATAGACTTAGGTCCATTCATAAGGTCAATCAAAATTGTTATCTGATATACACTACAATGAAATAAATATAACAAAAATCAATTTGCAGAAGTCAGATTAAAAATGGGATAGTAATAAAAGGTGTATGAACATAAAAATGTACCAAACCTATATATTATAGGCAAACCTTCCAGAGATTAAGAAAAGCATGGTTTTCAATTCTATATTCGCAAATTTATGTACTAGTGTTGTCAATGGATTTTATTTAGCAAACCAAGAAAAAAACTATAAGTGCATTATTTGGATTAGTTTAGATAAAATTACAACAACCTATAGCATATTATTAAAACATAGTTAATTTTGTAGGATTACTAAAAACAGGGAAAAAAATAAGTACAAACTATGTATGGCACCTGATACAATGGACATCTGAGGAATGAAACCTGCAGACACCATCCAAGTGATAAGCAACATGTAGTTTGTACCACATACTTACCCACATTAATGTTCCGATGGTTGAAGTCATCCAAGAAAATCTACTTGAATATTACACAATGGCAATGAAAGAAAACTCTCCAAACAAAAACACTGTTTCGGTGGAATGAACCGTGACTTGACAGACATATTAAGTCAAACAAATACTCTATAATTCATCAATGAAAAGAATTCATCAAACTAAAACTCTGTAAACCTATAAAACATAGTCAAAATAATTTAAAATATCCATCTTGCTGAAGGGAATAAAGTGGAAGTATGTGCAACATTCATTCCCAATGACAGCTGTAAGAGCTAAAGGAATCTTATATGTAATGTATCCAAAAAAAAAAATCATTACGAACAATGTCAATTTCGTGCATAAATACCACTGTTCATTTATCAGTAAAAGTAATCAATAGAGTAAAACAAACACATGCTTTGTAAAACACATACACCAGACAAATACCAGAGGTATGCAAGTATGCAACACTGTAACCTAACACTGGCAAAAAATCTAAAAATTGGGAGAATTTACATATATAAGCAATAAAAGAACTTCAAATTGAATATAGTATGGAAAAATAATAATAATGGAAAATGAACGAAAATGTCGAATTTGCGTAGAATTTTCCAAATCAAAATCGACAGACTAAATTCGATCCCAATATAAAGAAAATTAACACTTAGTAATTAAATTATTAAAGTAAGCTGGAGAACTTACGGTGGAGCAGTATTGTAGTTATTCCAAAATTCGAGGCCACTGATTTCACCCTGAAAATAGTATGATCTGCAGGTGTTATGGACGAGAACATGAATGAAGATGTTCTAGTAATTTGTTTTTGGTATAAATAACCTGGTGCAAATTCCACCATTAGCGTCTGAAAAAACAGAAACAACAAAGAACAAAAGAAAAAAGAAAAAAGAAACACAGAACAAAGAACTTACAGAACAATAAACCAACTTGACCGTAATCTTCAGTCAAAATGAGTCGTTGTGGGATGTAGATCTAATAACTTTTGGCCTACAAATCAATATGAACGAACATCATTAGCAACAGAGTAGAAAAAGAGAAAGACAATTTTGTAAATAGGTTGGAATATAAGGAAGATGCATGCTTTGGATCTGAAGATTTTCAATTGAACAACATGAAAAAAAATTAAATGGTTCACGTGGTGATCACGAAAGAAAAGAAGCAGTGGGTTTTTTTTTCAACTTTTTTTTTCTTACTGCATTCGAAATGACAAATTTAAAAGGAAACAGGAAGTTGGATGAAAAAGAAAGGGAGAAAAAAAAATACTTGCACACAAACTGCAAACATACCAGCTCTTCTCATTACATCATTAGCTCATCTTCTCGATTGATTATATCGTTTCTCCTCTCTGAAGAAGTTACAAATCTGTCCTAGCTTATATATTGATCCTATATCGTAACAACCAATAAATATAAAACCCAAAAATCCCAAAATCAGTCAAAGCGCTAAAAAATAAATCAATTTACCTTGTGATAATTCTCACAATTTGCAAAAACATAGTGCTCAAAATCCATCGAAGCAGCAAAAAGAGGAGCATTTGATTCAATTTTTAAGCAGAAATGCATTCCTTGGATTCAGATTACTGGAAAAAGCATCCAGTTGTCGAATAATTGGTGTTAGTGTAGTTTCGATAGCATTAGGCTTATGCTACGCAGACGGGCATTTTGGAGACAATTCGGCATTGCTTTCTTCATGGTTATTCAGTTTGGAATATCATTGTGCATGCATGTAGCATAGTATAAATTTCGTTTCGGAATAGCAGGCAATATGAATGTGAAAGTTGAAGTTGATACCCGTGCTTTGCAAGTTAAGGTCAATGGTGGACATATTCTTTTAGCGCTATGATTAGCATTTGTTATCGTTATTTAATCGTTTGTGGTATGTAAGGTTCTAATAGGTTGAAATATAAATATTGCTCAATGTTACATATTTTTATTTGTTTGTACAATAAGTTGATGAAACACATATAACAAAGATGGAGCTCAAGCTTAGGTCACTGCAAGAAAAACCGAGATTAGCGACAGATTTTTAGCAACGGAAAATTCCGTCGCTAATTAGCGGCGGATTTCCGTGTGTTTTTAAGAGAAAATATTTTGGATTTTATATGTCATCTTATTACAAAATTATTACCGTCGAATACTAATTCTGTTGCTAAATCAATGGAAATTGCAGCTCTTTATCGTCATATAATATTTGATGCTAAATTCCGTTGCTAATAGAGTCGGATTACCGTCGACATAATTTTGAAGCTATTTTCCTGCAGTTTTCCAAGAGATTTGAAACAAACTTTTATATTTTAATTTATTAAATGTTTTAAATTTGTGTTATTACTTAGTAATTAATCAGTAAATTTAAATTTTAAATAATTTATGTTAATAATACATTAGAAATTAATAATAAATAATAATGATTAGAAGTAAATAAAATTCAATAGTTAATGCTGATTTTTTTTTTGAAAATTAATGCTGATTAATTATTAATTACTATATAATATAAATAAGAGGTAATAGTAATTAATAAAATACATTGTTGTTCGATGTTTATTAATTTGTTTTGATAATCAATGATTATTTAATAGTCTTTAGTACGATTAATTAAATTAATATCAAGAAATTATTAATACATATTTGCTTTTAAGAAATTGATTGGTACGTATTGTTTGATAAAGTTATAGGTCTAAATAAGGGTTTTAGGTCTAACGATTTTGTCATGTTGTAGGTCTAATTAATAATGAAATTTAATTATTATAAAGTTATATTTATAATTTATAATTAAATAATTAAGTAATAGTTAATAAATAAAGTCTAATAGTCAGTATTAAAATTTTAAAACCAGGTGTTTAGTTGGTTCAAGTGGTGTATTTCTTGTGTTGAGGTAGAAAAGAAGCTGGTGTCCCTTGCGTTCATAACAACAAAAATGGGATAACAGAATTTTACATTGTTTAAATGCAACAATGAATGTATGTTTGTTTTGAAAGGTATTTACATACATGTATGTTTTGAAGCTATGAATGCATATTATACAAATTATCAGTCATATCCCTATTTATATATCAGTCAGTAATCTTTAATAATCAATGATTAAATAAGTAATTTTTAATAATTAAAAGGTAAAATTTATTATCTTGTATCTAAAATTTAATAATTATAATTGATAATTATGTTTAATATGTATTAATTCAAAAAATTAAAACTTTCATAGTTTCTAAAATAAATATAAAGTGTTCTAAATAATAGAGCGAGTTTGAACTGAATCCAACCAATTTGTTGTATTTTAATTTTTAAATTATGCAAATTATTAATACATGTTATTTATTATAAGCAAATAAATAATTAATAAATATAGATTAATCAAATTAAAAACACGCATTAATTATCCCGCTTAGATACCCCGTTCACAGTCGCAAACGCATTCCTCGTTCCTCCATCTTCCTTGCTCAAGTTCCTTACTCAACGAGCCTACTTTGTTTTCGCTCGCTGTAAATGAACATTTTTGTTTGAAGCTTTTGAGATATTAAGTAATTATAAATAATAAATTGTTGATAATTAAAATATTAGTTGGTATTTTTTAATTTATAATTAATAATAAATATTCACTATCTAATTAATAATAAATACACGTATATAACAATTAGCTTTTTATAATCTATGTTCAATTACAATCAATAAGCAATAAGTAACATTTGATGGTTAATAAGTAATAAATAAGAAGTCATATTTAGCAAATAAGTTTTAAGAATTAGCAACTACTACTAAATAATTCCTATTAAAAAAACTAATAGTTAAGACTAATATTTAATGACTATTAATTAGTAAATAATATTTATTATTTGATGCTTAATAATTATAATTAACAATTGTATTTAATATTTCAAAAAAAAATATTTTGTTAAGTATATATAAAAGTATTCATAAAATTTTAAAATAATTTTTTTCTAAAGTTCAAAAATAAAAGGTAAATTAATACAAACTTAAAATAATTTTGTTTTTGTATCAATTTTCTAGTGGTAATTTTTGGCTTTGTCTTTGTATGGCGCCTCATTTTCGTTTTCCCACTTGCTCCAGATCCGCCTAATTTTCAACTCCCACTTACCACATTCTTATCTAACCCTATATTCTAAATCTCACCACAAAATCCCAAATCAAATTAATAGGGTTTTCTATCTCTGTAACCCTATCTCTTTTTTGTACTTCTCAATCAAATCACCTTCTGATACGATGGCTCTAATCTTGGCATCACTAGCCTCTTCGCCACCTTGCAGCCGACGACAACGTGTCGGGTGCAGATCTGCTCATGGTGTTCTTCAGCACCTGCTTACAATTGTATTTAGTGCCATCATGGCACTCTACGCCCTCTGTTTGAGAAGGCGGCCTCTGCCTCTGACGAAGATCGGGCGAAGGTGTTCATCGCAAATGATTGTGACACCCTCAGTTTGTTTGATGTTTTTTTGTTCCAGCAAGATTGAATAGCTCGGGTATTAGTTTTATCATTATTTCTTTCTTCTATTATTCTCACCCTTCTACTATTACAATGTTCTCACCCTTCTACTACACTTTTCCAGACGGCTTGAGATTTGGATTGGTTGCTCATCAGATGTCGTGTGGCTTGATTTTGATCTCCTGAAGCTACTGTCACCGTGTTTGCTCAGGTTATCTGGTCAGTTGGTTGTTTGGGTTTCTGGTAAAGGCAGTCGTCAGTCTTAGAGGTAAAATTGTGTTAGTCTAATGTTCATGTCATATTGCTTTATGCAATTTTGGGTCTGATAAGCTTCACCGTGTGTGGTGATTTGGTGTTGTTCTAGCTGAGATTAGGTTGTTGCTTTGTTGTAGCAATGGTCTTCCAGCTGTATGCACTGTTTATTGCTTTTGAGCAACTTGTGATTATCGTTGAGTGTCTTTCGTTTGCATTGGCTTTGGCTGTGTAAGAGTAAGTTTGGGTCAGCTTGTCAGCCTTTAGTGGAGTGTTTTCATAAATTGCTTTTAAAACACTACAAAATTTGTTTAGCCTAATCTTAAATAGTTTTTTATTTAGCAATTTATAATTGGACTCTTCTACAATTATTCAAATATAGTATATTAACTACAAAATATGTAAAAGATTTGGTTACATTCTTGGAACATGCACTCTTCCTTTGTCCAGCTATATGCGTGCTCATAGCTTATCAATGTCCCAGTTGGTAATGTTTATCATATTCAGATTGCCTGCATATATTTTACATCAATGATGTAAATAAATGGTTATACAAACTTAAGTCTGATACAATTGTCTCTTTTTCTTTCTAATTAATATATTTATGCCACTTCCTTTCTTTCTTAAAATTTCAATGCTGTTAATTATTAGAGTTTGCTAACGGAGGTAGATATGGCTAAAGCAGAAGCTGATAATAAAGAATGAAAGTTGAGGGAAAAACACTTCCTATAGGCACTTCAAAGTACAAGGTTTGTAATTAATATATTCATCCACTGGTTCACTTAAAAATAACCATATGCTCTCAACGAATTATGAAGGGTCCGGCACATATTTACGATCCATATTTTGCATTCAAAACTATGGCCATTGGCGCCATTGACTTGTATCTCTATGCTAAAGCGCTCTCTCGATGAATTATGACGGGTCCGACATAGATTTATGATCCATATTTTGTAATTAATACATATTTGTTTGTACATATGTTTGTTGTCTAGCTCGTTTTGTTTTCAAAATACAGGCATACTTTTATCAAAAGAGATCAAAAGAGATTAAAGCAACCACTATACTTTTCAGATTCAAAGTTTAACATGTATCAATCTATTTATACTGGAACTCCTTCAGTTGAAGTAATTTTTATTTGTATAACTTATGTATACTTTTTATTTGTTTGTTAGAAAAAACAAAAAAAGAGGTAAGCTCGATGATGAATTGTTTTGTTGATTTGTTTAGCAAAATAGGTGAAAATGTTCAAAAAAGAGAGAGATGGTGGTCCAGGTTGCAAGTGAAGCCTATCACGGAATATTGGAATGCAGGCGATGAGATGTTGTGTGACTGAAGCTAAGTGACATGAATTGAGTTGATGATGTTTAGCCGTAAAAGGTATGTCCACTGTGAATCCGATTTCGTTTTATGCATTTAATATGTATGTTATCATGGAGTACATATTGTTATGTATGGCATGAGTAACCGGAACAATCATTGCTTTTCTTCTCAAATCTGCTTTCGCTAGCATCACACGGTACACTCATCTGTAGTTGTCTTCTACCATGTATATTTTGTAGGTTAATTATCTGCTTTATTTTCTTCAGTAGGTTTTAATTTTGATTGATTGTTGTTTTGATTTTGGCAAATTCACGTATATTATCAAAAGAATTGTTTTGATTTTTTTCAATAGCTTATCTATAGGTGATGTAGAGCGAATTCTTCGAGAACTTGGGACCGAAAAAGAAAGACAAACAGTTTTACATGTTGGGGAAACGAAAGCACAAAATGAAAGAGCTATTGTATTTGCTGTTCTTTTAGAAGTAAGATCCCGAGTCAAAAAGCAACTTCTTTGGATGGTAATAGAGCAGTCTCTTGTAATTTTAGGTGTAACGTTAGGTAGTTATCGGTCAAACTGCTTTTGTTTAAATGTATATTACTAGTGTATGCTTGGACGTATTAAAAAGTTCAAGACATATGCAGTCGTCAAAGTTGAATGTAAATAAATCATAACTGCAAATTTATCTTTGTATTTTTTGACATGCTATTTATTTTAGTGTTCATAGTTAATTGATATTAGTTCAATAAATATACATGTATGTATTTATGTGTATGTATGTGTGTGTGCGTGTATGTGTGTGTGTGTGTATTTGCAGATTAGAAGGGGAACAACGACGGATTACTAACAGATGATGCTAGTTTAAATATTTACATAAATTGAAATCCGTCGCTAATCCCTTGACAATTAGAAAGGGTTTACCAACGCGGCAACGCCTTTAATAAATATTAATTTATTATAAATTACTTATTCATCGGTAAATAAATTAAAATTAAATTAATAAATAAAATTATTTTTTTATTATATAATTATTCAAATGTCGGAAAACCATCGGAAAATTCATGCTAAATTTCCGTCGTAAAATCTGACACAATTACCGTTATGGTTTTTACCGACCACAGCCTTGTGCAGGAAATCCGTTGCTAAAACCGATTTAGCGATGGATTCGAAGCGGATATTGCCGTTGTTATATGCAGTTTTTCTTGTAGTGGTAGTTTACGTGGCATTAGACTACAGATGTACAAATTGTTATGGAAAATTCAATCAAATGTAAAACAATATTAAGATATGAAAAAAAGACAGTAAAATGAATTATGCAAGAGTCTTAGGCACAAATAAACAATATAGTCCAGGATATTAACCACGCTGAAAGAAGTAACAAACAACTGGTAGTGAATACATACTGACATGGTATTCTAACATATATACTAACAATTTGAAAATAAATGGACATATAGTTAAATGGTAAGTTGTACAAAACAGAGCTGATGACAATAGATGTATGGGTATTGGTGATAATTCGAAATGTACACCTTCATTCTTGCATCCTTAACTGCGTTGAAGTTTGGTACCACTTCATCATACTGAAATGCGTGTACTCCATCTCGAAGGCAGCAACCTCTATAATCAGTGTAAAGACTTGTACATAAATCAAACTTTAAAAATTATAATCTTGTAATGAATTTAAAAAAAAGGAACAATCTTATAGATTATTGCAAGATCCGAATTAATAGGTAAGTATGTTCTGGGTATACTTGAATTAATGGATCCGAGTAATCTGCCAAGGGTCGAACCTTGTATAACCCATATATTTAACATGTTATTTCTGTATAATAGAATAATGATCGTGTTCATAACATAGAAAATCAGTCGTATACCTTGGGATCCATTTAAATTAAAAATAAGATTCCACAACATATAAATAATTCCATGTGTTGCAGACACCAAATACAGTGTGGATAGTACCTGATACCTTATTCCCTCAATGATTTTACCTAGTTGTATACATAGAGATTCTATTAAATTTTTTAATACTCCAACATATTTATATCATATACTAACAAATGTATGTGTTTGTGTGTATATATTTACTATAACACATAAGAATGAGACCATAACCACGCAAAAACAAAGATTAAAAAGTTGCACGCTGCTCAAAAAAAAAACACCAAACTCAATAAGGCGGGTAGTAATACCCTGCACTACCATTAACAGGTGGCAACCCATACCGCGCGTACCCACTCCCCACCCTCTTCAAATCCGTTTGGCCTTGCATTCCATTCTGAGCATATTGTTGCCACATCATCTGCTGCTGCTTCTTCTCCATATCAGACATCTGCACATACAAAGGTGGAGGAATAGCAGCCGAAGCGGTAAACGGGTCTTCATTTATGGTCTGCATGTGGCCATTGAGCGCAGGCAAAGCCAGAACCTGAGTCTTGCCCTTTCCAGATAAAGGAACACTCCTACCACTGCATGAACTCTCCTGTGCAGTCATGTTGCTGCTTCACCATCCCATGGTTGTACATACCATTCAGGATCAACAGGTCCAACCAACCTGGCATACTTGCCTTCTGGTTCGATAGTTGGATCGCTGTCCCCACCAGTGCCACTTCCCAGTCTGCTTTGCCATTCTCTGCAGCTAGCTTTTGCCATGCTGATGTTACTGCATTGTTATCAGATGGAAATGCCTCCCATGTTCCCTTTTTGCCCGCTGATGTAGCTCCACATGCAGAAAAAAGTGCCAATGCTAATCCATTTTCATAGTCCACTGCAGACATGGAACCTTCTTTGAGGTTTAGAAGGTCCCTTTCATCCTTTTTATTTTTGGGTTCGGGCACTTTGACTTCAGGTGGCTGAGGTTCAGGCTCGAAATCAGCCGGTGCAGGAAGAGCTCAAATAGCATTCAAATCCTCAGCTGGTTCTTCTTCTTTGACAGGGGGGTCCGGGACGGGCTCGAGCTCTTTGGGTGTTTCCACAAGTTTTCTGGCCCGATCTTTCATGAACTCTTCTAACGTTTCCAGTAATTTATCGGTTATTCATTGCACTTCAGGAAACTCGGAGGACCTCGCTACACATACATCTTTGCACCAACTGTAAAAAGAAGAAAGCTCATCGATCTGCTTGGCTACACTGGAATAGGCTTTAAAGGACTTAACACAGTCGGGATATTCCATATCGAAAAATCGGTCAAGGAGTACAACAAGAATTTCACAAACGTCGGCATACAGTTGGAAGTTGTCTCTGACGATAGGGTATAGTGCGATTAAGATCATTCTACTGTTCTTAGTGATGTCTGTTGGGCGAAGAGCTAGGAAACGATCAAGAAGCAACTGCAATTGACGCACCGTGGCCAGTATTTTCTCAGGCTTCACGTTTCTTAATGGAATTTGTGGCTTTTTCTGTTCACTTGCTCGATAGGGGTTTATGTAGCTATATCTGTCAGGGCTTTTGTAATTGTATCCATCTTCGTATTTATCTTCACTTGGTGACCTACCGTAACCCCTACCACTGCCACAATAAGAATCATGCTCCCCAAAAACCAGTCTTGTATCGACCACTATCGACCACGACTATTAACAACACGGGCCCCTCCACGTTCCTTTTGTTCAGCAACCACCATTTCAAGTCTTTGGTCCAGATGCAAAGCATAGGTACGTACAAAAGCTGAGTGATCTCAAGAGATTATACTTTTGGATATAAGCTTGAATTTTGTCCATACACTCTATATCAGATTTTATAGTGCTCAAGATGCTCAAAAGCCTAGATAAGTCTAATAAGAAGTCTAACATTTTTTTCTAGTAAAATATAAATAAATGTATACACATATAACCCTTTTTGTATTTCATCTTTTATTTGCAACATGTATAATAAGTGTCTTTGAAAGTTTCTTATTTGACATTAAATCAAGACATGTGTGTAAATATACCCATATATAATCAGGTAAAATTGTATACATTTTGGAAGAAAATAATAAGGTTTTTTCTTAAAACTTACTTTCATGCTTAGCTTCTCTATTCTAAGCTAATCTTCGTAATGCCTGTGTGCTTAAACTACTATGCTAAAATCATCGAAGAACAAACTAACAAATTCAGTATATATTATCGCTTACTTTATTCTATAAGCTTGGTTGTCTGCTGCTCAAACTGCATCGAAACGGCAAATTCCCATAGTTTACTAAAAAACTATTTATAATCTAACAGTATAACAATAATAGAAACAAAATTTATTATTATTATTAAATTAAATGCTTGAATGAACAGAAGAAAGAATTAGCCCAGTTGGCACGTTTAACTTCTGTTGCCTTGACAATAGTAGACAAATGAGTGTTTTGGCTACTTCCAAATTTAAAATTGTCTTCTTCAACCAAATTCCATTTATATTATACAATAATCTGTCTTATTTCAGTATAATTCCATGGAGATGGAGATTTCAGATTCCAAGTACCAGCAGCTAGATGTTTAGTTGAGTGGTGGAAAGTTCAACACTTACAACTGCACGGACCTGGATGGATTTTTAATCGCAAGTTCAATTGTGCAGTGTGAGAGGTACATTTGAAATTCAATTAGAGTATTAAGATAAGGATGTGGTGGTAGTTAAGGTTAACTGGAAGCAAGATGCCGTGACCACAAGATTAGAATGTTAAAGGCGAGAACTGTCCCTTCCTTAGAAATCCAAAAAGAATAGTGGAAAGCATGAACGTTGCTAGTCTAATTACGTAGGAAACATTTATGAAAAGTGTTAAACTCGATTAAGTAATTAGTTCGGGAAGTAAAGATGAAATTAAGTACTTATCTTGGTAGATCTTCATGGAATCAAGGCAGAAGTTGAATTCTTTGCGGTCTAAAGAGAATCTGAAGGTGGATGAACTGTTCTGAGTTGAGGATGCTTGCAATAAATCAATGTATTGAAGAATTATAGAACAGTAAAACCTAATTTGAAGATCAAAGCGTCGTCCATGAGCTTGGAATTTCGCAAACGTTTGGTTAACGTGGAGAGAGAAATCCAATCAGCAGAAAGTCGGTAGATATTAAAATTGTATTAGGGAGGTTAAGAAAATATTGAGATGGGTTTGGGAATAACTACTCGTGTAGGAGAAAGGGGAGATATGTATGCACGTGGAACCGAAATCTGATGGTAGTTATGGAACGGATCGTCAGGAACGTGGAGCAATTTAGTGGATGGCGTCTTAAAAAATAGAAATAGAAATGAACAATAGCGCAGTATTTTGAAATGGAAAGAATGCGCGTTGCCACCTAAGCAATTCTAAGTTTGTGCTTTTATGTTTAAGTAATAGAAGGTATGTAATATATTTATGCATTAGGCACTACATGGTTTACAAAGATTTACCGTTGATTATCTTTTTTGCTTCGTTAAACTTCCTACATGTAAATTTGCATAATGAAGAAATCTTTATATATACATACATACATACACATACATACATACATACATACATACATACATACATACATACATATATATATATATATATATATATATATTGAAAATAGGTATGCTTTACTAACTTCAAAAAAAATTACAAAGCAAGATTAATACCCTAACTTGAATTACATATAAAACATATATGAAACTAAATGCAACACAAAAGTTGTGAAAAAAAAACAATGAAAATAAGACCCATGATGAGGTCAGAACTATCCTCTACTACAAGTGCTCCACTCCTGCACTTCAACTCATTCTCCATGTTCTTTATAGTTACAACCCTCTCGGTCATTACTAGCCATGATCACGTAGAAATCTACGTGTAATTCAGTCCTCAAATAATTGACAGTTTGGAGGACTTCAATCTGATTATGAAACGGTGTCTACAGGCTTACAGCAGCAGAACCGTGTGTTGCTACTGAATTTTCCGCATTGTTGAATCAGTAACTTTTCCAGCAAAAAACAAGTCACGACATCACTATTGCACATCTGAGACCCATTTAGGACAACTCCAATGGTGACAATTAAGGGTCCAATATTAAGCAAATCGTCTCCAATGGTGAAATTCACCTTTAATATTAAGGGTAATATTCATGATCCTGAATTGAATCCTGAATACTACAGGGTGTTCTGGCGCCTAATAAGTAGGCGCCTAATAAGTAGGCGCCAGAATTCTGGCGCCTACTTATTAGGCGCCAGAACACACTATTCTCCGGTTTCCCTTCCTCCGCCGGTCAATTATTCTTCCTTCTCCAGTCATTATTGATTTTTTTTATTTTATTTTTTTTTTTTGTTGTTGTGAAAATATTCTGGCGCCTACTTATTAGGCGCCAGATTCTGGAGCCTAATAAGTAGGCGCCAGAACCACTGGGGAAAACCCAGCACTTAAAGGAACGTAATATTCAGAACACGGAATATTACATCTTTAAGCCATTGGAGATGCCCTAGTTCATGCGCAGTAACTAATCCGTCTTCTCCACATCTTTTGGCCTATTAACCAACGTTTTCAACTACACACTTGCCATTTCAGTTGGTACTGCATTTTTGGAAAAGGTCAAAACAGTCCAAATACGAGATTCAGCAGCAAGGAATCCTGTTTACGTATGAACTGAGTCAACCATATCATTTCTAGTTGAACTGAAATTTCGTAATCATCATTTGTTACCATAATCTGTGTGGTAGCAAACCGAATTATCTCATCATCTGCCTTAGAAAACCAATGTTGATATGTACCGTAGGCAAACTTATTGAGCATAAACATTCAATCAGTGAAATGATTGGGCTCCAGAATATAAAACTTATCAACATTATGAACTTGAAGATGTGTTAGAAAAAATAACCATTTTAACTCAGATCTCGACCTTCAGACAATCCTCATTTATCCCAAAACCAATCTAAGACGTTTTACCTTTTATAATTGCGGAAATCAACCACTAACCGTAGTAGACGATAGGATCAACTTCGAAAATTCTGGAGAATCGGTTCTGAGAACTTGGAAGCTTTTCGTTTGCGTCGGATCATGCTGAAACCCAAGAACCCTAATTGCTTCACTTTCTATAATTCGAACAGACCATGATCCACCGATTTGGGAAGAAACTGCCGCTGATTAGGTTAGGTGGGGGGTTGTCTTGCAGGACCGAAGGATGGATTTGAATTTATTATTACTTCAATTTGGTTATCTTTGCGTTTGGGGTATCTTATTAGATCTGCTTTGGATTGTGGTAATAGGATGGGACTGTAGGAAGCTTATCAACGCAAGTATTAATTTTCTTTGTGATCCGCGCCGCACTAAATAAAAAATAAACTGCACACCCCAGTTTCTTCTCTTTCCACCCCGAGTTTCTTCTCTTTCCACCCCGCTTATTCCAAAAATGCCCCTACTGTATTTTATTCTTAATGTTTTTTGTTGTTTACTTTTTATTTCACACTTACATTTGTTCGCATGGCTCTTTCTTTAACATTTTGATCATCGAATTAATTAATGTTTGTAGATGATATCGTTAATTGCCTAGCATGGATTATGATAATTAACACTCCATCTGAGCGTTGATCCATTTAAATCAACACCTCTGATAATTTAGTTATTTGCCTCAGACATTTGCAATTCATGTACGTTGCTGATATGTTTGGTTTCAAAATACATAATTATATACATAGTAGATTTTACAAATTTTAATTATTGTTTGTAATTACTGTCTTCATTTTTTTTGAAACCACGTACATCGCTAATTTTTAATTTTAATTATTGTCTATAATTTAACCACAAACATCGCATGTGATTAATTTATTATTTTTAATCGTCCCATTACATTAGGCAAGTTAACTACTTTATCATCAAAGGGTATAACCGAAAATAGAAGTTTAAAATTTTATTGGGTGGTGAATAGCAAATGATAGGGTGGCAATAGCCGGACCCTTTTCGTTGAAATTTATTGGGGAATGGCTTGAAATCGAGACCACGGTTTGTATTTTCTTCTGGATCGCTTTTCCTCTCTCCGTGATATGATCTGGTAAGTGCCAAAAAAATGTTGTTGTAGGCAAAAAACGATCAAAAACAACATTTTTCCGATGATTCATTTTGCCGCGTTGCCCTAGATTTAAAGGCAACATCTTTACCATCCGATGACAACATTTTCTTGGTGTTGCCATAGATACTAATTTTACTTAAAAGTGGGCCTCACATTATGTAGAGTAACACTTTTACAATCCAATGACAGCACTTTTACATTTCAAAAACGTTGTTATAAATATTTCATCTCTAATAAATTAAATGTTTATTTAATAGAATACTATAGCACAGAATTTGAATTCAAACAGTATTTTATTAAATAAAATGATTTATTTCAACAACTGAAATAGTACAAATTTATGACTCCAACTATTTACAGCTCAATCATTTACTACAACATTGATTATTCACATATACAAATATTCCTCAATACATCACTCAGTTCACTCATTACGTATGTGGTTTCAATTCATACGGACATTGACATTAACAAATATGTGTCGAGCCGAAGGCGAGAGGAATGTCGAGTCGAAGGCGAGCCGAATGGCGGGTCCAGGTGCAGCGCACCTGTCAATTATAGAAACACACACACACACACACACAATAAACTCGAAATAAAATAAAATTAAATACGAGAAAATACAAATTTATTTTTAAATTTTATTTTGCCTAAGATTTCTGGTGTGTTTCTCATCATCTCTCTAGATTTAGTTTGATGATACCCAAGTATGACACAATACAATACGAGACTGTATACAATCAAGTATAGCAAGCAGGCCTGAAACTTGAATATATCAATCTTGAATGCATTTAAACTATATCGAATATAAGTATTTGTATTTTACAGTTTAATATGCAGACAGGTTGAGTGTGTGCACAATCATCATTAAGGATCAAATTACAGTATACACATACACACACATACATACATCTCGAATTAAAGTAGCTGAAGTCATCATTTGTTGAAAAGGGCACAGCCCTAGTTTTCGATCGGCCATCAAAAAAGAAGCCGACTATATTTTTTAGAAGCATCATGCACATGGGCAAGCAAGGGTACAAGAGTCAAAAGCCAAGCACATCAATACAAACCAGATGATGCTCACATGAATGGTGCACTGGAGCAGGGCATCAAGGATGCTCAGACTAATATACATAAATAACATTTATTCATAATTTCAAATGGTTACAGCAATGCCAAGATTAAGAAAAAGAAAATCAAGTTGAATCAGTGAAGTGAAAAGCAGGCAGCATGGCACAACAAAGACTCACAATTTCAGGTGAAACTTTCAGTTTCAAATGTTTACAGTAGCAATGATGCTTCAACAATATATGATGCTTCAGCAACAGTACAAAGCATATATAAAGCAATATATGATGCTTCAACAATAGTACAAAGCATATATAATGCTTCACCAAAAATGGCAACAATACAAATGCACAACGAAGGCAGCAATGTGGCATGACGCTTCAGCAATACATCAAGTAACACGATCACTGAGAAACTAACATGGACATGTAAAATAATCGTAGATTAACAGCAAAACAACGGGAACAAAGCATATATTGGTGATCAATGCAAAACAATGTGGCAGTATCAATACAACCAGTAAGGCATCTCCATCAAGTACGAGAGTACACCATAAATGATTAGGTAGACAACAAGGCATGGTTACCAATATAAGAAGCAAGGAACAACAATGATCATATATACAAGAGCAAATAATTGATCAAGTGATGACATATGTTCTTATCAGAATATTTCAAGTGTTTGGTATCTATTTCCATAATTATATACATATATATACATACATACATACATACATATATATACATATATATATATATATATACACGAGATCTTTTTAATTTCAGTAGGGAAGATTCAATCAAAATTCCATATCGAAGTTCCAGAAATAGCCAAGGGGCCAATTCAAAGTTGTGCAATAATACAATCGGGTTAAACCAGAAATCAAGCCTAAAAATATCGGAAATATCACAACCAAGTCATATACAAATTCAGAGAATATTTCAAATTTTAACTGTAAAAATTAACACCGATTCATTATAGGAAATTATCGAAAATTCAAGTAATAAATCGAATAAGCAAATTCAGAGAACTCACAACAATTCAGGAGATTTTCGATTAACAGCATACGTCAAATCGTTCGACCAAGAACGTCGAGTAATCAAAGCAATAGAGAAAAATTTCCATAGCATTTGAAGTCACAATTTGGACAGAGAGAGTATAAGATCTTAGGTGTTCATCGAGGAAAAGGAGAAAGCCCTGATTTTTAAAGAGTTCGGTCCCACTGAAAAACGAGTAGAAGTCGATCTTATTTTCCGCCAACTATATTTTTTCTAAGTGAAAAAGAAATGAAGGCAAAAATTATGTTCCAGCGGAAAAATGAAAACTTGGGGCAAAGGAGTTGAGGTGGTGAAGAAAAATCAAATTGACGCGGATTGATAACGTAGACCGTTGGATCGTATTCATGTGGATTAATAATTATATTTATTTATTAATTTGAATATACTATAGCTACTGCAACATCGTGTTGTTATCTATGCTAACACCGTGAAGCGAGCGTTGTAATAGACAAAAATTAGCAAAGTTATCGTTACATTAAAGCTAGCAACACCATGTAATTTTGTTGCAGTAGGTCATCTATGGCTTAGTGCAAGCAGTCAATGATACCTCGAAAATGTAGCACTCCAATAGCCTACTTGAGTTCCACCTTTCATTTATATTAGTTTAAGTTAGTGGAAGGTGAGAGAATGAGTTAAACGAAAGAGATGGGAAATGTGTGATGGAAAAGTGGGAGGCCATTGGGGCTCTCCACTGTTATGGGTGCCATTAAACCTACCTCCTATATATATATATATATATACATATATATATATATATATAATGTGAGGAGGGTTCTAGGGCATCCCTACACTAATTCAAATCCAACAAGATTTTGTAGATGTTTTATCCACACATATATATTATCATCTATCCAAAACTCATTCTAGCTTTCGTAGAATAATATATTTGATTTTAAAATCAAACTGTTCGAATAAATGCCTGAACGGCGAATAATTGAGCTAAGATTTTGAAAATGTTACGAATGTCGGAATGAGCTCTAATTTTGGATAGATGATAATATATATGTGGATTGAACCTCTACAAAATTTTGTTGGATTTGGATTATTGTATCTCACGGTAGGTTAGGGGTGCTGCAAAACAAGTGTGCCCCTGAACACTCACTAATAGCTTCTCATTTATGATTAAATAAGTTAGTGGGGGGAGAGAGAGTTAGTGAGAGGAGAGATAAACAAGAATGTGTGGTGAAAATAATGGAGCTAAAGGGATGTTGTATTATTTGGAGGCGCTCTTGATCATATATACATACATATATATATATATATATATATATATATATATATAAAGTATGTTGGCCCAAGGCCCAATCCCATATTTAAGTGGTATATACAACTCCTCCGAAAAAACAACCAAGACATATCATCATAACCCTAGCCGACATCGAAGGCTAGAGTTTTATTCTCTTCAGTAAAAATGGCGACAACCATTAACTTCTAAAATCTTCTCAGTAATTCTTCAATCTACGGAGATACATGAGCGAGTATCACTACGGCGGTTTCCAACTGTTTAGCTTGTCCCTCTTGTCCATATGTTTGCAGTCAAACAACTTTCAATCGGCTTCATTCTTTGGAGCTACCGAATCTTTGCTTTGAGATGAACTACAATCTCCCTTGCTCCAGCAAAATAAGTAGTGTTTTTTGTTATCAAGCTTGCTGGCGTAGTGATTTTTTCAATTCTTTTCTCATCTATGTCTTTAAATCTCCAATCTTCTTGTTTTTCAATAGATCTGCCACTTGGAACACTGTTGGAGATCCAATATTCCAAACTGTAATACACAAGTAAGTTTGTGTTATCTACTTTTATCTTTAAATTATTAAAATTATTATCTTTGATATTCATCATACTTCCCTTTACAGATTTGGAATGTAATATTTTTCCTGGATCTCCAAGTAGGGAGCCTGATGGGAAGAAGCTCTCAGCGGCCATCCAGTGCCTCTTAAGGTGGCTGTGATTGGCGTGGCTGTTATCTTTTGTATATCTAGCATTGGGAACACCGTTGGAGATACCTTCATCAATCCTGCACATATCAGGTAAATTTTGAATAGATAATTTGTTCTTAGAAAAGTTATTAATGGTACTTTTAACATAGTTTTCACTCCTCTTTGCATGAATTTCACTAGTAGATTATCAGATCTTGAATCTCCAAGTAGGGAGGCTGATGTTGGCATCCTCCATCCAGTGCCTTTCGAGGTTGCTGGAGTTGGTGTTAATGCCTCTCCCCTTTGAAATATCAAGAGGGTATTTGCCCCCTTGTAAGTATGCTTCTTCTCTACTTTCATGTTGTCCAAATCACAAGTATTGATGTTTTTGCACGGATTGCTTGAATTTTTAATAGCCTTGAGAAGAATAATGTTGCAATCTGTTTCTATTTGCCTCCATGATTGGAAACCGTCAGTCTCTTCATTGTTGTGAAGTCTGATATTTATTTATTTCCACAGTGAGTAGATAACGGTAGTTAAGACCACACAAGCTTTATTCATGTCATCTGTTTTGCCTTTAAATAACTATATGAAGTAATCAATACTATCTCTGATATTTTGAATGTTGGCTTTTGGATCAAGCTTGAGCTTTCTGTTAGCAATAAACCATGTTTTCTTAGAAAATGTACAGTTAAAATATATATGGTTTATATCTTCATCGTCTTCTTTACAAAGCAAGTATATAGAAATCTCTTTTTTGCTCCATTTAGAGCATCTATCCCCTGTAGGTAGCTTGTTCATGATTGAAAAGTATGTGCAATAAGCCATCTTTTGATAGTTTGAGTTATTCCAAACAATGTGATGGCAATTAACCTCACTCTCACTAACTTTAATGTAATTCCAAGCATTCTTGAATGAGAATTTCTCTTTAGACGATAGATTCCAAGTCCAATAATCTATCTCAATATTATTATCTATTTCTAGTTTATTGATTGCAGACTTGTATATATGATTAGCCTCATGATTTTCAGATTTCCAAGCATTATTCTCTATAATAAGAGTAACTTTTTTATTAGCTCCACCAAATACACTAAGATTGTTCCAGCCCATTAAATCAACAAGTGATTTTTTGTTGATCCAAGGGTCAAACCATAAACTGGTATTCTTACCATCCTTGAACTTTTTGGTAATTAATTTTTTCCTTATATCTCTACATTTAAAATTCTTTTCCATGCATGAGAGTAATGATTCTCAATTGGCATAGTCCAAAAATTCTTATTTTTAACATATTTAACTTTCATCCATTTAGCCCAAAAAGATTTATCCTCAATAAATTTCCAGGATAGCTTGAGATTGTAGGCTTCATTGATGTCTCTAAAATTCCTAAGGCCTAAACCACCATGCTCTTTTGGTTTTGTAATAACACTCCAAGCAACCTTATGATAATTACCATTCCACATAAAGTTTGCACATACCCTCTCAATTTTTTCAATGGTTTTAATAGGAATGTTATGGGACTGCATCTAATACATAATTATAGTAGTAATAACAGTATGAGTTAGCTCAATTCTTCCTGCAATAGATAGAAATTTGTTGGATCAAGTATTTATTTTGCTTTGAACAATTTTTTGAAGCTATGTGCAATCTTTATCTTTAATTTGATTAGCACTTAGAGGAAGCCCTAAATATTTAACTGGAAGTTTGCCCTTTTGAAAATTAAGGAAATTTAAGATATTATCCTTGTCATTGCAAAAATTACTGAAGTATATTTTGCTCTTGCTTTCATTAATCTTTAGACCAGCATATAGCTCCATACTTCTAAAAATATTTTTATAGCATTTGCACTCCCCATATCTGCATTAAGAAAAATAAGCAAATCATCAGCATATGCAGATGAGAAACACATGGAGTAGTTCTATTCATAGGCTTTATGTTTTTAGAAATAATCACCAAATTGATTTGATAAGATAAATATTCCACCATAAGAGTAAATAAATATAGGGATAAGGAATCCCCTTGCCTTATGCCTCTATTACTCTTTATTAAACCAGTGGGAGAACCATTATTGAGAATAGAAAAAGTGACACTGGAGATGCATTCTTCAAACAGAGCACAAAACTGAATATCAAATCCAAATTCTTTCATAACATGTATAATAAATTTTCTATTGATTTTGTCAAATGCTTTACGTAGATCAATTTTTATACACATTTTGTCTCTTGCCCCTTGATTAAAGTTTCTATGCATTTCATGAGCAAGCAGTGTGTTTTCACTAATGAGTCTCCCAGGTATAAAAGCACTTTAATTTTTAGAAATGATATATTGCAAAAATAACTTAATTCTATTGCTTAAAATATTAGCTATAATTTTATATGTAAAATTACAGTAAGCAATAGGCCTATAATCACTCGCAGATTGTGGCATTTTTATCTTTAGGATTAGAGTAATAAAAGTATGTTTCAAAATTTTCAAAAATTTCCCAAAAATAAAAAATTCATTCACAGTATCATATGCCGTATACTTAATATCATCCCAATGCGTTTTGAAATTTTTTTCCCCTAAAGCCATTAGGGCCTGGAATTTTATCACCGTTAGCATTGAAAATAATATTTTTAATGTCCTACATTAATATAGGAGCAAGAAGAATTTCAGAACTTCTATCATGTAACATAAATTTTGGGCAAATTCTAGGAAAATTAACATGGCTATCCTCAAAATTGTACAGATCAGTAAAGTAATCTATGGCTTCCTTTTTGAGTTGAGTCACATCATTCACAATTTCACCTTTATTATTTATAATTTTTCCAATGTTATTCCTATGCTTCCTACTAGGCATCTTTGCATAGAAAAATTTGTTACACGTGTCACCCTTTGTAAGCCAGTCAACCTTAGATTTTTGTCTAAGATTAACTATTTCTATATGAAGCTCATCACTAATATTTTTCTGCATATGAAAATATTTGTTAATAGTATCCCTGTAAGAATTATCAAAATCTATGTCATTTTGAAGTTTTTCACACTCCATTTTAGTAGCAGAGATACCATTAAATTTCTTGCTGTTATTCCACTTCTTTAAGTCATATTTGGCACTAGAGAGTAAATGATTTAGCTTATATTGAGCAGTGCCGTAAACAGAATTATTATTAAAACAGCTTTGGACAATAGATTTATAATCATTATCTAAAGCCCAGCCATTTTTATATCTAGAAGGAAAATTAATTTTATCAATAGGCTCAAGAAAAAAAACACTTGGATAGGAGTTTGATTACTAGTAGCTTGAGGAAGTGTATGACATGAAAAACTAGGAAAAAAATCAATGAAAGTATGATTTAATAACACTCTATCAAGTTTACAATGAATGTTTCTAAATTCACTTGATTTTCCGATAAACTTGTTATCTTTAAACACAGGCTCAACCAGACCGGTTTTATATATAAAATTAGAAAAAATCTCTAATTTTTGTAGAGGAATATGATTACCACCTCTCTTTTCAAAGGCTCTAATAATAGAATTAAAGTCACCTAATATTATCCGTGGATATTTGATAGTATTATTAAATTGCTCAAGATGATTCCAGAGAATGAATCTATCTTTCTCAATATTATATGCATATACAAAAGTCATATTGATAATTAATCATCCCTTATTATTAAAAACACAGTGTATGTATTAGGGATTAATAAAATGCTTTGATAAGTCCAAGACAGAAGTATCCCAAATGACTATGATCCTGCTTTTATTATCAGTTATGTTATTATCAACAATACCCCAATTAGACATGTATCTCCTATGAAATTCACTAATACTAAAATTACTCATCTTATGTTCAAACAAACCAACAATGCTTTGTTTGTTAGAAGCAATAAGATTAGAAAAAACTACTTTTCTTTCAGGGGAATTAAAACCCCTTACAAGCCATGCAATAATATTCATTGTAACTATACATATGAAGATATATATATATATAATATAAAAGATATTATAAAGTTTATTGCTCTTATCCTGAAGCTCCAGGACTATCCGCTTCTTTCATAGACTCAGTATCATCAGCATCATCATATACTTGTATGGGATCTGAAATTTTAATCCTCTTCCTTTTGCATTGTTTTCTATTAATTTTCAGATGATCTTCCCAGTCTGGTTTTTAACAATATATTTTCCTTTAAAGGATTTTCTTGAAGAGCTTTTTCTTCTTTATTCCCAATAATTTCCTGCATACTTTTCTGTTTTTCTTTCCTTTTCTTTTTGTTTCTTACAGGAGATGAGGTAAAAGAATAAAGGCGCGCTGCATCTTCAATGATGTTTTCCTTTTTGCTGCTAGATACCTGGTTCAGCCTAATATTTTCAAGACACGCAAATTTTGATTCGAAGCATTATTCTACAATTTATTGTCTGTAATAAAACTTGACTCATCCTTCAGGGGGGTTAATTCTTGAACTGTAAATTATTATTCCCTGGAATATTCTATTTGATTGGTAATTCATTATTTTCTTTGCCATTTGACATTGAAGTCACTGTAGAAAATGATTTTTGTTGGGTATTGTCATTGGCTATATCAACACTTTCGAATGTGTTGTTCTAATTTTGGGCATTCTCCATTATTGAATGCTCACTTCTATTAGAAGTTTTTGAAAATACCTTATTTTCAACATTCTTGAGTTTTTCAAAAAATACGATTTTTTCAGAAATCTTTCCATGTTCTTTCAAAGTGTCTTTCAGAGAAATCTTACTTTTATCCTGCGCGTGCTGCATATCTTCAATATTGTTATCTTCAACTGGCATAACATCCACTTAAACATTCGAATTCACTAAGTTTTCAGGGCTTTGGTTTGTCGGAACTTGTTTTTCAGAACCTTGATGTGCATGAACTTGTTTTTCAGAACTTTGATTTGCATTATCTTCTTTTTGAGAAAAATTTTCCTTCCATACCTGTTTTATAGGACACTTTTCAGTGAGATGCCCAAAACAAACACATTTCAAACATCTTGGTGGAATTCCTTCGTATGGTATAAGTTGAATGATTGATTCCCCATCATGTAAAGTAATGTGGGCTTCATTCATAGATCTAAATCTGCTTTAATTTCAACCAAAATTCATGCATAACTGAATCTTGTTTCTTTTGCTGTAGACTCGTCTAATTTTAATGGAATACCCATTAAACTTGCTGTAGCACTGAAAATTTCTTTATCTTAGAGTTGAAGATTCAATTCTGGTAATCGAATCCAAACTAGTATAGTGGATGTAATATCCCTATCAAGAATCATTCTTTTAGACCACTACTTTAGAATGATTAGTTTTCCCCCAATAAAGAAAGGCTCACCGCCAATATCTTTTTCGCAATCAGAGTTATTTGAAAAATCTGATAATAAAAAATCCATTATCTCTAATAAAGATTTCGAAATAACCTGTAGGACTTCATGTTTTCTCCACGAAATTTTTGAAATGGTGGTAATAAGGTCTTGGACCAACTACATACGCAACAATAGAATTACTCCACTTTGTTACAGTTATGTTGTTAGCCCATTCTTTCACAACAACTATTTTCTTCTCTCCAAGTTTCATTGGAGAAATATACTCAAGATCGAAATTAGAAGAAATGCCACCATTTTAAACCAGATTTTCCTATGTTGATGAAGGTCGATTAGCCTTTTGATTCACATAAATGCTTGGACTATCATAATTAAATAGTTTTTTCCATAATGGGTTTCTGATTTGGTTTTGAGAATTCTGATTTTTGCCATTTTGGGACTGATTTCTCTGATTTTGGCCAGGATTCATTCTAGAATTGTTGGTGAATTTGGCATGTCTAATGATCTTGGCAAATTAGGGTTTCTTTTCTTGGATCGAACAGTTTTAAACCCTTCTGAATCAACATCAAGAGGTTTATCCTTAGGATTAAGAGAAGGAGGATTAGGGTTAGAATCAGGGGGCTGAGAAGAAGAAGCCCTAAAATTCTGACCTGAAAAACTGGAAGCCATTAAAGTGGTTCTTGGAGCTCTTAAGATGACTCAGATTTTTTGTGAGTGATATATATATATATATATACACACACTCAACGAAAAAATATATATAATGAAGGATAATGGTTATTCAAACTACCCACATTCTCTGCACACGAAATCGCCAGATCCTTCCCAATCAGCTGCCGCAACTGGCTCCGATGATCATCCTTCCAAACCTACTTCCTATGCCGAGGCTGTTTCCAGTAAGGAATCAACCGACATCCCCTTTATATTACCATTTACTCAACCTACAGGGTGTGGAAACCACATGGCGATATGTGTTCTTGCCTGAACAAATTTACCATCAATCATTGGAAAGTTGGACCAACACAGTTGTTCTCCATCCAATCGAGTTTCGTCTTTCTTACAATAAAATTAAGGAGTTTATTAACAAGGTGTGGAAACCACATGGAGAGTTTCACATTCATATTGCTCCACAATATTGATTCACTGATCATTTCAAGTAGGAGACTGACTGCCATGCAGTTTTACGCACTACAACTTATTCCTACTTTGGTACACTGTTATTAGTTGAAAAATGGGTTCCAGGCTACATTTTTGAGAAATTTAACTCTACTGAAGTTCAAATATGATTAAGTCGCATGGACTTGATATGGAGATGTGGACGGTGAATGCTTTATCTATGATTTCGAGTTTTATCGGTAAGCCAATCATGTGTGATGAAAAGATTATTTCTAAATCTTACACACGATATGTTAGATTGTTGATTGGTATCATTATTACCTCTGATTTGCCAACCACGATCCCCATTCTGCTTCATACAGGCGTTAAGAAAGGTGTACACGTTGAATGTGAATTTATTCCCTTCAAACGCAAGAACCGTATGAAATTTGGCCATAAAAAATCTATTCACGAAATTCAGACCAAACCACAGTGGGTACCTCGTTCAAATGTAATTGCAGTTGCTTCTACTTCCAACTCCCAACCTAGTGATAACATCCAAGCTGAAAGTTCAAATTCCTCCTACTTTACATCATCTATAGTGCCAGAAGTAGAGTGTTCACAATCTAAAGTACTAACATGGGATGATCTTCAATTTCTAAACTCTGATTTTCCTTCATCTTTACTGCCAGATGAACTAGAAAACATAGCAGATGTTATTACTGAAGAACCATAAACTGATGATACTGCAGATGTATCTTCCTTTCGTTGAAAAAAAATTAAACTACTTGAAGAACACATAGCCTTCGACCTAATCATTTGATGCTCCTCCTAAAAGAAAGCTAAGGAGCTCATCCAATATTAAATGATTTGCTTATCATGGAACGTTAGAGGAATGAATTCATCACAATGTATTAGTGATGCGTTCAAACTTCTTACATCTTATAAGCCTACAGTTGTGGGCTTAGTAGAGAATAAACTGAGTGCTTTCAACCATTTCTCCCTTTCTTCTAAACTTCCATATAACTGGTCTTATTATCCTTCTAATTATACCTCTTTTTCAGGTCGTATATTGATGTTGCGGGTATTTACCGTATGGCATGTGGATATATGCTCTAGTACATTACAACCCCTTGCTGTATTTATTCCAAGTGCTAGTGGATTACATATGCACTTCACTGTTGTATATGCAAGCAATTGCTATCAAGAAAGAGAGGTTCTTTGGCAAGATCTTACACAATGGCCACAACATATTTCCGATTTTTTGGTCTTAATGGGAGATTTCAATCATTGTTCTTATCCAGCTAATAAAAGAGGTGGTCTACCAATCCCTTTCTCTCAAATTAGGACATTTCAGAACTTTTTACAACAATATGGGATGATAGAGATCAAGTCTACATGCTATAATTTCACATGGAGGAGGAAGGGCATTGCAAATAACACTGATCAAAATTTTAGTTAACCAATCGTTTCTTCACAAGTTCACTAATATGAGAGCCATTTCTCTATCACAACAATCCAGTGATCATAATCCTTTGTTGTTGCATCTTGTCCCCATAATACAATCTAAAGGTTTTCCATTTTGGTATCACAATGTCTGGCATCTATATCTTGGATATTATGAATGTTTACATAGGGTTTGGCAGTCATCAACTTGGGGCTCATACAACTATAAATTCCAGCATAAGTTATATGCTTGTAAGTCTGAACTCAAGTTATGGAACAAAACAAGGCCTAAAGAAGACTCACTTCTAGGTTGTAGATGATGGTCCAAAGAATCTTGAGTTGTTTGATCAAATGATGCAACCCAAACATCTGTATTTAACACAACAGAGCATTAAATCAAAGGTTTTATGGCTTCAACAAGGATATACAAATTCAAAAAGAAAATTATTCCAAAATGTCATACAGAAAGTATCAAAATAATGTCAAGGCACTCCTATCACCTGAAGGGGATCTGTTATACAAACCAGAAGATATTGAAATTCAAGTTATTTCCTATTTCATTGGTTTATACAAAGGTTCTACATTTTGTCATTTCCCTGAATTCGAACATAGAGCAACTATTAATAATGCAGGTAAGTCCATGCTGCTTGCACCTATTACTTTGGCTGAAGTTAAAAGAGTTGTGTTCTTATACATGATGACTCGAGCCTAGGTCCTGAAGGGATTAACGCAAAGTTTCTGAAACTACATTGGGACCAAATAAAATTGGATTTATTGTATGCAATGCAAGATATTTTTCAAGGTGGTAAACTACCTAAAGAAAGCAATCATACGTTTGTTACATTAATTCCAAAGATTGATCGATCTTCATATATTACACACTATAGGCTCATCTCATGATGTAATTTGTTTTTTAAAGTATTTAGCAAAATTCTATGTTTTCGACTGAAGTAGCTATATATGCAACACTTCATATCACAAAACCAGTTTGCTTTTATCGCTGGTAGACACATTGGTGATAATATATTGCTTGCTCATGAATTGCTTAGAGATTTTGAAAAACCTGGAGTTTGAAAATTTTGTGTGAAAGTACATTTACACCAGGCTTATGACATGATAATTCGTGAACTTATTTGCTACATTATGCATTCAATGGGGTTCCCCATGCATTTTACTAACCTTATTCACGGATGCACTTCAACAGCTACTTTCTCTATTTTACTTCAAGGAGTACCTAAGGGGTTTATTACGACAAATAGAGGCATTAGGCAAAGGGATCCCTTTCCCCTTACCTATTTTGTATAGCAATGGAATTTTTTAGCTACTGTATGCATAAAGAAACAGCTATGAAAAAATTTATGTCAGTATATTCTTTTAAGCCACAAATAAGTCATCCCTTATACGCCGATGCTTTTTGGTAAAAGCAGTGCGTCCTCGGCTACTACATTGAAGTCAGTATTCGATAATTTGAGTAATTATTCTGGTTTGAAATGTTAACACCTTCAAGACCAAAGTTTTTTTTAGTGAACATGCATCCAATACTCAAGAGATTACCAATATATTGGGATATGATGTGGGTCATCTTCCTATAAAGTACTTAGTAGTACCTCTATCTACAAATTATTTGCATTATGCCAACTATACCTCGTTGATTCATAAAGTTCAGGCTAAATTACAAGGCTAGGATTGTAAAATTTTGAGCTTCACTAGACGTGCAACACTGATTCACACTGTTATTACACCTACAATTTTGTATTGGCTATTCATGTATTAGATTCCAGAGGTTACTATTGATAAAATTAATATTGTTTGTGCTGATTTTATTGGGAGCTTCTCATCATAAAATAAGTTAGCATAACTTATGTAAACCAAAGTCAGAGGAAGGGATTGGTCTTAAATCTTTCACTGATCTCAAGAAGGGTTCAACGATTATACTGATCTGGAATTTCTTATCTAAGAAGAATTTATTGAGTTCATGGATGCAGGCTAGATATTGCGCTGACAAACATTTTTGGAGCATGTCAATCGAAAATAATGCTTCCTGCACTTGGAAGGCTTTGTTACGGCAAAGAACAAATGGGTCTCAATTATTTAACAAAGTTCTTGCAAGCAGTTCGAACACTTTGTTATAGTTCGAACCATGGATTAATTCAAAATGCTTAATTGATCTTATTGGTATACACAGGTTTCCTTTGATATGTGGTCATTTAGAAAAGATAGTCTATATCATTGAAAATGGGCGTGTTCAACCTTCTATGCATGCTGCTACATGGGAATTAACTCAACACATTACTCCTGTCAGTTTGCAACCATCCTATGCATATGATTTCTACAAGTGGTGTCAAGGAGGGGCTTTCACGTTTCACAAAGCTCTGGACTACATACGAGATAAACAGGAAGTTAATGCTTACTACTCTGTCATATGGCTTTCGAAAAATAGTCGTCGAATGGCTTTTATTGCTTATTTGGCGATCTCAAACAGGTTAAACACTAAAGATAGATTAGCAAATTTTGGAATTGTGAATGATATTACCTGTATTCTATGCAATGAAGCTGGTGAATCTATCGAGCACCTATTCTTTCAGTGTTCCTTTTCTGCGTCAATTTAGAGTGTTCTCAAATCCAAGCTAGGAATTTCGTCAAATAGCTTCGGCTCAATTCAGCAGGAAGTGGCTCTCATTCAAAACAAGTTCAGACATCGTGATCAACTTCGGGATGTTGTGTGCGGTGCTGTCAGGGTGACAATTTACCATATTTGGTCTGAATGAAACTCTCGAAATTTCAGAAGTCAGCGAGTTCAAGCATCTATCAAATTGAGGCAGATTGAAACTGAACTGAAGTTCTTGGTTTTCGATAATGGTTCCCGCACTGTTCGATCATTTTATGCTGTGGAATTTTTACAACGATGGGGGATTGAATTGAATGGCACGGGCTGAATTGATTTTAAAGTGAATCGGGTATTGCAGGAAGATGTAGCGAGAGAATGGGTCGTTGGGCTTTTCTTTTTAATGTTTTTCCTTTTATTCTTTTGTTTATCATTTGTAATATTTGTATATAAGAACAGTTCAATATATGGAAATTATATGTGCTCATTTCTCTTGCAAGGTTTTGATGAGTCATATAATGGAAGTATATGGTTAGTATACGTAATAAAATGTACCAATTTTCAATATATATATACACACACACACACACACACACACACAGAGGTAGGGGTGAGCATTATTTGGTTAAACCAAATAAACCAACCAAACCAATTTATTTTGGTCGGTCTGGTTTGGTTTTGAAATTAAATTGGTTTGTAATCAGTTGGGAAAAATATTTAGTTTGGTTATCGGCTTAACCAAATTAACCAAACTTTTATTATATTTTCAAAATTACCAATATTATAGTTACTATTTTAGGTTGATTTATTTATCTAAGTAAATTTTAATCATCACATATGTATCATAATTACTTTTGGGAAGCATAAGAATCATAAATAATAATATTATAATCATATGTTTATAATTTATTTCAAATTATAGTTAATATTATGGACATAAAGTCTAAAATATTATATGATAATAATAAATAAAAAATAACTGACATGGAGACCTCCTCATCGAGCCCTTCAAAACCTAAATCCCCAATTCTGCCTCGATCCACACCCGCGCCAGATCTGCCGCCTGACCTTTACTATCCAATGACAACATTTTCATGGTGTTCCACAGATACTAATTTTACTTAAAACTGGGCCCCACATTATGTATAGTAACACTTCTACCATCCAATGACAACACTTTTATATTTCAAAAACGTTGCTATAGATATTTCATCTCTAACAAAATTAAATATTTATTTAATAGAATACTATAGCATAGAGTTTGAATTCAAACAGTGTTTTATTAAATAAAATGTTTTATTTCAACAACAGAAATAGTACAAATTTCTAACTCCAACTATTTACAGCTCAATCATTTACTACAACATTGATTATTCACATATACAAATATTCATCACTATATCACTCAGTTCACTCATTACGTATGTAATTTCAATTTATACGGACATTGACATTGACAAATATATGTCGAGCCGAAGGCGATCCAAATGTCGAGTCGATGGCGAGCCGAGTAGCGGGTCCAGGCGCAACGCACCTGTAAATTATAGAAACACATACACACACACAAAATAAACTCGAAATAAAATAAAATTAAGTGCCAGAAAATACAAATTTATTTTTAAATTTTATTTTGCCTAAGATTTCTGATGTGTTTCTCATTATCTTTCTAGACTTGATCTGATGATACCCAAGTATGGCACAATACTATACGAGATTGTATACAATCAAGTATAGCAAGTAGGCCTGATACTTGAATATATCAATCTCGAACATATTTAAACTAGATCGAATATAAGTATTTGTATTTTACAGTTTAATATGCAGATAGGCTGAGTGTGTGCACAATCACCATTAAGGATCAAATTACAGTATACAAATACACACATACACACACATAAACACATCTCAAATTAAAGAAGCTGAAGTCTCCATTTGTTGAAATGGGAAAAACCCTAGTTTTCGATCGGTCATTAAAAGGAAGCCGGTTATATTTTTCAGAAGCAACATGCATGTTGGGCAAGCAAGGGTACAAGAGTGCAAAAGTCAATCACATCAATACAAACCAGATGATGCTCAGACTAATATACATGAATATCATGTATTCAAAATTTTAAATGGTTACGACAATGCCAAGATCAAGAAAAAGCAAATCAAGTCGAATCAGTGAAGTGAAAAGCAGGAAACATGGCACAACAAAGGCTGACAATTTCAGGTTAAACTCTCAGTTTCAAATGATTACAGTAGCAGTGATGCTTCAGCAACAGTACAAAGCATCATAAATGATGCTTCAGCAATATATGATGCTTCAGCAACATTACAATGCATATATAAAGCAATATATGATGCTTCAGCAACAGTACAAAGCATATATAATGCTTTACCAAAAATGGCAATAGTATAAATGCACAACGAAGGCAGCAATGTGGCATGACGCTTCAGCAATACATCAAGCAACATGATCACCGACAAACTAACATGGACATGTAAAATAAATGTAGATGGAATGACTAGTAACAACAAAACAACAGGAACAAAGCATATATTGGTGATCAATGCAAAACAGTGTAGCAGTATCGTACAACCAGTAAGACATCTCCATCAAGTACTCAGTGAGAGTACACCATAAACGATTAGGTAGATAGCAAGGCATGGTTATCAATATAAGAAGCAAGGAACAACAGTGATCATATATACAAGAGCAAATAATTGATCAAGTGATGACATATGTTCTTATCAGAATATTTCAAGTACTTGGTATCTATTTCCAGAATTTTATATATATACATATATATATACACACACACACACACACACACGTGTTCTTTTTAATTTCAGCAGGGAAGACTCAATCCAAATTCCAGATCGAATTTCCAGAAATCGCCAAGGGACCAATTCAAAGCTGTGCAATAATACAATTGGGTTACACCAGAATTCAAACAAAAAAATATCGAAAATACCAAAACCAAGTCATATACAAAATTAGAGAATATTTCGGATTTAAAACACTAAAATTAACACCGATTCAGCATAGGCAATTATCGAAAATTCAAGTAGTAAATCGAATAAGCAAATTCAGAGAACTCACAACAATTCCTGAGATATTCGATCAATAGCATACGCCAAATCGTTCGACCAAGAACATCGAGTAATCTAAGCAACAAAGAGCAATTTCCGTAGCAGTTGAAGTCACAATTTGGACAGAGAGTATAAAATCCTAGGTTTTCATCAAGGAAAAGGAGAAAGCCCTGATTTTTAAAGAGTTCGGTCACCACTGAAAAACGAGTGGAAGCCAGTTGTATTTTCCGCCGGCTAAGTTTTTTCTAAGTGAAAACGAAACGAAGGCAAAAATTATGTTCCAGTAGAAAAATGAAAATTCGGGGCAAAGGAGCTGAGGTGGTGAAGAAAAATCAAATTGACGCGGATTGATAACGTAGACCATTTGATTGTATTCATGCAGATTGATAATTATATTTATTTATTAATTTGAATATATCTATAGCTAATGCAACATCGTGCTGATATCTATGTTAACCCGTGAAGCGAGTGTTGTAATAGACAAAAATAAGCAAAGCTATTGTTACATTATAACTAGCAACACCATGTAATTTCGTTGCAATAGGTCATTTATGGCGTAGTGCAAGCGTTCAATTGCACCTCAAAAATGTAGCACTCCAATAACCCACCTGAGTTCTACCTTCAATTTATATTAGTTTTAGTGAGAGGTGAGAGAATGAGTGAAAAGAAAGAGAAAGGAAATGTGTGGTTGAAAAGTGGGAGGCCATTGGGGTGCTCCACTGTTATGGATGCCATTATATCTACCTCATACATACATATATATATATATAGAGAGAGAGAGAGAGAAAGAGAGAGAGGCAGGTTCGAGAGCACCCTAAACAGTGCAGCACCCCAAAAGCCCCTCAACCACAACCAAGTATTCCACACCCTCTCTCCTTCCACTCATTCTCTCACTTTCCAGTCACATTTTTTAATATAAATGAGTGGCTGTTGTTCGGGTGCAAATAGGAGGCTGAAATTCAGAGGTGCTCCCTAATCCTCTCTCTCTCTGTTTTATATTGTGAGGAGGGTTTCGGGGCATCCCTGTTTTATAGCACCCCTTTAGCTCCTCTACTCTACCGTGAGCTACACTAATCCAAATCCAACAAAATTTTGTAGATGTTTAATCCACACATATATATATATATACATATATATATATACATATACATATATATATATATATAATCATCCATCCAAAATTTGAACTCATTCCAGCTTTCGTAGAACAATATATTTGATTTTTAAATCTAAGGTTCGAATAAATGTCTAAACGGCGAATAATTGAGCTAAGATTTTGAAATGCTACGAATGTCGGAACGAGCTCTAATTTTGGATAGATTATAATATATATGTTGTAACAGGCCACACCTCCGTTCACGCAAGATATTGTCCCCAACTTAGCCACCGTATAGGTGTGGGGTTTTGTTTCTCAAAAGGTCTCGGCGTTAGTAAGAGATGGACTCTACTATATAAGTACCCACTTCACACAGGCTTCCACATTGTGGGACTTAGGGGTGTTACATATGTGGATTGAACATCCATGAAATTTTGTTGGATTTGGATTAGTGTAGCTCACGGTAGGTTAAGGGTGCTGCAAAACAAGTGTTCCCCTAAACACTCACTAATAGCTTCTCATTTATGATTAAATAAGTTAGTGGGAGGAGAGTTAATAAGAGGAGAGAGAAACAAGAATATGGTGAAAATTAGGAAGCTATAGGGACGTTGCATTATTTGGAGGTGCTTTTGATCACACACACACACACACACACACACATATATATACACACACACACACACACACACACACACATATATATATATATACACACACACACACACACCCCAGTACACATGCACGTCCGATGGACGTGTGCATAGATGAATTTGACCGAGGCTGGAGATGAAGTTTAAAGTGGACAATTGTTGTGGCAGATTACGTCTAGGATATTGCAGTATGAGTATATAACAATACACACGTATGTGAAAGCATAACATTTAAGCTGGCAATAAACGATTACTAATTTTATAAGATTACCGGCGCATATTGCAGAAAACGTTTTCTCTTCTTCTTTTCCGGGATTGAGACCGGCATCTCAACAGGTGAAGCTATAGATGGCGGAGTTAAAAATATCCGTTTGTATTATATGGTGTGAGGTGTTAAAAAGCTAACTGTGATGGAAACTTCGGTAAACGTTAAAAGTGCAATTGCAAAAGAGAATAGTGTTGTAGCAAAAAACTTGAGTTTACATGTACGGAACAAATTCCTTACAGGAAAATTAGAAGAAAAAAAATAACAGCAGTTGTGCCAACGGCATCGTTCCAAGAAGCGCTTTGCTAAAGTACACATGGGAACTGAATATAACATTTCAAACGGCCTAATACAGTGATCATTTTCTTAGTTTAATAAATAGAAACATAAAGTTTTACGAATAAAATTATAATAAGGGAGTTCACTAATAAACATGCATGTTAATAAAAGATTTACGTAATGTATGAATTTACAACACATATTTGTTAAAGTAGCGAAACTCTTCGGCACACTGTACAAATTCAGCACAGTATACATTTATCACTAACTTTTTTATGGTAATACGTGCGTACACATGGGAACTGGATATAACATGTCAAACAACCTGATGCAGTGATCGTTTTTCTAGTTTAATAAAGAGACACTACAGTCATAATATCAATGGCGCATTTTATCTTTCCATATTGTGCAATACTCATATGAACCTCGTTACTTGTATGAGAATTGAAATGTAACCAAATTTAAGAATCATGAGATATGTCTAATTTAACAATATAAGCATAGTCAGCCAACTTGTATTTACATCAGTCTCCTTCAGTATTGTACGATGTCGTTCATATGCTTATTTAAAAATATAATATACAACAAATCATGAAGTTGGTGAATAGGAAAAGTACCAAAAGATGAAGTTAAAGCACTAAAATTATAAGGTTTTGTCAACGGTACTAACAAAAAACTATATCGCTAGTCCATCTAATAGATAAACCTTTATTTGAAGGGTCGTCAAAGTTATATGTTGGATAAATATAGTTGGTTTCGACATAATTATAAGGTACAGTGTCTGTTCAATGAATTAGTGAAGTGCAAAAGTATTTCCTTTGACCTCTTTTTTCTTGACAGACCCATAAGAGCATCCTCAACGCAAGGTTGGTTGGGGATGAACCGACCCCCAACGGGGGGTCGGCACGTCGCTTTTGGGTTGCCTTGGCAACCCCCAAGGTTGCCAAGGTAACCCAGAAGGTTGGATCAAAAAGTAGCCGTATCCGGCTTATTTAAAGCCGGATATGGCTACACGGCTTTATTAAAGCCGTATAAGTGGAATTTTATTTCCACTTATACGGCTTTAATAAAGCCGTATAAGGGGTGGAGAATTAATTTCATCCACCCCTTATACAGCTTTATTAAAGCCTTGTAAGGAGCAACGACTATTTTTATAGCCGTTGCTCCTTACCCGCTCCGTTCTCCCTACCCTTCCCTCCTCTATATTTACATCAGTTTTTTACTTTCTATACCACTCCCTTATCTTCTATTTCACCAAATCTATCACGTAAAATTATCTTTATCGTCCAATTGTAATATCGAATAAACCGAGCAGCAAGAATAACAAAGGAAAATCAAAGATGGCGCCACAAAGCAATTCAAGGCCATACAATTTTGATTAAGAGCAGCAAGATATTCCAACGCAAATTGCTCATCAACGCAACGAACATTTTAATTCAAGTACAATGCACAACACTTCTAATTGTTATCCTCCGCAGCAAAATCATAACTTCTACCAGTCACAACAAAATTCTAATCATTTTCAAAACACTCAAGTATCCGCCTATGGGCATAACTCGTCTTTTCAACAATCATATAGTAGTCAACCTTATTCATCTCCTAGCAGCCAACATGAAGCGATATTTCCAAATACTTCTCCCCAACTATGTAGAAACTTGAACATGTTATACAGTGATGATAGTGTAGAAAACAACGAAATGCGAATTGATATCAATGAGATTCCCGATTCTGTTATGACTCGCCCGCTTGCGAAAATGGTCAAATGGACACCTGATGAACAAGTTGAACTAGCGTTTTCTTGGGTTCAGTGTTCGAAAGATAACGTGAAAGAAACTAATCAAACTGAAAATTCTTTTTGGAGTTCGGTTTGTAAATTATTCAACGGTCGAAGTCCATATAAGCCTCCGAGATCGATTGACTCTTTGAAGCAATCGTGGAAGAGAATCAATGCTTGTTGTCAACTTTGGAAAGGGATAATGAGTGGATTGGCGAGTAAACAGCAAAGTGGAGCAAACGACATGGACTTGGTACTAAATTAGAATACACCCATTTCATTTCTCTTGTTTTATGATATTTTCGTTTATGTTAATTACTGTAATGCAGCTTAGCAGAGCAAATGAAGTGTATATGGCCAAATCAAAGAACCAACCATTCACTATGCACAATTGCTATGATATACTTTCGGAAAAAGATAAATGAAGCAATGTGCGGCAGGAGCATACAACACAGCGGTTCATGCCACTATGGCCGAGCGAAGATGTTAGTCGCGGGAGTATTAATGCAAACGAAGAAACCCCTTTTACAACCAGTTCAGGAGGAAGACCACCTGGGAAGTACAAAGCGAATAAAAAGGCTATGAAAGATTACAGCCAGTATTACAAGCAACTCGATGGACGTATGGCAGCTGCGGAGGAATCAAACCAGCAGTACTTGGAAACTAAGGAAGCATCCAGAATAGAGAGAAGAGAGAGAGCAGAGGAAAAACAACGACGACATGAAGAGCTTCAACAAATGAAAATCAACGAATTGGAGTTACGAAGAGAAGAGTTAGCTCGACAACAAAGAATAGATGATTTTGCACTTATGAGTGTCAACCTGGACGATCTAAATCCAATTCAAAGGAGGTACATGGAAAAGTGACTTGAAGAGTTCGAGAAACGTAACGCACTTTAGGTAGTTTTAGTGTTATGTTCCAGTTTAAGTGTACTTGTGTTTAAGTGAATGGTGTTGTTTTAGTATTTGAATTCAGGTCTTGTACTTTAAGTTTATAATTAAGTTGTATTGCCCTTTGAATTTTTACTATGTGAATGAGATATTAGTTGCAGAAATATTATAAATTGTCATAACAGAACGAGATTACGGATTAGAGTTGGCAGTGAACGAAAGCATTAAAGCATTAATTTACAATAAAATAGAAATAACTAGTATGTAACCACACTAAATCTTACATAATAACGCATTCACTCCAATCATTAAGGCAGTAATTTACTATTGGTTTCCCGCATGCTCCCAATAGTGTTCAACAAGCTCTTCTCGTAATTCTAGATGAGCTTGTGGGTCTCGCACCTCTTCCAGTCACTGCAAGTATTCTGCAAATGTATTTGGGTCCTTATATGGCTTTTTCCTAAATTCCACAGCAATGTCCGGGTAGTTTCGAAGCTGGAGTTCATATCCTCCTCGTTCTTCTTCAACAATCATATTATGTAAAATAATGCAATAGTACATGAATAACTCTTCTCTTTTGTCAACCTGAATGTACGCTTTCACGAGGGCCAAGAGATCTTTGGAAGATAATTCGGGAGTTTCAGGATTGGAGTTCGAAGTTGATGGAATTTGGCTGCGAAGTGCTGAGTGAACTGGTGTTTTCGGCTGAGTTACACAAGCTGATACTTCACGACGCTGAACCACTGCAGCCACCATATCTATTTGCGTATCTGGGACAATTTCACCATCTTCTACGTCTTCTTTACTCCCCTCGTACTCATCGAAAATTCGGTTCATATGCTCGTCACTAATTTCCCAATCGTCCATGATATGTACGTAGATTGAGGAAGCAACAATTTTAGTTTAAGGATGGAATATGAGCCATTGGGTATTTATCAGTGGCCACGGGATGACCCTAGTTTTTGGCTTTGCTTCATTAAAGGTCGACAAGTCCCCTTGATTTCGGCTTTGTTTTATTAAAGCAGTCGTCAGCTCATCTTTAATCGGTACGAGTTGTCACGTCATGTTTTTTCTATGCGTTGGACAATCTATAGCACGTTACCCTAGTGGTGCAGAGTGTTGTCTTGTCATATGTTTGTATCATACAGCTCAATTAATGATGAAAGATCTTTACCATTAAGCAACCCCCTTGTTTAAATAGTTTACACTTCTTCCCCCCAACCATACCTACAAAATTGTCAGTTCTACATCAACCACGACGATAAGGTGAGATTCATATGGCTCATCGGCGTTTCGTTAATACTTGTGAAAGATACCAGAAGATTATACAGACAGTTGAAGATGAAAACATATTTAAAACGAATCGGGCTACTTATGATTCTCGTTACCTTGCAGAGTACGGGACTGATTTTGTTGGGTCCGAAGCCTACAAACTACGTTATAGTTGGATAACCCGAAGACGGAGTTAAATAGGAAAATGATTTCGTTTATTGCTTGTATGTGCATCGTAATTTTTAGTACTTATTTCATTGTTATCTCTAGTAAGCAATATTAAGATTCCTTAAATATTTCAAGCAGTGATTAAAAAAAACACGCGAATTCGTTTAACAAACACGTACGCACGATCACGCAGATACAAATACGAAACATATGGTTGAATAACCTACTACTAAGGGACAACACAATAAAACAAATATACAGGCAAATACAACATGAACGTCTACTAAATAAGATCAAACTAATCATCATCTAGATCCGCAGGCACCATCTCCACATCCTCAATATCGTCGTCGCGTGTGCCAAATGTTGGTCTATATCCGGACTGCTCCTCATCAGCGGTCCTCAGCTCGTTCATACGAGAAGTCAACTCACCATACATTACTTGACGCAGACCTAGCGTCATCTGATAAAGATCCTGATAAGAAAAAACTGCTGGATCTGGATACTCCGTCACTTATGGCCGTGGTATATCAATATACCTATCAGATCCGTATATAGTTGGTACTGCAACAGTCCAACCGTAGTCTGGCACCTGGGAAGAGCGTGGAGGAGGTGGATCCTGTGAAGCATGGTAAACCTGCGTGGACTGTGAAATATCAGCAACGAAAGGGGGCTCAAGGCCAGTACGGAGTGCAGAAGGCCCAACCAAGTCAACGGATGCAGCATGCACAAAACTCCCGGTCTGAGGTGGGGAGTAATACTGACGCCAGAAAGAAATATAATCCCTACCGGTAAGAATGAAATCACTGGAAGGCCACCACTCGTCTGCGTGCTCCTGTAAAGCACTAGTAGTATAAACCCTGGGAGTAGCTGTATGTGGGTGGGGATCATCAGGAACAGCATCCCCATCATATATCTGTCTCCAACAACGTTCCCCTAAGTACCAGAAGCAACCTAAACCAGGGGGGATGATACTAGTGGAAAGCGCATCGACGATAGATAAAGAGCATGCACCGAGGGGGGGGGGTCAGCAAGACCCCGTGAACCATCAAAGGGATGCCAGATAACTGCATCACGCGTCCTCTGCAACTCAATCTGATTGCGAGCTATAGCAAATACATGTCGTGCCTGCCCTCCAGGCACCAGTCTACGGTTACCGACACTCCACGCTCGTACTCTAGGATGGAAAGTGGGTAATGATGGATCCACGGTGGGAAAAGACAAATTGTGGAAGTACTCAAAGTACCAGTACTGTAAAATCTCCCAAAAACCAGTAATCGAACCCACCCTGGTCCGAACGACACACTGAAGATCCAATGACTTATACAGGTAAGCTAAAATAGGTGTTCCCCAATCATACACAGTCGGACTGCCATCAAATGAAAACGGTTCAACTACCGCCACATAACCACACAACACTGTGCTCGAAGCATTTGAGAAAAATAAATTTCCCATCATATACAAAACAAATAATCGGGCACTCTCCAAATGATGAACTTTGTGGGGCTCACTCAATAAATTCTGTATTGCTAGTTTAATGCTAGAGCATGTAATATGGAAATTAGTGGTGACGACATCATTTAAATCAAGATGTGGAAATAAATTACGGAGAGTAACATAGTTCTGGTACACCTCATCATACGGCCAGGTAGCCGCTTGGCCTATGGCAAGACCAGTAAGCATAGAAAAGTCCAGTGGAGTGATTCCCATCTCCCCAAAACCAAAGTGGAATGTATGAGTTGTTTTCCACCAACAAGCAGCCAATGCACCACATAATTGAACATCATTATTTAAAAGACTTTGATACCTATTTAACGAATAATTAGTAAGTTACAACGAATGTAATGAAAACGGAAATAGTAAGTACATACGACGAGAATACGTACTCAAAAAGTCGCCAAAACCAATACTACTCAGAAATGTATGAATAGTAGCCTCTGTATCATACTCACGAATCTGACTATACAGACGAACAACACCAGCCCAAGACCCACGCGTTCGCTCGCGTCGAGCCTAATATTACGAATGAGAGTTACTTATTTTATGTCCGACATTACAAAGGTAATATTTAATAAATAAAACATACCGATGTGTCAACTAACGTTCTGACGTGCTCCTCTTTATCCCCCAACTCACGAAAATCGGCCAATTGCTTATCCGGTCTTAAATTTGGGTCCCGGTGCGACTCCAAAACCGCCTGGTCGTTTCTCCTAGCAACCCGTCTTCTTCTAACGGACGGTGATTCACGGTCTTTCGTACCCTCAGTCGGTACGTTCTCTTCTACTGGTACGTGGATCCACATTCCGGCTACGGCTACCGCTACCTCGAAGAGCCCTCAAACACGTTTCATAATAAATAAAAAATTGGTATACGCATCAATGGCGGGAAGCAAAGAAGAGGAGAGGAAGAAGATGGTGGGTGGCGGCGAGGGGTAGGGGGGGATTTATCTCCCCTTCTTATCCGGCTTTTATAAAGCCGGATAAGGGTGTGGTGTGGATTGATCCCCACACCACACCACGGATTGCAATCGGACGGTTGTCCGATTACAATCCATGTAATACTTTATTCGGCTTTATAAAAGCCGGATAAAGTATTAAAAGCAACTCACTCGTTGGGGGTGAGTTGCTTTCCTTTTACATTAGATTAGACATCCCCCAACACGCTGTGTTGGGGATGCTCTAAGTGAAGTAGAACAATTTTCTTTTCATGTAATCATTTGGCAGACGAAGGGGACGACAATGTTCAGGGGCGGCCCTGGGGTAATGCCACCAAGACGGTCGCCTAGGGCCTCAGATCTCATATTGTGTATATTTGGACAAGTTCGGACGACATAGGGCCTCCGATATCTCAATCCGCCTAGGGTCTCCAAACTTTTTTGGTGTTTCAGGGTCTGCCCTAATAATGTTTTACATAAATGAGGATGAGACTTGAGCATCATGTACAACACTGCCTAAAAGAAAAGTCTAAGATAATTTCTACAGTCAACATGGCCAATAAACCTTCGTTTTCCCTGTTGTTGATGTCGAGTAAAGCTAATTTAATACTTAAGTGAGTAATAAAATATTAAAGCTTAAATAGGAAACTTACCCAGCTATGTTTCTTGCAACTGAATGAACAAAGTTTAGCAAAACAATGCACATATGGCCAAAATAAAGTTGTATTATTTGTAAATGGCTGTAAGGAGAAGTCACAGCTGAGGGGTTCACCGTAGATGAGTCATAAGCGGTCGGATTTGAAAATCTGAAAGATTAGTACTCTTCATAGCCACCCCAGTTATTGTATTTCCTATGAACTTCATAGAATACAAATTAGGTTTCAAAATAAACTGATTGAAAAAAAAAACAATCTTACTAAGAAGATTGAACTAATTTAAAATAGACGAAGTTAGGGGTAAATCGATAATAACCATTGGGGAAAAAAAATAATTTCACCAACAAAATTCAGTACGTGTAATGATACATTATTTCACTATAAGCTTAAAGGTGTCAGCTAAATGATAAACAAAGAATTTTTACTGAAGATTTAAACTAACTTGCAACTAATAAATCAATTGTATTTCACTCATCTATAGCTAAGAATTCACACTACAATTTGTTTAAACCAATTCACAACTAATAAGTAAAACTGTATTTCATTCATGTACGATTAAAACCTAAATCTGGACATATGAAAAGTTAATGCGCTTTAATTCCATAATTCGAAAAGCAAAGAAGCAAGTCCGGTAATATCAATTTTCTAATTACAGAAGAATGATACAAAAACAAAAATAAAACTGAAGACAGAATCAAATGGGGACTGAAACAATATATAATGAATAAATATTCATGGTTGGGTTAGATCCATATAAAATAATGAATGGCAGTAAATACACACTTACAAATTGAATTAGCCGAGAATTAGGAACAATCGCTATTAGAGTGTATAACCTTTCTCTGTTTTCACATTATACAAAATGAACAGCCCACATCGTATTGGGCTTAATGGGCTTGTACTTAGCCTTCGTTATTTCCACTATATAAACTATAGCTACCGTGTACTTATGATTTATTCAGTTCATTCTATAATATAGTTTTACATTTCAGTATACAAATATTTCTATTGTAAGAAATTACATCAACACTCAATTTCTTACATCAACACTCAATTTCTTACATGGTATCAGAGCTACATTGCCCAACGACATTTACCGAAATACATCACCGCTGATCAAAAAGAAGCTGTAGCTTCTTTAGTCTCCTCGGTTTATGCAATTTTGCATTCATCATCAGAGAGCTACCCATCTCTGATCATCACACAACGCCTGTTCTTATCAAGATTGTGCGTGCCAGGCTGGAATCTTGTTCTCAGCGGCTACTACAACCTTTTCTGATCATCAGAGATCTTCCTCATCTCATCATTTGACTTCTTGATGCAAGAGTGCTAATTCTTGCATTCAAAAGAAAGCAAGAATCACCTCTGCACCACCTGTTTCCATTCGTTTTTGTGTTGGCTGCCATTGATTAAGTGACCTCGCCACACACTTTACCTTCCATTTGTTCACCATGACTGGACCAAGCATTGACCAATCAACGGCAAATTCTGGAATAGGCAGTGCTGAACCACCTGCTCCCCCTCTGACCCTCATTAAACCGAACAGCCAAGTCATTACAATCCCTCTTGATGAAGAGAACTTTCTTTTATGGAAATTCCAAATCGAAACAGCCTTGAAGGGGTATGACCTTCAAGATTATGTCAATGGAACTAAATCTGTACCACCTGTCATGACAATCAACAAAGATGGTCAAACGATCAGCAATCCTGCATATACACATCACCAAAAACTAGACAGTCTTTTATCATCTTGGCTGGTTTCATCTATCAACGCAAACTTGCTGTCTCAGGTCATAGGTTGCACTACTTCACATGAAATATGGAGTACAATACAACAAATTTTCAATTCTCAGTCAGCTGCAAGAATCATGCATTATAGAAGGGAATTTCAGAATTCAAGAAAAGGTGATATGTCTATGAGAGAGTACATTTCTAAGGTCAAACCCCTATGTGACAAACTCAAGGCCGTGGGGCATCAAATCTCAGACAGTGAACAGATTCTAACATTGACTAATGGGTTAGATGAGGAATATGAATCACCCGTCACCTATATTGCTACACAATCTGTCTTACCAGACTTGCAATCTGTTTACTCGGCATTACTAGCACATGAAGGCAGGGTAGAACAAAGAAAAGCTACTCAAAATGATTTTAGCATAAATCTTGCCTCGACATCAAGAAACCCCAACCAATCAAAAGGCATACCTGGTTTTGGCAAAGGCAATAACCAGGGACAGAGAGGAAATGCAAACCAGGTAGGGAGAGGACGAGGCAGATTCAACAATGCGCCAAGAATCAAATGCCAAATTTGTGACAAACCTGGAAATGGGGCAAATAGATGTTATTTTAGATTCAATACTGACATAAATAATGCTCAGCAGACACATTTCAACCAAATAAATGCCAATGTTAACTTGGCACAGGCAAACCAGATTAGATCCAATGCAGAAACCTCAGCCATGTCAAGCAATACTGATGATACAAGCAAAAATGAGGACATTAACAGTGAAGACTGGTTTCCAGACTCTGGAGCAACCAACCATATTACTAATAACTTGCAAAACCTGAATCTTGGAAATAAAAATTACTCAGGTACGCAAGTCATTTACACATGCAATGGTGAAACCATGAATATATCACACAATGGAACAGGTTTTGTTAAAGGAAGAAGAAAACTGTTTCTTAATAATTTACTTAGGGTACCTAGTGTCAAGAAAAACCTAATCAGTGTGTCTCAATTCACAAATGACAACAAGGTATATTTTGAGTTTCACCCTGGTTACTGTCTTGTTAGAGACTCTCTAAACAAAAACATTTTACTACAGGGTAAATTGGAAAATGGCTTATACAGGTTCTACAGTATGCAATCAAAATTGGATCATGACAATAGTAATTGGTGTTGTAATGCTAGCATTTAATTTTCTGATACTAGTGATGTTAATGATTCTGTAAGTTCTAACTGTAATATCACCAGTAATGACAATGACATGATTAATTCTGATAATTCTAAAAGCAGTGATATTAGCAGTGATCTTGACATTTGGCATTGTAAGCTTGGCCATCCTAGTTATGACATTGTGACAAGAATTTTAAACGATAATAAAATTGCTTACAATCACATACCTATTTCTTGCCCTTGCACACATTGTCAAATTGGCAAAAGTCATAAATTACCTTTCAGCAGATCAAAAACTGTCTAAAGCAACCCACTTGAATTGATAACAGCAGATCTATGGGGTCCTGCACCAATATCCTCAAGACAAGGCCACAGGTATTATTTATCTATTGTAGATGCATGTACTAGATATACATGGATTTTCTTTCTAAAAGCCAAGTCTGAGACACATAATGCCATGCTACAGTTCATCAATTTCATAGAAAAACAAATGAGCTGTAACATAAAAGCAATACAAACAGATGGAGGAAGTGAGTTTTTCCCTTTAAAAGGTTAATTTAACAGCAAAGGGATCATTCACAGAACCACTTGCCCCTACACATCTGAACAGAATGGCATTGTAGAAAGAAAACACAGACATATAACTGAAACTGGACTGACTTTACTATCTAAGGCTTCTATGCCAATGAAATACTGGAATGAGGCTTTTGAAACTGCTGTATACTTGATAAACAAAATGCCTACAAAAATCTTGCAATTCAAATGTCCTCATGAGTTGTTATATAATAAGAAACCAGACTATAGTATCATGAGAACATTTGGATGCTTATGTTTTCCATGCCTCAGACCATATAACAATCACAAATTATCTCTCAGAATAAGCAAATGTACCTTTATGGGCTATGGCAACAATCAGAAAGGATACAAATGCATGAATGATAAGGGAAAAGTTATAATTTCTCGACATGTTGTGTTTAATGAGTATGTGTTTCCTTTTTCAGAAAAGAGAGACACAAACAAACAAGTTAATGATCAACCAAGAGTTGTAATAGAGACTATACCAACTTTGCATGAATGGACAACACATACAGACAGAAATGAAGGAGCTAAACCTACATCAGCCACCTTAACTGGTTCTAGCACAAGATCAGAATATAGCTCAAGTGACCACATGACAGATGACGACCTACCACAGAACCATGAGATGAACAACCAAGAAAGTCATGGGAATGACAACACTACATCAGAAGTCAGCAGCAGTGACACTGAAGAGCCACAACTACAGCCAAGACATCACATGATTACTAGAGCAAAAAGTGGTATTTTCAAGCCCAAAATCTACAATGCTACTAACAAGGACAAAAAGGACATTAAGCAGATGACTGAGCCAGTTACATATGAACAAGCAGCAAAACACAAGGAGCGGTGTGATGCCATGGATGAAGAATACAAAGCCTTAGTCAAAAATGAGACATGGAGTTTAGTTGAGCCACCCAAAAAAAAATTTGTTGGGTGTAAATGGACTTTCAAATTGAAAAAGGATGCTGATGGGAATGTATGCAAACATAAGGCAAGGTTAGTAGCAAGGGGATTTTCTCAACAATATGGGTTTGACTTCAATGAGACATTTTCACCAGTGGTCAAGCCTACTACAATCAGAATAATTCTAAATGTAACACTCAATAATGATTGGAACATTAGACAGTTGGACGTGTGCAATGCATTCCTAAATGGTGAGTTAAATGAAGATGTATACATGAGACAACCAATGGGTTACACATGCATAGGCAAGGAGAATCATGTTTGCAAGCTGCATAAGGCAATTTATGGGTTAAAGCAAGCCTCTAGAGCATGGTATATGAGACTCAAAGGTACACTTACAAGTCTGGGTTACAAAGCTACTGTTTCAGATAACTCTCTATACACAAGAATCACCAAGCAAAGCACTACATACATTCTGGTATATGTAGACGACATTTTGGTGACAGGAAATGACCAGACTGAAATCGACAAAGTTGTGGATCAACTAAACCAATATTTTGCCATCAAAGATATGGGAGAAGTAACCTATTACCTAGGCATACATGTACAAAGAAGATCCAATTCAGAGATATTTCTTTCACAAAAGAAATATGCTACAGACATTCTTATAAGAGCAAACATGGACAAGGCCAAGTCTATCACTACACCTATGACAAGCAACCTACGTCTATCTAAACATGAAGGTGAAGCCATGGAAGATTGCAAACAATATCGTAGCATAGTAGGTGCACTTCAATACTTAACTATAACCAGACCAGAAATTAGCTACAGTGTTAATAAAGTATGTCTATTCATGGCTAACCCACTTAACAAACACTGGATTGCAGTCAAACGAATTCTACAATATTTACAGGGTACTCTAGACTATGGCATAATCTTACAAAAAGGAAAAGACATTAACCTGAACGCTTACAGTGATGCAGACTGGGCCAATGACCTAGATGACCGACGATCAACTTCAGGCTACTGTCTGTTCATGGGACCCAATCCCATCTCTTGGTGTACAAAGAAGCAAGCCACCGTATCTCGATCCAGTACTGAAGCGGAGTACAGGGCCATAGCATCGACTACAGCAGAAATTATCTGGGTGGAAGCCCTAATTAAGGAATTAGGGTTTCAATTCTCGAAGAAGCTGTAGCTCTGGTGTGATAATAAGAGCTCTGTTTCTCTCTCAATGAATCCCATACAACATTCGAGGACAAAGCACATCGAGATCGATCTTCATTTCGTCAGAGAGAAGACTAAGGCTGGAAGACTCGAAATCAGACATATATCAGCGTTCTACCAGAAGGCTGACATTCTAACCAAGGCTTTATCCAGACATAACTTTGAGAGGCTACATGGAGAGCTTAAAGTTTTCAATGGCGGAACAGATATCTCAAGAGAAAAGAAAACCTAGTTCATTTTGAGGCGGCGTATTAGAGTGTATAACCTTTCTCTGTTTTCACATTATACAAAATGAACAGCCCACATCGTATTGGGCTTAATGGGCTTGTATCAGCCTTTGTTATTTCCGCTATATAAACTATAGCTACCGTGTACTTATGATTTATTCAGTTCATTCTGTAATATAGTTTTACATTTCAGTATACAAATATTTCTATTGTAAGAAATAACATCAACACTCAATTTCTTACAATCGCCTAGGGAAGACAACTCGATCTCCACTGGTGAAAGGGAAGTTTTGGCTAAACATGATATGTGAAAGGGGGCGAAAATACCCTTAAATAACAGAGTAGACGGTATCTTATCGCAGCAAAAAGAAGTGGACAATTTTGGACAACTTCTGTTCTTCCATGAATTAGTTAAATATCACCCGCTGAAAATCCCAAAGTTCATGTATACGGGAAAAAGAAAGTACAATTGAAAATAGAGGGAGAAATTAAACCCATTTGGAAAATAGACCGGCTACCTTCCAGCTGATGGTCGGCGGTATTCGGTTGAACGCCAGAAGATTTAACGCCGGAAAGGAAATTGACCCTTTAAAAAATGATCGCCGAATCAAGTGGTAATCTATGTCGTTGAAAGAGGTTTAGGTGCAACTTGGCAATGCCACTCCACCATTTTTTCGTCGTCATGGCTAGTGTAGATTAGCACAATTTGCAGCAAAGAGGGAGACAACGATTGGAAAATGAAGAGGGAATTGAGAAGAAACGAAATTGTGGGTAGGCCTGTAAACGGATGCGGATAGTGCTATATCCGTCTCCGTATCGGAAAATAAAAATCCGTATCTGAATCCGTATCCATATCCGGTGGATACCTACTAAATAATATCCGTATCCGTATCCACGAATATTTTCGAATATCCGAAAATATCTGTATCCGGCTTAGCAAATACGTATATTTCCGAATATCCAAAAATATCTGAATCCGAACTTAAAAATATGTAAGTTACAATATGATGCATATTTCATTTGGTACTAAACAATAGCTAAATTTTTTGAAATAATACATAAATGATAAAACATACCGATTTAACAATAGAACATTCAATCACATAAAATTCAACACTAATTTAAATGTGTTTTGTTACTTACTTTTTATCCATCTGTTTATAAAATAATAAATTACTATAACCTAAATATAAAAATACAAAACTATTTATTTTCATAGCGGACGGATATTTATCGGATATGGATATTGCCATATCTGTATCCGTATCCGCTAAGCATTTCGGATATCAGTATCCGTTTTTCGGATATCTGATATTTTTCGTATTTTCGGATGCGGATACGGACGGATTTCGGATATTTCGGATATCCATTGACACCCTTAATTGTGGGGAAGTTAGGGAAATGTGGATTGAGGGGAAATGAGGAAGAAAATGAATAGAAAAAGGGAAATCATGCGGAATTCAGCCAAACATAGAATGACGTGTATGCTCGTGGTATCATGTCGTGCCATTTAGTAGTAGAAAGAGTGGAGTACCCTTACAACTTAATGTACAGCGAAGTTCTGAGAAGGATGATTTTGGAATTGCCAAAAAGGCTTTACTTTGACCCGTTGACCACATGTTTTGCATTATAATATAAGATATATACATACAAACATACATATATATATATATGTATGTATGTATGTATGTATGTATGTATATGAAACAAGTAAAAAAAGTATGTCGGCCCAAGGCCTAAGCCCACATTTAAGTGGTATATACAACTCCTCCCGAAAAAACAACCAAGACATATCATCATAACCCAAGCCAACATCGAAGGCTAGGGTTTATTCTCTTCACCAAAAATGGCGACAGCCATTAACATCTAAAATCTTCTCTGTAATTCTTCAATATGAGGAGATACAGAAGCGAATATCTCTACGGCGGTTTCCAATTGTTTAGCTTGTCCCTCTTGTCCATATGTTTGCAGTCAAACAACTTTCAATTGGCTTCAATCTTCGGAGCTACTGAATCTCTGCTTTGAGGTGAACTACAATCTCCCTTGCTCCAGCAAGATAAGTGGTATTTTTTGTTATCGAGCTAGCCGACGTAGTGATATTCTTCCAATTCTTTGCTCATCTATATCTTTAAATCTCCAATCTTCGTGTTTTTTAACAGATCTGCCATCGGAAACACTATTGGAGATCCAATCTTCCAAATTGTAATAGACAGGTAAGTTTGGGTTATCTATTTTGCTCTTTGAATTATTAAAATGGTTATCTTTGATATTCACACTACAAGAAAATTACCCTATTGCAACTAGCTATTTGCAACAGGCGACACATGATAGTTGCAGTAAGTGATATTTAGCAACAGACCTATTATAGCCGTTGCAATAGATGAGATTTAGCAACAGGCATTTTCTTCCTGTTGCGAAAAGCATATTTTTAGCAACTGCGCTTCTCTTCCTGTTGCAAAAACATACTTTTAGCAACTGTGCTTTCATAACAGTTGCAACAAATATATCATTTGCAACTGCTCTTCTAAGCCAGTTGCGAATAAATATCTTTAGCAACTGTTTTGGCCACTTGCAATAACTGTATTTTTTACAACTTGTAAAGCCAGTTGCAAGAACATACTATTAAAAATATGTATCAGCTTTTCATGATTAGCTTTTGATAATTAATTGTAAATAGTTATTATTAAATGATTAACTACTAGTAGTCAAATAATAATTAAGATTAATATTTAATAATTAGTAATAAATAAAATTTAAGTATTATAAAGTGATATTTATAACAGAGAATTAAATAATAATAATTTATAATTAACAAATAATAATAACTAGCATTTAAAAAATAATTAATTAATTATTGAATAATAATAATAAACTAATGGATAATAATTAATAATTAATTTGAAATATGAGTACATTTAAATATTAAATAAATAAATCAGTTGATGTCTAAAATTGGTCATAAGACATATCTTTTGCAACTGCGCTTCTCTACCAGTTGCTAAAAACATATATTAGCAACTGCTCTTCTCTGCTAGTTGCCAAAAACATATCTTTAGCAATTGCTCTTCTCCACCATATGTGAAAAACATATATTTAGCAACTGCTCTTCCTTACCGGTTGTGAAAAACAAATAATTAAAATTAATTCTAATAATTAATATGTACTAAATTTAATAAGTTAATATTTAATATTTTAGTAATTTATTATATTAGTTATTAATATTTATCATAGTTTAATAATTAATTTACTAACTAGTGAATAATTTTAACCAGTAATTATTATTAAAAAAATTATAAACACTGTATATAATTTATAAACAATGTAAAATTATTAATAAATGACTTATAACCACTAATTATAGTCTATGAATATAATTTTTAACAAACAATATTATATAATGGTGGCATAAGTCCGTTACAATAAATGAATTTTTAGCAATCATCTTTTTTATCAAATGAAATAAACATATTTTTAACAATTATCTTTTCGAACTGGTTGCAATAATCATATCTTTAACTTAATAATTATAATCGACGATTATATTCAATTTTTGGTATTTTAAAAAATAAATACTGTTAAATAGTTTATAATTAACGCTAGTTTAATGTTTAAAACTAATATTTATTATTTATTATTATTTAGATTTATTTAATAACTTCTCTTTAACGTTCTTTTGAAATATTATTTTATAACAAATTTAATTTTTGGTTGCTTAGCAAAAGTTTAGGATACAAATTTTAACCGCTTGGCACTTAGTGAAAATGAAATGGCGGGCTACGAAAATTAAATGGCGGGCGCTCCAGAAATTTCATTACTGCTTTGCACTAATACTTCGTGCCTGCTTCGCTTGGTATTTCCAATTCCTCATTCTAGATCTAAATCCAAGCCATCGCTTCTCTCCCAAATCCTCGTTCTAAATCTAGTTCCAACATATCAAAAATGGCGACAAGAAGCTGCCTATTTCTCCCTTCGTTCAGTCTCCCTCTTCGATAACCTCCGCTCTTCAATTCCTTTCTCCATCAAACATTCTTCTTGCTTTCATCACGCCTGTTATCTTATTGAAGCACTACTCTCAATCCCCAGTCCTTATTTCACGGGTTCATCTCGGTTTGCTGCCATCACACTTACGATTTTGTTCGATGATCTTCGACCTTCAATCCTCCGCGATGAGCCAGATCTGCTTGATATCCTTCAAGGCCGATTTAAGTTCTATCTCCCTTTCATGTGACTGGCTTCTAGCAGATCGAGGGTTAGGTACGTTATTTGGTGTTGGGTTTTGGGTGTATCTTACTGTGTTTGACTATGGGTTTGCCAATTTGCGTCTTATCGTTTTGTTGAGTTGTGGAGTGAGGTTATATCCAATTACTTCCATTAGAACGCTCCTTTTATCTTATACGCAAAACAAGAGTTTCTGATATTTGAATAAGCATGTGTCTCGTTTTATGTTGCATACTGAAAGAGATTATATATATTATGAAAACTCGAAGTTTGGCAGCAGAATGGTAGAAACACATACTTGCTGACGTTATAAGCTACAATGAAAATAGCAGTTCTGAGTTTTGTGAATCATAGCACACCCTGATAATGATCGCCCTTGTTACTTGCATGTTTTATGTAACTATGTACAATATTATATTTCACTATGCACGATGAAAATGAGATATATGGCACCACGCCACACCATGATTCCATCACTGAAAGGAAAATAGTGGCATCAAGACATACTAATACCATACAACGAGCAGCATGTAGGTTCAATTCTAGCTTGAAAAACTTTAACAACTTAAAATTATAATTGGTTTTACAACATCAACATGTAGGTTCAAAGATCAAATATTGCTACAACGAGCAACATTAAACTAACATGAATTTATTGGAATGGAGGATAAAACTAAAACATTAACCTGAGGCATTTTCCATCAGCTCTTGATGTTGGGAAGAGAAGTCAGTGATTTAAGAACATGACAAGACGGTTTTCTAAAAGAGTGAGCTACGCTGATCGCATTGGCCAACAATACCAATGTGTACTGCTAATGAAAACAACCAAGACCAAATGAACCTAAAAACCCAAAAGCATCCATCATCTCCTGTAGTATTTATTTTACGGTAATATATCGGTTTTAAAACGCCAGATAAATTTGTTATTTATTGCTTTTGTTAAAGGTCTACTTGAACGATAGCCATGCCCAGTGTATCTTCAATACGGCATTTGATATCAGGATGCAATCTTCTGGCTTTCCAAGATAAGCCCCTAATTGAAAGCAGTGTTGTTATTGCAAGTATTCTATGACTCTGCTATTATGGGAGGAAAAATAATTACAAAACTCATTCCAACTAAGTACTTGAAAATATCTTGTTCAAAAATATAAATATTACAATGAAAGTTAATGAGCACTTAAGTAGTTGGTAATTAAACAAATTGCATACCTGGACAGTGGATGTGTTCTCAAAGAAACTGCGGAAAAATGGCTTACCATTCCATAAGCAGGAGATCACTTATATAATAAGTACAAAAATGATGAAAAGAAAGATCAAGGAGTGGAATCACGACAAGAATAATTTGTAGAAGGAAATGGGTAAATGAAAACAAAATTGTAATATACTGTAAGTTTGTTTGGATTTCAATCATATAGTAATCAACTCTCAGATTTACTCTGATGCAAAATGAATACCACTAGAAACTTCATATGATAGCAGTCACATAGTTTGCAACAATGTCACAAAGCTTATATGTAGTTATGTACTAGTTTGAGTCATAATTTTAGCATATTGTTTTTATAGTTGATCAAGGACAAAAATGCATATCACACCAATTGGCATCCATGTCATTCCAATAAAAAAAATCAGTTCTGTTCAGAAAAAATATTGTACAATTTTAATATAAACAAATGCGATATTCAACCTCTAATAAATTTTCGTAACCATTATACTGTTAATTATACGGAGAAAATGTTGTAGCAAGATACATTAATACTATTAATGAAGTACTATATAAATTAGTTGGAATTATAAATTGAATGTTTGACAGATGGTGAGACCAAAAATTGGCAATACAGAAGGATATGGTACTAAGAGGGGTACAAGTAACTGCGGAAATCAAAGTAGGTATAGCCGTAGAACTTGTTAAATACTCTCTATTTCAATACTCATCAAAGCCAGCAATACTACTTGTCCTACATGCCATATCTTCCTCTTTACACGCACCTGTATATCCACTTGATCATTATTTATATTTGTTTCATTGTTTGGAGTCGAGATAGTTCCTGATGATTTGCAATTTAACTTAGTTAATGCATATATAGTAGTTATAATCACTGCCACATATTTTGTAAGCTTATATTTCCTCCCTTATATATATTTGCGTAGGGCAGGGGATAGTTCTCTTCGTAATTTCTTTTTATTTGAACCAAGTCCCATGTTATTTTGGTAATGGAAGAGCAACAACACCTCATTTCTTATGTTGTAACGCGTCTCTTACAACACACTTTACGGAGTTTATGACATATTCAGGAAAACTCTCAGTACGTGTATGCAGTTTTGGCTAATTTTGCCAAGGAATTATCCACCACCCAAGTACAATAATCTAGCCTTTTCAGGTCTTTCTGCACTTGCAAGACTTCTATTCATTTCTTCCAGTGTGATTTTTGCAGATGGGATTTGCAAGGAGGCATGTATGACAGGATTAGAGGGAACAGAAAAAACTGGTAATTAATTTTAAGAATAATAAATCTGAAGTGAAGTTTCCCAGTTGATTTCATTCAACTTTTTCATGTATATTGTGAAGATCAATAAAGCAATTTTGAATGATTCTTGTAATTTATGTAGGATACTTGTTTGGTAAGATGGATTCTACAATTTTGCAGCATCAACTTCATGTGAAGAAGCTTCAGGAGCATCCAATCAAGAAGAAATGCAAGGAGCTAAAAGTCTTTAGCCTGAACTCTTCTTCAAAATGTCTTATGAAATCTACAATTTCAGAGAAGGGTATTGCCTTTTAATTTATATATTTAAAAACTATAATAAAATTGGAAGTATATGGAATCATGGATTTTGTTTTGCAGGCTAATTGGTAAAGTTGCAGCAGATCACAGTCACAAATGGGTCTTCAGTGAGCCGCAAGAACAAGAGATCAATTTCTTATCATTAAGGAATAATCGTGCTGCAAACTTGGAGCGTGAACCGCAAATTTGTTCCAATGAACCGATGATATTTATTTTTTTATTATAGTATATGTATGATAGAGTAGAAATATGATTAGAAAATACTATTGAAAACAAATGTGTTGTGTGAGAGAAGAAATTGTTGTGTATGAATGGTGTATGAAAATTGTAGAAATTTTTGTTGTAATTGTTTGTACTATTAAAGCTTTGTTGAAATAAATTTTTTATTTGTTTGTTTCGTTCTGCGATATACATTATTACTAAAATGAATACATATAATGTATAATATTTATATGTTGTAATATTTTTTTATACAGATATGAATCTATTGCAACGGGCATATAATGTTGCAAAAGGATCCGTTGCAATAGCAAAAGCCTGTTGCAAAAAAGTCTTCCGCAACAGATTATTGCAACAGGCGAAAAATGTTGCGAACTTTTTGCAACTTGGGCTATACCAACAGGCGCGGGTCTGTTGCAATTGGTCTACTGCAACAGATATTGCCTGTTGCGAAAAGTGTTTTTTGTTGTAGTGTCATCATACTTCCTTTTACATATTTGGAATGTAATATTTTTCCTTGATCTCCAAGTAGGGAGCCTGATGGGAAGAATCTCTCAGCAACCATCCAGTGCCTTTCAAGGTGGCTGTGATTAGCGTGGATGTTATCCTCTATAGATCTAGCATTGGAAACACTGTTGGAGATACCTTCATCAAGCCTGCACATATCAGGTAAATTTTGAACATATAATATGTTCTTAGAAAAGTTATTAATGGAATTGTTAGCATAGTTTTTACTCCCCGTTGCAGGAATTTCACTGGTATGATTGTCAGATCTTGAATTTCCAAGTAGGGAGCTTGATGTTGAGATGTTGACATCCACCATCCAGTGCCTTTCGAGGTTGTTGCAGTTGGTGTTAATCCTCTTCCCTTCGAAATATAAAGAGGGTATTTTCCCCCCTTGTAAGTATGCTTCTGCTCTACTTTCATAGTTGTCCAAACCACAAGTATTGATGTTGTTGCACTGGTTTCTAGAATTTTTAATAGCCTTGAGAAGAATAATGTTGCAATCTGTTTCAATGTACCTCCATAATTGGAAACAGTCGGTCCCTTTATTGTTGTGAAGTCTGTTATTTCTTTGTTTCCACAGTGAGTAGATAACAGTAGTTAAGACCACATAAGCTTTATTCATGTCATCCTCTTTTCCTTTAAATAAATATATGAAGTAATCAATACTATATCTGACATTTTGAATGTTGGTTTTTGGATCAAGCTTGAGCTTTCTCTTAGCAATAAACCATATTTTCATAGAATATGCACAGTTAAAAATAAATAATTTATATCTTCATTGTCTTCTTTACAAAGCAAGCATTTAGAAATCTCCTTTTTACTCCATTTAGAGCATATATCCTGTAGGTAGCTTGTTCATGATTGCAATGTATGTGCAATAAGCCATCTTTGGACAGTTTGAGTTATTCCAAACAATTTGATGCCAGTTAACCTCACTTTCATTAACTTTAATGTAATTCCAAGCATTCTTGAATGAGAATTTCACTTTAGAAGATTGATTCCAAGTCCAACAACCTTTCTCAATATTATTATCTATTTCTGCTTTATTGATTGCAGACTTGTATATATGAGTAGCCTCATGATTTTCAGATTTCCAAGCATCTATCTATTATATTATATGAATGCACAATCTTCCTCCAAAGACCTTTCAATTTCAATTCAGCCAAAAAATCAATACGCTGACATGTGTCCAAAGAAATTAATCAATAGTGGAAAATGAGTTTAGACATATGCGTCTCTTGGTTTTCTGTAGTAATGTTCCTTCCTTCCACTATTAGACATTCATAATTTGAAACTTCCCCTATTAATGTTAAAAACTTACAATCCCAATTTCTTTTCACATACTTCTAAAATTATTGTCAATTGAATGCTTCTTTATCATTCTTTATATTATTAATTTTATTATATAAGTAAAGTTCAATAGAATTGATTGTATTTCTTCCAAATCTAAGCATTATTTCTTCATAGTTTGCTTCCTTGCTCCATTCAAATATAAATTAAGCAATTAATATTCAAAAGTTTTCACTTTCATATTTTTACCATATACGAACTCAAATTGTTGTTAGTCACGTGTACCTATTCTACTATATATGTCAAAAATCAATACATTAACCTATGTCCAGAGAAATTAATAAATAGTGGAAAAGTGAGTTTAAAACATATGTAACTCTTGGTTTTCCATAGTCATGTTTCTTCCACCCACTTTTAGACTATAGCAATTTAAGAATTCGAAGGGAATTATTTTTTATAATGTATTTCTTAAAAGAATTCTAATGGACTCACAATTTTTTGTTGTTGATTACCTTCCTATTATATCTATATATAACATCTATTATATTATATAAGAAAGAAATTATGATGTTGGCTTTTCTTGCACCACATTTGCTCTTCGCTCAAATCCTCCACTCTCATTCATTTGGATAGAAGTTTACATTCAACCCACCAAAAATAAAAAATATTTCTCAACCATTCACTAAATAATAAATGGGAAAAAAAATTTAAAGGACAAAAGCCCACTAAAATTTATCCATAAGGACAGCCGTCTAATATTTTATCCTAAAGGACATTACGTTGAAAAAAAATTGGGCCGCTGCTTTCAACTTCTCCCTCTCTCACGTCATTCCCGATTTCATCTTAAATCACGAAATCATGAAATCGCAAAATCAGAAAACGAGAAATCACGAATTTCAGAAAAATACTAAAATCGAAATTCGAAATATAAGAAAAACATCACGAAATCAAAATCGAGAAGAAAATCATTCGAAACCCTAAAAAATTAAAAAAAAAAGTCGATCAACAAAATCCAAGTGGAAATCACAATTGAATGGAATAAAAATATTTTACAAACGATGAAAAGCACAATTGAAGAAATCGAAATTGTTGAAATAATTTTTTTAGGTTGGAAATGTTTTTTTTTTCATTTTACCAGTTCAGCAGTTCGTAGGTATCATTTTTGTATTTTTGTAGTTATCATTTTTCCTGTTTTTAACTTTAAAACATAGCAGCAGTTTTTAATTATCATTTTTCTATTTTTCTAGGTATCATTTTTCTTGTTTTTAACTTTAAAACGTAGCAGCATTTTTTAGGTATCAGTTTGCTATTTTTTTAGTTATCATTTGGAGCGGACGAGAATCAATTGCGAAGGGAGAAAATAGAGCGCACGTGAGGGAGAAGAGAAATAGTGTATTGTCCTTCTGAGTAAAATTTTAGTGGGCTGTCCTTATGGATAAAAAGGCCTTGGCTTTTGTCCTTGTAAATATTTTCCTGATAATAAATTGTAATAAATGACACCTTATAAATTTTCCATTCCAAACATTCATTTTGTATTCAAATCCTTCTGTTTTCCCAAATCTATTTATTTACTATTATCTAAGAAAGTGAATATAGCACTTTTAGAATTCTCATCTCTAATTCACTCTCAAGTTGAGTATTGTATTCTATACGATTCTTAGTACATTATTCTCTTCCAAATAAAATTTTAATATTTTACCGCCATTGACGTAGTAGTTAATGATATCTCATTATGTAATCGACAAAATATGAAAGGCTTATCCTATCTAAAGATCATTTCTTTTGATACTCTAATAATCTCATTTCCTATTCTCCATCATTTCAATACAAATTTATCATTCCTCTCCTATGTTTTCTATCATTATTTTTATGTTTTCCATTTTTCGTAATGTTTTCTCTATGTATTTCTAATTTTATTTGTATACTTAATTTAAAAGACCTAAATCTATTTCCAATTCTCATTTCTCTGTTAAAACACTCCCCTTTCTAAGTTTATTTTTGTAATCATTCCAATTATCCTAGGTTTTATTTAAAGTAATATGTATTTTTTTTTCAATTATCACTAGGTTTTATTTATTTTTCTACTTTATTATTTTTATAATTTCGGTTTCAAGAAAAAAAAATTTAAAGTGGTATGTAATTTTTCAATGTAATATGATAATGGATATACAATTAAGTTCATCTTATTTGTTTTTTTTTTCTCTTTATATACTTTTGTCTATGCTAATAATTTGGATTTCATATTTTATTTACTTCCAATTTTAGCTTTTTCATTGCAAGATACCTATTATAATATAAAAAAAATATTAATTATAGTTCTAATATTTATTTCTAACTTTTCTTCTAAAATACAAGAATTCTCTGGATTCCTGGCTCAAACTTTCACTTACCCGCTTTAAACATCAATAGTTTCCTTAACGTTGTCATTATTTGAAAAAATTATCCAAAATCATTAATGATGACCATTTCTTTTATGTATATTCCATCCCTAAATGTGGTCTTTTCATTTTCACTCTTCTACTCTCATTTCTTACATGTTGGCATTATTGGTTTTTTTGTTCTCATTTACTAAATTCATTTTCCAATTACTATTTTCTATATTGCGGTATTAATCGTCAATTCCTCCTCTCAAATATAATTTACTATAAAAAAATTAAATATTGATTGATTGGTTATCAAATTCCAGCTCAAGATTAGGTATGATGTTCTTCCATTATTTAAGTTCTATTGCTTTATACATTTTGTTTCTTCAGTGAAATTTATATTTTTCATATTAATCTAATTGATTCTCTGCCTAACTTCAGGTATGCTCTTCCTTTGGTTATGTTTCATTGTATTACGCTTTTTGGTTCATCACCAAAATTCATGTCTCGATCGTGATCTAATGACTTTTCACTCTAAATAGATAGATGTCATTCTCCTTCGTTCCTATTTTTGGACATCGGCTTTGTTTCCAGGTATTCACTACTTTTAAATTTATGGATCTTCGCTATGTAGGTTGCTCTAAATATAATTAATGATTTCAACGACTTTGAAAATTTTATGATGTTTGTTTATCTATAGATCGCTCTAATGGTTGACTTAACATCTATTTTATAAACTATTTTAAAGCATATGTTTCATTGTTTCTTTTGGATTTCTGTTTGAAATTATAATGCTCCATTTGTGTTTTTTGTGTTCCAATTATCCAAGTACACAAAAATAACGATTGATTTTGGGAGAATTTATTTAGCGGTGAAAATGTTGTACAAAAATAATTTTTGGTTTTATGTTACGATTTATATTTTAATTCGAATTTTCAGAATTTATTATATATAAATCGAATATGGTCTCCGTAATCATATCTCATCTCATTCATTTTCACCCTAAAACTAAATTCTCTTAATTTTTATCTTATAGTTTTCATTTACCATTTTCGAACATGTATTTAATGGTTTCATTAAATTTTCCTTAAATGCAAAAGTTGCCGAATATTATTAACAAGGACCATTTCCTTTCTTTAATTTTCCATCCCTATATGACTTAATGTCATCCACTTTTTTTTTCTTATTTTCATGTTTTAGATTTTTTTTTTGAGAAAAATTTATCTTGCATTTTGTTATGTTTGTTTGTTGTTTTCATTTTCGTTTACCAAACTGCATTTTTAGTCAATACTACAGTATCAGCTTTCAATGTCTTCCCTCAAATCTACTTCATTATACGAAAAATTAAATATGATTTGAATATTTGTCGACGTCCTACTCGATTATAGATATGTAATATTCAAATCATTTTAGGCATGGGTTGAAATATTACATCGTGCTTTTTGTTTTTTTACCAAAAATTATATATTTCTATCTTAATCTAATTCACTTTCTACCTTAAAATAGAGATATGTCATCCTTCCTCATTCCTATTTTCGGGTTTTAACTTTGTTTTCCAATTTTTGTTTCTTTCTAAGTTTATAAATTTTCATTTTGTTTTATGTACAACTAACCACTTTCACGATTTTTGATGACCTGTATGTTGTTCCAATGGTTTATGCCTTAAGATTTGCTTTACAGACTATTTTTAGGCCTTTGTTTTTCATTTTCACCTCAAAAACTAAACTATCCTAATTTTTAACTTATAATTTTCATTTACCTCTTTCGAACATGTATACAATAGTTACCTTAGCATTGTCCTTACATACAAAAATTGCTCAATATTGTTAATAATGACCGTTTCCATTCATAAATTTTCTATCTTCATAAATTCCCAACTTAAATTTTCCCTCTTATGTTCTCTTATAGTCAATGCTTTAGATTTCATCTTAAGCTAAATTTTTGTTGCAATCTATTAAGATTGTTTGTTTATTTCATTTTCATTTGTAAAATTCCATTTTCAATTAATGTTTTCAATATTATAAGATAAATTTTCAGTACCTTTCTTCATATCTACTTTATTATATAGAAAATAAATATAGGTTGAATATATGTCGATTTCTTGCTCAATTTTAGGTATGTATTTCCTTTAGTTATGTTCTGTTATTTTACCCTTTTTGTATCTTCACCAATCATATTTCAATTTAAGCTAATCCGTTTTATACCTTAAATAGATAAATGTCATCCTTCTTTATTCCTTTTATGGGTTATAACTTTGTTTTAAAGTTTTTATTACTTTCTAATTTTACAAATCATCATTTTATTCTACGTCAAACTGGATGAATATGCATATGGGCTTTAAAATCATATGCATGTGCATCTTAATGCACATAAAATACTATTTTGCTATTTGTTTGTTTGTAAGCTGATTAATAAATTATATTTGCAAAAAAAAAAAAAAACTAGCACTCTAATTTTTTAGAAGTACACAAAGTCTAGACATTGTAATGAACTAGTAAAAAATTTGTCGTATTTATTGTGGACATTCCTCCTTGAGAATAGGTCCATTATGATTTTAAGATCTACTACCTTTGAATTTTTAATGATACGAAGTTGTGAAATGACAACATAAATTTTTAGTTCTACATGATGATTGGTTTGTTATTAGGATATTTAAAATTTCCAATTATTATTTATAATGACTTTTTCCATTTACCTAATGGTATGTTAGAAATTTCTTAATTCAATGTAACTCTATTAAGTATTGAAATTGATATGCTATTAGAATTTTAAATTCAATGTTATGATTTTATTTTTTATAAATTATGACGGTTTTAAGCTACTAACTTGGTTGATTGTATGGTTAAGTGGTGTATAAGTAGCAAACAATTAGTAAATTTGCTTTATATTTATAACAATGTTTGTACTTAGACATATTATAGATTTGAAAGCTATTTACCGTATAATGTTGGATAAGAATTGGTTACTCATTTATATCCCAAAAAAAGTTCCAATAATTTCATACGTTTTTTGGATTATTCCACATGCGTATAGTACACGATTTTTTTTTTCTAATAAATTTAAAGTTATATCTCTCCTTTTTTCGAACTTTTTGTCCTTCGTAATTTGTGTTTTCTATTTTGCTCTATGCTTCATAGTTATTAAAAGAAGATTTTTTATGACATGGGTGCACAAGCCTAATAAATTGATCTATAACAAACAGAATGTGAAAGATTTCATGGTTTGAAAGGCAAATAGAAGCATGATACGAAATGGATCCTATTTTGTTGCAAAAGTCACGAAATATGGAAAAAGTGCCAATAGTGCGTAGACTAGAATGCAAATTTTCTGTTAGAATGGTTGAATTCGTAACATTATTGGTTAGAATTTTTTCTTCAAAGGGACAATGTTGCACGAATCCAAATTTTATTGGTTAGAATTTTTTTGTTGTATTTGATGTATAGTTTTTCTATACTTTTGATAGACTTGAAGTATGATTTAGATATATAATGTTTTTCTAATTATCGATCCAAATATTACGATTGTAACTTGGAATATTTCTATTATATATAAAATTGAATATGGTTCCAATAATTATCTCTCACCTCTATCATTTTCAACTTTAAAACTTAATACTTCTAATTTCCAACTTAGAATTTTTATTTGCATCTTTCAAATATTCAATGGTTTTCTTAACGTTGTTCTTATGTGCAATAGTTACCTAATATCATTAATAACATGGTATTCTTTTTTAAGTTTCTATCCTCAAATATATTGAATTTAATATCACCCTCTTTTGTTTTCTCTACTTCCATACGGTAGATTTCTTTTACAATGAAACTTATCTTGCAAAAATTATTAAGATTGTTTGTTGCTTTCATTTTCATTTTCATTTATCAAATTCTATTTTCTTTTATATTTTCCATAATAGAGTATCAATTTTTAATGTATTCCCTCAAATTTACTTTATGATATGAGAAATTCAGTATATGCATATTCTATATATTATAAAAGCTATAATTTTATCTTAATTTGTAATGATCAAGTATGGTTAAAAGTATTCTGAATGTATACACAAAATATTACAAACATTCATACTAGAAATGGATTAATGCCTTAGCACAAATTCATAGATAATGTCAAATTCAAACCTCAAAGAAAAGCAATGACCCATGTTTAGAGCTATGAATTTATTCATACTGTAAAAATGATGAAGGATGATTGCATGGGAAGGCAAAATGAAATTAAAATATGATTGCAAAAAGTGTTAAATTAAAATGAATTATATTTTAAAATTTGAGTTGCATATAAGATGTTTTTTATTTACCCAAGGAGAGGAGTTAAATTGTTTCCCTTATGCCAATATCATTGGAAATGTTGATGATATTTATCATATTTAATTGAAACTAAAGTTTTATCTTAGCTTTTTGTCATTTGTTTCATAATAAAACGAAATTACTTGGACAACTTTTGACATTTTGCTACATAACATTTCAACTTCTATTTAATATCTTCTTTCTATACAAATATTATCTCATATTTGTGTTGTTTACAGTACACCTCTCCATAATTAAAAAATCATTTTGATAATAATCTAATTCTTATACATATTTTTATAATATGGTTGATATTTCAGTGAAGTTGTGCTCTCATTACGATATTTAAAGGGCTCCAAACCATAACCTCTATAACCATTGTCTAAAACGGCAAACTCCTAACCATCAAACTAGAGGTCCTTGACTCTATTTCTAACAACTCAATGTATTAATTGTTGTTCTTTACACTGTTCCATCTTATTCTATTTTTTGTAATGAAATGTTATCAAAAATTAGCTTTATACATGTTGAATTCCATTTTATGGTGATATACAATATTGCATTAAACTACGTTAATTGTTATTTTGGTTTAGTTGTTTCATGTATGAATAATTAAATTAATGGAAGATGATTATTATCAAGTTCTAGAATTTTGGTTGTATATTCATATTCTACACATATTTTTTATGTCATATTACCCTATGTACGTTAACAAATATGATGTGCCAAATTTACTTTAACTTTTTATAATGCATTTAGTATCAAATATGTTGAAAGGTGGACATGTTCTAATCTTAGATGGTATATTTTTGAACAAAAATTTTAACAATAATTTGACTTAAGTGTTATTTTGTGGTTATGTATGAAAAATTTCTATCAACTAAACTATATGTCTACATATATGAGTGTGTGTTATAGAATAAATCTATATTGGATATATGTTTCTTACATTGGGAAACATAACATAGTAATGCATTTCTTAACATCTTAAAAATAATTAATGGCTAAAATTATCTTTTGTTATATGAAGTTATTGTGCTTCAAAAATATGTTATATGTTGTATGCTTTGAGATTACTTAAATGCATTTTCCAGCAAATATTTATCAATAGCGTTTAAAAAATGTAATTTATTTCAGAAGTATAAATTACATAAACATGCTTATTCATCGTTGAAACTTAAAAAACTAAGAAATATAAAAAAAAATTTATGAGGTGAACCCCGTGTGCGTAGCACGGGTTCACACTAATTATTCTCTATAATAAGTGAAACTTTTTATCAGCTCCACCAAATATATTAAGACTGCTCCAGCCCATTAAATCAACAAGAGATTTATTGTTGATCCAAGGGTCAAACCATAAACTGGCATTTTTACCATCCTTGAACTTTCTGGTAATTAATTTTTTTCCCCATATCTCTACATTTTATTCCATGTATGAGAATCTCTACATTTTATTCCATGTATGAGAATAATGATTCTCGATTGGCATAGTCCAAAAATTCTTATTTTTAACATATTTATTTTTTATCCATTTAGCTCAAATAGATTTACCCTTAATAAATTTCCAGAGTAGCTTGAGATTGCAGGCTTCATTGATGTCTATAAAATTCCTAAGGTCCAAACCACCATACTCTTTTGGTTTTGTAATAACACTCCAAGCAACCTTCTGATAAAATTTGCATATATCCTCTCATTTTTTTCGATGGTTTTGATAGGAATATTATGGGACTGCATCCAATACATAATTACAGTAGTAATAACAGTATGAGCGAGCTCAATTCTTCCTGCAATAGATAGAAATTTGTTGGACCAAGTATCTATTTTGCTTTGAATATTCTCTTGAAGCTTTGTGCAACCTTTATCTTTAATCTGATTAGCACATAGAGGTAGGGGTGTTAATCGGGCGGACCGGACCGGACAGAGGGGTGTTCGTGTCCTGTCCTATAAGACTTTCGGACGTACACGGACCGGACGAGGAGTTGGCTCGGACATTGTTCGTACGAGCCGGACAACGGACGGACAAGGTTCGGACAATAGAAAAACATCGAACATTTTCGAACGGACATATTTTCGTACACTTTTTCTTGTCCTAAATCATGTCCTAAATGAGAATCGTACGGACACGGACCGGACACTTTACCCTTTCGGACCGAGTCGTACATCGGACTGTCCTGTCCGTTTAACACCCCTACATAGAGGAAGCCCTAAATATTTAACTGGAAGATTGCCCTCTAGAAAATTAAGGAAACTTAAGATATTATCCTTATCATTGCAGAAATTTTTGAAGTATATTTTGCCCTTGCTTTCATTAATCTTTAGACCAACATATAGCTCCATATTTTTGAAAATATTTTTTATAGCATTTGCATTCTTCATATCTGGATTAAGAAAAATAAGAAAATCATCAGCATATAGCAAATGAGAAACACAAGGAGTAGTTCTATTTATAGGCTTTATGTTTTTAGAAATAATCTCCAAATTTATTTGATAAGATAAATATTCCATCGTCAGAGTAAGTAAATATGAGGATAAGGGATCCCCTTGCCTTATGCCTCTATTACTCTTTATGAAACCACTGGGAGAACCATTAATGAGAATAGAAAAAGTGACACTAGAGATGCATTAATTTTTTAACCAGAGCACAAAACTTGATATCAAATCCAAATTGTTTCATAAGATGTATAATAAATTTTCTATTGATTTTGTCAAATGCTTTATGTAGATCAATTTTTATACACATTTTGTTTCTTTCCCCTTGATTAAAACTTCTAAGCATTTCATGAGCAAGCAGTGTGTTTTCACTTTGAGTCTCACAAGCATAAAGGCATTTTGATTTTTAGAAATGGTATATTGCAAAATAACTTAATTCTATTGTTTAAAATATTAGCTATAATTTTATAAGTAAAATTACAGCAAGCAATAGGTCTATAATCACTCAAATAGTTTGGCACTTTTATTTTAGGGATTAGAGTAATAAAACTATGGTTCATATTTTTCAAAAATATTCCAGAAAGAAAAATGCATTCACAACATCATATATCATATACTTAATATCTACATTTTGAATTTTTTTGCCCCAAAGCCGTCTGGGCCTAGACTTTTATCATTGTTAACATTGAAAATAATATTTTTAATGTCCTGCATTAATATAGGAGCAAAACGAATTTCAAAATTTCTATCATGTAACATAAATTTTGGGCAAATTCTAAGAAAATTAACATGGCTATCCTCAAAGTTGTACAGATCAGTAAAGTAATATATGGCTTACTTTTTGAGCTGAGCCATATCATTCACTATTTCACCTTTATTATTTATAATTTTTCCAATTTCATTCCTATGCTTCATACTAGACATTTTGCATATAAAAATTTGCTACAAGTGTCATCCTTTGATAGCCAGTGAACCTTAGATTTTTGTCTAAGATTAACTATTTCTATATGAAGCTCATCATTAAGATTTTTCTGCATATAAATTTTTTTGTTAATAGTATCCCTGTCATAATTATCAAAATCTGTGTCATTTTGAAGTTTTTCACACTCCATTCTAGTGGTAGAGATACCATTAAATTTCTTTCTATTATTCCACTTCTTTAAGGTATATTTGGCACTAGAGAGTACATGCTTTAGCTTATATTGAGCAGTGCCATAAACAAATTATTATTAAAACAGCTTTGAACAACAGATTTATAATCATTGTCTAAAGACCAACCATTTTTGTATATAACAAGAAAATTAGTTTTATCATTAGGCTTAAGATCAAAAACACTTAGATAGGAGCGTGATCACTAGTAGCTTGAGGAAGTGTATGACATGAAAAATTAGGGAAAAGATCAATGAAAGTATGATTTAATAACACTCTATCAAGGTTACGATGAATGTTTCTAAATTCACCTTATTTCCCAGTAAACTTGTTACCTTTCAACACAGGCTCAACCAAACCAGTTTTATATATAAAATTAGAAAAATTCTCTAGTTTTTGTAGAGGAATATGATTACCACCTCTCTTTTCAGAGGCACGGATAATAGAATTAAAATCCCCTAAAATTATGGATATTTGATAGTATTATTAAATTGTTCAAGATGATTCCAGAGAACGAATCTATCTTTCTCGATATTATAAGAATATACAAAATTAATATATAATCAATGCCCCTTTCTTATTAAAAAAACAGTGTATGTATTGGGGATTAATAAAATGCTTTGATAAGTCCCAGACAGAAGTATCCCAGATGACCGTGATCCTACCTTTATTATCAGTTGTGTTATTATCAATAATACCCCAATTAGACATGTATCTCATATGAAATTCACTAATACTATAATTCCTTATCTTATGTTCTAATAAACCAACAATGCTTGGTTTGTTAGAAGCAATTAGATTAGAAAAAACTAATTTTCCTTCAGCGGAAATAACCCCTTACATTCCATGCAATAGTATTCATTGTAACCATATATATAAAGATATATATATATATATATATATATATATATATATATAAAGGATATTATAAAGTTTATTGCTCTTGTCCTGAAGCTTCATGACTATCCACTTCTTCCATAGACTTTGTATCATCAGCATCATTTTATACTTCTTTGTTGTCTGAAATTTAAATCCCCTTCCTTTTGCATTGTTTTATGTTAATTTTAAGATGATCTTGCCAGTCTGGGTTTTAAACTATACATTTTTCTTTAAAGGATTTTCTTGAAGAGCTTTTCTCTACTTTATTCCTAATAATTTCCTGCATACTTCTCTGTTTTTCTTTCTTTTTCTTTTTAGTTGCTTACAGGAGATGAGGTAGAAGAATAAATGTGCGCTCATCTTCAATGATCTTTTCCTTTTTGTTGTTAGATACCTGGTTCAGCCCAATATTTTCAAGACACGCAAATTTCAGATTCAAAGTATTATTCAGCAATATATTGTCTGCAATAAAACATGAATAATCCTTCAGGAGGGTTGATTCTTGAACTATAAATTACTATCCCCTGAAATATTCTGTTTGACTAGTAATTCATTATTTTCTTTGCCATTTGACATCGAAGTCACTTCAGAAAATGATTTATGTTGTGTATTGTCATTGGCTATATCAACACTTTCGAATGTGTTGTTCTGATTTTGGGCATTCTCCATTATTGAATCCTCAAATCTATCATAAGTTTCTGAAAATACCTTGTTTTCAACATTCTTGATTTTTTCGAAAAATTCAATTTTTTCTGAAATCTTTTCGTGTTCTTTCAGACTGTCTTTCAGAGGAATATTAATCTTATCTTGCGTATGCTGCATATCTTCAACATTGTTATCTTCAACCGGTCTAGTATCCTCTTGAGGATTTGAATTCACTAAGTTTTCAGAACTTTGATTTGGCGGAACTTGTTTTTCAGAATTTTGATGTGCACTTGTTTTTCCGAACTTTGATTTGCATTATCTTCTTTTTGAGAAAGCATTTCCTTCCATTTGTTTTGTAGGATATTTTTCAGTGAGATGCCCGAAACAAACACATTTCAGACATCTTGGTGGAATTCCTTCATATAATATAGGCTGAATGATTGATTCCCCATCATGTAAAGTAATGTCGGCTTCATTCAGCAGATCTGAATCTGCTTTAATTTCAACTAGAACTTGCACATAACCGAGTCTTGTTTCTTTAGTTGTAGGCTTGTCTAATTTTCATGGAATAGCTATTAAACTTGCTATAGCACTGAAAATTTCTTTATCCTAGAGTTGAAGGTTCAATTCTGGTAATCGAATCCAAACGGATATAGTGGATATAACATCCCTATCAAGAATTATTCTTTTAGACCACTTCTTTAGAATGACAAGTTTTCCCCCAATAAAGAAAGGCCCACCGCCAATAACTTTTTCGCAATCGGATTATTTGAAAATCTGATAATAAAAAATCCATCATCTCTAGTAAAGATTTCGAAATAACATGTAGGACTCCATGTTTTCTCCACGAAATTTCTGAATTGGTGGTAATAGCATCTTGGCCCAACCACATACGCAACAATAGAATTACTCCACTTTGTAACAATTCTGTTATTAGCCTCTTCTTTCACTACAACTATTTTCTTCTCTCCAAGTTTTCATTGGAGAAATATACTCAAGATCGAAATTAGAAGAACTGCCACCATTTTTAACCAGATTTGCCCATATTGATGAAGGTCGATTGAACTTTTGATTAATAGAAATGCTTGGACCAGCATAATTAAATGGTTTGTTCCATAATGCATTTCTGATTTGGTTTTGAGATTTCTGATTTTTTCCATTTTAGGACTAATTTCTTTGATTTTGGCCAGGATCCATTTAAAAATTGTTGGTGAAATTGGCATGTCTATTGATTTTAGCAAAAAGGGGGTTTGTTTTCTTGGATATAACAGTTTAAAACCCTTTTGAATCAACATCAAGAGGTTTAATCTTAGGATTAAGAGAACTAGGAGGAGGACCAGGGTTAGAATCAGGGGGTTGAGAAGAAGAAGCGATAAGATTCTGATCTGAAAAAGAGGAAGCCATTAAAGTGGTTCTTGGAGCTCTTAAGATGACTCGGAATTTTTTATGAGTAATATATATATATATATATTTATATATATATATATATATATATATATATATATATGGACAAAGATATAATGACGGGTTGCAGTTATTCAAACTACCCATGTTCTCTTCACTCGAAATCGCTAGATCCTTCCCAATCCGCTACCGCAACCGGCTCGCGATCATCCTTCCAAACCTGCTTCCTACGCCGAGACTGTTACCGGTCAGGGAGAAATCGAAATCCCCTCTCCCTTACCATTTACTCAACCAACAGAGGGATACGTGCTGAACAAATTTACCATCAATCATTGGAAAGTTGGACCAACATAGTCGTTCTCCACCCAATCGAATTTCAGCTTTCTTACAATAAAATTAAGGAGTTTATTAATAGGGTGTGGAAACCACATGGCGAGTTTCGCATTCATATTGCTCCACAATATTGATTCACTGTTTAATTCAAGTTGGAGACTGACTGCCATGTAGTTTTACGCACTATAATTTATTCCTACTTGTTATTAGTTGAAAAATGGGTCCCAAACTACAATTTTGAGAAATTATTCTCTACTAAAGTTCAAATATGGATTAAGTTGCATGGACTTGATATGGAGATGTGGATGGTGAATGCTTTATCTATGATTTCGAATTTTGTTGGTAAGCCAATCATGTGCGATGAAAAGACTATTTCTAAATCTTACACACGATATGCTAGATTGTTGATTAGTATCACGGTTACCTCTGATTTGCCCACCACAATCTCCATTCTGCTTCATACAGGCGTTAAGAAAGGTGTACACATTGAATATGAATTTATTCCCTTTAAATACAAGAAATGCATGAAATTTGGTCATAAAGAATCTATTCACGGAATTCAGACCAAACCACAGTGGGTACCTCGTTCAAATGTAATTGCAGTTGCTTCTACTTCCAACTCCCAACCTAGTGATAACATCCAAACCGAAAGTTCAAATTCCTCCTACTTTACATCATCTATAGTGCCAGAAGTAGAGTGTTCACAATCTGAAGTACCAACATGGGATGATATTCAATTTCTAAACTCTACTTTTCCTTCCTCTCTGCTGCCAGATAAACTAGAAAACATAGCAGATGCTATTACTGAAGAACCACAAACCGATGATGCTGCAAATGTATCTTCCTTTGTTGACAAAAAATTAAACAACTTGAAGAATACACAGCCTTCGACCCAATCATTGGATGCTCCTCCTAAAAGAAGGCTAAGGAGCTCATCTAATGATAAATGACTTGCTTATCATGGAATGTTAGAGGAATGAATTCATCACAACATATTAGAGATGTGTTCAAACTTCTAACATCTTGTAAGCCTACAATTGTTGGCTTAGTAGAGAATATACTGAATGCTTCCAACCTTTCCTCCCTTTCTTCTAAACTTCCATCTAACTGGTCTTATTATGCTTCTAATTATACCTCTTTTTAGGTCGTATATTGATGTTGCAGACACTACCGTTTGGCACGAGATATATGCTCTAGTACATCACAACACCTCACTGTATTTATTTCAAATGCTAGTGGATTACATATGCACTTCACTGTTGTATATGCAAGTAATCGCTATCAAGAAAGATTGGCAAGATCTTACACAACAGTCACAATATATATTTCTGATTGCTAGATCAATGGGAGATTTTAATCATTGTTCTTCTCTAACTGATAAAAGGGGTGGTGTACTAATCCCTTTCTCTCAAGTCAGGACATTTCAACACTTTTTACAACAATCTTGGATAAAACACACCACCTCCATTAAGGTCACTCACAGAGGGAATGCCTTAACTTTGGTGGAGCATTATAGGTAAAAGATGCAGATAAATTACAAGACAGACAAATAAAGCAGCGAAAAACAAAGTCATTTTATAAACAACTTAATTCAGTCAAGCTTTTACAACAATTTCCTCAATCATACTTAAATGTAATACATAGAACTTCTGTCTTGATTTAAAAACTTCCAAGGATAAAAGAAGCATAAAAATAATGATATTCCCCGATAAAGCATGAACCAGCCATAGCAATGGAAGAGAGAGAGTCCAAAGCGATACACCAACTAATCTTCAAGCTTGGAAAGAGAAGAGGTCCAAGTTAGGCTGAGTTATTCCCTCCCTGACTAACTGGGGGGGGGGGGGAACAGAAGAAAAGAGGCGAAAAACAAACTAGGTCAGACATAAGTCTGTTAAGTCTAGCGATCTTTCAACATGCAAACAAGATAAAGGATCATGACATGAATAAACCGAAAATAGGACAATACCGTAAAAACAAGGTAACTAAAGACAAGTTCAAGGTGAACTGAATGTGCTTCTACTTTTTCTCCGCTTCGCTACTACTCTGTTAATCTGATTTCTATATTTATCTCTGCACCACCTAACTAGTGTCCAAACTAGTAATCTGTATAAAATGATAATCATGATCCCAACCCTCGTAATTGTGGTAGCCTTCAGGTATACATCTATTGTGAGGATTCCACCTCAATCAGCCTAATTGCCATGAACATGTTAGATGTACCCTTACTACACTCGATCAGCTCCCTACTTGTATTCATGTTCCATGTGTCTGTGTCAATCGGCCCTCTCTTGCGTGTAGATACCCTGTGCTAGTCCCACCATAAGGTGTATCAATCCTTATGATAGCAACCCGACACGATTCAAGATACACAGTGTATAACTACTGGTATCCAGTGCCTGCTTTTTCCCACTCCGGAGTACGTGCATGCCCGTAAATCGTCGGAACCTACACTGATGTACCCCATGCCGCTGCTTTGACTGCTTATAATCAGCCCAGTAATCGTGCCCCACCCTGCCTAGTTCAGGGTACCGTGATACATCCATGTGGGTTACTGCTGAAATGGGTCCCCGTTATTAGGATTTCCTATTGGTTAAGTTGGTGGGCCTATATTTAAAAATATTACCCACCAACCCGATATGTACTTAACCCTCCCATCGATTCAAGCATTTTTAATAAACGGTCAAGTTTTGTGGGCCTATATGTACTAATATTACCGACCTACACGGGATGTACTTAACCCTCCTATCGATTCAAGCATGTTTATTTAATAGTTAAATTTTGTGGGCCTATATTTACTAATATTACCCACCAACCCGATATGTACTTAACCCTTCCACCGATTCAAGCATGTTTATTTAATGGTTAAGTTTTTTGGGCCTATATTTACTAATATTACCTACCAACCTGATATGTACTTAACCCTTCCACTGATTCAAGCATGTTTATTTAATAGTTAAGTTTTGTGGACCTATATTTACTAATATTACCCACTAACCCGATATGTAATTAACCCTTCCACTGATTCAGGCATGTTTATTTAATGGTTAAGTTTTATAAGCCTATATTTACTAATATTACCCACCAATCCGATATGTACTTAACCCTCCCGCACATTATGCCAAATTAGTTAAGTGTTGTCCGCTCATGTTAACTTAACCCACCCATTCATCATGTCATGTTGGTTAAGCATTTCTTATTAACTTGAACCTCCTTACTTATCATGTTGGATCGGTTAAGTGTTTCCTATAAACTTAACCTCGGTCGTTCATCAAGTTATATTGGTCAAGTGTTTCTTGTTAACTTAACCCCACGTATTCATCTTGTTATATTGGTTAAGTGTCATCAGTTCAAGTTAACTTAACCCACCTACGTGTCATGTTACTTTGGTTAAGTGTTGCCTTCTTGTGTTAAATTGACCCTACTACAAATCAAGTTATATTGGTTAAATGTTGCCCTCTTATTTTAACTTAACATTTCCATAAATCAAGTTATATTGGTTAAGTGTTTCTAAATTTTATTAACCTCACCCACTTGTCTAATTAACATGTTATAACGGTTAAGTGTTCTGAATTTACTTAACCTCACCCACTTGTCTAATTAACATGTTATAATGCTTAAGTGTTCTAAATTTACTTAACCTCACCCACTTGTCTAATTAACATGTTATAACGGTTAAGTGTTCTAAATTTACTTAACCTCACCGACTTGTCTAATTAACATGTTATAACGGTTAAGTGTTCTAAATTTACTTAACCTCACCCATCAATTTAGTTAACATGTTGAATTGGTTAAGTGTTTCCTTGATTGACTTAACCCTACCAATCTTGACTTAGCTTTATTAAAGAACCAAACACTCACATTAGACAGGTATTGTCGTGGTCACTGGATGTGCCGGTCGGTTCCGTGCAATTTTACACCACAACTCAGTCTAACCTCGGGTCCTTTTTGGGCTCAATGCACTAATCACCCACATTAGACAGGTATTGTTGTGGTCACTGGATGTCTCGGTCGGTTTCGGGAAGTTTTACACCACAACTCAGTCTAAACTCGGGTTAGGCATATTCGTCTTTTCTAAATTTACATATTTCTTATTTATGATAAATTCCATATGTAAATTATTCCCAATTTAATTATGCCATAATTATCCTTTTAATTAAGCTCACAATTAATGGTATACTAAATATACCATTTCATGAACCAATCTATGCCATGTAATTTTTCATGTTTATCCTACATATTTATATGTAAATTATAAATCAATTATTGTCATGGCCCATTTTCCTTCTAAACCACGTTCAAAATTTAGGTATATAGATTATACCATTTTCATGCCACTTATCATGCTTATGTGTCAAACATGCCAATTACATATAATTTCATGTTTTCCTTAACGTTAACCCCATTGTACGTTCGCAAAATTACATAGAATGTTAGGATCAATATTTTAGCCTAACTTATAAAACAAAAAAGGGGAAAAGAGGAACTTTGCAACATCCCAACATCGTACAAAAGTATGGACCTAACTACACATATGTCACATGGATTTGGCATAGAGCAATATACTTTTAACTGTGAACTTGCAAATTTGATCTATGCAACATGAACCATAAGCATATGAATTTACATAAAACTATACAAGTTAAACTTGGCATGTAGTGGTGAACTTGCAAATTAGATCTATCATAAAGGCATATGGATCTAACATATAAAGTTGTAGATCTAAACATATAAGGTCGTAGATCTAAACATGTATGCATAATGACTATAAACAATTAGGCATAAACTACATGACTTAGCCTAAAACTTGTATGTATCATAATATCACCAAACTTACATATGATAGTTTCATTCCTAAATTCTTATACAACGTCATAGGTTTACTCACCAATTTCCACATAACATGATAGGTTCGATAGACCACAATAGTTCATAGGTAAATATGATAGAATAGACATGAATAAACATGAATCAGCATCACATACAACTTGATACAATTCTATTTTACAATTCATTACAAATCATGTCTTTAATTTATTCACATCTGAAAGATAACTACACTTACAATCAAAAGGAAAAACTTGATTTCAGGGATCTGTATTCTGAAATTGAATTGCTCGCCTTTGATGTAGATCGTTGAATTCTCTTAGTTGAATTAGATTAGATTTAATTTGATTTTTGTTTTAGTGGCGGCTAAGTTTAGATGAGAGTGAATAATAGAATTAGATTTTAGGTTTAGGGTCCTTAAATAGTTGTAGAGAGTGTTTTAGGACCGTTAGATTAACCCTGAACCATGAGAACCAATCAGATGTCACATCTGCCTTAGAGCGAATCGGCCCACGGGTTGACAGCCAAAGACCTTGAATCAACCCCTAGTCGACCCAGCGCGGCTCGGGTCGACCTCAAAAATGGGCCGGTTCGGTTATTCCCCCTCCCGATTCGCTGTTTTGAACTTTTTGCATATTTTTTTTTATATATATCTATATATATATATATATATTTCTCATATGCATACAAACTTCAAGGCTTAATAACTTCTTCATAAGGTATCCGTTTTATGCAAACCAAATGTCTATGTTGACCAAAATTTTAAGACGAACGTAATAGCGCAACCCATTTCACTTTATTCTTCTTCTAAAAATTAAATGTTCTTGAATTTTTTAATTTTAATATTCTCAAAAAATTTGGGGTGTTACATTCTCCACTCGTTAAAGGATTTCATCCCCGAAATCTTCAAGTTAAGAAGATTGCATCCTAACATCCAATCATCCATCTACTCATCCATCATCCACAAGCATCCATTTTCCTTAAAAGACTTCTATTGCCATATGAACATATGCAGATTGTGTGTATATGTCTCTTATCTAGTGCAAAATCAGGCGGTCTACTGATCCAGTTAACCTCCTTAATGCGAATCATGAGTGTCATGCGTCCAATATGTATGCAAATATCTCTAATCATGTAAATACTATGTGTGTGCATATTCACTCATCCATATGCAACATCCATATGATAACACATCAAGTTTCAATCCATATACAAATACATTTATATGCATATGCAATATGAAAGCGACTGAGCCGATCTAGTGCCTAATGTGTGTATATGCATCCACGAGCAACTACTAACAAACACTTGCAACCTCTTGCAACCTTCAATCATAACATGTCTCAAACACATGTTTTCATCCATTGGCTTCTACCTAAGGATCGAGGATAGGACCGAGAGGATATACTTAAAAGATAAAGACTAGCATACAAATAAATATTACAGAAAAAGGAGGAATCAAGGATATACCCTCAAAAAGGGTATGATGCGCATATCTAGTCTTCAGTCTTCTAAGTCGCATCTTCTTTGAGCTTCGCTCCACTGTACCTTAACTAATTTAACTTCACGATTGTGAAGCTTCTTGACCTCCATTTCCGAAACCCACCAGTAAAGATAGGACCTCGATCATTTACTATGCTAGAGGGTATCCAATTTTGTCGAACTATCTTTCCAAGATAAACAGAAGTTAACCATGATACCAAGTGTATATAGTAAGATGATTAAAGGTCTCTCTTCTACTTAGCTTATCCTTCATGTCACAAATCTGAGGGTCGATATGTCTCACGCAAACCATCCTAGTCGAACTTGGCATCCCTCAAGTACAAGCCCCAAAGGCCTAAACCAATATCAGACAAGCACCCAAGGAATACCTCCTCCGAATTTGGACAATTTATGTGAGATGATACTAGTAAAACAACCAAAAAATTGAGCGCTTAACCGACTCTGGCTATCCTCTCCAATCCTGCTGCAAAACTATCGTTGATCGCATAACTGGATTTGCATTGTCAACTAGATATATGCAGAAGTCTATCTCGAGTTTTTAGGGGAAAAACTCCCAACCTTAATCAAAAAACATCTGCTTACTCATGGACTACTCTAACGGATTGAAAATCATTGATAAATACATAAAGTGATTCTAGGTAGCTAAGACAAACCGATCCCTTAGGATCGCACGAAATTTCGAGGGTATTCCCGAGGCAAGTCGAAAGTCTAACTACCCTCCTTTCATAATTACTAGCTAATGAATCCATGCCTAGAATCAACCCATAGCCCATGAACCCAAAAACATAAGCATTACACTTTGACTCAGTACTTAATACAACTATTCTCAAATCCTTAGAAATCAAAGATAAATGAGCCGAACCACCGATTAGATTTGAGAAAATAATGGGATCCTCTACCATACAAGCTCTATGGTGCAGAGACTCAACTGTAGAAACAGATATAAACAAATGCGAAGCGCAAAAATCAAAAAGAGTACTAGCAGGATGATCAAGAAGAAAAACTAAACTTTTCGACAGAAACCTTACTACCTCTCTCTTAGGTATGTTGGTGGTGAGAGCATGCACTTGCCTTCTGGAAAATCCTGTCTTTTGTTCTTGCCCTTGCCCTTAATTATACGACCCGTTATATCAAAATAAAGATACTTCCTCTTGTTTTAGGTTTTACTATTCTTTCCTCCCCTCCTTTGTGAACCAAGTCCATATCCATGAGTTCTTCATCCTCGTGTTGTGCTCCTTAGCCAAACTCCTTCATTCTCATCTTTGCCATCCTTGTGTAACTTGTTGACAGGTCTCTCGAAAGCCGCCACCATCGCACGGAATCCTTCAAAGCTCAAAAGAAAATTAGCCACAAGTGAAACTACTACGGCTATAGATGGAAGTTGGGCACTTGTTTGCCCTTTGACAAGTGTCGTAGTCTCGTCGAGCCTACGGAACCATGCCGTGATGAGGTTACCTCGCAGAAAGCTAGGAGCCCTGGAGACTCAGGAAAGGAAACAAGGATTCAAAAAGAGATCAAAAGATAGTGCATATGGCTTTGGGGAATACGCCTTTAAAACAAAACTTTTCTTTTGAAAATGCTTCTTTTAGAACCGTTTTGAAAATAATTTTTCAAATCTTTTATCTGATCTGGTAACCTTCAGCTCTGATACCAAGTGAAACACCCCACCTCCGTTAAGGTCACTCACAGAGGGAATGCCTTAACTTCAGTGGAGCATTATAGGTAAAAGATGCAGATAAATTGCAAGACAAACAAATAAAGCAGCGGAAAATAAAGTCATTTTATAAACAACTTAATTCAGCCAAGCTTTTACAACAATTTCCTTAATCATACTTAAATGTAATACATAGAACTTCTGTCTTGATTTAAATACTTCCAAGAACAAAAGAAGCATAAAAACAATGATATTCCCTGATAAAGCATGAACCAGCCATAGAAGTGGAAGAGAGAGAGAGAGTCCAAAGCGATACACCAACTAATCTTCAAGCTTGGAAAGAGAAGAAATCCAAGTTAGGCTGAGCTATTCCCTCCCTGACTACCTGGCGGGGAAACAGAAGAAAAGAGGCGAAAAACAAATTAGGTCAGACATAAGTCTGGTAAGTCCAGTGATCTTTCAGCATGCAAACAAGATAAAGGATCATGACATGAATAAACTGAAAATAGGGCAATACCATAAAAACAAGGTAACTAAAGACAAGATAAGTGCAAGGTGAACTGAATGCGCTTCTACTTTTTCTCTGCTTCGCTACTACTCTGTTAATCTGATTTCTATATTTATCTCTGCACCACCTAACTAGTGTCCCAACTATTAATCTGTACAAAACGATAATTGTGATCCCAACCCCCGTAATTGTGGTAGCCTTCAGGTGTACATCTATCGTGAGAATTCCACCTTAATCAGCCTAATTGCCATGAACATGTTAGATGTACCCTTACTACCCTATCGATCGGCTCCCTACTTGTATTCATGTTCCACGTGTCTATGTCACTCGACCCTCTCTTCCATGTAGATACCCTGTGCTGGTCCCACCATAAGGTGTATCAATCTTTATGATAGCAACCCGACACGATTCAAGATGCACAGTGTATAAGTACTGGTACCCAGTGCCTGCTTTTTCCCACTCCGGAGTACATGCATGCCCGTGAACCGTCGGAACCTACACTGACGTACCCCCTGTCGCTGCTTTGATCGCTTATAATCAGCCCGGTAATCGTGCCCCACCCTGCCTAGTTCAGGGTACCGTGATACATCCATGTGGGTTACTGCTGGAATGGGTCCCGGTTACTAGGGTTTCCTATTGGTTAAGTTTGTGGGCCTATATTTACTAATATTACCCACCAACCCGATATGTACTTAACCCTCCCATCGATTCAAGCATTTTTAATAAACGTTTAAGTTTGTGGGCCTATATGTACTAATATTACCCACCTACACGAGATGTACTTAACCCTCCCATCGATTCAAGCATGTTTATTTAATAGTTAAGTTTTGTGGGCCTATATTTACTAATATTACCCACCAACCCAATATGTACTTAACCCTTCCACTGATTCAAGCATGTTTATTTAATGGTTAAGTTTTGTGGGCCTATATTTACTAATATTACCCACCAACCCGATATGTACTTAACCCTTCCACTGATTCAAGCATGTTTATTTAATAGTTAAGTTTTGTGAGCCTATATTTACTAATATTACCCACCAACCCGATATGTACTTAACCCTTCCACTGATTCAAGTATGTTTATTAAGTGGTTAAGTTTTGTGGTCCTATATTTACTAATATTACCCACCAACCCGATATGTACTTAACCGTCCCCCACATTACGCCATATTAGTTAAGTGTTGTCCGCTCATGTTAACTTAATCCACTCATTCATCATGTAATGTTGGTTAAGCATTTCTTATTAATTTGACCCCCCTTACTTATCATGTTGGATCGGTTAAGTGTTTCCTATTAACTTAACCCCGTTCGTTCATCAAGTTATATTGATCAAGTGTTTCTTGTTAACTTAACCCACGTATTCATCTTGTTATATTGGTTAAGTGTCATCAATCAATTCAAGTTAACTTAACCCACCTAGTGTCATGTTACTTTGGTTAAGTGTTGCCTTCTTGTGTTCACTTAACCCTACTACAAATCAAGTTATATTGGATAAGTGTTGCCCTCTTATTTTAACTTACCATTTCCGTAAACCAAGTTATATTGGTTAAGTGTTTTTAAATTTACTTAACCTCACCCACTTGTTTAATTAACATGTTATAACGGTTAAGTGTTCTAAATTTACTTAACCTCCACTACACCATAAACATCATTTCGCAACGGCTTTGAGCCGTTGCAAATGAATTTTGCAACGGCTTTATGCCGTTGCGAAAAAGGGCATTGCAAAAATTTTGCAACGGACTTAAGCCGTTGCGAAAGTAAATTTTGAACCAGACATAAGCCGTTGCGAAATATTAATTTGCAACGGCTTAAGTCCTTTGCAAAGGTAGGTTTCGCAACGGTTTTAAGCCGTTGCTATATGGAAAATTTTCAAAAAAAAAAAAAAACTAGTTTCTGTGTGTTTTCCTGCAATTCATATTCAATACAAATCTTTGCATATTTGATATAAAATCACAACAGTTCATGTTCAATACAATGGTCAACAAACGATATTTTCAATATAAACAAACTTTAAAGTTATAATTTTATCGTGCATTACAAAGTCCAATATCAGTAACCAAAATAATATTATAATATTACAATACATTTTAATTTCATTAAAACAACTTTATAGCACACGAGGCATATAGTCGTAAGACTACACACATACAACAGCTACCTTCGAGTACAAATGAAACATGTATTAGGAAATTCTCAACGCTTCCACTACCAACTTTTTGGTTGTTTAGCAAATGGTTAACTATATCCTTATCCTTCTTTTTTCTCTACTTATGCTATTCCCTTCTTTGTCAGCATTCTGATTTCTTCTCGTTCAATATACCCTGCAATAATAGATTGTACTGTAATGAAACATTGAAATGTCAATCACAACTAAAAAAGATTGGTTAAACTTATACACTGGTATTAGTGTCTAAGAAAATAAACTCATCTTTTGCCAGTTGTTCTCTTTACTGTTTATTTTCTTAAACCTGTAATGCATTGACTCATTTTTTTTTTGGTTCTTGAACTGTATGTCACTGGTATTGGTGTCTAAGAAAATAAACTCATCTTTTGCTAGTTGTTCTCTTTACTGTTTATTTTCTTAAACCTGTGTAAATGCGTTAACTCTTTTTTTTTTGGTTCTTGAACTGTATGTCACTGAGGTTGTGAATTGCATGCACCCGCATGCATACACCAAATTACAACACATACACCAAATTTATCAATTTTTTCATTGCAAAAAAATTTGGGTTCCGGCTATTCGCATCCCATTTTTTGCTCTTCACCCCCCGACTAAAATATCTAAATTTTATTTCCAAATTTACCCTTTAACAGCTGATTAAATATCTTGTCTAATATTGTAAAATGATTAAAAAATGATAATACCAACTATATATGGGTGTTCGATGCTAAATTGCAAACTATAATTAAATTCATAATCAGCATTGTACATGATTTTTATAAAAAAAAGTAAAGATAGAAATTACAAATAATGATTAAAAAATTATTAAAAATATAAAAACTGTACTATCAACGATGTGTGTATCATTATGCATTTTGAGTATGTTAGCAGTATACTGAAATTGCAAAGATCTAAACAATAAATCAATAAACCATTAGTATATATGGTATTGTTCAAATAAATCGACGCTCAAATAAGGGCATTTTTGGATTAAATGCAGCAAATAATGGGGTTCATATTTTATTTTCTAGTTAGTGGGGGGTGAAGAGAAAATAACGGGGTGTTAATAGACGCACCCAAAATTTGAAGGAACACCACAGTGTGCTACAATTTGATACAAAGAATTAAAGATCACATACCATCAAATACTAAGCATGGATTTGCAACCTTGTACTCCTCAGCTTATAAAATGCATCAATTGCCTTGTCTACCAGAGCATGATAGTAAATGGATGCAACAACATTAACAAAAACATTGTCCTGTGTCGGCATATAAAAAAATTAAAAATTATTTAGTTAGGACCCCAAAATAAAAAATTAATATAAAATTCATTAGGATCAGATAAAAAAATTGAAACCTTAGTTTTAGTCTTGCATTTGACATCTAGTTGTTGCACGCGAAGGGAAAGATAACCAGCAACTCTTTTGCAAAGAAACCAAGGCATGTTCTCTTGCGTAGGATGAAAACAAGTATAAGATCCACTGTACAAACAACCACCACAAATAACAAAATTTCAGAAGGTCATAAACACCAAAATTATTTCTTATGTTATCTAATTAACAGCAAAAAGAATAACTAATTTGGATCCTTTCATCCTAAATTACAGCATTATTAGTAAGTTCTGCAGTCTTGGTTTAACATATATTTCTTTTCTCTATCAAATAAACAACCAATAGATTTCAATCATTTTTTCTGCATTAATGACCTTTTTATGAACAACAATCACGTAATGCACATGAAGTAGGACTAAGGATATACAAAAGGTTATCTTAACAACAGATGAAATAATGCACTAGGACAAGGCTAGGCAGAGAACCGAACATGGAAACAACACTAAATGGCAATTACACAAGGTATGGAATTAAAAAGTTAACGCATACAAGGCCCAGGTGCAAGAGTGCAGCGAGGCGGAAGTGTATAAACACAGGGCTGAAGCGCTGCGAGGAGACAACCAAAATTGGACTAGACTACAATGTAAAAAATAAGTGATAGCTTATCACAACCAGGCTAGAATTTAGCTATATACAAAGTGATAGGGTAAAGAAAAACAAGAATATGTGCATTCAAAATTTATAGATATGAATATGTGTTTAATAAAAAGCTATATACAAAGTCAAGCATGCATAAAATGCACATGAAGCACATGCATATGTGCAGCTACCACAAAATGAAACCCATTTACAAAAGAAATTGTATGCTACAGGCAACCCTAAGCCTATGCTTTTACATGTGAAATTAGCCTGTCAACAAGCTACAAGATTTAGCATGTGCAAGCATTTCATTAAGTTTCATAGACTGCATCTCTTTGAAAACCATGCATACGTTGCAATACAAAATTATATCAGGCCAAAAAAAACACGCACAAGCATTTAATGTTTCATAAAGAGATATAAAATGAGAATGTGGTACAGGCAAGTAAGCTAATATATTTTTACTTGCTTATGTTTACAAAATGATGTCAACTTAAGGCTACTAAAACACATTGAACATGCTTTCCCAGACTGATACAACCAGCAGAAATTCAAAGCAAGATTGTTTTATAGTAAACATGTGTAGGTAGCAAGGATTCAAATCAAACAAGAAATAAAGTGCAATAGACATTTTGGGTGCAACAATTCAAAGCAAAATAAAAAGGACAGGCGTATTAAATGAAAGCAAGAATGCTTTCTCAAATTCATAAATGCTTGCTCATATTTTAACATGGCAGAGGCATGTTAGAAGTGAACTGGCATAAGCAAATAAATCAAGGCAACATGGAAGTGAATTGACAAAAACGTATAAATCAAGGCAACATGCTTTGGTGTATGACTTTTATCAGAAACAAAAGACACTAAAAAGCACGTGTAGCTTGCAATAGTCAAACCAACATTGAAATTTTAAATGGCAGGGCATGACCAGCATTATGTACAAATTCAAGGCAAAGGTGATATAAAATGAAAAACAAATTAAGGCAAAGTGTCCATGTTTCCAAAATATGTACACCTTGAATGTGTAGTATGTATATTTGAAGTTCCTCATAATTATTTTAAAGTTAAATATATAATCATATAGACTAATACATATATAAATAAAACTTCAATATGTATAAAATTGTGCATATAGGAAACTGGAACAGACCTGAAGCACATACTAGCCCAATACTTCTATACCAAAAACTTGGTGTACACAAAATTGTATACGTCCGAGATTGTCTATTTTGAAACTTATATTTCATACCTTGAGCAGTCATATGGACAGCCGCATTTTTCTTATTTTTATCAGCATTTGCATGGCTGTTGGTCAAAACTTTAGAGAGTCCCTTGGCTGGCAATACATATTGCAAATTGAAGCATAGTGGACATAAATATTAACATGTACTAACTGGGTACTGTTTTTTTCCACCACATTAAAAGAAAATTAATTAGCTTAATTTCACATTATAAGTAGGTATATTTTGAAAATGCAAGGCGTGCAGATAAGTGTGTAGATATTTCAGTAACTTAGCTAATTTCAGCATATGTAATTACGTAATAAATATGAATCTATAGATTAGCCAAAAATCAAGACATGTATTATGATATAACATGGGAAAAGCTTTGGCATTTAGTTACTGCAGCATTAAAATGGCTAATAAGAACTTACACAATCTCAAGGTTTGTCAAGTTGCCAATGCTCAGAGACAATGTACCTGATAAATTTTGACTAGGAATCGCTCTGCATAAGCATCATTTTTGCAAAATATCAACATATTATTTCCAAAAATGAAACCCAAAAAAAGATAAATAATGAGAACGTACATTTTTGTAACTAAATTTTCAGGCGAACAACTGATCATAGTCCAACTGCATGGATCAACTGAATCATGATCCCAATTACTAAGAACACCATGTGGACCTTTAAGTTTGCTTTAATACCTATTAAAGCTTGAACTAAAAAAAAAAGCTCAATTGAAATGAGAGAAAAAAATACCACTGATTTTTCAAAGACAACCGAAAGTAATAAAAATATTAACCAAACCCATGATAGAAATCTTTAAAATACCTCCAAAGTTGACTCCTTTCGGCGATAGAAGAGCATTCGATGAAGAAAACGACACCAAAACTACAGAAAGAAGTAAACTTTTCATTGTATATAACATAAATGAATGCTGGGAAATTCGATTCATTTATGATTAAATTTATCCCCAAGTCACATGGTACAATATAAGAGTTATATCTTATTGTTTACTTTAAACTTTAACAGGAAACATAAGCAAATAAAATATCGTGCTCGTGCTCACCTAGGAAAAAGACAATCTAATGTAAGACAATTTAATGCAATAAAAAAGTAGAGGAGAAAATTAGGCATTCTAAAACAAGAACCACTTAAGGTGACAGACATCTATGATTTTTTTTCCTTTGCCACCTTAGAAAATATTGAACTTTCTTTGGCCATGATGAATTTACATGCTTTTACTAACCATGAGTACTTCAGAATTAAGTTTTCACATAAGATATGGTTTAACAGGTTATATTAATGTGAATCTAAGAATAAGTAGATAAGAGCATATATAATATTTGAAAAGGTACGTTGCTTGTAGTGGAAAAGGCAGCTCACCTAGCACCAATTGAAACCTTCCATAGCAACCTATAATCAACATTCCTAATTATGCTCGGAGTTTGTCAATAATAACACAAGAAAATAATCAAATCCAACGTCAACAATGAGACCGGCTTGTGCCTCCTTAAACTAGTCTACGATTGTGCAATTGGGATTCCTAAACTCAACTACTAATCACAGAAAAAATATTAAAAATGATTCTTAACGAGTACGTACCAAAATCGAATCCAATTGCACACCTTGAGTCGATCGACTGCAGATTTCGAGAGTAGGCGATAAGCTTATTTCAGAAACGATTGCGATTAGGGTCTTCAAACTAAATCGACACTGGATCTGAAAACTGGATCGAAATTAGATCTTAGATCTGGAAATTGGATTGAAAATTTTAAAGACTAGGGTTAAAGCTTTTTTTACAGCCGCATGTTTTGTGAAGAAGGATAGACGTAGTAGTTCAAGAACGGGGGATGTATAGAATTTGTACTACATTCAGAATGGTTTGAGGCCGTTGCGGAAAGTAGAACGCGATGAACATACATTTAGAGAGCTTTGCAACGGCTCTAAGCCATTACAAATTAGCAACGGCCCTAAGCCGTTGCAAATTACCACATTGGAGGGTTGCGAAATTGCTGATATGGTGTAGTGCTCACTCACTTGTCTAATTAACATGTTATAACGGTTAAGTGTTCTAAATTTACCTAACCTCACCCACTTGTCTAATTAACATGTTATAACGGTTAAGTGTTCTAAATTTACTTAACCTCACCCACTTGTCTAATTAACATGTTATAACGGTTAGGTGTTCTAAATTTACTTAACCTCATCCACTTGTCTAATTAACATGTTATAACGGTTAAGTGTTCTAAATTTACTTAACCTCACCCATCAATTTAGTTAACATGTTGAATTGGTTAAGTGTTTCCTTAATTGACTTAACCCTACCAATCTTGACTTAGCTTTACTAAAGCGCCAACCACTCACATTAGACAGGTATTGTTGTGGTCACTGGATGTGCCGGTCGGTTCCGGGCAGTTTTACCCCACAACTCAGTCTAACCTCGGGTCCTTTTTGGGCTCAATGCACTAACCACCCACATTAGACATGTATTGTTGTGGTCACTAGATGTGCCAGTCGGTTCCGGGCAGTTTTACACCACAACTCAGTCTAACCTTGGGTTAGGCATATTCGTCTTTTCTAAATTTACATATTTCTTATTTATGAAAAATTCCATATGTAAATTATTCCCAATTTAATTATTCCATAATTATCTTTTTAATTATGCTCACAATTAATGGTATACTAAATATACCATTTCATGAACCAATCTATGCCATGTAATTTTTCATGTTTATCCTACATATTTATATGTAAATTATAAATCAATTATTGTCATGGCCCACTTTCCTTCTAAATCACGTTCAAAATTTTAGGTATATAGATTATACTATTTTCATGTCACTTATCATGCTTATGTGTCAAACATGCCAATTACATGTAATTTCATGTTTTCCCCAACGTTACCCCCGTTGTACGTTCGCTTTCACAGAATGTTAGGCTCGATATTTTAGCCTAACTTATAAAACAAAAAAGGGTAAAAGAGGAACTTTGCAACATTCCAACATCATACAAAAGTATGGACCTAACTACACATATGTCACATGGATTTGGCATAGAACAATATACTTTTAACTATGAACTTGCAAATTTGATCTATGCAACATGAACCACATGCATATAAATTTACATAAAACTATACAAGTTAAACTTGGCATGTAGTGGTGAACTTGCAAATTAGATCTATCATAAAGGCATTTGGATCTAACATATAAAGTTGTAGATCTAAATATAAGGTCGTAGATCTAAACATGTATGCATAATAGCTCTAAACAATTAGGCATAAACGACATGACTTAGCGTAAAACTTGTATGTATCACCAAACTTACATATGATAATTTCATTCCCAAATTCCTATACAACATCATAGGTTTACTCACCAATTTCCACATAACATGATAAGTTCGATAGACCACAATAGTTCATAGGCATATATGATAGAATAGACATGAATCAGCATCACATACAACTTGATACAATTCTATTTTACAATTCATTATAAATCATGTCTTTAATTTATTCACATCCGAAAGATAATTACACTTACAATCAAAAGGAAAAACTTGATTTCAGGTATCTGTATTCTGAAATTGAATTGCTTGCCTTTGATGTAGATCTTTGAATTCTCTTAGTTGAAATAGATTAGATTTAATTTGATTTTGGTTTTAGTGGCGGCTAGATTTAGATGAGAGTGAATAATAGAATTAAGTTTTAGGTTTAGGGTCCTTATATAGTTATAGAGAGTGCTTTAGGGCCATTAGATTAACCCTGAACCATGAGAACCAATCAGATGCCACATCTTCCTTAGAGCGAATCGACCCACGGGTTGGCAGCAAAACACCCTGAATCAACCCCTAGTCAACCCAGCGCGGCTCGGGTCGACCTCAAAAATGGGCCGGCTCGGTTATTCCCCCTCCCGATTCGTTGTTTTGAACTTTTTTGCATATTTATTTATTTAATTTATAAATATATATATATATATATATATATATATATATATATATTTCTCATATGCAAACAAACTTCAAGGCTTAATAACTTCTTCATAAGGTATCCGTTTTATGCAAACCAAATGTCTATCTTGACCAAAATTTTGAGACGAACGTAATAGCGCAACCCATGTCTCTTAATTATTCTTATAAAAATTAAATGTTATTGAATTTGTTAATTTTCATATTCTCAAAAAATTCGGGGTGTTACATGGGATGATAGAGATCAAGGCTACATGCTTTAATTTCACATGGAGGAGGAAGGGCATTGCAAATAACATTGACAAAATTTTAGTCAACCAATTATATCTCCACAAGTTCACTAATATGAGAGCTATTTCTCTATCGTAAAAATCCAGTGATCATAATCCTTTGTTGCTGCATCTTGTCCCCACTGTATAATCTAAAGGTTTTCCATTTCGGTATCATAATAACTGACATTTATATCCTGGATATTATGAATGTTTTCATATGGGTTGGCGGTCATCAACTTGGGGCTCATACAGCTACAGTTTCCAGCATAAGTTACATGCTTGTAAGTCTGAACTCAAGTTATGGAACAAAAAAAGGCATAAAGAAGACTCACTTCTAGGCTTTAGATGATGATCCAGATAATCTTGAGTTGTTTGATCAAATAATGCAAGCCAAACATCTGTATTTGACACAGCAGAGCATTAGATTTTGGAGTTTGCAGCAAAAATCAAAGTTCTATGGCTTCAACAAGGAGATACAAATTCAAAAAAAATTACTCCAAAATGTTATGCAGAAAGTATCAAAATAATGTCAAGGCACTCATATCACCTGAAGGGGATCTGTTATACAAACCAGAAGATACTGAAATTTAAGTTATTTCCTATTTCACTGGTAAATTCAAAGGTCCTACATTTTGTCATTTCCCTGAATTCGAACCTAGAGCAGCTATTAATAATGCAGGTAGGTCCATGCTGCTTGCACCTATTACTCTGGTTAAAGTTAAAAGGGTTATGTTCTTTATACATGATGACTCGAGCCCAGGTCCTGATGGGATTAATGCAGAGTTCACGAAACTACATTGGGACCAAATAAAATTGGATTTATTGTATGCAATGCAAGATATTTTTCAAGGTGGTAAACTACCTAAAAGAAGCAATCATACGTTTGTTACATTAATTCCAAAGATTGATCAACCTTCAGATATTTCACACTACAGGCCCATCTCATGTTGTAATTTGTTTTATAAAGCATTTAGCAAAATTCTATGTTTTCGAATGAAGCCATATATGCAACACCTCATATCACAAAACCAGTGGGCTTTTATCGTTGGTAGACACATTGGTGATAATATATTGCTTGCTCATGAATTACTTAGAGATTATAAAAACCCTGGAGTTCAAAAATTTTGTGTAAAAGTAGATTTACACAAGGATTATGTATGATAAATCGAGAACTTATTTGCTAAATTATGCATTCAATGGGGTTCCCCATGCATTTTACTAACCTTATTTACGATTGCACTTCAACCGCTACTTTCTCTATTTTACTTCAAGGAGTACCTAAGGGATTTATTACGACAAATAGAGGCATTAGGAAAAGGGATCCCCTTTCCCCTCACCTATTTTGTATAGTTATGAAATTTTTTAGCTATTGTATGCATAAAGAAACTACTGTGAAAAAATTTATGCCAGTGTATTCTTTTGAGCTACAAATAAGTCATATATTATACATCGATGATCTATTGGTTTTTGATAAAAGCAATGTGTCCTCGGCGGCTACATTGAAATCAGTATTCAATAATTTGAGTAATTATTCTGGTTTGAATGTTAATGCCTTCAAGACCAAAGTTTTTTCCAGTGAACATGCATCCAATACTCAAGAATTACCAGTATATTGGGATATGATGTGGGTCATCTTCCTATAAAGTACTTAGGGGTACCTCTATCTACAAATTATTTGCATTACGCCGACTGTACCTTGTTGATTCATAAAGTTCAGGCTAAATTACAAGGCTGGGATTGTAAAATTTTGAGCTTCGTTGGACGTGCAGAATTGATTCACACTATTATTACTCCTATAGTTTTGTACTGGTTCTTCGTATATCAAATTCTAGAGGTCATTATTGATAAAATTAATACTCCTTGTGCTGAATTTTTTTGGGGAGCTTCTCATCATAAAATAAGTTGGCATAACCTATGCAAACCAAAGTCAAAAGGAGGGATTGGTCTGAAATCTTCGACTGATCTCAAGAAGGCTTCAATGATTAAATTGATTTGGATTTCTTATCTAGGAAGAATTTATGGAGTTTATGGATACAGGCTAAATATTGCGCGCAAACATTTTTGGAGCATGTCAATCGACAATAATGGCTCCTGCGCTTGGAAGGCTTTGTTATGGCTGAGAACAAATGGGGCTCAATTATTTAACAAAGTTCTTGCAAACAGTTTGAACATTTTGTTATAGTTTGAACCATGGATTAATTCTAAATGCTTAATTTTTTTTTTGAAACAAGTAAAAAGAATATGGCCCAAGGCCCAAAGTGAACGGGTAATACAAACACAAACCCAACTAAACTAATCAAGTCAATAGGGCATGAAACCCCAGCCGACATAACATGATACTAAACAGTCCTCCCAAATAACACAAAAATGGTGGACGATGGAAGAAATTCCACCAATTTCTTCTTCTAATCATAACAATTTCACAGTGACTTCCATACAAAGTCTCTGTTGTCTTCAATCTTACTCCTAAAGGAGTTAGGTTTTGTATAATCGAAGAGAACCATATCTTCGAGCCTTCTGACAGTGATGTCCTCAGATCTGTTATTCTTCTTGTATCTAACTGCTTAATTGATCTTATTAGCATACACAAGTTTCCTTTGATAAGTGGTCATTCAGAAAAGGTAGCTAATATCATTGAAAATGGGCGTATTCAACCTTCTATTCATGCTGCTACCACGGAATCAACTCAACATATTACTCCTGTATGTTTGCAACCATTATATGCATATGATTTCTACAAGTAGTTTCAAGGAGGGGCTTTCACGTTTCACAAAGCTCTTGTTTGCAGACAAGATAAACAGGAAGTTAATGCTTAATACTCTGTCATATGGCATTCGAAAAATAGTCGTCGAACGACTTTTATTGCTTATTTGGCAATCTCAAACAGGTTAAACACTAAAGATAGATTAGCAACCTTTGAAGTGGTGAATGATATTACCTGTATTATGTGCAATGAAGCTGATGAATATATCGAGAACCTATTCTTTCAATGTTTTTTTTTCTGCATCAATTTGGAGTGTTCTCGGATCCAAGCTAGTAATTTCATCAAATAGCTTCGGCTCAATTTAGTAGGAAGTGGCTCTCATTCAAAACAAGTTCAGACATCATGATTAACTTCGGGATGTTGCGTGCGTGGGTCTCACGGTGGCAATTTACCACATTTGGTCTGAACAAAACTCTCGAATTTTAAGAAGTCAACGAGTTTAAGCAGCTATCAAGTTGAGGCAAATTGAAACTGAACTGATGTTCTTGGTTTGCAAATGGTTCTCGCACTGTTCGATCATTTTATGCTGTGGAATTTTCACAACGGTGGGAGATTGAATTGATGACGCTTGCTGAATTTATTTAAAATTGAATTGGGTATTGCTGGAAGACGTAGCGAGAGAATGGGTCGTTGGGCTTTTCTTTTTTATGTTTTTCCTTTTATTCTTTTGTTTATTATTTGTAATATTTGTATATAAGAACAGTTCAATATATGAAAATTATATGTGCTCTTTTCCCCTACAAGGTACCCAGTAGGGGGATTGTAAGGTTTTGATGAGCCATATAATGAAAATTTATAGTTGATATACATAATAAAATGTTCCAATTTTCAATATATATATATATATATATATATATATATGTGTGTGTGTGTGTGTGTGTGTGTGTGTGTGTGTGTGTGTATATATATGTATGCATATATGGGGAAATGTTCGTCTACACCTCTTATATTACACGTGAGATTCCTCCTGAATTCCCGCCACACATTCCCATTTTAATATTCTTTCTCTCTCCGGGAAATTAAATAATATAGCGTAGTGGAAAGAGAGAAAAATAACGAATGTTAAAATGAGAATGCATGGCTGAAATTCAGGGGGAATCTCACGTGTAATATAAGAGGTGTAACGGAACATATATATATATATATATATATATATATATAAACACACACACACACACACACACACACACATATATATATATATATATATATATATATATATATATATGGCAAGCGTTCGGTTGCACCCTAAAAAAGGAGCACCCTAAATGCCCCTCGACATCAATCCACATTTATATTAAAGAAAGTGAGTGAGAAGGAGAGAGTGAGTAAACCCTTTTAGCATGTCATTCCGGGTTTCAAACTCGTATCGTTGTTAACTCGACACAAGTCCTTATCCCCACGGCTAACACTGTGGAATATATATATATATATATATATATATATATATATATATATATAAAATAAAATCCCTTAGTAGGACAAACCAAGAGACAAAGAAGGGCTAGGATTTATTCTTGATAAAGATATCAAGCGGCTGATAATTAACTGTATTAGCACAATAAGTAACGCCGTTAATTCTTTCGTTATAAACCGAAATCCGTTCCCCTTTTTATCATTTCTGCTCTCTCTCTCTCTCCCTCCCCCCCCCCATTTCATTCCATGTCCTCCACGATCAATTTCACATCCCCCATTTCGTTCTTCCTGTTTCTCAGTTGGTTTTTTACATCCAATAATTAGCATCTACCGGTTGCAATTTCCCTTTTCTTACATCTATCGAAATAAAAAAATCATCAAGTACTTTACCAAAAACTTAGGCTTCTAAAATCGAGTTCGTTCATTCCACCATTTTAGATCCGAATTGACGATTGCAGATTTCCTTTCTTGCTCGGTATGTTGTATACTGCGTTTTTATTTATCTTTTTACATGTTTAAGTTTCTTTTTTGATCAGATATCGTGAATTTTTAGGTTTGCACATAGATTTAGGTATCCAATTGGCAGGTCAAAAGACGAAATCTCGATGCTGTTTTCATTCTATACTTCATGCAGTTAGATAAGTAGTTTATTTATTTGCTAATATTTTTTTTAACCAAATCTAGATATGTTTGTTCTGTATTGTTTCTCCTCCTGACTAAAACAGAACTTATTAATGGTACTTACGCTATTAATATTCATGATTTGTGGAACCGTTTTTTCCCTTGAGAATTAGAAGATGCAATTCTTTCAATTTATATGCCTGGATAATGGGTTTCTTCGTTTTTGTGATTGAAGTATTTCCTCTACTCAGTTTTGTTATTCATGCTCTAACTTATGCTTGATTGTTGTTCATGCTCTAACTTATTCTTGAAAATGTTATTTCTTCCTCCTTCAGAAATTGTGCAGCCTCAACCAAATCGGATGATGAATTTTTCCTATAAGGTTTATGAATTGCGGTGAGATGGGTTGTAATGTATTCATAGCAAAGGATAGAAGATAAAAAGAATGAAACTTTATCTCCTTTCATCAGGTAGCTAGGTTTGTTTTATTTATTCAAATGTATTACAGAAGCATCGTTGTACAAAAGTGACTGAGATATTCTTTATCAAGTCATTTGAACACCAATGCATATCTTTCTTTGCTGCGAACAATTCAATTGGCATGTAGGGGTGGATTGTATTGAATCCTTTTACAGTAACCTTACATGTTTATGATCTTAAATGTTGCCAGTTTCTACATTAATTGTTGGGCAAGTCGCTGAATTAATTTGGTACGCAATCAACTACAACCATAATCTTGATTTACGTCCATTTAAATTTACCTTATATAAAATTAATTTGGATGAGTTAGTGCACTAAAATTGGAATCTTCCTTTTTTTGCATCCATATTCGGTCTTAATAAACATTTTCTAAAGGATTTTTGATATTGATTAATTGTCTTTTGTATGGTTATCTAAAATTATGTAACACTAATATGTTAAATAACATGCCTATATAACAAAAAAATAGTCATTATTGATTGCTTTATTGAATACTTTTTTATGCCAAATTTGATATCATCAAATTTGTTATATTTGGACTCATACATAAAAAAATTATATCGTCAGGGAATTAATATGAAATAGCCAAGATGGTATTTAATCCACTCACACATATCATCAATATGCATTTCATTGCGTTACTAGCCTTGCAACTACAAGTTATATCGTTTAACCAACTTTTTTAACCATATGTAGTACTTAACTTCACCTCTATCTTAGCTTTGCCATAGCCAATTTTCTTGATCATGTTTTACTGACCTTTAATGTTTTATGATTCTCAATTGAGGTGGAGACTCCTCAAGTGTGCACTTGCAATTTTTTTTCATGTCAGGAAATAATTTCTTTTTTCTACCAAGTATTACAATTTCTTATTTCTGGCCTTTCTATTTTTCAGCCTTCATTTCAATTGGGCAGCTCCCTTTATTTTGCAAATTTAATTTCACTTTCCTTATTTGATTCATTTATTTCCGACAGTGAATATTTAATGTTTACATCTTCTCAACACAAGATTAATTTCAGTACTAGCAGGCAGTGGTAAAGTATTAAAACATGGTGTGGCAGAATAAGTTTTGGTCATGCCACATCATGATGTCTTTATATAGTGTAGCAAAGTAAATATTATGAGAGAAAGTAGTAGGATAAATATAGGAAAATGGAAGTATAATTTAGCTGTTATTACAAATTTGTAATCTATGCTATATTTGTTAACAAATTGGGTGTAATTATTTATGAATCTGTAATGTGAATAATACTCGATGAATAACATGCCAACTATTGTATAAATAGACAAATATTTGCGTATAGGTCAAAATTTTACTAGCCTTTGCAATTTATATCATTTAACTAACGTTTTTAACCATACTTAGTACTTAACTTCACAACTATCATAGCTTTGCCATAGTCAATTTTCTTGATCATATTTTACTGACATTTAATGTTTTACAATTCTCAATTGAGGTGGAAACTCCTTAAGTGTGCACTTGCATTTTTTTTTTTCAAGTTCGAAAATATTTTTTTTCTACCAAGCTATATAGTTTCTTATTTTTAGACTTATTAGTTTTCAGCCTTTATTTTAGTTGAAAAGCTCGCCTTTTTTTTTTTTTTTTTTTTGCAAATTTAATTTCACTTTCCTTATTTGATTCATTTATTTCTGGTAGTGAATATTTAATATTTGCATCTTTACAGTACAAGTTTAATTTGAGTATTAGTAGGCAGTGGTGAAGTATTAAAACATGGTGTGACATATTTAGTTTAGATCATGCCAAATAATGATGTCTTTGTAAAACGTAACAAAGTAAACATTACTAGAAAAAATGGTAGTATAGATATAGGAATATGGACAAGTATGTTTGAGCTGTTATTTACAAATTTGTTATCTATGCTATATGTCTTAACAGATCTGGCGCGTAATATTTTTGAATCTGTTACGTAAATAGTACTTTATGAATAACATGCCAGTTATTGTAATAATAGACAAATACGTGCGTATAGATCAAATTTGTACATGCTGTAATTATTTTCATTATGTTAACCGTTAAATGATACACCAAAATCTAGAAAAATTACTTTCCCACTAATTACTAGCTAGGAGTTCAATGTGCAGCACGAATAATTGAAGCTCAAATACTAACTAGGGATAAAACTGGTAATTTTGTTTTCATACCCAACATATCTCTTCGGCCATCATCATCAAAATTAACTATAAACACGTCAAGACATTAGTTTCATATTAAAATTGCTTATGCATTGATTATCAATAAAGCTCAAGATCAACTGTGTAGTGCATCGGTATTGATTTACACGCCATATTGTTTAGTCATGGACAATTGTATGTATCTCTATCTATATTTAATACATTCAATAGAATTTCAATCATCTTTCAACCAAAGTAGCAATCACTACGTATATCGTTTACCGGAGTTTCTATTGTGACTCTCTATAAAAGAATAGACTGAAAATCAAACGTAGTTGATTATTCAAAAGCTCACTTTAATTGTACCTTTTTTATGTTTTTATAAAATGACATATTTTATTTTTTTTAATCTTCATCTGCATGGAGGATTTAAAACAAATATATTCCTCTTGCTATGGATGCAGTCATCAACATCCTCCTTTAGTTCGCTCTAATTTTAATTACATCACCACTATAATTGTTATAGCATGAAATTAACTGCACTATAGATGAATCACATTGTAGATGAATGCAAACTAAAACACTTAAAAGTCTATGCTTCCATGCATCGCACGGGTTTCCACTCGTGTGTGTGTGTGTGTGTGTGTGTATATATATATATATACATATATATATACATATATATATATAGGCGAGCGTTCAGTGGCACCCCAAACAGTGCAACACCCCTATATACTCCCTGATTTCCACCGCACATTTCATTTCTCTCTCCCTCCACTACTTTTCTCTCCTTCTACTAGCTTAATTTATAATAAATGAGAGGTGGAGAGAGAGGGGCAATTGGGATGCTCACTATTTGGGGTGGCATTAAACGCTCCTCAACAACAACCAAGTATTTCAATTCGCATTGTCTCTCATTTCACTTATTCTCTCTCTTTCCACTGACATATTTAAACATAAATATGTGGCTATGGCTTAGGTGCAAGTAGGAGGCTGAAATTCAGGGGGCTCTTTGATCGTATCCTATATATATAAATATATGTATATATATATATATATGTATATATATATATATATGTGTATATATATATATATATATATATATATGTATATATAGCCATATAGGCATGTTCAATAACACCCGAAAAGCCCATCAACAACAACCAAGTATTTCGCATTGTCTCTCATTTCACTTATTCTCTCTCTTTCCACTGACATATTTAAACATAAATATGTGGCTATGGTTTAGGTGCAAGTAGGAGGCTGAAATTCAGGGGGCTCTTTGATCGTATCATATATATATATATATATATATATATATATATATATATATATATATATATATATATATATATATAGGCATGTTCAATAACACCCGAAAAGCCCATCAACAACAACTAAGTATTTCGCATTGTCTCTCATTTCACTTATTCTCTCTCTTTCCACTGACATATTTAAACATAAATATGTGGCTATGGTTTAAACGCAAATAGAAGGCTGAAATTCAGAGGGCTCTTTGATTATATCCCTATATATATATGTATATATGTATATATATATATGTATATGTATATATATATGTATATATATATATATATATGTATATATATATATATATATATATATATATATATATATATATATATATATGTGTGTGTCAACCAAAATAATGATACAGGCTACGCATTCAAAAGATAGACAAAGGCAATTTCTAACTATAGCAACAACAAAGGACACACTAACCTAGGCTAAATACATGAATAGGACGAAATCACCAAGCTACTGGCAACAAACGCATGGAGAGGGATAAGGGAAAATATTCTAAAGAATTTGCATGTTACAATCCGGCTTTAACTTCAGCATATATTCTAAAGAATTTGCATATAATCTAAAGAATTCATTATCTATTATTCATATATTATAAAGAATTCATTATTCATTTATTTAAAATACTCGTTATAAATTTAGAGAGGAATGCCTTAACTACAGCATTGAAAAAAGAAGCATCATGAAGATTTCCCATGTCATAACAATAATATACAGACAAGTTCAGTTGAAATGAAACAGTCTTTTATGAGTTTGAGTTTGTTCACTTGGCCGTTAATATACTGCGTGACCTAAACCATTGATTTTCGAGAACTAAATTATACTCTTCTTTTGTTTTTAACTCACTTGTAAACATCAAAAGGAAATTCATACATTATACATAAATGTGTAGTCTTTTTAAATCTTACCACTAGAAGTGCATTTTTGACGATTAGTAACATGATATTTGAGCGTGACACCGTTGTAAACGGAGAATGCGTTTTTTGTTACGAACGGAGTATTTCAGCGTGGTATTTGAACGAGATATTTATTTGTTTTGAATTAATTTATACGTTTAATTTTAATTAATACATGTTTCTTATGTGAATGACGACATTTTAAAAAGATTGTAATATTAGTTCCACGTTGCCAAAACATTATAAGTATGTTGAGGTGTGTACGTGTGTGTTTCGAGTATGCAAACTATAGTATCAATTGAAATAAAACCAAATGACTTTGAAGATTTGATACTCATACATATATATATATGGAAAGATGGGCCCTTGGGCTTTAGAATCAGCAGCCCAAACAGCAACGTGCCAAAATCCAGCTGCCAATGGGGCCTACACCAGGAAACCAAAGCGTTGAAAGTACCACACCAAAGCCCTAATGTCAAATCATTGAGATTCTACTTTTAGCTAAATATAGCCGTGCATTAGCTTCCAGGTACTTAACATTGTTTTAAAAAAAAGAAAAATTATTACTTGCTTTCTGGTACTTATATTTTTGTAAAACAACACCCCTTATACCACTGCACCATTAAGTAAATTATTATGCTCAACTTTGACTGAACTCAAGTTGCTACAGAAAACATACCTGCTCTGTGTAACAAGTCCAATGTTAACATGCCAATATATGGAACTTTAATGGTTGTCATCATATCTGATATATAATATAAAAACACCACAATTCAACGATATTATTAAAGTTTAATCCTTTTTGTTATCTGATGCACCGGATTCTTCCTCTTCCTTCGCCTTAACATGTTGTTTATCCTCTGTTTTGGTACTGGATTCAGTTTCAACATGTTCTTTAGCTTCGGTTTTCGCATCAGACCCGGTTTCAACCAGCTTTTCATCCTTGACACCAGATTCAGATGTTGCTTCAGATGCATTGTCTGAGACTGGAACGGCTTTCTTAATGGTTCCCACTTTCACATACTTGCTCATGAATTGGAATTCCCAGTCCTGCAGAGCATCAAGCTCAAAAGCTCCAAGTCCGGAAATATCTCCTGTTAAGTCTTTTTCCTCAAATGACAGCTTTGCTAGGGCTCTGCTTGCATCTCTTCCAGCAAATAATGCATATGGTCCCCCTGGTCCATAGAATGATCTGACCCAAAAGAAATATGGGATTGCACTTAGGTTAAGTTCTAGGGCAACTTATATTATTAACCATGACATGGTACAATACATGTTATTTCTTAAGTTAAACACCATATCAAAATTACTACAAAAGGTAAAATCTAAACTGATTCTCCTTCTGGGCAATAGGTTTAGGTGAATGTGGTTCACACAGTAATCATAGCACATATATAACAAAGAAAAATATAAAAAGAGTAACGTCAAGTGTGAAAAATCAAAGTAAAAATATTATTATTTTCATCGATTCATCTATAAATAGGTTTAACTGTTTCTTTCTTTCATTTTTATCTTGTGAATGATTTATCAAATTTAAAGTAAACTTTTTTAAAATGTTTAAGAACAAAATAGAAAATAAGGTAACATAGGCAAATGCTATGTTATTATCGTCCATCTCATCAGTTGGTAAAATAGTTTATTTTTTGTAAAGATGAATTATTTAAAAATGGATAAGTATGAAATGAGTCCTATATGAATAGTCCCACATCATGTGACTATATAAAAGAACCGGTTTTTTATTTGGCTTGGTAAATATTGAGATCCATGTTTTCAGATCTGAACTTTTATTTGACTTGATAAATATTGAGATCCATTTTTTCAGATCTGAACCGACTCCTCCACAATTATATTATCAGGTTTTCTCACAAAAATAGACGACACTATTTTTTATTTTTCTGTCATCTCTTCTTCTTCTTCCACCATTATAAATTTTCTTTCAAAAACAAAATTAGAACGAGCAGTTAAATTTTATTTGAAAGTGCAAATCTGCACTGATTTGTTGTGCAAGCGAATCAGTTATTAATCCTAGAGGCTGTTTTATCCTAGAGGCGACGGTGATAGAGAACGACTGGTTTGCACCTTTGACCAGATCGCCGAATCGTATTCAAGAAAGCGACAACGTACGCGACTCAACCATTGTTTCCCAGCATCATCCACCTCAAACCACTAACAAATTCAATCTGACCTCACTTTGTAAAGCAAATGTGTGCAAATCCAACAGCTGAGTGTTTAATAATCTGAGGCTGCATAACGTAAAATTAGAGTCATTTCGATACCTATCAATGTTGCCACTGCGAGAACTGTATTGCACCGTCAATACCCATAAATAAAAAATAAATGCGGTTTGGCTCCATCAGTTACAATCCCTTTGTTTTCTTTTCAACCCCATTTGTAATGTTATTTTTTTAATTTCAAATTTACTCTATCAATTTCTTAATTAGATATACTTTCTCTTAATGTGTCTCTTTATCTGCCACATTTTCACCTTTTTTCTAGTAGATATTATGAGGGTGAAAATTTCACAAAGGAGGGACACTCTAACAAACATTGATGACAACAGATCAGTGTCATCCTACGACGCACGTCCCTATAGAAAATAATGAGAAAAAGAAAAAAATCAGCAAAATTTAGACGGTAAAATAAAAGGTAAAGTGGAAATTTTAGATGGTGTTTTGATTTATCCTTTTTTACTGTTGGATTTTCACCCATACAAATTTGCGAATGATGGATATATATTATGAAAAATAACCGTTTTAGAAAACACACTAAATGAAAAATAACTTTTGTTTATTTTCCGTGCTTTTTGAAAAGTAACAGAGAACGAAAGATAATCTATCTTTCCATCGTCCCTTCACCCACTGTCTTCCTCTCCGTCTTTCTTTCATTCCTACTGTCATCCCACAACTCTGCTTATTTTTTGTAATATTTGTCGAAAACACAAAACATAAAATATAGTTTCCATAATTATTTTTGTAATATTTTTTGTATATTTGTTGAGAACAGATGGAGCCGATATGTTGGAAAACCAATAGTTGTAACACTGAATTTAAATTTATCAATACACGTGTTATTTATCCATTAGATCCAATGACTGGAAATATAAACATTAAGCCACGGAAGAATATTTCAACACCCCAACATTGGTTAACGTGCTTTGTAAAAATGAAACTATATTTGTAACTATATTAAAACGGAACTTTGGTTCGCCTCTGGTGCTGAATTTAAAATAATAAAAATAAGGCAAATTCTATTTGAAGTTTTGAACATAGAAAAATGCTGAGTAGCCCCCATTTTTATGAAAAATATCAATGACAAAACTGCTCATTTTCAGTTATATTTTTTTTCTAATTTTCGATTTACTTCGTAGTGGCTCACGATGTATTGTAGTAAACCACACAGGACCACTACTAGGTTTCTAACCATACCCCATAGAACCCCTACGAAGTATGATTAGGAACCACGTAGTGGCACTACGTGGTTTCCTACAATACCACATAGAGCCAGTACAAGGAATGATTTTATTGTTTTTTTTTTCAAATTAAACAGGGGCTACTTAGCAAAATGGTGGGTTTACATGTTTTTGCGGAGTTTTAGAGGCTACCAGCAATTTGCTGGGTTCAAATAAAATTTGCCTAAAAATAATTGTGATGCTAACCGCATACCGTTTTCCTCTTCCTAACAACACGAATAAAAATAATAAACACTATAAATTTATGTACTTCCTAATACCACATGCGATTCATACGGCAATCAACGACCGTGAAAAATTGTTTTGCACGGCAAACAACTGCCGACCAATACCGTTGTCTACGGCCATCAATCACCGAACTACTGTTGATAGGTGGTTGATTGCCGTGGAAAACAATGCTGATAGGTGATTGTTCGCCATACAAAAATAAATAAAAATAATGTATTTGATTTCTCTTTAAAAAGTTCGGTTTTAGGAAGAATCTAATATAAAATTTTGTGTTTTAGTAATGGGATTAGTAAGAAGAAAACGATGTGGCTTTAGCGGCACACGAAAATAAAAGGTAAATGACATTGTAAATTCGTAAATCGCTTCCAGCATCATCGGAATATGTATTTGTTTACAATACTCAACCGTCCAGATTAGCAAATAAACAAGTAATCAGTAAATTTGACTGATTTTATTACTGATGCATCTACGATATCAGCAAGTTTACTGATAATGATATGCAGTAAATATAATGCATCCCAATTTCAATCAATTTCCTAATCGATATTTTTCATGGGATTGGTTGCAAACTGATCCTGGAAAGAAACCCATAAACATTTCTTTCATTCGTACGAATTAAATTAAACTTTTCAGTAAGAAATCAGTAAACCATCTATTATCTCAAGGGCAACCGACCGAAATTATTCAAAAATAGAACAAAAACCAAACCTGCTACGAGTAACGTCATAGATCTGCCCTTTAATGGCCATAAGCAGCGGCTTCTTGGGATCAGTTCCGTCGTAAGCCCTCAATTCTTCTTCGGTGATCTCACCCAGCTGCACTGGAGGCGGCGGAGGCTCCACCACCACCACTTCATCTCTCTTCCTCGACGGCGTCGGAGGTTCAAGCCAGCCGGAAACCACGTAGTATAACGTGACGGAGATTGCAAGGATGGTGAAGAACGTAGCGGCTGATAAGCCTGTGTAATTCACGATCGATTTTTCAAGGGTTTGGTAGAGATTTATAATGTTTTCCATTGTTTTTCTAATTTTTCAGGAGTGCCACTGAATTCTGCTGATTTTTTTTACTTTTCCGAAATAAGGGTTTTTATAGATTTTGGAAGAGAAAGATACGCAGAATTTGTGGGTTTTGGATTCTTGTTTTAGAACCATTTGGACAAAAAATTACTTTTTGAGCATTTATGTCATCATGGTCATGGTTGTTAATTGCTGGTCAACATTAATTTATGATTCATTGTTTCTAATTTAATAATGATGAAAATGAATTAATTTATGTCATAGTGATATTTAATAATGATGAAAATGAATTAATTTGTGTCATGCTGATCTCGCCCCTTAATTTAATTAATGATGAAGATGATTTAGCTATGAAAGATATTGTTTCTAATTTAATAAGGATTCAGTGAGCAGTGCGTCCAACAAAACTGTAAGAAGAACCTGGGCTAGTCATTTGAGGGGCAAGTTGAAAATGTGTTTGGGGTGAGCAAAAAATAAATTATTTAAAATAGAAAAATATTTACAAAAATAAAAGAGGAAAATACGTAGAATGACAAACTTAACAAAATTTTTGGTGAAAAGTATGAAAAGTTTAGAATTCAGTTAGAATGACAAATGTTAGTGTAAACGAGAAAAAAATAGTAGACCTCCTGAATTCCGCTTTTAGTGTAAATGTGTCATTCTCTCCAATTTTAAAACTTTCCATACTTTTCAACATTTTTTTTTAGCAAAGTTTGTGATTTAAAAGAAAATTCTCTAAATAAAATTGTAGGCATTTTCAAGTTAAGGACAATCCATGTAAAGATTATTGAGAAGGACAAAACGTTAATAATTTTAAGGAAGTCTGAATTTCAATGAGTTATTTCTCGTCTTTCACTTCATCGATTCGACTTATTCTTTTTCGATCGTGCTATTTTAAACGAACCTTAATTTACGTGCGTTTATTAAAATTGAAATTTGCATGCGTTCAAGATTGGCCAATCTATAAGTTGAACTGCGATAGATTCAGGTTCGAATTTGTACGTTAAGCTTTTTTTATTTTCTTTTCACACAAATATTGTTGTATGATATGAATGACAATAGTACCTTATATTATAGACTAATACTGCAAACGTTCTGAATACTGCAAACATCCAAATATCGAACAACATTACCTCTTGATCATCTGCTCACACTACCATATATGACTCGGCCACTAACCGGAATCTCTCTCCAAACATCACTGCTAGCATAAGTAAGAACAATCTGCACCAACCCATGAAACTGCATCACAATTATAAGGGCCACAAATATCATTGAACACGTTCATCTCAAGCGGTTCCGGTTTTCTACGAATATTCGCCTCCCCGTCGCACGTCTGCGGTTTGTTTGTTCACACACCTTCCTCATTTTCCTCTCCTAAGGTTTCCAAAGCTCATCATGTCCCTGTTATGAATCCGAGTGTAGCGGCGACTCCTTTTGTGCCAGTTTCCGCTAGCCTTACATTGTACTGTGCCGCAGCTTCGTGTCAGTCTTCGTTTCATGCCCAACCCTTGCTTGCCCACCTCCAAATTGCCTTTGGTTTAGCCTTTCCCTCTGCGTCGTTGCTCGGACCATTTTATCATTCTACCACCTCATTTGCTCATGGATCCAATTCTTGCCCGTATTCATGTGACCTTCCAGTCTAGTGATGCTTAGAGCACAACCAACCATGGCTTGTTCAGTTACTAAACAAGCCACGGAGCAATCAGGTGTGGCTTGTTCACTCATCCGTGGCTGGTTTGTGGCTAGTTTTGAGCTCCTTCGTGGCTGGTTCACTGAACAGAGGCTAGAGCTTATAACGGCAAAGAGAATACCGTTATAATCTTATAACGGCAAACTCTTTGCCGTTATAAGCTTATAACGGCAATCTCTTTGCCGTTATAATACATAGCCGTTACACTCCAACGGCTACCCCATTTTCCCCTCTAATACACCAACCTTCCTCCTTCTTCTTCCATACAACCACTCCACCTTCTCAACTTCAACTTCTTCAACAACAAAAATGTCTTCTTCCGCACCCAAGCGAAGCATCGAAAAATGCGGAAACAAGAATCCCATGTCCAAACCGCCCTCTTCATCGTATGCCATGCAACGGTCAGTCCAACAACATCAATCGTTGCAGCCATCTCACGAATATGGCTACTCGCCGTATTTAAATTATCCATATCGACCATCGTACCAATCGCTCGCTCCTCCTAACTTTCCTCCCGTCCATTCGTCCGCCCCGCCACATTTTTACCAACGACCGCCCGTGTCAGGCGTGTACGATGATCATTCGTCGTATATGTCAATGATGATGCAGACCGATCAAAGTCAACAACCTCACCTACCTCCGCAACAGACCGAGGTTCGTGACCGCGAAGGTACACAAAATCTGCAAAGACAGTTTTCGTACGGGTTTGTCTCTCCTAGTAACGAAGAAAATGTTGAAACTTCAACGGAGGAGCCGGAGGACGAAGATGCAAATGAGGATGCGAATGTTACAAATTCTGAAGAATTTAGTCAAGAATACACTGCACCTGTCAGTCCCAAATATAACCAAAAGAAGACGAAGTGGAAGTCTTTAAGCGGCATTTTCAGTAAATGACACCAAACCGAAGTTGAATCGGAGCCGGATCCCAGAATAGAAGATGTTGAGGATGATCAAGCTGAAGAGGAAGAAATAGCAGCGGATGGAAGAAGAAAACAATGTAAGTTTACTTCCGAGCAGTACGTTTCACTTGCTAAATCGTGGATACGCATTTCACAAGACAGCATTGTTGGGAATAATATGAAAGGTCAGAAATTTTGGGAAAGAGTTGCAGATTTCTACAATTCGTTGGAAACGAGGAGTAGAACATGGGGATCACTTAGAGGCGGTTATAGAGTTATGAATGCTGCATTTCAGAACTATCTGGCAATACTGACAGGCTTGCAGAACAGGCAGCAAAGCGGTGCTGCACCTTATGACGTTGTAAGTATCGTAGATTACTTTTAAAAATAGGTTAGTATACTATGCTTGATTAGTTAGAAATGTCATACACTCATACAATTTCGACTTTGTGTTACAGATTGAAGAGTCACGAACGGCCTTCCAACGAAAGTATGGACTTCCATTTAAATTTAACGACTGTTTCGAGCTTCTATCTAGGTTGCCTAAGTGGAAGAACCCAAGCAACTTCATGGTTGAACAGCAGAACAAAGCTAGAAGGATGAACTACTCTGAATCTAGTCCAGGAAGTGACCCGAGCTCGCAAGAAAGAAACCCTTTATTTGGAACTAGTGACGGACGACCTATTGGCAGAGCCAAGTCAATTCAGCTGGAGCAACGCAGTGCAGAGTTCTCTAGATTTATTGAAACGGTAGAGAATTCAGCTACGGAGACAAAAGAGCATAAACTTCGATTTTCGAAGCAAAGAAACCGCAGTGACGAAGAGTTCCACAAAGCAGTTAGTGTTGATAGAGAGCTTCGTAGACAACAACATACGGAGAAACAAGCCCTGTTACGAGCAAGGCTGGAGAAGAAGGAAGCACTGGTGCGGGAGAGCAATTATGTTAAAATGATTACATGTGATTTTAGTAAGCTTTCCCCTTTACAGCAAGAACTAGTAAAAGAGCAGATTGCAGAGTACAGAAGAAGCAAAGGAAGAGGAGGCGGAAGCTGTAGTGGCTCGTTTGAGGACTAGCTATGTATGTTGGGTTAAGTTGTAATATGACTGTGAACTGTTTGTAGTAGTTACATACTAGTGGGTATTTATGTACTAGCTAGGGTTTAGTTGTAATATGATTGTGTCCTATTTGTAGTATGTATGCAGTAGTTGTTTATGTAGTAGCTGTATATGTTGGGTTGAGTTGTAATATGATTGTGATCTGTTTGTAGTATTTATGTACTGGTTGTTGAAACAATGATACAATCGACAATATGATTGGAAACTAGATTTATTGACCCAACATACACACTGATACATAGTGCACGAGTGCAAACCGATACATAGTTCTAGTACCAACTACTGATTCCGACTATTTGTTCCTTTATGCGCCCACAAATGATCCACTAACTGGTCACGCAATTGGAAGTGTGCAGCTTGATCTTCAATATGTTGAACCATATCAACATACTCGTCCATTGAGTTTACATCTTTATGGGGTTTTGCATTTGACCCCGTAAACATGTCAGGATAATTAGACTTTTGATTCTTATACCCACCTCTTTCAGACTCCACAATCATGTTATGTATTATTATACAAGCGTACATGATTTTAAAAGCACTCTTGCATCATGAAAACGAGCAGGATTGCGTAAAATATGAAATCGGGCTTGTAGAACACCAAACGTACGTTCGATGTCCCTTATGTAGCTAGCTACTTTCTCAGTGAAATAATGTTCTTTGTCATTTGATGGTACTCTGTATCCTTGAATCAAAGTTCTCCACTTTGGGTATATTCCGTCCACTAGATAGTATCCAGTTTTGTGTTCGATATTACCAACGTTATATGAAACATCTGTTGACAGTCCGTTAGCAAGCTCTGTGAAAAGATATGATTGTTTTAAAACATTTATATCATTCAATGAACCTGGGACTCCAAAAAAAGCATGCCAAACCCATAAATCGTCTGTTGCTACTGCTTCAAGGATCATTGATGGCACTTTCTTATGTCCGGTGAACATTCCTTTCCATCCCGTTGGGCAGTTTTTCCAAGGCCAGTGCATGCAATCTAAACTTCCAAGCATACCTGTAAATCCTCTAGCTTCTCCCCTGCGTAGTATCCTGCTTATATCGTTTGGTCCAGGTGTCCGTAGATACTCGTTCCCGAACTCTTGAACAACTGTTTTACAGAATTCTTTCAGACACTCTATTGCTGTTGATGCTGCAATTCTGAAATATTCATCCATTTGGTCGCCAGCTGTTCCATAGCTTAACATCCTCAATTCGTTGAAATTTTGATGTGGGGCGAATGGCCAATTTCTTGTGCTCCGTTCAGTCTATAAGTGAAATATGGATTTGACTGATTAAGTTTAAGATAAATTTTAGAGAAGATTGTCGGACTCATACGATAACGACGGCGGAATAAAGTTATATCGTAGGTTGGATTGTCGATGAAGTAATCTCTCATTAGTCTTTCATGTCCAATCCTGTAGTCTCTCTTATACCGCCGGTCACGCTGGCCAGGCATACTACCTCGATGGTTGCTAATTGAGCTTTCAGCGAAATTATTGGAATACCCAACCATTGTGTGTTGCTCCAGCTGCTCCTCCGTCTCTTCCTCATCTTCTAGGTCGTAATCTTCAGTTTGATTCATGTGGTAGTAATGGTGACGTAGATTTGGATCCATTGCTTGCTTTTTTTATAAATTGAGTTTCGTTGTTCTGCCTAAGTGTAGACGTACGACGGATATATATAAGCAATGATGGTTAACATATTTTAAATATTTTTTTTGGCAATAATGGTTCCGACATAAAGGTTGGGATAGTAATGATTCTGTCATTGAGTAGTCAATTCAGAAAGTTGTTGTGCTGTGAACAGTTGGCACTAATGGTTGGCAATAATGGTTTCGACATAAAGGTTGGGATAGTAATGATTCTGTCATTGAGTAGTCAATTCAGAAAGTTGTTGTGTTGTGAACGGTTGGCACCAATGGTTGGCAGATTGAGTAGGCAATAATGGTTTGGATAATATCTCTGCGTTGAGTAGTCAAATTCCTTTATAATGGTTTGGATAATATCTCTGCGTTGAGTTGTCAATTCGGACAGATGATGTGATATAAAGTGATATCCAAATATGTTTAAAATCTCCACTAAATCCAACCCGTGGAGTAGGATACGGGGATACAACAATTTATAAAGATACAACAATAAGCATAAAGATACAATAGTTTATAAAGGTACAACAACTGCCGACATTACATGCGAACTAGCTTCGTCAAAGTATGAAGTGAAAATTAGCAACTTCAGTAAACCCCATTTTATGTTTTAGTCTTATGGGAATCGCAGGATGTTCAATCGCAACTGGGCATTTTCACTTCGAACACGTCTATTCTCGCATTCGAGTTCGTTACAATATGCTATTCCCCGAGGACACAAAGGTTGGTCTATCCAGTCCGTGTAATTGCAACCATTTGGATAGGCTGGACATCGCTGCACGTGCCGACCTATATTGTTGCCCTCTGCTTGAACGACAACTTCAACCGCATACCCGCAATAGCAACGAACTGGATAAGAATCCACTACATGTTCATGCAGTGGTACACGAAAGAACTCTTCTTCTTGCGTTGATTGAGTGACCTCTTGTTGAGATGGAACTTGAACAGGGGGTACTGGGGTTTCATGTGGAGTTTGAACGTTCACTTGTTCGTACGGCGGTATAGTTTGCAGTTTCATTTGGTTTAGGAACTGAAGTTCGTCTTCAAGCTCCTGTAGCCTCATGTTTTCGTAAGCTTGTTCCTCGGAATCTGTAGATGTTTCCCACGAAGACATTTTCAGTGAGTGCGAATCAAAGGATGTGCTCTAAGAATGGGGAAGAAGTTGTTTGAGTTTTGCATGTTGTGAGTAAATTAACATATGTATATATAGCTGGAAGATGGGCAATGGTGTGAACGGTCAAAAGCTACACAGTAGGGAACACTAAATGGAGTCTGGCAGATGACATGACTGCACTATGCGAAGTATGCAAGACTTGACCAGTCATTGCGCTATAGTTGGTTGACCCATTACGTTCTTACGTAGAATATAGAGTTATCTGCAAACCTTGTTATGTTGGCGCGTTATGTAAGAATTTTGCATTTGTAAACGAGAAGACGATAATCTTGTTCACGATCAAATTGAAACAGTAATACATTCCAAACCACACTTACAGGAACCAGAACAATAGAACATAGCAACGTCAAATTCAAAGTAGAGTAATAAATATTCGATTCAAGAAAAAATAAATCCTAACAATTTCTGAGATAGCCAGATCTAGTTGCATCCGCAACAATCTTGTTCAACCGCCTTATTTCGGCTTGCGCTTCCAGTGCATATTGAAGTCCACGTTGGCACATTGGCGGGTCTATCCACTGCATAAAATTACAACAGTGAATATCATTGGGGTAATACCTATGGTCTTCGAAGGCAGGACATCCGAAGAATAGGCGTCCAGCATTTTTTTTAGTTTTAGCAACAACAACAACCGATTCATCTCCGCAACAGCAAATAGGGTAAGCTCCACTAGGTAGCGTTGGACCGATCGGATGTAGGGGCTCGATTTCTTGTCCTTCGTATACGATCTGCTTACCAGGTCTTTGATTTGCTACAACTTCGCGCAATCGAGCGTAGAAAGATTTTGTTATCGGCTTCACTGATTTAGAATGAACTTGTGCTCCTTCACCGAATTCCACCGTAGGCTTGTTGTGTTGTACACTATTCCTTGACCGTTCAAACTCTTCGTAACACTTATTCATTGTTTCATCGTCAATCTCCAAGTTGTCCATAGCTTCAATACAAAACAAATCGTTAATCAATTGAATTGGATGGGAAGTGTATGGAATTTTTGTTCTGTTAGAGATATTAACCTGGTGCATATTTATTGCTGCGTTTACACAAAAAGCAGGGCTAGATTTGTAAAAAGAAATGTTGAACTTCCCAACAGAAACAAAAAGTAGGTGATACCCGTGATAAATTTATGGTTTTGATATTTAATGCATCAACTTTTTCAGTAACATAATTACTGGTACTGTATCAATGTATAGTGTATCACTGTTTGCATTGTGTACTATTTGACCGTTTCCGAAAAATGTTTGACATAAAGTATGCTGACCCTTTTTTTAAACTCCTACACGTATTGAAAAGGTTAATGCACCCGCGGACGACCCCTATTTTTAACTCGTAATCTCGAAAATGTGATAATAAGTTACAAATAATGATAAATTAAACGAACAGTAGATTAGACAAACACTAGGTTCCGTGTAATTGTAAGATGGTCCTGAGAGAAGGTCCGTGTAATTGTAAGAAAATGGATACGATATTGGCATTTTTCTTATTTGAGATACAGTTTCCAGTCCGTATGGATCGGGTATTGCTTAAGCAATGTTAGCTATATATAGGAGGAGATTTAGTTACCACTGCATAAGGAAATTACTTCCCATTTTCAAAAGACACGGAATGTGAAAACAAATTGACAACGGGTAATTGCAACCGTTGGACTGTGCTCTCTATACTGTGCACTATTTACTGCACACTGTCCGCTGTATACTGTACACTGTGCACTGTTTCCTATAGCTACGTTGGAAAATGCGTTCATAACTTTAGAAAAAGAGTGACATGACCACACTCTGGTCTGAAAATTGTAGAAAAAGAGTGACCGGCCTACACACTAGGAAAATATATATCCTGTATTAAAATATAACGACAAACTGTTTCCCGTTATATTTTTTGTCGTGGCACCACAGTGGCTACTTAATCGGTCGCATTCCCTCCCTTTATATACCAACCTACCTCCTCCTTGTTCCACACAACCAGACCACCTTCTCAAATTCTTTTTTGACAACCAGAAAAATGTCTTCGTCTGAACCGAAGCGTACCGGCAAAAAATCTGCAAGCAAGAAACCCATGGCCCAATCGCACTCGTCATCGTATGCCATGCAACGTCCGGTCCAAGACCAGCAATCGTTTCGCCCAACTCACGAATACAGATACTCACCGTATTCAAACGAAGATGCCTCTTCCGTTCATCAAAGATCTGGAAAGGAGATTGTACTCGAAGGGAAGGTATCCGAGCCACTATGGACGATTGGATACAACCCTATTTGCCATTGTGGACAAGTGTCGGTCGTTGTTGTTGACGAGACCGAAACAAATGCCGGTCGTCGATTTTTCGGTTGTCAAGCCTTCAACGACCACATGAATTATCCTGGTGACATTGATTGTTGTTGCTTTAAGGAGTGGATTGACCCTCCCATTTGCGAACGTGGACGTCAGTATGCACTCGAAGCGCAAGCAGAAATAAGACGCTTGAGCAAGACTAAGGCGGGTACGACAAGAGATGGTCCTTTCCCTAGACCATGGTAGGTGTACGTGTTTGAATTTGATGCTTGTGTGCTCAGTTGTTGTAGTTTGTATGATTATGGTTTGGCATTTCCTTCTGTTGTACTAGTTGTCGTTGTTTCAGTTGTTATAATTGCTCAATAGTTGTTATAATTGCTCAATAGTTGTACTAGTTGTTGAAGTTTGTATGAATATGGTTTGGCATTTCCTTCTGTTGTACTAGTTGTCGTGAATTGAAATGGTTAAAGCACTGGTGGACGACCCCTATTTTTAAACTCCTACATATACACAAAATTACCACCATGACAAAACAATTACGAATAATGCTTCCAAAGGCTGCTACAGTCAATGAAATGACTAGACACTGAGTCATACAACAATATTACATACTGCAATATCACTGTGAATTTAATACGAGTCACGTGTACGTAGAGTGTACCCTTTCACATGCATGTACGACATGATTGGACCAGTCACTGAGAAGAAAAAATTAAAGACGCGTCTCCATCATTCGTAACTGTGATTCCATTAAAAGTCTCCATCTTTCGCTCACTGCATTGAGTAGTCTCTTCCAAATTAAATGACAACATTTCATGTGATGGCACCATTTTTCGTGCTGCAATGATGTGACCGGTCATTGTACAGAATCACCCATAATATCATGAGAACCCTATAACAGGTATTCTAGTATGTTGAATTGTAACTGTTGGTCGTACATTACCCTTATAAGTACTCCATATCTGATAATCCATCTCATACCTTCTACAGCTTCAAGCTGCACCGTTGTAGACTAAAGTGAGAAAATTTATTTTCTTGTTGTCTTATAGGTAACGTTTATTATCAACAAAATTCGTACTTCTACTAACTCTACTTATTCTACTGATGCACAGGTTACATGGACGATTCAGAAATAAGTGATGAAGAAATGGGAAGGATTTTTGATGAGTACGAACGAAACTTAGTGAACGATAACGAAATTGGATTAGTTCATGATACACAAGTTGAAGAGGTTCCTGCCGCTATTCAGCATCGAGCGGTTACAGCTCCGCGTCCTTCTCCAGCAAATCAACGACCTAATAATAGAGCTCGAACATTGAATTCTCCAACTTCAGAATTTTCTTCTAAGGATTTGTTGGCCCTCGTTAAATCCTATATTGAGGTTGAAAAGAGGGATGAGTTGCTAATGCAAAGTGGAGGGGGTTTAACATATGAAGAAAGATGGGCAATGATCACGAGGCTATACAACAACCATCGTTCCCGACCCACTACACGAACATCCATTGAAATCCAAATGGCTAATCGTCATTTTGCAGACGCTTGTGATCGGTACACAAAGATTATCGAAACTGTTGAAGACGAGAACATATTTAAAACAAATCAAGCAACATATGATTCTCGTTACCTTTTCGAGTATGGTGAGGAGTTCGTTGGTTACAAAGCGTATAAACTCCGCTATAGTTGGTTGACCCGCTATGGAACTGAGTAGACTTATGGTATTGTGATTTTATTGTTGTTTTACTGTCTATTTAATTTGATGTTTGTGCGTAGACTATGGAGTTATATGCAAACCTTGTTATGTTGGCGTGCTATTTAAGAATTTTGCATTTATACACGAGAAGAGGGAAACCTTGTTCAACATCAAATTCAAACGTTATTACATTCCAAACAACACTTACAGGAACTCGAACAACATAACATACCGGCTATACACAAAAACATTCTCTACACAGAAATACAGTCTCTCCACATAACCAAATGCAGTCTCTACACAGAAACATAATCAAAACGTACACAAAATACATCGAAAGTACATAATAGTGGTGGTCAACAAATACAGAATGCATACTCAAACAACAGGAACATACAACTATCAACTAGGAAAATGTAATACAACAAAAGTACATAACAGTGGTAATACAACCAAAATACATAACAGTGGTAGTCAACAAATGCAGAACGTCTACTCCAACTGTAGGACCATACAACTGACAACTGCGAAAGTACATAAAAGTGGTAGTAACTCAGTCGTCTGAGTCATCTGAATGTGTACGTGGACGTGTGCGGCGCCGATGACGTCTCTCATCATCACCAACATCTGGAGGCTGACTGGACCCAGCACTAGACCTATGGTAGTAATACATCTGCAAGTCCTGAAGTCTCTTGCGCTCTGCCTCAAGCTGGGCCTCTAAATGCGCCTGCTGCTGTCGTGCCTCCTCTGCAACACGACGTAGCTCACCATCATAGTAATCTAGGCTACGCCTATGCTCTATATAGCTCGTATGCCTAATCCCCATCTGCATATCATACAGATCATGATATGATATCTGTGTAGGATCCGGGTAATCGTGATGGGCCGGAGGATGAAACACGTCAACGTAATGATCCGGTCCAATGGTGGGCACTGCCATGGTCCATCCAAAATGACTGGCGGCCGCCACATGATCAACTGCACGAAAACTCTGGCTGGGCTGGGTAATATCCTCGACAATAGGTGGACGTATGCCGTGTCGTATAGCAGATGGCCCTACTAAATCAATCGATGCTGCATGCGTAATCATGTCTGAGGACCCGGTGAAAAATCTACGCCAGAAGGTAAGGTAACACTCCCCGATAATAACAAAGCTCTCAACCGTCCACCAGCCTGCTGCCCTGGCTATATCTAGCTGCTCCCTCGGGTAAATCATACACCGATAAGTATGTGGGTGTGGATCATCCGGAATAGCATCGAAGTCATACAACTGTCTCCACCACCTCTCACCAAGATACCAATAAGCACCTAGCGCCACGGGAGAAGATATAAGTGGAAATCTCCATCCGGCAAGCATCCTTGCAATTTGTATGATCTCAAGATCGATGGATGTACTCTGCTTAAATGGATGCCACAGAATCTGATCCCTATACATCCTCAACTCGATCTGGTTATGGGCAACGGGATACACATGGCGTGACTCATTATCTCTGGACCCCCGGTTGTCCGCAGTCCAAGAGCATATACGGGGGAAAAAGGTCGATGGGTCTGCAGTACGGGTGATAAAATGAAAGTTCCTAGAGTACTCAAAGTACCAATACTGTAACAACTCCCAGAATCCAAATAAAGAAACCTGAGAATCAGTGATGGTGCACTGCATGTCGAGACATCTGTATAGGTATGCAAGGATAGGTGTGCCCCAATCATATAAAATCGCCCTATCGGCATTTATCTCAGCCGCGACCGCAAAAAACCCCACAGGAACGCTACTGCTCGAAGAACTAAAGAAAAGGTTACCCATAAGGTATAACATAAATAATCGAGGAAGCTCCAAGTCGTCATCAACAGAGTAGTGATCGAGTATCCTGTCCATAGCCGCACGGATCACGCTTACTCTAATAGCGCCTTCTGCCTGATACGACGTAGCAGAAACATCCAAATGAGGCAGTAGATCATGAACAAGTGCACGATCACGCCATCGACCATCGTCATAAGGCAGTGGGGGATAAGCACCTACTCCAATGCTAATACTAGTAAGCATGGAGAAATCAAGCGGTGTAAGTCCTAACTCACCACAAGGAAAGTGAAATGTGTGGGTGGTTTTGTACCACCATAGAGCAATGGCCGCACACAATTGGACATCGGCATTTATAACATGATTTATATCTAAAATAGCAAAGAGCACAATAAGATAAAATATGACTACTAAATTATCCACTTATTTCATTAAAAGGTCTATAATATTACCTAGAAAAAATTGAAACCCAAGAGCATGTAACAGTCCTGCGACCCCCTCCTTACTTGCCAAGTGTGCATGACAATATCTAAGTGTGGTCACTAACGAACCACGTGGACGTATATTCCGCGACTGTTAACGGTTCAACAAAATGTTATACTATCTACCCAATATCTAACACTCAAAGAATACTATTTAAATATTACTAAAAATACTTACAGCCAAACTCGACTGCGTGCTAACGTGTATTTCGTCATCTGGAAGAATGCGAAAGTTGGATAGCATAGGAAGCTTCGCCGCGCTAAGGTTCATATCCACATAGCCATCGAGATCGACCTGTCTAGCGGAAACCGATCCAACACCCCTACGCGCTCTGCCTGTTCGTCCGCCTCTACGCCCGCCACGTCCCCAATGAGCGCCTTCCTCGTGCGCCCCTATTTCTTCGTTATCCATGTTCTCGGTGGCTACAAGCAAGTCTTCTATTCCGAGCACTGGTTGTTCGCCACTACCCCCTACACCACTCCCGCCTGCACCACTTCCCCCGGTGCCACGATCGTCGCCGTGCATGAATTTTTTGGCGATTTTTTTTAGTAATCTAGCCATATTTTCGAACGAATATTTCAAATACGGTACTTAATTTGGTTAGAAGCTGACGGATTGGTGAATTGAAGGTAAAATTTAGGTGAAAAATGGGGGTTGGAAGATGGTTTTCAGGTTAGGAAAATGGAGGAAGGGGATAATGAAGCAGGAGGCGGCTGGGGGAGGGTTTTGATGGTTTGCTTATAACGGCAAACTCTTTGTCGTTATAAGTTATAACGGCAAAGAGTTTGCCGTTATAACATTACAACAGCAAAGTGTTTGCCGTTGTAACCCTCTTCCCCAAACCAGTCTGTGGCTGGTTCGCCCTTTCTGGGTACTCGGCTCGTTGGACCAGTTGCAGAACATGAGAGAGAATAACTGAACAGAACGGATGGTTGGTTTTGGTCTTACTTCGGTTGTCCCTGATCAGATAGCATTGCCTGATCTTACTCTTGATTATAATTCTTTGGCTTAGGGTAGTTGTGCACTGGCTGTTGGGTCGATGTATACTGAACTTGAAACTACAACTGGCCTTTCACATGCTTTCACAGGTTTGCGATCCCACCAATGCTTGTGTTACCACACGTGCAGGGTCTGACTTTCACATGCTCATGCCCTGCTAATTCAGGCTTCCAATTCTGAATTTTAGGATTTTGATCCTATCTGTACTTATTCATTGGGGCAGGCTATTGCTTTGAAGCTTGGATCTGATGTTTTGGTCTCCGATATTGTTGATTTACCTAACCATGTGCATGTTGCTAAATATTTGGTTCAGGCTATGTGTAGACAAGCCTGTGCATCTGTGCATGTTGAGCCAAGCGACATGGATCCTACATTTACCTCTGCATCTAAGGAACTCCAAACATAAGAATGAGATGTATACATTCTTAAGATATATGGCAGTTACTGAATAAGATATAGGCAAAACACGTCAGTTAAAGTTCATAGTCCTCTTTTTTGTATGAGATAAATCTCTGAAGTTTAGAATCTTCAGCCACGATTCATAGTCACAGATGCTTATGGGAGGAAGGAAGCATTCAACAAATTCTTAAACTTGAAAGCGAAGAGCACAGGTTTTCCCACTCCGAAGAATACATATATCTTACTTCAAATGACATAGCAAAAGAAGCAATAAGTTTCGCACCAAATTCCTTTTAAAGTTTGTGGCCTAGAGGCAATCTGCTAGATGTGAATAATGATAACATTGTTATTGTTATGTTTTATTTGGAATAAAATGTTCTATTATTTTATATTTACTGCGTAATATAAATATTAATATAATAGAAGACCTTAGAATTATAATACGGAATTATATAGTTCGAGTAAGGCTGAACTTGAGACTATATGATATGTCAAGTATTATAATTCTTAAATGTCCCTAGTCGAGCTTTATTGTTTATACAGGACAACAATAAAGCATTGAGACTAGTATATTGATTGACTGATTATCACGTCTCATTGATCACTAATATACGTGATATTAAAGTCAAGATATAGTATTAGAGAATAGCGTATTGGGCTGACCCACCGTTAGATAACTACATGGAATATAATTAACACTGTCATAAGTTGTTCTCATAGTGATAGTGATATAATGGTCCTCAGACCTGAAATCATTATAATTTTGTTAGAGGATATTTGTGTTTTGATATTATCTAAAGTTATTTCGTAACAGAGTAATGATAACGGTGATTATTGGATATATCTAGAGTCGAATATAAATTATGAATGATCTAGATGGAATTTAACCCTACGATATATATTCGTAGTGATATCCATGGGCCTCTTGATTGAGTGAGACTGTGAAATGCATGGCCGTGCTTAAATATTGATTTGTTCTGAACATTCTACTCATCGATCAAGAAAACAGATTAAATTATAAAGAGGATGATACGATCCATGCCTCTAGTTTAATCTTGGATATATCGGTTAAAAGGATTAAATTATATTGAGACACTAAAGGTTGTATTGAATCATTACTATTATAGCTTGGGTAACAATGATGTGTTACTAGACGCCGCTCATTGTTTACGGTCTAAATGTTATTTAAACTGTTGCCAACGCTGTGATAGCCTATAGGGTCACACTTACATACATTGTAAAATGATGAGGATATTTAAATATAAGGGTTTTTGACTAATTCTATTTTTTAAATAAGGGAGAATAGGTCATATGACTTGAGAGAATGTCGGTTCTAATATTATAAAGAAGGGGTCTGACCTTTTCATTCATAATTATCATAGCTGAATTCCTCAAAACCCTAGAATCCCAAATCAGCTAGTACTACCTCATCCTTCCTCGATTTGATTCGAAAGCAACGTCAGTGGATCTCCTATAGAGGTGTTTGATTTCAAGTGCTCGTGTTAATTCAATTTGGAACCATTTCCAGCGATTTTCAAGCTCGTCCCTTTTGATTCGATTCAAATAGAAGTAAGGTACTTGCTTTAATTCAATTATGATTCGGATTTCATAATTAACGTATAATTTTTTTTAATCCGCTGCCTAATTCAATCCTAATTTACCATCAATTTCACCCAATTAAACATGTCATGCCTAGGACAAAAGCAGTAGAAATAGCTCCATTCCTACACTAATCATATTCAAAATTAATAAAAATACAAAAAGAATTATACATTCACTTCTCGTTTATAATGTCTTAGCATAGATACAAAATCATTATGGCTGTAGCCAAAAGCAACAATACTACTACATTAGAGCAAGTATACCGATGATGATTTTAATTTATTTATTAATTACCAAAAAAAAAAAAAAAAACTTAAGCCCAAGTTGTGCTTTGTCTGTGTACCTCTAATCCAGTCGCACAAATACACGCATATTCTCGCCCCATATATCCATTGCATGATAACGGCTCAACGGACATCCTCATTGTAGCCATTTATCCACTCGCATAGCCCTCTATCCCCTCCCATAGGGCTAGCTTTAGCAAACGAAACTATTGATGTTATACCCGAATCGTTGCATATAACATTGACTTACCTTAAAGTCAGCAGTCAGCACTACAAAAAAGAATTATTGTGATGCTCCATTGGTGGAGGATTAGGCTTTTTAGTATACGTCTTCGGGTAGTTCGCAAGATATACTAAGCTAAGCTCTACATGTTTGAGGATGTTAGCTCTAGTAACCGAGCCCTTGGGATTATACATTCACTTTTCGTTTATAAAGTCTTAGTATAGATACAATATCATTATGGATATAGTCAAAAGTAACAATACTACTACATTAGAGCAAGTATACCGATGATGATTTTAATTTGTTTACTAATTACCAAAAAAAAAAAAACGTAAGCCCAAGTTGTGCTTTGTCTGTGTACCTCTAATCCAGTCGCACAAATACACGCATATTCTGGCCCCATTTACATGTTTCAATAACATGACAAATATGTTATGAAAAATACAAATATAATACAATGTAAAAAAGTCATCGTCATAGTTACTTTCTATAATAATTTGAACAAACGTTGTAGAATTTTTTTTATTTACAACTTTTGTACATAAAACATTGTCTAAAAGTATCTATTACAGTGCATTTCTTAGTAAATGTTGTGAAAAGTCTATCTTTCCTACAATACTTTGGTGAACTGTTGCAGAATCAGTGTTGTAAAATAGTATTTTTGTTGTAGTGACGGAAATCTAAGCTAAACACATGAATAGGACGAAACCACCAAGCTATAGGCAACAAACGCATGGAGGGAGATAAGGGCAAATGAAAATTGTAATATAGACAAGACACAAACTGGGAAAAAAAAGAAAATTGTGTTATTTCATATGTAAACTACTTAAATTTTGTCGTATATACTAACGTTTTAACACTGAAAACGTTACAGTCATTTTTAAAAACATTATAATTATAGGAGCACTGATCGTTTGGACTGGAAGTACCATGGTCCCCCGGACCCAGCCAATCAGGGGGCCATGGTTTTTTTCTTTTTGCAATTAAACCTACATTTTTTCAGAGGTTTAATTGCAAAATAGAGGAAATCAGGTCCCCTAATTGGTTGGGTCCAGCAGACCATGGCATTTACGGTCCAGGTGATCTTGCCCCAAATTATAAAGCGTCCTGTGTAAACATTATGTGTTTAATGCATGCAAATATATACATTAAGGAACGGTTTCCAATGCATTCATGTATATAAGACACAGGGAATGGTTTGACTGGCAAAGCTGCTTTATATAGCAATAACTCATCTAATAAATAGACACATTATAAATATTTTTCCGCAATTCAAATGCAAAGTAAACATTCATCATGCAATGTTAATTAGAGCTAGTAGGGAGTAACCCACCTTCCTTCTTGAGTTATGAAGAAAAGAAATCAAATTTCTTATACCCAAAATCTTCTGCCCTCCTATACCCAACCAATCAAGACCCCATGATTTCCACCTTTTTGCAATTAAACCTTTTTTTTCTATGATATAATTGCAAAAAGGTGGAAATCGGGGGTCTTAATTGGTCTGGTCCAGGGAGACAGGAGATTTTTGGTATAAGGAATTTGCTCTCTGCAGCAAATCAATGAGAAATTGTTTCAAGTACAAAACCCTAAATTTAGCTACTTTCAAAAATGACCTATTCGGTAAGGTAGTTAGATTAAATTGAGAAGATTTCAACTTTTAGGTTCACGAAAGAGGAGTCTTTATTTATTTACATTAAATGGAGTTGTAGCCCAAGAATATGGAATAACCAAGCGTCTTGAGGGAAGCTTTCACATTTTCTATTGGTTTAAATGGGTTTAGGCATAAATTTAATTTTCAACCCAAATTGATTTCTATTTTATTAATTTTTATTATCACTTAATTACGTGTTTAGAACCATAGAATGAAATGAATTAAATTTATCTTCTTGAGCATACATTAAATTATGAACTACATTATTTTAAAAAAAAAAATCTAAATTCTAAATCATCTTTTAACAACAAAACAAATGATATAAAGCAAATTCTCATTTTTTTTCCAATTAGAATTATTTATAATCTTAAAATATTCTCTTCTTATATTAATTTAATAATACAATCTGGCTTTAGAATTTGTGTTCAAAACAATTCGTTAGTCAATTATTTAAAAAGGAAAATAGTGTCAAGGACAAAATTATGAGTTTTTTCAGCCATAATTTACTATGTGCAAGATATCAGAATTTAGGTATCGGTTTTACAGTGTGCATGATATCATAATTTAACCACCAGTTTTTCAGTATCAGTTTTACAGTGTGTATGTTATCAGAATTTAGCTATCAGTTTTTAAGTATCATTGTATCAGATTTACAGTGGTATTGTTCTTTAGAATAAATTTTTGATGGGTTGTCCTTGAACTTGAAAAATTAATGAAATTTTTACTTCACAATAAAATCTCCTTATTTAAAATCATCTACTAATTAAAAATTTAGAGTGGAATACCTTAACTATAACATCAAAAAAAGATGCATCATGAAGATTTCCCATGTCATTAACCTGACACATACTTCACCGTTAAAGCTTACATAACAAAAATGCAGACACATACAGTTGAAAAGAAACAATTCTCTGGGAGTTCGAGTTTATTCACCCTATAGTAAGTACATTGTGTGATCTGAACCATTGATTTCAGAGGAGTCCATGTGGATCCGTTGAAATCAACAGTTCACACATCGTAGTATACTTACTGTAGTGTGAACAAAATCCTACTCATTCTATTGTTCTTAGCTCAATTGTACACATCAAGGAAATTCATACATTATACATAGCTATATGTAGGGTTGGACATTTTTACCATATTACCACTTACCACTCATTACCAACCGCTACTAACAAAAGTGGTACTGAACAAATGGTAACCGATTTGATTGGTACGGTATGCCAAACCAAATGAAAATATACGGTAATGGTAATCAAGCATTAGAAATGGTAATTACCATACCTACCACATAGCTTAAACAACACATATGTATATTCTTATGTTTCATCATATATATTTATTACATGACATCAAACTTCTAATATGTAACGATTTAACAAAATACCTAGGAAAATACTATTATGATACAAGATTGAATGCAATTTTTTTCATATATCTTAGAAACAGTATAATTACATGATATTTTTTGCTTCATTCATAACATTTTCTTATATTTTTTACTATGAAAAATAAGGTAGATAAATAATAGTATAATAATAAAAAATCAATTTTAATATTTAATTTTTTAACATGAAATATTATAAACAGAAAGATCTCATACTAATAAATGATAAAAACTTATTACCGACCTATGCCAATCATTACCAACCATGAACCAAGATGTTGGTGACTGATTTCTTTGGCAGGTAATGATATGATTTTTCTATTACCATATAAGTCGGTATGGTAATGTTTTTGAATATAAAGTTCCGGTACCAAACTGAATCCACCCTTAGCTCAATGTGTTCTATTTTAAAATTCCACCACTAAGCCAGAAAACCAAAGCGGTTAAAGTACCATAGTAAAGCTCTATATGTCACATCATTGAGAATCTACTTTCAGGTAAATATAGCTGAGCATTTGCTTTTAGGTACTTAACATTGTTTTAAAAGAAGAAAAATTATTACTTGCACTCAGGTACTTATATTTTTGTAAAACAAGTCCCCTTATACTACTGCACCGTTAAGTAAATTATTAAGATCAACTTTGATTGAACTCAAGTTGCTACAGAAAACATACATGCTATGTGTAACAAGGCCAATGTTAACATGCCAATATATGCAACTTGAATGATTGTCATCATATATGATATATAATATAAAAGCACCACAATTTAACCACATTATTAAAATTTAATCTTTTTTGTTATCTGATGCACCAGATTCTTCCTCTTCTTTCGCCTTAACATGTTATTTGTCCTTTGTTTTGGTACTGGATTCAGTTTCAACATGTTCTTTATCTTCGGTTTTCACATCAGACCCGGTTTTAACTAGCTTTTTATCCTTGACATCAGACTCAGATGTTGCTTCAGATGCATTGTATATTTTTGTAAAACAAGTCCCCTTGTACTACTGCACCGTTAAGTAAATTATTATGATCAACTTTGACTGAACTCAAGTTGCTACATAAAACATACCTGTTATGTGTAACAAGGCCAATGTTAACATGCAGCATATGGAACTTGAACGATTGTCATCATATATGATATATGTTATAAAAGCACCACAATTTAACCATATTATTAAAATTTAATATATTTTTTTATCTGATGCACCAAATTCTTCCTCTTCTTTTGCCTTAACATGTTATTTATCCTCTGTTTTGGTACTAGATTCAGTTTCAACATGTTCTTTAGCTTTGGTTTTCGCATCAGACCCGGTTTCAACAAGCTTTTTATCCTTGACATCAGACTTAAATGTTGCTTCAGATGCATTGTATATTTTTGTAAAACAAGTCCCCTTGTACTACTGCGCCATTAAGTAAATTATTATGATCAACTTTGACTGAACTCAAGTTGCTACAGAAAACATACCTGCTATGTGTAACAAGGCCAATGTTAACATGCAGTATATGGAACATGAATGATTGTCATCATATATGATATATGATATAAAAGCACCACAATTTAACCATATTATTAAAATTTAACTTTTTTTGTTATCTGATACACCAGATTCTTCCTCTTCTTTCGCCTTAACATGTTGTTTATCCTCTGTTTTGGTAATGGATTCAGTCTCAACATGTTCTTTAGCTTCGGTTTTCGCATCAGAACCTGTTTCCACTAGCTTTTTATCCTTGACACCAGACTCAGATGTTGCTTCAGAAGCATTGTATATTTTTGTAAAACAAGTCCCCTTGTACTACCGCACCGTTAAGTAAATTATTATGATCAAATTTGACTGAACTCAAGTTGCTACAGAAAACGTACCTGCTATGTGTAACAAGGCCAATGTTAACATGCCAATATATGGAACCTGAATGATTGTCATCATATATGATATATAATATAAAAGCACCACAATTTAACCATATTATTAAAATTTAATCTTTTTTGTTATTTGATGCACCAGATTCTTCCTCTTTTTTTGCCATAACATGTTGTTTATCCTCTGTTTTGGTACTGGATTCAATTTCAACATGTTCTTTAGCTACGATTTTCGCATCAGACCCGGTTTCAACCAGCTTTTTATCCTTGACTTCAGACTCAGATGTTGGTTCAGATGCATTGTACATTTTTGTATAAAAAGTCCCCTTATATACTGCACCGTTAAGTAAATTATTATGATCAACTTTGACTGAACTCAATTTGCTACGGAAAACATACCTGTTATGAGTAACAAGGCCAATGTTAACATGCCAATATATGGAACTTGAATGATTGTCATCATATATGATGTATAATATAAAAGCACCACAATTTAACCATATTATTAAAATTTAATCTTTTTTGTTATCTGATGCACTAGATTCTTCCTCTTCTTTCGCCTTAACATGTTGTTTATCCTCTGTTTTGGTACTGGATTCAGTTTGAACATGTTCTTTAGCTTCGGTTTTCGCATTAGACCCAGTTTCAACTAGCTTTTTATCCTTGACATCAGATTCAGATGTTGTTTCAAATGCACTATCTCAGACTGGAACGGCTTTCTTTATGGTTCCCACTTTCACGTACTTGCCCATGAATTGGAATTCCCAGTCCTGGAGAGCATCAAGCTCGAAAGGTCCAAGTCCGGAAATATCTCCTGTTAAGTCTTTTTCCTCAAATGATAGCAGCTTTGCTAGGGCTCTGCTTGCATCTCTTCCAACAAATAATGAATATGGCCCTCCTGGCCCATAGAATTCGCTGACACCAAAAAAAAAAAAAAGGATTTCATTTAGGTTAAGTTCTAGGGCAACTTATATTATTAAGCATGACATGGTACAATACATGTTATTTCTTAAGGTAAAACCAAAACTGATTCTCTTTAGTGCAATAAGTTTAGGTGAATGTGGTGCACACATTAAGCATAGCACATATATAGCAAAGAAAAATATATAAAAGTCACATCAAGTGTGAAAAATCAAAAGAATCATATTATTATTTTCATCAATTCATCTATAAATAGGTTTAATGTTTCTTTCTTTCATTTTTACCTTGTGAATAATTTATCAAATTTAAAGTTGACTATTTTAAATGTTTAAGAACAAAATAGAGAATAAGGTAACATAGGGAAATGTTATATTATTATCATCCATCTCATCCACCTCAAACCACTAACAAATTCAACATAACCATACTTTGTAAAGCAAATGGGTACAAATCCAATAACTGAGTGTTTAATAATTTGAGGCTACATAATGTAAAATTAGGGTCATTTCAATATCGATCAATGTTGCCACTGCGAGAACCGTACTTCACTGGCTATACCCGTAAATAAAAAATAAATGTGGTTTGGCTCCATCTATTACAATCCCTTTATTTGCTTTTCAACCCCCATTTGTATACTAATTTTTTTAACAAAAATATAGAAGGTCCGAAATTATCTAATGCAAATTGTCAGGAAATGAAAACAAACGGTTCGGATCTGGTAAAACTTGAAAAATATACGTACCCCCGTGAATTCCGGGTAAAACCACACTTTGCTGGCCTTCTTTTCCGGGCTTTCTAGCATAGCCCTTTTTTTAATTTCAATTTTACTCTTCATCAATTGATTAATTTGATATATTTTTCTTAATGTGCCTCTTTATCTACCACATTATACCTTCACCTAGTTGAAATTATGAAATAGTGAAAAATTCACAAAAAGGGGGGCACTCTGAAAAATATTGATTATAATAAATCAATGTCGTCCTACGACGCATGTCCCTATTGAAAATAGATGAGAAAAAGAAAAAAAAATTAGCAAAATTTAGACAGTAAAATAAAAGGCAAAGTGGAAATTTTTGATGGAGTTTTGATTTATCCTTTTTAGTTTTGGTTTTTCAGCCATACGAAATTTTGAATGATATATGTATGTCATGAAAAATAACCCTTCTAGAAAACACGCTGAATGGAAAACAACTTTTGTTCATTTTTCATGCTTTTTTAAAAGTAATAGAGAACGAAAGATAATTTATCTTTCCGTCGTCCCTTCACTCGCTATCTTCCTCTCCATCTTTCTTTCATTCCCGATGTCGTCCTCGTAAATCTTCTTATTTTTTATAATATACGAATATACAAAACATAATATAAACCAAACGCCTCCTTAGCTTCCATAATAACGAAGTGGGTAAAACAATTAACGTGTTGAGAATAGATGGAACCATGCAGTCAGAGACGACCCTAGTGGGGGCTGTGCCCCCCTTTAAAATTTAAATTTTGTGTATAGTTTTTTTTAGATATGAGCTGGCAGCCACGAGGAGAGATTGTTGACTTTCATTGTCCTTTAGCGTACAATTGTAATTAGAAAGGAAGATTTTTCTGCACATTCTCTTTGATATTGGATCCAACTGTTCATTCATCTCCTTTGCATTCTCTTTGCAGCTGCACACTTGGATATCCCCTCAGGCTTTGCAAATTGTGCTGGAGCAAGGAAATTAATTTTCATTTTTCCAAATTAGTTATTAATCTCTTTTGTTTTTATGCATAGTGCTCTACAAATTTAAAAATATTTGCTTAATTTGGATTAATGAAAATTATAAAATAAATGAAATTTGACAGCTTTCTTCAATCCTATTCTTCATTATTACTTAGCACTGGTTAGATTATATGCATCAACACGTTGTCCTTATCTACATTGGAATGAGCTTGTTGTAACATATGTGTTTTTGAACTTTAGGCATCGTGAATATCATGGTTAGATCTTCTAAAATAAATGACTTTTTTAAGAGAAAAGGGAATGTGTAGAAAATCTTCCTTTCTAATTACAATTCTACCCTAAAGAACAATGAAAAGTCAACAATCTCTCCTTGTAGCTACCAGCTCATATATATATATATATATATATATATATATATATATATATATATATATATATATATATATATATAAGTGGAAATTATGTTAAATGGTTTCTTTTTGTAGGATAATAAGTTTTAAGGACGACGCTTCTTAATAATAAGTTTTAAGGACAATTCTACACGAAAAAGATAAAGCGGTTATCTTTTTAAGTTATAGAGGAAAAAGATAAAAGTGGTTGTCTTTATTTCTGTATAACATAAAAAGATAACCGCTTTTATTTTTTTCATGTAGAATTGTCCTTAAAACTAATTTTTCAGAAGTGCCGCCCTTAAATCTTATTACCCCAAACAAATAAGCCTTTAAAAGAAAATCGCCTATAAAAAATTTGTATGCAAATTTAAAATTTAAGGGGGGGGGGGGGGGGTTATAGCCCCTACTAGCCCCCGTACTAGTGCCATCTCTGGATTTTGGCCCCCTCATCGCCAAATTACTGGCTTCGTCCCTGCATGCAGTTCTTTGCCAGTATCATTGATCGTCGATGATTAGTACGGCGATATGCTGGAAAACCAATAGTGATAGCACTGAATTTAAATTTATCAATAAATATGTGTTGTTTATTAGATCTAGTAATCGGAAATATAAACGTTAAGCCACTGAAGAGTACGTCAACACCCTAACTTTGGTTAATTTGCTTTGAAAAAATGAAACTAATTTTATCCACAATATTTGTAGCTATATTAAAAAGGAACTTTGGTTCACCTCTGGTGCTGAATTTAAACATAATAATAAAAGATAAATGTCATTTTAAACATGGAAACAGAATCATAAATTGTTTCAAGCATCATCGGAAAGTTTATTAGCCATTTACAATACTCAACCGTCCAGATTAGCAAATAAACAAGTAATCAGTAAATTTGACTGATATTTTGTTACTGATGCATCTACCATATCAGTAAGTTTACTAGGAGTGATATGCAATTAATATAATGCATCTCTACTTCAATCAATTTCCTAATCAATATTTTTCATGGGATTGGTTGCAAATTGATCTTGGAAAGAAACTCATAAACAGTACTTATATTCGTATGAAAAATCTGTAAACCATCTATTATCTCAAGGGAAGCTGACCGAAACTATTCAAAAATAGAACAAAAACCAAACCTGTTACGAGTAACGTCATAGATCTGCCCTTTAATGGCCATAATTAAGCAGTGGCTTCGTAGGATCAGTTCCATCATAAGCCCTCAAATCTTCTTCGGTGATCTCACCTAGCTGCACCGGCGGCGACGAAGGCTCCGATGCCAATTTATCTCTCTTCCTCGACGACGTTGGAGGTTCAAGGCAGCTGGAAACCATGTAGTATAGCGTGATGGCAATTGCAAGGATAGTGAAGAACGTGGCGGCTGATAAGCCTATGTAATTCATGATCGATTTTTCAAGGGTCTCGTAGAGATTTATAACGTTTTCCATTGTTTTTCTAATTTTTCAGGAGTGCTACTGAATTCTGATATTTTTTACTTGTCCGAAATAAAGGTTTTTATAGATTTTGGAAGAGAAAGATCCTCAGAATTTATGGGCTTTGGATTCTTGGTCTAGAACCATTAGGACAAAAAGTTACTTTTTGAGCATTTATGTCATGGTGTTAATTCCTGGTCAACTTTAATTTAATGATGATTCATTGTTTCTAATTTAATAATAAATAGTAATGATGAAAATGAATTAATTTATGTCATGGTGATCACGCCCTTTAATTTAATGATGAAAAAGATTCAGCTATGAAATAAATTGTTTCTAGTTTCTAATTTAATAATAAATAACAATGATGAAAATAAATTAAGTTATGTCTCGGTGATCTTGCCCCTTAATTTAATGATGAAAATGATTTAGCTATGAAATAAATTGTTTCTAATTTAATAATGATAAGTGCACGCGTGCCCAATAAAATTGTAAGAAGAACCCGAGCTAATCATTTGAGGGGCAAGTTGAAAATGTGCTTGGTGTGAGCAGAAAATAAATTATTTAAAACATAAAAATATTTATAAGAATAAAATTGTAGGGTTTTTCAAGTTAAGGACAGTCCATCTAAAGATTATTGAGAAGGACAAAACGTTAATAATTTTAAGGGAGTCTGAATTTCAATGCGTTATTTCTCGTCTTCCACTTCATCGATATGACTTATTCTTTTTCGATCGTGCTATTTTAAACGAACCTTAATTAGTTAATTTATGTGTGTTTATTAAAATTGAAATTTGCGTGCGTTCAAGATTGTTCAATCTCCATTTCAGGATGAATTGCGATAGATTCAGGTTCGAATTTGTACATTAAGTTTATTTTTATTTTCTTTTCATCGGCGCTTAATTCATTTTGAAAAATTGCAATTAGATGTAGAGTCTCTGTTCGTTGTTGATGACTATGTGCGTGTTTGGGCAGTAGCAGCATGTTTGATATTTTTTTGTGTTACTTACAGAAAATTTTTACTTTTTATTTGAATGTTGTTTAGATATGGTTTTGTAGTTAGTTTCATGAATTACCAATTCGTTCATTGAAATTGTATTGTTGTGATTTGTTTTGTTTATTTTAGATTCCAGGTATCTGTTTTTCTAGTATTAGTCTTAGTTAAATAGAGTGTATAATTTTTGTTTTAAATTTTTCTAGTTTTGGAATTGTAGTTGATACTAGTTCATATGGTTGCATTCGTTATAATCGTATGAATTAAACTGTTGATTTTTTAATCACACAATCCAAGATTTTTGTTTATGTGTAATTTTTGTTATAAAATTAGTAGCACTTATTGGATATCAATTTCATATTATGTAGGTATCAGTTTCATAACCGTTGGTATCAATATTATTTACTAAAGGTTTTGTGGGTTCTTTTCATTTTTGATGATTAATTGTGTCTTTGGGCAATATCAACCAATTTATAATATTTTTTGTGTTATTTATGGAGAAATGTTCCGTTTTATTTTTGATTTGAATGATGTTCAGGTTTTGTTCTGTACTCAGTTACATGATTGCATTTGATGGAATTGAATTGTTGTATTTAGTTTATTTCACGTTTTGGGTATCGGTTTGTGTTCTTTTTTAGTATCAATTTAAATTAAATGAAAAAATAGAAAAAATGTTGTATGAGTGATCCTTTGTTAATGGTGGCATCGTCCTCCTCGATCCCTTCCCTTTCTTCATCTTCTCTTTCCCTTGACTCGTCTGATTTTCCTTCGCTTCCCAATCGACTTCCTCCTCCTGACCCTCCTTCTCCCCCTAATGTCATTTCCGGAAATGCCAATTCTGCTCCATCGTCATCTTCTCATATGTTGAACTCTGATTCAGGTACTCCTATTGTAGGTTTTGCCAATCTTGTGAATTTGAAGGTTGTGGTTATGAATCTTGCTAATTCAAATCTTCTTAATAATCTTGGCAGTTCTTCTTCTAATATTGATAATTCAAATCCTCTTGGTTCATCAGATTTTGTTGTTGTTAATAATCGCTAACTTGAACTTGGGTAAATCATCAAACGCTTTTAATTCTCTTCCTCTCATGTTAATATCAATTCTGCTAATCTTTCTTCTGGTAATCTTTGTTGGGTATTCCAGCCCATATTTGGCATAATTTTATGCAGACATATTTAGCATATCTTTTTATGCAGGCCATGCTTAATTTGTGGGTGAGATTTATTGGTTTTGTCTTTTTCTCAGATTTGTTGTGCAAGCATGCCTTTTGTGCAACAATATCTTTTCTTTTCAGGAAAGACGTTTGGGAGATTACTCACATTTTTGGTATGCACATTAAAAGAAAAGAGGGTTAATATAACCAGATCTGGTCACATAAGGCAGTAGCAGTTTTTGGTCATTTACCATCTTCTTCAAGGTGTTTTGGTCTTTAAGATTGAGCTTTATTCTTGCTCGATTCACCGTTGGCCTGAAGTGCACACATAGGGTGTTCTCTTACACCTTTTTTCATCTCTTATTGTTTTTGGATTCCGGTGATTAGAAGCGAATCTTTTGCAAACATTTTGGGGATGTTTTCCCTTTTTGGTTTATCAATAAGAGAAGAGGGTAGACTCCTTAAGAGGTCTCGTGGTTTTTACTCTTCACATCGAAGAGGTTTTCCACGTATAAAATCTTGTGTCTTGCTATTTTACTTTCATCGTATCTTTTTTATTTGAATGGTGTGTTGATTGATTGTCTTGTGTGTGATATTGTGGGTGTAGCTTGAAGTAACCCCTAATCGATCCTATTAAATTGGTATCAGAGCTTGAGGTAGGTTATTTATCACACTATGGAGTCAAGCAGTCACAGCTCAATGATTAAGTTGACATCAACCAACTATTCTATTTGGAGACCTATGATGGAAGACTTGTTATATTACAAGGATTTACATGACCCAATTGAAACCGTCACTAGCTCGAGTGGTATTATCTCTAAACCTTATAAACCCGATAAAATGGAAGAGAATGAATGGATAAAGTTGAAAAGGAAAACTTTAGGAACCATTAGACAATGGGTTGACATTAGCATTTTTAACTATGTGTCACAAGAGACCAATCCATATGATTTGTGGAAGAAATTAGAAAGTTTGTATGAGAGGAAAACCACCCACAACAAAGCTTCATTGATTAAAAGGCTTGTTAATCTAAAGTTGAAAGGTGGAAAGTCTGTTTATGAGTGTCTTAGTGATTTCCAAGACATTATTAACAAGTTGACAACTATGAAGATCATTTTTGGTGATGAATTGCAAGTTTTGTTCTTACAGAGTTCTTTGCCAGATAGTTGGGAAACTTTAGTTGTGACCATTAGTAATTCAGCTCTAGATGGTGTGCTATCTTTGGATGTGATCAAAGAAAGCATGTTTAATGAAGAAATTAGAAGAAAGGAGATTGGAGTTGACAATTCACAAGCTCTTGTTGTGGAGAATAGAGGAAGAAGCAAGAGCAAAGGACCCAAAGGCCGTGATAACTCAAGAGGAAGCTCCAAGTCTAGTGATGGAAAGAATCACTTCATATGCAGCTATTTCAAGAAGCCTGACCATATTAAAAAGTATTGCTTTCATTGGAAAAGAGAACATGGGAAGAAGAATGATTTTCAAAAAGAAGACGATGATAAAAATGTTGCAGCAGTAGCCTCTAAAAGTGATGATGATGTCACTTTAATTTGCGCAACTAGTGAATGTCATCATGTTAGCAGTACAGATTCTGAGTGGTTGGTTGATACAGGTGCTTTATATCATTGTGTTCCTAAAAGAGAGTATTTTTTGAATTATCAAGCAGGTGATTTTGGCAGTGTCAAAATGGGTAACCAGAGTTCAGCAAGCATAGTTGGGATTGGTGATATTCGTGTGAAGACTAATGTTTTATGCATGCTTACATTGAAAGGTGTACGTCATATTCTGGATTTACGTCTTAATTTGGTTCCAGCTCATATTCTTGATCAAGAAGGCTTTCGTCACACATTTGAGAGTGTCAAGTGGAAATTATCCAAGGGATCCATGACAATTGCAAGAGGCGAGTTGTGTTGTTCTTTGTACAAGACATATTTGACTGTATGTTTTGGTGAGCTCAATGCAGTGGAAGAAAAAGATTCTCCTAATTTGTGGCATCGAAGATTGGGACACATGAGTGAAAAGGGTTTGAAATATTTTGTAGGTAAATCTCTTATTCCTGTCAATACTACAATTTCTCTTAACCCTTGTGATCATTGCTTAGCAGGAAAACAACATAGAGCTTCTTTTGCTAGAAAGTCTACAAGAAAGAAGGCTAAGTTGGAGCTTGTACACTCGGATGTATGTGGTCCTATTGAGGTTGAATCCAATGGTGGCAACAAATATTTTGTCACTTTTATTGATGATGCTACTAGAAAGACATGGATTTACATTTTGAAGACCAAAAGCCAAGTGTTTGAAACTTTTCAGAAGTTTCATGTTATGGTGGAAAGGGAGACAGAAAGCAAGTTGAGGTGCCTTCGTACAGACAATGGTGGAGAGTATACCTCACATGAGTTCAAGAATTATTGTGCGCAATATGGTATTCGACATGTGAAGACAGTTCCAGGCACTCCTCAACACAATGGTGTAGCTGAGAGGATGAATAGAACCATTGTGGAGAAGGTGCATGCATGTTGAAGATGTCCGATCTACCAAAGTCATTTTGGGCTGAAGCAGTGAATACAGCAGTTTATCTGATCAACCGTTCTCCATCTATTCCATTTGGGCTTGACATTCCAGAGAGAGCATAGAAGGGATGCGATCCTGTATACACACATCTTAGAGTATTTGGATGCAAGGCATACACGCATGTGCCAAAAGACCAAAGATCAAAGCTGGATTCCAAGACTAATCCATGTGTTTTTGTTGGTTATGGTGATGAAGAGTATGGGTTCAGGCTTATGATCCAGAAAAAGGAAAGGTAGTAAGAAGCAGATATGTAATGTTCTTTGAGCATGAAAAAGGTGCTGAACTTTTGAGTGCAAGGTATCATACTAGCTCAGATTTTTTTAATTGATACTACTGATGTTTCTTTGTCCCCTCCTCATGGTTTTGTTGAACAACAATACAGGCTGATCTTGATGCAACACATGAAGGTGTTGATGATGCACAGCTTGATGATGCACATTTTGATGATGTTCATGATGAAGCTCAACCAAATGGAGAAGTGGCTTATGAGCAGGGGGAGCAAATTGCCCCACAAGTGGATGATGCTCAAGTTAGAAGGTCAACCAGAGAACATAAACCATCTACAAGATATTCAAGCACAGATTATATCTTATTTACAGCTGATGGTGAGCCCGAGAGCTTCCAAGAAGTGTTGTCTAGTTGAGACAAGAATCTTTGGCTTGAGGCTATGAAAGAGGAGATGGATTCTTTGATGAAGAATCAGACTTTTGAGCTAGTGAAACTTCCAAAAGGCAAGAAAGTTTTGAAGGTTTTCAAGAACAAGAAAGACGGTGAGAAGATAGTAAAGAGCAAAGCTAGACTGGTAGTCAAAGGATGCAATCAGAAAAAAGGCATTGATTTTGATGAGATTTTTTCACCAGTTGTCAAGATGACTTCTATCAGAACCATTTTGGGTTTAGCATCAAGTTGTGACCTTGAATTGGAACAACTTGATGTAAAAACAGCATTTTTACATGGTGATTTGCAGGAAGAAATCTACATGGAACAACCTGAAGGATTTGAAGAAAAGGGAAAAGAAAAACTTGTTTGCAAGTTGATGAAGAGTCTTTATGGACTTAAGCAAGCACCAAGGCAGTGGTATCACAAATTTGATTCATTTATGACAAGCAATGGTTACAAGAGGACTGTTGCAGATCCTTGTGTGTATTTTAGAAAGTTTCCTGGCGATATCTTCATTATTCTTCTTTTATATGTGGATGACTTGTTGGTAGTTGGACAAAACTTAGAATTGATTAGCAACTTGAAGAAAGATTTGTCCAAGTCATTTGACATGAAGGACATGGGTCCTGCAAAGCAAATCATAGGCATGGAGATTGTTCGTGATAGAAAAGCTAGGAAGTTGTGGCTATCTCAAGAAAAATATATTGAACGCGTGCTTGAAAGGTTCAATATGAAGCATGCTAAGCCAGTTCGTACACCACTCGCATCTCATTTTAAGCTAAGTAAGAGGGATTGTCCAACAATGAAGAAGGAAAAAGCAAGTATGTCTTCTATTCCTTATTCATCTGTAGTTGGTTCATTGATGTATGCTGTGGTGTGCACTAGACCAGATATTGCACATTATGTTGGTTTGGTGAGTAGATACTTATCCAATCCTGGTAAAGTTCAATGGGATGCAGTAAAGTGGATTTTCAGATATTTGCGTGGTACTTCTAGATTTTGCTTATGTTTTGGAGGTAGCAAACATGTTCTTGAGGGGTATACAGATGCAGACATGGCTGGTGATATTGATAGTAGAAAATCTACCTCAGGTTATGTGTTCACATTTTCAGGGGGAGCCATTTCTTGGCAATCCAAGTTATAAAAGTGTGTGGCTTTATCTACAACCGAGGCAGAGCAATAGCAGCTGTGGAAGCAAGTAAAGAGATGCTTTGGTTGAAGAGGTTCCTTCAAGAGTTGGGTTTGCAACAAGAAGAGTATATAGTATTCTGTGACAGTCAGAGTGCTATGGATTTGAGCAAGAATTTCATGTATCATGCACGCACTAAGCATATTGATGTTTGGTATCATTGGTTAAGAAATGTGATTGAAGAAAATATGCTCAAGTTAAAGAAAATTCATACAAACAAGAATGGTGCAGATATGTTGAATAAAGTGGTTCCAGGAAACAAGCTTGATGTTTGTAGCAAGCTTGTGGGAATGAGTTTCAAATGGTGATTGAAGCATGCACATCTTCCCCAAGTTGGGATGGAGGGGGAGATTGTTGGGTATTCCAGCCCATATTTGGCATAATTTTATGCAGGCATATTTGGCATAATTTTATGCAGACATATTTGGCATAATTTTATGCAGACATATTTAGCATATCTTTTTATGCAGGTCATGCTTAATTTGTGGGTGAGATTTATTGGTTTTGTCTTTTTCCCAAATTTGTTGTGCAAGCATGCCTTTTGTGCAACAATATCTTTTCTTTTCAGGAAAGACATTTGGGAGATTACTCACATTTTTGGTATGCACATTAAAAGAAAAGAGGGTTAATATAACCAGATCTGGTCACATAAGGCAGTAGCAGTTTTTGGTCATTTATCATCTTCTTCAAGGTGTTTTGGTCTTCAAGATTGAGCTTTATTCTTGCTCGATTCACCGTTGGCCTGAAGTGCACACACAGAGTGTTCTCTTACACCTTTTTTCATCTCTTATTGTTTTTGGATTCCGGTGATTAGAAGCGAATTGTAAACATTTTGGGACTGTTTTCCCTTTATGGTTTATCAATAAGAGAAGAGGGTAGACTACTTAAGAGGTCTCGTGGTTTTTACTCTTCACATCGAAGAGGTTTTCCACGTATAAAATCTTGTGTCTTGCTATTTTACTTTCATCGGATCTTTTTTATTTGAATGGTGTGTTGATTGATTGTCTTGTGTGTGATATTGTGGGTGTAGCTTGAAGTAACCCCTAATCGATCCTATCAAATTGGTATCAGAGCTTGACTCCACCTTAATGAGAATCCAAAGCTCAAGCTACATCAAAGTTCCAAACCTGGAACACTCTTCTCTCTCAACATAATCTTCTCCACCAAAGTCTCCTTTTCTCCAAAATAGAAATAGCATAATCACCACTAAATCTACCAACCTTTGTAGAAATAAGTGATGTACAATTTAAAACAAATCTCCTTGCTCCGATACCAATCTGTTATGTAAATATTGCAATCTCTCTATTCCTGTTAATTCAAACACTACCCCAATTAAATCTGTTTCCTCTAGCGTCATTCCTTTAATTAAGCACCTCTCACTCATATCCTAACCATACTAAATCATATTATCTGTCACTTTTAAATTCATTACCTCGAAATGCTATTCGTATAAGCCGATTCACTTTGAGATCAAGAAATTTGGTAGACCAAATGCTTCCCCTGAAGTGGTTAAAACGGATATTGGCAGAACTATTTAGTGGGGTTTTTCTTAGATGGCACTCTTTTATATCTCTCGGTTGTGAACATTTTGAATAATTTTTGGAAATTAAAAGGAGAAGTTAGCATTAAATCTAATGTTATGCACTTCTACTTTAAGTTTTCCAAAGATTTGGATAGGGAGAAAGCTCTAAAAGCAGACTCAAATTAATTAGAGGAAGAATGTTTATCATTACTAATTGGGATCCATCCATTGGGAATTCTCAATTACAAATTAAAAAAGTTCCTATACGAATTCACTTGCACCGCATTCCATTACTACTCTGTACATTAATAGGAATCAATTGGCTTGCTAATCATGTGGGGGAAGCTCTTTTGATTTTAGCACAGAGAAATTAGAGAGATTCAAGTAAGCTAAGGTCTTGGTTGAATTTTCTACTGAATGTGAACTTCCTCAAAGTATTGAGCTTATGGAGCTTGGCGATAAATGTCCTCCAGTATGGATTGGTTATGATTGGAGGCCTCTTATTTGTACTCAATGTGGAGTTTTTGGTCATTCGACTGTCCAGTGTGAACTAAATGCAAAGGAAAAAGTTGTCAGGAGAATGTTCTTGTGAATGATAAAGTAGGAAGACAAGTAGTTGACAATTATGAGGAAAGGCAAGTTAGATTTAAGACTGCATCTGATGGGAATCAACAAGGTTGGAAGAAAGTGGAAAATAAAAAGAAACGGGTGTGGAGAAAGAAGGATCAAAATATTAAAGATGATGTGGCTACCGATATTAATAAAGAAATGGAAGAGGTTGTTGAAAACAGTAGGCAATATTAATGTGGAGCAAGTAAACAATGAGGAGCCAACGGATATTTCTTTAGTAGGGAAGCATAACGATAGGCAAAATATTGTAATAGTAGATGAGCATGGCAAATGTTTTGTGCATAGTAAAGAGGCAAATAATAGCAATGACAAATCAAGGTTTGATGTAGTGCAAAAAGGTAAAGAAGTCTTTGAATCAGTGCTTAATGAAGCAGTTGAGAAGGATTTTAATGACAATAATCCCTTTGATGTTTTGACAGATCAATATAAGATGGTTGGTAATAATTCCACCTTTTCCTTTTCAATGAAAGACGTAGCTTCAACTTCGACTTAAAAATCATCGTCTGTTTCCATGTCATGTTCCTCTTCTTTCAGTTCCTTACTTCCTCCTAATTCATCTAACTTGTTATTTTCTTCATCAAAATCGTCTCCTTACTCTCACTTATCTCCTCCTCCGAAAATTATCCTTCCACCTTCTACTACTAAATTGCCTGATTATCCTATCAATAAGTCTAAAAGTGGTACAAAGAAAGGTAGGAAGAAAAAGCAAAGTGTTGCAGATGACTTAGATGGGGGAAAGGAATTCAAACCTGATGATATAGCTCCATTTAATAATTCTCAATTTACCACAAGGCATACAAGGAGTAATCCATCCACCTTCATGATTAACCCCCATTTATTCAAATCATGAATAAGATAGCATTTTGGAACATTCGAGGAGCAAATTTTCCCTCAAAACAAGAAGAAATTAGGACTTTGATTAGAAGTAATGGTATTCAGCTTATGTGTACATCTGAAACTAAGCTTAACTTTGCCTCATCTAAAAAAACAACATCTTTTATTGCATCTAACTGGAATGTGGATCACAATTTGAATGAAGTCAGTTTCGGTAGATTGAGGACTCTCTGGAATCCTTCGAATTCCAAGTTCTTACTTACCACTGTTTATGCACACAACTCTATTCATTTGGGAAGTCAATTCCTTGAGCATCTTCATAGTTTTAATCCTTCCAATCATCCATGGGTAATTGGGGGTGATTTTAATTGTATGCACTCCTCATCTCAAAAATTTGGTGGTTGTCCCCTTTCTCTTAGGGATATTATTCCTCTAAACCAAGCTTTGTCTTCAGCAAATCTCCGTCCTGTGCCTTTTTTTGGTTTACCTTTTACTTAGTCGAATTGTATCAAAACTAGCCCTCCCACTCTTTGTAAATTAGATCATGTTTTTTGCAACTTATCCTTTCATAATCTTTGGCCGAATTCTTTCTATCATGTTCTTTCTCCACATTTATATGATCATTGTCCTTTAATTTTTGATTGGGGAATGGATAATGCTGTTAGCAAAGGTAAATCCTGTTTTTAATTTTTGGATTAATCATCTAGATTTTGCTAATATTTTAATGCAGGTATGGTCGTCAGTATCTTTTAGGAATCCATTGAGCAATCCTGTCTTTAAGTTGAAAGTTCTTAAGTTTCATCTTCAAGCATGGTCCTCCCACAATTTTGGTTCAGGGTCTAAACAATCTAGTTCAATTAGGAAGGATATTTGTGTGGTTTAGAAAGCTATTCAGGCTAATCCTTTTGATACACAATTACATCTCTGAGAAAAGAATTTGAAGGATGGTTTAAAAAAAGTGTTGGACTTGGAATTAAATGCAGCTAGCCAAAACGCATGGGTTAGAAGAGAAATTGCAGCTGATAGGAACAGAAAGTATTTCCATAACTTTCTTAAGATCAGTAAGGCTAATGATTCTATTTTCAGGATTCTTGATATGAATGGGATTTTGCAGACTACAATAATTGTTGTTAAGGGAGCGTTTGTTAATCGCTTCTCTCACATTTTAGCTCCTCCGGTTTCTTTTCTTCCGGATATAAAGCATTGTTTCATATTCATCTTCCCACTATTTCAGAATAAGAGTTATCAAATTTAATCAGGTTAATTACTAATGATGAAATTAAGGAGGCAATTTTTAGTCTTGATGCTACCATTAGTGTTTGGCCAGATGGATTTTTTTCCAGAAGTGTTAGGCTACTATTAGGTCAAATATAGTTAGCGTTGTTCAATTTTTCTTTTTGAATAACATTATGCCACCTTCATTTGCTGCTACATCTATAGCTTTAGTGCCTAAGGTAGATAATCCCAAGCAAGTTTCATATTTTGGACCTATATCTTGTTGTAGTGTGGTTTATAAAGTCATCTCCAAAATTATTGCTAATTGGTTAAAAACGGTATTACCATCATTAATTTCCCTTAATCAGTCAGCATTTGTTAGTGATAGAAGCATAAGCGATAACATCTTGATTACTCAAGAGCTATTATATGGACATAATAATAGTAATATTAGTCTGCGTTGTATGCTGAAGTTGGATATTAAGAAGGCCTTTGACACTGTTGCATAGGACTCTGTCATGGATATTATGTCGAAAATAAATTTTCCCCGTCCTTTTTTAGCTGGGTTTACACTTGCATTGCTTCTCCTAGCTTTTCAATCTCCAGGAATGGAAGTTTAGTTGGGTATTTTAAAGGCACTCAAGGAGTAAGGCAGGAAGACCCAATTTTTCCATATCTGTTTAATTTAGTAATGGAATTGTTAAACACTTTGGTCATTGAACAAGTGGAAATAAAGAAATTGGAATTACATCCTAAATGCAAGTCACCTGGAATAACTCATTTATTGTTTATGGATGACCCGATACTATTCACTAAACCTTCACAGAGGAATATACAATGTATATTATCAATACTTGAGTTTTTTTATTCCATCACTGGCCTTCAGATTAATATCCATAAGTCACATATATTGATTGCTGAGCTGCCGCATCACAAGAAATAGGATATTATTTGTAGTCCTGGTCTTCACGAGTTGCCATCTAACTCTTTCTGCCTTGGTTTACCTCTCATTTCATCTAGAATTTCTAAGGAGAAATGTTTGCCATTATTTGAAAATATTATTAGTAAACTTTTACAATGGCCAACTGTCAAGTTATCGCAAGCTGGAAGGCTAACTGTGGTGCAATCAATAGCCATTGCCATGACTACATATTGGTCTAGGCACTATATTTTGCCAATTAAATTGGTGAATATGGTATCTAGTGCACTCAATAAATTTCTGTGTCATGGTGATCCATTTTCTAAAAAGTTAATTCCAATTTCTTTTTATAAATTGTGTGAGGCTAAAGAGCATGGGGGTCTTGGTATTATAAATATTTTGCTCTGGAACAAAGCTGCAGTTTCTTCTTCTTTTAATAAATTGATTGTTAATGAGGACAATTTATGGACTCAATGGGTGAGAAGTAACTTGACTGGAGACAAAAATTTCTAGACAATGGGAATCCCTCAAAGTTGTAGTTGGCATTGGAGAAATATCCTCAAATTAAGAAGATCCTTTCTTCCTTATATTCAGTTCAACTTTAATGTTGTGAAGAAGCTATCCTTCTGGTTCTCCCCCTGGATCAAATCTGGGCTGATCTTAGGTGACTTCATACATAATAATTAAAGGAGAGTTTCAGGTATTCCAGAAAGGGCATATGTGGACGATTACTTGGAGGATGGACAACTTATTCTTCAGAATACTAGTTCAGCAACCTTAAGAGGATTTTGGAGAGAATTAGCAAATAATATTCAATTCAAGGGTGATGATCATATAAGCTGGAACAGGAAAGCTCATTCTATTAATCTTGTGTATAAGTTGTTGCAGGGAGATAAGGATAATTTTCCATGGCATGCTAGGATATGGGGTACTAGTAGTTCGGCCAAGGTAAATCGAATGCTTTGTAAAGTGATGTCCAATGCACTTAATTCAAAGCAAAAGTTACATTCTTTGGGAATTATTGCTGATAGGTTGTGTGTATTTTTTAAATCCAAAGAGGAGTCGAACACTCGCTTATTCTTTGAATGTAGTCATGTATATCAACTTTGGTTCAAAATTTTGGCCAATAGTTGTTTACATAAACCTTCAAGAGTGAGTAAATTGGAATGGTTCAAAATTTTCGAAGGGACAAGATGGAGAACGGACAAGGCTAGATTGCTGTTAAAGATGCTTAAGAGATTTATATATGTAATATGGTTGGAAAGGAACAATAGGATTTTTGGGGTTGTTGTCAAGAACATGACTGAGCTTTATGATTTTATACAAAGGAAAATTTTGAAGGAAATTAATGTTGGAAGCTGCTGCAGTAATTGATGATTGTTGTGGATAATTGCTATTTTTTTATATGTAGTTTTGTAATATCAATAACGACTTTTTTTTTCTCTGGTTCATTTGTGTTATTTTATCCTTTTTTTCCTTATTATTGAGCATAGATGTATAGCATATAGGGAACATTTTATTGCCAGTGTAGTTACTTTGTAATTTCTCCATTGTGAATAAAATTTACTTTGCCTTTCGATAATTTAAATTAAATGAAGAGCATAATTGTTCTATTTTTTTAAAACTGATGTTATTATATAAGTTACATAGTTGCATTTACTATAATTTTTTGAATTGAATTACTGCTTTTTTAATTAAACTTTCTACGATCTTTTAGTTGTGTATCATTTTGTTTTAAATATAATAGCAATTTTTTAGTATCAGTTTTATATTATATATAGGTATCAGTGTTGTATCTGTAGGTAACGATATTGTTTTATGTAGGTATCAGTGATATATCTATAGGTATCAGTATTATTTAATGTAGGTATCAGTTTTAAATAATTGTTGTGCTTCTTGGTTTTTATTTATAAAATTTCTTTTGAAATGGTGACAGTAATCTTCTTGTTATGTTTGTATTTGATGATTCTTATTTTAGCACTCGACTGTCCATGGAGTGCTTATTTTATAATTTAAAGAACCATTTGTCTCAACTAAATCCTCTATCCATTTAGATTAGTTAAGTGCTTGAGAACAAAATTATTAGTTTTCATACTGATTTTGATCTTGAGAGTGTAGTTTGTTTTTAACTACATAAGAAGAGTGTTTTCTTTTCTTTTACTGTTAAGATGAAAATTTTCAAATGGAAAATATTGACGATGGTTCTATTACAATTTCGTCCAATGTTTCAATATATTGATTGTCCACTGGGTCTTTGTGTTCAAATATTATTGTGCATAGAAAAATTTAGTTGAAAGACATGATAAAGAGAGGTTCTAAATTATCCATTTTGATATTATTGTTTTTTTTTGCTAATGATTTTAGAGAAGTTTTAATCACATATCAAATTTAAAAGGGATATGAGTTATTTTTTTGAAGAATAGTTCTACTATAAAAACAATTGTTTTCTCTTCATCTTCAAGTGGATGTCCTTTTAAAGTGCACACTTCTTGTGATTCTAGACACTTAATAGTCTTTTTATTTGGAATTTGGTTAGTGATAATTCTTGTGGAGACGACCTTAGATATTTGAATAATCCACACCTTTCTAGTTCATTTGTTAAATCATTGATTGTTTATGAAATTCATGACCATTCTAGTAAAAAAAATACCGACAGATATCATTAATGATTTTCATAGAGAACGTTATCTTGAGTTGTCTTACTTTTTTTCATCTTATGGAAAACAACTTGCCTTGATGGAATTGCATGGTAATGATGTAATATCTTATAATGATTTGAGCTAGTATTTAGAGACGGTAAATAAGCATAATATAGGTAGTTATGATGACATGAATGTTAATGCCTCTACGAACCAATTTAAGAAAGTCTTTGTTAATTTTGGTGCTTGTATCCTTGATTTTAAGTATTGTCGAGTTATGATTTTTTCCAGTCTCTACTCATTTAAAGGGGTGATTAGGTGTATTGATGGTGGTTACTGCAAAGAATGGTAATTAATGTATGATTTTGCTGTTTGTTGATTTTAAATTATGTTGTGATTATTTTTTTCACTTGTTATGATAAATCATAGTATTAGTTTAAAGTGTTTGATAGTATCATTTTGAGGTTTTAAAGTTTGTTATGAGTATCATTTTGTAATTCATATATTATGATATATTTTTTGTTTTGTTTTTCTTTCGATGTCTACTTTTTCCAGTATCAGTTACTGTTAGTAATAGTATCAGACTTACGTTTTCATTTTTTAGGTATCAGTTTTTAATGTCTGATAGTATCAGTTTTTGAGGTATCAAATTTTATTGTATAATAGTATTAGTTTTAGATATAAGAGTTTATTAGGCATATTATTTTTTGTTTCATATGTGTCCTAACCTTTTATTTTTTTGTTTTTCTTTACATATTTACCTTTTGTAGTATCAGTTGTTGTTAGTAATAATATCATATTTATATTTCCAGTTTTTAGGTATCAGTTTTTAGATATTGATAGCAAATTCTAGGTATCAGTTTTGGATTTGATCGTTGATTTACCTCTGTTGTGATTTTTATATTTGGAATATTATTTGCAAGTTTTTTCCTTTAGCAATAACTATAGTATATGTTGAAAACGTGGATAATTGGCGGTGGTTTTTGTATCATTTAAAGGAATTATTCAATAAATTCGTGATTTGATTTTTATGTCAGACTATCAAGGTTTAATGTTAGGTATTCTGAAGGTTTTTATATGTTATTTCATAGATATTGCAGTCTACATATGGAACGAAATTTACTTTCTGCAATTAAGTTGAAAAATGCAAATATTTCTATTGTTGATTTGTTAAAGATTTATGCTAGAGCTTCAAATCATTATGAATTCGAAGAAGCGCATTCTAGATTTTTGGAAATAGGCGATGTTGCAACTGTGTACTTTTTGAAGAATAAATCATTTGATAATTAGGCTGGCTTGTTCATTCGGACAAAGAGGAATGTAACTCTAATGAGTTTTAATAGTTGCCTATTACATCATGCTTGAATGAAGTTCATTTTAAAATTATGGAACAAATAGCTAGAAGGAGAGGAGTGTCGATTGTGGAATTCTATTCTTTGTCCTTCTACAAAGTGTTTGTTAAAAGGGTTGGTTGAACAAGGATTTAAATGGGATGTTTACAAGTCTTTAAAGCTTGTTTTTGAAGTGAAATCTACATTCTCTAATCGTGTTGATCTTAATGAGCGGACGTGTAGTTGCAATAAAGTGGAAAATTATAGGATTCACTTGTGCTCATGCTATTAAATGCATCAGTAGTTTGAAATTATATATTTATGACTTTATTGAGCACTATTTTACTATTAATGCTTATCGATCTACCTGTGGTAATTCTGTAAATTCTATTCCTAACTATGATAAGTGTGTTTTTGATTCTAACATTGAACATGTCATTAAGCCACCCAAGAATAAACGTGGATATGGTGGACCTGCTACCAAAAAAAAAGGATTTACATCCTTTTAAAGAAAACAAAATAGATGTGGCATATGCAAACATAATGACTATAACAAGCGTAATTGTCAAGCTTTGAAGAGATGTGAAATATTTTAGATTTGTATTAGAGCTTATAAGTAATTTTCAGATTTTGTACAATTAAATTTGAGAATGTGCGTACTTTGAAATAACATATATTAGAAACGTACACTAATTTTTTCAATTTATAATTGAATTTTGGTATATAGTAATCGCTTTTAGTTGATTGTTGTGTGTTATATGTAATTCGCTTTTTAGTATCAGTTATCGATAATAATGGTATCGGTTCAAGCATACAGGATTAATGATTTTTGTATACTACGGTAGGGTATCAATTTTGAACCCTCATGGGTATCATTTTTTTATACTGTTGCTTTGTTTACATTAACATGGTATCAATTTGTATGCATAATGGTATCAGTTTTGTTATGTTGTTTATAGTAACAGAGTATCAGTTTTATACCGACACTGGTTATAGATTTGTTATATTATCGTATTGTTTACAGTAAGTGGCTATCAGTTTTATACCTATATAGATATCTGTAACAACCCATCTTTTTGAATGATTTTTGATCGACAATAAACCACATATGTTGTGTTGTATATAACGTTGTTGTATACACAATTATATGATTTTTGTTTGATGATAACAACCAAATATATATTATTATAAATGTGTTAATAACTGTACTGTTCTATATATTCATTACAGATAGGAATATAATATTTCTGTTTAAATAAAATACAATAGTACAAAAATTTAAATATTCACACAGTGTTTCATTTGAACAGGATATTTTATTTCAATATCAAACAGTACAGTTTTTACAACTCCATTTATTTGAACACTTCACTGATACAATTCATTTCATTTTTCATATACAAAACTCCTCGTTACATCACCCATCACTCAGTTATATATATATATATATATATATACAGACTCATATTCACATGTATACATTTTGACACTTATACACATTGTTCACTGATACAGTCTTCAGTCTTCTGCCAGCTTCACTGTCAGCCCAATCACATTCAGTCCAGTCTTCATACAGTCAGTCCAGTCTCCATACCTGTCATACAAATGAACATACACACAGTACACTGCAATAGAAATAAAACTGAATACATGTGTATTTAAATTTTATTTTCAAAATTTCATTTGCCTCAGTTTTCTGGTGTGTTTCTCATCATTTTTCATGACTTGATCTGATTTATCCGACTGTGTCTAGACAGCTTGTGATATTCATAGTGAAACACTGTAAATACCACAAGGCAGACAACATATATATCACAATGCAGGGACAGGGACAACTTGACTGATGGCTGCATGTACACACGTGTATACACGTGTGCACTGCCTCGCCAATCAGCGTGCAGCTGAGGAGTAGCCGCATGGACCAACTCAACTCAGTGCATTTGAAAACTTTCAAATCATAGTGAAGTGCAACTCAACATGAATGCAAGCCATTTCAGCTCAACATCAATGGTCGAGACATGCTTAATAACAACTCAGCAAACATAAAGTGGAGCAGCATAATCATTTGTGTAACAAAGTCAACAAAGCATTTGTAGTCAAGTAGAGATGGACAAGTCATGGAACAATGCATATGGGCACAAACCAGGCAAAAGTTACATGGTCAAGTATACTGTGGAGCAGCTCAAAACTAAAGCATGTGATGATGGTGCAACCATGTATACATGCAAGGCATGAAAACATGGGTCAATGCAACACAATGGAGCTTTCACATCAAAATGGTCAAGAGAACAAACGCAAGTACAAGTCAAAGATTTGTTTCAAGCATGCATGGCAAGTACAAGCATCACAGCATGTTCAAAGTGACACAAGGACATGGTGCATCTACTTTGTGACATGGCAGCAGTATGTACATGTAATAGTGCATGAAGATTATACATGTTTGGTACAACATAGTGAAAAACAAAGTGACATCATGAATAGGCAATGAAGCATGTGTTACTAGTTCAGCTTTACAAGTCAAGTCTCAACAAAACAGTGCGCAGCCAAATCTGTGCAAGTTCACAAATATTTGAACAAGAACAATATATATAGTGAAACTCATACATGATCAGGTTTAAGATTTTTTTTTAAAGAGGTCATGACAGTTCAATGTTCAAGTGCATCTCAGCATGGATCAATTCAAAGAAAATGAAACAGCTAATATGGACACAAATGGTTCAGCAAGCTCAAGCATGGCATATGGTGAAACAGTGGAAATTTAGCAAGCTTCAAGCTAATCAAGATTGGAAATCAGGCAAAAGATACTCAGGAATAATATCATTTCCTACATAAATATCCTCAACAAATAAATGGCAAGTTAATTCAGAAATCATGCTAGTTTTTGTTGGCAAGGAGTAAAATCAGTTTTAAGGGATTCATGGCAAAATCAATCAGGAAATTCAAACAAGGCGACAAAGTTCACAGAGGAAAGAAATCTTTTTTAAGCTTATCACTACAAAGGACAGACAATTAATTCAAAGGTCCACACAGCTATATATTCTTTCCAGAATTGCAAATCTGCTCAAAAATTAATTTGATTTCAAAAAGGGCTGAGTACAATACAAGGCAAGCAAATAAATGAAATTCATGTGAATGGGTCACGACATCAAATATGGCAAAGTTTTCCTCAAAATGCTCGACAGTTTTTATCAAGGGACAAATGAATAAATTATTTCCAGTTTCAATTGTGCAACTCAAGTAAGGCAATCAAATATTATTTCCAGTCGAGCAAAAGGGGAAAACTGATTTCAGTTTTGGCAACATTTCAATCAAGACACAAACCCGAATTCCTTTTTGTCAACAATTACTCAATAGCTTCCAGATGTGCCACAAACTAGTTTTGGGAACAAATCAGCCGACTTTATCAAGAGAATTGAAAAGGGAAGCTAAAAAACCAGCGAAGCAATCAAACCGAGTCATACAAGGAAATCAGAGATTTTTTAGGATGTTATATCCTATTTCTAACACCCATCTCATCACAGGCAATAGATTTGAAAACCTAGCATAACAATTTCAAGCAACAAAAAAAATTCAATTACTCACAGTTTCGATCGAGAACAGAGAGCAACCCCGAATCGAAGCATCAGAGATTGAGTAAGATCCAAATTGTATACAAAGCAAGCCGTAGTATCTCGAGCATAAGAGAACTCATTTCCATCAGCAATCGATTTCAGTTTGGGAGATTAAACAAGAAACCCTAGCACGATTTTACCCTCAGCCGCCATTTTTTATAGAGCAAAGGATCGGGGCAAAAGAGAATAAAAAAAATGGGTCGGCCTACTCACATTTGACTAGGCCAAGATTAAAAGGGGATGACCCCTCTTATTTAATTCCTAGGGTTTCTTATTTTTTTATTGGTTTTGTTTTTATCTTGAATTGTTGTAATTTGTGAAACAAACGAACAATTTTCTAGAAGTCTGCAAAATTTCTAAGGTTCCAGTCAGGGTGTTGACTGGCAGTCCACTAGAGTCTGTATATCTAGGGTTACTGGTTACGGGGTTGTAACTAAGGGAAATCTGATCGAGTGGATATCGGTCAGTCTAGGGTTTTGAGCGTAGGGTTAGGACAGGAGCAGGCGCTGCGAGTGTACATGGTCTTGTATGCGGGATCTGTTTATAACACCTAGTAGAAACCTTAGGAATGCAGCAGTAGGCAAGGTTTTGCCGAAGCTGGGTATATCTGTGTGTGATTTATTTTCTGCACTTTTATTTCTACTGCATTCTATGATCTGTTTATTATCTTAATATCCTGTTAGATTTTCAATTCAGTTTAAAAACTGTGATAAACCCTATTCACCCCCCTCTAGGGTTAATCTAGATCCAACATTTGGTATCAGAGCTTGGTTTTTGATTAACTCTAAAATCATGTTTTCCCCTTATTGTTAGTCTTTTGAGAGTCAGTCCAGTTCATCTCCAACTATTTTCAATGGAACAGATTTTTCAAACTGGAAATCCGAAATAGAATTTTATTTAAAATCTGTTAATATTAAATGTTGGGATACTGTTATCAATGGGAGTGATATGTCTGATAATAGAAACATTGTTTTCGATTCTCGTGCTATGAATATCATATTTGATTATCTCAGTACAGAACAGTTTATTCATGTATCTCATTGTTTGACTGCGCAGGATGTCTGGAGAACTCTCAACAAGCTCTATGGAAAATCTGACGACTGCTCAAAGCCTCAGAATGTCAACTCAGATTCAAATCTGTGCTTAAAAGGAGAAACAGATGGATCAAACGATGGAGAATCAACACATGCTGAAACTGAAAATCTCACATACGAAAATTTGGTTTATATGTGCACTGATTTAACTAAATATGTTGATAAACTCCAATCTAAAAACAAATCTCTGAAATCTATGAATTCTATGTTAAGTGGCAAAATTGATGATTTGGAATCACAACTTAAATCGTTTAAAAACTCTTCAAAGTCTGATTGTAAAAATTGTATGAAATTGGAAACCAATCTTGTTCATCTCAATAAAAATATTCCAAAGTTTGAAAAAGAAATTCTGATCTTAAAAGAGAACAAGATTGAGTTATCAAGTTTGAACAATCTTCTACAAAAAGAATTTGAAATGTTTAAGACCAATATAAATTCCAAATTTGAAATTGCTAAAAAAGAAAATTTGTTGAAATCTGATTTGATTTTAAAAGAGCTAGAAAAAGAGATTCAAAATTTCAAGAACTTTGAAAAACTCGAATTTGAAAAACAAAAATGTTTTGAATCTGAGATCTTTGGATCCAAAGCAAAAATCAAAACGCTTGAAAATGAAAATTCAATTTTGAAACAAAGCAATTTAGAGAAAAATGAAATTTTGGTCGATCGTTGTTCTGAGCTAATAAACGAGAATAATAACTTGAAATCAAAAATCAACAGTCTTGAGTTGAGTCTGAAACGTTTTTCTTTCAGAGAAAAATCTTTAAATATGCTTTTGAAAAATCAGTTTTCTCATGAGAATAAAAGAGGTCTTGGTTTTGGAAAAGCAAATGATTTTGAAAAAGGGAATTCAATTGATTTTAAAAATCCTTCAAACCGTTTTGGAAATGTTTGTTTTGAAAATTTGAACTCTAACAATTTCAAAGGATTTTTAAATCAAAAACGTGATGTGAATTTGCTTGATAATAATCCATTTAAACAATCCTAGATCCCAAAAAGAAATAAAACAAACTTCATTAAATTCAAACAAATTTGGGTTCCAAAGGGTATGAAGATAGATTCGAATGGATTATTATACAAACAGGTTTGGGTACCAAAACGTATGAATATAACTGTGAGTGGTTTTACTACTTTTGTTAGACCACTCAATCCTCTAAACAGTTAGGTACCGAAGGAGGCTGAGGAACTGCATAGCTAAAGAAAAATTGGATTCAAATTGCTACGTATCACAGAAACATTCACAGTTCCTTAGCCACATCTATTGAGTTAGAGATTCTGATTTACACTGGATTCTGGTATGATCTCTAAACTCACCTCTGTAAATATTTTCTGTTTTGATTTTTTTTGTTTATTTCTTCTTCTTCTCCCTTCTATCTCTTTCATCTGTCTATTCTGATTTGATTTATCACTGTCATATTTTTTTGTGCTTCTTGAACTGCAGTATTCATGTTATTCTGGAAATTTGTTTTGTATGTATAGTACTCTGATACTTTTAATCATGTCCAGATACTGAATTTTTTTTTTCTGCAATTGTTTTGAAGTTCATTTTCTGCTTTCTGAATTCCTAACGGTGTTGACGTATTCTTGTTATATCTTGAACACTGTTAATCTGAATTCTAAATTGTTTTGAAGATCTGAAAATTATATGGAAATTCACATACCTTTGCTGTTCTAAGTTTATTCTAATTCATTTTAGAAAAGCTCAAAATATTATACTCATTACAGCACACTGTTATTTATCAGTTGTGACAATTCCAGTAATTTTCAGATTGGCTTAGATATTTTTTTTCCTGTCTTGAATTAGTGATACATCTTGAAATTTCATCATTATTCATGATTATTATGATTGAAATTAGTTTTTGTTTGAAATCATTTGAGATTCTAGATATTTTGAATATCACACACCACTTAAAAATTGAAATTACCAATCTTGTGTGAATAATTCTTTATATCTCAAACTTGACATTGTTTCAAGTGATTTCAAATAAATATTTTTGGATCATGAATAATCTTTCAAACTTGATGTAAATATGCTGAAAAATTCTTTGGGCTTGTCAGAAATAATTTGGAAAAATTCTTTGAGAAATCGGTCTTGAAACTCATTGTTATTCCATAGCTAATTATATCTGTTTGTTTAAACTCATTTGAAGTTATTGATTTACTGAATCACACACACATCTTGAGTGTGAAATTAATAATCTGGTGTGATCGATTCATTGAATTCTGATATCTTCATATTCATCAAATGATTTTAAATAAACGGTATTTTTTTTAATCTCGGGTCATGAATCATCATCCTAACAAGTATGATTTGAAACTATATTCTGTGTTGCTCTGATACTGTTTTGAAAAATGTTTGTTTTGGAATCTCATGCTTGCTGCTCTGATACATGTGCATAATCTATTATCTCGTCTGTTTGGGCTTGGTACTTAATAATTCTTTTGTCTATGACATTCTTGTTCAGTATCATGTTAAAATTCCTCGTAAATAGAGACACCAAGTGGTATCAGAAGGGCCTTATATTTGTCTCACCCATCTTTACTTAGATTCAAATCTTCACCATGTATAAATCCACACACTCTTTTTGTCTTGTACACATTTTCCCCTCTTGTCGTGTATAGATCAGCATATTTCTCTTGTATTTGATTTTCAATTTTAGAATTATTTATTAATTATTCATTCATAAATTGAAATCAATATCAAAATTGAACTGTATTTATAATTCATCAAAATTGTTATCAGAATTTTAAAATTGTGATGAGTTATGACTACAGTATATTTCACAACAAGAGGAGATTTTATTTAGATTTTCATGACGGTTGAACAATAATTATAATATCTTTGAACTGGCAATTATTTCACGACCATCTTCATTATCTTCCGTCATTATGTCATCCATCATGATTTTATATTGATGTGGAGAGTTTAATATTTTATAAAATTATTTTTTAATAAACAGTGGAAATATTCATGATGGAAATGGGACTATATTATTTTTCAGAATTAGTGATAATTGAAATTTTCAATAATCCCTGTACAGTCGAGCATATTTCATAATATAATTAATTTTGAAATTTATTTCACAGTCCATCCCTGTACCTACCACATTTCTATCATCCATATTTGGTTTTATACACCGAGGAGTTTTCTTTTTCTTTTTAAAGCTGAAAATAATAAATATAATTAATGCATAAGTGTGTCTCTAATCTCATTTAAAAATCCAAGCTCTGGTCATGCATGGTTATGAGACAACTTATAATTTAAGCTGCGACTGATCCCATTTAAAAATCCAAGATCTGGTTATGCATGGTCAGTGTGCTCTTAAATAAAATAAAATAAATGAAAAGGAAAATGTGCTATAAATTGAAATAAATTTGAAATTCATCATTCTCTGCAATGTGAAATATGTCACATGTTCTCATTTTATTATGATTTTTGTTTGATTGATTGAGATTTATGATGACCATTATTCCTCTTAAGCTGTAATTATATTTTTAGTCAATTTTCATCCGTATTTTAAACTCTCTATCCTTTTGATGATAACAAAAGGGGGAGAATGAATTGAGATTTTGATTTACGAGTGAATATTTTATAAATATTTTTAATTTTGGAAATTTATTTTCCTTTCTTTTTCACTCATGCACAATTATAGGGGGAGTTTAGTTGTAGGGGGAGCATTCAAACAGGGGGAGTTTCTGTTATTCACTGTAAAACACATTTATTATATACAAAATCTTAATATTTGTTTGTCATCATCAAAAGGGGGAGATTGTTGTATATAACGTTGTTGTATACACAATTATATGTTTTTTGTTTGATGATAACAACCAAATATATATTATTATAAATGTGTTAATAACTGTACTGTTCTATATATTCATTACAGATAGGAATATAATATTTCTGTTTTAAAAAAATACAACAGTACAAAAATTTAAATATTCACACAGTGTTTCATTTGAACAGGATATTTTATTTCAATATCAAACAGTACAGTTTTTACAACTCCATTTATTTGAACACTTCACTGATACAATTCATTTCATTTTTCATATACAAAACTCCTCGTTACATCACTCATCACTCAGTTATATATATATACAGACTCATATTCACATGTATACATTTTGACACTTATACACATTGTTCACTGATACAGTCTTCAGTCTTCTGCCAGCTTCACTGTCAGCCCAATCACATTCAGTCCAGTCTTCATACAGTCAGTCTAGTCTTCATACCTGTCATACAAATGAACATACACACAGTACACTGCAATAGAAATAAAACTGAATACATGTGTATTTAAATTTTATTTTCAAAATTTCATTTGCCTCAGTTTTCTGGTGTGTTTCTCATCATTTTTCATGACTTGATCTGATTTATCCGACTGTGTCTAGACAGCTTGTGATATTCATAGTGAAATACTGTAAATAGCACAAGGCAGACAACATATATATCGCAATGCAGGGACAGGGACAACTTGACTGATGGCTGCATGTACACACGTGTATACACGTGTGCACTGCCTCACCAATCAGCGTGCAGCTGAGGAGTAGCCGCATGGACCAACTCAACTCAGTGCATTTGAAAACTTTCAAATCATAGTGAAGTGCAAGTCAACGTGAATGCAAGCCATTTCAGCTCAACATCAATGGTCGAGACATGCTTAATAACAACTCAACAAACATAAAGTGGAGCAGCATAATCATTGGTGCAACAAAGTCAACAAAGCATTTGTAGTCAAGTAGAGATGGACAAGTCATGGAACAATGCATATGGGCACAAACCAGGCAAAAGTTACATGGTCAAGTATACTGTGGAGCAGCTCAAAACTAAAGCATGTGATGATGGTGCAGCCATGTATACATGCAAGGCATGAAAACATAGGTCAATGCAACACAGTGGAGCTTTCACATCAAAATGGTCAAGAGAACAAACGCAAGTACAAGTCAAAGATTTGTTTCAAGCATGCATCGCAAGTACAAGCATCACAGCATGTTCAAAGTGACACAAGGACATGGTGCATCTACTTTGTGACATGGCAGCAGTATGTACATGTAATAGTGCATGAAGATTATACATGTTTGGTACAGCATAGTGAAAAACAAAGTGACATCATGAATAGGCAATGAAGCATGTGTTACTAGTTCAGCTTTACAAGTCAAGTCTCAACAAAACAGTGCACAACCAAATCTGTGCAAGTTCACAAATATTTGAACAAGAACAATATATATAGTGCAACTCATACATGATCAGGTTTAAGATTTTTTTTTTTAAAGAGGTCATGACAGTTCAATGTTCAAGTGCATCTCAGCATGGATCAATTCAAAGAAAATGAAACAGCTAATATGGACACAAATGGTTCAGCAAGCTCAAGCATGGCATATGGTGAAACAGTGGAAATTTAGCAAGCTTTAAGCTAATCAAGATTGGAAATCAGGCAAAAGATACTCAGGAATAATATCATTTCCTGCATAAACATCCTCAACAAATAAATGGCAAGTTAATTCAAAAATCATGCTAGTTTTTGTTGGCAAGGAGTAAAATCAGTTTTAAGGGATTCATGGCAAAATCAATCAGGAAATCCAAACAAGGCGACAAAGTTCACAGAGGAAAGAAATCTTTTTTAAGCTGATCACTACAAGGGACAGTCAATCAATTCAAAGGTCCACACAGCTATATATTCTTTCCAGAATTGCAAATCTGTGTCAAATATTAATTTGATTTCAAAAAGGGCTGAGTACAATACAAGGCAAGCAAATAAATGAAATTCATGTGAATGGGTCACGGCATCAAATATGGCAAAGTTTTCCTCAAAATGCTCGACAGTTTTTATCAAGGGACAAATGAATAAATTATTTCCAGTTTCAATTGTGCAACTCAAATAAGGCAATCAAATATTATTTCCAGTCGAGCAAAAGGGGAAAACTGATTTCAGTTTTGGCAACATTGCAATCAAGACACAAACCCGAATTCCTTTTTGTCAACAATACTCAATAGCTTCCAGATGTGCCACAAACTAGTTTTGGGAACAAATCAACCGACTTTATCAAGAGAATTGAAAAGGGAAGCTAAAAAATCAGCCAAGCAATCAAACCGAGTCATACAAGGAAATCAGAGATTTTTCACAGGCAATAGATTTGAAAACCCAGCATAACAATTTCAAGCAACACAAAAAAAAAATTCAATTACTCATAGTTTCGATCGAGAACAGAGAGCAACCCCGAATCGAAGCATCAGAGATTGAGTAAGATCCAAATTGTATACCAAGCAAGCCGCAGTATCTCGAGCATAAGAGAACTCATTTCCATCAGCAATCGATTTCAATTTGGGAGATTAAACAAGAAACCCTAGCACGATTTTACCCTCAGCCGCCATTTTTTACAGAGCAAAGGATCGGGGCAAAGGAGAATAAAAAAAATGGGCCGGCCTACTCACATTTGACTAGGCCAAGATTAAAAGGGGATGACCCCTCTTATTTAATTCCTAGGGTTTCTTATTTTTTTTATTGGTTTTGTTTTTATCTTGAATTGTTGTAATCTGTGAAACAAACGAACAGTTTTCTAGAAGTCTGCAAAATTTCTAGGGTTCCAGTCAGGGTGTTGACTGGCAGTCCACTAGAGTCTGTATATCTAGGGTTATTGGTTACGGGGTTGTAACTAAGGGAAATCTGATCGAGTGGATATCGGTCAGTCTAGGGTTTTGAGCGTAGGGTTAGGACAGGAGCAGGCGCTGCGAGTGTACATGGTCTTGTATGCGGGATCTGTTTATAACACCTAGTAGAAACCTTAGGAATGCAGCAGTAGGCAAGGTTTTGCCGAAGCTGGGTATATCTGTGTGTGATTTATTTTCTGCACTTTTATTTCTGCTGCATTCTGTGATCTGTTTATTACCTTAATATCCTGTTAGATTTTCAATTCAGTTTAAAAACTGTGATAAACCCTATTCACCCCCCTCCAGGGTTAATCTAGATCCAACATGTTGGACCTAAACCATTGAAACAATAAATTATTAATGGAGATTTATTATAAGAATTAAAAGTGCAGAGAAAGAAACAGAATATAAAATCTCACAGTGGAAGGACAAAATATAATAAGAACATAATTCAACATTAATTAATTAGTTTACAGTGTACACTTTTGAATATTAGAATTGAACAATCAAAACATACCCATAATTGCAAATGAAATACTAGATAACACGTCTGTCAAGTTCTACCATCATCTTCATAATGAGATCTTCGCTAAACTACTGACCCGTGCATAAAAAACAATACACTAAAGTCAGGACTAAAATATCTCACGTAAGTCAAATTAAACAAATGAACTATGTGTGTAGTAGCATCAGTGATGTTTACAGGATTTTCCATCCCCTATCGGTGTATAATGTGAGTGCAATAACTTAAGAGATGCTACAGAAATTTCTTTCTCCTAAGTATTCGTTAAAATAGATATTATATAGTATAATGTGTTATTATAATAGTGTCTATTCAATAAAGTAAAGTATTAAAAGCGAGAATACCATTATTACTCTTACACTATTTATACCGTTATCGTACGGTTTGCATATATAACACACCAGTACATCGGTTGTAACAACCCGCATTCTACGTATCTAGGATCGTAGAATATTTATTTCTTTTTTATATGAAGTCGTGTGGTCATGTAACTTTGGGAGACGGCTATTGGGGTCATTTCCCATATTCACAATTTTTTCCGATTTTTAAATGACCGTTTTGCCCCTAGCCGATATTGTTTTAGCCATAACTTTTGATTGGTAAGGAGTTTTGACTTGAAACCGCTTTTATTAGATTCGTTTGGTGGTTTACTTTTCCGTAGAGTGGTCATAATAGCCAAACAGACTTACCGTTTGGGAGATATGGCTGAATTAAGGTTTAGAAGGTGAAAAACAGCTCAAATGGGCTCAACCGGGTGATTAGCAGCTTGGCCCATAACCCATTTCGGGATTAGGGTTATGAGAGGGCTGAAAGGGTTAGGAAAATCATTTCACTTCAGTTTTCTCAGCCGCCACAAACCTTCCGTAAGCTCTAGCAATGGCCTCCATCTTCTAAAACACTCCAAAACACCTTTTTGTCATCTCTAATCACATGTTAGCCTAATCTACGTCAAATCAAGGCGGATTAGCATAAGGATTGGGATAGAGCTGCTGGAACACATAGAGATTGGATCCAAATCATAGATTATTTCAGATCTATAGTTTACTTTGTGGCAAAGGTGAGTGATTAGCTTGCTTTTTCACTAATTATGGCTAGTTATGGTAATTAGCGAAAATTAGCGAAATTATGGCTCAGAAAAATCTAGAAAAATTTCTAAAATTCTAAAGCATCATTTTGTGACTCTGATATGAATTTGGGTTAATTTCGACTAATTTCGCTAATCCCAGAATTTAGGGGATTAAGGGGTGATTAGTGATAATTAGCGAATTTATGCATGATTAAAATCTGGAAAAATATTCTAAAATTCTGAAATATTGTTTTAGACCTCTGTTAGAAAATTTGGTTAATTTGGTTAAGTTTTGCTAATCCTATCATTAATTATGCTTGAACATGCTTAAGGGAAAATATGGGGTTTTGGCTATGTTTGATCCATTTTAACATATCATATTGATGTTTTGGTGTTTGAGGTCACTTCTATGTGTTGCTATGACTGTATGGTATGCTTGGTGATTGTTTAGAATAGTTAGAATGGTCGAAAACGCCGTCGAGAGGCGTATAAACTGTCGCTGGAAGTTGCAGGAAAATGTAGGAAACCGGACCGGATCGTGTAGTCCGACCCGACCCGATCGTGGGTAGCCCATCCGAACCGATCCGTCCATGGATGGTGACCACGAACCCGAACCGATGCAGTGCCACGCCCCGAATTGAGGATGGTCCACGATCCGACCTGCCCATCTGAAGGACCCCCGCGAACCAGAAGCTCACGATCCGAATCGAAGTTCCGAAGGGGAAAGAGGATCACGACCGAAGGGAAGCGTCACGAGCCATGGGCACGAACCGATCCGATAGGGTTTCCACGACCCGATCCGCATGGGTATTCCGATCCGACCTAGTGTGGGGTATTGAAGGACGAACCGAACCGTGTGATGATGGGGAGCTGGAGGCCGAACCGAACTGATGGCTAAGAGGGGATCTGAACCGATCTGGTGACGACCAATAACCTGAGATGCAAAGGTAGTCCAAATGGAAGTTAGAGCTCAGGATCCAGTTGGGAACCAATGAGTTCACTTCATGATTGGGCTTTGCTGCGGGACGTGTGCAAAGGGGTTGTCGGTATTCATAACTTTGGTTCACTACTGAGAGATGGATAGTGGGCTTGTAGTGATAGTTGTACGGGATTGGATTCCGTCATGGCCCAAAGGAGTAGGTGACCAAGGTAGTGGGTATCGTATGCTTTACGCACTGAGTGAGAGATGTGAGGATGGTTGCTATGTTTGATTTGTTTGCCATCATTATGACATGCACAACCCCACCCCCGTATTCTTTACACCATATGTTTAGTGGCACCTTAAAGTATTGTACAGTATGTAGTGCTAACTCTTTGGTTGCAGGTCCAGGTTCAGGTATGATTGGATTATACCTGTTATTGTTCTATTTTGTTGCTTATCGCTCATACCAGACTTTTTGTCTGACCCAAAGTTTTATGTCTCTTCTTATTACTCTGGGTGCTCTCACGAGCAGACTAGAGACAGGTTAGCTAGGTATGCACGAATAGCTGATCCGGAGACGAGCAGGAGGCTCCCACGTATGATATATAGATATTCTCCCTGTGTTGTTGAAGGTCACTGCTTGGGCATTAGTAGTGTACCTCCTTCTTTTGCTTTCTTTTGATTTAGAGACAGTTTTAAAGTTGTAATAACGATGTTGGATCATAAGCTGTATTTTGGATTTCCGCTGCCATGTTAGACATGATTTAGTTTTCAGCTTATGTACTGTCTCGCCTGTTTTATGTCAAGTATATTATTATTATATTTTGTTCCATGCACTGTGAGACATTCTACAGGTCCCTTGTTGATTCTTCGTCTTCTTTCTTTTCTTCTGACGACCGTTCCGTGCTAACTGGACATGTGTACAATGCACTTTTGGAGTAAATGTCGGTTGGTGCGGGGCGGGCCGTCACATTTGGTATCAGAGCTCTAGGTTGCATAGTTAACCTAGGGAAAGACACTTGGGAGAGATAGTATACGTATATGTGAGCGCGTATTTTTGATTATTTTGGTTTTCAAAAGCTATATATATACTATTAGTATAGCTAAGTATGAAGTCGCACTGCACTAGCACCACTATGGAGATGGTTAATCGTTTTCTCTTTACAGATTGAACGATGAGCCGATACGCAAGAGGTGCTGGTAGAGGAGCCAATAATGGGAATGCTCCTGACATGAGGACTATGTTCGCTGACCTCATGAGAGAGATGCTTAGGGATGCTCGGGGAGCCGTTCCTAATGCTGCTAATGGTGGTGGTGCAGTAGTGCAGGCGCCTAGGGCCGATTTTGCTAAGTTGTGCAAGGATTACACTAACCTTGGTGGAAAGCCGTTCCACGGAACGGAGTCGGCCACAGATGTTCAGGATTGGTTGGATAGCTGTGATCGTATCTTCGACGACTTGGGTATCGCGGATGCGATGAAGAGAAGGCTAGAGTCTCGTCAGCTACAAGGACGAGCGACGAATTGGTGGAATGCCATTAGAACAGCTACTCCAGAAGATCAGGTTACTTGGGATCAGTTCAAGGCTTGCTTTAGCGAGAAGTTCATTCCAGCTGCCCAGAAATCAGTTTTGTTTAAGAGATTCTTGGAACTTAAGCAGAATGGTAGGGCAGTCTCTGACTATATTGCCGAATTCGACACTTTGTCCAAGTATGGGTTATCTCTTATTGATATTGTCGAGAAGAAGAACGAGAAGTTCATAACTGGATTGGATCAGTACTTGGGGGAGAGGCTTATTAACCACATCGATGAGACGTTTGAGTCGATTGTGGGGAAATCTTTGAGATCAGAGAGTCTTTACCCTAAGCCAAAGACTGAGGCTGCATCTGCAGAAGGGCTGAAACCGCAAGCGGGCGGTGGAGGCAAGAACAACTCTTAGAACAAGAGAAAGCAAGACCAAGCCATGGATGGTCAGAATAAGAGAAGTAAGAAAGATGACGAGTGCTTTAGCTGTGGCAAGAAGGGCCACTATGCCAGAGATTGTCGGGAAAAGCCTGGGGAAAGGAAGTGCTTTAATTGTGGCCAAGCGGGACATCACAAGAATGAATGTCCACAACCTCCAAGGGAGAAGCAGACCGTGAGAGCATATGCTATCAACGCTGTTCCTTCTTCGTCGAATGCCCCAACTACTGCGCAGAAGGAAAAAGGTGTCATTATTTGAGGTATGCTTTCTATTTAAGATGTTTTGATCGGGTTTTGTTTGACAAAAGCTGAATTAGTCGACAGACCTTTAGTAGTGACGAACCCGATTGGTGGTTCGACTAGCCTAGTATGATTTACTGTAACGTGGGCTTATCGAGTCATGAATGTATGTTTGTTTGTGATTATTTTGTTTTGGGCTTTACTTGGTTTAGCATTATTTTGGGGAGTCGATCTACTCTAAAGGAATGGGGTGGTATTAGGTACCTACCTAGTGATGGTGGTAACAACTGGAGTTAGGGAAGCTGAGAGGTTATCGTTGTCTCTGGAAGGCAAATGAGTGCTCCAGTGCTTAGTTGTTTTGCAAGTATCACTTCACGTGGATTGTCCGAATTCGGAGGAGATGTTCCTTGGGTGCTTGTCTGATATTGGTTTAGGCCTTTGGGGCTTGTGCTTGGGGAATGTAGAGTTTGACTAGGATGGTTTGCGTGAGGGATAAGTAGTCGTTGCGATTTTCATTGGATGATACCTTGGTTTACTCGAGGAGTAATGGGCAGTTGTGACAGGATAAGACTATTCAGTGGTATGGACTGCCCCGAGTTAGACTCGATAGGATTATGAGATGACTCGAGTGGGACTCGAGAAAGATGCAAAGTAATGGATTGTTTAGGACCCTATGTTGATGTTCTTTTTGAAGAAATAGGATGTATTCGTCGATCATGGAAGATGCAACGAAGATTAGGACGATTCAAGTTGGACTTGAACTCGTAAAAGAAAATGGGTGTTCGTTGATCTTGGAGATGCGACGAATAGGGAGACGACTCACGTTGGACTAGGGTTTGTAGGTAATGGATACTCAAGACTTGGTCTGAGTATATGGGTAATACCTTGACTCGAGTTGGACTCAAGAAGGCTACAAGGAATTGGATGGGCTCGAGTTGGACTCGAGAGGGCAGCAAGATAATGGATAGACTTGGTTGGGACTCGAGTGTTTCAGGCGGACTAAAAGCAGGGGTATCTGGGGACGCCCACTTACCTTGGATCCGTTGGACGTGATCTAGTTATCCTTGGAGGATAAACGTACGGTAGTCCGTTTGGAGGCAGAGTTTCCATTAGTTATTGATGTTGGTTGGACCAGACATACAGGTATTGACGTATTCATGGCTTTAGCAGGTGATAGATAGGATTTGTTTGATGGATGCTATGATTGTTGTGTTTGTTCTTACCTTTCTTCTCTTGAGTATCACCTGTAGGATCCTGTTGAATGGAAATAGATAAGTTCGTTGATCATGGTGATATGACGGGTGTAAGATACTTTACGTTAGACTTGAAGTATGTTGGGCATTGTGGAGCGTCCGTTGTCTTGGAGATTCAACGGATATAGGAGTTTCAGTTGGACTTGGACTCATAGGTAGAGTACCTAGATTCATTGGATGAGTCTAGTTCACCTTTGGAGGGTGAATGTACGTTGGACGTACAGTACGGATATAGGTAGAGTACCTAGATTCATTGGATGAGTCTAGTTCACCTTTGGAAGGTGAATGTACGTTGGACGTGCAGTATGAATATGGGTAGGGTACGTGGGTTCATTGGATGAATCTAGTTCACCTTTAGAAGGTAAATGTACGTTAGACGTAGAGTGCGGATATTGGTGTAGTGCCTAGGGTCATTGGATGAGTCTAGTCTGCCTCTAGGAAGTGAATGTACATTGGACGTGCAATACGAATGTAAGAAGGACTCAAGTTGGACTTGAAAGGACATTTGGAATGTAGTTGAAAATTTGGCGTATAGGGTTGGATTACCTAAGAAAAGACAGTATAGACGAATGCCATAGTATCGGACTGGGTGCGATAGCTGATGCATTGAGTAAGAGACATGCCAGTTTAGAGGCTATTTTTCTGGAATGGAAGCAACTAGAGTATATCACGGGATATGACTTCAGACCTATGTGTGAATTGGATTCAGAAACGCTAGTAAGCTTGACGATTAGATCGATCTTGATTAAGTGGATCGGTTCCAGTTAGAGGGACGATCCCAACATATTAGAAGTTATCTTAAGGGTAGAAATGGGAATCGACGGCGAGAGAACGACTGTACTTGGGAAGTAGAGAATGGCATAAGAAAGTCGTATCCAAAGCTCTTTGCCTGGTGAGATTTTAGCGGCGATGATTCTTCCCTTGTTAGTAAACCGCATGTTAGGGCAGAATGGTTCTGTTTGTTTTGCATGTTTGATTGTTGTATATGGTTGGTAAGCATGCGGGATCCTTTGTATGTTTTGGGTTAAGGAATTTCGGGGACGAAATTTCTTAAAGGGGGGAGGGGGGGAGAATGTAACAACCGACATTCTACGTATCTAGGATCGTAGAATATATTTTTTTCCGCATGAAGTCGTGTGGTCATGTAACTTTGGGAGACGGCTATTGGGGTCATTTCCCATGTTAACGATTTTTGCCGATTTTTAAATGACCGTTTTGCCCCTAGCAGATACTGTTTTGACCATAACTTTTGATTGGTAAGGATCTTTGACTTGAAACCGCTTTCATTAGATTCGTTTGGTGGTTTACCTTTCCGTAGAGTGGTCATAAAAGCCAAACAGACTTACCATTTGGGAGATATGGCTGAATTAAGGTTTAAAAGGTGAAAAACAGCTCAAATGGGCTCAACCGGGTGATTAGCAGCTTGGCCCATAACCCATTTCGGGATTAGGGTTATGAGAGGGCTGAAAGGGTTAGGAAAATCATTTCACTTCAGTTTTCTCAGCCGCCACAAACCTTCCGTAAGCTCTAGCAATGGCCTCCATCTTCTAAAACACTCCAAAACACCTTTTTGTCATCTCTAATCACATGTTAGCCTAATCTACATCAAATCAAGGCGGATTAGCATAAGGATTGGGATAGAGCTACTGGAACACATAGAGATTGGATCCAAATCAGAGATTATTTCAGATCTATAGTTTACTTTGTGGCAAAGGTGAGTGATTAGTTTGCTTTTTCACTAATTATGGCTAGTTATGGTAATTAGCGAAATTATGGCTCAGAAAAATCTAGAAAAATTTCTAAAATTCTAAAGCATCATTTTGTGACTCTGATATGAATTTGGGTTAATTTCGACTAATTTCGCTAATCCCAGAATTTAGGGGATTAAGGGGTGATTAGTGATAATTAGCGAATTTATGCATGATTAAAATCTGGAAAAATATTCTAAAATTCTGAAATATTGTTTTAGACCTCTGTTAGAAAATTTGGTTAATTTGGTTAAGTTTTGCTAATCCTATCATTAATTATGCTTGAACATGCTTAAGGGAAAATATGGGGTTTTGGCTATGTTTGATCCATTTTAACATATCATATTGATGTTTTGGTGTTTGAGGTCACTTCTATGTGTTGCTATGACTGTATGGTATGCTTGGTGATTGTTTAGAATGGTTAGAATGGTCGAAAGCGCCGTCGAGAGGCGTATAAACTGTCGTTGGAAGTTGTAGGAAAATGCAGGAAACCGGACCGGATCGTGTAGTCCGACCCGACCCGATCGTGGGTAGCCCATCCGAACCGATCCGTCCATGGATGGTGACCACGAACCCGAACCGATGCAGTGCCACACCCCGAATTGAAGATGGTCCACAATCCGATCTGCCCATCTTAAGGACCTCCGCGAACCAGAAGCTCACGATCCGAATCGAAGTTCCGAAGGGGAAAGAGCATCACGACCGAAGGGGAGCGTCACGAGCCATGGGGCACGACCCGATCCGATAGGGTTTCCACGACCCGATCCGCGTGGGTATTCCGATCCGACCCAGTGTGGGGTATTGAAGGCTGAACCGAACCATGTGATGATGGGGAGCTGAAGACCGAACCAAGCTGATGGCTAAGAGGGGATCCGAACCGATCTGGTGACGACCAATAACCTGAGATGCAAAGGTAGTCCAAATGGAAGTTAAAGCTCAGGATCCAGTTGGGAACCAATGAGTTCACTTCATGATTGGGCTTTGCTGCGGGACGTTTGCAAAGGGGCTGCCGGTATTCATAACTTTGGTTCACCACTGAGAGATGGAAAGTGGGCTTGTAGTGATAGTTGTACGGGATTGGATTCCGTCATGGCCCAAAGGAGTAGGTGACCAAGGTAGTGGGTATCGTATGCTTTACGCACTGAGTGAGAGATGTGAGGATGGTTACTATGTTTGATTTGTTTGCCATCATTATGACATGAACAACCCCACCCCCGTATTCTTTACACCATCTGTTTAGTGGCACCTTAGAGTATTGTACATTATGTAGTGCTAACTCTTTGGTTGCAGGTCCAGGTTCAGGTATGATTGCATTATACCTTTTATTGTTCTGTTTTGTTGCTTATCGCTCATACCATACTTTTTGTCTGACCCAGAGTTTTATGTCTCTTCTTACTACTCTGGGTGCTCTCACGTGCAGACAAGAGACAAGTTAGCTGGGTATGCACGAGTAGCTGATCCGGAGATGAGAAGGAGGCTTCCACGTATGATATATAGATATTCTCCCTGTGTTGTTGAAGGTCACTGCTTGGGCATTAGTAGTGTACCTCCTTCTTTTGCTTTTTTTTGCTTTAGAGACAGTTTTAAAGTTGTAATAATGATTTTGGATCATAAGCTATATTTTGGATTTCCGCTGCCATGTTAGACATGATTTAGTTTTCAGCTTATGTACTGTCTCGCCTGATTTATGTCAAGTATATTATTATTATTATATTTTGTTCCATGCACTGTGAGACATTCTACAGGTTCCTTATTGATTCTTCGTCTTCTTTCTTTTCTTCTGACGACCGTTCCGTGCTAACTGGACATGTGTACAACGCACTTTTGGAGTAAATGTCGGTTGGTGCGGGGCGGGCCGTCACATCGGTGCATATGGATGCGACATGAAATGACAACATTAAATCAAAATCGTAGAGGGATCGATCAAGATAATATGACAGACATATGAGGTGGTACTCATAATAGGATTCTACCGGATTGTGAACCCAAGCTAATGGTAACACATAGCCACAACTGCCGACCACCTTAGACAATACTCCCATAATCAAAGGCGCACCCAATTAATCGCAGAGTAAGAGATATGATATCATACAAGGACGCCCGCTAAGAGGAGCAAACTCAATTAGCATGGGTATGACTCCTGTTTTTGTCATTTTAATTATGATCTGAAGGTCAGTGTCATCCATCATCGTTCTCTTACTTCATTCCAGTAGTGTTTGTCAAACCAACCTACTTCATTTTGGATTCATCCACCACATACACCGTTGTTGAAGTGGTTCTCTATATTGGCAAAGAGTATGACACTATCTGACCCCGGTCTCTTTAACAACTAAACATTTACATTTTTCATACTATGGTCATTATTATTTGGAATCATATTTCAATGTCATAAATCATTTTACTAATACAAAATCGGTCTGTTGCATTGTTTTAGTTGCGTCAGTTTACAAACAACCATTGGAAATAACATTAGTTGAGTTAGTTCTCGCTTGGCTTTCGAAGAAGTTGGCACAGGTGAAGTAGTAGAAGAGTTAAAAATATTGTTAGCATCGGTTGAGCACCATTTTCAAAGCAAACAAGTCGAAGCAAAGGATGTTGGTTGCTTCGTCAATGTTGACAACCGATGCAAGTATTTTAATTTGCATTGGTTGCATATTTTTGAAGCAAATTAGTTGAAGCAAATGAATCCGAAGTAAAAAATTACCACTGCTTTTCACCTGAACCTATATCTAACAAAACCTGTTTCGCTTCTTTTCCTTATACGTGCTTCATTTTCACTTTCGTGCCATTATGAAGTAAAAAAAACCAATTACATATTCATGTTTATTACATATTCAAAAAGGAAAAGAAGCTCGATTCGGATTACTGATTTTCGTCTTAAGGTATTATTTCCACCAAAAATGGTTCAAACACCAAAGGTATAATGAATGTACTTTACCAATATGGTTAGAGAATAAGTGGAGCCGCACTCAACAACAATTGAAAGTAAAAATGCAAAGGAAACAAAAAAGGAGACGAAATTTTAGAGTGGTTCAGCCTTGTGTTGGCCTACATATACTGTGAATGGAGTTCGCATTATCATGATGATGATTACAAGACATATCAGCTCTTGTTCTTTATACATTCTCTAACTCACTCAATATATTCTTAATTTACATAAAAATTTCGCTTAGATTCACGAGATTCGATGGGGGAATGGCAGGATCAGTGATGAAGAAGGTCGGATAGGCGACGGAGGAGGAGGATGTATTGGATCTTTCACACTTATCAGATTTTGATGGACGCCATGGCCAAATCGATGAAGGATTTTCGGATGATGGCGATGATCATGGTTGAAATGCTCAAGGAATGGCTAAGGATGGAATCTAGCAGCACTTCGTGGCGGCCCGAGGTCCCTCTTTATTGGTGGAGGGTATGACCTATTTATAGGTGCGTTCTTATGGAGGTTTGAACTAGAATTCATACGAGTTGCTTGTCCATTAATTACTAAAACACCACCGCCTGGTTGTAGCCAGCTCTCAACGACCGTTTCCAACTGTTTGGTACAATGACTTTACAAGAGTGAACGACTCTGTGAGAGTGAGCGACTTCCCAGATTCCAAACAGCTTTAGACAAGCAATCCCATGCAGGTGAGCGGGTTATTGACGAGTGGGCGATTAGTACCATAATTGAAGGAAAGTGACTGATTGAAATAGTGATGAAAAATTGAGGAGCGAGAGACTAGGGCTATAATCTGTAAGTGGACATATAGTGCATGCGCGATCCCTAGTATATTTCATAAACTATTTAAGTGTATTGGATAGCATTTTGCACGACTGAGTTGCCGACCCATGACGTGGACTTAATAGACCAACATATGGGTGGTTTCTAATGTACACATGATCCTTAAGGGATAAACGTTGCCCCTCGAAGTTTGTAATTTTTAGCTTGTGAAGATTACATGCTTCGAAATAATGAAATGTAATATCATTTGATGGATTGCGTCCGATCTCTTGTGTGATGATTGTGCTTCCACAAGGTTCATATGTATATGCATGCTTGATTAGTTTTACGGTCGTGCGTATGCTGACCCACTTAGCTGAACTTAAGATCGCTTGTTTGCATGTTATGTACGAGCAAGCGAATTGATGCGTGGCTTTGATCCACTGGTTCTTTCAGCCTTCCTTTTACTTCATATCCTGCCTCCTTACTTTTCCGTTTCTCATTCTCTTTTCTATCAAAGAAACTCTTAATGGCGGTGTTGTCCTAAGCACCTGCTCATTGTTGAGGCTTCTGATTACTTCTGCCTTTTCAACATTTCACCTTACAATTGTTCGTGGTATATCCACCGAAACTCTACAATCTTAAAATCGACTCAGGCGATCTGCTTGCCCCGACTTGAGATTGCTTGTTCGCTTGTAAGTAGATTTTTCTTCTTATTCTTATTTCGATTGAATCTGAAACATGAGCTTGATAAACTGAAAGCCCCAAACTTTAACCAAAGTTATCCCTTATGGGTTTCTCGAAGATTCTCGCGATTCCAATTAGGTCTTTTCAAGGTTTTGCAAGTGAGTTTTTGTCTGTCAAGAATATGTAGCCCTTTCTAGTCTTTCAATAGTGCGCTTGTGCGTGTTTGTTGATTTCCATCCGAATTATCAATGGTTTTTGTCTTTGTATCGTGAAATTGAGGAATTTGTAAAAGACTGTTCATCGTCTATAATTGTCTTGATCTAGAAATAAAATTCTCTCTTTGTCGTGTATGCTTGTGCTTGAGTTTTGTGGTCGTCCATCTTTAATTCTATATTGGTTGTTCTAGGTCAGCTTCTCTATGAAGTTGGTTATGAACGACTTATCGTGTCTGAATATGTGCGACCGCCTTGACTCAAACTTAAGTAGTTGACACGATATAGTTATGCGTGCTTGAACCTGATTATCCACATGCTAGCAATCAAGGCCCATTGTGACTAACCAAGCAGGTGTTATGCAAATGATAAAATATCTGAATCGTGTTATTCCTTGATGGGTTAGATTCGGCAGGGTTATTTTCATTTGTCTTATAAGGGTTGGTCGTACATGGCTTTATTTTGGTTTGCACTTGTTCAGATTCTATCCCTTTTGGTAACACTAACTCTTTTGGCGACATAATATTTACGCAAGAATGCTAACTCGCTATCTATCATTTCAGAGTCCTGAAACCAAACCATGTCTGACCAAGCAGGGAGTTCTGATCAAATTGCTGTAATCACACCAGATACTGCTTCTGGGGTGGAGGATGCTCAACGTTACCCAAAGTCCCGGGCCCTTTCTACTATACCTTGTGAAAGGCATCCGACAGATCTTTCTATTAGGTCGTTTCAACAATTGTGCAGTCAATTCGGAATTTCGGAAAACGAAGAAGCCAAGCTGCGGGGTGAGAAAGAGTTCGCGAATATTCCTCCAACTGGATACGTTGCTGTCACTCGTGATATGCTGGTTAGCGGGGCCATTCCTCCTTTTAATCCTTTTCTGGAAATGATTCTTCGAAGCCTGGCCATTTCCCCATACCAATTACACCCAAATGGTTACGTGATTTTAACAAGCCTTTGTGTCCTTTTTATGAGAAAAGAGCAAAGTGCTCCTTCATTTGAAGATATATGCTCCTTATATTCTTTTAGGAAGAGGAATCGGCGCCCATCCATTATTTTTGTAGAAAGTCGGGGTCCCAGAATTATTACTGGCCTGGTGGACAGTGTCCGAGGACTCCCAAATCAATACTTTTTTGTTCGATGCCCTGATAATTTCTATGGCTTGTGGATGGAGGGCGGTGAGCATATTTACTTTTCAAATTCTTCTTCTTTATCTTTTTTTACCCATTACTCAAGTCCTTAGTTATATTTCAGTACTTCCTGACCAGATTGTCGCCTTTAATCAAGATCTCTGTGATTTTGTACTGGCTGTTGGGGAAGATAAGAGGAATAGGAAGTTTTTTATTACTGAAGACTTCCTACGTCACTATAGCTTGCTTTCTCCTCCGCGTACTTTTGCGATTAATGGTCCTGATAAAAAGGGTACTACCGAAAAATCTCCGGTTAATAGGACCTCGAAGTAGAAGTGTTTTAGTCAGGCAAAAAGCAGCAAAGCAATTCTTAGACCCAAATCGGCTTTTGCCAAAAGGGTGGTATCCAGGCGTCGTAAGGGTAAAGATATCATGACTTCTTTGGACTAAGCTGAGAGGGAGGGACTTTCTTTTGGGGTAACTGGCCAGGAGAATGCAAGTGAAGCCTCCTCAAAAACTATCTCGGATCTAGTGAGAGAGAATGAACGATTTGATGATATTGGGGAGACTTCTAAGGAAGTTTTAAATGTCGATGAAAGTTCTCCTATTTGGGATAACCAAAAAGGAGGTGGTTCAGCGACTTTTAAGGATTTTGGTGTTCCTGATTTGGCTAAGGATTTTGTCCAAGGTAATGTGGTTGCTCAAATATTTAAAACACAGGAACTTCCAAAGCCTTTGTTCTTAGATTAGGAAAGCGTTCTCGCAAAGTCAGGGATCGCTTCAGTTCGTTCTTATATATTTAGCACATCTTTTTTATTTTGCCCGAGTATTCTATGATACTAGTGCTAATGTTTTCTTTTCTTTTTTCCTTCTAGAATTAGGAATGGGATCATCTTTGATAGACAGCTTTTCCTAACAAGCTGGTCTCGTTAACCCACAGAAACTTCTACAATCCTGTCTTTCTCGCTGCTCCAAGCGTCTTCGATTACCTTCAGACCTCTCAGCCGAACAAGCTCCCGAACTATCATTGGAAAATCATCGGAAGAAGAGGAATCATGATTATTTACAAATATCCGAAAAAGAAGCTACAAATAGTGAGGATGCTAAGGAGAAAGGAGATAATGGTAAACATGGTGAGGATGAGCCCAGGAAATCTCATAAATCGCCTGAACTCTCAGGCTCTAGTTTTACGGTCTCTCCAGAACCATTTTTTGCAACTTCTCAATCTATTGTTTCCGCTTCATATCAGATCCAAGCGATCCTCGACAGGCCTCCTTACAAGGTTGTCCCTGGTAATCCAAAGTTGAAGGATCGACTCGATGGTTGCGACCTAAGAGGAACAGATCTTGACTTGGACTTGCTCCCGTATGTTGATTAAAACGCCGTTGGAGAGCTGAGTGCCATAAAACATTACATGACTGCCCAGCTTGACATTGTTAAGAACCAACTCGAATCACAATTAAATGAAGCTGAGGATACTAGCAGAAATCGAATTGAGTCATGGAATAAACTTTGCTTTGAGTTCCAGAGATTAAACACCCTACATCTCGAGCGTATTGAACTTCTCGAAAATGATAAGTCCGAGATGGTCCGTATAATTAAATGTCAGGAATCCGAGATTGCATCTTTGAAGAGTGGATGTCATAAGACAAACAGTTTGGAAGCTGAAAATGAGAAACTTCAGGGGGAGATCGAAGCTATCGAAAAACAAATCCAAGAGGCTCATTCTGGCAGAGAGTCTGTTGAATCCCAACTGGCACTAGAACAACGGACTGTAGCTTCTTGCTAGCAGGAGAGGATAGCTTTAGAATAGAAGTTTGCTTCCCAGACCACAGCCCTCAAAACTTTGGAAGAAGAAAAGGCAAAGCTAACCAATGATCCTGAGAAGGCTAAAATTAAAAATAACAAAACCCTATTTCAATTTTACGTTTTCAGTTTTATTAACCGTGGAAGCTTGAGTTTTCTGAACAAGGATTTCCCTCGAATGCCAGCTCTTGTTTGGGAACAAGTACTTAAATATTCCAAGAATAAAGAAGACACCGCTCTTCAAGAGACCCTCCTAGAGGCAGTAGACCGTGCTGCTTTAGATGAAGGTAGAAAAATACTAGCAGGTGAACAAGCTCAACCTCTAGGGAAAGAAGCTTTGAACATTGTCTCCGCTTATACTTCTCGCCCTGCCGATGTCAAAGCTTCAAGCTCTCAGATTCCTTCTGCAAGTGCTTCCATTATTAACGAAAATGCTTCTGAGGCTCACATTATTGACGGTCACACTGTTCAGGATGATAGCTCCAAGCAATGTACAGGGGATGGTGAAGAGGAATGATGATCTTCAGACTGGTTGTATATGCGAGTGTCCGTCCTCGCCCGCTACATTATATTTGTGTTGCCCACTTTATGACCCTGCATTTGATTTGTGATTTTGCGATGAATTTGTGTTTTTCTTAGTTAACTTTTCACTGGTACATTGCATATTATATTCTCATCGCGGTTTATTTATACAGGTTATACTTTATTCGTCGTATGATAGTTAAGATCTCATGGTTCGTTACGCTAGTATTGCAGGTTCGTTTTAACGTCAAGGTTTGCTGCATTCTTAGGATCTCACTTTAATTCTTCGCTTCCCCTTAAGGGGTCTTTCTTTATTGCGCACTTATTTGTATTTCTTAATCTGTTGGTAATTCAAGCCCTTTGAAGTTTGCGTTCGAATACATGCCCACTCCCTGTAAAGGTGCATGTATCCTGTAATGCGTCTAATCGTGTTTTAGACTGACCCGGCGTCCCAAACCTTTCTGAAACTCAATTTGACGTATAATCATATATGTACATATTATTTTTTCATGGGTACTCAACCCTATATCTCACTGACCCAGTGAGCCAAGCCCTTTGGAGACTGGTTTTGAGTACGTGCCCCTAGGGGAGGACTTGGGTTTTAAGTTTTCGACCCAATCTTGGACCTGTTTGATTTGGTTTATTAAGTTCAAACAGAGACCTAAATTGGATACCCCCTTTCGGCTAGGATTTCTGAATTGTTTTGGTACCCCATTTCGGCTAGGATTTCTGAATTGTTTTGGTACCCCCTTTCGGCTAGGATTTCTGAATTGTTTTGGTATCCCCTTTCTGTTGGTTCAAAATTAACCCTAGAGGGTGGGTGAATAGGGTTTATTATAGTTTATCTAACAATTAAAAATTAATCGCAGCACAGATAAAGCAGAGTAAGTAAATACGGAAAGTAAATACCACACAGAGATACCTAGCTTCGGCAAATCTTGCCTACTACTGCATTCCTAAGGTTTCTACTAGGTGTTAATAACATATCCCGCTTACAGACACTGTAACCTCGCACTCCTTGCCCCTGTACTAACCCTACACTCAAATCCCTAGACTGATCTAAATCCTAGATCAGATTTCCCCTGATTACGACCCTATAACCAATAACCCTAGTTTTTACAGACTCTAGTAAACTGTCAGTTAACACCTAACTGGTTTCTCCTAGATTTTACAGACCTGGAATCTGTTGGAATTGTTTCAATTCAAACTACAAAAAAAAAAACGATAAAAAAATAAAAACAAAAAACCCTGGATTAAAAAGGAAATTATATCTTCCCTTTTTCACATAAACTAGACCAACCACTTTTGTGCACCCTTCATTTAGATTTCCCATTCACTTTTCCTTTTGAGGAAATAAAAAAAGGGCGACGACGTCAAATAGGGTTTTCAGTAATCTTCCCCCAAATCAAATCGATACTGTGATAAACAGTTCTCTGGAATTTCTCTGTAGGCTCGAGAGTGTTGTTGCTCCTGTTCTTCGATTGATTCTGGAATTTATCCGAATCTCTGTGGCTTGGAATCAGATGATATTCGGATCTTGATTGCTTTGCGTTTGCTCCTTCTTGTCAACGATTTGGGATATTGTTGCGATCGAAAACGGTGAGTGATTCTGAATTGATTTGATTTCTGTTCTTTGAATTGTAGCTTGTGTTTTTCGATGACTAGCCAATGATGATATGGGTGTCAATATATAGGGTAATTGAAAACCTTAGTCACTCTGATTTCGCATATGTAACTTGATCTGATTGCGTGCTTTCCCCTTTTGAATTTAATCACCTCGGCTTTGATTTCCTCTGTAAATTTCCTTGATTAAAAACTGGAAAGGATTGATTTTGTTGTCTTGATTTTCTTGCTCAAATTGTTGCTGTGATTCCTCAATTTATTCGTTGCCTTTTGTTGCCTCAATTAATTGACTTTCGCCATGAAAAAATACTGGAAATTTATTAACTTGTCAAGTATTAATAATTTGAAAAGCCTGTATTCCTGGAAAGAATTCTTGGCTTGAATTGTTTGCAAATAAACACTTGCCAAATATATTGTTGTGCCAATTAAACAGATTTAAAAATGAAACCTTTTCCAAAAAAAATGCATTGATCTCATCCCAAAAATGGCATGGTAATTTTCCGGATTCATTTTAATTGTCTTTTGGCTATTCATGAAACCACATAACCCATGCAGTGCACATGTACTTGAATTTGTGATTTTGCTTTGTACATGTAATCCCCCTGTTGTGTAAGACTGCCTTTTGGTATGCATATATAACTGCTTGCTGACATGCCAGTTTAAAATCTATGCAGTTGCACACTTGAAAAATCATGCTACATCGACCATGTATCCATGTGAAATCCCACTGTTAAAACTGGCTTGAGTGTGCACTTTTTTTTCTTTGGACTACTCAGACTTGCTGAATGCACCAGTGTGTATTTGCTGAGTCACTATATGCTTGCTGCACCAACCATACATTCTGAAATGCATGTTACATGGATACACACATGCACATCTTCTCCATGCTGCTTTGAACACTTGTTTCATCATAACTGAACATGTATAATTGTTTGCACTTCCAAATATAAACATTAGTCTTTGAGCATATGTTCTCTAGTCAGTATGATTTCTTCTTTCATCGGCACATATATATGCATACAAACATATATGTTTGTGTGTGTATCTTGTTTGCACTGATTTCCATATGTTTATGTCCTTCCTGTTTGCCTGAAAATTAACCTGCATTTACTCGAGCTTGTATGTGGATTTGAACAATTGAAACTGCCATATTATTTATACATGCATGTATATATGCTATGCTTCTCTACCATATTTTCCATCATGTTTTACTTGCTTGTTAAATGTATGCATTTTTGAGCTGGACCATGTTGATGCATATAGAACAATGTTGAACCATACACATGTCATGTCTCATAAAAATATGGCCTCGACTATTTGAATTTCTTTCATCATTTTGTTGTAGCCAAGTAGCTGTAGCTTTTGCACTTGCTTGGGCTGTCTTGATGCACTGCTATATCATGCGTGCTCGACCATTGTTGCACTTTGATGTTCACATGCATTTATCATGTTGCTCCATGTCTTGACCATTGCTGCCATGTATGTGTGTGCACACCTGACTTTTTCATTGTTGGCTTGTACACTTGCTTGACCATTTGCTTTGAGCATGGTTCGACTATATTCACCTATATATTTATATATGTGTATATACACAACAGTGTGTGTATACATATATCGTGCACATATAATTTATTTATCAGCAGACTGCTGCACTGTGTTGTGGCTGTTCAGAATCAACTAGTTCTAATTAGCAAACCAGTGTAGCATGTTGAGGCTGATCAGTGGGTACTAGATATATATTCAGATCAAGTCATGAAAAATGATGAGAAACACACCAAAATTCTAGGGCAAATAAATTTTAAAATAAAATAATATTTGCATGTGTTCAGTTTTTATTTCTATTGCAGTGTACTGTGTGTGTTTCTATTTGTGACAGGTAAGCGTGAAGATGACTGGACTAACAGTGAAGATGCTACGAAGACAGAAGATAGAAGAAGAAGACAACATGAAGTATGTGTTAATGTATCAGTGTCAGTGTGTGTCTGTACGTATGAAATTACCGAGTGACTGAGAATGTACTGTCCTGACAGAGAGTTGTAGTGAGGAGTTTTGTATAAGAATGTGAGAATTGTACTGATATTTGTAATAAACAAATTTGTTTGAAATAAAATATTATTTTATTGTTGTCAAACAAACATGTCTATTTTATCCAGTTTATTTACAAGTACAAATACTTGTGAGGTGTTTAAATAGTGGAGTTATAGATAGTTGTACTGTTTGAATGTTTGAAATATAATATTTACTTTAAATAAGATACTGTAAGTATATATGAATGTCTGTACAGTCGTATTCTATTTAAATATAATATTTATATTCCTGTGCATATATAGAACAGTGCAGTAACAAACACATTTATAACAAATATATTTGGTTGTCATCACCAAACAAAAATCATATAATTGTATATACAACACCATTATATACAACAATCTCCCCCTTTTGATGATGACAAACAAATAAAAGATTTTGAGCACAATAAAAATTTGTTTGACAGTGAATATTGAACTCCCCTTCATTATTAGCTCCCCCTATAACAGAAAACTCCCCCTATAACTGTGCATGAGTGAAATGAAATGAATAATAAAAGAATTTTCAAAATTAAAAATATTAATAAAATAGTCACTCATAAATCAACATCTCAACCCATTCTCCCCCTTTTGTTATCATCAAAAGGATTTAGAAATTAAAATATAGATGAAAATTGACTAAACATATAATTTCAGCTTAAGAGGAAGAACGATCATCATAAATTTCAATCAGTCAAACAAAAATCATAATATTCTAAGAATTGGTGGCTTATTTCACATTGCAGAGAATGACGGATTTATGAAGATATATATATATATATATATATATAATGGAGAGATTTACAAAAATATGATATATTTCCAATTATTTTCAAAAGAATTTTATAAATTGAAGAACAAAAACAATGATGGATTTGGACTATAATTATATATTCGATTTAAGTGATGCAATCATATAATCTCAAACCCCAATAGCTATCAATCAACAAATCATAATACTTCATAAGATTTCAACACATTTCACAAATTAGAAGATGGATTGATAGGCTGGTTTTTAAACACCAAGGAGTATTTCAAATTAATTTTTATTTATAGCATATCATTTCCTTTTCATTTTTTATTGATTTAAGAGCACACTGACCACGCATAACTAGAGCTTGGATTATTAAATGAGGTCAGTCGCAGTTTAAATTATAAGTTGTCTCTTAACCATGCATGACCAGAGCTTGGATTTTTAAATGAGGTTAGAGACATACTTATGTATTAATTATATATTTATCGTTTTAAGCATTTAAATAAATAAAAAACCCTTGGTATATGAAACCAATATGAATGATAGAAATGTGGTATGTACAGAAATGGACTGTGAAATAAATTTCTAAATTAATTGTATTATGAAATATGCTCGACTGTACCGGGATCATTGAAAATTTTCAATTATCACTAATTCTGAATAATAACATAGCCCAATTTCTATTACAAATATTTTCACTGTTTATACAAAAAGATTTTTTTAAAAAAATATATTAAGCTCTCCACATTAATATAAAAAAACATGATAGATGGCAGAATGATGATAGATAAAGGAGATGGTCGTGAAATAATTGCCAATTCAAAGATATTATAATAATTATTCAACCATCATGAAGATCTAAATAAATTCTCCTCTTGTTGTGAAATATATTGCAGTCATAACTCATCACAATTTCAAAATCTGATAATAATTTTGATGAATTATAAATATAGTTCAATCTGAATATTGATTTCAGTTTCTGAATGAATAATCAATAAATAATCTTAAAATTGAAAATCAATTACAAGAGGAATATGAAGAGCTATACAGGATTAGAGGGATTAAAATATATACAAATTTTTTTAGCACTTCTAAACTGATACCACTTGATGTCTCAATTAAAGAGGATTTTAACATGACCCTGGAGACAAACAAGGATATCACAGATGAAAGAATTTTAAGTCCAATGCCCAAGCAGACACGGTTAACAAATCAAGCAAATTAATTTCATCTATCAGAGCATGGTATATATTCGATACCAAAACAAACAGTCACCAAAAAATATTTTCAAGAACAATATCAGAGCAGCGCAAAAATCATTTTCAAAGCAGACTTGTCACGGAGATGTTTCAAAGATATTTCAAACAGTCAAAGAATGGTTCATGATCCAAGATTAAATATATGGTTTATTTTAAATCGTTTGAAGGGATACGAAAAGATCGAGATTCAATGAATCAATCACACTAGAGTATAAATTTTAAATTCACGATGTGTGTGAGATTCAAGAAATCAATAATTTCAAATGATTTTACATAAACAAATATTTAAATCAAAAAACCATGAAATAACAGTGAGTTTCAAGACCGGATTTTCAAAGAATTTTTCCAAATTATTTCTCACAAGCTCAAAGAATTTTTTAGAAAAATTACATCAGGGTTGAGCATTAATTCATGATCCAAAAAATAATAATGATTTATTCGAAATCACTTGAACAAATGTAAATGATGAGATACAATGAATCAATCACATAGAATTAATACTTTTAGATCTGAGAGGTGTGTGAGATTCAAAATATCAGAAATTTCAAATGATCTAATCTAAACCAGATGATCATGAATAACAGTGAATTTCAAGATGTAATCAATGATTCAAGACAAAAACACAATATCAAAGCCAATCTGAAAAATAATGAAATTATCACAACTGATAAATAACAGTGTGCTGTAATGAGTATAATATTTCAAGCTGTTCTAAAATGGATTAGAAGGAACTCAAAACAGCAAAGGTGTGTGAAATTTCATTAAATATTCAGATATTCAAAAAAAATTAGAACCCAAATCAACAGTGTTCAAGATATGACAAGAATACATCAACACTGTTATGAATTCAAAAAACAGAAAAAACTTCAAAACAATTGCAGGTATTAACAAATTTAAATTCAAGATCTGAAAAAAATAATTAAAACATCAAAGTTCTATTCAAATAAGGCGAATTTCCAGAGGATCATGAGTACTACAATTGGAAGTTAAGAATGTACATGAAAATACAATGATATGACAGTGACACATCAAAAAAAAAAAAAAAAAACGGGGTAGAAGAACGAATAAACAAAGGAAACAAAATATTTACAAAGATGAGTTCAGAGATTATAACTGAAATCCATGTAAACCAGAATCTCCGACTCAGCAGACTTGGCTAAGGAATCGTGAATAATCTAATGATATGAAGCAGTTTGAATTCAGTTTCTCTTTCTGCATTGCAATTCCTCAGCCTCCTCCGGTACCTAACAGTTTATAGAATTGAGTGGTTTAACAAAGGTTGTTTTACCAGTCATAGCTGTGTATCGAACTTTCGGTACCCAAACTTGTTTGAATAGCAACCCATCAGAATTTACCAAAGTGCCTTTAGGAACCCAGATCTGTTTGAATTTAGATGAATTCATTTTGCTTCTTTTTGGGGTCCAAACAGGATTGTTTCGAAACAAGTTATTACTTTGTTCATGATTTAAAAATCCTTCGAAATTATTTGAATTCAAATTTTCAAGATGAATATTTCCAAAACTATTTGAAGGATTTTTAAAATCATTTGAACCTCTCTTTTCAAATTCTTCAAATTTTCCAAATCCAAGACCATTCCTATTTCCAAAAGAAAATTGATTTTTCAATAACATATTTAAAGATTTTTCACCAGTTGAAAACCATTTCAAGCTCAACTCAAGATTGCTGATTTTGGATTTAAGATCAGAATTTTCTTTCATCAGATTTGAACAACGATTATTGCTGATCTTTCTCCTTTCAGTCTCATTCTGTTTCAAAAACAAGTTTTCATTTTCAAGCGATTTGATTTTGGCCTTGGATTCAAAAATCTCTGATTCAAACTGAATTTTGTTTTTCAAATTGTTGTTTCTCAGAACACTTGAACTTTTCAATCTCCTTTTCAAGTTCTTTCAATATCAAGTCACTTTTCACCAAATTTTCATTTTCAGCAATTTCAAGTTTGGAATTTAAAGCAGTCTCAAAGATTTCAAATTCCTTTTGCAGAAAAGTATTCGAACTTGATAACTCAATCTTGTTCTCTTTTAAGATCAAAATTTTATTTTCAAACTTTTGAATATTTTTATTGAGATGAACAAGACTGGTTTCTAATTTCAAACAATTTTTGCAGTCCGAATTTGAAGAGTTTTTAAAATATTCAAGTTATGATTCCAAATCAATAGTTTTGCTGGTCAACTCAAGATTTTTAGATTTTAGAAATTTGTTTTAAGATTGGAGTTTATCAACAGACTTAGCTAGATCATCACATATATAAACTAAATCTTCGTATGAGAAATTTCCTATCTCATCATCTGTTGAATCTCCATCGACTAATCCATCTGAATTTTCATTTGTAAATTCTGTTAAGCAGAGCTCTGAATCTGAGTTGACTTTATTGGGTTTTAAGCAGCTGTTGTCGATTTTTCCATACTTATTATTGAGAGTATTCCTAATTTCATGCGCAGTTAAACAATGGGATATGAGATTAAGCTGATTATTATTAAGATAAGAATAGAGAATATGCATAACACAAGCATTGGTAATTTTATTCTTCTTATCTAACAAATCTCCCAAATTTCCAATAATATTCCAATATTCTAAATTAATAGATTTTAAATAGGATTCCATTTCTGATTTCCAAATTAAAAAATTTGTACCATTAAAAATAACTGGAATACAATTGGATTGACTCTTAGAAGGTTGACAGCTAGGAATCACCATTTCTATAGAGTTAATGAATACCAAGCTCTGATACCACTTGATGGATCTAGATTAACCCTAGAGGGGGTGAATAGGGTTTATTACAGTTTATCTAATAATTAAAAATTAATCGCAGCACAGATAAAGCAGAGTAAGTAAATACGGAAAGTAAATAACCCACAGAGATACCCAGCTTCGGCAAATCTTGCCTACTTCTGCATTCCTATGGTTTCTACTAGGTGTTAATAACAGATCCCGCTTACAGACACTATAAATTCGCACTCCATGCTCCTGTACTAACCCTACGCTCAAAACCTAGACTGATCTAAATCCTAGATCAGATTTCCCCTGATTACGACCTTGTAACCAGTAACCCTAGTTTTTACAGACTCCAGTAAACTTCCAGTTAACACCCTAACTGGTTTCTCCTAGATTTTACAGACCTAGAAACTGTTGGAATTGTTTACAATTCAAATTACAAAAACAATAAAAAATAAAAACAAAAAACCCTAAATTAAAAAGGAAATTATATCTTCCTTTTTTCACATAAACTAGGCCGGCCACTTTGGTGCACCCTTCATTTAGATTTTCCATTCACTTTTCCTTTTGAGGAAATAAAAAAATGGCGGTGGCGTCAAGTAGGGTTTTCTGTAATCTTCCCCCAAATCAAATCGATACAGTGATAAACGGTTCTCTGGAAATTCTCTGTAGGCTCGAGAGTGTTGTTGCTCCTGTTCTTCGATTGATTCTGGAATTTATTCGAATCTATGTGGCCTGGAATCAGATGATATTTGGATCTTGATTGCTTCACGTTTGCTCCTTCTTGTCAACGATTTGGGATATAATTGCGATCGAAAACTGTGAGTGATTCTAAATTGATTTGATTTCTGTTCTTTGAATTGTAGCTTGTGTTTTTCGATGACTCGCCAATGATGATATTGGTGTTAATATATAGGGTAATCGAAAACTCTAGTCACTCTGATTTCACATATGTAACTTGATCCGATTGCTTTTCCCTTTTGAATTTAATCACCTTGACTTTGATTTCCTCTGTAAATTTCCTTGATTAAAAATTGGAAAGTATTTATTTTGTTGTTTTGATTTCCTTGCTCAAATTGTTGCTGTGATTCCTCAATTTATTCGTCGCCTTTTGTTGCCTCAAATAATTGACTTCCACTTTGAAAAAATACTGGAAATTTATTAACTTGCCAAGTATTAATATTTTGAATAACCTATATTCCTAGAAAGAATTCTTGGCTTGAATTGTTTGCAAATTAACACTTGCCAAATACGTTGTTGTGCCAATTAAACAGATTTAAAAATGAAACCTTTTCCAAAAAAACTACATTGATCTCTTCCCAAAAATGGTACTGTAATTTTCTAGATTCATTTTAATTCTCTTTTGGCTGTTCGTGAAACCACATAACCCCTGTAGTGCACATGTACTTGAATTTGTGATTTTGCTTTGTACATGCAATCCCCCTGTTGTGTAAGACTGTCTCTTGGTACGCATATATAACTGCTTGCTGACATGGCAGTTTAAAATCTGTGCATTTGCATACTTGAAAAATCATGCTGTATCGACCATGTATCCATGTGAAATCCCACTGTTAAAACTGGCTTGAGTGTGCACTTGTTTTTATTTGGAGTACTCAGACTTGCTGAATGCACCAGTGTGTATTTGCTGAGTCACTATATGCTTGCTGCACCAACCATACATTCTGAAATGCTTGTTACATGAATACACACCTGCATCTCTTCTCCATGCTGCTTTGAACACTTGTTTCATCGTAACTGAACATGTATACTTTTTTGCCCTTCCAAATATAAACATTAGTCTTTGAGCATATGTTCTCTGGTCAGTATGATTTCTTTTTCATCAGCACATATATATGCATACAAACATATATGTTTGTGTGTGTATCTTGTGTGCACTGATTTCCATATGTTTATGTCCTTCCTGTTTGCCTGAAAACTAACCTGCATTTACTCGAGCTTGTATGTGCAGTTGAACAACTGAAACTGTCTTATTATTTATACATGCATGTATATATGCTATGCTGCTCTACCAGATTTTCCATCATGTTTTACTTGCTTGTGAAGTGTATACATTTGTGAGCTGGACCATGTTGATGCATACAGAACAATGTTGAACCATACACATGTCCTGTCTCATAAAAATGTGGCCTCGACTATTTGAATTTCTTTCATAATTTTGTTGTAGCCAATTAGCTGTAGCTTTTGCATTTGCTTGGACTGTCTTGATGCACTGCTATATCATGTGTGCTCGACCATTGTTGCACTTGGATGTTGACATGCATTTATCTTGTTGCTCCATGTCTTAACCATTGCTTCCGTGCATGTGTGTGCACACCTGACTTTTTCATTTCTGGCTTGTACACTTGCTTGGCCATTTTCTTTGAGCCTGGCTTGACTATATTCACCTATATATTTATATATGTGTATATACACAACAATGTGTGTATACATATATCGTGCACATGTAATTTATTTATCAGTAGACCGCTGCACTGTGTTCTGGCTGTTCAGAATCAACTGGTTTTAATCAGCAAACCAGTGTAGCACGTTGAGGCTGATCAGTGGGTACTAGATATATATTAAGATCAAGTCATGAAAAATGATGAGAAACACACCAAAATTCTGAGGCAAATAAATTTTAAAATAAAATTATATTTGCATGTGTTCAGTTTTTATTTCTATTGCAGTGTACTGTGCGTGTTTCTATTTGTGACAGGTAAGCATGAAGATGACTAGACTGACAGTGAAGATGCTGTGAAGACAGAAGATAGAAGATGAAGACAATATGAAGTATGTGTCAATGTATCAGTGTCAGTGTGTGTCTGTATGTATGAAATTACTAAGTGATTGAGATGTACTGTAGTGACAGAGAGTTGTAGTAAGGAGTTTTGTATAAGAATGTGAGAATTGTACTGCTATTTGTAATAAACAAATTTGTTCGAAAAAATATTATTTTATTGTTGTTAAACAAACATGTCTATTTTATCCAGTTTATTTACAAGTACAAATATCTATGAGGTGTTTAAATAGTGGAGTTATAGATAGTTGTACTGCTTGAATGTTTGAAATATAATATTTAATTTAAATAAAATACTGTAAGAATATATAAATGTTTGTACAGTCGTACTCTATTTAAATATAAATATTATATTCTTGTGCATATATAGAACAGTGCAGTAATAAACACATTTATAACAAATATATCTGGTTGTCGTCATCCAACAAAAATCATATAATTGTGTAAACAACACCGTTATATACAACACTTTCGGCTAGGGTTTCTGAATTTTTTAGTACCCCCTTTCAGCTAGGATTTCTGAATTGGACGTTTGCTCGGAATTGTGTTTTTTGTAACGAGAAGCGCAACTTTCCGGCTTGGTGCATTCCCATCTTCTGACCCAGAATGAATCTTTCTTTTAGGATTTGCAAGATGATTAGCTTGATTATTTTGCTTGGTTTGAATGGTGTTTTTGGCATTTGATGCCTGAATTGCTCCAATTAGGTTGTGCTTAGGAAGTTTTTGGTTATGGTTGAGCCGCAAATGAGCGGTCATCCGTCTCTTTTGGCCCTATGTTTAAGAGATTGATTTCAGTGTGGGCCAGTAAACATATGATTTATATAAGCAAATAACTTTCAATTTGTAGAGCTTTTGCTTAGTACAGTATAGGTAAATCACATATTGTCTGTAGGAACCTAGCAAGAAGTAAACCAAAACAAAGTAATTGTAAAATAAAGACGATGGGGGTTGCACATTTTAATCTTTGGATATTGAATTGTAGTTGATGGTTGCTAATCGATAACTAGTCGTAAGTCTACAGATGTTTGGGCTTTCTCATGTGCCCCGGGTTGACCGGTAGCATCACTCTGCCCCCTGGACTGCTGGAGTATTATGAGGATTTTTGACATACTGCTGAAGTTGATTCTTTCGGATGAGCTCTTCAATTAAGCTTCTCAGGTGCCGACATTCATTTGTGTTATGCCCTGTCTGATTATGAAACTGACAGAATTTCCCAGAGTTGGCTTACTGCTCCGTGACCCTTTGAGATTTGACCCGAGGGAATACCCCGGAGTCTTTTGTAGCGGAATAAATCTTCTCTGGTGTTTCATTTAAGGGAGTCAACTCTGTATGCTTAAAATATCGCGACTTCTTATGTGCTTTATTATCCTTCTCATTGGTTCCTCTTTTTTGCCCAAGGGCATTCTTCTGCCCTATGTGGGACTCGTTACTTTTTCCTCCTTTGGCTATATTACCGTTTGTACCCTTCTAGATATTTGGGGCATCATCTTCCATGCTCATGTATTCTTCGGCTTTCTTATAGAACTTCTTCAGAGTCTTGGGTATCTTCATTTTGAGCCATTTCCCAAATTCTAATTTCTTATCGATAACACTTTTCAGAGCTGCCAATAAGTACCAAGGCTCCGGTTCTGTGACCTCAGCTGCCGCAACATGGAATCGGGTAAGGGAAGCTTTGGTGGTTTCCCAAACATCTGCTTCATTTCGCTGAGTGACATTACATCTCTTGCTTTGGTAGTTTGTAGACGAAACTGGTCTTGGAATCTCCTTGCTAGGTCAGCAAATTGATCAACATACTTAGATGAGAGTCTTGCGAACCATAGCGAAGCTACACCTTCTAGGCATACCGGGAAGTACAAGCATTTTATCTTGTCGGTTGCCCTAGCTTCGTTTAGGTGTTGATCATATTTGAATAGGAAAATGTTTGGATCTCCAATTCCACCATAAGGCACTATAGTCGGGGGGGGGGGGGTGAACTTCTTAGGAAACCTTACTTGTCGGATCCTTTCTGTAAATGGGTTTTTACTGGGTGAAAACTCCCATTATTTCTCATCGTCTTCTCGGGTTGTTTTTTCTTTCATTATCTACTGGATCATTTCTGCAATGCATTTCTCATCATTCGCTCGCTCCCCTGGACTAGCATCTAAGTTTTTGCTGGTGTGAACGCGGTTTGAGCTCCGATGCCTTTCATTTCTTTTGGGAGGACTTGTGGTACTTTGAACCGCACGCTTCTCTGTAAGCTGCGGAGATTTGACCTTATAGTCCTCAACGCTAGCCTCTCCTTTATCTCCCACTAAGAAGTGGGGTCGATTAGGGTCTGAGGCTGAAGAGTCCTCTCTTTCATCAGCGTTGTTCACAGCATTTGGTGGTGGAAGATTGGCTCGAGTATTAATCAAGGCATCAAGCCTTTCTATCATCATTTTGGTCGTGGTGTCCATTTTTTTATTCAAACCGGTCACAACCACATTCAATTCATCTCGTGTTACAGATGGCCTGGAGGATTCTTCAACTTCTCGATTCAAAGTCTGCGGTGTGGTTTCGTCACCGTGAACATCCCCAACGGTCGTGGTAGTTTTACTGGATCTGTTGTTTTTCTTTAAACCGACCATGGCTTCGAGAAAAGAGGGCAGTTCAGGACTTTGACGGTAGGATCCTGAAATTTAGAGGGAAGTGTGAAGGAAGGATATGAAAATTGGCCCCATGGTGGATGCCAAATATTTTCACCAAAAATGGTTCAAACACCAAAGGTATAATGAATGTACTTCACCAATATGGTTAGAGAATAAGTGGAGCCGCACTCAACAACAACTGAAAGTAAAAATGCAAAGGAAACAAAAATGGAGACGAGGTTTTAGAGTGGTTCAGCCTTATGTTAGGCCTACATCCACTGTGAATGGAGTTTGCATTATCATGATGATGATTACAAGACATATCAGCTCTTGTATTTATACATTCTCCGACTCACTCAATATATTCTCAATTTACATATAAATTTCGCTTAGATTCACGAGATTCGATGGGAGAATGGCAGGATCAGTCATGAAGAAGGTCGGATAGGCGACGGAGGAGGAGGATGTCTTGGATCTTTCAAACTTATCAGATTTGATGGACGCCATGTGTAACAACCCGTATTTTTAAATAACATGTTATAACATAAACCAAGGCAGAATTAAATGATAAAATCCGAATCAAGGGAAAAGGGCTGTGCCATTGCATTCGCCTCGGAAAAATACGCGAAATAGAGTCCGATTTTTCGAAAATCGGAGTCCGTATGACCAAGTTATGGCCCGTCAAAGTTTTCAGAAAATTCAAATTTAAAAACAGATTTCAAATTCAGCTGGGCAGGATAGGCGGGAAAAGATCCCGCCACTCCCCAAGTCGACTGGGGAGTTGACTTGGGAGTCGACACACCCCAAGCTGTGTCGACTGCCCAGTCGACACCCCTGTCGACTTGGGTGGTCGGCCGGTCTGGCCTGGGTGCACCTGACTTGTTTCTCAAGACATGTTTGGAGGCTAGTGACGTGAATTGATGGCCCAGATCTGAATTAGGGTTAATCCTATGGCCTAAACTAACCTAATCTTCTATAAAAAGACCCTAAGACCTAGCCTAAACCCTCATTAATCATTCCTACAACTAAACTATGCCAAAATGTTTCTTGATCATGGCCTCCATCTTCATATCATGGCCTCCATCCTCTTCATGAAAGTTTGAGTGTCCTAAGCTAGTAAAAGAGCCACCTTTCTTCATCAAAACAAGGATCTTTCTTCATACAAATCAAAGGAGCTTATTTTTTCTCAAAACAACTTGGAGCTTATATGCGATTGGGGGTTTTTAGAGTTGCTAGTGGCTTCGTCTCAATCTTATTTTATTTCATAGGTCTTCATAGCATTATAAGCCCTATTCTACTCTTAGATTCTAACTATGAAGTTAAATATGACATGTTGCAAGTTTGAGTTTGGGCCTAAGTATGATTTGTGCTTTGATTCTATCATGTTATGCATAGATTTATTCTATGCATGTTTGTAAAGCTATCACCTTGGCTTTGTGCATGGAAAGCTATGAACTTTGATTTGAAATGTTGCATAAAGCAACATAGAAACTCTCATAACCCTTATGTTATCTTGCATATGATGTTATATGCGAATCACTAGCTATCATCCTATGTCATTTATGGCCATGTTTCACCTATTATGCTAAAGTTGATATCATGCATGTTTTGAGGCATATAATGTAATATGCAAGTTTATGAACACATTTGCCTCATATGCCACCATGTTTAACTTGTGGCCAAACCATAACCCTTCATGTTCCTTAGTATGCTTGTGGCCAAATCACCCTAATGATATTATGCATGCTTGTGGCCAAATCACCCTTATGCTATTATGCATGCTTGTAGCCAAATCACCCTTATGCTATTTTGCATGCTAGTGGCCAAATCACCCTTATGCTATTTGATATGTTTGAGGCCAAGTCACCTTTTATGCTATCATACATGTTGAGGCCATATGCTAGTATGTTGAACCCCTTTTGGCCTCAAATATCACCATGTTTGATTTGTGATAGACTTTGCCACCTTATGCCCACCTTGTCATATTGTTATGTTGCCTCTTTGATCTATTTGCGTTGATGCGAATTTACGTGGGATGGGAATACGTTACGGGTAGTTGGGCAAACTTAAATAACATGAAAACATGACTTGAAAACATGACATGAAAGTTTGACATGTGTTTATGCTTGAAAACACGAACGTGGACATGACATGTAGAAAACATGAAAGTGGCCAACTCGAGGTTGGGTTGAGTTTGTAGCATAAATCTACCCGGAACCGACCGGCTTAACTAGTGGCTACAAACAATAGGACCCGATGTGAGTAGTTGGTCATATCGCACTTAAAACCCGAGGTTAGACTAGGTTGTGGTGTAAAGCTACCCGGACCCGCCCGACTTAACTAGTAACCACAACAAAGTCTAATGTGAGAGGTTGGGGTGCATTAAGTTAATTAATGCCACATGGTAGGGTTAAGTCATGGACTACTTGAATATACTTAACCAATTAAACACGATGGATTGGTAGTGTTAAGACATGGACTACTTGAATACTTAACCAATTAAACACGATGGATTAGTAGGGTTAAGTCATGGACTACTTGAATATACTTAACCAATTAAACACGATGGATTGGTAGGGTTAAGACATGGACTACTTGAATACTTAACCAATTAAACCCGATGTATTGATAGGGTTAAGTCATGAACTGCTTGAATACACTTGACCAACTCAATACATGGTTAGGATAGGGTTAACCACACTTAACCCGCTTGAAATCCTAGTTACATGGTCCTTTTCAGCAGTAACCAACTTGGAAGTATCATGGGTACCCTGGACTAGGCTAGGGTGGGGCACGATTACTGGACTGATTGTAAGAGACCAAAAGAGACGGCTGAAGGGTGCACCGGTTGTTCAGGCGGACCATGGTCGTGCACATTAAGTCCGAAGTTGAACATGGGCACCAGTAGGTTTAGACTGTGCGTGCTTGAATTGTGTCTGTGGTTTACACCTTAGGGCTGGATACACCCTGGGGTGGACCTTGCACAGTTAACTACATTCCACGATTAAGCCGTATGACACCGATACACGACGAGTTAGGCTTATAGGGATCCGATCGACTAGACCGAGTAGTTGGACCTTGATTTAGGTCACCTCATGATATTGGGCCAGCTTTGGGCCAATGGATCATTTCTTGTTTATACTTGACATGGATTGGAATACTAGTACACACCTGGTGCAACTTAACCTTGTATATGCGATGCCACACTTGATCTATCTTGTTAACTTTTCACCATGCCAGTTATCACCCTATGTCTCATCTCTGTTTTACATGTCCAGTTAACTTTATTAGTTTTTATACTAATAGTAGGTAGGGCTTACCAGTCTTTTTGACTGACCCGTTTTCTTTTGCCTCTTTTCTTCCGTTCCCCCCCCCGGTTTACAGGGTGGGAACACTGGTACCTAGCTTGGATCTTTAGGATCTTTTCTGGATAGCTCATGTACGGTTTGGACTTGAGCATGCTATGGCCTTATTCTACTTTGGGGATAGTTTACTTTATGTTATTTCCAGTTTTCAGTTTATGTTTTTCTAGACTTTGTTTTGTGGAAAATAACGACTCAGTACTTTGATGTAACTTGACTATGGTTTTGAAATACTAGTTTTATCCGCTGCTTTACTTACTCTGTTTTACTTATATGTTCTGTCTTGTGATATCTGCATGCATGTTTACCTCGTTTAACGCCCCTCCAAAGCTAGTACGCTTGCAAGAGTGGCATTTGCGGAGGTGGGGTGTTACATTTGGTATCAGAGCATAAGGTTTACAAGATCTGAGCAAAAGGTTTTTAAAACTTACCTTTTGAGAAACTATTTTCAAAACCAATTAAGTATTTTCCAAGAAAAGTCTAGTTTATTTTGAAAGGCTATTCCCCAAGAGCCATTAGCACTATCCTTGGTTTCCTCGTTCTCAATCTATCTTTTTCTTCGTTTCAGTATGGCCAATAATTTTTCCATTCTGGAGGGCGTACCGGTACCTATTTGGTTTAGAAGGTACATGGAGGCAAGGGCGAATGAAGCCGGCCCCGCGGACATTCCTCCTCCTTCCCCCGTGGCTAACATTCCTCCCCCTCCCGTAGCTGAGGTTCCTCCTCCTCCTCCGCATCCACAAGCGGATTTCGCGAAGATTTGCAAGGACTTTAAGGCGATAGGTGGCAAGAATTTTATTGGGACGGAGACTTTTGTTGAGGCAAGAAACTGGTTAAAGGAAACTGAAGACCTCTTTGCTATCTTTGATATAGAAGACCGTAGGAAAGTTCTGTTAGCGGTATGGTTATTGAAAGAGGAAGCTGCATATTGGTGGGTAGTCACCACCACTACTAGACCAATTCAGACTTGGGATGACTTTAGGAGAAGGTTCAGATTGAGGTTTCTATCATCGACAGAAGAGAACCTTCGGATGGAGAGGTTCCTATCTCTAAAGCAAGGGGACATGATAGTTAGGGAATACGTGGATACATTTAATCAACTTGCTCGGTTTGGTCTAGACTTGGTTAACACAGCTCAGAAGAAGGCCCTACGCTTTGCTCTAGGATTGAATGAGCCATTGCGCGGTTTGGCCATGTCTCATATACCCATGGGGGCGACCTTCGAGAGTTTGGTGAATATGGCCCTGCTTCAAGAAGAAGATAAGAGTGGCAAGAAGGAGGTCAAGGCAAATGAGTCTCAAGGCGAGAAGGTAGATTCCGGAAAAGGAGGCAAGAACAACAACAACAAGGACAACAAGTCAAGAGAAAGGAGGAAGTGCAACTTCTGTGGGATTACTGGGCACATAGCCAAAGACTGTAAGAAGAATAAAAGGAAGTTGGGAGAATGCTTTCATTGTGGAGAGTCTGGACACTATAGTAAGGATTGCCCAAAAAAGCGAGGACAAGGGAAAAGGCAAATTCAGCAAGCAGGACCCTCTGGAGGGCAGTTACAGGCTCCCCTCGCTCTTCCAGCTTTTGATTCGAGGTAGTGTTTCTATAGAAAGTCATGTTTACATTTCTGATTTCCCTGTTCATACCTTATTTGATTCTGGCGCATCGCATAGTTTTATTTCTGATCTTGTTGAAAGTTTGCACCTAAGTACTAGTCTAGTTGAAAATCCCGTTAGTATTTCAAATCCGATTCGGGGGTTCCGCCCATCTATCTGTGATTTGTATGGACTTGAAAATCTCTATCTTGAGCGTAGAATTCGTGTGTGATGCTTATGTTCTCGGGTTTATGGGATACGAGTTGATTTTGGGCGTGGATTTGTTGTCCAGTTATGGAGCCATTCTTGACTTCGAACATAGGGTTGCGAGGCTCATGACTCGCCTCGGTAATACCCTCGAAATATCGTGTGACCTTTAGGGTTCCGTCCTGATTAGTTATCTAGAATCCCTTGGCACTTTTTGGAAATTTGTAATCCAATGGAGTAGTGTTCGCCACTAAGGCGGATAGTCCATTACGCTTAAGCATGGGTTATAGAAATCACCCTAGTAAGAACATTTGGCAACGCAGAGTGGCATTTGTTTTCAAGAGATAGTTCTTTTGTGTGGAATACCGTATGGTATGTAAACGAGATCCAGGATTCACTAACGAATTTTGGAAAGCTTGCATGAAACCATGAGCACGCAGTTATGTTTAAGCCAAGTATTTTAGGAAAAGAATAAGTGGAAGTGGAACGAGAGGCAACGGTGAAATGAGTTCTAACTCATATTTTGGAAATAAGAATTAAGAGCTACGAAATTGTGAAGTTGAAAGATGGTCAAGGCACGATGGGATTAAGCACAAGAAAATGCGGCCTAGAAGATTGAAGACTAGATACGCGCATTATATCTCTTTTTAAGAGTATGTCCTTGACCCCTACTATTCTGTAGAGCTTACTCGCATGTTATCTTTAAAGTATATCCTCTCGGTCCTATTCTCGATCTTAGTTCTATTGCAAATCCCATAAGGAGTATGACTCGCCTGTTTGTGATTTATAGTTGGGGTGAAGATGTCCATTAAGATGACCAAACTATTTGGGCTTTATGGGATATGGGTCATAGTTGATAGACTTACGAAGAGCACCCATTTCCTTCCAGTAAAGAACAAGAGGACTGTATCAGGTTTAGCATCTGTTTATCTTCGAGAGATAGTGCGATTGCATGGAGTTCCTTCCAGCATAGTTAGCAGTCGTGACCCAATCTTCACCATCCAGTTCTAGAATAGTTTGCAAGAAGCGATGGGTACGCGATTGAATCTAAGTACAGCCTATCACCCCCAGACGGATGGCCAAACCGAGAGGGTGAATAGAGTACTAGAAGATCTGTTGAGGCTATGCATTTTTGACTTTGGTGGTACTTGGGAAGACCACTTTCCTCTTGTAGAGTTTGCTTATAATAACAGCTACCAAGCAAGCATAGGAATGACACCATTCGAAGCTTTGTATGGGAGGCCGAGCAAGTCACCAACATGTTGGTGGGAGACGACGGATGAGCTTATACTCGGGCCCGACATGATATGGGGCACATCCGAGAAGGTAGAGTTGATTCGAAGATGGATGAAAACGGCCCAAGATAGACAATCCTATGCTGACAAGCGAAGGACAGATTTGGAATTCAAAGTTGGAGATTTAGTTTTCATGGAGGTTTCTCCTTTGCGAAATGTGGTTCGGTTTGGAGCAGTTGGGAAGCTGGCACCAAGGTTCGTAGGACCCTTCCCTATCATAGAGAGGATTGGGAAGATGGCTTATAAGGTGGAATTGCCCGAGAAGCTGGCCGGAGTTCACAATGTTTTTCATGTCTCGCATCTCCGAAAATGCCTACATGAGTCAGCCAAGGTAGTCGAACCAAGTATTCTTGAAGACACGGAGGTATAGAAAGAGGCGACCTTGAGGCGAGCTCTGATCCGTATCTTGGGAACGGAGATCAAGAAGCTAAGGAACCGAGAAGTCAAATTAGTAAAGTGAAGCCAAAAAGGACGCAACTTGGGAAACTGAGGAGAAGATGCGCGCGCTTCACCCATTTCTTTTTGAGGGTACATTCTCGATCTCTTTTCCTAGCCAGCATATCTTTCTTTCACTATCCATGTTTATCTTGTTATCTCGTTAACCTTGTCATGAGAACCTTAGGTAGAAACCCTTTGGATGAAACATGTATTTGAAACATGTTATGCTTGATGTTTGCAAGTGGTTGCAAGTGTTTGCAAGTGGATACTCGTGGATGCATGATACACCTTAGGCACTAAGATCGGCTCACACACTTTCATATTGCATATACATGAGTGCTTATACTTATTCATGGATGAAACTTGTTATGCTATCACGTGGATGTTGCATATGGATGAATGTTATGTGCACTCATATAGAGATTATGAATTATGTTAGGAATTTGCATACATATGGACTCATTTCACTAACATACTTTGCATTAAGGAGGTTTACTGAATCAGTAACCGCCTGATTTTCGCATTAGATAAGTACATATACACACACCTTTGCATATGATCATACAGCATTTAGAATTTGTTAAGGACAATGACTGCTCGTGGATGATGTTTTGAGTATATGGATGATGGATGGTAGGATATGTTCTTCCTAACTTGAAGATTTCGGGGATGAAATCCTTTAAGGAGGGGAGAATGTAACAACCCGTATTTTTTAAACAACATGTTATAACATAAACCAAGGCAGAATTAAATGATAAAATCCAAATCAAGGGAAACGGGCTATGCCATTGCGTTCGTCTCGGAAAAATACGCGAAATAGAGTCCGAGTTTTCGAAAATCGGAGTCTGTATGACCAAGTTATGGCCCGTCAAAGTTTTCAGAAAATTCAAATTTAAAAACAGATTTCAAATTCAGTTGGGCAGGATAGGCGGGAAAAGATCCCGCCACTCCCCAAGTCGACTGGGGAGTCGACACACACCAGGCTGTGTCGACTGCCCAGTCGACACCCCTGTCGACTTGGGTGGTCAGCCAGTCTGGCCTGGGTGCACCTGACTTGTTTCTCAAGACATGTTTGGAGGCTAGTGACGTGAATTGATGGCCCAGATCTGAATTAGGGTTAATCATATGGCCTAAACTAACCTAATCTTCTATAAAAAGACCCTAAGACCTACCTAAACCCTCATTAATCATTCCTACAACTAAACTATGCCAAAATGTTTCTTGATCATGGCATCCATCTTCATATCATGGCCTCCATCCTCTTCATGAAAGTTTGAGTGTCCTAAGCTAGTAAAAGAGCCACCTTTCTTCATCAAAACAAGGATCTTTCTTCATACAAATCAAAGGAGCTTATTGTTTCTCAAAACAACTTGGAGCTTATATGCGATTGGTGGTTTTTAGAGTTGCTAGTGGCTTCGTCTCAATCTTATTTTATTTCATAGGTCTTCATAGCATTGTAAGCCCTATTCTACTCTTAGATTCTAACTATGAAGTTAAATATGACATGTTGCAAGTTTGAGTTTGGGCCTAAGTATGATTTGTGCTTTGATTCTATCATGTTATGCATAGATTTATTCTATGCATGTTTGTAAAGCTATCACCTTGGCTTTGTGCATGGTAAGCTATGAACTTTGATTTGAAATGTTGCATAAAGCAACATAGAAACTCTCATAACCCTTATGTTATCTTGCATATGATGTTATATGCGAATCACTAGCTATCATCCTATGTCATTTATGGCCATGTTTCACCTATTATGCTAAAGTTGATATCATGCATGTTTTGAGGCTTATAATGTAATATGCAAGTTTATGAACACATTTGCCTCATATGCCACCATGTTTAACTTGTGGCCAAACCTTAACCCTTCATGTTCCTTAGTATGCTTGTGGCCAAATCACCCTAATGATATTATGCATGCTTGTGGCCAAATCACCCTTATGCTATTATGCATGCTTGTGGCCAAATCACCCTTATGCTATTTTGCATGCTAGTGGCCAAATCACCCTTATGCTATTTGATATGTTTGAGGCCAAGTCACCTTTTATGCTATCATACATGTTGAGGCCATATGCTAGTATGTTGAACCCCTTTTGGCCTCAAATATCACCATGTTTGACTTGTGATAGACTTTGCCACCTTATGCCCACCTTGTCATATTGTTATGTTCCCTCTTTGATCTATTTGCGTTGATGCGAATTTACGTGGGATGGGAATACGTTACGGGTAGTTGGGCAAACTTAAATAACATGAAAACATGACTTGAAAACATGACATGAAAGTTTGACATGTGTTTATGCTTGAAAACACGAACGTGGACATGACATGTAGAAAACATGAAAGTGGCCAACTCGAGGTTGGGTTGAGTTTGTAGCATAAATCTACCCGGAACCGACCGTCTTAACTAGTGGCTACAAACAATAGGACCCAATGTGAGTAGTTGCTCATATCGCACTTAAAACCCGAGGTTAGACTAGGTTGTGGTGTAAAGCTACCCGGACCCGCCCGGCTTAACTAGTAACCACAACAAAGTCTAATGTGAGAGGTTGGGGTGCATTAAGTTAATTAATGCCACATGGTAGGGTTAAGTCATGGACTACTTGAATACTTAACCAATTAAACACGATGGATTGGTAGGGTTAAGTCATGGACTACTTGAATACTTAACCAATTAAACACGATGGATTGGTAGGGTTAAGTCATGGACTACTTGAATATACTTAACCAATTAAACACGATGGATTGGTAGGGTTAAGACATGGACTACTTGAATACTTAACCAATTAAATCCGATGTATTGATAGGGTTAAGTCATGAACTGCTTGAATACACTTGACCAACTCAATACATGGTTAGGATAGGGTTAACCACACTTAACCCGCTTGAAATCCTAGTTACGTGGTCCTTTTCAGCAGTAACCAACTTGGAAGTATCATGGGTACCCTGGACTAGGCTAGGGTGGGGCACGATTACTGGACTGATTGTAAGAGAGCAAAAGAGACGGCTGAAGGGTGCACCGGTTGTTCAGGCGGACCATGGTCGTGCACATTAAGTCCGGAGTTGAACATGGGCACCAGTAGGTTTAGACTGTGCGTGCTTGAATTGTGTCTGTGGTTTACACCTTAGGGCTGGATACACCCTGGGGTGGACCTTGCACAGTTAACTACATTCCACGATTAAGCCGTATGACACCGATACACGACGAGTTAGGCTTATAGGGAGCCGATCGACTAGACCGAGTAGTTGGACTTTGATTTAGGTCACCTCATGATATTGGGCCAGCTTTGGGCCAAGGGATCATTTCTTGTTTATACTTGACATGGATTGGAATACTAGTACACACCTGGTGCAACTTAACCTTGTATATGTGATGCCACACTTGATCTATCTTGTTAACTTTTCACCACGCCAGTTATCACCCTATGTCTCATCTCTGTTTTACATGTCCAGTTAACTTTATTAGTTTTTATACTAATAGTAGGTAGGGCTTACCAGTCTTTTTGACTGACCCGTTTTCTTTCGCCTCTTTTCTTCCGTTTCCCCCCCTCCCCCAGGTTTACAGGGTGGGAACACTGGTACCTAGCTTGGATCTTTAGCTGCTTTTCTGGATAGCTCATGTGCGGTTTGGACTTGAGCATGCTATGGCCTTATTCTACTTTGGGGATAGTTTACTTTATGTTATTTCCAGTTTTCAGTTTATGTTTTTCTAGACTTTGTTTTGTGGAAAATAATGACTCAGTACTTTGATGTAACTTGACTATGGTTTTGAAATACTAGTTTTATCCGCTGCTTTACTTACTCTGTTTTACTTATATGTTCTGTCTTGTGATATCTGCATGCATGTTTACCTCGTTTAACGCCCCTCCAAAGCTAGTGCGCTTGCCAGAGTGGCATTGGCGGAGGTGGGGTGTTACACCATGGCCAAATGGAAGAAGGATTTTCGGATGATGGCGATGAGCATGGTTGAAATGCTCAAGGAATGTCTAAGGATGGAATCTAGCAGCACTTCGTGGCGACCCGAGGTCCCCCTTTATTGGTGGAGGGTATGACCTATTTATAGGTGCACCCTTATGGAGGTTTGAACTAGAATTCATATGAGTTGCTTGTCCCATTAATTACTAAAACACCACTGCCTAGTTGTAGCCAGCTGTCAGCGACCATTTCCAACTGTTCAGTATAACTGACTTTACAAGAGCGAACGAGTCTGTGAGAGTGAGTGACTTACCATATTCCAAACGGCTTTAGATGAGCGATCCCATGCAGGTGAGCAGGTTATTGACGAGTGGGCGATCAATACCATAATTGAAGGAAAGTGTCTGATTGAAATAGTGATGACAGATTGAGGAGCAAGAGACTAGGGCTATAATCTGTAAATGGACATAGAGTGCATGTGCGATGCCTAGTATCTTTCATAGACTATTTAAGTGTATTGGATAACATTTTGCACGACCGAGTTTAATGACGTCTGACCCATAACGTGGACTTAATAGACTAACATATGGGTGGTTTCTAATGTATACATGATCGTTAAGGGATAAACATGTATGAAATAGTAAGACGAATTCGATTTGTTTTACCATTAAATTATTACTTCATAATGCCTGATGGGTAATTTTTTGATTACCGATTTTCATTAAAACACTGAAGTAATAATTTGTTTCGATCTATTCTGATTACCAATTTTTATTTGATTTTATTTATTCCTATATCTTAATAGAAGAAGGTTTTCTGTTGCTTGTTTATTTTGAGAACCAAAGATATTATTTATGTTAGCCGTGTGTTTGTTAACTGCTCCATCATCATTGCTTGCAATCTTCGTATAAAAACATGATGAACGTTGGTTCAAAATACTAGATTTTTAACATTTATTTTCCAAAATTTGTAACATTGTGATTTTTTCCTTAAGCATTACAACATTTTTTTTAATAATTTATTTTACAACATATAGGACTTTTAGTTTTCTTTAATTTAATGCATGGAAATAGAACGCTATCTCATATTATAAAAATTGCAACATGACTTACCCACTATGTTTAGAACATCTGCACGCTCATTTAAGTGATATTACTGTTCTAATAATCGAACATATGTTCATGGGCAGTTCAAGATAAAATGGAATTTAGAGTATTTTTAAATCCTTTCTGGGATTTAACTTGCATAATACACAGTACAAACGTTCTGCTTAATGAATATAAGATCATAAGTGGACTTACTCTTCTTATGCACTATTACGTCTTTAGCTTTATAATAAATTCAATACGAGAAGCATAAATTGACAATTCCAATTTACCTTGGTAAGGAGCCACAAAACTCAAGTAAGCAAGAGATAACATAATTATGAAAGAAGGATTCCTTTTTCTTTTGGGAAAATATATGATAATTAGATGAATATATAGGATAATTACACTTTATTCATATCTTAAGTTAGTTTTACAAAGATGTTTCAAAGAGGCAACTAATAAATTAATTTTCATCTACTAATGTAATTCATGTACCCATCATTAAAATTATTGTATAGCTAAGAACATATCTATTTGGAAATTGAATTGCTTTCCTCTTTGTAGGTTGCTTATTAAGAGTGACACCAATGAAATTGTAAATCAAACTTATTTAAATAAATGTGTTTTGTTTAAAAACTTATCTTATCACTAACTCTTGTTTCAGTTGGCATTTATGAGGTATAAATTCAACGCATTGGTTGATTTGAGGCTACTGTTATTTTTCATGTTAATGAGTTTTTATTAATTTGTTACTTTATTTAGTTACTTAAAAGTTTAAATGATTTCACTTTTTTCTTTGAACAATATTTTTTGGATAAATTTTGAAATAAAATAATAAAAGAAAATGTGCTATAAATTTGTTTTAGACAAATTATGAACCAGGCATAATTAAAATAAACTGGAATTAGAATTGGTACATCGCTTATATGCTCGTATAAGCAACAACTTGCTATAAATATTGAAATTACTTCCATTGAAGCATAACTTGTATAAGCAACAACTTGCTATAAATGAAATTACTTCCATTGAAGCATAACTCAAAGCATAGTTCTTTCACTAAGCAAAACTTGTGGTTTATGAAGTAAACTTAGTTGTTAAAAATGAGTTAAGCTCATTTTTTAAACTGTGCATAGACCATTTTTTTTATTTGAAATGCGTTAAACTTTGGTTTCAAAACAGAGTGAAATGCCAAATGGGATCGATGTAGTTGGTCATACAATAATCTGAATCAAATCCTAAATAGGCTCAATCTAGTTCTTCCACACATAGTCACTAATTAGTTTATGCATGGTTTCTTTTTTATGTCGTTATAGTGCACGATATGTCAAGCAAGAGTTCAGTTACGGATAATCATGATCTATTAATTTATAAACCCCATCCATAATTACATTTTTATATCATGGGTCACTTAGGGCAAGAAAATTGGTGAGGCTAGCAAGATACACTGATATAATATGTTTGGCACATTGCACATAACCAGTTTAAAACGTGAAATTTTAGTAACTGAAAATGTATCCAAAAGGCATCGAACTTTATTATGTTTTGTAGATAATAATTATATTAGGTCAAATTATAATCCAATAGTACCTAACCACAAAAAGTACTGAACTTAAAAATGTCAAATATAATCCAGTTATATTGAAACTTGGAGTACCAAATGATAGTACACTATTAGTGCCGTAAAAATAGTATTGGTGATTTACTTATTAAATTTTGTGATACTATATAGTAGAATTGAAGTGGATGGAAGTAGCTTCGTGTCGGAGAAGACGGTTCGCAAATCGGATCTCATACGAGGAAGTTAGAAGCGAAAAGGTGTAGGGTTTCAGTAGGAAGGGGTGAAAGATGTATGTCATAGGGTGACAAACATCTGTGTTGTCATGGAAAATTTTCTCGAGACTTGCAACAGAGTCTGTCATTTTGACAGACGTTTGTGCTAAAGCATGTAAGTTTTCCAAGTTTGGACAGACGTCTGTCCTACTCCACGACAGACGTCTGAGTCAACTTTCGGGTTGTTTCGAGCTGAGGACATTATTTTTTGATTTGTGAAGATACCAGAGCAATTTGGGAAATTGCTACATTCTATTCTCTCCCTATATAAGCTATTTTCATATTTAGGTTTAAAAATGTGATTAATTAATAAAATAAAGAATTTAGACCAAGATTTATGCTAATTAGGGTTTTGGCAACCCAAATCTTCTTCAGTTCTTTTCTCCACAATTTTTTTGTGTGAATTTGATCGTTGTAATCAATCTCTTGTACTCTTCTGTTGATATTAATAAAAGGTTCTTTCTCAAAATGGACGTACACTGACAAGACATCGGTGGAACTACTATAAATCCCCGTGTGGTTTACTTTTCGTTATATCTCTACTATTTCTCTTGTTTGGTGATTTTGATTGGCTTGTGGATTGGGTTGAGCTTGTTTTGAGATTTTGATTAGTTGTTTTTGCATGTTTACCATCTCATCTTCAGCTGGGTTGGGGGTTTTGATTTGAGCGGTCTTGAGTTGAAATTCTTCACAACATTACTAGTTACTAAACATGGTGTATAAAACCAGGATGAAGAAAACCCTAATGGAAATGTAGGGGCTTTTCGTGTGCTTTGATAGCTTTAAGATGATATTCTGGAGATTAGCAGGTGGGCTTACGAAATAATGGTTGGTTAGTTTGTAGATTTTTTTGGGTATGCTTTGGTCCTTATTTTTTGGCTTCTCTGAATTGATTCTGTCGGACATTGATGTTATCTTCCATCTTGCATAATCTAACTTGTTAAAATTCTTGTGGTGCATTTATTCCTTGTAGTATTGACTTTAGGTGCTTTTCGATTTGGCTTTAACTTTCTAGCAATCTATTTTTGTTATCTATCCTTGTTAGATTGTGTTTCTAACATCCTGATTTCACCCTACGTGCTTTAGACTACCTATTGCATCTTTGTAGCAATTTATTTTTGTTCGTTATTGCTTATAGTATTAACTTTGAGTGCTTTTGAAGGGTTCTTCTACATCTAATGGATTTATTGAGGCTATACCGAGGCCGCAAATGTGTTCCTAGGAGATACTTTGGACTTATTATTAATCATTTTGGTTGTTAACCTTAATGGCAATTTGTCTTCTGTCATTCATGTTTCTACTAATTGACAATGAGTAAACGAGAAAACTATTTGATTTGTAAGTAGATTTTCCTATTATCCAAAAGCGAAATCTGCATCCTTTACACTAACTGGGAATTATTTATAAGCTTACTTCACAAACTTCATAAAGCATAATTTCATAAGCATTATTTTGTGCAAATTTTTCTGTCAATCATGGTTGAGATAAATTTTATGCACAATTATCAATGTTGTGGTGTTTAAGGTTATGTAATAGAGTATTTGGTATTTGACATAGTAATTATGATATGTGTTTCTTGGAATTTTGCTTGATTCTGAGCCTACCCCATGTTTTACTGTGCAAACTAACTAAAAAAATTGATTGCTCTGTTGAATTTGAATTATATCCAGGATTATGTAACAACCAGAAAATCTGGGCCAATTTAAAATTTTTATTTTGGTAATTTTAATGAATTTTGAATTAGATTATTTTAAATAATATCGACGAGGAATTTATTTTGAATATAATTCAAACGTATATAGTTATATAGATCATCGTTAGAATATAAATAATTATATATAATTATAAATAGAATTGAAAATGGCGTGGTAGTTTGATAATTCGATTTCAAACTTCAATTGAATGTACAGGGTGCAAAACAATCCGGATTTTAGTGAAACCAAAAACATTAGAATCTATTCGTGAATATCTTTCCAACGAATCCGGAAAATCAAAATTTCATAGCGGGAATAAAAAGGTATGTCCAGTTGAAAATTCTGAATAGTCGCTATGGAATTCAGGCCCTTAAAAATAGACATTTTGCAAACGACCTCGGATTTTGACGAAACCACTTTTGTTGGGTCCGTGATGTCAAATTATTGCTAGATTCCAAATTTCATAATTTTTCGAATCAATATGTGAGCGTGGCAAAGGAAAACGCGTTTGACCATTTCAGTTGAATTTAATCGACTGGAAAATGGCCATTTTTCCAACGGTCTCAGAATTCGACGAAACTAGTTTTGTTAGGACCGTATCGTCAATACGAAGCCAGAAAATATTATTCGGGAATTTTTCTAGTTAGTATGTGACCCCAGTAAATTGAAATGCGCGTTCAAATTCAATATATAGAGTTATATGTTGATTTTGACGAAAACTGATCGAAACGATCAAATCAGCTTGCGATACATATCCCATTGTGTTCGGAATGAGGGTAATTAGCTATGGACGACAGGCGGTGGGCCTCGTTTAGAGGTCGTATGTAAAAGTCAACTTTTTGAAATTAAATAAATAATAAAAAAATAAAATATCTCCCCTTATACTCTGGCCCCCCTTTCAAAATCAAATCAAAAGGAAAAAAAACCAAACCCGTTGATCACCTTTGCCAGCGCCGCCAGGCGTCGCGGCCGGCGCCTCCGCCTCCCCAGGCCGCGCCACCACCCCAAGACCCCCTCCTCTCTCACGCGTCCTCTCTCCTTCCCCTTTCCCTCTCGTTTCCCCGAAGCTCCACAACCCAAATCGCCTACGCCCACTTCAACGTCGCCGAGTCCCCCCCCCCATCGAAGAAACCGACGCAGCCACCTCCCCCGGCCGACCACCACCTCCGCCTCCGCCCAGTCAACCCCCGCGCCCCTCTCTCCCGATGAATCTCCCTGCGACGACCTCGAGCCACGTTCAACCACCTGCCCTCCATCCTGATTCGACGATTTACAGTAAGTTTTCTTGATTTTTAATTGATTTTAAAAACTGATTTTAATTGATTTTAAAAACTGATTTTATTTGATTTTCAAAACGGATTTTTAGTGACAAAAGATTCGATATATATCGTAGCAAATAAACCTTTTTATATAGGTTAAAAATATGATTTTTCATAGAAGAAGAATACGATTTTTAATTAGGAAAAAAATATCATCTTTATATTTGAAAAGGAGAAATCTTCATATTTGAAAAGACGGGATTTTTATATATTGAATAGCGAAGTAAAAATTCGATTTTTATCTATTTAATAGCGAAGTAAAAATTCGATTTTTATATATTGAATAGCGAAGTAAAAATTCGATTTTTATATATTGAATAGCGAAGTAAAAATTCGATTTTTATATATTGAATAGCGAAGTAAAAATTCGATTTTTATATATTGAATAGCGAAGTAAAAATGTGATTTTTACATATGTAGTGGTTACGGGCGACGAAAGTGATAAGAGACGAGAACGACGAAGATTTCTATAAATGAAGTGTCGAGATGATTGGGATAGCTTTGGTGAGAATTTCTCACTCTTTAATTTCTTTTTCTAGTTATATATAGATATATACTAGGATGCAGACGGTGTTTAGTAGCACCCGACACCCGTCATCCACAGACCATGGATGGCTTGTTTGTTTAATTGTTTGGTTGTGTAGTTGGTTAGATTATTTGGTCTGAATTGAATTGTTTGGTGAAATGGAATGGATTGATTGATGTGTGAATGGCGTGGGCCTTCACTAGACCGGGGATAAGGCTAGGCCTGGTCCCGTTTCTAGTATCGTGCCGTTATGCCGCCGAAATTTTCTAAAATAAGTTAGAAAAATAAAAATATCATTTTTATATTGTAAATGAACTGAATAAAAATTCATGTGTTAAAATAAAATATTTTATCGTTAAAAATATAATTTTTAACGTGAATGTGAATAAATAAATATTCATTTACAAACCGGACGGTTTGTTTATGTACACCTATTTGAAGGACATCGATTGGGACGATAAATTTTACACATCGCCCAACTGCACAAATAAAATCTGTGTTTGTTGATTTGAAACCCCACACGGGTGTTGGGATGAAATTTGAAGTTCACTCATCCTGATTGATTAAATATGTTGATCGATTGATTGACAGGCTGTTATAAGCGTTAGATATCTATATTTGATGCTTATACAGTGTAGTGCACTTTGGATGATGGTTGATTATTTATCGTTGCTATTATATACATGTGTTGTATGGAATCCATATAGTTAACGCTATATGGTGATTGATTGGGCCTTGTTCCAATTTAGAAAATAAAGAATATTATAAAATAAAGGTTCATGTGCTGACTGTACTCATCCGTTGAGATTAGTCATGTGTTGAACGAAATATTTTAACAATAAAATTTACATCTTTATCATATATGAAATTAGAAATTAACTGGAAAATAGATGAGATGAGTGGTCTCTTGGATATTGATCTGATGTTGGTTTCGGCCTTCGGGGTTAATATTCAGGGAATCGTTCTCTTACTAATTTACGGTTGGAGTCTCATTTTAAATCAAACGATAGATACCATAATTTTTACAATATATATTAAATAACAAGAATAGTCACACGTGGACAGTACTCATTCGTTGAGATTTGTCGTGTGTTGACAAAGATATAGAGTCGTGTATTGAAAGAAATATAGATCCATTTGTTGAATATAAAGCCGTGTTGATTAGAGATGCGCTATTTTGATGCGAACGATATTTCTATCGATTATATTCGTTTTTGAATTTGAATTGAATAGAAAACGAATTTGAATTGAATTGAATAGAAAACGAATTCGAATTGAATTGAATAGAAAACGAATTGAATTTGATTTGAATAGAAAACCAATTTGAATTGAATTGAATAGAAAACCAATTTGAATTGAATTGAATAGAAAACGAATTCGAATTGAATTGAATAGAAAACGAATTGAATTTGATTTGAATAGAAAACCAATTTGAATTGAATTGAATAGAAAACGAATTCGAATTGAATTGAATAGAAAACGAATTGAATTTGATTTGAATAGGAAACGAATTTGATTTGAATTGAATATATAACGAATTTGATTTGAATTGAATATATAACGGATTTGAATTGAATTGAATAGAAAACCAATTTGAATTGAATTGAATAGAAAACGAATTTGATTTGAATTGAATAGAAAATGAATTGAATTCGAATTGAATAGAAAATGAATTTGATTCGAATTGAATAGAAAATGAATTGAATTCGAATTGAATAGAAAATGAATTGAATTCGAATTGAATAGAAAATGAATTGAATTTGAATTGAATAGCAAATGAATTTGATTTGAATTAAAATAGTAAATGAACTCGAATTGAATTGAAAAGAAAACGAATTCGAATTGAATTGAAAAGAAAACGAATTCGAATTGAAATGAATTTTAAAACGAATTTATAAGGAAAAATTCAATTTTGATTTGAATTGGAAATGGAAGTTGAAATGTTTTTGAAACGAATTCAAAACTATTTATAAAATTCGTTTTAAATAGAAATCGACGAAATATTAATTATATATATTATATATATAATATAATGACCTGGATAGAACGCGCCGCGCCGCGGTAGTTCGTGAATTTCGACCATTTATTTCAAACGGACATTACGGGAGATCCGACCGTCGGATTCTCCTAAAACCGGAACCGTTGGGTTCGTATCGAAAAGAGCTTTCTAACGAATATTAGAAATTTGAAATCTAACGGTTGGATTTGGAGATACGTCCAAATCAAATTTGGAAAAGGTCGCTGTAAGTGCAGTTCGATGGCCATTGTTGGAAATCGACTGTACGGGCCTTGATAAAATTATTAAAAATAGTAATAATTAGTGTAAAATCATAAGAAATGATTTGGGAAAAATTGGGATGAAAACTCCATATTTGAAAAGATAAAAATAGTTTTTTATCGAAATGAACTAGTTTTGAACTAAAATTAAACCCGTTTATTTTTAAATAAATAAATTGGATTTGAAACGAGTTTTAATAGAATTGATTTGTGGGTTTATCGTGAACGGTGTTTTAAATAACACTAGTTCTTTAACCCGATAATAAATAGAATGTGATTTGGGTTTATCGTGAAATGTTTTTTAAATGACATTAGTTTTTAACCCAGTAAAAGGAGTTTTAATGAATCTACAATTAGATTGAAATGGGGAATTGATAATTTAAATTACCAAATTTAGAAATTGAGCGAGAATGGAGTATCACCAATTTTACCCCAAAGCGATAGTTAAATCTTTAATTAGATTTGAACGTGAAATGGTAATTAATTTTACCGATAACACCGTGGTGTTAGATATGGAGTATTACCAGTTTTGCTTCATGGGATGAATAGGTTGGGATTGGGAAATAAAATAAATAATTACTTCGGTGTGGTTCGCTAATCTCGACTAGTTTGGAAAAAACCATAATTTGGTTTGAAATGACATCCAAAGGAAGATTAAAGGATAAATTTAAAGAATTTATCTTGGATAAAATTAATGGGAACCTTTCCCTGAGAATATGAATTGGAATGAGGCGTATGTTGTGTTTGTCTAACATTTGTTTTAATATACGCGGGTTGTTCGGAAAGTCCGGGTTTATACCCATTCTGAATAACCGATTCGACGATATGTCGAAGATGAAGACGGTGGTCGAAGACCGGAAGTCTTCACATCGTTTGGGTGATTACTGATGATCTTGATTGGGCTGTACACCCAAGATGAGGGAATCAGTTGGTGGTCGTCCAGACGTACTTGGAGATCGATGGATATGCGAGGAAAGTGCCTCCGGTTTCGTTCAGACCCAGAACGAACTTGTAAATGGATTGTGTGTCTGACGTTGGATTTTATTCTGTGTTGATTGATTTCCGTTAAATATATATTTGTTTGGCGGCAGAGAATTTATTCTCTTGCTTAACGCCCTTCTCCGAGACGTACGAGCTTAGAGGTTATATATCGTTAGATATCAATCGCATGGCATGAATTGCCTGTGTGACGCTGAGTTGCATGGATCAAGACTTCTGTTGAAAAGAAAAGTCTTGTGGTTGATGATCAAAGCACGACCTACGTGGCAGCTTTGTGTATAGCGTGGATTCGCGAGCCTCACACCTCGGTATGAGTCAAAAACGGGATACGGACCGCTGGGAGAACACGACGTTTCTTTCTAGCTTTGGTGGTGTCAGTGACTTACCAGCCCTGACATTTATATACTTTTCACCTTTGTGGTTGTTGGAATGAGGCGCCTCAATTATAGGTCTGTAAGGACCGGGAAACGTGTGTTCAGGAATTGCCAATCCTCAAACGTAAGAGAGGACCGGCCCAGCCGATTCCAGGGTTACCCAGAGTGTGTAGTCCTGAGGCATTTGCTAGAGTGTCTCGAAGCGGAGAGGAGCTTGCCCCTTGCCTCGACTCATGACGGAAATCCAATTTCCAATACGTGTATTGCGGTTTTAATTGTAGAACTAGTATGGCGACATAGTAGATGGTAGCTATGCCGCTTATGATTGATATTTATGATTGAAATTGTTTTGACACTATACACTTATTATAGTATCAAATGATTTGTTTTAAACGTATAAAGCATGTTTGGCTATTATAAGGGAAAACCCTATCCACCGGCTTGCGTTGCATTGTGTGATGGGACCTGGGTCTTATAATAGCTTCATTTTTCGAAAAAGCATTGCGTTGTTTATTCTGTGCACTGGTATTCTTGGGAGGAATCCCGTTCCATGTTATACGGCGTGGTCCCTTGAATTACTCTCTTTTAAAGTAAAGTTTTAAATAACTGTTTTAGTTCTCACACCAGTCACATGACTGACCTGGAGTTTATTGTTTTAACCTAAACTTTGGGTGCCCTTATTTTCGACATGGGCAGCTAGTAGTTTTGGTTTTGTAGATTTATATTCACAGGATCCTGGTTTACAGCTGGAATGATATCTGGAAAGCTCTGTATCCGTATATCACCTTCAGTTGTGCTTTGTATTATTTTCCGCTGCTATGTAATTTATTGTAATCTCTGATATTTATCGAATGTAATTTATTCATTTATACTCTGTATATTCTTGTATCTGATGGAATTGTTGTAATAGCAATGAAATGTTCTTCCGTCTGCGTTCTGTTTTGTCTTGTCCTCAAAACGATCAGGGGTTTCGAACGGTCTAGATCGGTTTAACGACTGATTCGGATCGAGCGAAATTCCCGGCCGTCACAGATTACAAGGAACATTTACCATGAAACCACCTTAAAATTTGAATTACATCTATACTTATATGAAATAACATTCACTTTTCAAAACTAAATTGCGTCGGTGCTTGTATGAAATCACGCGCATGCACACGCACTTACACGCGTGTGAGCATGCATACATATATATCGATATATGTATAAGCAAGAACTTATATGAATGAATGATACCTTCAAAACCAATTCATTAACTATAAAGCTACATTATAATGAATTGTATATGTTCTTCCTTTGTAATACCCTTTTCTAGATTTGTAATAAAAAAGGCCATTTGGTTATCAACAAATAAATGATGGTGTGGGACTAATTGAGGGTAAAATGATGAAGTGGTTGAAAATTATACACTTAGCTACAATAATCTTGTCACATGGCGATTGATTACTCCATTATTTCCTCTTTGTTAAATTCCATAACCTCAATATAATCTTCAATTATCAATGTTGTAGTTTATTAATCTTCTATTATGTTTGTTTACAAAATCTTTCTACTAGGAATGCATGAAGCAAATTTAACAATGATTTTTATATACTAAACGGAGATGAATGACAAATGACTAACAATGAGTAATAATATATATGATAAGAGGAAGTAGGTTCAACGTATATGCTCATATAAGCAACTTTATGTAACGACCCATTTTTTCCGTACAGTTTAAGCCGACATCTAACCACCCATGTTAACTCAAATTGCACAAAAAAGAAGATTGTTAATAGAAAGAAAATAGAGGGCGAGAGAAGGAAGAAATATTATAATAGGAAGATCAGAGTCTCACAGCGGAATGGACAAAAATATAATATATCAAACTTCCTTACACAAAAGAACTATATATATATATAATTACAAACATCAGGGTATACGTTTATATTAATTAATACACAGTGGAATTAATAACAGTAAATATGTGGAATACGTCTCGACATCAGCTCCTCTTTTGAAGCTCCAAGCGAAACCTAACCTGGTAGTGTACTCGGTTTGACCCGAGCATATTTAAAGCAAAGCAAAATTCACCTGGATCAGTCTGGAATACTATCAGTGGTAAATTCACATGGCAAACAACTTGTTTAACTTTAGAAAACCCTTTTCAAAGAAAGAATAATTGTATGACCAGCCACGCATAAACACGTACGGTTTTTATCTTACTATAACCCAAAACATTTTTGATATATCAAAATTCGGTGATATTATAATAGTGTCTATCAATTCACAAATAAATAACCATCCAGCAGAACGCTTGCATCTCATGCTCCACATACATATATATAAAACCAAAAACCGCAGGGCGCTTATTGGAGATTGGATTCCAACTATGACAAGGTATGGGACCACGATTTGATCAGTGTACTCTAGAGGGGATACACTGGGGTTCAAAAAGAACATCTTGCAACCCGGCCACACATGACCGACCACTCATTAATCTTGAGTGTACCGAATATATTGTCACCAATGGCCGGTAGCGACATGACCATTCCCGGGGGATATGGAAATGAAAGAAGACTAAATGAATTTTCTCTAGATCTATGACAATACCCTGCTTGAGTGTGACCCAAATAGCCATACTGCCTGCCTGGTTTCTGTCATTTTCCGGTTATGAGGCTTGAGGCTACGTGTTACTATCTTAGAACATCTGGTCACCATTCACTTTGAATGCCACATCGTCATTACCGTCAAATCACCAATTTATCTTAAAACAATTAACTCAAATTAATAACCCTTAGGTTAATTACTACTTATTTTCTTTATAAAAACACATTTGAACGTCAATACCCTTCATTTATATTTTATTTATAAAAAAACCAACTATAAAGTATAAATTAATTAATGATATAATTAATCTAATAATATCACTTAATTGTTTATCTTAAACAGTTAACTCAAATTATTAACCCTTAGGTTAATTACTACTTAATTGCTTTATAAAAACACTGTAATGACCCGCATTTTCCAGGGGTATAATTAATTTATTTAATTGTTTAAAGTAGTGATATAGGGAATTAAATCGTCATTAATTAAATTTTAGTGAATATTTAATTAAATTAAATAATTAAATAATATATTTAATTCAGAAATAATCAAAAAAAAAATTTGGAAATCACAATATTCTGTGAACGGGGTCGTCCCTTAGATTTAATTCAGCTTAGAGTTGAATTATATCGACGAATATATTCAATCGACGACAGTTTGAACGTATAATTATATTATAATTATAATCGAGCTCGAAATGGCGCTGCAGTTCATAAATTGGCAATTCGAACTTCAACTGAATGTACAGGATTTGTTTTAAGCCGGATTTCTGTGAAACAAGAAACGTGTGGAGCTGGTGGAGTATATCTTTCTAGTGGAAGAGAAAAATCGGGATTTCATCGTGTAGATTTTTATGTACGTCCAAATCAAATTTCAGAAAAGTCGTTGTGGAATTCCTTTATAATTTGCGATGCTTTATTTACGTTATAAAAGGATTTTCGATATAAATTGAATATCGATAAATCTAAAAATCTGAAATATCAAACTGTAAATTCTGATATGATATTCTGGAGCTGTACGATATCATATGTGAAGATATACGATAATATAAATTTATTTATATTTAATTTAATTATATTTAAATATATTTATATATTTAAATGGGTCATCCAGAGCATTAAAAATAGCCACTTTTGCAAATGAAGTCGGAATTCGACGAAACTAACTTTGTTGGATCCGCAACATCAAATTATTGCTAGATGTCAGTTTCCGTGATTTTTAGAGTCACTGTGTGGCCGTACGGATTTTTAGAGTGAGAAACAGTCAGTATTTTGACAGTTAAAAATACACTGTGTGAGCATACGAAGTCGGAATTTGACGAAACCAGTTTCGTTGGGACCGTAATGTCGAGGTGTAGCTGCATGTCAATTTACGTGATTTTTGGTTATCGTATGTGGTCACAGGAATTTTTAGAAGATAAGTACAAATAACATTTGATTATAATTGAATATTATAATGAAATTATCTCCTCCTCTAAATCCTATATAATGTCTTCATCACTTCTAAACCTAACTTTCAATCTTCATTTGGTCAACAGACTTATTTTTCCGCCGTTCTTTTTTGGGCTCTTCCAGTAAAATTCCTCCAAAGAAAAATCAAAACAAAATAGTAGAAAAAATCTATAAATCCCTAGATGAACATATGTGGATTCATCGCAATTGCTCTTCCTTCTGATACAGCTCTTGTAACATGCGACGCAAGTTCTGAAAACTGGGTATTCTGCTGTGCGGATTAGGGTTGTTATTTTGGGGAATTTGGGTTGGTTTTGGGTAAACCGAAGTGTATCATCGGATTGAGGGTTGAAAGCCGCAACTGTTTGCAAACTTTGGTCGGATTCCACGCTAAGTGATGTCGCTACTTTCCTGTAGCGAGCTTGAATTTTTGTGGCTGTCGCGTTCTTCTTAGGGAGTGCGAGATTGAAAAGATGGTGCTCGACTTGAAGAGAAACGGACGAGGGGAAGATTGGTGGTGTTTTAGGGGAATCGATGGAGTGTTGAAAGGGTAGTGAGGGCTTGAATGAACCGGAAATAACACAGGCGACGGGTTTTGTCAGAGGAGTGCGAGCTGGTGGTTTATGGTACGAAGTTGAAAAGGGTTCGAAGGGAGAAGTGATGGTGAAATCGATTTATTGTTTCATGAGGTATCGGGTTGGTAATGAGGATGCAAAGTGGAAGTTTGCTGTTGTATTTCACTGGAGTTCGGAGCAGAATGGTTACGGGGAAGGAGTTTGGGTACGTGGGCTTTATGACGTGGCAGTGGGCCGGTTTTGAAAAGGGTAAGGCCCTTTTGAATTGTAAATCAAGTTTTAAATCTAATTTAAAATGTATTGAACTTTATAAATTCGTATCTCATCCATACATTGTCAGAATCATGAACGGTTGGATCCGTTAGGATCTTATGGACGAGAGATTCACAATGAAGCTGACTAGAAGTGGATTGGGGCTCGTATGAATTTATGGCGAAATAAATTGTTTGATTCAAATCAAATAACGGTTTATCGTTCTTTAACGATGAACTGCAAATGTGAGTAAAACTCACCAACTCTCAACAGTTATATTTTTATAATGTATTTTTAGAACTGTTAATCATCTGTTGATTGCTGTGTGTTGGTTGATTGATTGAACTGCTAGTCAGTTAGTGAATTTTATATATATATATATATATATATGTATAAACTGTTAAATATTTATATGTTGATTCTGCTATCAGAATAATTTATATTGAACTAAAAGTGATGATAATCATATTGTGTAACATCTGTGGATGCAGGGAGACAGGTTGGAGGAATCCGACTGGATTCCTCAACAGTTATTTTATTGTTTTTCATATATTGTGATATATGACGTGACTTATAATCTGTTATTGATTATATGTGAATGGACGATATTGGACACCGTAACTTGATATGTTAAACACCATGACATACCAGAATATTGAAAAGAGAATATTTATAAAATCAAGAGGATTTTATAAAAGAGAATATTTATAAATAGAATATTTATAAATAGAAATATTTATAAATGGAATATTTATAAATAGAAAATACGTTTAAGTGGAATTATAAATGAAGGGAAAACTTTATAAATGGAATATTTATAAAGTGAATTATTTATTTAAAATAAATAGATAAGATACTATAACATGGATTATTTATTTGTTAAATAAATAAAATACTAAATAGGGATTATTTACTTAGGAATAAATAGGAGATATTCAAAAAGGAAATAACTGCAAATCATTTTCTTTATAAATGGAAAGGCTTGTGTAGTGGTTTGGGGATTTTCCCGATGCTCCCGATACAAAGGAGGTTATGGCGATTTTTTCCGGGATTTTAAGGAGTTAGAATATTTTTAAGAATAAATTTGAAAAGGAAATATTTAGAAAATAAATAGAGTTATAAAAAGGAAATTTGTTTATAACTGAATAGGATGTTATAAAAAGGAAACGTTATAAAAAGGAAATCATTTGTAAAGTGAAGAACCGTTACTAAAAGTAAATCTTCATAAATGAATAGAGTTAAACAGTTAGAGTTAACAAGTTAGAGTTAACCAGTTAGAGTTAACCAGTTAGAGTTAAACAGTTAGAGTTAACCAGTTAGAGTTAAACAGTTAGAGTTAAACAGTTAGAGTTAAAACAAACATAGTTATTCAGGATGAGTTGCCATTTAGCACGACTGCTAGCGTAATTCGCAGGGCTGTAAATAGCCTACGGCGGTCGGATGTTTCCTGAGGGAATCAGGCGTAACCATTATGATCGCTGCGATCTAGAGTTGAGCGAATGGAGTAAAAAAATATATAGAGTTAAGCAAAATTAGAAACTGACTAGAGATTAATAAGTTGAATGGTTTCCTGAGTATCGATCTGATGTTGGTTTCGGCCTTCGGGGTTTATACTTAGGAAGTTGTTCTCTTGTTAGTTTATAGTTAGAGTCTAATAGTTGTGGAAGGATAGTGATACGTAAATAAACAATGGAAATGTTTTCCGACGTTGATAATGAATATTTTCTAAATATAGAAAATAAGGAAATATGAATATATATATATATATATGTCTGATGATTGGGTCGATAATTCCATTTGGAATTTAGATCGTTGTTTGTACACGGACATGTTTTCATTTGATAGTTAAATCACAGACTATCAAAGTTTTGACCATTTTACGTTGTAAATATGGAGAGACCGGTTGGATTATTATCCGAAGAACCACTCCGTATTGACATAAGTGTTGTGATCAAATACGATGAAGAAAATTGAAGACGGAGTAAAGTGCAAGGGCTATTGTATAAGTCTTAGATAACAGTGCCTAAGATGGATGTACTGAATAGTGCCTTTGGTTTGTCCAGTCCCAGGACAACTTATATGGACGAATGTCTGACAGAGTATTCCCAACGAATCATATATGTTGATCTCTTCAACGTATTACGTTTGGTGGCGGAGGAATTCTTTTCTCTTAGCTTCATACCCGTGATACCGTTAGAGAAATAGATAATGATTTGGCGGGTATGACGATGTGGCATTCTAAGTGAATGAAGATATGATGTGTAAAAAGATAAACGTAGCTTCTAGCCTCACATCCGGTAAATGATAGAAATCGGGTAGACAGCATGGCTAAGTCGGTCGCACCGAAGTAGGGTGTATTATCACCTATCTAGAGAATATTCATTTGCTCCTTTAATCTATCAATGCTGTCCCATATATATATATACGGGAATGGTTGCTGATCCCAACCGTTGGTGATGTACATTCGATACACTCAAGCGAAATGAGTGGTCGGTCATGTGTGGCCGAGTTACAAGATGTTCTTGTTGAACTCCAGTGTATCGTTCTTAGAGTACACTGATCGGAAGGTGGTTCCATACCTTGTCATAGTTGGAAATCCATTATCCAATACGTGCTTGCGATTTTGATTGTATACTATATATGTAGAACGTGAGATGAAAGCATTTCTGCTAGATTGATATATATTTGTACTTAGACATTATTATAATATCAGAATGATATTGCTTGTCAAAGATGTTGGATTCTCATAAGGGAAAAACCCGTTCCGTATTCACGGCGTGGTCTTATGAGATATCATATATATGTTAAACTGTGTTAAACTATTTTACTCACACCAGTCCCATGACTGACCCGAAGTTTACTTTGTTGTTTTCCCTAAACTCTTGGGTGCCTAAATTTGTACGGGCAGTCAAGTAGTCGGGATTTACAGATATACTTGAAGAGCTGGAGCAGGAGGCTTCTGGATCATATAGCTATAGTTTATTTCCGCTGTGTTGTAAGTGTTGTACTCTGATAAGTGCTATTGTATACATAACTGTTATATTTCAAAGTTATGTTATATATTATATGTTATTCGTTCCGCTGTGAGGTTCGTGTTACTCTGATGTTGTGTTCTTCTTCTATTCTAAGTTTCTATCTTATCTATTCTCACCTTCTAATTTCTTTCATTAATTACCGGGATTTTTTGATGTTTTGGTTATCGACAATGAGCTTATGTCGATAACCAAAGTCGCTCAAAATCCGGGTCGTTACAGTTGGTATCAGAGCATAAGGTTAAGTGAATTACCTTGGCTCTGTGGCATGACTCGGTAGAGATAGGGTTAGTAATACCCTAGATTGAGTTTGAGTGTATATATACGAGTGCGTATTTGTGTTTGATATAAAAATGGTTTTATATTGTGGAGATTCATTGGTTGAGTTGTTTATGAGTTCTGGTCGATCAGTTTGATCCACTGTATCGGTAGGAGTAAATAAATACTTGAATACGATAGACCGACACAGTATGGATATGTAATATATTATCATATATTAGATATATTGGTTGTAATTATAATCGAATTAGATTATAAAGTGAAATGGTTATATATAACCAATCAGAATCATATAAGTAAAGTATATGAAATAAGATGAATTAAATATGAATTTAAATCAGATTTGGAATTAAAATAAGGAAATTTTAAGTTCTTGGGAGATTTTGAGATGTTTTCAAAATGGATGTATTTAGTAAGGGTTTTGAAATGATATAGTATTGAAATCACTTGGGTCGCTGGAAAATAATTCCGATGATGACTGCGCAGTATCATCGGTGTGATTTTCGAGTTCTAAGTGGTGGATTACTACCAAAGATTTTGATTAGAATTGTTTTGAGAAAACAAGTTGTTTAGAAATTCAAAGGTTTTGAATAGGTATTATGATTTCAAATTGATTTGAAATTTACCCAGGAATTTAAGTTCTAGAAATTAAAATTTAACTTGTGAAGTTAATTCGAATGGGATGGTAAAAGTAAATAATAAACCAGAATTTAACTTGAGATGATAGGTTAAGAAAAACTGGAAGTGATTAGAGAATAATCTGGATTTGGGTTTGAAATGATAAGTTGAGAGTTCGGAATTTGAAACTCGAATTTGAAATTTAATTCGGCTTGAATAAGCGAATGGTTGTGTTAAGAATAACTTGGTTGGAGTTGATTGGGATGGCATTTGTATATGCCGAGTTGATAACAGATGGTAGGGATATAATGATATGCCCAACAAAAAGGTACAAGTTTATATTTTATATGAGTTTGGAATTTATGAGCCGAATTGGCAAGCCGTTTGGCGTTTTGATTTTCTTTTGGGTTGAAGAAGGCCCAGAGAGGCGAGTTTGAGTTTGAGCTATTGACCAGTACAAAGGAGGTGCTGGCGAAATTTTTCGAAAGTTTAAAGTGTTAGAAAATTTTCAGAATTTTTGAAAATTTTAGCTAGTCGGAATGAATAAATATTTTAGTCGATATTAATTGGTTCAGTTAAAATCAGAAATAAGGGATAAACAAAGCTTAGGAATTCCAATAGGTAGGGTCGTCCTCTAACTTAGCAATTTCGAGGACGAAATTATTTTAAGTGGGGAAGAATGTAATGACCCGCATTTTCCAGGGGTATAATTAATTTATTTGATTGTTTAAAATAGTGATATAGGGAATTAAATCGTCACTAATTAAATTTTAGTGAATATTTAATTAAATTAAATAATTAAATAATATATTTAATTCAGAAATAATCAAAAAAAATATTGGAAATCACAATATTATGTGAACGGGGTCGTCCCTTAGATTTAATTCAGCTAAGAGTTGAATTATATCGACGAATATATTCAATCGACGACAGTTTGAACGTATAATTATATTATAATTATAATCGAGCTCGAAATGGCGCGGCAGTTCGTAAATTGGCGATTCGAACTTCAACTGAATGTACAGGATTCGTTTTAAGCCGGATTTCTGTGAAACAAGAAACGTGTGGAGCTGGTGGAGTATATCTTTCTAGTGGAAGAGAAAAATCGGGATTTCATCGTGTAGATTTTTATGTACGTCCAAATCAAATTTCAGAAAAGTCGCTGTGGAATTCCTTTATAATTTGTGATGCTTTATTTACGTTATAAAAGGATTTTCGATATAAATTGAATATCGATAAATCTAAAAATATGAAATATCAAACTGTAAATTCTGATATGATATTCTGGAGCTGTACGATATCATATGTAAAGATATACGATAATATAAATTTATTTATATTTAATTTAATTATATTTAAATATATTTATATATTTAAATGGGTCACCCAGAGCTTTAAAAATAGCCACTTTTACAAATGAAATCGGAATTCGACGAAACTAATTTTGTTGGATCCGCAACATCAAATTATTGCTAGATGTCAGTTTCCGTGATTTTTAGAGTCACTGTGTGGCCGTACGGATTTTTAGAGTGAGAAACAGTCAGTATTTTGACAGTTAAAAATACACTGTGTGAGCATACGAAGTCGGAATTTGACGAAACCAGTTTCGTTGGGACCGTAATGTCGAGGTGAAGCTGCATGTCAATTTTCGTGATTTTTGGTTATCGTATGTGGTCACAGGAATTTTTAGAAGATAAGTACAAATAACATTTGATTATAATTAAATATTATAATGAAAATATCTCCTCCTCTAAATCCTATATAATGTCTTCATCACTTCTAAACCTAACTTTCAATCTTCATTTGGTCAACAGACTTATTTTTCCGCCGTTCTTTTTTGGGTTCTTCCAGTAAAATTCCTCCAAAGAAAAATCAAAACAAAATAGTAGAAAAAATCTATAAATCCCTAGATGAACATATTTGGATTCATCGCAATTGCTCTTCCTTCTGATACAGCTCTTCTAAGGTGCGACGCAAGTTCTGAAAACTGGGTATTCTGCAGTGCGGATTAGGGTTGTTATTTTCGGGAATTTGGGTTGGTTTTGGGTAAACCGAAGTGTATCATCGGATTGAGGGTTGAAAGCCGCAACTGTTTGCAAACTTTGGTCGGATTTCACGCTAAGTGATGTCGCTACTTTCCTGTAGCGAGCTCGAATTTTTGCGGCTGTCGCATTCTTCTTGGGGAGTGCGAGATTGAAAAGATGGTGCTCGGCTTGAAGAGGAACGGACGAGGGGAAGATTGGTGGTGTTTTAGGGGAATCGATGGAGTGTTGAAAGGGTAGTGAGGGCTTGAATGAACCGGAAATGACACAGGCGACGGGTTTTGCCAGAGGAGTGCGAGCTGGTGGTTTATGGTACGAAGTTGAAAAGGGTTCGAAGGGAGAAGTGATGGTGAAATCGATTTATTGTTTCATGAGGTATCGGGTTGGTAATGAGGATGCAAAGTGGAAGTTTGATGTTGTATTTCACTGGAGTTTGGAGCAGAATGGTTACGGAGAAGGAGTTTGGGTACGTGGGCTTTATGACGTGGCAGTGGGTCGGTTTTGAAAAGGGTAAGGCCCTTTTGAATTGTAAATCAAGTTTTAAATCTAATTTAAAATGTATTGAACTTTATGAATTCGTATCTCATCCATACATTGTCAGAATCATGAACGGTTGGATCCGTTAGGATCGTATGGACGAGAGATTCACAATGAAGCTGACTAGAAGTGGATTGGGGCTCGTATGAATTTATGGCGAAATAAATTGTTTGATTCAAATCAAATAACGGTTTATCGTTCTTTAACGATGAACTGCAAATGTGAGTAAAACTCACCAACTCTCAACAGTTATATTTTTATAATGTATTTTTAGAACTGTTAATCATCTGTTGATTATTGTGTGTTGGTTGATTGAATGAACTGCTAGTCAGTTAGTGAAATTTTTATATATATATATATATATATATATATAAACTGTTAAATATTTATGTATTGATTCTGCTATCAGAATAATTTATATTGAACTGAAAGTGATGATAATCATATTGTGTAACATCTGTGGATGCAGGGAGACAGGTTAGAGGAATCCAGCTGGATTCCTCAACAGTTATTTTATTGTTTTTCACATATTGTGATATATGACGTGATTTATAATCTGTTATTGATTATATGTGAATGGACGATATTGGACACCGTAACTTGATATGTTAAACACCATGACATATCAGAATATTGAAAAGAGAATATTTATAAAATCAGGAGGATTTTATAAAAGAGAATATTTATAAATAGAATATTTATAAATAGAAATATTTATAAATGGAATATTTATAAATAGAAAATACGTTTAAGTGGAATTATAAATGAAGGGGAAAACTTTATAAATGGAATATTTATAAAGTGAATTATTTATTTAGAATAAATAGATAAGATACTATAACATGGATTATTTATTTGTTAAATAAATAAAATACTAAATAGGGATTATTTACTTAGGAATAAATAGGAGATATTCAAAAAGGAAATAACTGCAAATCATTTTCTTTTTAAATGGAAAGTCTTGTGTAGCGGTTTGGGGATTTTCCCGATGCTCCCGATACAAAGGAGGTTATGGCGAATTTTTCCGGGAATTTAGGGAGTTAGAATATTTTTAAGAATAAATTTGAAAAGGAAATATTTAGAAAATACATAGAGTTATAAAAAGGAAATTTGTTTATAACTGAATAGGATGTTATAAAAAGGAAACGTTATAAAAAGAAAATCATTTGTAAAGTGAAGAACCGTTACTAAAAGTAAATCTTTATAAATGAATAGAGTTAAATAGTTAGAGTTGACCAGTTAGAGTTAACCAGTTAGAGTTAACCAGTTAGAGTTAAACAATTAGAGTTAACCAGTTAGAGTTAAACAGTTAGAGTTAAAACAAACCTAGTTATTCAGGATGAGTTGCCATTTAGCACGACTGCTAGCGTAATTCGCAGGGCTGTAAATAGCCTACGGCGGTTGGATGTTTCCTGAGGGAATCAGGCGTAACCATTGTGGTCGCTGCGATCTAGAGTTGAGCGAATGGAGTAAAAAAATATAGAGTTAAGCAAAATTAGAAACTGACTAGAGATTAATAAGTTGAATGGTTTCCTGAGTATCGATCTGATGTTGGTTTTGGTCTTCGGGGTTTATACTTAGGAAGTTGTTCTCTTGTTAGTTTATAGTTAGAGTCTGATAGTTGTGGAAGGATAGTGATACATAAATAAACAATGGAAATGTTTTCCAACGTTGATAACGAATATTTTCTAAATATAGAAAATAAGGAAATATGAATATATATAAATATATATATATATATGTCTGATGATTGGGTCAATAATTCCATTTGGAATTTAGATCGTTGTTTGTACACGGACATGTTTTCATTTGATAGTTAAATCACAGACTATCAAAGTTTTGACCATTTTACGTTGTAAATATGGAGAGACTGATTGGATTATTATCCGAAGAACCACTCCGTATTGACATAAGCGTTGTGATCAAATACGATGAAGAAAATTGAAGACGGAGTAAAGTGCAAGGGCTATTGTATAAGTCTTAGATAACAGTGCCTAAGATGGATGTACTGAATAGTGCCTTCGGTTTGTCCAGTCCCAGGACAACTTGTATGGACGAATGTCTGACATAGTATTCCCAACGAATCATATATGTTGATCTCTTCAACGTATTACGTTTGGTGGCAGAGGAATTCGTTTCTTTTAGCTTCATACCCGTGATACCGTTAGAGAAATCGATAATGATTTGGCGGGTATGACGATGTGGCATTCTAAGTGAATGAAGATATGATGTGTAAAAAGATAAACGTAGCTTCTAGCCTCACATCCGGTAAATGACAGAAATTGGGCAGACAGCATGGCTAAGTCGGTCGCACCGAAGTTGGGTGTATTATCACCTATCTAGAGAATATTCATTTGCTCCTTTAATCTATCAATGCTGTCCCATATATATACGGGAATGGTTGCTGATCCCAACCGTTGGTGATGTACATTCGATACACTCAAGCGAAATGAGTGGTCGGTCATGTGTGGCTGAGTTACAAGATGTTCTTGTTGAACTCCAGTGTATCGTTCTTAGAGTACACTGATCGGAAGGTGGTTCCATACCTTGTCATAGTTGGAAATCCATTATCCAATACGTGCTTGCGATTTTGATTATATACTATATATGTAGAACGTGAGATGAAAGCGTTTCTGCTAGATTGATATATATTTGTACTTAGACATTATTATAATATCAGAATGATATTGCTTGTCAAAGATGTTGGATTCTCATAACGGAAAAACCCGTTCCGTATTCACGGCGTGGTCTTATGAGATATCATATATATGTTAAACTGTGTTAAACTATTTTACTCACACCAGTCCCATGACTGACCCGGAGTTTACTTTGTTGTTTTCCCTAAACTCTTGGGTGCCTAAATTTGTACGGGCAGTCAAGTAGTCGGGATTTACAGATATACTTGAAGAGCTAGAGCAGGAGGCTTCTGGATCATATAGCTATAGTTTATTTCCGCTGTGTTGTAAGTGTTGTACTCTGATAAGTGCTATTGTATACATAACTGTTATATTTCAAAGTTATGTTATATATTATATGTTATTCGTTCCGCTGTGAGGTTCGTGTTACTCTGATGTTGTGTTCTTCTTCTTCTATTCTAAGTTTGTATCTTATCTATTCTCACCTTCTAATTTCTTTCATTAATTACCGGTATTTTTCGATGTTTTGGTTATCGACATCGAGCTTATGTCGATAACCAAAGTCGCTCAAAATCCGGGTCGTTACAAACACATTTGAATGTCAAAACCCTTCATTTATATTTTATTTATAAAAAACTCAACTATAAAGTATAAATTATTTAATCGAACTTGTATTTTAATATAAAATATAATTTAAAACTCAGTTTCAGTTATAAAAATAATTTTTATAACTGAACTTCGTCAATTTGCTTGACGGCAAATCAACGTTTCAAAAAAAAAGGTGTATTCTAGGTCATTTGCTGCCAATCCCTCAATCAATACTGTTTATTGATCTAAATCAGAACAACGTTGTAATTCAACGTCAACATGCCAACAGGTTTTCAATGTCAAAGGGATTCAATCGGTTCATATATAATAATATAAAAATACATTTTATAATAATATATATAAGGTAGGAATTCAATCCAATGTATTTAAACGACGTTAGTATAATTAACTTCATCCAATCAAACAATAATCAACCAATAGCATCCAATCATTCAGTATTTATATTATCAACTATAAATAATAATTATATGAATTTAGCACATCACAGTATTATAGAAATATAAGAGTTAACTCGTCTTTATTTTTGATTAGTGATTTCAGCGTTGTTTACATATAATTTTAAATAGACATCTAAAATTACACGAAATTCCAACTGTATCCGATTTTGACCAAACCAGTTCAGCAATGTAGTACCATTTCCTGCGATTCCAACGAGCCCAGTTTTGCATAACTCTGACAATGTATGACATCGTTATGATTGTTTAAATTTTGAACAAGTTTTAATATAAATTAAATTAACACAAACCTTACCTTAATTACTACTATTACCATTAATAATCCACGTCATCCATCTGTTATTGTTTTCACAAGTTTTCTACTTCGTCATCTTCTAAACCCGATGCTTCCTTTTCTCACTTTCGAACTAGGTTCGAACAACCCTCGCTGCCTCTAGATCATCAGCGTTGCCAAACCCATTCACCGGACGCTAAGCGACTTCATCGGTGCCCTCTTCCTCCCATGATGCGCCACCACCGAGATGTTGACCTCAACTAAGTCGCCATTCGACTGAATTCAAATGATGAACGGAATACCTTCCTCGCCGGAAATTGGCGAACTCCGACTACCATAGCATGCCAAACCACCATCGGTCAACTCATCTCCTCCTCCTCCTCCTCCTCCACACTTCACCTTTAGACCCCAAGACAACCCGAGCACCCATGACGTTGGATCAGTTAATAACCGAAACCCACGATGTCAACTTCGAACCCTAGCTGCTCCTCCACCAGCCTACCTTAACACCAAAGACCACCACCAATGAGAAGCACCGACTCCCCTGTTCGTCTTTCTTGTTTGACAAATTCGCTAATACTTCATGGGTTGAGAGCAGCGATCGATTGAAGGCTGCCCAGTCACAATTTTGTACGAACATCTTGATGTCCGAACCCAGAAAAGAACACATATGCACGAAGAGTACCGGCTAAGGAGTCCAAAGAATATAAATCTATTTGATTTTATTACGTTCCAAAATTTATTTTGATTCTTTTGAGGGCTTGAATTTGTGCATGACTTCGGTATTGAAGCTACAGTGAAGAACGATTTTAGGGATTGTGGTGAGAAATTGGTTCGTTAGGGATTAACTGGGGAATGTTTATATATGTGAAGTATATAATATTTTATATTATTTTATTTTTAATTCGACTAGCGATATTTTTATGAAGTGACTAACGATTTTTATTCGTGTCAATCGCCAATTTTAATCGAATTTATTGATTTTTGTGTACACATGCAAACTCTGTTCGTGACGAAAATAGACGTCAAGGTATAATTTGACATGACGGTCCTAATGAATCTTATTTCATCGGATTCTGAGTTCACTGATCAAATGGCGAATGTTTAAGCTCAAATGATTGATTTATTTGCATTTAGTTTTGCTACATTCACATAATAACCCAACTGAAGCGAAACTTGAAATTTTGCAATAATAAGCCATTACGGTCTTAATAAAAAAATCGTTGATAACGGATGTCGTTTGAATAAAGTCCCTTTTTAAGGGTCCAAATTAAATTAAAATAAAATAATCTAAAAATACCTCAATATAATAACAAAAAATATTACAATCGGTCACACCTGACTTGAATTTCATGTATTTTCATAATAAATTATCCCCGGTTGAAATCTAAGCCAAAGTGATATTAAACATATTAAAAATCCCTTTATTTTATATTAATAAACATTATAATTTATAAATGAATTCCATAGTGACTATTTCAAAATTTGATTTGGACATAAAACAAAATCTACAATTCGAACGTTTCTTGGTTCGAAGAAATCCAACTTATATTGGATCCAGTACAACCATTTAAAGTTCGAAACGTTACATTACGAACTACCACGCTGCTGTAGTTCGTTTTTATAATTAAATTATAAATTAAACGTTCAAACGACGTTTAATAACGAAATCGTTAATAAAATTCAAAATCCAAACAACCTTAAATTCTTTTAAATTGCTAGGTCACATTATATTGCAAATCCAACAAATTCCAACCATTTCGGAATTTAAATTATTATTTTATTATTTATAATAATAAAATATTCAAAATTATTAGATTCAAGCTAATTAAATTCTAAAACAACATTTAAAACCATTTTAAAATATTAAATAAAATGGTTAAAAATATGGGCTGTTACATTCCTTCCCACTTAAATTTCGTCCCCGAAATTACTAAGAAAAGAAGAATACTACAAATTCAGAAATTTTAAATTTCTAGTTAGTTAAAAACGTATCTTCCACTTTCCAAACTTCTAGTTTTAACCAAACTAGTTAATTTTATTAGAAAACTAATTCCAAAAAAATTCAAAAGATTGGAATTTTTCTAGATCCTTAAATTTTGAGAAATATTTGGCAGAGTCTCCCCTGTACGGAGGGACTTCTGCAATATTGCAAGAACAACAAAAAGATATACATCGACCTTCATGGTCGGAAAAATTCAAAATCCAATCTAAAAACCGAAATAAAAACTGAAATTTATATTTTGCGTAGGCGTACCTTTTTGCGAGTGTTATTAAGCGATAAACAATAAGCTATACTCGAGCTTGCTCAATTATTATGCAGCTTCAAACAAACTGGATTCAACCAGCTTATGAACTTAACCAATATAACTTTGCACCTGTTCTTAACTCGGATGGAATCCATTCGTTTCAAAATCATCAGTTATATCCAAATATTTTTGCCATCCATTCCAAACAAGTTTTACATATAATCCAGTTCATATGAAATTTTTATTCATAACCATTTCTTAACAATTCATTTTAGGTTCATTTTCTTGAGTCCATTCCAGTAAATTCAATTCATTCACTCAAGATTTGTTTTCAAGCAAGTTTATTCTATACAACCATGTAATCATTTCCAATCATATAATCAAATTGATTTCAAAATATTTCATATGGGATTTATTCGCAAGTCAAATTCTTATTGACTTGTTTAGTTTTAACTCACATAAGTTAAAATTTTAATTCAATTCAAAATAATTGAATTTTTAAATTCGCTTACTCGAACAAATTTCCATTAACAAATTTTACAAAGGTAGCAATCCATCACTTAGAAACTCGAAAATGAATAACTATAATGCTGCAGTCCATTATCAGAATTATTTTCCAGCTAATGAAGTGATTTCAGTGCTTAAATTACTTTTAAAATCTATTTAAAATGATTTTTATCCTATAAACCTTCCAAAGTAATACTATATTACTTTGTAACATATCAGAAAATATTTTCTCAAATATCCGAGGTTTAAAATTTCAATACTGGCCTGAATTCAATTTTAATTCAACTTATTTGTATATTTTATTCTATAGAAATTCAAGCTGGTTATAAATAACCATCTTCATATTATAATCTCATTTGATTATAATAATAATAACAACGAATCATATCAATAATTTCAAAAAATTATTCCTTTATATTAAGATATAATTTTGGGCAAAATTCTTTCATTTACCCACTATTATGTCACTTTGCCTCGTTTAAGTGTTTATAATCCTTATTGACCACGTCGGCTAAATGCATCAATTCAGAATTTAAATACCACTCAACAGATCAACCAACACAATATAAAACCATTTTTTTATACAAATCTACAAATACGCTCTCTCCGGTATATTCACTCAAACTCAGTCTAGAGTAATACTAACCCCATCTCTATTGGGTTATGCCCCAGAGCCAAGGTCACTACTCAACCTTTAGCTCTGGTACCACGTTGTAATGAACCCACTTTTTCCGTACATTTTAAACCGACATCTAACCACCCATGTCAACTCAAATTGCACAGAAAAGCGGATTGTTAATAGAAGAAAATAGAGGGTGAGAGAAGAAAGAAAGAAAAATTAGAATAGAAGAATAGGAAGATCAGAGTCTCACAGCGGAATGGACAAAAATATAATATATCAAACTTCTTCACATAAAAGAACTGTATATATATAATTACAAACATCAGGGTACACATTCATATCAATCAATACACAACAGAATTAATACCAGTAAATACATGGAATACGTCTTGACTTCAACTCCTCTTCTGAAGCTCCAAGCGAAACCTAACCTGGGAATATACTCGGTCTGACCCGAGCACATTTGAAGCAAAGGAAAATTCACCCAGATCAGTCTGGAATACTATCAGTTTAAATTCGCATTGCAAACAACTTGTTTAACTTTAGAAAACCCTTTTGCAAGAAAGGATGATAGTAATTCCAGCCTACACATAAACACGCATGGTTTTTACATTACTATAACCCGAAACATTTTTGATATATCAAAATTTGGTGATATTATAATAGTGTCTATCAAATCACAAATAAATAACCATCTAGCAGAATGCTTGCATCTCACGCTCTACATATATAATATAAAATCAAAAACTGCAGGGCGCTTATTGGAGATTGGATTCCAATTATGACAAGGTATGGGACCACCTTCTGATCAGTTTACTCTAGAAGGGATACATTGGGGTTCAACAAGAAAATCTTGCAACCCGACCACACATGACCAACCACTCATTCAGCTTGAGTGTATCGAATATATTATCATCAACGATCGGTACCAACATGACCGTTCCCAGGAGATACAGAAGTGAAAGAAGAACAAAATGAATTTTTTGTAGATCTGTGAAAATATATCTTGCTTGGGTGCGACCCAACTAGCCATATCTCCTACCTAATTTTTGTCATTTTCCAGTTGTGAGGCTTGAGGCTATGTTTTACCTTCTAAGAACATCTGGCCCCCCTTCACTTTGAATGCCACATCGTCATACCCATCAAATCACCGGTTGATCTTCTAAAAAATATTATGGGTATAAAAGCTAAGAGAAACGAATTCCTCCGCCACCAAACGTAATATCTTGGAAAGATCGTCTTATGTAATCCGTTTGGATTACTCCGTCAGACATTCGTCCATACAAGCTGTCCTAGGTCTGGACAAACCGAAGGCACTATCCCGCAAACAGAATAACCCTTGCATTTACTCCATCTTCATACATATCCCTGCATATTTTTTCCGTATGAAATGTTGATTCGAAGTGGTTTTGGGTCTAGTTCCCGTTCCGGTCTCTTCAAAACAACACATCAAAAAGGTCCAATAATATCCCATTGATAGTTTGGTGTTTACTGTTCAGAATAATTGTAGTAATAGTTCTAAGACCGACTCCCGGAAAGATTTGTACATCAGTATATTAATTGGGACGGGAGCGCCAGTATATTAATTGGTAAGGCTGAGGGAGTGAAGCGGACATTTCGAAATGACAACATCGAAGATATTTTCGTCTACACAGTCATGGTTTTAACTATCAATTCCAAACAATACGACTAAGTACATTAGCAGCTTTTGATCCCTTTCAAATAATTTATTAAACTCTTATCAATCAGTGAAAACATTTCATCGATTTAAAACTTGATTACCCTTTGCTTATCTCGACAAATCGCCTTCGTTCTGTTATTTGGGAAACAATAATGTATTTATCAAACTTCCATTTATCGCCATATTCCCTTTAAAACACTTTTATTTCCATAACTTGGAAATATCGTTATATTGTATCATTATATTATAAGATCAATAGCATATATCCAAATACCAACTTCAATACAGACTAAAATAACATCAATGCATTTTAATTATTATATAAATTAAGCAGCTTCAATTTGAAGATTCCATTTAATAATAACGCCTAAGGAAATATAATGAAATTCCAAATATTATTTTCCTATTCCAACCCAAAATAAATCTTTCCATTACGTCGGAAAACCATCGCCCTTTACACAATATTCCAAAACATATCATTTATCGAAAATAGTGCTATATATGTTACCAAATGGTAAAATTATATATCACATCCCAACTTGACCAAACCAAGTGGATTTATACATTATTTTACTTTTCAGTATCTTCCCAATAATGTTGCAACATTATTTTATTTCTAAAAACTCGCAACTAACGTTGCAATTTGATTTATATTCAATTTAAATATCGCAACTAATGTTGCAGTATATTATATTCAACTCAAATAAAAATATTTAATTTAAACCATCACATTAACTCAAATTTCTTTTATAACTTTGCTTATGAAAACTCGGGTAAAATCCTTTAATAAATCTCTTTCGAACCTCATTACATTTGATTACTTCTTAAATAAACTTCGTTTAAGAAGTAATCACCTTAAATAAAATTAACTTCATGGCTTACCAAAGAAAAACTAGTTTACTTCATGAAAATAGGTAGTTAATCATTTATATTAAACAATCATCAAAAATATTTAAAACATTCATATTGAAAAAAGGTAAGTTATACCTTTAACAGATCTTATTAAATTCAAATGAATATTTATTAAATTGTTTTCATTATTTATATGCCGGCAAGAATAGTCTAATGATCACTATAAGTCAAACCAGTTGATGATCAACTTCAATCCATCAGTTAATTCGTTAACTGATTAAAATAAATTCTTCTACTTAGATTAATTGATGATATAATTAATCTAATAATATCACTTAAATTTTTATCTTAAAACAATTAACTCAAATTAATAATCCTTAGGTTAATTACCACTTAAATTGCTTTATAAAAACTCATTTGAACGTCCAAACCCTTCATTTGTATTTTATTTATAAAAAAATCATCTATAAAATATAAATTATTTAATTGAACTTTTATTTTAATACAAAATATAATTTATAACTCAGTTTCAGTTACAAAATTAAATTTTATAACTGAACTTCCTCAATTCGCTTGACGACAAATCAATGTTTCAACAAAAAGATGTATTCTAGGCCATTTGCTGCCAATCCCTCAATCAATATTGTTTATTGATTTAAATACAAACAACGTTGAATTACAATTCAACGTCAACATCCAAACATGTTTTCAATGTCAAAGGGATTCAATCGGTTCATATATAATAATATAAAAATAAACAACACAAATAATATTTGAGGAATCCGGTCGGATCCCTCCAACCTCTTCTTCCCTTCATCACAGCTTGTTACAACATTTAATAATAATATATATAAGATAGAAATTCAATCCAATGTATTTAAACGATGTTAATATAATTAACGTCATCCTATCAAACAATAATCAACCAATAACATCCAATCATTTAACATTTATATTATCAACTATAAATAATAATTATATGAATTTAACACATCACAAAATTCCAGAAATGTGAGAGTTTACTCACCTTTATTTTCGACTAGTGATTTCAGCATTGTTTTCATATAATTTTAAACAGACATCTAAAATAACACGAAATTCCAGTTGTATCCGATTTTGACCAAACAAGTTCAGCAATGTAGTACTTTTTCTTGCGATTCCAATGAGCCAAATTTTGACAACCTACGACATAGTTATGATTCTTTAAAGTTTAAACAAGTTTTAATATAAATTAAATTAAAAATTAACACAAACCTAACCTTAGTTACTGCTATTACCGTTAATCCACGTCAGCCATGTGTTATTGTTTTCACAATTTTCTACTTTGTCATCTTCTAAACCCGATGCTTCCTTTTCTCACTTTCGAACCAGGAACGAACAACCCTCGCTTCCTCTGGATCATCAGCGCCGCCAAACCCAATCACCGGACGTCAAGCGACTTCACCGGCGCCCTCTTCCTTCCGAGATGCACCACCACCCGAGATGTTGACCTCTACTGAGTCGCCATTCGCCTGAATTCAAATGATGAACGGAATACCTTCCTCGCCGGAAATTGGCGAACTCCGACCACCATTGTAACAACCTGGAAAACCAGAACCAACAACAACAACAACAAAGCCATATATCCCAAACAAGTTGGGGTTGGCTAGATATGGAACCCAAAATTAAAATAAAATAAAATTAATAGTGATGATAATATATATATATATATATATATATATATATAAAGGGTTTAAAATAACCAAACAAATAAAAAGTCATCCGATAAAGGTTTTTTTAAAATAATAACAATAATAAGTAAAAAGGTTCAATAAAAGTGAAATAAAATCTAAAATAGTAATAAAAAGTAAAAAGGTTCAGTAAACATGAAATAAAGTCTTAAAAAAAACCTAAGGTTCTGGTACATGGATTGCCAATTTCCATGCACTCATATCAACTACCAGCTCTTCCGATAAACTCCAGTTACTTAAATCTCTCTTTATTATCTCCTCCCATGTCATTTTAGTTCGACCTCTACCTCTCTTTGGCCTTCAGCGCGACCTAGAATTCCAATGTGTACAGGTGCATTGTATGGTCTACGTTGGATATGTCCAAAACATCTGAAGCGGAAAACCAGAACCAATTTAAAAAATTTATTTTTGCAATTTTAATGAATTTTGGATATTTAAAATGGTTTATTTTAAATAATAAGGACTAAAAATTTATTTTGAATAGAATTAGAACGTATATATTTATTTAAATAAAAATTAGAATATAAATATTTATTTTAATTATAAAAGGAATTGAAAATGGCGGGTAGTTTGAAAATTCGATTTCAAATTTCAATTGAAGGTACAGGATTCAAAATAAACCGGATTTTAGTGAAACCAAAAATATTTGAATCTATTTTGAAATATCTTTATCCGAAAAATTGAAATTTCATAGCGGGAATAAATAGTTATGCCCAGTTGAAAATTCAAAGTATTCGCATTCGAAATATAGCTCTTAAAAATAGCCATTTTGCAAACGACCTCCTTTTTTGACAAAACCACTTTTGTTGGATTCGGGATATCAAATTATTGCTAGATTCCAATTTTAATAATTTTTGGAATTAATATGTGAGCGGAGCAAAGGAAAACGTGTTTTAACAGTTTTAGTCAATTTGGATCGACCAAAAAATGACCATTTTTCAAATAGTCTTCAAATTTGATGAAGTTAGTTTTGTTAGGACCGTATCCTTAAAACATAGCTAGATTTATTTTTCGAGAATTTTTGGAGTCCGTATGTGGCCCCAATAAATTGAAATGTACGTTTAAATTAAATATATATTGATTTATATTTTAATTTTGATGAAAACCGATCGTAACAGCCGAATTGGCTTATGACACATATCCCATTGTGTTCGGAATGTGGGTAATCAGCTAGGGGCGACAGTAGTTGGGATTCGTTTGGAGTTCGTTACGATGTTGAGTTTTAAAGAAAATTAAATATTAAAATAATATAAATTAAATATATATTTATATAATCTCTTTCTTCCCCCCTCTTTTCCTTCACAGTCAAAACAAGAATTAGAAAAGAAAAAAAAGTCGTCGCGCTCCGATTTGTCAGCAACTGCCCACCGCGCCCCTCTCCTGCGTCTCACCGCCGCGCCGCCACGTCAGAGGATCGCCACCGCCAGTCCTCGATCATCCTCCGCCCCCTTTGATTCGTACGAACCCCACAAGCCCTAGCTCTACCAAATCGAACCGCCACTGCCCTGGCCAACACCACCAGACCGGCGCCGCCCCTTTGCTACCACCAGCGACTCCTCCGACCCCAGTCAGCACGTGGGACTCCCTCCTCTGAGAAAACAACCATCAGAAAAGTGAGTTTCTACTTTTATTTATTTATTTATTATTATGTAATTAGTTTAATTAACTTTGTAACTGAATAAAAATTTGATTTTTAATATGTAATAGTTTTGAAAAATATATATATGATTTCTGCATAAGAACGTGATTTTTATTAAATAAATAACATGATTCTTAAAATATTAATAGCATGATTTATATATATAAATAGTGTAGTAGAAAAATATGATACCATTGAATAAAAATTAGATTTTTACGTATGTGGTTAGCATATAAAAATTGGATCTTTCTTAATTTGAATAACCAAATAAAGAAATGGTTTTTATTTATGTATAGCGAGAATAAAAATATGATTTTTTATTTAAATAACCTCAATTTAAAAATGTGATCTTTATTATATTTATAGCGAATAAAAATATGATTTTTATGTTAGGAAAAGACGAGATTTTTAAAAATAGAAAGACGAAAAAATATATTTTTGAAATATAAAACTGATTTAAAAGAATATATTTTTAACATATAAAACCTCATATTTTAAAATATATGAAGTAGCGATAAAAATTCGATTTTTATATCTATGAAGTAGCGATGGAAATTCGATTTTTACATATGAAATGATAAAAATATGATTTTCGTTATATAATATAGCGATGTAAAATGTGATTTTTATATACATAGTAGAGATATAAAAATACGATTTTTATATATCATATAGCGGTATAAAAATATGATTTTTATACTTATGACTTTGTTTAAAAAAAGATCGGATTTTTATATATATGACTTTGTCATAAAAATATAATTTTTATATATGAAGTAGCGAATTAAAAATATGATTATTATATAATAGAGAGTATAAAAATATTATTTTTTGTAGGTAGTGAATTAAAAATATGATTTTTAATATAAACTGTGTGAAACAAATTTCGTTGAAAACGCGGTGAAGGACACTATGTAACACCCCACCTCCGTTAAGGTCACTCACAAAGGGAATGCCTTAACTTTGGTGGAGCATTTTAGTAAACAGAACAGAAACTTACAAGACAGATAAAACAATACTTAAAATTTTTATAACTTTATTATAACAGAAACCAAAATAAGCTTGGTTACATCCTTTCAAATCACAATATCAGAATTCAAGTACAAAATATCAGTCTTGTACAAAAGCCTTCAGAGTGCATAGTTTAAAATCATAATCCCCACAGAAGAAGACAAGCCATACTTTAAGCACTTCAAGCGGAAGAAATCTGGATTAAGCTAGAGTACTCCCTTCTACAAAACCTGGGGGGAAACAGAAGAAAGGAGGCAAAACAACAAGGGTCAGACAAAAAGTCTAGCAAGTCCAGTGATTTTCAGTTATGAACAGATAATAATAACATGACATGAAAATAAAACTGGATGAGAGATAACTTAACAGGTGTAGCAGATATAACAGAAGAACAGAATGATATAAGCTATTGCTTTACACTCCTCTACACTAATACTAGTATAACAGAATTAGGTGTCACCCTAATGTCTAAACTGAAACAGAAACGGGTACAGAATAATTTCCACAGAAGAGAATGCTAGTAATGGGCCTTTACCACCCCCAACAGAAACAGACAGAAGCATAATGCTGATAATGGGCCTTTACCACCCGAACAGAAACAGACAGAAACAGAATACTAATAATGGGACTTTACCACCCGAACAGAAACAGTCAGATTAATCCCTACGGAAACAGAAGGTAGAATTAGGTGTACACTAGTAATTGGGCCTTTACCACCTGAACAGACGGTACCACGCAGAAACAGACGGGTGTTGCCACCCAACAGAAACAGACGGCACCAACAGAAACATACAGAACTTAGTGTACCCTAAAACCCTACCCCAAGCGATCGACTCCCTAAACATAAATACCCTGTGTCGGCCCCACAGTATGGTGTATCACTCCCTAAAGTGACAACCAATTGGCATAGACCTATTTACAGATGTCAAGGCGTCTTACATCCACAGAGGCAGGCCGGGATCCATGCACGCACATGACCCGGTTGGAACGCACCATCAACACCCCTCGCCATTATCAGAATGAACCACTTATAATTAGTTCAGTAAGCGTGCCCGGACCCTACCTACTGTTGGGTCAAAGTTTTGATACCAGAAAGGGTTACTGACTAATATGGGTCCCAAACAACAGATGACACAAGTAATTTCCCTCCTAACCTTGTGTCCCCAGACTAACAGATTTCAGATTAACTTGTTTACAAGTTCAGACATACAGAATTCAGATCAACCAGTTCATAGACAAGTTTTCAGACTAACGGATCAGATATACAGATTTTACAGACTTACCGATTAACCAGTTACAGATTAACAGACTTACAGATTTGTCTAACTTTGTAATTGGGCCTACAGATTCACGGAACAGATTTATTAAATTCATCAGTCTAGTGGGTTTAACCCTATCCGCCCAACACGTTTTAGACATCTTATTTATCTTAGAATTGCATTAATTAATTATTAATGCCCATACCTCTCACATTTGACTGACAGTTTGCGGCTACTGGTTAGGCCGGTTGGTTCCGGGCAGATTTCTGCCGCAAACTGAGTCTAACCTCGGGTTTCAAGCACGTTATGACTAACTTCACACATTAGAACCTATTGTTTTGCGGCCACTGGATGTGCCGGGCGGTTCCGGGCAGGATTACGCCGCAAACTCATTCTAACCTCGAGTTAGCCATGTTCATCTTTGCGGCCAATTAATTAATAATTTACCATTTATGCCCACGCCTAATATACATGTCAATTATTCATAACTATAGCCAATTTAGATTATGTCAATAACAGACTAATTATATCGACTCAACAGATATAGCAGATAACAGATTTTCCAGATTAGGCGACTTAACGGATTTAGCAGATTAAGCAAACTAGCAGATTTAGCAGATAACAGATTAGGCATCTCAACAGATTTAGCAGTTTAGGCATCTCAACAGATTTAGCAGTTTAGGCATCTCAACAGATATAGTTTAGCAGATTTGGTATTTTCAACAGACTTAGCAGATGACAGATTTGGCAGATGAACAGATCTAGCAGACTAGGCAGTAGAGCAGAACTAGCAGATTAAGCAATATAACAGAACTAGCAGATTAGGCAATATAACAGAACTAGCATATTAGGCAAATATAGAAGAACTAGCAAATTAGGCAAATATAACAGATTTAATCATTCCTTAAAGTTTCACAAACATATCTTGCCTAATTATAAATTTGGCCTAGGTTTGCATGCCTAAATAGTTGTCATGATTCACACTATGATCATACACCCCACGTTTGCATTGAATTTACATGTCACAGATTATGGTCATAATTTACATGTCCCAATTTAGTTCAACTTGCCTAGTACAAAAGATTCACATATAAATTATACCAAATATAGCCATCGATTTCAATGCATGTCATATATTCAAAAATCTCCTACTTAAGTGTTATTCACATTTGATAGTTATCAAATCTTAACATAGATCTTTACACCTAAGTCATATTCTCTTTCAAATCATGAATTGTTATATAAACAATATGCCCAACAATCTAGTTATAGCAGATCTTAATTCAAAATATACGTTATGTCCAATGTCTCAAGTCACATGTTAACATACCATGGTTCCTCTGCTTCCAATTCACAGAATATGCATAGATCTAAATCTAGTTTACAACCTATGTCCTTTTTCTTAAATCAGTCACATATTAGCCATGTCCAATTATGCCACATTCATTATTTGTCCCAAACATTTTTGCTTTCGTGCGTTAATCTCTTAGGAGATTGGCGCAGGCTCGTAGTAGCCTGGCTATAGAACAGAAAGAAGAAGAGATACAGAATAAAATAGATCAGAACAGAACATACAATCTCAAATTCAGATTTACAATCATGTCACAATTATGATTAAAGTTTATATCGGAAAATAACGGCACTTGCCTTGGTTGGATTAAAGAAAGGACTTTAATTGTTGTAGAATCGTTGCAGAAACTTTAATCTCTAGTTTGAATTGAGTTGCTTAGGTTGATGTTGATTAGCTTCTAGTTTTGATTCCAACAGAGTAGTGACGCCATTTTTATTTTTATTTAGAACAGAGGCAGAATAGAAGCAGAATAGAATTGTGTGTAGAGAAGGCTAGGTTTGGGGCTGTTTAAATAGGTTTAGGCAGACGAATCTAAGCAGAAAACGAGACCAGATACATAAGAATGCACCCAGGCCCAAAACCAGGTTCAACGACCAGGTCGACCCCCAGGTCGACTGCCCAGTCGACCTGGTCGGGGGGGTCGACTGCCCAGTCGACTCCCCAGTCGACCTGGGTACTGGGCGGGAAATTTCCCGCCCATTCTGTTCTGGGTTTTGAATTCGAAATTTGAATTCGAATTCGAGCCGTTTTGAACTCTGAAAATTCCTGAAACTTTGGAGGACCATAACTTGGTCATACGGACTCCGATTCTTGCAAACTTGGACTTGTTTTCAAGCAGAATTTCGAGACGAACGTAATGGCGCAACCCATTTCCATTGATTCTTATTTTAAAAGTTAATTATCCTCTGATTTGTTACTTATACGTTCATAGAAAATACAGGGTGTTACATTCTCCCCTCCTTAAAGGATTTCGTCCCCGAAATCCTCAAGTTAAGAAGAATGTGTCCTACCATCCAACATCCATCTACTCAATCATCAATCATTGGCGTCCATTGTCCTTAGAAACTTCTAATGTTGTATGAACATATGCAAAAGTGTGTGTATATATTCCTTATCTAATGCAAAGATCAAGCGGTCCACTGATTCAGTTGACCTCCTTAATGCGAATTATGCCAGTGCCATGAGTCCAACATGTATGCAAATTTTCCTACTCGATACATATCATTTCTATATGAGTGCACAACCATTCAGTCATATGCAACATCCATGTGCTGAGTCAATTATTTTGCATCCACAAAAATTGAAAATGCTCACACCTCCATATGCAGTATGAGAGTGTTTTCGAGCCGATCTAGTGCTTAGTGTGTGTATATGCATCCACGAGCAACCACTAGCAACCACTTGCATCCACTTGCAACCATCAAACATAACATGTCTCAAACACATGTTTACACCCATTAGTTTCTACCTAAAGTTCGAAGATTCGATCGATAGGATACAGTCGAATGATGGAAGCGAGTACAGATAAAACAAAAAATTGGTTCCCATTAGACATGGGTCCTAAGTATCGGCCCCGAAGACCGAAACCAACATCAGATTGACACCCAGAAGACTACCCTCTTTAGATAATGTCAAAACTGGAAATCTTAACCTTATCAGAAATATTCAGATATTTACAGATTACTGGTATAGATCAGATTACCGAATGATTCTTAGGAAACTAAGCATGATAAATCCCAGAATGTATGCGTCCTACTTGACGCCTAACACGAATATCTCTCAAACCCCAATCACAAACAGATGAGTCATAGCCCTTATGGATTTGGGTCTACAGCGGACTCAGAAACAATACTAGTATTAAAGTGCAGAGTATCGATTACAGAATCAAAATGCCAGAATCAAAAAAAGTTTTAACTCAACAATCAGATAAGAAAATTAAACCTTCTACTTAAATTTTATTATTTCTACCCTATCTACCAGTCCCTTGAGCATTCGCCTGTCCTCCAGAAGTGGGTTCTGCCCTCTGTCCTTGCCCTCGTTTCTTCGGGCAGTCCCTAGTGAAGTGTCCCTTCTCACCACAGTTGAAGCAAGTGCCCTTCCTTTTTCTGCAATCCTTGTTCAGATGAGTCGAGCTTCCACAAGTAAAGCACTTTTTTCCCTTCTTATCTTCAGACTTCTCATCCTTCTTTTGTGTTTCCTTTTTGGGCCATGCTTTCTTATTCTGTGGTTCTTCCTTCTTTGTCTCTTTTGGGCCCTTGTCTTCCTCGTGCAGTAGTGCCATGTCCACCAATTTCTCGTAAGTCGCTCCCATGGGTACATGGGTCATGGCCAGGCTGTGCAGTGGCTCGTTCAATCCTTTAACAAAGCGGAGACCCTTTTTATGCTGAGTGTTGACTAAATCCAATCCGAACCTAGCCAGTTGGTTGAACTGGTTGACGTATTCCTTGATCGTCATACTTCCTTGCTTAAGAGATAAGAACTTTTCCAGTTGTAGACTTCGTTCAGCTTGCGAGAGGAATTTTGTCTCAAACCTTGTTCTGAAATCCATCCATGTTTCAACTGGCCTCTCGGCGTTAGTGACTTCCCACCAATAGGAACTTCGTCTTTGAGCAGCCATACAGCCAATTGTACCTTCTGCCTATCGTCCACCTCGAAGATAACGAATAGATCCTCAGTTTCTTTGAGCTAAACGAATGATTCAGTTTCCTTGAAATCCTTCCCACCCATGGCCCTATAATCTCTACAGATCTTTGAGAAATAAATTGCACGAGGAGGGGGTGGAGGAGGGGGATCATTTGCTGGACCTGCGGCGGCGGTCCTATCCTCAAGATATTGACGAAACCAACCGGGTACATGAACACCCTCTGGTATCTCAGATGCTTCAGACATGCTGAAACGAAAAAGGAAAGATTCAATTACAAAAAGGACTGAAGGAAAGGTATATGGCTCTTGGGGATTATGTTTTTCAAAATAAGCTTTATTTTTGAAAATACTTCCTTTCAAAACCTTTTTGAAAATAGTTTTCAAAAACTTTACCCAATCTGGTAACCTTCGGCTCTGATACTAAGTGTAACACCCCACCTCCGTTAAGGTCACTAACAAAGGGATTGCCTTAACTTTGGTGGAGCATTTTAGTAAACAGAACAGAAACTTACAAGACAGATAAAACAATACTTGAAAATTTTATAACTTTATTATAACAGAAACCAAAATAAGCTTGGTTACATCCTTTCAAATCACAATATCAGAATTCAAGTACAAAATATCAGTCTTGTACAAAAGCCTTCAGAATGCATAGTTTAAAGTCATAATCCCCACAGAAGAAGACAAGCCATACTGTAAGCACTTCAAGCGGAAGAAATCTGGATCAAGTTAGAGTACTCCCTTCTACAAAACCTGGGGGGGAACGGAAGAAAGGAGGCGAAACAACAAGGGTCAGACAAAAAGTCTGGCAAGTCCAGTGATTTTCAGTTATGAACAGATAATAATAACATGACATGAAAATAAATCTAGATGAGAGATAACTATAACAGGTGTAGCAGATATAACAGAAGAACAGAATGATATAAGCTATTGCTTTACACTCCTCTGCACTAATACTAGTATAACAGAATTAGGTGTCACCCAAATGTCTAAACTGAAACAGAAACGGGTACAGAATAATTTCCACAGAAGAGAATGCTAGTAATGGGCCTTTACCACCCCAATAGAAACAGACAGAAGCAGAATGCTGATAATGGGCCTTTACCACCCGAAAAGAAACAGACAGAAACAAAATACTAATAATGGGCCTTTACCACCCGAATAGAAACAGTCAGATTAATCCCTACGGAAACAGAATGTAGAATTAGGTGTACACTAGTAATTGGGCCTTTACCACCCGAACAGACGGTACCACGCAGAAACAGACGAGTGTTGCCACCCAACAGAAACAGACGGTACCAACAGAAACAGACAGAACTTAGTGTACCCTAAAACCCTACCCCAAGCGATCGGCTCCCTAAACATAAATACCCTGTGTCGGCCCCACAGTAGGGTGTATCACTCCCTAAAGTGGCAACCAATTGGCACAGACCTATTTACAGATGTCACGGCGTTTTACATCCACAGAGGCATGCCAGGATCCATGCACGCACATGACCCGGTTGAAACGCACCATCAACAACCCTCGCCGTTATCATAATGAACCACTTATAATTAGTTCAGTAAGCGTGCCCGGACCCTACCTACTGTTGGGTCAAAGTTTTGATACCAGAAAGGGTTACTGACTAATATGGGTCCCAAACAACAGATGACACAAGTAATTTCCCTCCTAACCTTGTGTCCCCAGACTAACAGATTTCAGATTAACTTGTTTACAAGTTCAGACATACAAAATTCAGATCAACCCGTTCATAGACAAGTTTTCAGACTAACGGATCAGATATACAGATTTTACAGACTTACCGATTAACCAGTTACAGATTAACAGACTTATAGATTTGTCTAACTTTGTAATTGGGCCTACAGATTCATGGAACAGATTTATTAAATTCATCAGTCTAGTGGGTTTAACCCTATCCGCCCAACATGTTTTAGACATCTTATTTATCTTAGAATTGCATTAATTAATTATTAATGCCCAGACCTCTCACATTAGATTGACAGTTTGCGGCTACTGGTTAGGCCGGTTGGTTCCGGGCAGATTTTTGCCGCAAACCGAGTCTAACCTCGGGTTTCAATCACGTTATAACTAACTTCTCACATTAGAACCTATTGTTTGCGGCCACTGGATGTGCCGGGCGGTTCCGGGCAGGATTACGCCGCAAACTCATTCTAACCTCGAGTTAGCCATGTTCATCTTTGCGGCCAATTAATTAATAATTTACCATTTATGCCCACGCCTAATATACATGTCAATTATTCATAACTATAGCCAATTCAGATTATGTCAATAACATATTAATTATATCGACTCAACAGATATAGAAGATAACAGATTTTCCAGATTAGGCGACTTAACAGATTTAGCAGATTAAGCAAACTAGCAAATTTAACAGATAACAGATTAGGCATCTCAACAGATTTAGCAGTTTAGGCATCTCAACAGATTTAAAAGTTTAGGCATCTCAACAGATTTAGTTTAGCAGATTTGGCATTTTCAACAGACTTAGTAGATGACAGATTTGGCAGATGAACAGATCTAGCAGACTAGGCAGTAGAGTAGAACTAGCAGATTAAGCAATATAACAGAACTAGCAGATTAGGCAATATAACAGAACTAGCATAGTAGGAAAATATAGCAGAACTAGAAAATTAGGCAAATATAACAGATTTAATCATTCCTTTAAGTTTCACAAACATATCTTGCCTAATTATAAATTTGGCCTAGGTTTGCATGCCTAAATAGTTGTCATGATTCACACTATGATCATATACCCCACGTTTGCATTGAATTTACATGTCACAGATTATGGTCATAATTTACATGTCCCAATTTAGTTCAACTTGCCTAGTACAAAAGATTCACATATAAATTATACCAAATATAGCCATCGATTTCAATGCATGTCATATATTCAAAAATCTCCTACTTAGGTGTTATTCACATTTGATAGTTATCAAATCTTAACATAGATCTTTACACCTAAGTCATATTCTCTTTCAAATCATGAATTGTTATATAAACAATATGCCCAACAATCTAGTTATAGCAGATCTTAATTCAAAATATACGTTATGTCCAATGTCTCAAGTCACATGTTAACATACCATGGTTCCTCTTCTTCCAATTCACAGAATATGCATAGATCTAAATCTAGTTTACAACCTATGTCCTTTTTCTTAAATCAGTCACATATTAGCCATGTCCAATTATGCCACATTCGTTATTTGTCCCAAACATTTTAGCGTTCGTGCGTTAATCTCTTAGGAGATTGGCGCATGCTCTTAGTAGCCTGGCTATAGAACAGAAAGAAGAAGAGATACAGAATAAAATAGATCAGAACAGAACATACAATCTCAAATTCAGATTTACAATCATGTCACAATTATGATTAAAGTTTATATCGGAAAATAACGGCACTTGCCTTGGTTGGATTAAAGAAAGAACTTTAATTGTTGTAGAATCGTTGCAGAAACTTTAATCTCTAGTTTGAATTGAGTTGCTTAGGTTGATGTTGATTAGCTTCTAGTTTTGATTCCAGCAGAGTAGTGACGCCATTTTTATTTTTATTTAGAACATAGGCAGAATAAAAGCATAATAGAATTGTGTGTAGAGAAGGCTAGGTTTGGGGCTGTTTAAATAGGTTTAGGCAGACGAATCTAGGCAGAAAACGAGACCAGATACATAAGAATGCACCCAGTCCCAAAACCAAGTTCGGGGACCAGGTCGACCCCAGGTCGACTGCCAAGTCGACCTGGTCGGGGGGGTCGACTGCCCAGTCGACTCCCCAGTCGACCTGGTCGGGGGGGGGGGTCGACTGCCCAGTCGACTCCCCAGTCGACCTGGGTACTGGGCGGGAAATTTCCCTCCCATTCTGTTCTGGGTTTTGAATTCGAAATTCGAATTCGAATTCGAGCTGTTTTGAACTCTGAAAATTCTTGAAACTTTGGAGGACCATAACTTGGTCATACGGACTCCAATTCTTGCAAACTCGGACTTGTTTTCAAGCAGAATTTCGAGACGAACGTAATGGCGCAACCCATTTCCATTGATTCTTATTTTAAAAATTAATTATCCTCTGATTTGTTACTTATACGTTCACAGAAAATACGGGGTGTTACACACTACGTGCGGGAAACAAATCCAAACCGTTCAGAAATAAAGAATGAAGGAGTGAACTCAAAGGTGAGAACTCTCTCACTGGATTCTTTGTACAACTATTTATTTTATAACTGCATATATGAACTGCTCCCCGTCGTCGACAGACCATGGATGACTTGTTTGGTTTTGTGTTTGGATTGATTTGTTTGTGTGAATTTGGTTTGTGGTGTTGAATAAAATAAAATATTCATATGTTGAAATAAAATGAAATATTCACATGTTGAAATGAAATAAATATTCATTTACAAATCGAAAGATTTGTTTATGTACACCCATTTGACTGACATGGATTGGGACAATAAATTTTACACATCGCCCAACTGCACAAATAAAATGTGTTTGTTGATTGAAACCCCACACGGGCATTAGGATGATATTTGACGTACACTAATCCTAATTGTTTAGTGGTATGTTAATCGATTGGTTGACAGGCTGTATAAGTGTTAAATATTAATATTTAATGCTTATACAGTTGTAAATTACACTCTGGATGATGGTTGATTGTTTATCATGGTTGTTATATACATGTGTTGTATGAAATCAATATAAATAAAATTATATGGTAATTGACTGTGTCTGATTCCAGTTCAGAAAGAATGAATTTTAAAATAAGGAATATTTTAAAATAATGAATATTTTAAAATAATATTCAGTGATGTATCAATATATGATTTTGATATCCGATTTGGGATGGACACGAATATATTGAAATATATGAAGCCGTGTTGATTAGATATGTGCCATTTTGACGCAGTTGATATTTATATCGATTTTAATTCATTTTTATAATGAATGTCGAAAAGAAATTTCAAAATCTAATGTTTTGAAAATATTATCATTTATATGTTAATGATATGGAATATTCAATTTTGATTTGAAATTGAATATGAAGTTGAAATCGTTTTGAAAACGAATTTAAAACGATTTAAAAAATACGTTTTAAATGGAAATCGACGAAATATATATAATATATATATTTAATGGCCTGAATTGAACACGCCATGCCGTGGCAGTTCGCGAATTTCGACCATTGACTTCGAATGGACATTACGGGAGATTCGACCGTCGGATTCTCCTAAAACCGGAACCGTTGGGTTCGTATCGAAAAGAGAACTCTAATGAATACAAGAAATTTGAAATCTAACAGTGGAATATGGAATTATGTCCAAATCAAATTTGGAAAAGATCGCAGTAAGTGCAGTTTGATGGCTGTTTATGGAAATCGACTGTACAGGCCTAGATAAAATTATTAAAATATTAATAATTTGTGTAAAATCATAATAAATGGTTTGGAAAGAATTGGGATGAAAAATTCCATATTTGAAAAGATAGAAATTTTTTTTTTATCAAAATGAACTAGTTATGAATTAGAATTATAATCCAATTATTTTAAAATAAATAAATTGGATTGAGAATGGGTTTTAATATAACCAAAATTTCCAATATATGAGTTGGAATGGATTTGAGTCGAAATTATCTTTGGAATATTTCGATATTGGATTTCGTGATTATACGGGTATTATGGAGGAATTTGGAGGATATGTATCGTTATTCCAACATGATATTTGTTAATTTGAGAATTTGAAATTGAATATAAACCGATATATTTTCTATTCAGAGCCTTGTATTTAATATCAAATTGGATTTTAGGTTTGTCGTGAACGGTGTCTTCATTGACACTGTTCTTAAACCAAAATGAGAAAAGAATAAATCTTTTAAATAAGATTTAAAGGAGTTTACCCATTTAAATGATATTTAATTGGAATTGAATTGAAAGTGATTTTGGGTTTATCGTGCACGATATTTTAAATAACACTTGTTCTTTAACCCGATTAACAATGGAGTGAGATTTTGGGTTTGTCGTGAATGATATCTTTAATAATACCGTTCTTAAACCCAATGGAGTTAAGAAAATTAGAAACTAACTGGAGATTAGCTAAGTTGAATGGTTTCCTGGGTATTTATCTAATGTTGGTTTCGTCCTTCGGGATTAATATTTTTGGAATTGTTCTCTTACTAATTTACGGTTAGAGACGGATGGGATGGGGTCTTCAGTAACACTTTTCTTAAACCCCGTGTGAAAAGAATAAATCTTTTAATTAAGATGTAGAGAAGAATTACCAATTAATTAACATTTAGTTGGATTTGAAATGGAATGTGAATTGGGTTTATTGTGAACTGTGTTTTTAGCGACATTCGTTCTTTAACCCGATTTATAGTGAAATGTGATTTGGAATCTATAAATCTTTTGTTAAGATTTAAAGGAGATTTTCCAAAGTAAAGTTTTCTAATTTAACATATTAAAATGGAATTGAATGAAATTCGATTTGTAATCGAAGTGAGCTTCTGTAGAGGAAGACTGTTAATATGTATGGAATTTTAAAGGCTTTGCCGTTATTCCATTTATATTATCGGTTGGATATGAAAGTTCATATCGATTATATATATTGATCTGTATTCCGTGAAGATTCCATTGTTAATGGAATGAGATTTTGGGTTTATCGTGAGTTGTGTTTTAAATTACATTAGTTCTTTAACCCAATTAAAGATAAGATTAATTTCTTAACTTTGAAGATAATCATTAAGTAATGATTTTTGGAAATTAAAGCTAAATTAGAGTTTTAATGAATCTTTAAATAGATTGAAAGGTGAATTTGATAACTAAAATTATCAAATTCGAGAAATGATCGAGAATGGAGTATCACTAGTTTTGCTCCAAGCGATAATTAAATCTTTAATTAGATTTGAATATGAAATGGTAATTAATTTTACTGATAATACCGTGGTGTTAGATATGAAGTATTACCAGTTTTACTTTATGGGATGAATAGGTTGGGATTGGGAAATTAAATAAATGATTACTTCGGTAAGGTGCATTAATCTCGACTAGTTTGGATAAACCATAATTTGGTTTGAATTGATATCCAAAGGAAGATTAAAGAATAAATTTAAAGAATTTATCTTTGATAAAATTAATGGGAACCTTTCCCAAAGGATATGAATATTTAAATAAAAGAATATTCAGAATTGGAATGAGGCGTATGTTGTGTTTTTATAGCACTTCTTTATTATATACGCGAGTTATTCAGAAAGACCGGGTTTATCTCATTCTGAATAACTGATTCGACGATATGTCGACGATGAAGAAGGTGGTTGAAGACCAGAGGTCTTCACATCATTTGGATGATTACTGATGTCTTGATTGGGCTGTACACCCAATACAAGGTAATAAGTGGTGATCGTCCAGACGTACTTGGAGATTGACCGGATATGCGAGGACCTCTCTCCTGCATTGGACATATGGGACGTGGAATAAGGTTTCTCGAGTTTGGTTCAGGCCCAGAACGGACTTGTATGGATGTGTGTCTGACATTGGAATTCATTCTGTGTGATTGATGGACATCAGTTGCATGGCGTGAATTGCCAGTGTGGAATGCTAACATGCAAATGATCAAGGCTTCTGTTGAAAAGCAGAGTCTTGTGGTTGATGATCAAAGCACGACTTTAATATAGCATAGGTTTGTGTAGCATTAATTCGCGAGCCTCGCACCCCGGTGTGAACCAGAAACGGGAAAGGACCTCAGGGAGGGCATGTGTTTCCTTCTACCTAGGAGTGGTGCCTGGGTTTTGCACGCCTAGATGTTTTACTTATGTGGATGATGGATAGTGAGGCGCCTCAAATATATCGGTACTGCAGGGCCGATGGATGATATGGTCTTTATACAGACCATATTTACGCCCCATAGGGCGGGGAAACGTAGTGTTCAGGCATTTTAATCCACATCGAGTGGACCAGCCATGACGATCCAAGGGTCGATGCGTTCTGATCCTGAGACATAGGCTAGATTGTCTCGAAGCGGTAAGGACGATCCCTTTCCTGGGTTCACAGACGGAAACCCAACTTCAAATATGTGACACTTCGGTTAGATTGTAGAGCCTAGTATGGCGACATAGTGGGATGTGGCATTATGTCGTCAATGATTGATACATTTACATTTGAAGTTGTTTTCATGCACTTTACACTATAATAGTATCAAAATGATTTGTTTTAAACGTACCAAGCATGTTTGGCTGTTATAAGGTAAAACTCTATCCTCTGGCTTGCATTGCGTTGTGTGATGGGACCCGAGTCATATAATAGCTTTATTTTTTCAAAAAGCATTGCACTGTTTGTTTTATGCACTGGTATTCTTGGTAGGAAACCCGTTCTATGTTATACGGCATGGTCCCTTGATTTACTCCATTTTAAAGTAAAGTTTAATAACTGTTTTAGTCCTCACACCAGTCACATGACTGAGCTGGAGTTTATTGTTTTAATCTAAACTCTGGGTGTCCCTATTTTCCACACGGGCAGCTAGTAGTTTTGATTTTGCAGATTTATATTCACAAGATCCTGGTTTACAGCTGGAATGATATTCGGAAAGCTCTGTATCTGTGTATCTCCTTCAGTTTTGTTTTGTATTATTTTCCGCTGCACTGGAATTTTAAATCTATGATATCATTCTGATGTATATTTATTCATACTCTGTATATTCTTGTACTCTGATGTAAATTGTTGTAATAAGCAATGAAAAGTTCTTCTGTTTGTGTTCTGATTTGTCGTGTTAATTCAATCCGGGCTTCATTTACGGGGAAGTTCAGGTCGTTATATTTGGTATCAGAGCTTTGGTCTACAGAGCTCGAGAACAAGACACGTTAGAACCAAACGAAAGAATTCATTAGAGATTGGATTAGTAATATCCATTGAGAATGACTCGTTAGAGATAGGATCAGTAGTGTCCTAGAACGAGTGAGAAGGGTGCTATTTTTTAAAATAAAAATGTAATTGAATTTTGTTTTGAAAATTTAAACTTGATTATACGTATTTGAATAATTTATTTTAAATTGATTTGGACTGTCGGGTATATAGAGATTTTAATATATGTCTGATCCACGTGTATATGAAGCCTCTAATATACAGGATGGATATGGAATCACACTCTAGTCGTCTGGCATAGTTCTGATGATTGACGTGTCATCATCAGTATTTATGTTCGAACTTCGAAAGTGGAATATCTATATATTTCCATTAGACTGGAGTGAGAACCAAAACTAGATAAGGTCTATTGTTGTGATTTGGCATCAAAAATGAATATATATATATATAAATTATGAATTTGAAACGATAATCAACTAATTGATTGCTGGTTGTGTTGTTTGATTATTAGTTGATTAATTAAAATTTGAACCATTTAGCCAAATTGTATCGAATATTGGACTGAATTGAAAATTGTTTGAAATTGCATGCATATACATTGAACAGGTCATACTAAGGAGGCTAGAGAAGAGGAATAAAATTGTATGCCTAACAAATAGGTACATGTTTACTAATTTATTGGGTTTGGATGATTTTATGAGCCGATTGGCTTTTTCTTTTTCTTTTTGATATGAGAGGGCCTGTGCGGTGGGTTGATGATTTTATGAGCCGATGGGCTAGCCGCTTGGCTTTTTCTTTTTCTTTTTGAGATGAGAGGGCCGGTGTGGTGGGTTGGGGATTTTCTCGGTGCTCCCAGCACAAAGGAGGAGGTTATGGCGAAATTTTTCTTAAATTTAGGGTGTTAACCAAATTTTTAAAGAATTGAAAAATTCTTAGAAACTGAAAAGTTGAAGAATTAACGCCGGAATGAAAGTTGAGTTGATTAGTTAAACAACTTTCAGCTCCGTTCCTTTTCGAGGACGAAAAGATTTTAGGTGGGGGAGAGTGTAACAACCCAGAAAAATAAGAACCAATTTAAATTTTTTAATGAATTTTAGATATTTAAAATTATTTATTTTAAATAATAACGACTAGAAATTTATTTTGAACAGAATTAGAATGTATATATTAATTTAAATCGAAATTAGAATATAAATATTTATTTTATTTAGAAAAGGAATTGAAAATGGCGCGGTAATTTGAAAATTTGATTTCAAACTTCAATTGAAGGTACATGATTCAAAATAAACCGGATTTTAGTGAAACCAAAAATATTTGAATCTATTTGAAAATATCTTTCAACAAATCCGAAAAATCGAAATTTCATAGCGGGAATAAAAAGTTATGCCCAGTTAAAAATTCAAAATAGTCGCTATGGAAATATAGCCCTTAAAAATAGCCATTTCGCAAACGACCTCCGTTTTCGACGAAACCACTTTTGTCGGATCCGGGATGTCAAATTATTGCTAGATTCCAATTTCATAATTTTTGAAATCAATATGTGAGTGGGGCAAAGGAAAACGTGTTTTGACAGTTTATTTCAATTTGGATCGACCAGAAAATGGCCATTTTTCAAACGGTCTTCAAATTTGATGAAATTAGTTTTGTTAGGACCGTATCGTCAAAACATAGCTAGATTTATTTTTTGGGAATTTTTGGAGTCCGTATGTGGCCCCAATAAATTGAAATGTACATTTAAATTAAATATATATATATTGATTTATATTTTAATTTTGAGGAAAATTAATCGTAGTAGCCGAATAGGCTTACGATACATATCCCATTGTGTTCGGAATGGGGGTAATTAGCTAGGCAAGACAGTCGTTGGGATTCGTTTGGAGTTCGTTACTATGTTGAGTTTTAAAGAAATTAAATATTAAAATAATATAAAAAATATATATTTATATAATCTCTTTCTCCCCCTCTTTTCCTTCACGGTCAAAACAAGAATTAGAAAAGAAAAAAAAGAAAAAAAAAGTCGTCGCCCTCCGATCTGTCAGCAACCGCCTAACGCGCCCCTCCCCTGCGTCTCACCGCCGCGCTGCCACGTTAGAGGATCGCCGCCGCCAGTCCTCGATCATCCTCCCCCCTTTTGCTTCATACGAACCCCACAAGCCCTAGCTCCACCAAATCGAACCGCCACTTCCCTAGCCAACACCACCAGACCGGCGCCGCCCCTTTGCTACCACCAGCGACTCCTCCGACCCCAGTAACCACATGGAACCCCCTCCTCTGAGAAACCAACCGACAGAAAAGTGTGTTTCTACTTTTATTTATTTATTTATTATGTAATTAGTTTAATTAACATTGTAACTGAATAAAAATCTGATTTTTAATATGTAATAGTTTTGAAATATATATATATATATATATGATTTTTGCATAAAAACGTGTTTTTTATTAAATAAATAACATGATTCTTAAAATATAAATAGCATGATTTATGTATATAAATAGTGTAGTAGAAAAATATGATACCATTGAATAAAAATTGGATTTTTACGTATATGGTTAACATATAAAAATTGGATCTTTCTTAATATGAATAACCAAATAAAGAAATGATTTTTATTTATCTATAGCGAGAATAAAAATATGTTTTTTATTTAAATAACCTCGATTTAAAAATGTGATCTTTATTATATTTATAGCGAATAAAAATATGATTTTTATGTTAGGAAAAGACAAGGTTTTTAAAAATAGCGAGATGAGAAAATATATTTTCAAAATATAAAAACTGATTTAAAGGAATATATTTTTAGCATACAAGAACTCAAATTTTAAAATATATGAAGTAGCGATAAAATTTGATATATATATATATATATACACACACATATATGAAGTAGCGATGGAAATTCGATTTTTACATATGAAGCGATAAAAATATGATTTTCATTATATAATATAGCGATGTAAAATGTGATTTTTATATGCATAGTAGAGATATAAAAATATGATTTTTATATATCATATGCCAGTATAAAAATACGATTTTTATTCTTATGACTTTGTTTTATAAAAAAGAACGGATTTTTATATGTATGACTTTGTCATAAAAATATAATTTTTATATATGAAGTAGCGAATTAAAAATATGATTTTTATATAATAGAAAATATAAAAATATTTTTTTAAAAGGTAGTGAATTAAAAATATGATTTTTAATATAAACTATGTGAAACAGATTTCGTTGAAAACGCGGTGAAGGACACAACGTGCGGGAAACAAATCCAAACCGTTCAGAAATAAAGAATGGAGGAGTGGAACCCAAAGGTGAGAACTCTCTCACTGAATTCTTTGTGCAGTTATTTATTTTATAACTACATACATGAATTGCTCCCCTTCGTCCACAGACCATGGACGATTTGTTTGGATGTGTGTTTGGATTGATTTGTTTGTTTGAATTTGGTTTGTGATGTTGAATAAAATAAAATATTCATGTGTTGAAATAAAATAAAATATTCGCGTGTTGAAATAAAATAAATATTCATTTACAAATCAGACGATTTGTTTATGTACACCTATTGACTAACATGGATTGGGTCGATAAATTTTCACATCGCCCAACTGCACAAATAGAATATATGTGTTTGTTGATTGAAACCCCACACGGGTGTTGGGATGATATTTGGCCTACACTAATCCCAATTGTTTAGTGGTATGTCAATCGATCGATTGACAGGCTGTATAAGCGTTAATTATTTATATTTAATGCTTATACAGTTGTAAATTACAATCTTGATGATGGTTGATTGTATATCATGGTTGTTATATACATGTTTTGTATGAAATCAATATAAATAAAATTATATGGTAATTGACTGTGTCTGATTCCAGTTCAGAAAGAATGAATATTTTAAAATAACGAATATTTTAAAATAATGGATATTTTAAAATAATGAATATTTTAAAATAATGTTCAGTAATGAATCAAAATATGATTTTGATGTCCGATTTGGGATGGACACGAATATATTGAAATACATGAAGTCGTGTTGATTAGATATGCGCCATTTTGACGCACTCGATATTTATATCGATTTTAATTCATTTTTATAATGAATATCGAAAATAAAGTGATTCAAAATCTAATGTTTTGAAAATATTATCATTTATATACTAATGATATGGAATATTCAATTTTGATTTGAAATTGAATATGAAGTTGAAATCGTTTTGAAAACGAATTTAAAACGATTTATAAAATACGTTTTAAATGGAAATCGATGAAATATGTATATACATACATACATACATATATATATATATATATATATATATTTAATGGCCTGAATAGAACGCGCCGCACCGTGGCAGTTCCTGAATTTCGACCATTGACTTCGAATGGACATTACGGGAGATCCGACCGTCAGATTCTCTTAAAACCAGAACCGTTGGGTTCGTATCGAAAAGAGATTTCTAATGAATATAAGAAATTTGAAATCGAATGGTGGGATTTGGAATTATGTCCAAATCAATTTTGGAAAAGGTCGTTGTAATTGCAGTTCGATGGCCGTTTATGGAAATCGACTGTACGGGCCTTGATAAAATTATTAAAAATATTAATAATTTGTGTAAAATCATAATAAATGGTTTGGAAAGAATTAGGATGAAAAATTCCATATTTGAATAGATAAAAATATATTTTTTATCAAAATGAACTAGTTATGAACTAGAATTATAATCCAATTATTTTAAAATAAATAAATTGGATTGAGAATGGGGTTTAATATAGCCAGAATTTCCAATATATGAATTGGAATGGATTTGAGTCTATTGTGGAGGAATTTAGAAGATATATATCATTATTCCAATATGATATTTGTTGATTTGAGAATTTGATATTGAATATAAGCCGATATATTTTCAATTCAGAGCCTTGTATTTAATATCGAATTGGATTTTGGGTTTGTCGTGAATGGTGTTTTTATTAAACCTGTTCTTAAACCCAAATGAGAAAAGAATAAATCTTTTAAATAAGATTTAAAGGATTTTACCCATTTAAATGATATTTAATTGGAATTGAATTGAAAGTGATTTTGGGTTTATCGTGGACAGTGTTTTAAATAACACTTGTTCTTTAACCCGATTAACAATGGAATGAGATTTTGGGTTTGTCGTGAATGTTATCTTTAATAATACCGCTCTTAAACCCAATGGAGTTAAGAAAATTATAAACTAACTGGAGATTAGCTAAGTTGAGTGGTTTCCTGGGTATTGATTTGATGTTGGTTTCGGCCTTGGGGATTAATATTTAGGGAATTGTTCTCGTACTAATTTACAGTTAAAACTGATGGAATGGGGTCTTCAGTAACACTGTTCTTGAACTCCGTGTGAAAAGAATAAATATTTTAATTAAGATGTAGAGAAGAATTACCAATTAATTAACATTTAGTTGGATTTGAAATGGAATGTGAATTGGGTTTATTGTGAACTGTGTTTTTAACGACATACGTTCTTTAACCCGATTTATAGTGAAATGTGATTTGGAATCTATAAATCTTTTGTTAAGATTTAAAGGAGATTTTCCAAAGTAAAGTTTTCCAATTTAACATATTAAATTGGAATTGAATGGAATTTGATTATGTAATCATCGAAGTGAGCTTCTGTAGAGGAAGACAGTTAATATATATGGAATTTAAAACGCTTTGCCGTTATTCCATTTATATTATCGGTTGGATATGGAAGTTCATATCGATTATATATATTGATCCGTATTCCATTAAGATTCCATTTTTAGTGGAATTAATTTTGGGTTTATCGTGAGTTGTGTTTTAAACGACATTAGTTCTTTAACCCAGTTAAAGACAAGATTAGTTTCTTAACATTGAAGATAATCATTAAGTAATGATTTTTGGAAATTAAAACTGAATTAGAGTTTTAATGAATCTTTAAATAGATTGAAAGGTGAATTTAATAACTAAAATTATCAAATTTGAGAAATGACCGAGAATGGAGTATCACCAGTTTTGCTCCAAGCGATAGTTAAATCTTTAATTAGATTTGAACATCAAATGGTAATTAATTTTACTGATAACACCGTTGTGTTAGATATGAATTATTACCAATTTTACTTCATGGGATGAATAGGTTGGGATTGGGAAATTAAATAAAAGATTACTTCAATAAGGTGCGTTAATCCCGACTAGTTGGATAAACCATAATTTGGTTTGAATTGATATCCAAAGGAAGATTAAAGAATAAATTTAAATAATTTATCTTCAATAAAATTAGTGGGAACCTTTCCCAATGGATATAAATATTTAAATAAAAGAATACTCAGAATTGGAATGAGGTGTATGTTGTGTTTTTATAGCACTTGTTTGTTATATACGCGAGTTATTCAGAAAGATCGGGTTTCCCATTCTGAATAACTGATTCGACGATATGTCGACGATGAAGACGTTGGTTGAAGACCGGAGGTCTTCACATCGTTTGGATGATTACTGATGTCTTGATTGGGCCGTACACCCAAGACAAGATAATAAGTGGTGATCGTCCAGACGTACTTGGAGATCGACCGGATATACGAGGAGCGCTCTCCTGTATTGGACATATGGGATGAGGAATAAGGTGCCTCTGGTTTCGTTCAGGCCCAGAACGGACTTGTATGGATGTGTGTCTGACATTGGACTTCATTCTGTGTGACTGATGGACATCAGTTGCATGGCGTGAATTTCCAATGTGGCATGCTAAGATGCAAATGATCAAGGCTTCTGTTGAAAAGCAGAGTCTTGTGGTTGATGATCAAAGCACGGCTTTAATATAGCATAACTTTGTGTAGCGTTAATTCGCGAGCCTCGCACCCCGGTGCGAACCAGAAATGGGTGAGGACCTCAGGAAGGGCATGCGTTTCCTTCTAGCTAGGAGTGGTGTCTGGGTTTTGCACACCCAGATGTTTTACTTATGTCGATGATGGATAGCGAGGCACCTCGGATATATCGGCACTGCGGGGTCAATGGATGATGTGGTCTTTATACAGACTAGATTTACGCCCCATAGGGCGGGGAAACATAGTGTTCATGCATTTTAATCCACACCGAGTGGACCGACCTTGACGATCCAAGGGTCGATGCGTTCTAATCCTGAGACATGGGCTAGATTTTCTCGAAGCGGTAAGGATGATCCCTTGCCTGGGTTCACAGACGGAAATCCAACTTCCAGTACATGACACTTCGGTTTTGATTGTAGAGCCTAGTATGCCGACATAGTGGGATGGGGCACTATGCCGTCTATGATTGATACATTTATATTTGAAGTTATATTCATACACTTTACAGTATAATAGTATCAAAATGATTTGTTTTAAACCTACCAAGCATGCTTGGCTATTATAAGGTAAAACTCTGTCCTCTGGCTTGCGTTACATTGTGTGATGGGACCTGAGTCTTATAATATCTCCATTTTTTCAAAAAGCATTGCGCTATTTGTTTTATGCAGTGGTATTCTTGGGAGGAAACACGTTCCGTGTTATACGGCGTGGTCCCTTGATTTACTCCATTTTAAAGTAAAATTTAATAACTATTTTAGTCCTCACACCAGTCACATGACTGACCTGGAGTTTATTGTTTTAACATAAACTCTGGGTGCCCCTATTTTCCACATGGACAGCTAGTAGTTTTGGTTTTGCAGATTTATATTCATAAGATACTGGTTTTCATCTGGAATGATATTTGGAAAGCTTTGTATCCGTGTATCTCCTTCAGTTGTGTTTTGTATTATTTTTTGCTGCATTGAAATTTTAAATCTCTGATATCATTCTGATGTATATTTATTCATACTCTGTATATTCTTGTACTCTGATGTAAATTGTTGTAATAAGCAATGAAAAGTTCTTCTGTTTGTGTTCTGATTTGTCATGTTCTCAATTCAATCTGGGCTTCCTTTATGGGGAAGTTCGGGTCGTTATAACCATAGCATGCCAGACCACCACCGCTCAACTCGCCTCCTCCTCCTCCACACTTAACCTTTAGACCCCCAAGACCACCTGAGCACCTACGACACTGGAATCCGTTAATAACTGAAATCTATGATGTCAACTTCAAACCCTAACTGCTCCTCTACCAGTCCACCTTAACTTTGACGACCACCACCAATAAGAAGCAGCGACTCCCCTCTTCGTCTTTCTTGTTTGACAAATTCACCAATACTCCTTGGGTTGAGAGAAGCGATCGATTGAAGGTTGGCCTATCACAATTTTGTTCAAACCTCTTCATGTTCGAACCCAAAAAAGAACACATATGCATGAAGAGTACCGGCTAAGGAGTCCAAAGAATATAAATCTAGTTGATTTTATTCTGCTTCAAAATTTATTTTGATTCTTTTGAGGGCTTGAATTCGTGAATGGCTTCGGTATTGAAGCTTCAGTGAAGAATGATTTTAGGGATTGCGGTGAGAAATTGGTTCGCTAGGGATTTACTCGGGAATGTTTATATATGTGAAGTATATAATGTTTTATTTTATTATTTTATTTTTTATTTGACTAGCGATATATTTATGAAGTGGCTAACGATTTTTATTCGTGTCTATCGCCAATTTTAATCACATTTATTGATTTCTGTGTACACATGAAAACTCCATTCATGACGGAAATAGACGTCAAGGTATAATTTGATGTTATGATCCTATTGAATCTTGTTTCATCAAATTCTGAGTTTATTGCTCCAATGGCGAATGTTTAAGCTCAAATAATCAATTTTGTTTGCATTTAATTTTGCTACATTCACAAATAACCCAACTGACGCAAAACTTGAAATCTTGCAATAATAAGCCACTACGGTCTTAATAAAAAAATCGTTGAAAACAGATGTCGTTTGAATAAAGTCCCTTTTTAGGGGTCCAATTTAAATTAAAATAGAATAATCTAAAAATGCCTCAATATAATAATAATAAAATATTACAATAGGTGATACCTGACTAGAAGTTCATGTAGTTTCATAATAAATTATCCCAGATTGAAATCTAAACCAAATCGATATTTAATATATTAAAAATCCCTTTATTTAATATAAATAAACGTTATAATTTATAAACGAATTCCGTAGCGACTATTTCAAAATTTGATATGGACATAAAACAAACTCTACAATATGAAAAATCGAGTTTTCTCTTCCATTAGAAAAATATTATCAAATAAATTCGAACTTTCTTGCTTCGAAGAAATCCGACTTATATTGGATCCTGTACAACCATTTAAAGTCCAAAACAATATATTACAAACTACCGTGTCGCTGTAGTTCGTTTTATAGTTAAATTACAAAACATTCAAACGATGTTTAATAACGAAATCATTATTAAAATTCAAAATCCAAACAACATTAAATTATTTAAATTGCCAGTTCACTTTACATTGCAAATCCAACAAATTCCGACCATTCCGGAATTTAAATTGTTATTTTATTATTTATGTTAATAAAATATTCAAAATTATTAGGTTCAAGCTACTTCAATTCTAAAACAACATTTCAAACCATTTTAAAATATTAAATAAAACCGTTAAAAATATGGGTCGTTACACTTTATATTTGTTTGCAATTATCAAGATCATTTCGAATTGAATACTTATGATATTTTATTTGCTAATGTAGCGTGTCTAGCATTTGCACATTTATTTGAGTTGGATGTACAACGTCAAACGGAACGATGATGAGTTCGTAAACAAAATGGAAAAATTATCAAATGTGCATTGTATGATCAACTAATAAGTAGGGAAGATACTATTTTTTGTCCTTGTAGACGATGCCAAAAAAGAGAAGATTCTGTAACATAGATCAGTTAGATACCACATAATTCGTAATAGGTTTAAGATAAATTATACTTGGTGCATATGGCATGGTGAAAGCATAGTTAGTAGAACTAGCTCTAGTAATCATCTTCATCATCATTACAATAATAAAAATGACTAGGAAGATAACATGAGTGTTGAGGTGAATGATGAGAATGACTATATTAATGAGTTGTTTGGTGATGTTGAAGAATATTTGATGGAAGAACCAAAATTGTACAAAAATATATATTAATTGATGTTGAGAAGCCTTTGTTTCCTATTTATGCTAAGTTCACAATATTGTCTGATGTGCTCAAGCTTTTCAATCAAAAAGCAAAACATGGATGAAGTGATGATAAAAGTTTTACATCGTTGTTGGAACTTTTAAAAGATATGCTTTCGGAAGGTAACATGCTTCCTATTTCTAACTGTAACGTCCTGTATTTTTAACGGTTGAATAATTTATTCATTTAATTATTTGAATATTGATTTGGAAATTTAAATAGCTTGAACTAATTAATGTTGATTATTTAATTAATATAAACTATGGAACAATAATTTTAATTCCAAAATAATCGGAAATAGTCGAATTTGCAATATTTTAACGAATTGGATTATATAAGAGATTTAATTGAGGATAGATTTGTATTATAATAAGGAATTTATTATATAAATGATATTTGAACGTATTAATTATAATATAATTTAAAAACGAGCTTGTAACATCGTAGTAGTTCGTAGATTCAGGTTTTGAACTTTAATTGAATATATAGGATATGTTATAAGTCGGATTTCTTTGAAACAAGAAACGTTCGAATCCATTGAGTTATATTTTTCTAATGGAAGAGAAAAATGGAGATTTCGTCTTATAGATTATAAGTTATGTCCAAATCAAATTTTTTGAAAGTCGCTATGGAATCTTTTATAAATTATAACGATTTATTAATAAAATAAAAGGATATTAATATAGAATGAATAACGATTTAATTTAGATTTTGTAAAATCTAGTTATAAATCAAAGTATGTTTATTTTGGAGCTATATGATATTCTATTTGGATATATCTTAAATATTAATTTATTTTTATTAAATTGAATTGTTTTTTAATATATTAATATTTTATCGGTTATATTTAAGCCTTAAAAATATTCATTTTGCAAGTGAGCTCCGTTTTCGGTGAAACGAAATTTATTAAATCTGCGGTGGAAAATTAGTGTAAGATTTCCAATTTAGGGTCAATTGGAGTTATTTTGTGACCTTACGCAATTTAAACGCATATTATTTAATCATTTGAAATTAAAAAGGAAGATTTACAAACAAATTCATAATTCGACGAAACCAGTTCCTTCGTGTCTGAAATATTTAATTATTGTAAGATTACAAGTTTCTCTGCAAACAGACTCGTATGTGGTAGCTTGAATATATCACTTCACGCATAAGTTTCGTAACTCAAATAAATAAAAATAAATAAATAAAATAAATGACCGGAACTATTCCATCGTAATTAAGTTTGCCTACCTATTCTACGCGCACATGCCTAAGCAGAAAACACAAACCTAATACCTGAAAATGTGTATCCTATGAATTAAATTCCACAAGCTTCTAAATTGATCTATCCTATTACAGACCTACCCTTTTTTCGTGCCATCCCAGCTATTTCGCCTTATAAATAGCGTGCCTCATTATCCACTGCTAGCAAAGAAACATACCCTGGCTTCCTCAAACGCAAGCTTCAAAAATTATTATCAAGTAGACTAAAATACTATACATTATAAAACCTATATATTTGAACTCAGCAAGAAGAAAACACGCATCTGCATGCATTTAGTTTCGTTCGATCAGAATTTCGGGTTACTAAGTTTTTGTAATGTCCCAGAATTTTTAGTGATTTAATAGTTAATTTATTTAATTATTATACTGGTTTGATAATTTAAATGGTTTGAATTCAAGTATTTTGAATATTTAAATTAATATAAATAGTGAAATAATAAGTTTAATTCCGAAATGGTCGGAATTTGTTGAATTGGCAATATTGTATAAATTGGATAGTATAAGATATTCAATCGAGTTTGGATTCGTGTTGTAATAACAAAATTATTATTTAATCGATAATTGAATGTATTAATTTTAATATAATTAAAATCGAGCTCATAATGTCGCAGTAGTTCGTAATATTGAGTTTTGAACTTTAAATAAGTATACATGACTCATTATAAGTCGAATTTCTTCAAAACAAGAAACGTTGGAATCTATTGAATTATATTTTTCTAATGGAAGTGGAAAGTCGAGATTTCGTATCATAGATTGTGAGTTATGTCCAAATCAAATTTCCAAATAATCGATGTGGAATCGTTGATAAATCATAACGATTTATTTAATTATAATAAAATATTTGTTTTGAATTTGGATAAGTTTTTAAGATGTAATTTTAATTAAATTTATAGAATTTTTCCATAATTTTTAATTTGGAAAATAAGCAACTTTTCATTTGACGTATTTGGCACCCTATATTTGTATTTTTTGGATTTCACAAAATAAGATAACTTGTCTATTTTATTATTGTTTTGGGATCATGACACATTGTTCAACACGATCGTATTTTTATTTTTGTCAATAGTGGTCCATACACAAACAGGATTCTCTATAGCAGATACCACATGATCTTTAACTTTTGAAAATAAATATAAATATACTACAAAAATATTCATTTTTCCTTTCACCCACTTGTGTGCATGCACCTTATAAACTTCTTACCAATACCCACAGTATGGGATTCAGGTTATGGTTCAAATATCCCACAATATATACTTTTCATTTTGTTCGAAATGGACTACCATAAAGGCTAAATAATGTAGTATTAAAAAGTACAGCACAATTGACAAAAAAATGAAGTTAGGTGTATGAAGTAAACCAACAACATATTTTTTTTCCATTACTTTGCTACCAATTTTCGTACGATGCCTTTCCAAACACAGACCTAAACTGGAATTCTAAACACTATCTACCCAACGTGAAGCATGAATTATCACCATCATCTGCCAACCTACCCTATAATATGAAAACCACCCTATGTACCCTAATACGTGATCACCAAGGCTTCTACACATATATGAACAAGCTACTTCTCATTTGTTTTCTTTGGTTGGAAAATTTTCATGGCTTATGAAAATCAAATATAAAATATAAAATCTATAATATATACTTATATTTGTATCACTGTAAATTTTCTCTTTATCCTCGTGTTAATATCGTTGAGTTCGACATCCCTTCTCCATACTGCGAAAATGAATAGCATTAATTGTATGGGTCGATTCTTGGTTTATGAGCATTGTGTGATGAACGAACAATGTATCGGAGTTCGTGAGGTCGAATGGATCCTGTATGCAAACCTTTGTTGGGTTTCCTGAGTTTTTATGTCGTGAGTTTGCACTGTGAAGGTTGTTTCGACGCAGTAGGAACAGGGGCTGCGAGTCGTACCAGAGGAGGTTAGTTGCAGAGGGGAAAGGAAGAGATAGTCGCAGGAGGTAATTTCAGGGAGATTCAAGAAGGGAGAAGAGAGTTCGAATATCTCAAAGATTCGAAATGGCCAATACAGTAGGAAGTCGCGAAATCTGATGATGGGGAAGAAGCGGTAGTAACATGTATGGAAGTAAGGAGTTGGGTCGAAGTTATAAAGAGTAAGGCCCAATTATTGAATTTATTTAAATTAAATTATTTAAATGTGTATATTAACTTGGAATTAAAATATCTCATCAATATGTTATCAGTTTCATGAACGGTTTGATCCGTTGGGAGGGTAGGCTACAACATGGAACTAGATTGGAGGCATTTGGAACTCGTCTGAATTTTCGGAAAATTAAAACATATGATATAATCAACCAACGTAATCTTTATTCAACGATTAAGGACAAAAGTGAGTAAACTCACTAACTTTGACCAGTTTTATATTATAAACATATTTTAGAATTTATAAATGACGATTGAATGTTGTGTGATCGTTGTTTGGATGATTTGCAAATAAATTGGTTGAATAATATATATAGTTATGTATATAAATAGTGTAGTTGAATACTGATTCTATTTATTATAATATTTTATATTGATATTAAATCAGTGTTATTTATGTTGATTAACATCTATGGATGCAGGTAAACAAGTAGGAGGGATCTAACTGGATTCTTCAATAATTATATTGTTGTTTTTCATATATTACATTATATGATTTGACAAATATTCCGTGGTTGAATATTGTGTGTTCGGGATGTTTGAATAACATTGACCCTGAAATAACTAGTACTTTAATATCATAAAATATATTGAAAAAGAATTTGAGTTTCTAAAAAGGAAAATCTATATTTTAAACTGAAATTGAATTTCGATTGAGTTAGTATAATAACTTGTTTTTGATTGTATAAAAACAGGTAGTTTGATTTATATGATATTTATAAATGAAGTGGGATAATTAAATAATTTGGGGGTGTGAATTGAAGAAATTGGTTGAAAGAGAAATGATGAAATTTACTTTAATGTTCGAAATGTGAATAGAACTAAATAAATCCATAAGGATTTATAATTATAATTCGACGATGTCGAATGTTGTTGAAATAATTTATTTTAGAAACTATATACATGATATAATTTGGGATTTGACTCGAAAATGAATATTTGATTTGAAACCAATAATTTATAATTAAATATGTAATCGAAATGAAGTTATTAACTTGAGATATAATTAACAAGAAGTTTACTTGTAGACAGAGATTATGAAATGTAATATGAATATGGATTATAAAATAAGTCAATAGATGGTATTTTAATTTAAAATGGTAATTACTTTTTAAATCGAGATTTATTTGATAAAAGTAGTTCGGATTTCTATAAAGGAATATTATTCACATTTTAAAGTGAATAATCGTTTAAATGCAAATGTTTTGCAAATTGGAATGGTTATAAAGGAAATTGGTGATGTTTTGGAAGTGATAAATTCAAAAATGAATTTAGAAATTTAGTTGACCTGAAATGGTAAATTATTCTGAAGCTTGGAACGTTAATCGAATAGGAGTTATTTGAAGGAGAGTTAGACGTTGAATTTAGGAAAGTAATATTTATTTTTCCATTTTAAATGAAGATTATTTAATTATTTATTTAATTAATTAAACATTACTTATTTATTCATATTAATGAATCAAAGTTATATTTTAAAGTTAAATATTTTGGAAACAAGGATTATAATGCTATCACTATAATCAATATTTTCCATAAAAGAATTGGATTTGTAAACTGAGTCCGAGATTTGTGCAAGCAATGATTTGATAAGAAGTTAAGAAATGGAGTAAAGGGAATTAGAAACTGACTAGAGATTAGTTAAATGGTTTTTGTGGATCGATTTGATGTTGATTTCGACCTTCGGTGTTAATACTTAGGGAATCATTTTCTTACTAGTTTACGGTTAGGAACTAATGAATGTAGAAGAGAAATAATGCATGAATAAGAAATGGAAATGTTTATCCGATGTTAATAAGAAATATTTTCTGAAATATAGAAAATAAATAGTTTAAATAAATGGAAACATTTTCCAAGGATTATGCGAGGCTAAACGAGTTAGAGAAATATTTAGGTAATGATATTAAAGGGAATTTGGGAAATAAAATAATTAATGATAAATTAAATTAAAGGGGCTAAGTGTTGATTGATGGTTGATTGATATAATTTCCATTTGGAAATAAGATCGTTGTTTGTATGGATGTTTCCCTTTGATAGTTAAATAACCGACTAACAAAGTTTTTGACCATTTTTCTGTTGTCAATATGGAGAGACCGAGATCAAGTTTATTATCTAAAAACCACTCTGTATGGGCATTAGCATTGCAAATCAAATATGATGAAGATAATTGAAGACGAAGTTTATGCAAGGGATATTCTGTCGATCCTAGGTAGAAATTGCCTTAAATGGATTTACAAAATAATGCCTTCGGTTTGTCCAGTCCTAGGACAACATGTATGGATGAATGTTTGACAGTGTATACCTAACAGATCACGTAAGTTGATCTCTTCAAACGTATTTACGTTGATGGCGGAGAAATTCATTTCTCTTAACTTTATACCCATGGTATTTTTGGGGAAATCAATTTGTGATTTGGCGGGTTTGACGATGTGGCATTCAAAGTGAATGGTAGCCAGATGTTCCAAAAGATATGATATGACCTCAAGCCTCATCAACCGGGAAATGACAAAAATCGGGCAGGCGACATGGCTAAGTGGGTCGCTATTAATTAGGGTATATTGTCACCATCTAGAGAATATTCATTTATGTTCTCCTTTCGCTTTTGAATCTCCCGAGACCGGTTATGTTGGTATACCAACCGTAAGGTGACAATATATTCGGAACATTCAAGCGAAATGAATGGCCGTCATGTGTAGCCGAGTTGAAAGATGTTCTTGTTAAACTCCAGTATATCCCCTCTATGGTACACTGATCGGAAGGTGGTTCCATACCTTGTCATAATTGGAAATCCATTCTCCAATAAGAGCCCGTGGTTTTTGATTGTATATTATATATGTAGAGCATGAGATGCAAGCATTCTGCAAGATGGTTATTTACTTGATTTAGACATTATTATAATATCAGAAAAGTATTGTTCTTAAGGATGTTTTGGGTCATAGTAAGGTAAAAACCATCCGTGTTTATGTGAGGATCAGTTTTGCGATTATTATTTCTTTGAAAAGGATTTTGAAAAGTTAAACTGAAATGATTGGAGTTTACTCACACCAGTCTCATGACCGACCCAGAGTTTGTTTTGTTTTACCCTAAACTCTTGTGTTCCTAAATTTGTTCGGGCAGCAAAGTAGTCGGGATTTGTAACGACCCGGCGGATTTCCGGCCCCCAAAATCGACATAAATACAATTACCGTATCTAATGTCGACCTTCCAATCACCGAAAACACAGGACGTTATTAGAAAGAATTTAGAGGGTGAGAAAAGAAAGAAATATTAGAATAGAAGAAAGAAGAAGAACACCACATCCGAATCTCATAGCGAAACAGATAAAATATAATATCAAATCTCTTTATACAAAAGAACTGTATATACATACCAATCATCAGAGTACAACATATATCAGTCACAGCGGAAATAACTTTATATAACTAGCGGTGAAGCCTCCTGCTTCCAGCTCCTGAAACTCCAAGCGAACCTGACCTAGAAATACACTCGGTCTGACCCGAGCACATTTGAAGCAAAGCAAAATTTACCAGATCAGTCTGGAATACTTTCAGTGATAAATTCACAGTACAAACAACTGGTTTAACTTTGGAAAATTCTTTTTGAAATAAAGGATAATAGTAAGACCAGTCCACCAATAAACACGGACGGTTTTTACCTTACTATAACCCAAACCATTTTTGAAAATCATACTTTGTTCTGATATTATAATAGTGCCTAATTACAAATAGATAACAATCTAGCGGAACGCTTGCATCTCGCGCTCCACATATATAATATACAATCAAAACCGTGGGTGCTTATTGGAGATTGGATTCCGACTATGACAAGGTATGAGACCACCTTTCGATAGTGTATCTCTAGAGGCGAATACACTGGGTTTAACAAGAAAGTCTTGCAACCCGACGCACACATGACTGACCACTCATTTCGCTTGAGTGTATCGAATGTATATCACCGACGGTTGGGATCAGCAACCGTCTCCCGAAAAGGGACAACATCGAAATAGATTTAAGAAGCAAATGGAATTTCTCTAGATAGGTGGTTATACACCCGATTGGGAGCGACCTACATAGCCATGTTGCCTGCCCGATTTTTTCCATTTCCCGGTTGATGAGGTTTGAGGCTAGAATTTATCCTTTAGATCATATCATTCACTTTGAATGCTACATTGTCAGATCCGTCAGATATTACTAATTGACGTCCACAAAAATACTATAGTTGGGAGCTAACAAACTATAATACGTTTGAAGAAATCAACGTACATGATCCTTTAGAAATACTTTGTCAGGCATTCGTCCATACAAGTCATCTAGGAATAGGATGAACCGAAGGCACCCTCCTACCGCATCCAATATAGGAATCACCCCATGGATCAGTAGCGAGTAGTCCTTGCAATCCGTAGATTTCAACCACGATAGAACCACAAATCAAATAACTCTGGTTGCAAGCCAGAGAAATTTTACAAGTAGTCCTTCCGCTTATGAAGATCCACGGTCTTCAATTGCTCCATCTTCAATTTCCATCTTCGCGTATTTGTTGGTTCGGAATGGTTTTCAAATATAATTTCGATCCCGGTCTTTCCATACCAACAAGCATATTGGTCAGGTTTGATAGTCGGTGATTTAACTATCAAAGAACAAATGTGTGAATAAAATGAGTTTGCTGATTCAGTACTTGACATTACTCGGTCTACTAAAATATATTTAACAAAATGGTTAATCAACTTCTAATTCTTTCAATCTATTTAAATATTATAATTATTCTTAATTTATTATAACAAAAACTATTTCAAATACCTTAGAGCCTGAATATATATACACCCAGCTTTCCATTTCTTTTGGAAATATCGATATATTTCTTCAAAACCTTTTCCCCTTTTCTATATTCGAGTATCTCACGATATACAAATATGTTTATACTTAATAGTATAAATCAAGTTACCAATTCTAATATGATAAATCAAATGTTAAGCTATATAATTAAAATCATATATTCTTATTTATATTGAAACTAATATTGCAATATCATTTATACACCAAAAAATTGCATTAGAGTTCAATCTTCCTTATATAGGATAAAACCAATTCCAACACCTTCCCTCATTCCAAATTAATACCATTCCTCGATAATGGTGAAATCGTTCAAGTTGGGGTATTTTATTTACCTCTCAGACCTTGATCGACAACATTCTTATCTTAGAATAAATACCAGTTTGTCACTTAACCAATGATATTAGAATCTCCTCTGTCACTTTGATTTCAAAATCTGGTTTTATAAACCTTTTCTTACATTTGAAATCTTCTTCCAATATAACCTCTTTACTTAATTTGTTTGATTTAGTAAATATCCACAAAACACCACTTTTAACTTAAATCATTACTTCGCTCATAACACTTTGATTTATAAAAAAATCACTCATCGAATAATTTATTCCCATTTATATGAGCATTCTTATCATAAAATTCATCTTCGATTAAAAATCCGCTTTTCCACTTTCTTTAAATAAGACTCGTTAACTTGGATTTTATTTCAAAAGCTCATTACCAATGTTTAACACAACCTAATTATATGTATTTCTTTACATTTGTAATTCTTATTTCTTTTACAATGTTTCGCTCAATTGAATACTTTGACCTTTAAGGTCGACATTTTGGTTTAAAGAATCGCTTTTAAAACCTTGTTTGGATTCCTTCCAAATCACTTATAAAAATTCGATAAACTTCTTGAACAACTTCTTATATTTTATTTAAAAACATTTACCATTACCATGTTTCAGCCTGTTACTAATATATTTATCATTTTCCTTATCATTTCAATTCAATTGAATTCCCTTTTATTTAATTTAGTAATTAAGCAAAATCTTGTTTAAATCTTCACATTCACTTATACATCTCATTTACAAATCTTGTTGAAAGCTTTGGATTATAAATCTCCTTATAACTCTTATTGCTCCTTATTAAAACTTATCGCCACTCAAACATTTCTTAATCGATGTCTAGTTAAAAGTCATCACTTTAATTAAAATTAATTAAAATAATAATTAACTTTATTATTAGCTATATTAAAGATAGTTAACTTGTCTATTAACTAAAATGGTATCATTATTATTTTAAAAGCTTATTAAATAATAATTTACTTTATTCACACTAAGCAATTCAATGATTTCCTTAATTCATAGTTAAACGAAGATTAACAAATATTTAACACTATTCGTTAAACTTTAACGAATATTTAAATCAAATTTATTCATTTGTCCATTTTACTCGAAAACGGTGGATTTTACCAACCGTACATATCAGTTACATATTAACTGATTTTCGTTTGTCATTTCCTTTTTTTAAATTAATTAAATAACTTAATTAATTTAAAATGCCATTTAATTGTTTTAAAAGCAATTATTCTATTTTACCAACCCATATGTAAATTCTTGGCTTTCTGCTTTTAAATTGCATAAACCATTTCAATAATTTCTCTTATAACTCGATTTAAAACATTTATTTATAAATTTCTAATTTAATTATTTAAATAAATTAACTGGAAAACTTTAATCTAGTTATAAAATAATTTATAACTTTAAAATCACGTCAATCCACCTGATGGTAGACCGATGTTTAAAACTATATATTTTTAGCCATTCACTGCCAATTATCCAATCAATACTGTCGATTGATTTCAATTACAACAACGGTGAATACATATTCAACCATCAACATTAAACCAGGTTCTAGTGTCAGTCGGGGTGTATAATTCATATATGAATAATATATACCACAAATAAAATACAGTTTATTTGAGGAATCCGGTCGGATCCCTCCAACCCGTCCTTCTCTGCATCACAGATAACAATTGATAAAAATATTCGAATTAAATATAATGCATCTAAACAATGAAATAACGACAACCAAACAAATAGTAAACAACCAATTTGCATCCTTCGCATCCAATCAACCAATTTATACTGTTAACTGTAATTTATATTTTTCCATGAATGTACCACATCACAGCATTCCAGAAGGTGTGAGAATTAACTCACCAGATTTTATTCTGGTTGACAATTGACGCGTTTTCTCCATTTAATTTGAAATGAACACTCAAAATTATCTGAAATTCCAACCGTGTCCAATCGAATCCCAGTCAGCGCCATTGTCTAAGTCTCGTCCCTGCGATCCAAACGGATCCAGTTTCACTGAATTTCGTTAAAGTACGAGTAAGTTACAACCATTTCAAGTTTAAATATGTTTATCGATTAATCAACAACCAATTAATGATTTAATTAATTAATTTAGAACTAATTACCTTCTTAATCTTACTTGCCACGTCAGATAGGAAACACGCGCTTTCTTCCACTCCGTTCTTCCCAAACGTGATACCTCTTTTCTTCAATAAAACAAGAACTTGATCCACTCCTTTCCACCATCGTCGAAGCCACCAGAGTTCGCCGAAGACCACCCTGACCTCGCCAGTACCACGGCCGATCCACCGGGTCCCTCCGCCCTGGAACTCTGACCCCCTAGATCGCCGTCAATGCCGGAAAACGCACGAGACCCAATCCCGTTCAACCCAGAATTTCCGCCGCCATGATGACCTGGAAGCCACCAGACCGTAGCCGATCAGCTCGCCTCACCACCACGCTCCGTCCCCCTTCTGACGCTCCGCCAGTAATCGCGCCCAGCGCCGACAAATTGGTGAAATCTGATTCCAGTATTGTCAAAACCCCCAAAATAGCCCGCTCCGTTCAGCTCTCAAAATCCTGTGACTCTGACCACCGTAGGATTCGAGACCACCACCAAATCGAAGCCTGAACTCTCCTCTTCCATTTCCCATAGGTCCCGGCCTCTCAAATCGACCCAGTCTCACCCAAAACAGAAAAGAACGAAACCCATTTATCCCAGTTTATGGCGATTTCCAACCGCCACATGACCCCGTTCGCCCCCAACTTTTTACAGTAGGTAGATATCGCCCCGATCTACCACTTTGCCTTTGGAACCCCCCTCAAATTCTTGACCGATTTGAAGATATAAATTAATTTGTAAAGAAGGGCTTTTCTGCAAAATTGATGAAGGAAATGGAACTTGGCTTGTGAAATTATGATTTTGGGGGGTATATATAAGTGGATTTATATTATTTTAAGCTGATGTGACAAGCGACGCTAACTAACGATTTTTATTTCGTGTCTATCGCAATTTCGAACACTGTTTATTTGGTCATGTGCTCACATACAAGCTCCGTTCATGATGCGAATGGACGCCATAGTATAATTTGACGTTACGATCCTAATGAAACTTGTTTCGTCGAATTCCATGTCCGTTTGCCCAAATGGCGCTCAGTTTACTCCAAATGGTTGTTTTATTTGCATTTTATTTTGCCACGCTCACAGAATAACTCAGTTTTGCGTGCAACTTGGAAACCTAGTGATAATTTACTGTTACGGTCCCAATAAAATTTGTTTCATCGAAAAGGGAGGCCGTTTGAATAAAGTCCCTTTTAAAAAGTCCAATTTGAATTAAAATAAATCAATTTTGAAATACTTCAATATAATATAATTAAAATATTGTTATTGGCCATACACGAGCAGAATTTCATACACTACCACAATAAAATATCAGGGGTTGAATTTCAAGCCAAATCGATATTTAAAATATTTAAAAACTTTTTATTTTATATAAATAATCGATATAATATATAAAGGAATTCCATAGCGACCTTTTCAAAATTTGATTTGGACATAAAATAAAATCTACTCTATGAAAACTGGATTTTTCTCTTCTATTAGAAAAATATTACCCAACAGATTCCGATGTTTCTTGTTTCGAGAAAATCCGACTTATTTTGGATCCTATACAGCTGTTTAAAGTTCAAAACGCCAAATTACGAACTGTCGCGCCGTTGCAGCTCCATTTATAATTAAATATAAATTAATCGCTCAACTGTCATTTTATAAGCGGAATTGTCAATAAAATTTCAATACAAACAATATTTGACCAATTTAAATTGCCCGATCACAATATATTGCAAATTCCACATTTTCCAATATTTTGGAATTAAAATATTATTATATAATTAATAAAAATAAATATTCAAAATAAAATAATTAAATCCCATTATTTAAATTCAAACCAATAATTTTAAATAATAAAATAATTCAAATAAATTCAAATAATTAGGCAGAAAAATACGGGGTGTTACATTCCTTCGCCCTTAAAAAAAATTTCGTCCTCGAAATTGCTAAGGTAGAAGAACATTATGACCCATAATCTCTTTAAAAATATTTAATTAAAACTGGGTTTTATTTTCAAAAATCAACCTGACTAGTTTTAAAACCAAATTTATTTCAAATAAAAGAATTTTCCAAAAAAAAAAAATTCTAACACCTTAAATTTTGGGAAATTTTGGTAGAGTCTCCCCTGTACGGAGGGACATCTGCAATATTGCAGGATCAAGAAATATATATACATCGAGCAACACAGTCGGAAAAATCCAAAATCCAAATAAAACCAAAATTTTATATTTTACATAAGCGTACCTTTTTGCGAGCGTTATTACGCAATAAGCGATAAATTATATTCGAACTTGCTTAATTAGCATGCCAACTAGATTCTATTAACTTCTGAATCCTCTTGGATAGGTTTTAAAGCTGAATTGGCCCTTTTGCACCTGTTCTCAACTCAAATGACCTCATTAGTCCCCAAAACAATGTTAATAGATTCAAAATATCCACATCGTATATTCCAACCAATTCCACACGCAGTTGAATATGAGATTATTATTGTTAATAACCAGGTCATAGCAATCCATTTACTTCATTAATATCCATTAACCTTTGATTCATTTATTGGTCCTTAGTCAAGTTTCCAGTCGATATCCATGTAATCCAACTATATAATCCAAACAAATCATTGGTTTCCAATTACTCCACTGACTTATTGTTTTCCCATCACAAGTCAAATTCTAAAATTTTCAAGTATGATTACATCCTATATTGTTGACTTAGTATGAGTTGGTTTAAATATTAGTACCACCATTTACTTTCTCATATTTGAGATTTTCTTTAAATATCCACCCAGATTTATCAAATTTGGATTGGTTTATTCGTATTATTCATTTCAGATTTGTTTTCAACCAAGTCCATTCATGTTCGGGTTTATATTCAAGAAATCAACACACAATCTAAGCATATCATTCAAATCACATTAACAAATCCAATTGATTTCCCATATGAAAATTATTTGTGGAAATCATTACTTTTATTATTTTACAAAATATATTGGTTAAAAATAATTTCAAAAATAATTTTATATCAAATTACAAATACGCGCTCTCATATATATATATATATATATATATATATATTCAAACTCAATCTATGGCATTGCTAACCTCATCTCTATTGAGTCATACCACAGAGCTAAGGTTATCACTAAACCTCGCTCTGATACCGCTGTAAGGACCCGACGGATTTCCGTCCCCCAAAATCGACATAAATACAATTACCTTATCTAATGCCGACCTTCCAAGCACCGAAAACACAGGACGTTTGTAACGGCTGGAAATTTCCGACTCCTCGAGAGTCGGAAATTCCGAGACGTTAGTGAAAGAATTTAGAAGGTGAGAAAGAAAAGATAGAACTAATAGAATAGAAGAAGAAGAAGAACATCAGAATCATCAGAGTAACACGAATCTCACAGCGGAACGAATAACATATAATATATAACATATCTTTGAAGTAAACAATTATATATATACAATAGCACTTATCAGAGTACAACACTTACAACACAGCGGAAATAACTATAGCTATAAAATCTTGCAGCCTCCTGCTCCAAGCTCTCCAAGTATATCTGTAAATCCCGACTACTTGACTGCCCGTACAAATTTAGGCACCCAAGAGTTTAGGGAAAACAACAAAGTAAACTCCGGGTCAGTCATGGGACTGGTGTGAGTAAAACAGTTTAAAACAATTGAACAGGTATATGATATCTCATAAGACCACGCCGCGAATACGGAACGGGTTTTTCCGTATGAGTATCTAAACAACTTTGACAAGCAATATCATTGTGATATTATAATAATGTCTAAGTACAAAATAGGTATCAATCTAGCAGAAACGCTTGCATCTCACGTTCTACGTACATAGTATAAAATCATAAACCGCAGGGCGCTTATCGGAGAATGGATTCCAACAGACAAGGTATGGGAGCACCTTCTGAATAGTGTACTCTAGAGGTGATACACTCAGGGTTCAACAAGAACGTCTTGCAACCCGACCACACATGACCGCTCACTCATTTAGCTTGAGTGTCGCGAATATATTGCCACCACGGTTGTAGGCCATCAAACCGTCATCCGAAGATACAGAATCAAAAAGAAGTATAAATATGAATAGTCTCTAGATCGGTGACAATACACCCTGCTTGGGGATGACCCAACTAGCCATGCTGCCTAGCCCAACTTTTGTTACTTCCCGGTGTGAGGCTAGAAGCTACGTCTATCTTCAGAACATCTGATCACCATTCACTTTGAATGCCACATCGTCATACCCGCCAAATCACAAATTGACTTATCCAAAAATAACACGGGTATATAGCTAAGAGAAACGAATTCCTCCGCCACCAAACGTGAATACGTTTGAACAGATCAACTTACGCGATCCATTGGATATACTCTGTCAGACCTTCTTCCATATACGTTGTCCTGGGACTGGACAAACCGAAGGCACTATTCAGTGAATCCATCCTACCTAGGCTTTTCACAATAGCCCTTGCACTTCACTCCGTCTTCAATTATCTTCAGCGTACTTGATTCACAACGCTTATGCTAATACGGAGTGGTTCTTCGGATAATAATCCAACCGGTCTCTCCATATTTACAACGTAAAAATGGTCAAAACTATGATAGTCTGTGATTCAACTATCAAATGAAAACATGTCGGTGTACAAACAACGATCTTATTTCCAAATGGGAATTCGATCGATCAATCATCATATGTTCATATTTCCTTATTTCATATATTTAGAAAATATATGTTATAAATCATTGGAAAACATTCCATAGCTTATTCTCACATCACTATTATTTCGCAACTATCAGTCCCTAACTGTAACTAGTATGAGAACAATTCTCTAAGTATCAATCCGGAAGGTCGAAACCAACATCATATCGTCACTTAGAAAACCGTTCAACTTACCCTCTCCAGTCAGTTTCTGAATTTGCTTAACTCTATTTCTTAAATTCTTATCATGAAAACATTTCATTTTCTATGTTTAGAAAACATATCTGACTATATTTGGAAAACGTTTCCAAAACTCATTTACGGATTTCAAATGAACGTTGTATAAAACATCGTTATGCTTAATCCATTAATCGCTTATTACTTAACTATATTTTAAATCAACCTTTTCTATCGAACCACAACTATTCCTTTGTCAATTCTGAAGTCAATCAAGTTGGGGTATAATTACCTCTCAGACCTTAATTTAACAACGTCCTTTACTGTGAAATAGATGAAGCTCGTCACTCACTTTTTACAATCATCTGTTTACGAAAATTCTCGGATTTAGGTTACGAATCCACTTCTTATATGACAGTGTTTGATTTTAACTATAACGTTATAATTCCTACTTCTGCAATATCTAACCTAAATTATAACTTTATCTCCTAACTCGAATAATTTAACAGACACCTAATTTCTAAATCAATAACTAAATCTTGATTTAAACCCTGGAAAGTAAATAGTACTTTCCTGAATTCGCTTTAATCGAATTCGACGTATAACTCTCTTTCGAGTAATCTCTATTTGATTAACTCTTCTTCGAATAACCTATATTCGATTATCTCTCTTCGAATAACTCATATTCGAAACCTCTCTCTTTCGAATAAACAATATTCGATCTCTTTCTTTCGAATATGCTATATTCGAAAATCTCCTTTCGATTTACTAATCGATAACTCCTTTCGATCAAACTAAAATCGATAACTCCTTTAACTCTATTCGAATAACTAATATTCGACTAACTCCTTTGGGTCAACTCATTTGATTAACTCCTTCGAATAACTAATTCGAATAACTTACCTTCGAATAACCAATATTCGATTTACTCTAACTCGATTAACTTAATTCTAATCGATTTACTCCATTTCGATTCAACTTAATTCAAATCGATTAACTTAACTCAAATTGATTAACTCCTTTCGAATAACTAAATTCGATTTAACTTTTCTCGAATAACTACATTCGATTAACTCAAATTGAATAACTAATATTCAATTAACTCTTCGACTAACTCCTTTGGATTAACTAACTTCGACTAACTCCTTTGGATTAACTAACTTCGAATAACTCCTTTGGATTAACTAACTTCGAATAACTCCTTTGGATTAACTATTCGACTAACTCCTTCGGATTAACTCTTCGATTAACTCCTTTGGATTAACTAACTCCGAATAACTCTTTAGGATTAACTCTTCGACTAACTCCTTCGGATTAACTAACTTCGAATAATTCCTTTGGATTAACTAACTCCGAATAACCAATATTCGATAACTCCTCTTCGTATAAATAATATTCGATAACTCTTCTCAAATGAATAACATTTGATTTCTCCACTCGAATAAACTATATTCGATAACTCTTCTCAAATGAATAACATTTGATTTCTCCACTCGAATAAACTATATTCGATAACTCTTCTCAAATGAATAACATTTGATTTCTCCACTCGAATAGACTATATTCGATAACTCTTCTTCGAATAAGTGATATTCGACAACGCTACTCGATTAACTCCACTTGGATAACTCTAACTGGTCAACTTTAACTGGTCAACTCTATCTGGTCAACTCTAACTGGTTAACTCTAACTGGTCACCTCTAACTGATCAACCCTAACTGGTCAACTCTAACTGGTTAACTCTAACTGGTCAACTCTAACTGGTCAACTCTAACTGGTTAATTCTAACTGGTTTAACCTAACTGGTTAACTCGTCTCGATTAACTGAACTAATCCACTTAGTTTAACTTAGCTAATTCACGTTGATTAACTCTAGCCGATTCACTTAGTTTAAATCAACTAATTTACTTCGATTAACCACTTAGTTAACTTAACTAATTCACTTCGATTAACCACTTAGTTTAACTTAACTAATTCACATCGATTAATCCTTTAGTTTAACTTAACTAATTCACATCGATTAATCATTTAGTTTAACTTAACAAATTCACTTTGATTCACCGCTTAGTTTAACTTAACTAATTTACTTTGGTTAACTTAACCAATTACTTTGATTAACTCGACTAACTTGCTTTGGTTAACCTAACCAATTACTTTGTTTAACTCGACTAACTTGCTTTGGTCAACCTAACCAATTACTTTGTTTAATCCTTTATACTCGATTAACAAATAGTTCTCCTTTATACTTGATTAACCAATATTTTCCTTTATACTCAAAATCCCTTTTCTTTATAATATAAAATCCATCGATTTTATATAAATACATTATTTTCAAATTATAGTTTGAAAATCTCTTTCTATATCCTGGTATTTCTTATGGTTTTTAACACATCATTTAACAACGATGAATATCGTCCAACCACACATAATCACAATAGATTATATATATCGCATTTATATATCACAATACATAAATTACAGTAAAAATAACTGTTGAGGAATCCAGTGGGATTCCTCTAACCTGTTTCCCTGCACCACAGATGTTAGACAACAACAGTATAATATTCTGATAAACAGAATCAACATATAACTATTTGACGGTTTATATATACATATATATATATATATAATCTCTACTAACTGACTAGCAGTTCAATCAAACAGTCAACATACAGTCAAACAGACAATAATTAACAGTCCTAAGAATACACTGTAAAAATAGAACTATTCAGAGTTGGTGAGTTTTACTCACCTTTGCGCGTTAACCGATAAATACCGGTTTGCGTTCATTGATTCAGTCGAACAATTTATTTCTCCATAAATTGTAACGAGCTCGGATCGACTCGCGGTCAGTCCCATTGTGTTGCTCCCGTCCATACGATCCTGTCGGATCTTGTTTCGCTGAATTCCGACCATGTATGACGAAGTTATTACGATTGCAATTGATGTACCTATTTTATTTAAATTAAAACTTTACTTAACTACTTAGTTGGGCCTCACCTCTCATAAACATCAGCCCGTCCTTCCTTATATTTACTTCCGCCTTCACATTGCTTTTAATCTGGGCTTCACGTTCGATTGGGCTGCATTACTTACTCTTCCCCAACCCGTCTTCTCAAACTCTTCTTCCCCAATGTAAAAATCCGCTAACTGCTCACGAAAATTGACATTTTCCAAACCTTTAAACTCCATTTCCCATCTCGTTTCTAAATCGGTTCTCCTCAAACCAAGCCCCTACTCCTCCTCTTCGATTTATGAAACTACACCTCATTAAACTTGACTGTTGTCCATCCTTTTCCATGCTTTGGCCCTCACATGACGTTCTTCTCTACACGCTGAAAAGAAAATGGCCAACTTCCCACATAGATACGTACAACGTATCACCTTTCTTCAAAACAGAATAAACCTGCTCCACATACAAAACGCAAATGCCCCTCCCCTTCCAATCGCAAGATGCCAACTCCTTCTCTTCTCATTTTCTAACTCTTTCACACAGTCCACTGCATGAATGATTTTAACGAGCTGCTCCACTAAAACGAAACTCCTCCATTGTTTCACTCTACCTAACTCCACACATAGATCCGAACTGCTCCAGAAAGAAACCCGCCACTTGCTTGTCGTCTTCCTAGTTCCGCAATCACCCAGCATCACCCCATTCACCTCGTCCCAGCTTCTGACCTCTCCAAGCCTTTGACAGTGCCTTCATCGTCCTTGCTTTGCATGAAGTCGAAGAGGGGAAGGGCACGATCTTATGTATACATGGGCTTCCATTTAAAACTCTCATATGAATTTATTTTCTTTTGAAAGGCTTGCGTTTAATATTGATGGTGGTGTATTTTTTTTTTTTTGCTGTCAAAAAGAACCCATGGGAGGAAGAGTGCTTACGGTATTTTATATAAGGGTCCTAGATATTATTTGTTTGTGATTGGAACTTATGGGAGGAACGTGGCTTTGTAAAACGACACAAAGAACTGGTGGATAGAAAAGATGGGGCGTGGAACATTTAGGAACCATATACCTTGTTTTATCTTCACGTGGAGCATTAAGGAATCACATACTTTGTTTTAACTTTTAGTAATGTAAGATATCATTCATGTCTGACTACTACAGACAGAAATAAGAGTACAGTCGTGCTCAGTGAGGTGTCACGATCCCAGAAATATAATAATATCGGTAGGTGGACTCATATTTTGAAACTTCAAAATGTTAATTTCAGGGTGCGAAATACTTCAAATAAAAAGTTGCTTATTTAATTAATTAAAAATTACCATAAAATTCTAAAAATTAAATTATCACTACGTCTCAAAAGAACCTTATCTAAATTCACACCCGATATCTAGTTATTTTGAAATAACCGTTATGGCCGATAAATGATTCTATAGCGACTATTCTGAAATTTGATTTGGACATACCTAAAAATCTACACAATGAAATTCCGATTTTTCTCTTCCACTAGAAAGATATACTCCACCAGCTCCACACGTTTCTTGTTTCACAGAAACCCGATTTAAAACGAATTCTGTATATTCAGTTGAAGTTCGAATCGCCAATTTACGAACTGCAGCGCCATTTCGAGCTCGATTAAAATTATATTATAAACTATACGTTCAACTGTCGACGATTGAATATATTCGTTGTTCAAACTCAATTCCAAGCTGAATTAAATATCACAGATGATCCGGTTCATACCATATCGCCTTTTCAGCCAATTCTGATTATTTCAGAATTAAATAAAATCTTTAATTTATTATTTTAAATTAAAAATTCACCATTTAAAAATTCGAACGTTGTGCTTTATGTTATCGATATCGCCAAATCGATATATAAATAATTAAATAAATTAATTATTTGACAGCTAACAAAACGCGCCATTACAACGTTATTAGAAAGAATTAAGAGGGTGAGAAAAGAAAGAAAGAAATATTAGAATAGAAGAAAGAAGAAGAACACCACATCCAAATCTCATAGCGGAACAGATAAAATATAATATCAAATCTCTTTATACAAAAGAACTATATATATATACACCAATCATCAGAGTACAATATATATCAGTCACAGCGGAAATAACTTTATATAACTAGCGCTGAAGCCTCCTGCTTCCAGCTCCCGAAACTCCAAGCGAACCTGACCTGGAAATACACTCGGCCTGACCCGAGAACATTTGAAGCAAAGCAAAATTCACAGGGTCAGTCTGGAATACTTTCAGTGATAAATTCACAGTACAAACAACTGGTTTAACTTTGGAAAATTCTTTTTGAAATAAAGGGTAATAGTAAGACCAGCCCACCCATAACACGGTTTTACCTTACTAACCCAAACCATTTTTGAAAATAATACTTTGTTCTGATATTATAATAGTGTCTAATTACAAATAGATAACGATCTAGCGGAACGCTTGCATCTCACGCTCCACATATATAGTATACAATCAAAACCGCGGGCGCTTATTGGAGATTGGATTCCGACTATAACAAGTTATAGGACCACCTTCCGATAGTGTATCTCTAGAGGCGAATACACTGGGTTCAACAACAACGTCTTGAAACCTGGACCACACATGACCGACCACTCACTTCGCTTGAGTGTATCGAATGTATACCACCGACGGTTGGGATCAGCAACTGTCTCCCGAAAAGGGACAGCATCGAAATAGATTTAAGAAGCAAATGGAATTTCTCTAGATATGTGATTATACACCCTAATGGGAGCGACCCACATAGCCATGCTGCCTGCCTGCCCGATTTTTTTCATTTCCCGGTTGATGAGGTTCAAGGCTAGAATTTATCCTTTAGATCATCTGGTCATCATTCACTTTGAATGCCACATTGTCAGATCCGTCAGATATCACTAATTGACGTCCACAAAAATAATATAGTTGGGAGCTAATCAACTATAATACGTTTTAAGAAATCAAGGTACGTGATCCTTTGGTAATACTTTGTCAAACATTTGTCAAACATTTGTCCATACAAGTCATCCAGGAACAGGATGAAGGCACCCTCCTGCCGCATCCAATATAGGAATCACCCCATGGATCAGTAGCGAGTAGTCCTCGTATTCTGTAGATTTCAACCAGGACAGAATCACAAATCAAATAACTCTGGTTGCAAGCCAAAGAAATTTGACAAGTAGTCCTTCCGCTTATGAAGATCCACGGTTGCTTTATCTTCAATTTCCATCTTCGCGTATTCGTTGGTTCGGAATGGTTTTTGAATATAATTTCGATCCCGGTCTTTCCGTACCAACAAGCGTATTGGTCAGGTTCGATAGTCAGTGATTTAACTATCAAAGAACAAATGTGTGAATAAAATGAGTTGGTTGATTCAGTACTTGACATTACTTGGCCTATTAAAATATATTTAACAAAATGGTTTATCAACTTCTAATTCTTTCAATCTATTTAAATATTATAATTATTCTTAATTTATTATAACAAAAACTATTTCAAATACCTTAGAGCCTGAATATATATACACCCAGCTTTCCATTTCTTTTGGAAATATCAATATATTTCTTCAAAACCTTTTCCCCTTTTTCTATATTCGAGTATCTCACGATATACATATATGTATATACTTAATAGTATAAATCAAATTACCAATTCTAATATGATAAATCAAATGTTAAGCTATATAATTAAAATCGGATATTCTTATTTATATTGAAACTAATATTGCAATATCATTTATACACCAAAATCTCGCATTAGAGTTCAATCTTCCTTGTATTGGATAAAACCAATTCCAACACCTTCCCTTATTACAAACCAATACCATTCCTCAATAATGGTGAAGCCATTCAAGTTGGGGTATTTTATTTACCTCTCAGACCTTGATCGGCAACATTCTTATCTCAGAATAAATACCAGTTCGTCACTTAACTAATGATATTAGAATCTCCTCTATCACTTTGATTTCAAAATCTGGTTTTATAAACCTTTTCTTACATTTGAAATCTTCTTCCAATATAACCTCTTTACTTAATTTGTTTGATTAAGTAAATGTCCACAAAACACCACTTTTAACTTAAATCATTACTTTTCTCATTACACTTTGATTTATAATAAAAATCACTCATCGAATAATCTATTCCCATTTATACGAGCATTCTTATCATAAACTTCATCTTGGATTAAAAATCCGCTTTCCCACTTTCTTTAAATAAGACTCGTTAACTTGGATTTTATTTCAAAAACCCATTACCAATGTTTAACACAACCCAATTATATGTATTTCTTTACATTTGTAATTCTTATTTCTTTTACAATGTTTCGCTCAATTGAATGCTTTGACCTTTAAGGTCGACATTTTGGTTTAAAGAATCCCATTTAAAACCTTGTTTGGATTCCTTCCAAACCACTTATAAAAATCCGATAAACTTCTTGAACAACTTCTTATATTTTATTTAAAAACGTTTACCATTACCATATTTCAGCCTGTTACTAATATATTTATCATTTTCCTTATCATTTCATTTCAATTGAATTCCCTCTTACTTAATTTAGTAATTAAGTAAAATCTTATTTAAATCTTCACATTCACTTATACATCTCATTTACAAATCTTGTTGAAAACTTTGGATTATAAATCTCCTTATAACTCTTATTGCTCCTTCTTATCAAAACTTATCGCTACTCAAAAATTTCTTAATTGATGTTTAACTAAAAGTCATCGCTTTAATTAATATTAATTAAAATAATAATTAACTTTATTATTAACTATATTAAAGATAGTTAACTTGTCTATTAACTAAAATGGTATCATTATTATTTTAAAAGCTTATTAAATAATAATTTACCTTATTCACACTAAACAATTCAATGATTTCCTTAATTCATAGCTAAACGAAGATTAACAAATATTTAACACTATTCGTTAAACTTTAACGAATATTTAAATCAAATTTATTCATTTGTCCATTTTACTCGAAAACGGTGGATTTTACCAACCGTACATATCAGTTAACTATTAACTGATATTCGTTTGTCATTTCCTTTTTTTAAAATTAATTAAATAACTTAATTAATTTAAAACGCCATTTAATTGTTTTTAAAACAATTATTCTATTTTACCAACCCATATGTAAATTCTTGGCTTTCTGCTTTTAACTTGCATAAACCATTTCAATAATTTCTCTTATAACTCGATTTAAAATATTTATTTATAAATTCCTAATTTAATTATTTATATAAATTAACTAGAAAACTTTAATTTAGTTATAAAATAATTTATAACTTTAAAATCACGTCAATCCACCTGACAACAGACCGATGTTTAAAACTATATATTTTTATCCATTCACAGCCAATTACCCAGTCAATACTGTCGATTGATTTCAATTACAACAATGGTGAATACATATTCAACCATCAACATTAAACCAGGTTCTAGTGTCGGTCAGGGTGTATAATTCATATATGAATAATATATACCACAAATAAAATACAGTTTATTTGAGGAATTTGGTCGGATTCCTCCAACCTGTCCTTCTCTGCATCACAGATAATTGTTGATAAAAATATTCGAATTAAATATAATGCATTTAAACAATGAAATAACGACAACCAAACAAATAGTAAACAACCAATTTGCATCCATCGCATCCAATCAACCAATTTATACTGTTAACTGTAAATTATATTTTTCCATGAATGTACCACATCACAGGATTCCAGAAGGTGTGAGAATTAACTCACCAGATTTTATTCTGGTTGACGGTTGACGCGTTTTCTCCATTTAATTTGAAATGAACGCTCAAAATTATCTGAAATTCCAACTACGTCCAATCGAATCCTAGTCAGTGCCATTGTCTATGTTTCGTTCCTGCGATCCCAACGGATCCGGTTTCACTGAATTTTGTTAATGTATGAGTAAGTTACAACCGTTTCAAGTTTAAATATGTTTATCAATTAATTAACTACCAATTAATGATTTAATTAATTACTTTAAAACTAATTACCTTCTTAATCTTATTTGCCACGTCAGATAGGAAATGCGCGCTTTCTTCCACTCTGTTCTTCTCAAACGGGATACCTATTTTCTTCAATAAAACACGAACTTGCTCCACTCCTTTCCACCATCGTCGAAGCCGCCAGAGTTCGTCGAAGACCACCCTGACCTCGCCAGTCCATCACCGATCCACCAAGTCCCTCCGCCCTGGAACTTCGACCCCCTAGATCACTGTTGATGCCAGAAAACGTACGAGACCCAATCCCGTTCAACCTATAATTTCCTCCGCCACGATGACCTGGAAGCCACCAGTCGGCCGCCGATCAGTTCGCCTCACCACCACGCTCCGTCCCCCTTCGGACGCTCCGCCAGTAACCGCGTCCAGCGCCGCCAAAATGGTGAAATCCGATTCCAGTATTGTCAAAAAAACCCAAAACAACCCGCTCCATTCAACTCTCAAAATCCGACGACTCCGGCCACCATAGGACTCGAGACCACCACCAAATCGAAGCCTGAACTCTCCTCTTCCATTTCCCCCAGGTCCCGACCTCTCAAATCGAACCAATCTCACCCAAAACAGAAAAGAACGAAACCCATTTATCCTAGTTTATGCCGATTTCCGACCACCACAGGACCCCGTTCGCCCCCAACTTTTTACAGTAGGTAGATATCGCCCCGATCTACCACTTTGCCTTTGGAACCCCCCTCAAATTCTTGACAGATTTGAAGATATAAATTAATTTGTAAAGAGGGGCTTTTCTACAAAATTCATGAAGGAAATGGAACTTGGCTTGTGAAATTCTAATTAGGGGGGGTATATATAAGTGGGTTTATATTATTTTAAGCTGATGTGACAAGCGACGCTGACTAACGATTTTTATTCCATGTCTATCGCAATTTCGGACACTGTTTATTGGGTCTTGTGCTCACATACAAGCTCTGTTCGTGATGCGAATGGACGCCATAGTATAATTTGACGTTACGGTCCTAATGAAACTTGTTTCGTCGAAGTCCGTGTCTGTTTGCCCAAATGACGCTCGATTTACCCCCAAATGGTTGTTTTATTTGCGTTTTATTTTGCCACGCTCACAGAATAACTCAGTTTTGCGTGCAACTTGGAAATCTAGCAATAATTTACTGTTACGGTCCCAATAAAATTTGTTTCGTCGAAAAAGGAGGTCGTTTGAATAAAGTCCCTTTTAAAAGGTCTAATTTGAATTAAAATGAATCAATTTTAAAATACTTCAATATAATATAATTAAAATATTGTTATTGACCATACACGAGCAGAATTTCATACACTACCACAATAAAATATCACGGGTTGAATTTCAAGCCAAATCAATATTTAAAATATTTAAAAACTATTTATTTTAAATAAATAATCGATATAATATATAAAGGAATTCCATAACAACCTTTTCAAAATTTGATTTGGACATAAAATAAAATCTACTGTATGAAAACTGGATTTTTCTCTTCCATTAGAAAAATATTACCCAAGAGATTCCGACGTTTCTTATTTCGAGAAAATCCGACTTATTTTGGATCCTATACAGCTGTTTAAAGTTCAAAACGCCAAATTACGAACTGCCACGCCGCTGCATCTCCATTTATAATTAAATTATAAATTAATCGCTCAACCGCCGTTTTATAAGCGGAATTGTCAATAAAATTTCAATATAAACAATATTTAACCAATTTAAATTGCCCGATCACAATATATTGCAAATTCCACATTTTCCAATATTTTGGAATTAAAATATTATTATATAATTAATATAAATAAATATTCAAAATAAAATAATTAAATCCCATTATTGAAATTCAGATCAGTAATTTTAAATAATAAAATAATTCAAATAAATTCAAATAATTAGGCAGAAAAATACGGGTTGTTACAGGATTTTACAGATATACTTGGAAAAGCTTGGAGCAGGAGGCTTCAACATTAGTTATATATAGAGTTTATTTTCGTTGTGATGTTATGTGTTATACTCTGATAATGGTATGTATATACAATTATAGTTTTGTATTTCAAAAGTTATTATATAATATATTTTATACGTTCCACTGTGAGATTCGTGTTTACTCTGATTTTGTTCTGTTGTGTTCTTCTTCTTATATTCTAACTTTCTTTCTATGTCTCACCCTCTAAATTCTTTCTATTAATGATCTGGTGTTTTTGATGCTTGAAAAGTTGACTGTGTTTTATGTTGATTTTCAGGGTCGAAAATCACTGGGTCGTTACAGTTTCCTAGCGCGGCATAGGCCACGAAAACGGCTGGAATGGGGTGGTCTAGCAGCAACGAGGGGGCTAGCATGGTGTTCAGGAGGTATTGGCACTTAGATGATGAACTTTTGGATGGGTTTCGTGCGAATGAAATTCGCACTGCTACTGTAGGGTGTGTGGCCTAAAACCGCGACAAAGGGGGAAGAGCTCGAGTTTTACATGGTGTAGACGGTGTGTCGAGCAGAAAAAGAGGAAAATAATGTAGTTTGCCTTGTGCGATTTCATGGCAAAATTAGGAAGAATGTAGGGGCAAGAGTTATCAAAAATGGCCATTGGAAAACAACCTGGAGCGTGCATTTTTGTATAGGGGAAGATGGAGAAATACGTGGGTCGGATATGTTGGGTGATGGGCTGATTTTAAAAATGGCGAGGCCTGATTTAAAATTAAATTAAACTTAGTTATAAGGTGATGAGCCGATTTTGAAAATGGCGAGGCCTGATTTAAAATTAAATTAAATTTGGTTATAAATTAATAATGTATATAAACTTGTGTATATGATATATCATCCACACTTTGTCAGAATTACAAATGGTCCATCAAGTTGGAATCGTATGGATGTAGGCTATATAATGAAACTGGTTAGGAGTGACTTAAAGCTCGTCTCAATTTTTGGCGAAATAAAATGGTTGATTAGATTAATCGAAAGTTAATCGTTATTCAGCGATTAACGACCAATGTGAGTAAACTCACTAACTCTGTCCAGTTTTATAATATTATAAACGTATTTTAGAATTTATAAATGATGCTTGATGCTTGTATTGGTTGTTTGGATGAATTGCTAATAAATCGGTTGAAATTGTGGATATAGTTATATTTATAAATTGTTGGTTAAATGTTGATTCTGTTTGCTCTGATATTTCATATTAATATGGAATTGTAATTATTAATGTTGATTAACATCTGCGGATGCAGGGAAAACATGTTGGAGGAATCCAACTGGATTCCTCAACAATTATATTGTTGTTTTTCATATATAGTGATAGATGATATGACAAATAATTTATAGTCGATTATTGTGTGTTTGGGATGTTGAATAGTACTGACCCTAGAATAAATGGATATTTAAATACTATAAAAATACATTCGAATGAATGGAAAGAGGAATTGAGTTTTAAAAGAAAAAACTATGTTTCTAAAAATAGAAATTTAAGTTTGAATAGGCTAGAAATTAATAATAGGTACTTATAATAAAAACAAGTCGTTTAAATTTTTAAACAATGTTTTTAAATGAAGTGAAATAAATTATCGTTAGATAATTTGAGAATGTAAATCCAAAAAGGAATTTAGAAAGAAATTTGGGAATCATTCTAAAAAAGAAAATGAAATTTATTTTGATGTTCGAAATGTGAACAGAGTTAAGACAAATCCATATGGATTTATAATTTGAATTCGACTATGTCGAATTGTATACAAGTAATCTATTTCAAGAAATTATATATTATATAATTTAGAACTTAACAAGATAATTAATATTTGGTTTGAAACCGATATATTTTAATCAAATGTAAAATAGATATAGAATTATAAACTTGTCAAATAAAATAGACTAGAAGGTTAATATGTAAACAGGATTTGATAATGAATTGGAATGTGAATGAAAAGATATAAAATGACTCAATAAATTTGATTTGAACCTGTAATCGTATTTACGAATAAAAATCAAGATTTGATTTGATAAAACAAGTCCAAATTTCTATAAAAAAATAATATTCACATTTTAATGTGAATAATGGTTTAAAAGCAAACATTTTGTAGATTGGAATAGTTTAAGGAAAAATGGTAAGGATTTGGAATTGATAAATTCAAAAAGGAATTTAGAATGAAAACAAAGATTGAGTTAACTTGAAACGGTAATTTATTCTGAAGTTCGAAACATTAATCGAATAGAGACTATTCGAAAGAGTCATCGAATAGAGATTCATTACACCAAAAAAACGCTTTTAACAGTGTTTAAAAAACACTATGGTAGGTTGTTACAGCGTATTGATAAATGTTGTATAACTACTTGCGGTCGTAGGTATAGAATTTTCAACAACATAAGACAAAATGCTGTAGAAAACCATATTTTACAACGTTTATACTGAGCTGGTAATAGTTTTGACAAATTTTCTAGATTGTTGATGCCCTTTACATTAGCAAGTGATAAACGTTGTTATTAACTTATAACAACATTTACAAACCGCTGCCAAAAGCACATACAATTGTGTATAATATGTATCATCAGCATTTCATAAACGCTGTTATTAAGTATTCAAAGTAATGATAACACTATATAAATGCTATTAGTAAGTTTTAAGGGTAATGACAACATTAGATAAACGTTGTATTTTGCTATTTTGTTTTTTCACAACATTCCCATTTTGCAGTATCAAAATATTTATGCACATACATATAACCAGCATTCAAATATATATATATATATATATATGTATATATATATACACACACATATACATATACATACATACATACATACATATATATATATATATCAACCAACTAATATAAATTACACGTTCGAATCAAATAGAAAAACTATCGTATAAACACATAATTGTTGACCATATACATAAAATATATAATACAATATTCATACGCAGACATCATCAATAAACTAAGTTTACAAAATTTCCATGATCAAAAGTAACACCATAACTAAGTTTACACAATATTCGTCGAACAAAGTCACAATATCTATAGATAGAACACAGTATCCATAAAATAAGTTTACATCGAATACCAATAAAATGGATAACTAAAAAGCTTCATATTAAAAAGAAAAAAAAAGCTATCTATTTCTGCACCAATAGTCTTTAATTACCTACAATGAAATTCAAAAGTCGATGTTTCTGCTAGCAACACATGATGCATTCTAATCTTGATTGCAAATAACATATTGATTCTACCGGCAGTGCTTTGACAAGTAGATCAATGTACTTAGTTAATTTTATATTATTAATGCTATAACTATCATCATCATCATCGTAATTATATAAGATTCTCCTTTATTTTACATTTTTATATACTTAGTTAATTTTTTAAAAATTAGTTAACTTTGTTAAATTTTTATAATACTTAGTCAACTTTTATAAACTTATTCAATATTTATAAATATTAGTCAACTTATTATTATTATAAATTAAGTTTAGTTTTATAAACTAAACTTGTTAATTTTCAAGGTTGTGTGCACTAATCGACCACCCTCAAAGCCCGGAAAGTCGTGAGAATAGTACTAGGTGGAAGACTGCCTGGGAAGTCCTCTCGCTTGAGTACGGGATCCTTTGGCACTGGGATCGACCTTTCGCCTTTTATACAAACTAGTTTTATATACTTAGTTAATTTTTAAAAATCAAGTAGTTTAATTAAATTTTTACAACACTTAGTTGATTTTAATAAAATTATTTAATATTTATAAATCTTAGTTAACTTATTATTATAAATCTTAGTTAATAATTATTACTGTTATATTATTATATAATACTTAGTAATATTTTATATTTTTATATACTTAGTTAACTTTTATAAAATTAGTTACTTCGTTAACTTTTTACAATAGTTAGTTAGCTTTTATAAATTTAAGTAAATTTATTATTATTATTATTTATAAAACTTATCTAAACTGTTGTTATTATTATAAATTAGTTTACTTATTTAATTTTTCTAATTTATATAAACTAAACTTGTGATATTCATTAATTTTTCTGATTTTTCTAATATTTATAAATCCTGATTAATTTAGTATTATTATTATGATAAATATATTTATAATTATAATAATTAATATTATTATAACATAAGATTTAGTTTTATTTTATATTTTTATGTACTTAGTTAACTTTTAAAAACTAAGTAATTTTGTTAAGTTTTTACGATACTTAATTAATTTTAATCAAAATATTTAATATATATAAATCTTTATTAAATTATTATTATTATAAATCTTAGTTAATAATTATTATTGCTATATTGTTATAGAATACTTGGTAATAATTTATATTTTTATATACTTAGTTAACTTTTATAAACTAAACTTCTTAATTTTTATAAAATTAGTTACTTTATTAACTTTTTACAATAGTTAGTTAATTTTTATAAGTTTATTTAATTTTTGTAAATTTTAGTTAAATTATTATTATTATTTATAAAACTTATCTAAATTATTGTTGTTATTATTATAAATTTAGTTAATATTTATAAAACTAATTTAATTTTGTTAATATTTTAGTTATAGTTGTAATAATTATTATTGTAAACTTGTAAAAGTTTATAAAACTTAGTTAATTTAGTTAAATTTTTATAGTATTAAATTATTCTATTTAGTTAAAATAGTATTGCAATGTTTACTTTAAATTTTAGAATGAGAAAAGTCTAAATTCGGCTCACTTTTTGTCTAAAAATGTAAGCTAATTTTATATATACTTAACGAGAGAAGAAGATAATTTTATGCATATATAGATCGGGTAAGGAAATTAACTTCTCAAAGAATATATAAGTGTATTCATGTATAATTGTATAATATAAAATATTCATCATAGCAGAACCAAAGGGGATACGAATTGGAATGTTTCACAAAAAATACTCTAAACAAACTAAGAAGGTGCCTTTTACATGAGAAAGATTTTTAGAATAACAGGAAGAAAATGTAACTTGGTTATACAAGTGGGAGAACACTCGATTAATACTGTATTGCATGTACATGCCTGCAATCTGAAACAAAAAGCAGAACACTCGATTAATACTGTATTGCACTAAAAGGGTACGTTCTGTATATTACTAAGCCAACTCTATGACCTCAAACTTAGAAAAATTATATATCGCAGTAAGAAGGGGAATTGTCATAGCATGTGATGCAAACAAACGATTCGATGATTGAATAAACAAAGGCAATTGCTGTTCCGAACAGCAAGCGTAATTGTCGTTCCGAACAGCAAACATGCGCTTGCTGTTCCAAACAGCAATCTCTTAGGCTTGTTGTTCCGAACAACAAGCTCTTAGGCTTGCTGTTTTGGAACAACAAGCCATTGTTGCTCCGAACAGCAAGCCTACGCTTGTTGTTTCGAACAGCAAGCGGGGGCTTGCTGCTTCGGAAACAGCAAGCAAGCGCGGGATTACTGCTTCGGAAACAGCAAGCAAGCGCAGCAGGCTTGCTGCTTCGGAACAACAAGCACGGGTTTGCTGCTTTGGAACAACAATGGCTTGCAAATTTCACCCTCAAACGCTGATAGTGGAAGCTGTTAAAGGCAAATATTGTTGTAGTGATCAAAACTTCACAAGAATAAATCATGTGTGTTACAATCTTAAATATCACCTTGCATTTGTGATATCCATCAGCTGCCACATCACCTGCAAAGCCACGTGCATCCCCTGCAAATTTTTAACCCTGTTGGTCTGTATCAAGAATGAGTTGTTGAGCCATACAGGACAAGAATGTATGTGGAATAGATGCATGTGAAAATTATCAATATATGATTAGGATATTTGTATATGAAGTAATATGTGTATGAGTTGTATAACTGAGATATGCAAACGTGATAAGTTATGGTAAGAGGCGTGATGCAAAAATATATGCATGAATGTATGTATATAAATTAGAAGGGGAGAATATATGTGCAAAATTCTAATTGTTCCACTCCTATTATATTGATTTGAATATCGTGATTCATATCTTAAATTGCAGGCTAAATTGCAAATCTGTTGTATATGTAAAAAGGGAATTCTCTCTGATGTTTGTCTAAAATAAATGTGGTTTGAACTTTGATTATATGAAACTAGTTCATCATGGAGTCTTTAATTATGTTGCAAATAATATTCACTATGATTTTATAAATAACATTACAACATGAATTGGGCCTGTAATTTGATATAGACAGCCTGCTATCGTTTTTGGACATCAAGGTAGTGACATTATGGTTAATTTCATTTATGAACTGACCCACAGAAAAAAAATACATTTTACAGCAACAAACATACTCGTCATCTACAATAGAGAAATTGCAGGCTGGTGTAAGTATGCTGCAATTGAATCAGTCAATTTGTTAATCAATATTTTAGCTTCAAATGGGATTTTAATTTACTTCTTCAAAAAAAATTTAAAAAACTGTTCAAGTTTAATGGCTGATGTTCAATTTGACTGTAAATATTTCTAGTTGTAATAACTTATAGCCACAGCCTTAGTACTCTCATGGTTTCATTCATTTTTATTTGCAAATTGGACTGGTTTCGCCAGATTGTTGTCAACTAATCATTATGTAATGACGTACTAGTCCTGAGAATCATGCAACCAATTTTTTTAGAAGGAATCCATTTTATCCATTTGCAGCAAGATTGAGTGAAAGAGTATAGTGATTTTTTTTAAGACAGTAATGTCTCTTTTAGCAATTTACCCTTTTTAACCTGATTGAAAAGCCTCAATGGAGAAACATCAACTGCCTGACGCCTCATAACACCAGCTGATCCAATTCTAGTTGCATCTTCACCAAGGCCGCTGAGGAAAAAAAGTGGAATGCTACTTAGTTACGATCGTCAATCAACAAATACATAAATATGTGATGCCATGAATATGATACTGATGAATGTAGTTTGAATCAAAACGATCAAAATATCAAATTAATGATATGTGAGAAGCGAACAAAAACGGATGGAATGATGCCATCCTGGCACCAAATTCCAGGAAATAAACATATACAAAAGAATCAGAAGTTTCAAATTCTCACCATATAAGTTCTTTTCACCACCTCACTCAGTTTACGTCCAATTTTCAGCTTTACAAACCTCAGCAGTAGCATTCCTTGCTTCAGTACTCAAATCCCAGCTTGTTCTATACATATATTATCAGAAAGAAGAAGTCTGAGATAAAATTAAGTAAATTTGAATATTAAGGACAACTGAAAGTTCTTATAAGGTAAGCAGTGACAATACAGAGGGTATAATAATGTCAATTAGTAAAAATAACCAAAAAAGCCAAAATGAACCCTGTTGCAATCGTGCTCCTTCCACGGAAAAAACATGTCTTAAATTTCTTATCAATAAAGACTTTTTATACATTACTGATACTTTAGTAAACATTCAAACTGAAATTGATAACATCTTATTAGAAATCCAGAAACTGGTGATTGAACTAGACCTACCACCTTTAGAACAATGAATTTGAGTTTCAAAAAGCAACCTGATAGACATTATAAGATCCAATTGTGCTCCTTCCTTGCTATCACTAAAGTATCATTGTTACCATGATCATCCCTGTATAAATGAGCATGCTCTTGATTCAACACAAAAAGTTCAATTTATTTCTATATTCATCCATACCATGGTATTTATTTCTAGGATCAAATGGCTGGTCATTCAAGAATGGAGAAGCAGGGCACATGCATATGTATCATTTATTAAGATAATTTTGCATGTGCTCGTCTCCTCCATCGTGCACATCCTACCAATATATGCTTGTACTTAGAGACAGAATTACAAATGTAATTTTCCGATGATGTTATAATACGACTTCCTAACTGCAAAGAAATGTAAGGTATTTAAGTCATTCTTCACTTCCACCAGGCTCGTTCAGATGTATGTTTGGGATTTAATGATGGTAAGCTTATGTATGTATGTTACAATTTTATTTGGGTGCAACTAATATTATTTTGCAGATGCTTTCCATCACTGTTATTGGGGCACTTTCTAAATGTATCTACACTTCCTTCCTTTCATGTAGTAAGTAAAAAATTAAATGATTTCAAGTACGCTATCAATGATGCCCAACATTTCTATAATCACCACACTGCAAAACAACAAGCATTCTTGGAAAACACAAATGTATAATAATATTATTGCTTAGAGTAGGATTAACTAAGTTCCATGCTATTTAACAAAAGAAGAAATTTGAGTGTGAAATTCAAACATTTCACTAATCTTTTTGTCATGATTTCAGATATGTTTACTGAGTTTCACAATGTTAGTCCCCTCGCTTGTTTAAAATTCAGCAACTATCCTTTTGTCATGCTTTAATATTATTTTGTTTCCACTGAGTTTATACATTGATCATCTCCTTCAAATTTCTATAGTATGCATTAGTCATTTTTTTTATGTTAATTCAAAATACCAACCAATACTATTAGTTAGAAATGAATGGGTATCGTTTATTATCTGTTCATAAATAACTTCCCCGATAGGCTAAGGCCTTTTTTTCTTTCTCATGGGCTTGGCCCATTTTACTGTTTCAACGTTACTGTATGTATTTATATAAAGAAGCATGTACAGCTCATTTATGCAATGTAATGAAAATACAGTTTGTAAACTTTCTTTCAGAAATTCAAAAGACAATTCTCATTTTTATCATTCCTCTCAAAATTCAACTTGGTATCAGAGCAAGAATTTGTGCTTAACAGCAATCTTTGCTCGATCCTGTGCAAATATAATCTCAGATTTACAGAGATTATTGTCCATCAGTTAATCTTCATCCTTTGGACCCTCTCATCAAAGGATTACCTTGTCATCTGAGAGTTGTTAGCCACAACATCAGAACTGTGCCTCGCCTTGTGTCATTTCAGGCTGCATCAGTTCTGTTATTGGAGTTTTTTTGGTGAAAGCATCTGAATCTTTTCAAGAAAGCCGATCAAGAAGAAAAAGAATCAAGATTAATTGATAAGTGAGCTGTCCAGAAAGGTTTGTCGGTATTGTTTCATCAAGCATCGCATATAAAATTTCATCATTCAAACCTTATAAGGTAGCAATCAAGAATCAATTAATAAAGTTTCTTATCTCCACAATTCAAAGGCTTTCTCAATTCAGAAAACTTTTACCTGTGTTTGGGTCGGTTTATCCTTCTGTTTTCTGTCATGGCTGGTCCTGAAGATTCAGCCAGTGCCAATGCATCCAGTGCCAGAGTTTTAACTGGTCAGAATCAACCACCAGATCCCATCCAAGATTTGATGAAAACTATCATCAAACCGCAAAGTCAGCTGATCTCGATACAACTTGATGAATCTAACTACCTGTTATGGAAATTACAGGTAGAAACTGCTATTAGAGGATATGGTCTTGAAGACTACATACATGGAAAAAAAATGGTTCCACCAAAGTATATTCATGATCATGAAGATAAACTTGTTCAAAATACAGAATACTTGGCTCATCAAAGACAAGATAGTCTTATCTGTGCATGGATGATGTCATCCATTGGAGCAACTATATTACCCCAGTTAATTGGTGTAAAGACTGCCAATGAAATTTGGTCAACTATTGAGAGGAATTTCTCTGCTCAGTCCTCAGCTCGTATCATGCATTATAAAAGACAACTCCATAGTGTTAGAAAAGGAGAAGCAAGTATGAATGAGTACTTGTTAAAAGTAAAGAACATTTGTGATCAATTGAATTCTGCAAGGCAGAAAATCCCAGAGTCTGAACAAGTGTTATCTATAATAAGTGGATTAGATGATGATTACGAGGCTGTGTCTGCAATAATCTTGTCAATGGAACCTACACCCACTCTACAATATGTATACTCATCCTTGCTGGCACATGAGGGAAGAATTGATCACAAAAAGAATGTGAATTCAGACCTTTCTATCAATTACACTACCTATGGAAGAGGTAAGACTCAGGTAAATATGCAAAGAAATCAACCTAATGTTCAGAGGGGTGGTCAGTCATATCGAGGCAGAGGCAGAGGCAGGAATAATAATTCAAAACCTAAATGTCAAATTTGTGAAAAATTTGGTCATACAGCAAATAAGTGCTATTTCACATATAATTCAAGTATTAATCCAGGTCAATCTAGTAATAGTGCAAACGTTAATATGGTGAATGTACAAAAAGATGGTGGTAAAAGTCAGGCTGAAGGTAACAATGCAGACTCAACTTTGACAGATGAAGTAAATGATGACTGCTGGTATCCAGATTCAGGAGCCACTAATCATGTTACTAATAATCTGAGCAATCTTAATCTGGGAAATAAAGATTACAAAGGTACGCAAAATCTTTTAGTTGGCAATGGTAAGATTGCATATATTACACATACTGGAAATGCAAGTTTAAATGGACCCAAAGAACTTATATTAAAAAATTTGTTAATGGTTCCTTCTATTAAAAAGAATTTGATGAGTGTTTCCCAATTTGCAAAGGATAACAAAGTTTATTTTGAATTCTATCCAAATTCTTGTATTGTCAAAGATATACTAACTAAAGAAATCATTTTGCAGGGTAAGGAGTATAAGGGGTTATACAGATTTGATATAACCAGTCACAAGAATCCTAAGTATAATAGTAAAGAATGCTTGATGACTCATGTTAATGATTCTGAGTGTAGTAAAAAATTTGACCTTTGGCATTGTAAGTTGGGTCATCCCAGTATTAAAATTGTAAAACAAATTATGAATGAAATGATGATGAATACCAATTCTATTTCTGATTCATACATTTGTTCTTCTAGTCAATTGGGAAAATCTCACAAACTTGCATTTCCAGATTCTCAAACAAATTATTCTAATCCTCTTGAATTAGTTGCTACTGATCTATGGGGTCCAGCATCTACATGTTCTGTTTATGGCTATAAATATTATATTTCTTTCATCGATGCTTATTCTAGGTTTACCTGGATATACATGTTGAAATCAAAATCTGATGTTGGTAATGTGATTATTCAGTTTATAAATAAGGTTGAAAATATGATTGAGCATAAAGTAGAAACTTTACAAACAGATGGTGGTAGAGAATTTTTACCATTGAAAACATTTTTTGAGAAAAAGGGTATCAATTATAGAACCACATGTCCATACACTTCAGAACAGAATGGGTTAATTGAAAGAAAACACAGACATATTGTTGAAACTGGTCTAACATTACTTGCTCAAGCTTCAATGCCTCTAAAATATTGGCCTGAAGCTTTTGATACAGCTGTGCATTTAATAAATTTGTTACCCAGAAAAGTTTTAAATTTTAAATGTCCACAAGAAATTCTTTATAAAATCAGACCAGATTATAGTCATTTGAAAGTGTTTGGGTGTGAGTGTTATCCATGCTTAAGATCCTAAAACACACATAAATTGGATTTTAGATCCATTCCTTGTACTTTTCTAGGATATCGTACCAAACAGAAAGGTTATAAGTGTCTAGATAAATCTGGTAGGATATATATTTCTAGACATGTAAAATTCAATGAACATATATATCCTTTCTGCACTGAAAAAACAAAGGCAACTGAAAAAGTTGTTGAACCTAGAATTGTTATATCTGAATTACCTGAAGAGATTCAAGTAATAGTGCCACCTCAAAGAAAGATGAAAGATGCTACTACAGACTCTCAGCACACAATGCCTTCAAGAAGGTCAGGACAAGAGAATGTGTTTGAAGAAAACATGGACAATCAAAGCACATCTGTTCAGGCATCTAATGAGAGAGGTGATCTGTCACCAATCAGCTGTTCACCACCTGTCAGTGAGCAACCTGGAAACAATAACCAAGACGATGATGTCAGAGACAATATTAACACGCATCCTATGCTAACTCGTGCAAAATGTGGTATTTTTAAACCAAAGCATATTAATATTGCTGTCTTACATGATGAACCAGGTTCTTTCAATGAAGCATCAAAGTGTGAGAACTGGAAACAAACTATGAAAGAAGAGTATGATGCTTTACTTAATAAAGGAACATGGTCACTGGTGAAAAAACCAGAAAATAAAAATATAATTGGTTATAGATGGGTGTACAAATTAAAGAAAAACTCTGATGGTTCAATTTCTAAATACAAGGCAAGATTAGTGGCTAAGGGTTATTCACAACAGCTGGGTTTTGATTTTTTAGAAACTTTTTCACCTGTTGTGAAGCCTTCATCCATTAGAATAATTTTAACAATAGCCTTAAGTAGAAATTGGAGCATCAGACAGTTAGATGTTAATAATGCTTTTCTTAATGGTGAATTGCAGGAAGAAGTGTTTATGCAACAGCCAGAGGGTTTTATTCAAGGCAACAAGTCTGAATGGGTGTGCAAGCTCAACAAGGCAATCTACGGATTAAAGCAAGCTCCTAGGGTTTGGTTTGACAAATTAAAGTCAACACTTGTCAATTGTGGCTACAAATCCACAAAATCTGATAACTCTGTCTTTACAAAATTTTCTGAAACTGAAATAACCTATATACTGATTTATGTTGATGATTTTGTAATTACAGGAAGTAGCAAGTCTGAAATTGAAAACATTACAAGAAGACTAAATATAGAATTTTCAATTAAAGACTTGGGAGAAATAAGCTATTTTTTGGGAATAGAGGTTGTTAAAACATCAGGATCAGAAATACATCTTAGTCAGAGAAAATATATTTTAGAGATTCTTCATAAAGCTAAAATGGATAAAGCCAATCCTGTGCCAACACCAATGATTGTTAACAGCCAACTCTCCAAACATAAGGGTGAAGCTTTTCATGATGCAACTTTTTATAGAAGCATAATTGGAGCTCTACAGTATGCTACAATAACAAGACCAGATATATACTATTGTGTTAACAAGGCAGGTCAGTACATGCAAAACCCATTAGATACACATTGGAATGCTGTTAAAAGAATTCTTAGGTATCTAAAAGGTACTCTAGATCATGGTCTTGTGTTCAAAGCAAGCAAGTCCTTAAACATCAACGCATACACTGATGCTGATTGGGCAACAGATGTTGATGACAGAAAATCAACATCTGGATATTGTATCTATCTAGGAAAAAATCCAGTTTCATGGAGTGCTAAGAAACAGAGTACAGTTTCAAGATCAAGTACTGAAGCAGAATTTAGATGTGTAGCTAATACTGCAGCAGAAGTCTTATGGATTGAGTCATTACTAAGTGAACTCAGAATTAAATCAGAAAAGAAGGCTGTGATTTGGTGTGATAATGTTAGTGCGATATCCTTAACTTCTAATCCAGTTTTGCACTCAAAAACAAAGCATATAGAACTCGATCAATATTTTATTCGAGAACATGTTATAAAAGGAAAATTGAGTGTAGGGTATATACCATCTCAGCATCAAAAGGCAGATATTCTTACCAAACCTCTTTCCAGACAGAGTTTCGTCAGATTAAAGGAAGAACTGAATGTCGAATCTGCAGATCCGCACAACATATCCAACAGAATTGTTTATATACCTGATTGAAGTTGTGAACTTTCCAATTGATGTCAGCTCCGACTTGTTCAGCTAGGGTTTGAGCAGATTCAGACCAAATCCTTTCAGACACCAGTTTAACCTCTCTCAATGAGATTGATGCATACTTAAGCTTGTAATAAACTTAAGTAATTATCAAAAACATCTGTTTTGGAGGCCTGACAAGTCGATTCAGCCATCAATTAGAATTTCGAGCCGCCATTCTTTTCTCTGGAAACCTAATTAGGGTTTGGTTTCGGGGGGAGTTAGAAATGAATGGGTATCGTTTATTATCCGTTCATAAATAACTTCCCCGATAGGCTAAGGCCTTTTTTTCTTTCTCATGGGCTTGGCCCATTTTACTGTTTCAACGTTACTGTATGTATTTATATAAAGAAGCATGTACAACTCATTTATGCAATGTAATGAAAATACAGTTTGTAAACTTTCTTTCAGAAATTCAAAAGACAATTCTCATTTTTATCATTCCTCTCAAAATTCAACTCTATTCTATTATCATTTCAATTTATGTAGCTGCAAATTTCCATGCTATTTGACACAAAAATAAACATGAACAATGATGACTGAGCTTGAAATAAGCGAAAAGAAATACCAAATGTGTTTAAGAAAGCCTAATGCGTAATAATAATAATAATAATTAGACAAAATATGAACACAGTTGGATACTTGAACTGCCGGCCATGTTGGTTGAATATTATTGTTAATAAGGTAGGTCAAACCATCATATTGTAAGGGCTATGAAAATCATCGACACACAAAAATAAAACTCAAAAATTTACACCACATAATGAACCAAACTAAGTAAAATATGAATTAAATTTATCTGTGTTTTGGTCAAACTCACTTGAAACAATTCTTTTATAATTTGAACAAATTTTCAATGCACGCATTGCTTGCATAATATCAAACATAGATATACGACACATCAGAGAATTGGATAGATGACACCTGCACTTTGCCTTGACGTATAAGTAGACACTACCCACTATATAGCAGGTCCAAGCTACATGTATACTTAGAATTGTTCTATATTAACATTCATAAATATACCACCGATCTGGTAGAAATGTGATTCTCACAAATGATATATTAATGTTATTTTATGTCTCTTTAGTCCAATGCATTTAATGGATTTTTTATAATTTTAAAATGTTCCAATTGAATACACCTCTCTCGTTTTTAATCCTCTCAAACAACAGCCTTTCCCAATTCTTTGGATCGATAAAATTAAAAACAAACTTGCGCAACTACCAAAATAAAATGTTAAAAAGTGGCTATTCTTAATTTAGACGTCAAAACACAAATGCAAGAGCACAGATTTTTATGCATTAGCTGAAGCACAAAATAACTTAGTTGTTTTACATCAATGGGAATATTACTTGAAATTTTAACGACATTAGTAGGTTGAATGTGAGTCAAGTGTAAGTAAGATAAAATACACATAACATTGGCCCACTGTATACTATACATGGACCAAAAACTTCTTGACACAACTAAATAGGGCATGCAACTAACAATGTAAAAATATATTAATAATGTTGAATTTCTCGTTCCTTTTCACATTACAAATGAGAAAACTTGGTAGATATATATTGTAACATCTCATAGTAACCAGTCTTTAAGTTTAGAAACACTACCAGAAGTAGAAAGCAACTGCAGTTAAATAAAAATTCCATATAAATATGAATTGACATATCACTCAATGGCAATCCTAGAAGCCAATCAATATATCTTCACATACACACAGTTTGTAAATTATGGATATTTATATTTTTCAACCAATGAACATGTTAGTTCATATTTTATTCACCCAGTTACATAGTTTGAAGGGCACTACAGCTCGTTAACTTCAACATACAAAGTGATTCTAAAATAAGCAAATTATAACTAATATGAAAAAATAGTGATGCTTTCAACTGAAAAATATGATTTTCTTCTATATAAGTTCTGACCTTAAGAATTATGGCATCTCCAAAAATGAATAATAAGCAAGAGGGAAGAATGCATATATCCAATAGAGAAATCCACACAGTATTCCTATTTAGGCGCATGCTCTTTCAAACTTCAATATCAATGTCATTATTACTTGGACACAATTTACGCATCTATAATATTTTCAGTATTTCCTAATGGACCATGATTTTGCGCAATGTCAGCCAAAATCAGTTTCAATACAATCCATACAATTAAAAAAAATCTACCGATTCTTTAAACTTTTTGAGTTATTAACTCCACCAATAAAACATATAACATTATAACCTGATAACAATTATTTGTGCATTCTACAAACACCTGTGACACTAAAAATAAAAAATATAAATCATTTTTAGCAAAAATTAAATAAACATTTATGTAAGAATATATACTACACCAGATCTGACACATTAATGGACTTATTTTGGAATAATCATCAACCTTTAGAAGTATAATAAGATATATTAATTTATGAAAAAACCAGCAAGCCAAGTTCATACTTCGTGTAAGCCACATATTCCAAACTTGGAAATCCACATATCTTGGTATAATTTCAAAAATCTTACAATAAGTTTTAATCAGGTATAATGCAGAAAAACCCATTACTGGTAAACCCTACCTTTCACTGGCCTATCTTTTGTTATTGGCAAATTCTATTCAGACCACCGTTTCTGCTGAGTTGCCCTTTCACATGACCAAAATACCCTTTACCTCATAGAGTCACTACGAGCACTACAAGGAACGGCTCAATTAGTGACGGCAAAAAACCGTCGATGACCGTTACTAGCCGTCGCTAACCGTTGCCAAAAGTCGTTACCAATTATGTGGACGCTAAGCAAATAGCGTCGGCCATGACGACGACAATGGACACCAATTTTGCGACGGTTGGCGACGGCAAAGTTGCCACGTGGACAAACGGTCATATTTCCTACAAACGGTTAAAAGCCGTCGCCAACTAGCCCTCGCAAGCCTTCGCCAACCGTCACAAGACATTGCAAAAGCGCCGTCGTCGAACGTCGCTATTCGTGGCAAAACTGGGCAAAAAACTCTTGCTAGCCATAGCCATGCATGACCAGAAAACCGTCACCAGCCGTCGCTAGCCATCGCCAAACTAGAACTTTTTTTTTATATTTCAGCAGCTAACAAGCCATCAAACCACACAAATTCAAAACGCATTTCATCTGCAACTCATATACAATCAATTTCACATTCATTCACCTCATAAATGCTATAAATCAACTCATACCATCAACACATCCAAAAACCATAAATATAAACGATAAACAATCGAAAAACCATCGACACTTCCACATCAAACAAATGAAGTCCAAAATATCATCATCGTCTCCACAAAACACCACAAACATCTCAAGTCCATCACCAACAAGTAGTTTGTATTTACAAAACAAGTCCAAAAAAAAAAACAAGTACCTACCTACTCATCCTCATCATTCTCATTCCCTCCGTTATGCTCGTCTTCATCGTCCTCCTCCACAGGCTCACTCGGCGGCATCACCCATGCTCCTGAAGATATGCAGTAATCCGCGCATCCAGCACGATCTCGAGTTTGTTCTTCTGAAAATCCTCTGAAGTTGCAACTTGTTGTCGAAGCATGTGGATCTCCTCCTCATCCTGACGCCTCGTATAAGAGGCCTGAGTCCCCGCCATCCATAATTATATTAAAATAATTAGAAACCATTGTCAAAAGTTTTTTTTTGATACTATACATGGTTTATACAATTATTGTAATAGAGTTGTCGATATAAAATGCACACCAATTAATAGAATCAATTTGTAGTAATTATTCACGCAAGTAATTAAAATTTGTTTACGTGGATTGAGTACCTAAGTGATATATATTAATTAATAGCACTTGGATATGTTTAAATTCTTTAATAAAACACTTTACCTCTATGTTGCCAAAGCCGTAGCGTCTACCCCTGGTAGACGGGTCGATGATTTTGTTCCAGATACGATTGCACTCCTCCACATCGGGCTCTTGACCTAACTGCGTCGCTCGAGCATCTAAGGCCGCCCTGTATTTGTCCTGCAATAGCGGATAGTTATGGAATACATTAAATGTTCAATTTCAAAATAATAATGTGAAATACAAATTATTACAAATGCTAACCATCGTTTCACAGGACTTAGGGTCCGTCCAGGTATATGTGGTGTTACCCTCCTCATCTGTCCGCTCGACGGCATGAATCTGTGTAAACACCTCAGCAAGTGTAGGCTCTCGTTGGAGAGTCGACATCTGAAATGATAATATATATATATATATATTTGGAATTAATCAATACGATTTAAAAAGTTTAGAACTATTTGTAAATGTGATTTATCGTTCGTACCAATTCGCGACGATGCTGGGAGTAGGACTTAGACCCAGCCCGATGCAAAGCAGAATTTTTGAGTCTGTTTGCTCGATTTCGCTCTGAAAGCTCATGTATATTTAATTATATGATTAATTGATGGATATACAAAATAAAATTTTAAAACAATCTTAAGTAATTTACCTTCACAGCTTCCGTGGTCCACAATTTCTGGAAATCGGAGTAGACCTCCTCGCTCATCCACTGAGGCCTATTTTTCGCTTTTTTGCCTTGTATACATTGCCTGAATAATTTTTCCTCATCTTCTGGTTCCCTGCGGTGAGGAAAACATCCATATCTTCATCCCGGACAAGTACAGAACACTATAAATTAACAAACAAATTGTATTACATATTTTATATAATTTTGCAAATGAGAAATATATTTATACTTACAAGAACCTCCGCGAGGTTGGCATTCCTAATATGCATAGGAATATCGTCCCAGTGAGGCCACGCCTCTGTCCACCTAGCGACATATGCTTGTCTAGACACACGTAAAACAAGCTCTCCTGGAATAATATCAAACTCCCTGCAGAAAGTACGATATTAGCATTTATTAACTTTTGAATACTAAGCATTTACGAAATTAAAAACTTACCCTGTGGACTTGGGCACGAGCTCTACGACCGGACGTGTATCCGGTGCTGTACCGCTTGCACCTGCCTCTGAACTTTGGGTAGGTCGGCGTCTAGGAGGCATATCTGTCACGAAATTAAAAACTCATATATCATTATGCACATCCATTATCAAATAAACTCATACAACATATATTATCAAATGCATCTACAAGACTCATTTACATAAAAGAAGAAGAACCAGATAATAGATAACCGTAGCACATCATATAAGTTCACAACATAGCACATCATATAAGTTCACAACATAGCACATCATATAAGTTCACAACATTGTACGTATGTATGTAAACAACTAACGATACAAATAATATTATTCTTCTTCATTTTCTGATTCAGTCTCGGTCTCATACTCTATATCGTTGTCCTCTGTACTCTCAAAAGCTTCTATTAATTCATTTGATTCATCGTTTCAAGACTCTAAATGGACATCATTAGCAATTATTATTTCATCGTTTTGATTTGCAACCGTTTGATACGCTGCATCGTCTGGAATAGCAATTCCTTCAAATGTAAATCTTGCCTTTGTTTTAATTACAGTAGACCAATCTGTTTTATCTCTTTTTAAGAACGGATACGGAGCAAAGTAAACTTGTAATGCTTTCTTTGCCAATACAAAAGGATCATACTTATAGTAATGCGATGTGTGCTTTATTTCTATAAGCTTATAATCTTTATGTACGTTGATTCCAGTACCAGGAACATTGCTGAACCAGTTGCACTTGAATAGAACAACTTTTCAATGGGTTGTATATAATATGTCAACTTTAAAATCTGTGTCAAGATGCCATAAAAGTCTTTTATATGCTCTTCGGGATCATCACTACCTTTGGCAAATACACCACTGTTATATGTTAATCTGTCAGTACCATGGTCTTTGGTGTTGAATTTAAATCCATTGACAAAGAATATTAGATAAGTCTTAACATTTCTTTTTGGTCCAAGCGCAAGATTTTGCAAATGCTCGTCATTGACGCAGTTTATTGGATCGAAAACGTACATCGAGAACCATTTAGCAAAATCTTTACTGAGATCGCCATTTGGATTTTATGATTCGTAAATACTGCAAATATAAATGATTTTATTACTAGCAAACAATTTATGTACACATAACTGTAATAAAGTTAAAAATTTAGTTCCTAACAAATGGTGCAACTTCAGCACAATTTAGAAGAACATATGTGTGTGCTACACGGTGATCTCTATCATCTAACCATATTTCTACACATTTTCCAGAAGATCGTCCATGTTGTCTAAAGACAGATAACATTGTCGGACAAAAATTGGGTTCCACGGTTTCATTATTACGAGGACCACTTACAAATGATAGGTTCACATGATCACTGAAGTAATGAGAAAAAAGAACAAAGCTTCTTCTTCAAGATAAGATTTGCAAATCAAACCTTCAACTCGTGCTTTTTGTCGTACTTTTTTCTTCAGATGATTCAAATACCTAAAATAAAATTAATTCAATTTGTATGCACTAATGTCACTTTTAATTGTAAGCATAAATTTTACCTTTCAAAAGGATACATCCATCCATATTGCACTGGACCTCGAAGAATAGCTTCAGATGGAAGAGGAATAGGTAAATGCTCCATTACATTAAAAAAATCCGGGAGGGAATATTTTCTCTAATTTGCAAATCAATATTGGAATTTCTACTTCAAGTTTACGGAGACAATCAATTTTTAACGTTGCCGAACAAAGCTGTTTATAGAATAAGCTTAACTCTGTTAAAACACCCCACACTTTTACAGACAATAATTCTTTGAACACCACTGGTAATAAATATTCCATCATGATATGACAATCATGACTTTTCATCCCACTCAGTTTATTGTTTTTATAGCCAACACATCTACGAAGATTAGAAAAAACCCCATCCGGACGTTTCAGTCCCTCAACCCATTTCAGTACAAGTTTTATTTGTTTGTTGTCTAGTTCATAGCACGCTTTGGTTTTTTTATTGTCATTGGGCTTCATATAAAGTTCTGTACGTTTACAATATTCTCCTATGTCACGTCTTGAATATATATCGTCCTTTGTTTTCTCCTTTGACATTCAAAACAGTATTAAACACCTTATCAAATACATTTTTTTCATTGTGCATAATGTCGATATTATGTCGAACTTTGAGATCTTTCCAATAAGGTAGCTCCCAGAATATGCTTTGTTTACACCAATTATGAATGTCAGATTTACCCGGAATTTCTGTCTGCTCTCTAGTCTCATGGATCTTGGGATAATCCTTTACAATATCGTATATTTCTTCACTTGTCCAAATTTTGGGTGCTTTCACAGTCATTCTGCTGTTAGCTTTAAAGTTTTTTTTATCTCTTCTAAAAGTATGATTGGTATGCAGAAAACAACGGTGACAATCAAACCACGAATGCTTCCTTCCATACCGTAAGAAAAATGCTTGTGTTTCTTCCATGCATAAAGGACAAGATAGATGAGCGGCGGTACTCCAACCTGAAAGCATCTCGTATGCAGGAAAATCACTAATCGTCCATAACAAAGAAGCGAACATACGATTTTTTTTTTTTGAAATGTCGTACATTTCAACTCCATCATCCCATAATTTTTTCAACTCTTCGATTAATGGTTGTAGATAAACATCGATGCCTTGTTTTGGATCATTAGGACCAGGAACGACAACAGTGAGAAACATATATGGAGTTTTCATACACATCCACGGAGGTAAATTATAAGGAGTAACGATAATAGGCCAAGATGAATATTTACTACCAAATTGAGAAAATGGTGAAAACCCATCTGTACATAAACCAAGTCTAACGTTACGGCTCTCTGCGGCAAATGTAGGATACGTCCTATCAAAATGTTTCCATGCTTCTCCATCCAATGGATGTGTCAAAGTTCCATCTTGTGTTCGCACACTATGCCATCGCATATGACATGCAGTGACTGATGATGCATATAACCATTGTAGTCTAGGAATGATTGGTAAATAATGCTTTCTTGTATACAGAACTTCCTTACCTTTCTTTTTTCTAGGTTTATACCTTTCTCCGCCACATTTCTTACAGTTCTAAGATTACTATCATCATTCTAATACAACATGCAACCTTTAACACAAGTATCTATTTTTTGGTATGGCAAACCAGAAGCCGACATTAGTGTTTTCACTTTGTAATGACTATCGCACATCAGATTATCAGGTGACATATGTCTTTTCGCAGCTTGTACAACTGCTGTAAATGCAGCTTCTGTAAGGTTAAATTTTGATTTCATAGTGATGTACTCAGCGGTTACCGATAATTCAGTTCCACTTTCACAACCATTCCACAATGGCCGCTTAGCTGAAGCCAAAAAATCATATATTTTTCTGGCTTCCGTGTTCGGTTCTTCTTCAATATTGACGTCATCGTCGTCAACCTGATCGGTAGGGAACATTGACCGTGTTGCATCTTCCACCATATCTTCTATTGGATTCGTCATAACTAATTCGACCTCCGATGCTACAGGATTTACTGTAGGCACAACAAGTTCTCCATGACGATCCCATAAATAATAATTTGGCACAAAACTTGATTTATACAAATGTACTTTAACGATGTCTGGTTTATGAAACCTAATCAGTTTACACTTACTACACGGACAACGAAGCTCCTCGTAATTTCGATTATTAGATACTGCAAATCTAACAAATTCATTTACACCATTATAGGAATGTTTTTTCACTGAGCCTTTCATTCCAATTTTAACTTCATACATCCAACTACGGTCAATGTAATAATTGAACGTTTTTCCTGATTCAAAAATATATGTCAGTGATTTCGATTGTTCAAAGAATTTATTTAACGGATGAATATTTTTAATGGTTCATACATATAATAAAAATGTGATTTTTATTGTTCAAAGAATTTATTCAACACATGAATATTTTTAGTGGTTCATACATAATAAAAATGTGATTTTTATTATCTAAGCAATTTATTTATATCATGAATAAATTATCAACACATGAATATATTTGAACATATGAAAATAATTCTAACACATGAATATTTTTTGAAAATTTCGGCAGCATAACGGCAGGTTAATTAAAACCAGCACCGTCCCGATGTACGGCTCCTCGCGCTACCCTAAAGCCTCGTAGCTTTTGACAAGGGGGAATTCAATAATCTATTTCGTACGAATACGAAATTTTTTTCCGCAAACTAATCCTATTTGGTTTCAACCAAAATCAACCATCAACCACAATCCTACTTGCGCCATACATAGACATTCCATTTCAATAATTTCCACAATACAATTCATTTTCAAGCCCTGTCTACAACCCAACAATTTCAGAACCATCGCTTTTAAATAGCTATATCCAATAACATGTACACCAATCTCATATCCAATTATTACATACGCACAAAATAACGGTTCATTAACACATACATTAGCACAAAATCAACCATCACACCAATAAACAACTAAATCAACAATTTAGGGTACCAATCATTACTAAATCAACTACATTAATTCAACAATCATTGTATAATCAATTAACACATACATTTATATCATTATTAAGTAATTAATTCATGAAATAAGGTTAGAAATCATACCTTAGAGAGAGAGCAATTGCTTTGGAGGAATGGAGAGGGCTTGAGAAGGCCGGAGGGGGGAGGAGACAGGCGGCGACGTCTGATCGGCGGTGGCGGGTGTCGACTGGCGATGACGGGGGGTCTGGTTGGGTTTGGGTTTGTGGGTTTTGATTCGGGAGGGAGAGCAATCGTGAATGTTATTTCTTCTTGTAGCTTCGCGGTTATATTCATTTGGGCGACGGCTGGCGATGGCTGGCGAGGGCAGCCTTTTTTAGCCGTCGCCAACCGTCGGTATGGTCCATAACCAATTTGAGCTTCTCTTGTAGTGGAGGTTATGTTACTTACCTCGTAGGGACTCTACAAGGTAATGTTGCTAACCTCGTAGGGCCCATACGAGGTAATGGTATCAACCTCGTAGACCTACTGCGTGAATGAATCACAGTCCCCACACCCGCACTGCATGGTTGATGAAAACATGTAAAAATAAATACTTAATGAAGAGTATTTATTTCCAGCGAAATTTTAAAATAAAAAAGGGGGCAAATCAGCAGTTTTGGTAGTTCAAATAGAATTTACCTTTGTTATTCCGGAGTTAGTAGAAATAACTTGCAAAATATAGACATTAGATTAAAACTAAGCGAATTTAAATATTGAATATGAAGATTAGAAAATGACCTAAAATCGACTTTCAAAAAGGAATCAAAAGGCACTTCTGGTTATTGACTGAGCTCATAATTGGATTCATCATCTTATGTTTTCAAGAAACGGATATTAGGGCTTAAGCGAACTGGATGTTGTTGGCGGAACTAGGGGTTGAACAAGGTTTCACCGAAGATTCGTGTGTACGCAGGATTTCAACTAGGTTTAAAGAATTTTGGGGAAGAACGGTAGGTTTCAGTGTCTAATGAAAATGAAAGAAAATGAGGCAGCAAGGTTAGTGCGTAGTGCAATAAACCTAAAAATGAAGTGGGTTAATTTAATCAGCGTTTCAATTTCTAATTTTTAGTTTATTAAATACTTTAATCAGCATTTTAGATAAAAACACTGTCCATAATTGCACTCGAACGCATATTTTCTTGTAGTGATTATTCGAAAGAGAGTTATATATTGAAATTAGACTATATTGAATTCATGGAAGTACCATTTACTTTCCCTTTTTAATCAAGATTTATTTATTTACTTAATTAATTGGTTAATATTTTATTTATTAAAATTAACGAAATAAAAGTTATATTTTAAGATTTAATATCTCGGAGCATGGAATATAACACTATTGTTATAATCAATGATTACGTTAAAGAAGTGGATTTCTAAATTGAATCTGAGAGTTGCGTAAGCAATATTTGTTAAGATTGGAGTTATGAATTTTTTCTATTTCAAAGTTAAACATGATGTTCAGTTAAGGTCTGAGAGGTAATTATACCCTAACTTGATTGATTTTATTTTTGACTAAGAAATGATTAAGGTTCGGTAGCAATGACTAGTTAGAGATATAGTTAGTTAATTGGTGATTAATGGATTGAGTTGTCGTAATGATGTTTGATCCAACATTCAGTTAAATCCATGTAAATGAGTTTTGGAAACATTTTCCAAATAGAACTAGAGATGTTTTCTAAGCATAGAAAATGAAATGATTTTGTTGATAATAAGTTAAAAAATGGATTTAAGGAAATTAAAACTGACTGGAGATTAGTCGAGTATAATGGCTTCCTGAGTATCGATCCGATGTTGGTTTTGGCCTTCGGGATTGATACTTAGGGAGTTGTTCTCTTACTAGTTAACAGTTAGGGACTGATGAATGTGGAAGAATGGTGATGCGTGAATAAGAAATGAAAATGTTGTCCAATGTTAATAACGACATTTTCTAAATATAGAAAATAAGGAAATGTGGATATATATGGAAATGTTTTCCAATGTCAATAAGAGATATTTTCTGTAATATAAAAAAAATCAATAGTTTATGTTATATGGAAATGTTTTTCAAAGAATCGTGAGAGGCCAAACGTGTTTTGAGAAATATCTGGGTATAGATATGGTTAGCGGGAAACGGGAAACAAGAAGTTGAGAAATGATAAATTAATAAGAAATTAATTTAAAGGGGCTCAGTGTTTCTTGATGCTTAATCAATAGAATTTCCATTTAGAAATAGGATCGTTAGTTGTATGGATGTTTCCTTTGGTAGTTAAATAACCGACTATCAAAGTTTGGGCTCATTTTGTATTTCTGTCGTCAATACGGAGAGATCGACACTGGGTTTATTACCTGAAAATCACTCTGTATGGGCATAAGCATTGCGAATCAAATTATGCTAAAGAAAACTGAAGACGGAGTAAAGTGCACGGGCTGTTTCGTTAATCCTAGGTAGAACTGAATAAGATGGATTTATGGGATGGTGCTTTCAGTTTGTCCAGTCCCAGGTCATCTTGTATGGATGAATGCATGACAAAGTATGCCTAACAGATCATCTACATTGATTTCGTCAAATGTATTTACATTTGATGGCGGAGGAATTTGTTTCTTTCACTACGCCATAAACGGCCGAATGCAACGATTTTGCAAGATGTTTCTAGCCAAAATGTGACGATAGCTATGATATTTTGGTCCTACTGCAACGTTCTGTTTTTTATGTCACCTTAGCCATGAAAATGTGTTGGGCTAGCTTAACAAGTCTAACACGAAACAACATTTTATATATTGTTGCTATAGCAGACCTTCCCATGTATTACGTGGCGATCCACGTGAATCAAATCCTACGTTGGATAACGTGACACCCCATCAATCTTGATCGCTTCTTCTCCAAACAACAATTTTACTTTGGCGCGACTCAATTCTTACTCACTTTTCGTTCCCCGCCATCTAATTTTCATTTTACCTCTTCCCGGTTTCGTTAAGCAAATAACATTTTCTTTTGCAAAAACATTTTGATTCTTCTCTGTTTTCATGCAAAGGTTCCAACAAACATTCTTATGTTCGGGTTCAACGATCTCGGTTCAATTAGGGCTTCGATATGGGGTTTTAAGCTTACTTCAATGATTTCAGTTCAATTAGGGCTTCGATTTGTGGGTTCAAGCATTGTTCACAACGCTTTAGGGCTTCAATTTCGATTTTGAGGTATAACACTCTCTCACATCACTTTAGAGTTTCGATTTAAACTACATATAAATTCTTAGGTTGGCTTGAATTAACAATTCGGCTTGTCTTACGTTTCCTCTTGTTGGACATGCACAAACGTTTTCTTTTTTATGTTAAATTTTTATATTCACAAATGCAGCGATGGACAACGAAAACATCTGGATAGAACTTCCAAAGTTTAGTGATAGGTATATTAGTGGGATAAAAGCCTTTATACAAAACGGTTTTTCTAAATTCGCCGTCGGTGATGAAATGAAGTTCCCTTGCAAGAATTGTAATAATAGCAAGTGGCATCGTCAAGATATAATTTATGATTATCTCATCTGCAATGGTCCATATTCATTGTATGTGAAATGGATATATGAGGTTTCTCGCCAAAATTTTTGAAGGAGTTATGAAGATATAGATTGTGATGGTGATTTTGGAGATAATATTGGTGAAATGAGGTTGGAAAAAAAGAGGACATTTCGAAAGAGCTACAAGTGCTTGCAATGATCCCTAATCAGGCTGCTAGGAAATTTAGTGGATACGTTATTAATGGATACAGATTCCATACAAAATACAGAGATGCTAAGTACAAAACACAGAATAGTGGTGTATTCCTGATTGCCTTAACTACTAGTTTTACAAGTTCAAAAGATCAAAATCCATTGGTTGACATTGTTAGTTACTACAGAGCAATCAAATAAATAATATAAATTGATTATTGAGGAGAAATTTCAGTGGTTTTATTTAAGTGTTGCTGGTACCAAGAAAAGAAGAATTGTATGGGATGATTCGAGTTAATTTTAACAGATTTTGCCAGAAATCTGATCTGTATGTTATGGCTTCACCAGTACAAGTGTTTTTTGTACAAGATCCAACTGATAAGGCACTTTATAATGTTACCAAGAAACCGCCGAGGGACTGGTGTGATGTCGAAAAGGAAAATGGACATGAAGATGATCCAGTTTTACATGATATTCAATGTGCTTATGGGATAGGAAATCAAGCTGCTGATGTTAAGTCGTATAGAGATGATGTCCCGACAACACAAATCCTCATTCCACCTAGCATGATAGAGGAAACCGCCTCTTGATTCCTATGTAGCAAATTTGGTCAAGTGACTTCTATTTATGTATTGGTTCTTAATTAAGGGATGATTTCCGTATCTATTGATTTTCATAATTAATTTAGTACTTTTTAATTGCTTGCTTGTAAGTTATTCTGATTTTCATATTTAATTTATTTTCATATACCATTGTATAGAATGGGGGAGAGGGAACAAGAGTCGCATAAAAACAACTTATTATAAAGCTTAAGAGACCGATAAGGAGAGGCTAGAAAACAAGCCGCTGGTCCAAAGTCGTTCGCCCAGCTTCGTCATAAGATTCAGATATACGTACATTTGTTTATTAATTACAGTTTTCAAGTAATGAAGTAAAATTTTGTTTTTTTTAATAATTTTGTTCTGTTTTGAAACATGCTGCACATTGTTCATATCTTGCTCATGTGCATATATGTTTGCTCATGTGCACTTTGTTGAACCTGTTATTGGTCATGCACTTTGTTGAAACACTTGTTGAGCCTGAGTTTTGCACAAGTAACCTTGTGCACTTGTTCTCTATGCATGCACTTATGACATTTGTGCACTTGAAACTATTTTCATGACATTTGTGCACTTGACATCGAGATAGGCATGTAAAACCATTGCTTGATTATACATGTAACATTCCAATTGAAACATACTACTCTTAAATCTATTTTTTCGGGTTAAAATATTATGGATGTCGATAAAGACGTCTTTCCGTTACTTCTATGTTTTAATATGGACAGAGAAATTATGCGCTTTTCAACATTTCTACTAAACTGACTTTTCAACATTTTGTGTACTCATTTACTTCTGTATACCTCCAATTCCAGCTCCAGCTCTAGGTACTTATGCGCTTTCCCTTCATTTTGCGGCAGCTGGTTCATTTATTTCTGTATACTTCCAATTCCAACTCTAGGTACATTCGGGCTTATTTTCAAATTAAGGCAATTATTTTATGATTTTAATTTTCTATTTTTAGGTCAATGTTATGAGCTAATTCCTCTATTCTAATCCAACTTGGAAGTCCATATTAAATGGCGCCTGAAGTTCTAAAAAGAAATTATGGACCTGAAGCAGATGTATGGAGTGCTGGGGTGATACTATGCTTATTGTTGTGTGTCGTTACTCCATTTTCGGTAGGTATTCTTTAAATGATACTGGTAAAAAAAACACTGCGAGTAATTAGCTCTGAACCTTTGACAGCATTACAAAAGATTAGAGCCTTTATATCACAGCTGATATATTCTCTTGTATAGGTTGTATAGCCGAGCATTTACCTGTAGAAGAAATAGAAGGGTTCAAGGAGAACCTGATGTTAATGGCAGCAATAAGTGAAACAGAATGTTATGATGTTCTTGTTTTTATGTTATACAAAAATTAATTCATATTTTAATGTTATGATATTCTTGTTGTTTGGATTTTTGTCAAGATAATCAAATATGTATGCGGACATTTTGATAATTTAACCTTATTCTAAAGCGTTTAAGTATCCTTGTAATAATGTGAAGATGCATGTTCTTGCAGGCAATTGATAAGCTTCTTTTGATTTTGATTCTCAAGTCCTCCTTTGGTTCATGTTTTTCAAGGCCGACAGGTAAATCAAGTATTTTTTTTGATGTTGTAATTTTTGTTATGTTTCCTTAAATATTCGTTATAAATGCCCCCCCTCCCCCCTCATCAAGATCCTGGCTTCGTCCCTGTATAATATGGATGGAGAAAATCTTGCAGCCCCCTTCCACGTACATTTATTACCTTTTTTGATAACTTCCTCAGATTGTTTGGACAGTGCTATGAGAAAACATTATGCATCAGACACCTTATTTTTCAGGTTCCTTAATACGATTAAGCATTCATTAACCGTGTTTAGAATTGAATATAGTCATCCAAAACTGATTATATTCACCAAAGTATCTTAATGCACATATAACTTTCAATATACTTAGTAGATAAGTCAGATGCGAAGCATTGGTTCAATGTCAATAATATTGATATTTCTACATGTTATTGCTGTCAGATGAGCAAAAATGTTATATGATATTATGTTTCTAGCATAAATTTTATACTATGAGTGGGTTCATCATTTCTTGCAAAAAAAATAGTGTTGTTTAATTGTTATGCTTACAGGCTTTGTCATGTCTTTTCAGTTTTGGATTCAGTTTTATTTTTATTCATTCACTGCCTCGTTAACCTTCTGGTACTCCACTGATTATGTTGTTTGAATCGAATTTCTTGCTTTGGACACACAAAGTAGACAATACCTTAAATAATATCACTCTGATTTGCTTTGTATCTGTGAATATATCTAAGCTGATATCATATCTCATAGCTATTAAATTGCACTTGTGCAGATGGCTGTATGGAAGCAGTTGAAGACGGTGTCTGAGAATGTCAATGAGTTTGTATATGAGTGAATCTAGTGGCAATGCAGTGAGGAATGTAAATATGAATGATTGTGTAATATATCAGTGAATTTACAATAGTGATGACAAAAAATTTGTATTATTTGAAATATTAAAATAAAATAAATATTTGAATAAAATACCATGTTGCAGTAGCTTTAATATAGTGTTGTCATCCGATTGTAAATGTTGCTGAAATAATGTTGCAATAGTCATACAAGATGTTGTCATAGGGATGGGATTAGGTTGGAGGTAGGCCTAATGGGCCCTACATTGTGGGTCCCCCAAAATATATAAATAAAATTAATATTTATAGAAACATTTTTGGATGTTGCTACAAACACATAGGGATGTTGCTATACCTCTAAATATGATTCTAATGTAACAATACTTGCTGTATTGCTGTAGATAGTCAAAATGTTGCCTTTGAGGTCTGCAGCAACGGTGAAAATTGCATCATCCAAAAAACGTTGTCAAAGACCTATGCCAACATTTTTTGGACCTGTACCAACAACTTTTTTGCGTTGCGTTAATCCGTTTATGGCGTAGTGTCTTAGCTTTATGCTCATGATATTTTTAGGGAAATTAATAAATGATTTGGTTGGTCTGAAGATGTGGTATTCAAAGCGAATGATGTTGTGGAGTTAAAAAGGTAAGCATGGTGTGATAACCAAAACCCCCAATCCCAAGCAGAAAGGATAGTCGTTGGAATATAACACATTAAATACAATAATAGATCACAGAACATATCATAATATCACATCAGAGAATAATTTACATCATTTTACAGTAGCGGAAATAAGTATCAGAGTTACATCAACATTACAGGATCATGCTTAGTACATAAGATTGTCTTAGATAACGAATAATTACACAACAAAATTTAAAAGATAGTTTATGACATAAGGAGTCATGCCAAGGTCCAAAAGAAATACAAAAGGTCCATACTTCAGCTTCAGTACACATCCCAAAAGAAAGCAAGCTTAAAGACCTCTTCACTTGGTTGCCCGTGTAAAAATTATTGGCATCCGAGTTTGCAAGGGAAAACACAAACTATGAATCAGTCATGGGACTGGTAGGAGAAACCCTACAGTTAACTTAACTTATTTAAAATAAATCATATCATGGGACCATGCCGTATAACATGGAATGAGTTTACTCCACACATATACGTTGCATTTTAAAAAAGAAACAAATGGCGCAATGCTTTTCTGAAAATGAAGCTATTATAAGACTAAGGTCCCACCACACAATGCAAGCACAAGCTGGACGATAAAGTTTTACCTTATAATGGCCAAACATGCTTGATACGAGAAACTTATTTGATATTGATATTAGCGTCTACTTTAAAAACAGCTTCGAAAATAAATGTATCAAACTTAGACGACATAATACCCCATCTTATTATGTCATCGTAGGTATACAACTAAAACCGTAAAGTCGCGTATTGGAATTTGGATTTCCATATGAGTCGAGACAAGGGATCTTCCTCAATCCGAACTTCAGAACATCTCTAGCAAAATGTCCAAGGTAACAACGTATCCTTTAGGATCGATAGGGTTGGCCAGTAGTACTTTGCTGACTAGCATTGTCTGAATAGTACGTTTCCCGGTCCTATTGGACCTCTTGCTCAGTATGTCGACCATCCTGACCTTATGCGGCCATATCCGAGGCGACTCGCTTTCCAACATCCACATATGTAAAACTGTCGGGGTTCCATACCATGGCAACACTTCTAGTTAGAAAGAAACGCATGTTCTCCCAATGGTCCCTCATCAGGATTTTTCACTCATATCAGGGTTTGAAATTCGCGAATTAGCGCACCACAAAGCTTTTCTTTTCAACAAAAGCTCCGATCTATCTGCCTGTAGCACTCAGCATGCCACACAGTTATTCCATACTATACAACTGATAACTACCGATATATAACCTCTAAACTCGTATGTATTAGAGAAGGGTGCTAAGCTAAAAAATAAATTCTTCGCCACCGAACAGATATATATATTTAGCAGAGATCAATTAATACAACATAAAATACCATGTCAGACACACAATTCATTTAAAAGTCCGTTATGAGTTTGAACGAAACTGGAGGAACCTTGTTCCTCGTTCCATATTTCCAATACACGAGAGAGGCCCTCGCACATTCGGACAATCAACAAGTAAATCCGAACAACTACCACTTTAACCCCTTCAAGGGAGCTACCCATATTCAGGGCATCAGCAATAATCCATTCAATGTGAAGATTCCCGATCTTGCACCGTCTTCAATATCTTCGACTTTTAACCGTCGTTCAATTATTCGAAATAGGTTAAACCCGGTCCTTTCGAATAATTTGCGCCAAAACAAATCAAATCCAATTCTCATTTGGATTATTAACTAACTAATTAAGTTTCCTTTAATTGGTTCTCTTACATAAGATTTAAAATCTTATTCTCAAATCCGGTTAAATTATTTGGTATTCATAATACAATTCACATCCTTATTTAAAAGGTTTACCCAGGAATTTAATTCAAATTAAGAATTAAAATTCTTATTCCCAAATTCTTTCTCAAAATCCAATATATAAGTTTTACCCAAAACTGCTTTAAATTTCAACTTTTTATCGTTTAAAATCAAGAAAATTTGGTTTAAACACATTCCAAATCATTAATAATATTTTATAATGATTTTCTGCTATTTTTTCATATAAAAATAGCCCATACCCATAATTTCCAATTACGGGTCATTACGGGTTCTGGCGCTATTTTCATTCAAAACCGAATTAATCATTTCTTAAAATCTAACCGTTAGATTTCAAAACCATTTTTTTCATTTGTAAGATCCATTCAACAGGAACCCAACGGTTCCAATTTAAGGAAAATCCGACGATCGGATCTTCCTGTATATTCATTTAAAGTTGCAAGTCAAAATCATGAACTACAGCTACGCGACACATTCAATATTTGACGTGTATAAGTGTGTGTGTACATATATATATATATATATATATATATATATGTAAATGTAAATATGCCGAATTGCTTAGACACCATTTTATAAATATTAATTAAAATATAAATAATAATTTTCATAGTCGTATTTTAATAATTCAGCTTCGAAATCATTTATTTATAATATTGTCATATTGAAATAATATTATAATGATTAAAATAATATTATTTTTCGAACTTTGATATTTTTATTCCAAATTTTCCTGTCATTCGTTATAAAAAAAGAAACCCTCAAAAAGAAATTTCTTTTAAAACGCTTTCTAAATAACATAACTGAACTTCACTTTTGAAAGTTACTATTCATTTTTGAATTAAAACTTCGTCAAGCCAAAATCATATGAAAATTAATTCAAAATCACTTACTATAGTTACGGAAATTCATCGATATTTTATTATCTTCGCATCCATCCAAAATCGAACGTCAAAATCAAACTTTAATTTTCTAGATATTACTATATTAATAAAATATTCATTGAAAATCCAATTTTCTTGATGAAGACTTAACCAATGAACCAATAACTATTTTTATTGTTCATTTAAACACAATGCATATTATAACATCTAGTCATCCATCACTCTACATCCAATTCACAAACAAAATGCACTATACTATATAAGCCTTAAATTAATTAAATAACGCTTATACAGTTCTGTCAATTCAACGGATTGACAGTCTACACACTTAGGATTAGTGTTCATTGTCATCCCAATACCCGTGTGGGGTTTTCAATACATTCACAAATAATCGTGACTTATCTACACAATTAGGAGATGATTAAAAATATCATCCCAATAACCGTATGAGGTTTACATCACAATCCATGTAGCTTACATACACACATGTGAGACGTGTGAATTACTGTCATCCTAAGACCCCTATGGGGTTTTCTATTCAATCAATGTGACTTATCTTCACATTTGGGAGATGTGTAAAAAAAAATATCATCCCAATACCCGTGTGGGGTTTACATCACAATCCATGTAGTTCATCTACACAAAATGAGAGATGTGTAGGGATATTGTCATCTCAAGACCCATGTGGGGTTTACATTACATTTACATATAATTAATAAACAATCGTTAATAGACTGCACATGCAAACCATTTAAGGTTCAACCAGTTTCCAATTAACACTGTTTACAATATAGATATTATGTACTCAATCAATATCACAAATAACAGATAAAAAACACATTTTTATCATACTATTCAATGTTTAACATAACATTAAACTTGTGTAATCAATGTTAAAAATTTCTAAAAATGCTTAATTAACAATTTGCTAGTTAATTGTATTTAATCCCTATCTACGTGAGTTTTGGTTTCTCACCAGCGATTTCCATTCCACCAAACTTTAAATGGAAGGAATTCGGACATGCACACTTGACGCTAACACTTGTTTGGCTTCTACGCAACTTTCCGACAGCTTACAGGGCTCAAACAACTTGCTAACACACTCTATCTCACGAATACTTGTAGATTCGAAAGTTTAAGGAAAAACGAAGGGAGAAATGAGCACAAGGGGCACAGTGGAATGCTGTGGGGTCCACGTTGTAAAGTCGGTGCGGTGATGATTGAATAGTCGCTATGCAATGGATCGATGATGACCAATATATGTGTGTAGAATTTGAAGCGCAGTAACCACAACAACACTAAAATAATTATAATAGCAACGGAAAATCTGAATCACACAGTCGATTTATACTGCTTCGGATTTTCTGTAACGTCCCACATTTTACGCATCGAAGGATCGTAGAATATTTATTTCTCTCACATACGAAGTCGTATGGTCATGTAACTTTGGGACACGACTATTGGAGTCATTTCCCATGTTCGTGATTTTTGTCGATTTTTAAATGGCCATTTTGCCCCTAACTGATCTTGTTTTGGCCATAACTTTTGATTGGTAAGGAGTTTTAACCTGAAACCACTTCCATTAGATCCGGATGATGGTTTACCTTTCCGTAGAGTGGTCAAATTAGCCAAACGGACTCAATGTTTGGGAGATATGGCTGAAACAAGGTTTAGAAGGTGAAAAACAGCTTAACTGGGCCTAATCAGAGTGATTAACAGCTAAGCCCATAACCCATTTCGGGATTAGGGTTATGGGAAGACTGAAATGAGTTTGAGGATAGTTCCTATTAATTTTTCCAGCCGCCACAAACTTCCCTTGAGCTCTAGCAATGGCCTCCATTTTCATCATTCCTAATCACTAATTAAGCAAATCAAGGCGGACTAGCGTCAAATCAGAGATAGGGCTGCTGGAATACATTGGGATCCGTGTCATAACAGTAGAGTTTCAGATCTAAGATTTTAATTGTGGCTAAGGTGAGTGATTTGCATTGTTTTTCACTAATTATGGCTAATTAGGGTAATTAGCGAAGATTAGCAAAATTATAACACAGAAAAATCTAGAAAAATTTGTAAAATTCCTGAATATTATTTTATGTCTTTGATAAGAATTTGGGTTAATTTGGACTAATTTTCCTAATCCCGGAATTTAGGGGATTAAGGGATGATTAGTGATAATTAGCGAAATTTTGCATCATAAAAATTTGGAAAAATTTGTAAAATGCTAAAATATTATTTTAGGGCTCTGATAGAAATTTGGGTTGATTTGGTTAAGTTTTACTAATCTTATCATTAGTTGTTGTTAAACACGCTTAACAGAAAATATGAGATTTTGGCTATGTTTGATCCGTTTTAACTTATCAAGTTATTGTTTTGCTGTTTGTGGATGTTTATACATGCTGCTATGGCTGTATGGTATGCTTTGTGATTGTTTAGAATAGTTAGATTGGTCGAAAACGCCATCGAATGGCGTAAAATAGTCGCTGGAAAGAAGTGCAGGAAATTACCCGAACCAGATCAGATTGGAAGGGGAAGCACGATCCGAACCGCTCGCACTTGAAGCTCCACGATCCGACCCATAGGGGGTATTCCGATCCGAACCGAGATGCTTGGGTTTGAGGCGTGAACCACGATCCGAACTAGAAGTATGAGTTGAAGTGAAGAACATGAACCGAACCGATCCGGAGAAGACCAAAACCCGAGATGCAAAGGTAGTCCAAATAAGAAGTTTGTACTCAGGATCTTGTTGGGAACCAACGAGTTAACTTCACGATTGGACTTTGCTGCGGGACGTGTGCAAAGGGGTTGTCGGTATTCATAACTTTGGTTCACCACTAAGAGACGGATAGCATGCTTGTAGTGATAGCTGTATGGGGTTGGACTCCGTCAGGGCCCAAAGGATTAGGTGACCAAATAGTGAATATCGTATGCTTTATGCACTGAGTGAGAGATGTGAGGATGGTTGTTATGTCTGGTTGTTTGCTTTCACTATGACATGCACACCCCCACCCCCGTATTCTTTACACCATATGTTAGTGGCACCTTAGAATATTGAGCGGTATGTTGTGCTAACTCTTTGGTTGCAGGTCCAGGTTCAGGTATGATTGGATTATACCTGTTATTGTTCTGTTTTGTTGCTTATCGCTCATACCAGACTTTTGTCTGACCCAGAGTTTTATGTATCTTCTTATTACTCTGGGTGCTCCTAAACGAGTAGACTAGAGACAGGGTAGGTGGTATGCACGAGTAGTTGTACCGGAGACGAGTAGGAGGCTCCTACGTATGATATATAGATATTCTCCCGGTGTTGTTGAAGGTCACTGCTTGGGCATTAGTAGTGCACCTCCTTCTTTTACTTTCTTTTGCTTTAGAGACAGTTTTAAAGTTGTAATAATGATGTTGGATCATAAGCTGTATTTTAGATTTCCGCTGCTATGATGATGATGGTTTTAGTTTTCAACTTGTGCACTGTCTCGCCTGTTTTATGTCAAGTATGTTACTATTATATTTTATTCTATGCGCTGTGATACATTCTACAGGTTTCTTTGTTAGTTCTTTCATCTTCTTTCTTTCTTTGACGACTGTCCCGTGCTAGCGGACATGTGTACAGCGCACTTTCAGAGGAAATGTCGGTTAATGCGGGGCAGGCCATCACACTTGGTATCAGATCTCTAGGTTGCGTAGTTAACCTAGGGAAGTCATCAGGGAGAGATAGTATACGTATATGAGAGCGCATATTTGTTATATTTTGGTTTTCAAAATCTAGCTATATATGTACTATTAGTATATCTAGGGATGAGGTTGCACTGCACTGACACCACAAAGAAGATGGTTAATCGTTTTCTGTGTACAGATTGAACGACGAGCCGATATACGATGGGTACTGGTAGAGGAGCCAATAATGTGAATTCTCCTGGGGATTATGTTCACTAACTTTCTGAGAGAGATGCTTGGGGAGCAATTCCTAATGCTGCTAACGGTGGTGGTGCAGTAGTGCAGGCGCCTAGGGCCGATTTCGCCAAGCTGTAAGCTGTGCAAGGATTACACTCGTCTTGGTGGGGAGCCGTTCCACGGAACGGAGTCGGCTACAGAAGTTCAAGATTGGCTAGATAGTTGTGAGCGCATCGTTGAAGATTTGGGAATCGAAGACGCAATGAAGAGGAAGCTAGCATCACGTCAAGTACAAGGACGAGCTACGAATTGGTGGAATGTTATTAAGGCAGCTACTCCTGAGGATCAAGTTACTTGGAATCAGTTTAAGACTCGCTTTTGCGATAAGTTTATTCCAGCTGCTCATAAATCATGATTGTTCAGGAATTTCTTGGAGCTTAAACAGAATGGTAGAGCAGTCTCGAAGTATATCGATGAATTCGACACTTTATCGAAATAAGGATTGTCCCTTATCGATACAGTCGAAAAGAAGAACAAAAAGTTCATAACTGGTTTAGATGGGTACTTGAGAGAAAGACTTATAAACCATATCGATGAGACGTTCGAGTCTATTGTAGTAAAGGCATTAAGGTCAGAGAGCCTTTTCCCTAAGTCAAAGACCAAAGTTGCTATTGCATCTACAGAGAAACAAAGCCGCAATCAGGCAGTGAAGGCAAGAAGAATTCTCAGAACAAGAGGAAGCAGAACCCGACCAAGGATGGTCAGAATAAGAAGAAAAAGAATGGTGGCGAGTGCTTTAGTTGTGGCAAGAAGGGCCACTATGCCAGAGATTGTCGAGAAAAGCCTGGGGAAAGGAAGTGCTTTAACTGCGGCCAGGTGGGACACCACAAGGATGATTGTCCACAACCTCCTAGGGAGAAGCAGATTGTGAAAGCGTATGCTATCAACGATGTTCCTTCTTCGTCGAATGCTCCAACCGCGGCGCAGAAGGGAAAGGCGTCGTTATCAAAGGTATGCTTTCTATTTAAGATGTTTCTGTTCGAGTATTGTTTGACAAACCCGAGATAGTCGATAGACCTTTAGTAGTGACGAACCCGGTTGGTGGTTCGACTAGCCTTAGTATGATTTGCCATAACGTGGTCTTATCGAGTCATGGATGTATGTTTGTTTGTGATTGCTTTGTTTTGGGATTGACTGGGTTTAGCATTATTTTGGGGAGTCGATCTACTCTATAGGAATATGGTGGTATTAGGTACCTACCTAGTGATGGCGATAGTAAATGGAGTTAAGGAAGCTGAGAGGTTATCATTTAATAAGTGCTAGTTGTCTCTGGGAGGCAAATGAGTGCTCTAGTGCTTAGTTGTTTTGTTAGTATCACCTCACGTGGATTGTCCGAATTCGGAGGAGATGTTTCTTAGGTGCTTGTCTAATATTGGTTTAGGCCTTTGGGGCTTGTGCTTGGGGAATGTCGAGTTCGACTAGGATGGTTTGCATGAGAGATAAATAGTTGTTGCGATTCTTCATTGGATGATATCTTGGGTTACTCGAGGAGTGATGGGCAGCCGTGACTTGATAAGACTGTTCAATGGTATAGACTGCCCCGAGTTAGACTCGATAGGGTTATGAGATGGTTCGACTGGACTCGAGAAAGATGCAAAGTAATGGATTGTTTAGGACCCTATGCTGATGTTCTCTTTGGATAGTAGAACTTTGAAGAAATAGGATGTGTTCGTTGATCATGGAAGATGCAATGAAGATTAGGACGATTCAAGTTGGACTCGTGAAATAAAATGGGTGTTCGTTGATCTAGGAGATGCAACAAATAGCGAGACGACTCACATTGGACTAGAGTTTGTCAGTAATGGATACTCAAGACTGGGTCAGAGTTACAGATTGACTCAAGTTGGACTCGAGAAGGCTGCAAGAAATTGGATTTGGCTTGAGTTGAACTCGAGAGGGCAGCAAGATAATGGATAGACTTGGGTTGGACTCAAGTATTTTAGGCGGACTTAAAGCAAGGGTATCTGGGAAAGCTCGTTACCTTGGATCCGTTGGACGTGATCTAGTTATCCTTGGAGGATAAAACATACATTGGACGTACGGTAGTCCGTTTGGAGGCTGGGCTTCCAATAGTTCTTGATGTTGGTTGGACCAGACATACAAGAATTTACATATTGGGATTGGTTAGACCAGTCATCTAGGTGTCGACGTGTTCATGGCTTTAGCAGGTGATAGGTAGGACTTTTTTGATGGATGTTATGGTTGCTATGTTTGTCCCTATCTTTCTTCTCTTGAGTAGACTATCACTTGTAGGGTTCTAGCGATGGGGAACAAAGAGATGGTAGTATAGACGGACATTAAGCTACGTATCAGTGCAGTGGGGTAGTCATTACTCCATGGGGCAGAGTGATCGTAGCAAGGCTATGAGCCAGTACAGTGAAGTTGTCATGACTTCATGGGGCAGAGTGGACATAGCAAAGGATTTAGGTGCGGTAACAGTTGCATTTAGTAGGAGGCATGCCAGTCAAGAGGTTATGTTTCTGGGTTGGAAGCAACTAGAGTATATCATAGGATATGATTTCAAACCCAAGAGTGAATTGGATTCAGAAACGCTAGTAAGCTTGACGATTAGATCGATTTTGATTGAGTGGATTGGTTCCAATTAGAAGGACGATCCTAACCTATTGGAAATCATCTCTAGGGTGGAGATGGGTATCGATGGAAAATAAATGATCAAGCAAGGATTTGATCGAGAAGGATGGCTTCGAAAGAATGGGGGACTAATTATACCCAATGTAGATGGACTGAGAGATGATGTGCTTAGAGCATATCATCACTCAAAACTGACTTTACATCCCGGTGGTAACAAAATGTATTGAGACATGGATCAGACCTACCACTGGGAAAGGATAAATAAGGACGTTGGGAAGTTTATGTCCAAATGCATAAATTGCCAGTTAGTTATAGCTGAGCAAAAGAAGCCTAGTGGGTTGTTACAACCATTAGAAATTCCTAAATGGAAATGGGAACAAGTCTCAATGGATTACATTGATGGTTTACCAAGGACTAGGTCAGGTCATGATGGTATTTGAGTGAATCGTATACAAGAGGATCTTTTGAGAACTTATATATTAGATTTTGGAGGGTCATGGGATGGCCATTTGTATCTGGTTGAGTTATATTTATTAGCCCAGTATTAGTATGGTTCCAATTGAAACTTTGTACGGAAGACCGTGCAAGGCACCATCATGTTGGTTGGAGAATGGTGAGAAATTTGAGCTTAGACCAGAAATAATAAGAGGGACTTCAGGCAAGATCAAGGTTATCCAACAGAGAATGAAGACTACCTAAGATAGGCAGAAGACTTATGTCGATAAAAGACGAAGAGATTTGGAATTCTTCGTTAACGACTTGGTGTTTGTCATGGTCTCTCCGTTGATGAATGTGATTCGTTTTGGTGGGAAAGGTAAGTTAGCACCAAGGTTTGTTGGTCCATTTTCAGTTCTCGAGCAAGATGGGAATTTGGCATATAAATTTGAATTACCAGAGAAGATGGCCGGAGTTCATAACGTATTTCGTGTTTCCCAGTTAAGGAAATTCGTGCACGACCCTGATACAACTATTTCACCTGATCAGTTGGTTGATATCGAAGTAGAACCAGAGGCGGTTGGGAACCGCAAGCCGATTCGTATTGTCGAGCACGATACGAACAAACTTCGAAGGAAGCGGTGAATCTAGTCAAGGTTCAGTAGGGCGAGAATGAGAATGACTGTACTTGGGAGACAAAGGAGAGCATTAGGAAGACGCATCCAGAACTCTTTGCCTAATAAGATTTTAATTGTGACTTAGTTTTCCGCATGCTAGGATAAACTTGTTTGTTGTTTTGTATGTTTGATTGTTGTGAATGGTTGGTAGGCATGCAGAATCATTTGCTTGTTTCTTAGTTAAGGAATTTCGGGGGCGAAATTTCTTAAGGGGGGGAGAATGTAACGACCCGCATCTTTCTAAGGATCGTAGAATATTTATTTCTCTCACATACGAATTCGTATGGTCATGTAACTTTGGGACACGACTATTGGAGTCATTTCCCATGTTCGTGATTTTTGCCGATTTTTAAATGACCATTTTGCCCCTAGCTGATCTTGTTTTGGCCATAACTTTTGATTGGTAAGGATTTTTGACCTAAAACCACTTTCATTAGATCCGGATGATGGTTTAGCTTTCCATAGAGTGGTCACATTAGCCAAACGGACTCACCGTTTGGGAGATATGGCTGGAACAAGGTTTAGAAGGTGAAAAAAGCTTAACCAGGCCTAATTAGAGTGATTAACAGCTAAGCCCATAACCCATTTTGGGATTAGGGTTATGGGAGGACTGAAATGGGTTAGAGAATAGTTCCTATTAATTTTTCCAGCCGCCACAAACCTACTTTGAGCTCTAGCAATGGCCTCCATCTTCTAAATCGCTCCCAAAACACCATTTTTATCATTTCTAATCACTAATTAAGCAAATCAACATCAAATCAAGGCGGATTAGCGTCAAATCAGAGATAGGGCTGCTGGAATACATTGGGATCCATGTCATAACAGTAGAGTTTCAGATCTAAAATTTTAATTGTGGCTAAGGTGAGTGATATGCATTGTTTTTCACTAATTATGGCTAATTAGGGTAATTAGCGAAGATTAGCGAAACTATAACTAAGAAAATTCTAGAAAAAATTGTAAAATTCCAGAACATTATTTTATGCGTCTGATAGGAATTTGGGTTAATTTGGACTAATTTTTCTAATCCCGGAATTTAGGGGATTAAGGGGTGATTAGTGATAATTAGCGAAATTTTGCATCATAAAAATCTGGAAAAATTTGTAAAATTATAAAATATTATTTTAGGGCTCTGATAGAAATTTGGGTTGATTTGGTTAAGTTTTACTAATCTTATCATTAGTTGTTGTTAAACACGCTTAACGGAAAATATGAGATTTTGGCTATGTTTGATCCGTTTTAACTTATCAAGTTGTTGTTTTGTTGTTTGTGGATGTTTATACATGTTGCTATGGCTGTATGGTATGCTTTATGATTGTTTAGAATAGTTAGATTGGTCGAAAACGCCATCGAATGGCGTAAAACGGTCCCTGGAAAGAAGTGCAGGAAATTACCCGAACCGGATCGGATCGGAGGGGGAAGAACGATCTGAACCGATCGCACTTAAAGCTCCATGATCCGACCCGTACGGGGTATTCCGATCCGAACCGAGATGTTTGGGTTTGAGGCATGAACCACGATCTGAACTAGAAGTATGAGTTGAAGTGAAGAACAGGAACCGAACCGATCCAGAAAAGACCAAAACCCGAGATGCAAAGGTAGTCCAAATGGGAAATTTGTACTCAGAATCCAGTTGGGAACCAACGAGTTAACTTCACAATTGGACTTTGCTGCGGGACGTGTGCAAAGGGGTTGTCGGTATTCATAACTTTGGTTCACCACTAAGAGACGGATAGTGGGCTTGTAGTGATAGTTGTACGGGGTTGGACTCCATCAGGGCCCAAAGGATTAGGTGACCAAATAGTGAATATCGTATGCTTTGCGCACTGAGTGAGAGAAGTGAGGATCGTTGCTATGTTTGATTGTTTTCTTTCACTATGACATGCACACCCCCACCCCCGTATTCTTTACACCATATGTTAGTGGCACCTTAGAGTATTGAGCGGTATGTTGTGCTAACTCTTTGGTTGCAGGTCCATGTTCAGTTATGATTGGATTATACCTGTTATTGTTCTGTTATGTTGCTTATTGCTCATACCAGACTTTTGTCTGACCTAGAGTTTTATGTATCTTCTTATTACTCTGGGTGCTCCTACACGAGTAGACTAGAGACAGGGTAGGTGGTATGCACGAGTAGCTGTACCGGAGACGAGCAGGAGGCTCCTACGTATAATATATAGATATTCTCCCTGTGTTGTTGAAGGTCACCGCTTGGGCATTAGTAGTGCACCTCATTCTTTTACTTTAGAGACAGTTTTAAAGTTGTAATAATGATGTTGGATCATAAGCTGTATTTTGGATTTCCGCTGCTATGATGATGATGGTTTTAGTTTTCAGTTTATGCACTGTCTCTCCTGTTTTATGTCAAGTATGTTACTATTATATTTTATTCCATGCGCTGTGAGACATTCTACAGGTTTCTTTGTTAGTTCTTTCATCTTCTTTCCTTTCTTTGACGATCGTCCCGTGCTAGCGGACATGTGTACAGTGCACTTTCGGAGGAAATGCCGGTTAATGCGGGGCAGGCCGTCACATTTTCCATCCTACGTCCAGTCCCGAAGCTCCCCATGTGCCTTTTAACTATCAAAACAACTCTCACTTCACCCAGAGAAATTAGTTTACAAACACCACTTGTTTCACGAGCCACAATCTTACCCACTTGATTTGAACGAGCTACAAACTTATCCACCTGATTTGAACGGGCTACAGGCTCATCGAAACTTTTAATACAAAGTAAGTAGATGATTGACTATATATTGTGTCTTCAATACAGGAAGTAGTCACAAATGTAGCACAAGTTCTGTAGCCTTCAATAATAATGATGCAGATTGAATGCACAGAGGCTAGGAAGTGTAATTGGATTTGATCTGAATATTTTGTAGAGTGAAATAATGCTGGTCTAATATTAGTTTTGGAATATATATAGAATTGAATATTTGGTAGCAATATCAGAATGAATTAGAGAGGAGAATTGTTATTTTTTGCGTGGATGGATGTAAGGCTTTTATAGAAGTGACTGGAGGTCAATATGCAGTCGTAACCCATCAGAAATCTCCACCGGAAAAGTCGCGTCCGTTGGAAATATATAACTCTTCGGAAAAACAATTGTATTGGCTCTTGAAAATTTCTTTATTAACGTTAAATAGAAATAACCGTTGCTTTAGTAATTAATAACTTGTATAGCGCAGTTGGTATGATGCGGTGTTTAGCATCACATGGTGCAGGGTTCGATTCCATTAGTTCCATTTTTAATGCAGGCGGCCTTTCGCTTAAATATTTTAGTTTGGATGCATTTCTTACACAGTTTGTTGCATTGATTGAGTGGTTAGGGCGTTTGTACCCGTCTTGACATCATCAAGAGTCAATGTATCCCGATCATAGATCAAACCATTTGAGAACCCAGTATAACGCTCAGGCAACGGACATAACAATATCATCGCCTTGTGCTCCTCCTCAATCTTCAAATTTATCGCATTCATCTTCATTAGAAAATTATCAAACACATTCAATTGCGCCTTTAGCAGAGTTCCTTCCTTCATCTTATAGGAAAAGAAAGTCCGCAACAAGATCAGTCGATTTATAAGTGACTTCTTCATATACAACTCCTCCGACTTGTTCCAAATACCTTTAGTAGTCATCTCAACACTAATTTCAAGGATAACATTCTCTTCCATATCAAGTTGATGTGTAGTGAATGCTAACTCTTCTATTTCTCTCTCTACATCTGAGATATCCTCTGGCAATAAATGTATATTGTTAGACCCAAATGTGGTTCTAACACCCAAATTGATTAGAAACAAGATAAAGTAAAGCAGAAATAAAAAAGAACACACAAGATTTATAGTGGTTCGGCGAAGAAATGCCTACGTCCACTTAGTTTTCACTATATTCAGTAATTCAGTTACAAATGCAATGTAAGATTCGCTCACAACTCACTTTTGTTCACTCAAATGATTAAAACAAGAAATGAAAGATGGTTTGGATTTTCCGGGAGCAAAGGAATTCGGATGATGGAGGTACTTGGATTCTCAAAAGTGCTGAAAAAAGATCCTTCTCTTTGTCTCTAGATGGGGTATTTATAGGTGTGAATTTGCCTGAGATTCAATCCGGGTCGGAACACGTGTCATCCATCGCACTCTCTTCGGGTTCGGATGGGCTATCAGGCGGACAACGCATCCATGAGATGGACGTTAGAGGTAGGAATTAGTCATATCCGGTCCGGTTCTCCAGGCGACTTTATAGGAGATTTTCCTGGATCAAGGGTGCGGGTCGGAAACGTGTAGGTTGGGGGCTCGGATCGGAATACCCGATCCGAACTGGAGTAGCTTGGACGTCTCTTCTTCTCTAATCATACTCCGCTCCGCTCCGAAGTCGTGGCAAGCAGACGGCTTTCCGATCCACCTGAGATTCATTGGCCTTCCGATCCGATCAGGTATGCTTTGCCAATTTATCCAGTAAGAGATATCCGATCCGAACAGAGAATTTTACCCGATCCGAACCGATACGCTGCTATCAATCTGAATTGCGGTGTTTCCTTCCGATCCGAACCGGAGTCGCATAACTTGAAATACTCTTCAACGGTTGGTTTCTTGACTTTGTGTTGCCTAGTTCACAAAGTAGGCTAACATTTTGCCCCCTCAAAGGATGCTTTCGTTGTACAAAGCGTCCTTTGATGTCGTTTAACCAGAATTGTCAAGAGTAATGCATTGATTTCTATTCGGTTCGGCGTCCGATCCGAGTGCCTTTTCTTTATTTCTGAGCAAATTTGGGAACTCTTCTCGCCGTGTAATGCTTCTTGCAGGTATGCTCCTCCTTTACTTCCCTTCTCTTCAATTCGAGTCGGACATTAAATCAATCGCGTGAGATTTCCGCTCGGTTCGGATTCCGATCCGAAGCGTTTTCGTGAGTTAGATTCTTGGACGTTGGGCCTTCAGAGGGAGTTGTGCTTCTGGGCCTTCATTCCGGTCCGAGCGGGTGAGACAAAATAGGAAGACGAGGAGTCAACAACATTCCCTTTATAAACTCGTTACTGCCTTCATTCCTTCCTTCTTCTTTTTTGCTGCCGCTCCCAACCTTAATATTGAAACGCCAGAAACTCGAAAATTCTAAAACAATTTCCTGTAGATTTCCCGAATCAAACATATAGGTAGCTTTTCTAATCTCAAATAATTTTGTTGCAACCGTTCTCGATTTCAATTAGCGTTGGGTTAGGATGGTTTGGCCATAAGCATCACTCGAACCCTCCGCCGCTGCTGGTGGATGCGCCATTGCTTCGAGGCGTTGCGAGGCTGAAGAGGGCGAATATTTGTTCTTAACAGCGGCTTCGGTGACAAAGCGGACTCGTCTGTGAGTAGATGGGAAAAGAGGAAAGAGATGAAGAATGGGGTGACAAGCTGGAGTCGGTTCGGGTAGAAGACGAAGGAGCAAAGAGGAAAAGGAGGGAAAGGGAATCGGCTCGGGTTTCGTTCTTTGGAAAGACGAAAAGGAAAGAAAAAAGTCGGTTCGGGTCGGAAAAGTAAATGGGATAAGAGGTTGAAGTAAACGGATCGTTTAGGTGGTGCTGGTTCGGTTCGGATCGGGCTACCCGATCCGAACAGATCAGTTCTGCTTCCGAACTCATTGCTTTCCTTGTCTTGAACTGACCATGCTTTAGTGAGGCACCCGAACCGACTGTTATCTGTGCCTGCGTCGAGCTAGTCATCATATGCATATCCGAACCGACCCGAACATATTGAACTTGACACATAAAGACCACCCAACTAACTCAACTAACACTTATTCTAGACGAATATGCCTCGCGGACAGTTAGGATAGTGCCTTGTGAACATAAACGAGAATCACGGACAACTCTGACTATTACTTTCTCTTTAAAGCTTCGTCTTGCATTGCTGTACTTCTATTTTGCACTTCCCGCATTTGTTGCACACACTTTAGTTCACACACATACACAAAAAGGGGACACGGGATAATTTACTCTAATCCGTGCTATTGCTTCTTCACTAGTTCCATGACAATGAGGCCCAGACGCTCTTCTCGTTTAGCTGAAAGGAAAGAAGCTCCGGAAACTTCCAACAAAATCACTCTTGAGGATATATCTTCCTCGTCCGATCCAGAATGGGACAGTGAAGGTCCGGATTACGGGGTTGGTCATCGGGAAAGCGACGAAGCGTCTTCAGATACTGAAGTTTCCCTGGGCTTTGAGGAGGAAGGAGGGATCGGTGACAATCGAGCACCCGATGAATTTGACTCAGCCATTATATTGGAGTCACCTCCAGATTCCGTAGAATCGACAATTGACAACGACCGACTTATTAGAATTTGCTTGAAGTACGGAATAATGAAAAGAGACACTTTAGTGCCCTCACGCTCTGACCGTCCCCATAACCCTCCAGAAGGATATATGACGGTCACTCGTCTGATGTGCATGGTTGGCGCCATTCCTCCATTCTCGCCTTTCATCGTCGACTTCTTAAGACAAATGCGGATTGCCCCCATGCAGCTGCATCCTAATTCATACGCCTATCTGCATACCTTATTCATAGCCTATCGCGAAATTCTAGGCGTGGAGCTTACATTTGACGATGTTCATTTCTTCTATAATTTCAAACATCGGACTAGAGAAACCCCTTCTTTCTGTTACTTTGAGTCGGTCCCAAAGAGGAAGATAATCTCTACGCCGTTTAGCAGCAAGGCTGGAGATTCCAGACTGGAGTGGTTCTATATAAAGCAACAGTCTGGATGCGCCAGAAGATGGACAAAATCAAGTAAAGCACTGATTTTCTGACCCTGGACTCTATACACTTGAATCATCACCCTGACCTGTTTTCCTTTTTATTTGCAGTCGACAATCCCAAACAGGTATCAGACCAAGCGTTCTTTGATCGAATGCACCGTCTCCTCAATGGCGACCAAAAGTTCCTTACTATTGACGAGGTTCTTAAAGATGAGTACCTTCATTTTCACGGGCTGCTATCCGTTTTCCGTAGCATCGGTCATGGGACGGTCCCTTATGCATATATTCCTCCAGTGGAAACAGTTCCTGAAATAGGAGAAGGCTCGGGAATTCCCGCAGCTTCTCTTCAAACTTCACCCTCTCCCTCTTCCACTCAAGATGATGAACTGGCTAATCTGGCCAAAAAACATCGTGAAGGATATATTGCCCCCGAGGAAACTACCTCGGTAGACAAATCAAAATCTCCCCAAGGGTCGCCACTTCACGCTTCCGAAGGGGATGTTCCTAGCGCCGACGAGCACATATTTCAGGGTTTGGGGGATCTCCCTTTACCCGAGACTATATACACTTCGGAAGATTTCAGAAAGGACCCTCTAGTCTTCACTTCTTCTGAAGAGACTACTCCTGCTAAGGCCAAAGAGCCTGCCCGCACCACTCTAGCTTCAGACTCGGGTTGGTTGGGGGGACACATACACCACATAGGATGCACTTTACACCGTAGCACTAGCATTCATTGCACTTCTTTTTCCATGGATCCGTCGATTCTAAACTTCGTTTAACTTATCGTGCAGGTACAATGTCTCGATCCTCTTATGACATAAGAAAGCTTCGCCGCAGCATGTCTAATCCTCCCCAGGATGCCGAATATAACCGCCGGGATGACCGCGGCAGGGAGGAAAGGAGACCCTATGATCCTTATCGATCTCGATCCTCACGCTCCCGCTCACCAGTTCGACCGGAACAGGAAAAATACAAAAGCTATCAAGGTCGTAGAGAGGAGGATAGACCACAATCTAGGGATTCCACTTCCTCCTATGAAAAGCGGGGTAGAGAGAAGACACCTCCAAAGGAAACTGGGTCCAGAAGTAAGCAAAAAGTCCCTGCTACTAAGCGACCTCGGACAGACAAGGGTTCTACAGAATCTTCTTCAGGAAGGGACACTGAACTAACAATCCTCGCCCCTCCTCCACCAGATGCGGGAACCGCAGTAAGGCTGGCATATTTAAAGGAGCAATTTCCCGAGCACTACTTCGAGACTCTGACCTTTCTACCTTCCCTTGAACCTATTTCTTCTAATTGGGCAGAGGAGGCCAGAGCAAAGATTGATTTGGTGGAAAAACAATATACCGAGATGTTCAAGTATTCCCGCACTCTTTCTAGAATCATCCGCACGCTACTGACAAATGCTGACTCAATGCACAAAACTGCAGAGGAAGATGCTAAGGCCCTAAAAACCTTAGGAAAAAATTTAGAAGATACTCAAGCTCAACTAGCTATCGCTCAGAAGAACGCTTCTAACTTCAAACAACAGTTTGAGGACACGCAAAAGCGCTATCATGATTTGCTAGAATCCCACACTCAAGAACGTTCCGAGTTGAAGAAGCAAGCTGACGAAGCCAAGTCAGAGGCTGCTAAGACACGTCTCGCTTATGCTGAGCTTGAGCAGAAAAATGCCGAGTTAGCGAAAAGGAGTGCTGAGTTAGAAAAGAAAAACGCTGATTTGGCTTCAAAATTGTTAGAGGCGGAAAACAGGGCTGCTCTGGCTGAGGGCAACGTTGAATGCGCTATTAAATCTGCGGAGGAAACCCGCAAACAGCTATCAGAGGCGGAGGCCGATATTCAGGGCTTCGGGGAGCTAATGATCGAATTCTTCGCGCACATTATTCGTCGTCGAAACATTTCTTGGATCGAGGACTATCCATCCACTTTGGTTCATGTGTGGAATCAAATCGTTGAGTGGGAAAAAGAAGAGCTTAAGGTCGATTCCCTCGATGAAGATAAGTTGATGGAGAAGTACTTGAGAGACGACGAACCGGAGCGCCTAGCTGAAGGTCGCCGTCTAATTGCTGAGGCCATGGAAGAAGAGAGGCGGAAGTCTAAACAGAAAACCATTCCTGAAGCTGGCTCCTCTTCTTCTGCTCCTGTAACTCCTGAAGTGGAAGGGTATGATCCCGAAAACCCGGGAATTCCCCGATCAACTTTACTATCTCCCATTCCTGAAATAACTCCAGAGGTAGTAGTCACCCCCGCTGAGAAGTCTTCAGAAGGTATCCCTGTCTTTTCTCCTCAACTTGTCAAGGCTACTACTACCTTTGGCTACATGATTGAACGTTCAATGAGAAATCCTTTGCTCTCGCCTGAGTTGATAACCGATGTTTCTCATTTTGTAGGCGTTGAATCCTACGCGAAGACAGATGTAGTTCAAGGAGCTACCACTGGGACAAAGCCCGCTGATAGGGTCAAAGAAGGAGAAGACAAGGCTGCTTCCACAGACTTGGGGGAAAGAAGTGAATCAACTAAGGCGACTACCCCCCATGACGAAGAAATGATTGCAGCTTTAAAAGACGACGGAGGAGACGAGGGGCATGATGAGGAACCAGAAGTTACAATAACCGGGGAGTCGAAGAGCGCCGATGACGTTACCTTGGCGGCCATGAAGGCTGATCAAGACAAGCGTTTGCAATTAAAGGCTGAAGAATTAGACCCTGAGGTTCTCAAGCCCCTCGCAGTGGTGGATGCAGGTTCAAGGTTAGTGGTTAAGCTCTCAACTAGATCTATTACCGAAGAACTTGCTAAAAAATCTTCTCTTGATTCCAGCGCCCCGCCCTCCGGGAAGAAGTCTGCTGGCTCCAGTACTACATCTTCAGGGAAAAAGAAATCAAAGCGGATCTTGACTGAAGCCGAGAAGGAAGCAAAAGATGCGGAAAAAGCTGCCAAAAAATCGAAGGCTCATCCCAAACCCAAATAGTGGGTTTTCCTGTGTCTTTTTAGCATCTTTGTAAATCAATAAGTGCTGCCACAACAGCAGCTCCCGCACTTTCTTTTTTAATCATTTCCCTGTACAAATTTATTCGTTTGTAAATAAAAATAATTCACTTTTTGCAATGTTTATCTGTTAGCAGCTCTGCACTTATGTAAAAATGCATATCTATAGTTATGAAACAAAGTTGTGAAGAGGGGAGATATGTGTATGGGTATGTGTCCCCAGTCAATCTCCGTAAGTTATTCAGTGCCTAACTATGCAATCTGGATGCTCCCGATTCTCTAACGGGATAGCATTTCCTGTATCATCAATATCTGTTGTTTTTCCTGGCATTTCTTTTATACTCTTTCTCACTCTCTTGAGAGTTAGAGTTCGAGTTCAGTTATTTGTTTATCCCCCGGTCGTTCAACGGGAAAAGATTTCTTTCTCGGCGCTCGGTCGGAGACGCCTTTATACTCTCTTTCTCTCTGGAAAGTTAGAGTTCGGAGTTGAACCTCTTTCTCAGCGCTCAGTCAGAGACGCTTTTATACTCTCTCTCTTTCTCTGGAGAGTTAGAGTTCAGAATAGAATTTCTTTTTCAGCGCTCAGTCTGAGACGCTTTTATACTCTCTCTCTTTCTCTGGAGAGTTAGAGTTAAGAATGTCGTTTTCTCATTCTTTTATGTCTTATTGCACAAATAATCATTGTGCTTCTTTTTATGTCCAAACTGTTTCAACCTTTTTAGGCTCTAAGTAATCCTGTATTTTATAATCACAACAGAACAATTAACGAATGTAAATGCATAAAAGTAAATAACACACAATATTTTTATAGTGGTTCAGCTAAGTCATAGCCTACATCCACTTTATAGACCTTTATTCATATCATCAGATTTTCCCAAGGCAAGTCGTGCCTTATTACAGAGTTTATAGGAAGAACAGCAAAAAGTATAGCATTTCTAATCCAAATATCGCATTAAGTGTTGGGCATTCCATGCTCGAGGGACTTCTTCGCCATCTACGGTCGTTAACTTGAATGTTCCTTTATCAAGTCTCCGTTGGATGACAAAGGGTCCTTCCCATTTTGGGCCGAGGTGAGGAAGAGATGGAAAAACCCTCTTCAGCACCAAATCCCCTGGTTCAAAAGTTCTGAGGCGAACTTTTTTGTCATAATAGCGTGCCATCTGACGCCGATGTCTTGCTGCACGCAAGTCTGCTTCGTCTCTTTTCTCTTCGACTTCATCAAGAGACTCAAGTAAAAGTGCCCGATTCGTCATCGGGTCATAATATGTCACCCTGTGGGAAGGAACTTCCAGTTCAACTGGAATTACTGCTTCTGAACCAAAGGAGAGGGAGAAAGGGGTATGACCAGTAGCCGTTTTAAACGTTGTTCGATATGCCCACAAAGCTAGGGGCAATTCATCAACCCATTTTGCCTTTGCACGCTCCAACCGTTTCTTGAGGATGGACTTTATAACTTTGTTTACCGCTTCTACTTGCCCATTCGATTGTGGGTAGGCGACTGCAGTATATCGCTTGTCTATCTTATATTTTTGGCAAAAATTTCTGAACTCAGAGCTATCAAACTGGGTTCCATTGTCAGTTATAATCGTCCTTGGGATCCCGAACCGGCATATAATATTTCTGACCACAAAACTTATCACTTTTCTTGCTGTGATCTTGGTTAAGTGCTCAGCTTCCACCCATTTCGTGAAATAATCCACGGCTACTATGGCATACTTAGCCCCTCCTTTAGCAATTGGTAAAACTCCAATGATATCGATTCCCCATGTGGCAAATGGCCAAGGACTCACCATCGATTTAAGCTGGGTTGACGGTGCCCTGGGGATTTTGGCGAATCTCTGGCACTTATCGCAGCGTCGTGAATAATCAGCTGCATCCTTGTTGATCGTAGGCCAGAAGTATCCATACCGCAATATTTTCTTTGCTAAAGTTTGACCTCCTGTATGATCTCCACACTCACCTTCGTGCACTTCTCTCAGTACACGTTTGATGTCGTCGTGTGCGATACATCGTAACAGGGGCATAGAAAATCCTTGTCTATAGAGGGTATCGTCTTGCATGACATATCTGGCAGCTTTGCGAACTACAGCTCTTTTCTCACTTTTCTTCGATGGGAGTGTCCCATTCTTAAGAAAACTCTTGATTGGAGTCATCCATGACTCCTTCTCTGGTTCCGCTTCAAGAACGAATTCAATTTCCATTGACTCAAAGCTTGGCGATTCCAATGTTTCAATTGGAATTATCTCAGTCCCTTCTGGATTGTCAGAACTAGCCAGTTTTGCCAGTCTATCCGCTTTCTGGTTTTCAATTCTGGGAATATGTGTTATGTTGTACCGTTCTAAGCTACTTAATAGCTCTTTCACTTTCTTGAGGTAAGCGACAAGTCGAGGTCCTCGAGCCGCGAACTCCTCTCGCACTTGACAAACAACAATCTTAGAGTCACAAAATATGTCCATCACTTTTACTCCGAGGTCTTTAGCGAGTTTCAGCCCGGCAATCAGGGCTTCATACTCAGAGTCGTTGTTAGTTGCCGAAAATTCTAACCGTAGGGCGTAATATAACGACCGTCCCTCCGGAGTGACTAAGACAATTCCAGCTCCGGATCTTCGGTCATTTTTAGCTCCATCCGTATATAGTCTCCACGGATTCATCTCTAGCTTATCCTCAGATTTGACCACTTGGTCATTGATTATTTCTTCCTCTGGAATGGTGAACTCCGCAATAAAGTCTGCTAGAGCTTGCCCCCTGATTGACTTTCGTGGTTGAAAATTCAAATCAAACTGGCTTAGTTCTATGTTCCATTTAATCAACCTTCCCGACACTTCGGGTCTCTGCAACACCTGTCTTAACGGCTGATCGGTGTATATGGTTATTGGATGGGCTTGGAAGTAGTGACGAAGTTTTCGGGATGCAATCAGGAGGCTGTAAGCGAGCTTCTCGATCTTTGGGTAGTTGCGCTCTGCCGCTGCTAATTTCTTACTCACATAGTATACTGGCCTTTGCACTTTGTCTTCCTCTCGAACCAGGGCTGTGCTGACAGCGTGAGCCGAGACTGCTAGATAAACAAATAGTTCTTCGTGATCTACGGGCTTCGATAAGATTGGCGGTTTCTCTAACAGCTCTAACAGATTTTGGAAAGCCTCGACACAATCGGGAGTCCACTGGAAGTTCTTCTTTCCCCGTTTTATTAAATCAAAAAATGGAACACATTTATCGGTGGCTTTGGAGATGAACCTACTCAACGCCGCTACCTTTCCTGCCAGACTTTGGACGTCTTTAATTCTTCTTGGTTCCTCGATATTCCTAATCGCCGCTATCTGGCTAGGGTTGATCTCAATTCCTCGGGAACTCACAATGAAGCCAAGGAACTTTCCCGACGCCACTCCAAATGAACATTTTAAAGGATTCAATTTCATACGGTATTTTCGCAAGATACCAAACATTTCCGCTAAGTCTTGCGTATGATTGGAAGACTGCTTTGATTTAACAAGCATATCGTCCACATAAACTTCCATAGTTTTTCCTATTTGATCATAAAACATCCTATTTACCAACCGCTGATAAGTAGCTCCAGCGTTTTTTAATCCGAACGGCATTACAACATAACAATATAATCCCAAATTCGTAATGAAACTTGTATGCTCTTGGTCTGGCACATGCATAGGAATTTGATTGTATCCAGAGTATGCATCCATGAAAGAGAGAAGTTCATGACCTGCTGTCGAATCTACAAGCTGGTCAATCCTGGGAAGTGGGAAACTATCCTTTGGGCAAGCCTTATTTAAATCTGAAAAGTCAATACAAGTTCGCCACTTTCCGTTTGGCTTCTTTACCAGGACAGGATTCGATATCCAGTCGGGATAAGTCGAATCTCGAATAAATCCATTTTGCTTCAATTTCTCTACTTCCTCTTTGAGGGCAGCCGACCTCTCTGGGCCCAGCGTGCGTCTCTTTTGCTTCACAGGCGGATGCTTCAGGTTTACATTCAATTTGTGACTGATAATGGAAGGTGATATACCACACATGTCAGCATGGGTCCAGGCGAACACATCTAAGTTTGCCTTCAAGAAGTTCGTCAGTTCTTCAGCACGGCGTGGATCCAATTGAGAACCAATCTTCAAAACTTTCGTCGGATCAGCTTTATCAACAGGAATTTCCACTGTCGTTTCATTAGGAGTTGCATTCCTAGTCTCTGGTTCCTCGTCCTTTCTAGGATCCAGATCTTCAGGCGTTCCTTTGGGCAACTCCCTTGGGTTCAACCTCTCTAATTGCTATGCCGAGTCCCCCTGTGAGGGAGATGAGGCATTCTTACACTCAGCATTAACTCCTTTCATCAACATCTTCAGTTCGGCCACATAGCAGGCCCGTCCAGAAACCTGATCCCCTCTTATTACTCCAGTCCCGGCTTCGGTTGGGAACTTTAATAACAAGCACCAAGGGGCGATACAAATTCTAAACTCAGCGAGGGCAGGCCTCCCTAAAAATGCGTTATATGGCGAATCTACGTCCAGTACTACAAACTGAAGCATTCGCACTCTTCTACGTTCTCCTTGCCCTAGGGTCACAGGCAACTCTATATATCCCATAGGAGCTGTCGTCGCTCCGTTGAAACCTCTAATCCATCCTTCACAAGGTTTCAGATCTTCAGGCTCAAGCTTCATCTGATCAAATGACTTCTTAAACAAAATATTAACGGAACTTCCGTTGTCTACTAGTACCTTATGGACCAAAGCCGGCCCAATAGTGGTAGTAATAACCAACGGATCATTGGTGGGAGATTGTATTCCCGTGTTGTCTCGGCTGCGAAACACCACGTCATCGAACATGGTTTTTTGTTGTTTGATGGGGGTGACATCTTCCAACTCGTCACCTTCATTCACATCTAGATGCTTGGCAGCATTCACATATTGGTCCATTGACCTAAAGCTTCGGATTGTCGGGTGAGGTCCGCCTACTATGGAGTTGATGACGATCCCTTTACCTTTCTGCTGCGCGGTAGGCTTAGGAGCAGGTAGGATTTGCTTTGGAGCCTGCTCTCCTTGCCCCCTGTCCCTCGGGGCAACCTTGTACTCATCCAACTTTCCTTCACGCAGCAACTTTTCAATTACATCCCTCAAATGCCGACACTCATTGGTCGAGTGTCCATGTGTTCCGTGAAACAAGCAAAATTTCCCTGTCGCCATTTCTTTCTCGGTCGAATCACGAGGTGGCGGTCTTTTGTACTGCAACACATTGTACGTATCCAGGTAAATATTTTCTAGGGTGTCATTCAATGGTGTATAGTCCTCGTAATTCTGGAATCGGGGCCTTTTGTTAGGGTCGCTTCCCCTATTCCTGTTTCTCCTGTTACCGTTCGAATTACGGTTGTTGTTGTTTCCCCCATTTCCAGTATTGCTGTTTCCACCCTTATTTCCTACATTTACTTCAACCTTGCCAGAACTTTCCCCAGACTGCTTCACGGCAATATTACTCTGCACATTCTCCTTTGAAGCTGTCTCAGACTTTCTTTTCCGGTTTGCCCGGGCCTCCTCTCGTCTTAGATAAATATCGGCTTTTTCGTAGAATATCGCCCTTGTGGGGGGTGTCTTCCCAGAAAGGTAGTCTCCAAACTCAGATTCAGGATCGACTCCTTCCTTCAATGCCATCAGAATAGTGGGCTCATGCGGGTCACTGACCTCAGTTACAGCTTGGTTAAAACGATCTAAATATGCCCTTAAAGACTCTCCTGGTGCCTGTTTGATCCTCGACAATTCAATAACACTCTTGGACTTGCGGGCATGTAGTCGAAACTGGTTCATGAAACGCTCACTTAGTTCTTTGTAATTAGAAATTGAACGAGGTGGAAGCCGGGTAAACCAGAACAATGCCACATCTTCCAGGTAGATTGGGAATGCTTTGCACTTTACTTCATCAGGGGCAGCAGCGGCGTTCATAAGCCACGAATACCGCATCAAATGCTGTCCCGGATCAGTCCTTCCGTTATACTTGTCCATCTGTGGCAAGTTAAAGCGTCGGGGAAACTGGAAGTCTAGGATATCGTCAGTGAACGGGGTATGGCTTCGCTCGATGCCATAGTCTTCATTTGTATAATTCCGGCTCTCAGACATAATTCGGCGAACCATTGCCTGTACATCGGCACTAGTTAGGGGCTGCTCAGGTTCCCTGGCCCTAGTGTCCGAGTTCCTTCGGGGCTCTTGCTCTGGAGATGCCCTTCTTCTTCGAGCTGCCTCTACTCGATTCCTTTCCCTGTGTTCCCGGTCGATCTCGGGAAGAGGGGATTGGAGTCTTTGCCCCCGAGTAGGGCTATCGTTTCCTAATGCTCGTGCGATATCCTCACGAGATCCCAAAGATCCAAACGTTAGCTGCTCCACGTTCTGAGGTCGTTCGAGTGGCCTTCGCTCACGGGGCCTCTCTTCCTCGGAGGATGAAGATTGATCTACGGGGGTGTGACGAACCGGTGATGGAGTTCTCTGCCGGCGGAGCTCATTGATCTCCCGACTCATGAGCCTCATATTTTCCTGCATCATGAGATTAGTGCGCTCATGAACTCTCATAGCTTCCCTCGTGCTCTCAAGCATATCAAGCAAGCGCGAGAAATCTCCTTGAGTGATGGGAGCAGATGGATTGACCTGGTCTCCAACCCTGGCAGCTGGAATTGGAGCATTCGCGGGGACTCGAGTAGATGTTCCAGCTTCACCAAGCATCGGGTCGGATCGGAGCTGGGGTGCCTGGTCGGATCGGTGTGCAGCGAGCAAGTCGGGTCGGTTCAGACTGGGGGAGTGCACCGCTTCGGAATCTCCTACCCGGATCGGATCGGAGCTCTCCCCTTCCCTTCGGTTCGGATTTCCTGCATTGATTCTCCCTGCTGCTGAACTCTGCCCCCGAGACCTTGTTACAACAGCATGTTGCTGATCTTCGCCAGCTCCATTTCCTTGAACAGACTGAACTTCTTTGCCTTTTCCTTTGGCCATGAGTCTTCAACAATTACTTCAACGAATGCAAGAAAGCGGAGAAACTTAAGGATTCACTTCTTTGAACTCAACGGTCCAAAAAGTAGAAAGAGATCCCGGAAAATAAAGGATTTAGATGTGGATTCTCAGTGAAAGCACCAAAATGTTAGACCCAAATGTGGTTCTAACACCCAAATTGATTAGAAACAAGATAAAGTAAAGCAGAAATAAAAAAGAACACACAAGATTTATAGTGGTTCGGCGAAGAAATGCCTACGTCCACTTAGTTTTCACTATATTCAGTAATTCAGTTACAAATGCAATGTAAGATTCGCTCACAACTCACTTTTGTTCACTCAAATGATTAAAACAAGAAATGAAAGATGGTTTGGATTTTCCGGGAGCAAAGGAATTCGGATGATGGAGGTACTTGGATTCTCAAAAGTGCTGAAAAAAGATCCTTCTCTTTGTCTCTAGATGGGGTATTTATAGGTGTGAATTTGCCTGAGATTCAATCCGGGTCGGAACACGTGTCATCCATCGCACTCTCTTCGGGTTCGGATGGGCTATCAGGCGGACAACGCATCCATGAGATGGACGTTAGAGGTAGGAATTAGTCATATCCGGTCCGGTTCTCCAGGCGACTTTATAGGAGATTTTCCTGGATCAAGGGTGCGGGTCGGAAACGTGTAGGTTGGGGGCTCGGATCGGAATACCCGATCCGAACTGGAGTAGCTTGGACGTCTCTTCTTCTCTAATCATACTCCGCTCCGCTCCGAAGTCGTGGCAAGCAGACGGCTTTCCGATCCACCTGAGATTCATTGGCCTTCCGATCCGATCAGGTATGCTTTGCCAATTTATCCAGTAAGAGATATCCGATCCGAACAGAGAATTTTACCCGATCCGAACCGATACGCTGCTATCAATCTGAATTGCGGTGTTTCCTTCCGATCCGAACCGGAGTCGCATAACTTGAAATACTCTTCAACGGTTGGTTTCTTGACTTTGTGTTGCCTAGTTCACAAAGTAGGCTAACATATATCAAACACTACCCAATGTACCCGATTCCGCCTAAGAACCGCTTTCATCTTCCATTGCCATTTTTCAAAATTGTTATCGTCATTCCATTTGTCGATAACCAATTGTGAATCAGAAGCTTCGTACGACTAACGTACATAAGGAGCTAAATCGCTTGGACCAACTACTGAGGCACTATATGAATATGATTCCGGTATTTCTACAACTGTCTACCAACATCAACGCTCTGATACCAAATGTTGTGGAGAATTTCGATTTAAGACCGCTCAAATCAAAACCCTCAACCCAACATAAGACGAGATCGTGGTAAAAGTGCAAAAACAACTAATCAATATCTCAAAACAATCTCAATTCAATCCAAAACCTATCACAATCACCAAAAAAGAGAAATAGTAGAGCAATAACGATAAACTAAATCACACAGGGATTTATAATGGTTTTACCGACGTCTTGCCAGTGTTCGTCCACTTTGAGAGAGAACCTTTATTAACACTAATATAAGAGTACAAGAGATTTATTACAATGATCAAATTCACCGGAAAAATTTGATTTTTTGGAGAAAAGAATTGAAGAATATTAGGGTTGCCAAAACCCTAATTAGAATAAACCAAGGTCTTAATCTCTTGATTAGCCTCTTTTTAGCATTTGCCTTTTTGGATCTGATGTAGCTTATATAGGGAGAAAATACTATGTAGCAATTTCCCAAATTGCCCCTGGATCCTTCACAAATCAACATGCAATATTTTAGCCTAAAACAACTCAAAATTCGCCTCAGGCATCTGTCGTGGAGTGTGACAGACGTCTGACTCGGTTCTAGAATTATTCATGCTTCAACACAGACGTCTGTTAAAGTGACATACATCTGCTGCAACTCTCGAGATAATTTTCGTGACAACTCAGACGTCTGTCATGGAGTACGACAGATGTTTGTCGCGGAACTTAGCTGAACCCTTGCACCTTTTTGTCTTTAACTTCCTCGTACGAGCTCCGATTTGCGAACCGTCTTCTCTGACACGAAGCTACTTCCATCCACTTCAATTCTACCATATAATATCACAAAATTTAACACCTATAGTCTCGATAGAGAATCTCTACTATATGATTGTATAATCATCCGAACCATGAACGCGTTTGATATAGGGATGAAAGCACTTTAGTTTCCAAATGTGACTTCCTGCATTTACCACTTGATTCTTTCTGGATCGACCAGAGCAGGTCCGGTTCCATCAATTTTCAACCAGAGTTTGCACTTTGTCACCAATATGTTGGATATTAATAAAACAAGTACTTTGTGGTGGTGACACATGGTGAAGGAGGGGGCCTTGGATGCATATGGTTAGCGGGCAACGCTAGCGAATGGAACGACAACAGAAGAATCCTGGTTGGCATTGTTGTCTAGATCATGATCCGGATTCCACTAAATTTGAATCTGGGATAAAACTTAGAAGAGGAAAAGAAACTGTTATCATGACTCAGTTGTAAGAGAAAGTAGTGCAACTTCATTACATAGGACCCACATATGTCTTCTGGAACAGTTGGTGATTTTCAAGCACATTGCTACCGGTATGTTCTTCTTTGTCTTATCATGTTTATGAAATTATTAATGCAGTAAGAGATATCTTGGCTTAAGTCTAAAAACAAGTCTACATTAATTTTCTAATAAAAAATAAATAAAGGAAATGATATATAGTTTGACTTGGTCTTTTTATGTTTCCTTTTCATTTAGTTACCAAATTAGCATTTACTACAATGTATACTTTTTTGCGTATGTGTATCTATTTATAATTTTAACTATAACGAGACTATCCTATTTCAATGCTTTCGAAATAATTGAATTGTCCTCTTACATTTGCACTTCCTATATGGATATTTTTGTCAACCTCCAGGCTTTAATGCAATAAGTGACTTGAAAGAGATTTTGTTCTTTCCTCTATCACAAAAATACTCTTTGTTTTCTTAAAAAAGTTCATTAACTTCGCCTTTTGATTAAGACCATGAATCAACCCGAAGTACTTGATGTTTTATTTCGTCAACTTGAATAACAAAACTAAGGCACCACATCTCTGCATATAAAAATGTTATATCTATATAATAAAATCCCTTGTTAGGACAAACCAAGAGACAAAGAGCGGCTCTGATTTAAGTAAGTAAAGATATCACATGGCTCAAAATCGGACAGATTGTTTCAAGTTGATCGCCCTTATTTCCACGATCTCCAGTCTCCACGATTCACTATCCGCTCTGTCTATAAAATTATCGTTTTCATCGCTCATCTTCTTCCCCAAATAAAGTTCTCACTTTGCAAAACCACTCCCTTATCTATTCATGTGGTTCCTTCAAAGTTCTACTTTTATCTCACTTGTGTCACCTAAATTAAAGGTATTTTCCCCATCAGATCTCCATCTTCTGTTGTATTGCATACACTTTGTATAATTGTTTATGCCAGCAGTACACATTTTATTATTGGAATTTTTTCTTTGCGCCATTTTTTTTGAACAAGGGTGCTGAATTATAAATGTTTTCTTCTTCCTCAGTTTATTATATGTTATTACCTAGTACCACTATGTTGATAATGATAGTGTACAATTTATGATTCGTGACTTTCAATGCTAATGAGTTTCTACAAGTTGACGTTGTTGTGTACAGTTTGAGCTCTTCATTCAAGTTACGTTGTTACGTTGCCAGGTTATGTATTTCAGGGTGTCTGTTATTTTGGTATCTTTAGTTTTAACTTCTCAGTTGTATCTGCAAGCATATAGAATGTTTGAGAAAATGTTCAAGTGCTATTGACCTTGTATATTGCTTCTTCTATCTTTGAATACAACTGCATACTTGAATACGACATCATTCATCTTCCAAATGGTTTTAACAAGCCTTTGTTGATTTCTCGGTTCATATGCTATTTTGGTGATTATTTCTTAACTGACTACTTAAATATGTAGCCATATTTTGGTGCTTATTTCTTAGCTGACTGCTCGAATATGTAGCCATATTTTGGTGAATATGTTTGCTGTTGAAATTATGCAGTGTTTTTTGAAAATAGAAGATGAAAAATGTTTTTTTATTATTAGACTATAATGCAAATTAATGGAACTGTAACGAAACAGAAGATGAAAACTGTAATAATAAAACCTGTTTCCTATAAGAGTACTGAACGCAAATTAATGGAGAACAAAAACTTAACTGATTAGAAGCAAACCAAACACAGCATCAATTGCTAACCAAAAATTTAATTCTAGCTTAAAATATAAACTGAAAACATAGAAGACATAAGACACAACAAAAAGAAAGAAGACACAGGGTAAATAACACAAACTAGAAATGCAGGACTAAGGTTTTTTCTACTATGAAGAAAAAAAATGCAAATGAGGACAAAATGTGTACAAGGAGATTGAGATAAACGAAGGAACTGAAATGGTTTTGTTTCTATTGTTTTTATACATATAGGAAAGATAAAAAAGAACGATATGCCCAAAGTAACTAAAATGAAAAACATAGCAAATGGCATACTGTTTTGCAAACACGAACTATTTTTTTTTCAATTGAAAACACAAAGCAGCTATTTTTTTTTTCTTTTTTTAAACTCAAATTAAGTTGAAACAAAACGTGAGCACATAACGAAACCTGTCATAAATACTCAAAACATGTTTGTACACAGAAATAGAAAAGTATTTGAGATGGTATATTTTCATTTAAGTAGTTTGTGTTTAACACATATGCATTAGCCTAATAGGTATTCATGTTTTTAATTGCAAGAGTATGTTAACTACAAAAAACCGAGCATTTTTGTGTGTGTTTGAAATATTGAATGAGAGGCTTTTGTGCTTCACATTCACTTGTTCAGTTGCTTTTAGTTTTTTTTATTCGTTCACATTTCAATTTGCTTTCTCTTATTCATGACTTAAACATTCGTTTCATGATATACATACGTCACTCGTACTTTTGTATGTAAAAACCCAAAATTAAAAGGAAAAAATCGATGCTCGAGCCATCACCTTTTCACCCATAAAATTGCCTTACTCTACTACGTATTACAATATGTCTCCTAAACCATCGAGCAGACATGTCGGTACCGTGCTATATGAGTTGAAAATAGGCATTGACTCTCATTCTAATTGATCTATCCATGCAATGATAGTTACCACATATCACGTGATCAAAATGATTTTACAAAATGAAGTATACCAACAAATTTACATGTCTACAATTTTTAATATACCAAATTTTACATTGAGTTGAACTATTAAAGTTGCAACGTACATTGTCCCAGAAAATAGTGTAAATTAAGGTCAATACCCATGCCATCAGCACAACCATCATACTATCTGTATAATAAAATTTTAGTCATTCCAACATGTATGCACATAGCGACCTGCATTTATTAAGGTCTAATATATCTTCAAAAATAGAAATTTTATTCTTTATACATACTATTTTATAAGTAAGTACAAGAAATAGATGAAATTTTGTTTTTGTTCATATTTTATTGAGTCCTTCATCAAAACTTATACTATAAATTTCAGTATCTTAAATTAAAGAAAGTAGAACGTTTGTTGAAAATCAAATCCAGGTTTAATGCGGCAAAGGTACTAAAGAATACATGTTCATGCTGCAAAGGTATTGAAGGAAAATGTTCTTAGCTGTTTAATCAAAGTAAGATCACATGTTCGTGCAAAAGTACTATCAATTTCTATCTTAGCTAACAGTCCAAAAGCGCGGTGTAACGACCCAGAATTTTAGGGCCAATTTAAAAATTTTATTTTAGAAATTTTAATGGATTTTAATGTTTAAAATAATTTATTTTAAACAAGAACGACTAAAAATTTATTTTAAAACGAATAAATTCAATTTAATTATAAAAGAAGTTTAAAACAGCGCTGCAGTTTGAAATTTTGAATTTGAACTTTGACTGACTGTACAAGATTCATTTTAAATCAGAATTGAGCGAAACCAGAAATATTTAAATCTGTTTAATCATATCTTTCCAACGAATCTGAAAAATTGAAATTTCACTTTGAAAATAGAAAGTTATGACTAGTTTAAAATCTAGAAAAATAACTGTTGAATTTATATATATTTTAATATAATATATTGGCCTTGAAAATAGCCATTTTTCAAACGACCTCGGTTTTCGACGAAACCACTTTTGTTAGAACCGCAATGTCAAATTATTGCAAGGTTTCAATTTTCATAATTTTTGGAATTAATATGTGAGCGTGGCAGAGGAAAACGTGTTTTGTCAGTTTCAGTCAAATTTAATCAACTAGAAAAAGGCCATTTTTCAAACAGTCTCAGAATTCGACGAAATTAGTCTCATTAGAACCGTATCGTCGAAACATAACTAGAAATAATTTTTCTGTAATTTTTAGAGTCAGTATGTAGCCCCGGTTATTTAAAATGTATGTTTGAATTTAATAATTAAATTATTTATAATTAAATATTAAGAAAAACATATCGTAACAACCAAATTGGGTTACGAAACATGTTCCATTGTGTCCGGGACGGGGGTTATTATCTAGGGGCGTCATTCGTTGGATTTAATTTGGAGTTCCGGACGATATACAAATTTAATAGAATTAAAATAAATGGAAAATACGCGTATAAATACGCTTGCCAATACGAACCCTAGAAACCTAATTAGAGCGGCCGCCAGTTTTATCTTTTTAATGGCCAGAAATGCACGATCTTCAAACCTTAACCATTTCCAATCCACAATGAATTAGATCAAGTGCCATATATCAATTGCAAACTGAAGAGATTTCTGTGCTCTTCGAAACCATACGGGTATGATCGGTTATCGGCTCCTGGATTGATCGGAATTTCACCGAGAAGGCGGCGGTTTTGGCACGCGATTCGAGGGAGCGAGGTCCACCGAGGTGGTGACGGTTCTGGGCGTGGAGGCGGCGTTCGAAGGCGGTCATCGTGGTGTCGTCTGATCGAAGCACAGAGGACCGTGGGTGGTGCGGCGTCGGCATGAAGAAATCGAGGATGGGTTTCTCCAATTACAGTGAACAACCGAGAAGAAGAAGAAAAAGGACAGCGCATAAGGCAGCACTTGTTTAACGTTATAAAAGGGGTAATTTAGTTTTAATTATAATTTAACTTTCTAATTATGTAATCCAAGTTTAAAATTCGATATCTCCTTCGTACGAGGTCCGTTTTGCGAACCGTTAGTTGCGTTGGAATCACAATAGAGAACACTACGCCATGGAAAAGACTAGAACTGAAAACGGAGCAAATCTGAATTATGGAAATTTCAAACCTGAACTGTTCTGAATTAGACTGTCGGTGAGAAATCTATTTATTTCTTTCTTTTAAAATTAGAAATAAATTCTGAAATTATTATTATTAATCCACAGCTGATTCATGTTGTTATTGTTCTGTGTTAAATGTAAAATATACATTGTTTGTTTGATTATGTTTTGTGGTGATAGAATTGTTAAATTTATATTTCTGTTATTTAGATTAAACAAAATTATTATTTTGTTTATCATACCATTGGAAAATTAACCTTTATGTTAATCAGAGTTGGGTTAAACCCAAATTATCATTTTGTCCACTTGATTGTTTAAAATTAACATTGCTGTTAATTAGAATTTGATTTAAACAAAATATGTATAATTTTTGTTTATATAAAAGGTTCAAATGTATAGAACAACAAATTTTGTAAATTTGTTATGTTAGAATTTTTCACCATTCATGAAACACAGAATCTTGTTAATTTGTTAAATCAAAAAATTTAACATTAAAATGGATCAAACATTTTATTCATTTTTATGGAGTCAAATTTTGGAATAAAACATGAATACATATTTTTGTGTTATTTTGTTGAACTAGTTTTTCAACAAAAATAGAATAAACATTTTTATGTTATTTTGTTGAACTTGATTTTCAACAAAATAGAATACACATTCTGATGCAGTATGGTCTACATAAAAAGAATAGTTTTTTTTAAATATGCCTTTTTATTTTCAAATTAGAAACGAAGGAAAAAATGAACTGATTTCTAAGTTGCATTTTTATGTAGTCTGTTTTCAAATAAAAAGATTACATTTTTAATGTAGTTATATTTTCATTTAAAAGATAAGAATTGCAAGACTTCTTTTCTAGGTAATATTGTTTGCATATAAAATATTAGATTAAAAAGTACATTTTATTTATAAAATGTTACCTGTGATTAAAAGTACATTTTTGTTAGAAAACGTAAATTAGATTAAAAAGTACACTTTTATTTGAAAAAGTGAATTAGATTAAAAAGTACATTTTTGTGAGAAAATGAATATTAGAATATGAAGTACATTTCTGTTAGAAAATGTAAATTTAAATAAAAGGGACAAATTTAATATTTTTGTTAATTAGATAATAAAGAACAAAATAAGAATTTTGTTATGAAATGTTACACTAGACATAAAATAGCATTTTGTTATGAAATGTTTATCGGGTCAAAATCTGTTACTTTTGTGTTGAAATAGAAAAATGTATATTTTCATACATTAAAGAAGATGAGTTAAAAATGTATATTTTTGTACATTAAAGAAGTGGAGCTTAAGAATGAATTAGTAATGGACATTTTTGTTTACATTAAAGATAATGAAGTAAATTCATTATTTTGTTTACATTAGAAAAATTAGACAAAATTCATTATTTTGTTTACATTAGACAAAATTATCAGTTTTGGTCACTTTAAAAAGGAATGAAACAAAAATATTTACTTTAATTCATTTAAAAAGAATGAAGCAAGAATATTCATTTTTGCCATGTAAAAATGAATGAGACCAAAATATACATTTTTGTTCATTTGAAAAGGGTTAAATAAAAATGAACATTTTTATATATTAAAAAGAGTTACACAAAATAAACTTTTTGTGCATTAAAAGGGATTAAACCAAAATAGCCATTTTTGGTTATTAAGAATGATTAAACCAAAAATTTACATTTTTGATCTTCAAAAGGAATTTAACAAAAATGTACATTTTGCTCATTTAAAAAAAGAATGAAATAAAAAGATTACATTTTTCAATGTAATTAGAAATGAAATAAAAAGTTACATTTTTTATTTTATTTCCATTATATATGCAATAAAAAGAATAGATGTAAGTGTCACATTTCCATTGTCATTTTAAAGATGATAAAAATAGTAGAATTAAAAATCATGTTTTATTGTTATTTGAGTTCAGTGAAAAGAATTGAAATGTTTGTTGTGTTAAATATAATGTTTGTATATTCAAATTGAATATTACACTCCCATTTACAAGTTACCGGACTTGTTTATGTGATTGGGATGATTATTTTCACACATCGCCCAAGTGCACAAATAATTTATTATTTGGTTGATGGATGAAACCCCACACGGGTATTGGGATGATATTGGACACACACTAATCCCAATATTTAGTTATCTGTCAATCGATGGATTGGCAGTCTGTGATGAGCGTTAGTTATTTACTTTAATGCTCACATAGTTATAAATTCCACTTTGGTCGTCATTTGGATGTTTAATAATTATTTGTCATGATTGTTGATTACATACAATATATGGTTGTTGATTGAGTCACATTTCAATAAAGGATATTCTAGAAAAAGAATATTTTAGAATATAATTTAGAAAAAAATATTTTTATTGATACGAACTAGTTATTAACTAGAATAAATCATTAAATTAAGATTTAATGAAGTTTTCCAATTTGATAATATTTAATTGAAATTAAATTAAATAAATTGGATTTGGGTTTGTCGTGAATAGTCTTAAATAACACTGTTCTTAAACCCCGTATGAAAAGAATAATCTTTTAATTTAGATTATTAAGGTTTTCAGTTATATTTTATAAGTGAAATAAGATGAAATGTGAGTTGGGTTTATTGTGAACTATGTTTTTAAGCGACATGTGTTCTTTAACCCAACTGACAGTAAAAATATGATTTGGAATTTATAAATCTTTATTTTAGATTTAAATGGGAATTTTCCAAAAGCCAGGTTTTCCAATTTAATATATTAAATTGGAGTTGAATGGAATTCGAATTAATAATTACCGAGATAAGCTTCTGTAAAAGAAAACCGATACTACATATGGAATTTAAAAAGGCTTTGTCGTTATTCCATTTATATGATTGGTCGGATACATAAATTTATAATAATTATATATTGATTTGATTTCTGTGAAGATTTCATATTTTAATGGAAGTCGATTTTGGGTTTATCGTGAACTATGTTTTAAATGACATTAGTTCTTTAACCCAGTTAAAGATAAGATTAATTTCTTAAATTTAATTAATCATCGAATAATGATTTTTGATATTTAAAACCAAATTGGGTTCTTAATAAATCTTTAAAAGAAAGATTTAAGAATAATTTGAAGAATTTATCTTTGATAAAATAATGTGAATATTTTATTTAAAGGAATATTCTGAATTGGAATGAGGCGTTGGATGTGTGTTTATGGTACTTGATTTTATTATAAAAATACGTGAGTTATTCGGAAAGACCGGGTTTAACCCATTCTGAATAATTACTACGACGATGAGGAGTCGAAGATGAAGACGGTGGTTGAAGACCGACGATCTTCACATCGGATGGATATGTTGCTACAGAGACCCTTGATGGGAGTAGCTACCTTGAAGGGGCTTCAGTGGTGGCCGTACGGACTATTGTTGATTGTTCGGATTTGGTTTTCGCTCAGACCCAGAGCATAAGCTAGTAAATGGATGCGTGTCTGACATTGGATTTCGTTCCATGTGAATTAAATCGATTTCTGTTAATGTATGTCTGTTTGGTGGTGGAGGATTTATTCTCTGCTTAACACCCTGGTATATATTAATAGTGATTGATCGCATGACGTGAATTGTCAATGTGGCACGCCAAGATGCAAATGATCGAGGCTTTTGTTGAAAAGCAGGGCCTTGTGGGATGATCAAAGTATAGCCTATTACGGCATAACTTTGTGTATATCGGGACTTCGCGAGCCTCACACCCCGGTATGAGTCAAAAACGGGTTTAGGACTGCAGGGAGTGCACACGTTTCTTTCTAGCTAGGAGTGGTGTCGGTGCTTAAACTGGCTGACATTTTACTTATGTGCATGATGGATTTTGAGGCGCCTCGGATTTTTATAGGCCGTTAGTGGTCATACTATGGGTCCAAAGGGACCGGGAAGCGTGTGTTCAGGCATAACCAATCCACTACCGATAGGCGGGGACCGACCCTGAAGATCCAAGGGTTCACTGTGGGGAATCCTGAGGCATTTACTAGAGTGTCTCGAATCGGAGAGGAGCTTGCCCCTAGCCCCGACTCATGATGGAAATCCAATTTCCAATACAACCTTGCGGTTTTGATTGTAGAACTAGTATGGCGACATAGTAGGATGGGGTACTATGCCGTCTATGATTAATACATTATGATTTAAATTGTTTTTGAAATATAGATACCCCCATATATACACACTAATATTAAATCCGTTTTATCGTATCAAGCATCTTTTGACCATTATAAGGTAAAACCCTATCCTCCGGTTTGCGTTGCATTGTGTGATGTGACTTGGGTCTTATAATGGTTTCATTTTTCAAAAAAGCATGGCGTTATTTAACGATTTACCTTATTTTATGCACTGGTAATCCAATGGAGTAAACCCGTTCTGCGTTAGCGGCGTGGTCCTGTGATTAGCCTTTTTATTAGATAAGTCTAGTTAAGATTTCTCATAACAGTCCCATGACTGACCTGTAGTTTGTTTCACTGGCAAACTCGGGTGCCCATATTTTCCACATGGGCAGTCGAGTAGCTTTTGGCAGATATATTTACAGGATCCTGGTTTACAGCTGAAGCGGTATTCGGAAAGCTCTGTATCCGTGTATTCCTTTCAGTTGTATATTTGTATTATGTTCCGCTGCTATTTAAATGTAATTTAAAACTCTGATATTATTGTATTTCTATTATGTAATAAGTATTCATACTCTGTTACATTCTTGTACTATGATGTATTTGTTGTAATCATCAATAAAATGTTCTTCAGTTTGTGTTCTGATGTGTGTTGTTCTCAAAGCAATCCAGCCTTTCCTTTACTGGGAAGTTTGGGTCGTTTCACGTGGAGAAGCGATTTACTATGGGCTAACATGAAAAAGGGGGGGGGGGGTTACTGCCTCTTTTTAGAAAAGGCAAAAGGGTATAATTGTGCCTCCTGAATTGCATTATTATATTTAAGTCACTTTTTCGTTTCTATTGTGTTATCTATTTGATGAGAGTTCTATTACCATTTTTCAAACACTGATGAGTTTGAACCGTACAGTGCTACATATTACTATTATTTATTACAGTTTCCATTTTGTTAAAAAAAAGTAAGCTTTTCGTTAAGCTATTATTTGCAATTGATAACATTGTATATGTGTTTGTTCATTTACAGTCATGGTGATTCCTTTATGCGGAGTTTTATTTATATTCTTTTTATTGGCTTTTATAACTATTATGAGTCTTGATTGATAAAAAAAATTGTTTTATAGCAGCATTATACTATATAATGGTTATGTTGTGCCTAAATATTGATAGGCCTCATCATGCTTATAGGAATCAAAACCATATTGGCCATTAAAAAAACGATGGTATTTTCTCCATCTTTTTCTGTTTCTCCTCTTAAGCTCAAATGCCTGTTGTTCCTTAATAAAAGTATTTTGTTTTATGGCTTAACATTCCTAATTGAGTCTATGTATTACTCATGTTTATGCAACTTTTATGGGCTAAAGTATGAATAGTATTTTTAGTTCAAACTTAGACAACAACAAAAATTCAAGCACTTAAGAAAAAAAATCCTAAATAATGTTGATTTTTATTTTCCTTTTACTATTTCCATGTGGCCAATTATATTTGGGTAAAGGTTAACTTAAATGCATACGTGGACATGGTTATGTATCACTTGGGAGTCTGGATATTATCCGAATATCCTATTTAGTAATTAGGTGTTATCTTTACCTTTTCAAATAAAAAAATAACGGAAAATCTCATTGGGTCTAATTATTTTCTTCCCATGCTATCTAATTGTTTGATATACAAATACTTGAATGATTTTTTTTTAGTTTTTAGTATATGTTATTTGTCTTGCTCCCAATATATAATGTACACATGCCAATTTTATTGATTTTCTTCTGCTGATTACGGAATTTATGAATATTTAATTTCAATAACTCATATTATGTGTCTGGGTACTGACACCGGAGGATCAGATTTAAAATAAAATGTTTGCCAGGTTGTGGAGCTCAAAAAGAGAAGGTTGGATCATGCTTTATTAGTCTTTTTCATGTTGCTCATGTGTCGATTGTCACGGCGGTATGGATGTTGAATGCCATTGGCCTACTATGAGAGAGACTATAGTACAAAGAATGCTGAAGTTAGAAGAGATATGGTAAGAGAGCAGAGGAGATAGAGCAAGAGAGGAAGGCTGGAAACAAGAGATGTTGCAATGGAAATAAAGCGTAATCCCACTAGGGATAGAGATCGTGATATTAGTGAGAAGGTCGCTCTTGGAATGGCAAACAGTGGAAGAGCTGGCAAAGACGATGGTGAGGCTATATATGATCAAAGGCTGTTTAATCAAGATAAGGAAATGAGATTTGGATTTGTTATGCCCCCTTACATTCAAACTATTTGTTATAATTTTCTCTACATAACTTATTTTTTGCTTGCCTGCTGAGGTGCTAAAAATTATACAACTCAATGATGATGAATGAATAAACTATTGATATGATGTAGTCGTCAATGTTTTTGATTTATGCATCGGTATATATTAAAAATTTATCTGGTTATGCAAATTTTTGGAGGTGGAAATTCTGAAGATATATTACTGAATGCTTATTTGATGAAAATCCTTTTTAATTGCAGCTTTTTGTGGCGTAACAGAGACTTCTGCTACTGATCCTGCATCACAACGCGGGGAGAAAATAATAAAGCCTATAGGAACTGGACAACATAGTTTGGATTCACCTTCAACATTAAATATTGATTTGTAAACCATATAATGATGGATTGTTCAAATTTTTATCTATGTATGTGTACATAAATATATAAATACTGTTAACAACATAGTGCATATCTTGGCTTACGAGTCCACATGGTAAAGCTCTGAGAATTAAGTATATTTATGCTGATTCATGCATAAAATTTTAAGTTGATAATAAATGTACAATTTTTCAGACTACTTTATTACGGGTCTACAATTCTCCATTTAAAACCCAAGTAGCAAGGTTTGTTATTGCTACTGCCCGTGTTTATATGATCATTCCTAATACTATTATAGGGGATTTTAGTGTGAAGGAAATTTTTTATAACTATTTCAAGGTTAATGACAATTCATCAAAAAGTTATTTTCAAGTGCAATGCACACTGTAAAGTGATATCATACACACCGTAAAACTAGTATTTAAGAACTGATTGCTAAATTTTGATACCACACACTTTAAAATGGAAACTTAAAAAACAGGTAGTCAAACTCATAAATGCAAACTACAACACTTGAAAGTGTATGCTCCCGTGCATCGCACGGGTTTCCACTCGTATTATATTAGATTCCAACCCATTGATAAACTTATAATGTTTATTCGTTGATTTGAAGGAAAATTTCCAAATTATTTTAGTTGAAAGCAACATCAAATTTTACCATGTCCGATATCCTTTTTTAATTTTATTTCAAATAAACTTCATGTACCAATTTTTAGTTTTTATATCATTTCATTTGCTTGAATTATTCCATGATTTACCATATGTAATCAATCTTTTCCAATCCACTTTGTTATCAGTTTTAAAGTTGGAGCATTGATGATGTAAGCCTGTTCTTAGCAAGTAATTCCAGGAACTTGATGTGAATTTTTGAAACTGTTAGTTCATTTGACTAGGTTCTAGAAGTATTTATTATTATGAGAAAATGTATAAATAAATGAATCAATGGACTCAAAACAAGAAGACATTCTAAATTGAGAATGTGATAATTGTTCCCAAAAAGAATATACAATTTCCAGTTGGGTATAGTTTAGAGGTCTGTCTATTAGCACCCCGCAATTTACTCTTCACACCCCGTTGATTAGAAAATAAAATGCACAACCCATCGTTTTCTTTCCCTACCCGGTTTTCTCTCAAAAATGCCCTTATTTTATTTTCATTCTTACTGGGTTTTTTTGTTTTATTTCATTTTTCTTCTTTTCTCCAGCTTGCAAGTCGTTAATATTACTCTCCTTAAAATTTTTATCAAATTAATTAACGTTTGTAGGCGACTTCATTGATTGTTCAGGCGTTGGTTATGAAAATTAACGTTGCATACTTGCTATTCAAGTCTTTGTAATTCTTGTACACAACTAACTTACTTAGTCCTAAAACACATAATCATATAAATCGCCACCTTTACAAATTTCTAATTTTTAATCATTATTTGTATTTTTAATGGTTTTATTAATCATTCTTCATCACTATTTGTAATTCTTGTCTTAACTTTTTTTAAAAAAAAATACGTATACTATTTTTAAATTTTAATTATTGTGTGCAGTTTCATTTCAAACATCCATAGATGTATATAGTTGATTTAATTATTATTTTTAATCGTCATATAACATTAGACAAGTTATTAAATCAATTATTAAAGGGCATAACTGGAAATAAAATTTTAAAACTTTAATTGGGGTGTGAAGAGCAAATGAATGGGTGCCAATAATCGGACCCATAGTTTAGAACCCACTGGTCTTCAAAACTGAGAATTATGTCTTTACAGGTGCCTTATATTTTATTTGGGAACAGACCGTGCGAGTAAATTAAAGCTCCTTGCAATTTATCATATGTGTATGTCAGCATTTATTTTCTACTAAAACAAATTAATTATTTTGTCCTAATATTTCAAACTAAGTTTGTTGCATCAAATATTTTGAGCACCATTCCAGACTGAAAATTATTTCTGAACATCAGGTTGCCTTCTCATCTATAGAAGGTACTTTACAAGGCCGACCTTGGATTTTAATGAAAAGTAAAATTTTAAATCTTTGCTGGAAAAACTTAATGGGTTCAAACTTCAATTTTTTTAAAAACAAAGCAACTAATAATTTTGTACATGATTGAAAATAATTCAAGCAGGCCTCACATACATACCTCACGAAAACTACAAGCAGGTCTTAGTTATTTTTTTTTGGCCAGTAGTAGTGTACATTGTGAGTTGGCTTTTGAAAGAAGCATTCTCAAGCTTCAAGTTCTTACAATATCTTGCCCATGTCCTTGTCCTGATATTTCTGGTTGGAATCCAAGTATATGTTGGGGGAGAGGAGAATGCAGGAATTTTGGTGTTGAAATTTCAAAGCTGCTTGTTATTGTGATTTATGACATGAAATCACATATCTTAATGAAGAGGATGTAATCAATTAATTGATTTGATTAATTGATTGATTGACTAATTAATTAATTGACTAATTGATTTGAGTGATTGACTGATCTGATTGATTGATTTTATTATAAAAGGAAAGAAATGATTATATTCTGGATATATTTCTGAGGAGAAAACTGGATATTTGTGCCTTCTATTTTCCTATAAAATCAGTTTTCAGGATTGGATCAAGGTATAACCGAATTGAGTTGAGAGACTGATAAGTTGTGTACCTCCAGGGCTTGTGCCTAGGGGTGAGCGTTCGGTCGGTTCGGTTAGTTTAGACATAAAAAAATTCAAACCGAATCGAAACCGATTTTTTTTCAAACCGAGCCGAATTAATTTCGGTTAATTCGGTCGGTAACCGATTTAACCGAACTTGAAGGATGTACTATAATTCAAATGATGGATTCACTCAAAGTAAAACATAAATTCATGTTTGAAGAAATTTTATGTAGTAAATTTTATGTTTATGATAAGATTTGATCAATTTGCAACAAATGTCTTTGTACTATATAACTAAACTAATTATTTAAAGTACTACAATACCGTAAAATTAGATAATAAATTAAAAATTCAGTTAATTCGATTAAACTGGTAACCGAAATTTTTTTATTTACAAACCGAATTCAAACCGATTTAGTATTAGAACCGAACCAAACCGACCGAAATGAACTGGTTTGGTCGATTAATTCGGTTTGAACCGAATATTGCTCACCCCTACTTGTGCCCTGCAGAGGAAGATTATGAATTGAGGGTTGAGAGAAGTTATTCCTATTGGTGCCTTCAGTTTGTCCAAGGCTTTGCCGTCGTTCTCCATTGTTCTCCTTCTCGAACAAGAATTGTAGTCATCTAGATATTTTTTTCCTTTCTAAATAAGGTTATTGATTCATTATATTTTGTTTATTTTTGGTTGTTGATCCATTGTATGTAAACAAAATTTGTTTTGTTGAATAAATAAAGAGGGTGGTTAGGTGGAATATCTTGTATTTGTGCATGTAATTTCATATCTATATTGTTTTCCATAGAAATCATGTTTAAGTAATTGGATGAATAAGATCTTGGTCGCTTTCGCAAAGGCGCAGTTTCCGCAACACTTGTCCGGTGCTTTGAGCATGGTCGGTTCAGAAGCCTTATTAATGGCTTTGTTAGCAGCCCGAAAATCATTATGTTGAAAAGTACCATAGAATGGTACTGGTGATCACGATAGTGTTGCCTCTGAATGTCGTATGACCAGATCTTGTAAACTGATTGTAAGCAAGTGCAATAGATACGACACCTCTCATTAGGCCAACCCACCATATAGTGACTTGTTGGTTGAAAGTGACTTTTTCATGTGCAGACTTCTTAGTCAAATTTGAGAGGAAAAATAGCGGGTATACGAAAGCGGTTCTTCGGTCCTACAAGTACTAAACCTAGTAGAATTAAGCTAATGCCGATTGATTTTCCAGGACTGTCACTAACAAAGCTCCACTTCTGAATATCCAAAGCATCCATGCCAACATAAAGGAAGAGAAAAATCTCCGCAATAAAAGACAAATTTGCAAAAGAATGCTTGGTTGTAACTCATGAACTTTCAGTCACATTATGCCAGGTACAGTGAGACATCACTATCCCACAAAAAGAAAACCATGAGAATTCCACTAAGATCTAGCAATTTAGCCAACATGCATGATAAGCATGCCATAAGCATCATAAGTGTTCGCGGTCAGTAGAGTGCCTCGCAAAATATAAATGAAATTCCCAACAAACTGCAATGCAGTGTCGACATCAATATGTTCGAGATCGAAGTTATGAATTGCATTGAAAAGCACTACAGATGTAGCATCATTGAAAACACCCTCGCCGAAGACCAAACTGTATAGCAACGGTGTCTCAGCTTGATTTAGAACCTGTAAGGTGCAAAGCGAATCTGTTGCCGAGAAGATGGCTTCAATTGCAAGAAAATCACCCATATCAAGACCAATGTCCATTTTCCCAAATAATTCAATCGCACCAAAAGAAATTATGGAGAAGGAGATAAGTGTCCCAACTGCACCAAAGAGCATAATGGTTGAAAAAATGCGGAAGAAATGCTTCTTTTTTACTTGAAATCCAGCGTTAAATATAATAGGAGGAAGAAGATAAATAAAGAACAAATCTTCGCTGAACATCAAAACATGTGAGCTCTTCCCTTTAGTAATAAGCAAAATAACCACTCCAGTACATAACCCAATAATAAGACCATAACCAACCATCCGTTCTGTTCACTTCATTCTCTCTTTTATTTTACAACTAAACAAGCCATATGACACCCAGATAGAAAAACTAGCCACGAATCTACTTAAATAATAACATTAAAAAAATATAATAAAAAATTATTTTTTATTTATAACGGTAAACTCTTTGCCGTTATAAACATAAAACACACCAGAAACCATAAAACGGCAAAGACTTTGCCGTTATAAACTTATAACGGCAAAGTGTTTGCCGTTATAATCTTATAACGGCAAACAGTTTGCCGTTATAAGAACCAGTCTCTGTTGGGTGAATCAGCCACGGCGGAGCTCAAAACTAGCCACAGACCAGCCACGGGTGAGTGAACAAGCCACACCTGGTTGCTCCGTGGCTTGTTTAGTAACTGAACAAGCCATTGTTGGTTGTGCTCTAAGCGCAGTAATGGATTCATTCATCCATCTATTTTCTTCTAGGAAATAACCAATCACAATACAAGCAGAAATGAAACAAAAAGATTGATTGAAACTATGGAAGCGTGATCTATAGTATCTCGTAGGAGACCTAAATCAAACCCCATTTTTTGAACGAGCACTCAAATTCTCTTCTTGCTTTTTGTATAGATAATTCAAAGATGGGAAGTCTGGGATTAAAAGAGAGCAATATATATATGAGAAGTTTAATTATGTATGACTTTTCGAAATGAGGGGAGCCAGGCTCGGACTTAATGATTCATGTTCATATAAGTTTTTCTGATCTGGTCGCATGTAATAACAGCTCTTGATGATGTTAATGTTCTTGAGTTAGATGGTAGCATCAAAAATTTCACTACTTTTTAAAACCTAAAACCATCTAACAATAACAAATATTTTTTAACTTCGCCAGTTACAGCTCCTTGTAAAACTTCAGTTTCAAGCCTGGAAAAGGAAGAAAGAAGTTTCGTTGGTTTTTTTTTTTTAATTGAACTACTTAATATATATTTTGTTTCTACTGCTACACCACCCCAATAATCATCATATATGTCTACATTAGTGTCTTGCTCAATTTCGAACCTGGGCTTGATGTGCCCAATACATGGATTACATACTCCAACTGCACTAGATAATCCATTGTAATCAGCCATCTAGTATAATTTACTGCTCGTAGCAGTAACTTCATCATTGTAGCGTTCACCTCCGTTACTTAATTTTGTTACTTCTTCAACATGATGCCAATTCATTATCTTCCACTCTTAAACATGTTTCACTTCAACTTCTTCAACTACATGTTACAGTGAACTATTTTTGTGGGATGGTTATTAGTTTTATGGGATGGATAGTGCAATTAGTAGATCGCAGGTAATTGACTTTCAGATCCACTGGAAAAAAACCTCGTACAAGTGAAGTTTGTGTTGATTACAATGATTAGAAAAACAGAAAAGAGATTTATAAACATAAAATGATATGAAATTTAGGTAGTGTTTGGTTTATGATTTTAAGTTTTGGGTTTTCGTCCATATAAAAATGTGCACAACGCATGTAAATCATGGAAAACAACAATTTTAGAAAACAAAGTTAACACATAAAATAAAAAACAACTTTTATCTATTTTTCATGTTTTGAGAAATGAGAGAAATATGGAGACCAAATCCTCATTTCATGATTGCTACATTCCCTTCGCGGTCCCCTCCATATTGCTTTCATTCTACCATTCCTCCTTCTACACCTTTAAAGTTTTGTAATTAATTTTGAAAACTAAAAACCCAAAACTCATTTTTATCCAAACACACCCTAAGATTTTCAATTTGAACAAAAACTGATATAAATGATTCATTTTTTGGGATCAATGAATTTAAATGTATTCATGAGATAAGTTGACTGAAAAATAGTCAATTGATCAGTCTACTATATTGTATGTGTTACAACAAGGATTTGATGATGCAGTTGATTAAGTTGTAGCTTACGTTTTGTGCTTACGGTCCATCTTTTTGTTGCTTCAAAGCCTTAGGTCGATTGTATTACTAATGTTTTTGTTTTCTTGATGAAATTGTTAGGCGGTGGTTGACTTCACTGCTACATGGTGCCCACCCTACAGGTTTAATGCCCCAGTCTTCACTGAACTGTTTGAAAAATACACCGACATTTTGTTTCCCAAGGTTAATGTGTTTGACATAAATGTAAAACTAGCACCGCTATGAACTTTATTTTATATATTCCCTTTCCGCTGAAAGTTTATTAATGTTCACGATTATTTTTTGCTTGTTGAAGGATATTGCAGTCAAGGTTTTAAATCTCGAAAGAGATCTCGACCGAGATCTCGTTTCCAAGGTTAAGAGATTCGAAACAGGAAAAATCGGATATATTTTGGTTTAACTAAATCTCGAGCGAGATATTCAAATCTCAGACAAGATCAATTTACGAGATCACGGCCGGAATAATGTATTTTTTGAATTTTACATTTTTAAGTGGATTAGGCTTGTAATATACGTCTTGTTGTTTGGTAAGATTCATGCTTTATTTTAATAAACAAGTGGACTGCCAATTTAATTTTCAACCATTTATTTATTTCTACTCTCAAACACTACAAGAAGCAGATGAAATAGCGACGGCATTTAACCGACGCTAGCCGTTGCTAGCCGTCGCTAGCCGTCGCTATTTGCCGTCGCTATAATTCTCGTCGCCAACAGTTGTAGCAACGGCGAGAGCGACGGCTTCGTCGCTAACTTACCAACGGCTAGCGACGGCAAGTGGACACGTGTCATCTTACGTGTCAAGTAGTTAGGTTGACCAACAGGCCGTCGCTAGCCATTGCTATCCGTTGCAAAAAAACCGTTGTAAGCCGTCGCTACCCGTCGCTCAATATTGACCAATAGACCGTCGCTAGCCGTCGCTTTATCTGAAACCAGAAATCTGCAATACACAGCAATTCCTTTCCTACAATCCAATCCACAATCATTCAATCCAAAAACCAATATCACACCACTATTATCTCACTACTTCATCGATACTCATCAACAACCAAACCATCATAACCACACAATCATAAAATACATAAAAAAAGCAAAAAAAAAACCATCATCACATAAAACCGTTCAAACATATCATATAAGTCATGCACATGTCCAAACACTTCATACCTCCGTCCACAAACCGTCATACACATGTCCAAACACATCATATAACATCGTACGTGCATTTAACATAAAAAAAACCAAGTATATGAACATACCAGAGTCAAGTCAACATAAGCACCTACAGTACGAACTAATTCCCGCCTCCCTGATCCTCGTTCTCTTCTTCTTCCGATTCCTCGTTCACGTCTTCCTCTCGATATACAGCGGAATCATCTCCCTCTACTCCCTCTCCCGGCATAAAGCCATGCTCCTGAAAGTAAATCGCGATGCGCTCGTCGATTTCCTGTTGCATCTGGCCTTTTCGCCAGTCCATCAACTCGTTCATCTGCTCTTGCATCCGCGCTATAGTCGCCTCCTCCATCGACCGCTTATAAGCACGCTGAACGGCCTGTAAAATAAATAATTTCACATTAAAGTTATATAAACAAATTTTTACTACTTAGTGTTAAACTTTTTCCATTAACTCGTATTCTTGTTTTACATATTTATAAATCATCGTGAGTGTAGTAATTTACGTCTAAAAAAAGTCTTACCTCCTGATTGCCAAAACCATATCGCCTTCCTCGAGTAGGCGGATCAGTGATAGAATGCCATATGGCATCAGAATCTGCAACTGTAAGCTCCTTTCCACTAGCCTCCATCGCTTTGGCAGCCTCTTCCTCATACTCCCCCTGCAATAGCAATATAATTTTAAGAAAAGTGTTATAAATTTTACTTATGTACTGTGATATGAACGAGTATGTAACATGTTAATTTATACGGATAAACAAATTTACCATTATACGTGCACTCTTCGGGTCCGACCACTTATACGTCACATTCCCTTCTTCATCGGTGTGCTCCACCGCATGTGTGTGTCTAAATACGTCTGCCAACGAAGGCTCTCGTCCGTGCTTCTTAAACTGAAATTATTAAAGATAAGACATGATTATAGACGCTAAATTTTTATCTGAACATATACTGCAAATATTTAAAATTTATACCAAATCCCTTCTGTGCTGTTGAAATGATTTTGAGCCACCTCGGTGGAGAGCAGGATTCTTTTCTCTATTAGCTTTGTTTCTAGCTGCTACTTTCTATTACATTTGATACACGATGATGTAAAATAATGCAATCAATATTATAAATGTGAATACTATCATTAAAGCTTACTTTAGCATCTTCCGTGTCCCAGTAAGCTTGAAAGTCTGCCCAAACATCATCACTCATAAATTGAGGCTTTTTTCTGCTTTTCTTGGCTCGGTTAACCATCTGTCGATAATTCGTTCGCATCTTCATATTCCAATATGTCAAAAATGAGGGCATATCCTCCTCCTCAACACGTACGGCAGCCTGCATATTACATTTATTTGTAATTATTCCAAGTATATTAATTTTTAATATTATTATAAAAAATACTTACTAATAAATCGGCTAAAATGACATTCTTGATATGTGCTGGAATACTATCCCAATGCGGCCAAGCGCCCTGCATTCTACTTGTATAAGATTGCCTTGATACGTCTAAAATGAACTCCGCTGGCTCAATCTCAAATCCCCTGCGTAGATGTTAATATAAACATTTCATAATATTTTAAATAATGTACATTGAAATAAATTTGAACATTTACCCGCCACTCTTCGGAACAATCTCCACAGGTCGACGAAGATCTGCCCCTGAACCGCTCGGACCAGATCCTGATCCTGCTCCAGGAGATGGTGAAGGAGTAGGCTGAGATGTACTCCTCGATCGTCGTCTATCGCCAGACATATCTGTCACAATCATATAATATGCATACAAAATAACTTAAATTATTATCATAACATAAATCAAGAATGAGAAGAACAATACTGCATTATCATTACATAAATCATACTAGTACAGAACGTAAGTAAATTCATAGCTAAGAACAATCAACATCATTATTACATAGCTCATAATAGTACATAAATAACATAAGTACATAATATCATTCTTCTTCATCATCTTCGGATCCAGACTCGGTCTCATACTCTATATCGTTCTCATCAGTACTTACAAATGCATCTACTAATACATTCGCTTCATCATTCAACGACCCAACATCAATGTCATCAACTATTATTATTATTTCATTATTTGGCTCAACATCCGCTTGATACGCTGCTTCGTCTGGAATATTATTCCCATCAAATGTAAATCCTGCCTTTGTTTTAAAAACAGCCCACCAATCTGCTTTATCTTTTTTTAAGGATGGGTACGGAGCAAAATAGACTTGTAATGCTTGCTTAGCTAACACAAATGGATCATACTTGTAGTAATGCGACGTATGCCTTATTTCGATTAGCTTATAATCTTTGTGCACGTTGATTCCAGAACCAGGAACGTTGCTAAACCAGTTGCATTTGAACAGATAAATTTTCTCTACGGGATGAACATAATATGTCAACTCTACAACTTGCGTTAAGACGCCGTAAAAATCTTTTATATGCTCCTCTGGATCATCACTACCTTTGACAAATACACCGCTGTTATACGTTAATTTTTCGGCTCCATAATCATTGGTGTTGAATTTAAATCCATTGACAAAGTATGTTGGATAAGTTTTGGCATTTCTTTTTGGTCCGATAGCAAGATGTCGTAATCCTTCGTTAACAACACAGTTTTTTGGATCATGAACATAGTCTGAAAACCATCGAGTGAATTCTGTACTGAGATCACCAGATGGATGTTGTGATTCGTAGATACTGCATGTATGTGTTATGTTCAATTTTTATTAATAGAAATAAATAAATGTATATGTACATGTAATTGAATAATACACGAATTTAGTATTACCTGACAAATGGTGCAACTTCCGCACAATTTAACAGAACATATGTGTGTGCCACATTGTAGTCCTTATCGCTTAACCATATTTCCACACATTTTCCTGCAGGTCTTCCGTGTTGTCTAAAAATATATAACATTGTTTGAGAAGACTCCTGCTCAACAACTTGTTCATTACGGGGAACAGTTACAAAAGACAAGTTCACATCTTCACTAAAGTAATGAGAGAAAAAAAATGAGGCTTCTTCTTCAAGATACGATTTGCAAATCGAACCTTCTACTCGAGCTTTTTGCCTAATTTTTTTCTTCAAATGATTCAAGTACCTAGCCGTTGATTAATTTAATTAGTATGTTGGTACAATAAACTATCTAAGTTATAATCTATCATGATTATTGAAATTATATACAAAATTACCTCTCAAACGGATACATCCATCCATACTGGACTGGACCTCGAAGAAGTGCTTCGGATGGAAGATGGATAGGTAAATGCTCCATTACATTAAAAAAACCAGGTGGAAATATTTTCTCGACTTTGCAGATCAGTATAGGGATTTCTAGTTCAAGCTTACGTAGACGGTCTACTTTTAACGTCGTTGAACAAAGTTGTTTATAAAACAAACTTAGTTCTGTTATAACACTCCAGATTTTTGTAGGTAACAACTCCTTGAGAACCACAGGTAAAAAGTATTCCATCATGATATGGCAATCATGGCTTTTCATTCCACTCAATTTACTGTTTTTAAAGTCCACACATCTACGGAGGTTTGAAGAAATCCCATCAGGACATCGTAATCCTTCCACCCACTTTAGCACGAGTTTTACTTGCTTGTTGTCTAGCTCATAGCATGCTTTAGGTTTTTTATTTTCATCATACAAGTGCAGCTCCGGCCGTTTACAAAAGTGTAATATATCGCGTCTCGAATTCGCATCGTCTTTGGTTTTACCCTTTACATTCAAAACTGTATTAAAATAGTTATCAAAAACATTTTTTTCATTATGCATCACGTCAATATTATGCCTAAGTTTTAGATTTTTCCAGTAAGGTAACTCCCAAAATATACTTTGTTTGCACCAATTATGAATGTCCGATTTACCTGGAATTTCAACCTGTTCTCCAATTTCATGTATCTTTGGGTACTCACTTACAACTTCATATATCTCTTCACTTGTCCAAACTTTAGGCGGTAGCATAGTCTCTACTCTGTTGGCTTTAAAGTTCTTTTTATCCGTTCTAAATTTATGATTAATATGGAGAAAACAACGATGACAGTCAAACCAAGATTTTTTTTTTCCATACTTCAATGAAAATGCCCGTGTCTCCTCCATACAATGAGGACAAGCTAGACGTCCAGCAGTGCTCCAACCTGAAAGCATGCCATACGCGGGAAAATCACTAATAGTCCATAATACAGAAGCAAACATACGAAAATTTCTTTTTCTCGAAATGTCGTATGTTTCGACTCCTTCATGCCACAGTGTTTTCAACTCTTCAATCAACGTTGTAGATAAACATCAATTCCTTGTGTCGGATCATCGGGACCGGGGACGACAACCGTTAAAAACATGTACGGATTTTTCATACACATCCATGGGGGTAAGTTATAAGGAGTAACAATGATAGGCCATGATGAATATTTACTACCAAATTGAGAAAATGGCGAAAATCCATCCGTGCATAAACCGAGTCTAACATTACGGCTCTCGGCAGCAAATTCAGGATAAGTCCTATCAAAGTGTTTCCATGCTTCACCATCAGACGGATGTATCATAGTTCCTTCTTCTGATGTTCTCACGCTATGCCATCGTATATGACATGCTGTAGCGGAAGATGCATATAGCCGTTGAAGTCTGGGGGTTATGGGTAGATAATGCATTCTTTTATATGGAACTTCTTTTCCTTTCTTTTTCCTTGGTTTGTATCTATCTTCGTTGCAAAATTTGCATTTTCTACGGTGAGCGTCTTCTTTCCAATACAACATGCAACCTTTAACACATGTATCTATCTTATGATATGGTAATCCAAAAGAGGACATAAGTTTTTTCACTTTATAATGACTATCACACATCAAATTATTGGGCGGCATATGGCGTTTTGCAGTTTGTACAACTGCTGTAAATGCAGCTTCTGTAAGATTGAATTTTGATTTCAAAGTGATAAATTCGGCGGTTACAGACAACTCGGTTCCGCTTGTACACCCTTCCCACAACGGCCTCTTAGCAGAATTCAATAACTCATAAATTTTTTTTGCTTCCGCCGTTGGCTCTTCAACATTTCCAGTCTCATCGTCGCTTTGCTCAATGTTAGGAAACATTGATCGTGCAGCATCTTGCACCATATTTTCTATCGGATTCGTCACTGTATTATCGTTCATCATTGTACTATCGTCCTCTACCGCTACAGGGTTAGACGTAGGTTGAACAAGTTCTCCATGACGATCCCATAAGTGATAATTCGACACAAAACCAAATTTATACAGATGCACTTCTACTACATCTGGCTTCCAATGTTTCAGATGTCTTCACTTACTACACGGACAACGAATGTCTACGTTACTCCGATTGTTAGATTTAGCGAATCTAATAAATTCTTGGACTCCATTACAAAAATGTTCCTTTATCGACCCTTTCTTACCGGTTCGGGGTTGATACATCCAACTGCGATCATGAAAATAATCGAACATTTTCCTGATTTGCAACAAATATGTTAGAAAGTTCGATCGAACGTAACACTTTATACTATTTTAAATCTTGTGAAATTTCATCTATAACTATTGCATGTTTTCGAATTTTATGTTTATTTCTTTTTTACTTTGACGGCCGGTCTACCTACTTCCCATTACAAATATAATAACGGAAGCATATTTTTAAATCATTTCAGTTTAAACGGTTCAACAAAATTTCGGCAGCACTTCCCTTTGGTCCCTGTATCGTACACAGATGCGTGTACACAGGGAACAAATAGGAAGTGCCATCGAAATTTTGTTAACCGTTTAAACTGAAATGACTTATAAAATATGCTTACGTTATTATATTTGTAACTTGTCCAATACTAGGACAAATCCAACGAATATTGTATCAGATGAATATAGATTTCCGTTTTGTGTAAAAACGAATACCCATATAACGATCATATACAACACTTGTCGGACGGGGCCAAATTTTTCTAAGGGGTTCACATAAGTAGTCAAAAAAAAATTCAATCTAAGTTTAAACCAAAAAACAACACAAATGAAAAAAGTGCGTTATTTACGCTATGGGCTTTTATGCGCTTCACTAATTGGTGCGTCTTAAACTTCAGAAAAGCTCCTTAGTTGCGCCTTGCGCCTTTTTCCGTCTATATGTACTTTCAATTTGAGTTACTTTCAATTTGTACTTTCAATTTATAAAATAACATGGCAGTGAAAATTATGAAGTATAAATTAGTTTGAGTTACTTTTTCTTAATTTTAGTTTAAAGTTATAAATTATGAAGTTAATTAACCGTGCATGCATAAGAGCCATCATTACACCGTTTCACTAGTCATAATCAAGTTACTACCGCTAAACAATCACATTTATTTCATTTTTTCTCAAATGATCATACAATACAATCACCTACAACACATTCAATGATTTCAATCCCCAAATCATACACATATGTGATAATCGTCGTTTTCATGCTCCTAAATCAAATACATATGTGATAATCAATGATAATCGTCGTTTTCATGCTCCTAAATCAAACACATATGTGATAATCAGTGATTTCAACCTCCAAATCAATGTATACCAATACCAACATCATATGAAACTCACAATACAACCAATTTCATACCCATAAACAATCAATTTAAAACCCCAAATAAACATACACAATAACCCTAAATAACCCTAAATAACCCTAATTAAACATGTATTAGGGATTAGAAGACATACCGGAGCAATTTAGGACGATAGAATGGAGTTTTGAAGGAAGAAATTGGGTGTTTAGGGGCGGGCGACGCAGCAGCAAGAGGGAACGACGGCTTTTTTTTTTAATTTGGGGGCAAACTGAATCGGGGAAGAAAGAGCCACGGTGGATTTTGTTATCAAATTAAGCGACGGCTAGAAACGACCGCTTTTTTGGCCATCGCTAGCCGTCGCCCTGTGTCGTCGCAATTTGAGGCCTTTCTAGTAGTGAAATCACCGATACATGTTTAGAATTTTAGTTCTCATTTGGAACGTCGCTTTTTTCTTGAAATATAGATCTTTATTTTGTATTTTTTTTTTGTAATTTCTGGTTCTCAAATCATGAATACTGCCAATTTAATTTATTTGCATTTTTCTTTTCTTTTTGCAAAAACTTTCTGAATCCAAATTTGTAGAAAAATGTATTTGTGTTTTAAAGGATGATACCAGTGATATTTGTCTGGTTAAAATTGTTTCCTTATTTATATATGCTCTATTAAAAGAAACTGAGCAATGAATTTAACATTTCATCTTTTTATATAAAGAGTATGTTTGCTTGCTTACCTGTAAATCAAAATCAAGAATAAATAGCAGGTCATTGTTTTCTATATTAATATATTGAACTTTCTGACCTGCTTGTTAAAAGTAAAAAGTTTGGCTTGTTATTTATTAATAAAAATCTGACTTTTGTTTATTAATACAAAGCCCAGTGCTTGTTGTCTACTGATATAAAGTCCATCCTTTCTATTTATTAACATTCAATATGAAGTCTATCTAGTGAAAGTTTAGAAAAAACATTTTCTATTACCGGTTAGTACTTATAGTCTGGATGGATTTTCAAGTTGTAAATAATTAACACCCAGTGCGCTCTCGATGAATATCAAGTAAGTTAATTTATTTTTGTAGTTAGCATTTAAACCTTTAGCTGCATCCTTAAATGTATACCAATATTGAAAGAATCTTGCAATCCGAGATCGTTCCGAGATGTATTTTAAGGTCCGAGACACAATTCCGAGATGAACACCGATATACGTTTATCTCGTCCGAGATCTCACACGATACGAGATTAGGTCTCAAAAAATTTCCGAACGAAACGTGATCCAAATCCGAGATTTAAAACCTTGATTGCAATAGATTATGGGGTACAAGCATAGCCTACCTTCAAATTCCTGAGCCTACCTTCAAATTCCTGAAGGAAGGCGTCGTTGTTGATGAACTAGATAAGACTGTGAATTAGACACTAGAATGTTTGCATACTTTCAAAGGTTAGAATCCCAAGTAAACATCATTTTCTCAATGTTAATCTTTGATTGCTTTTGTAGAAGAACAATTTCAAGTTGAATCACATAAGGCTCGGTTTGATGCAAAACAAAAGCAGTAGTGTAAATTAGCGCATTCCAGTATTTGCAAAAATGTTAGTTCCCCAAACCGTAAAACCCATGCAAAAGAGACATTCTTTAAGTTAGAAAGAACTCCATTTACCTTTTTTTTCAACTTCATTTTTTCATTATCTTTGTGCTCAAGTACAATTTAAAGGAATATTGATTTCATTTTGCATTTACAAAGAGCTGATACAGATTATTTTTTGTGCATCTGCACTTGAGATGGATATCTTCACACATTTTCATATTCTAAGCAAAATAAACAAGCTTGATCTAACACCATAATATTGATTTCGTAAGTGAGCAGAGAAGTTGAGTCTAAGGTAAATAGATTTAAGAAGATGTATTATTTTAGTGTATTGCTAATAGCACCCATAATTCTTTTTCCTAATACCATGGGTGGTATTAGGAAGTATAAAACTGAGTGCCTTTAGCATTGCACCACCACGTAAAACTAAAGACACCTAGTATTACACTTTCTAATACCACTCATGGTATTAGAAAGAAGAAATCTGGGTGTTTTTAGATTGTATATCCCTGTTTGATTTAATTCTTTTATCACTTCCACAAGTCACGAAAAAAAATTCATCGTCACTCCATATTTGAAATGATAAGTTATATTCTATGTCCATATTTCCTATGTTCAGTTTGTACTTTTTTACATGCAAGCATATGTATACACACTTTTTTTTTCTTCAACATTACATCATAACTTAGCATTCATTAAGTTACTTTGCTTACTACACTTTTAGTGTATACATCAAACCTGCTATCTGTTTTATTTTATTTATTCTTTGTTAATTTGCGCAGCATGAGATGCTTCGTGAGCTGTATCCAGTTGTCATACTCTGTTTTATGGATCTAGAAGCGGAAGGGTATATGCAAGAATGTAAATTCCACTTGTTAAAGCTATGCATTTTCTTTAAGTATTTTACTTTAAGGTGCTATTCAAATATCGTTTTTTAGTATTTTACATTTTCGTTATGCATTTAGCTTGAATTTTTTTTAGTAGCTTCCGAGAAGACCATGAACTGATGCATTCGAGAGATCTTCAAAAGCTGGAGGGCATTCTATATCTTTCACATTTGGAGGTTCTGCCTGCAATGTTTTTTCTTTTTCTTGTACATATAACTAAGTGAGTAAGTAACTGTTCGTATATTTAATTATAAAGTTTTCTTCTGCAGGAGATGGAACTAGCCCGTACTACAAGACAGAAGAAAACTAACATTAGACTATGTGAGGTATATTTAGCGATTGTTGTTAACTTATAATTCATAGTTTTTAAAGATTGGAATCATACATGTATAACACAATTGTTCACCACTTTATGTGGCTTTATCTATATCAGCCATACCATGTCTAACCTTTTTGAGTTTGACAGTGACCAAGTTTCATATCATTTTCAAGGTTTTTGTTGCATCGGTTTATAATTTGAAAAAGTGTATTAATACTCCTCATGTGCTTTATTGACAATTTTTTTTTTTTTTTGAAAAGCAAGCCGGTTTTTATAGTGGACCGTGCCACTGTTTATTAGAGAAGAAGAGAAAAAACAGAGATGTCCTGCACAAACACAGAAACATACACTGGTTTGAAGTGCCAGTACACTAATCCAAAAATTATCTCATGTTGCGAATGATAGAAAGCACCATTGTGTGTTTAGAAGAAGACGCTCCTCTAAACACACGCATGTTCCTTTCCATCCATAACATGTATATAAATTTCTTAAGTAATTTCAAAAGAAGAATCCCTTTAGCATTCTTCCATCTAGTTGCTTTGAAGACTGTGAACCATTCAAGAGCCGAGTTCCTAGATGGTTTGTGCAAATTAAAATTTAAGAGCAGCTTGGACCAAATGAAGTGAGAGAAAGCACATTCGAAAAATAAGTGAGAAACACATTCATCATTTCTCCTACAAAGGATACATGCAGCATCATCAATAACATGCATCCTTTTAAGCTTATTGAGAGTAAGGAGACCATCTCTATGAACCTTCCAAAGCATTATGTTTTCTTTTGGCTGTGAACCACAATTCCAAATGCGAGAGTGCCAGGGGAACCTTTCCATACTAGTAGCAGCACACTTATATATCAATCTGATGCTATGAGGATGGCCATTCCAGCAAGCATATGGAGACGTCACCGGATACGAGATACCATGTATGATGTTCCACAAGCTCCTAATTACGGTCGAGCTGCTGTAAGGTAGAGAAACAACACCATCACAACAATGATCCATAACATATGCTTTGTCATTTATCCCTGTCATCACTCTTAAGTTGTACGGTAATATATTGCTAAGAATGCAGCCTTTAAAGACCCAAGGATCATGCCAGAAGGATACATTGTTCATGTTTTCCATTCCCATTTGCACCATAGGAAGAAAACTATCTCTATGTCGTAAAATATTCCTCCATGACCAAGTACAGTCGAAAGGAGGCAACATAGTCCAGAAAAACGCATCCTTAATAAGATATGTACGAGTCCATGAGGCCCATAGGTTGTCATCAAATTTCATAAGTTTGTCAAACCTTGCCGATAGCGCAGACTTGTTCCATTCCTTAATATTCATAACCCCCAAGCCCCCAAATTCCTTCAAGACACAGATATGCTTAAAAGCAATAGGAATACACTTTCTGGAAAACGGGTTGCCATGCCAAAGGAAATGATTAAAAGCAGAATTTATCATATTTATGAGCTTAATAGGAAGGACGAATATTCTAGCGTAATAAATGATCATGGAAGTAGCCACCGAATTAATGATAATTAATCTACCTGCCATAGAGAACTTGGAGCATGGCCAACTAGAGATTTTTGCAGTAATTCGTTCATACAAGTGAAGACATTGGGAAAGATTGATCCGAGAAGTGCATAAAGGAGCTCCAAGGTAAGTTTCATTTTCATTGAAAGGTAACAAACCAGAGTTAGCATAAATCGTCAGTTTAGCCTCTTCAGACATTCCAGCTATGCGCATTTTAGATTTACTTTTGTTGATAACTAACCCAGTGAGGCGGTTAAAATGCGATAGAATGCTGTGAACACCATTCATTGACTTAATATTTGGCTTAGTGAATAATAGCAGGTCATCAGCAAAAAGTAACGAAGAAAGAGACAATTTCTTGCACATAGGATGATAGTCCAGTAAGTTATTAGCATGAGCGAGTCTGCAAATGGAAGTGAAGAGCTCCATAACGCAGACAAAGAGGAATGGGGACATTGGACACCCCTGTCGAATTCCTTGCGTTCCTTTAAAGTAGCCAAAAGATGCACCATTGCAACTTAAAGAGTAGTCAACAGTAGACAAGCAAGTGTACACCCAACAAAGAAAGGGCATCGGAAAGTTCATTTTAAACAGGATGTAAATGATAGAATTCCATTGGATCGAGTCATACGCCTTTTGTAAATCAAGTTTAAGAGCACATCTAGGAGATATGCTTTTCCTGTTGTAGCCTTTCATCAATTCAGTTGAGAGTAAAATATTGTCCGAGATGTCTCTATTGCGAATAAACGCACTTTGGTTCGGCGATATAAGATCAGAAATTACTAGCTTCATTCTATCCGCAATTATTCGAGCAATACATTTATAGACCACATTACAACAAGCAATGGGTCTAAATTGTGAAACATTTTCTGGATGCGTAGTTTTAGGAATCATGGCCAGTCTGGTAGCATTAATTCCACCCACCATTTTACTGTGCAGGAAAAAGTTTTTAATAGCTTTCATGACATCTCCACCAATAATGTTCCAGGTCACTTTATAAAAGTAGGCGTTAAAACCATCGGGTCCGGGCGAGCTAGAAGCTTTCATGCCAAAAATTGCAGCTTTAATTTCTTCATCAGTCACCTCTTCAATGAGCTTGCTCCGCATGTCCATGTTAATGGAAGGAAGCTGGAATATATCAAAATGTGCTAACGAGGTGGAGAAAAAATGGACAGAGCCGAGGGAATTCTGAAAAAAGTCAATGAAAGCATTTTGAATAGAACCAAGAGAGGTACATTGAACTCCATCAATATCTTTAATACTAGAAATATGGGTGTTTGCATTTTGGATTTTCAGAGTTTTATGAAACACAGAGGAGTTCCTATCACCTTTAACCTGCCAGACGTGCTTTAGTTTCTGTTTTGCCATGATGTTTTCTTCAATCAAAGCCTTAGATAATTGTTTAGTGAGGCTTATTTCATCCGCAGCAAGATTTGCGAGAAGAGAAGGACTAGTGCAAATCTGCAACTTAGATTGAACATGCATCAAACAAGCTCGAATTTGAGAAGATAATCCATGCCCATTCCCATACTTTTCTTTAGCCCATTGCCTTAAGTAAACTTTAAGATTCTTGAGCTTAGCCTGCAAAACGAACATAGGGTTGCCAAAAAAAGGAGTATTCCAGTTAGTCTGCACAAAATTTAAGAAATCTAGGTGAAGTGCCCAGTTATTAAAAAATGAAAAAGTGGGATGTCCTCTCTCATGTTTCAAGCCCCAGTCCAAAATAAGAGGAGAGTGATCGGAGAGAGATGGAGGAGGAATAGAAGCAGTCAGGGATGGCCATAAAGATAGGGCTGGGAAGTTTAAGTAGGGTCTATCAAGTCTGCAATAAGTTCTTTCACCACTTCTGCTAGAGTTGTTCCATGTAAAAGGTTCACCAGAGGTCGGGATAGGCAGGAGGTTTGCGTCATAGATAGCCTTGTTTAAAGGAGAAATTTGTCTGAAAGTAAGGGGAACACCACCCCTTTTATCGGTTGAAAATTGCATGCAATTCCAATCCCCTAAGAAAATCCAAGGGAGGGAAGGATGTTGTAGGTTGGGAAGAGAGTCGAGAAATAGTTGCCTATGAGCCACACTATTCTCAGCATAAACAGCAGTGAGAAGAAAATGAGAAGATGAGTGAATGTGATTGATTTTTGAGTGAATGAATTGACGGTGCACAGTAATAGGAGAGAGATCAAATTTAGCAGGGTTCCAAAGGATTAAAAGCCTACCAAAAGGAGCTTGAGCAAGGTTGTGAATGTGAGACCATCCATGCTTGATTGTATGAGCAGCTTTAAGAGTAGAATCATGATTAAGTTTGGTTTCAGCTATGATCATATGGTCAATTTTGTGGCTAGAGATAAGATCAGCGATTTCAAGTTGCTTGTCAATGGAATTTGCCCCTCTAATATTCCAATAAGCAATTTTGTCTAACATTACAAACTCTTTGAGGAGGAGGCTCTGGTTTTTACGCCAGTGGGGTTGGAGGATGGCTTTTTTGAGGATGGTATAGGTAGGATTCCATCTTGTCCGAAAGAAAAATCTATTCCATTGTCCATGTCAGTGACAAAGGAAAGGGATTTATACTTTTTGCCATTTTTCTTCTTAGAAGAAGATGCCACTGAAGGAAATGGGGACACATTGACATTTGCTGGAGTCGAAGAAAGATCTTTGAAGATGTGTGAAGGCAAGGAAAGTGCATTATAAGGAGATTTGACCATGTTTGGAGAAGTTTCAGAGGTTATAACAGAGTTTGTAAATGCAGTGGAAACTTTATGAGGGGGGACAGAGGATGTAGCAATGGATGGAGAGAAGATTTGATGAGTAACAGAGTGAGTAGCATTATTTGGCAAGGCATTCATGGAATTGCATGCATGCATGGATTCGTTGCTGTGCATGTCACCTTCAAAAATAACATTAACCATACCTGAAGTGTCAGACCTGTTGGCATCATACTGACTGGCAGTATTTGTAATAGCACTGAGGGAGGCATTTGTAGTTAATGTAGAATTAAGGTGCGCATCACCAACAGAGGAATTCAGTTCCATGTCAAGTTGAACAGGATTAATCACATTAAGGTCTTCGAGTTCTTCATGTCCAGAAGGACGCTTACCAAGATCTGCATCAACTTGAGGTATAAGGACTTCAGTGACTTCATTTCCACTAATCACTTTACCATTTTCTTTGCTTTTCCCAGTTTTCGTCCATACTGATTTCATCCTACTCTTCTTTTTCCTTGTTCTGAACACAAATTTCCATTTCTCTTTGTCTATTTTGTCTTCACTATTCTTTTGAGCCTTATCATCTTTTTCCAATTTATATTGTTCATTCACTATTTGAACAGGCTCTTTCTTTCTCTCATTAATCTTTCCACAAAGCTTAGTATCATGACCAAATGACTTGCATTCAACACATATAAGTGGTTTCCAAGAGTATTCAACAGCAACATTGGGACAAGTATCGTCTCCAACAACCAAAAATTCAGGTAGTTCCTTGTCTGGAGAGATTTCAATTAGACATTTGGCAAATTCAAATCTTTTCATCTTCTCGGTGTTTTCATCAAAGCAAATCAACTTTCCGAGATGACAAGCTAACCAATTTATGCCAATTAAAGACCATAACAAATTAGGAATTTTATATAAATGTACCCAAATTGGAACAGCTTTGATGGCAGATTGCGCAGAGGATAAAGAGGGAGTCCATCGAGAAATGATGAACATCTGACCTCTAATGAACATTGGGTCTCTTCTAATCACCATATCCTTGTCTTCATCACAAGCAAATTTAAAGAAATAATTTTGTTTGTCAAAGAAAACATCATAGTGGCCTTTTAGTTTCCAATGCCTTTCCAGGTGCTGTTTCACCGCCATAAAATTGACATTACCAGCAAGGAATGAACCAACAAGGCAGCCGGACCAATTCTTGATACCACCTTCAACAACTATTTCAGGAGGGTCAACAGATTTACCATTGTAAGGAACATCGAAGTGGACAGGTACATAAAGACCAGCATTTCTAGGTTTTGATTGGAAGAGGGAGAGAAAAGAGGGCTTTGGATCAGAGGAGGATGATGGAGGGGGGATGATCGGAGGAGGGGGGATCGGAGGAGGGGGAGGAGGTTGATGGAGGGGGATGGATGGATCAGGAGGAGGTACAGGAGGTACGGGTATAAGGGATGGATGATTGGACAGGACTTGAGCGGCGGGAGAGGACATTTTTGAAGAGAGAGATGTGAAGAACTTTTTTGAATTCAGCATGTATTTTGACAAATATTCTTAAGTGCACTGTGACTTAACGAAATACTTTCTACTTAACAGAACACAACTTAAATTTTTAGATTCTATTACTACATTAACTTCTCCTTTTATCACCATTTACATTTTTTTATTAGCACATAATCCTAACTCAGAAAAAACAACTACGACTTAAGCTCCATTGTATTTTCTGGATACACATGAATATCTTCATTGAGATATATGGTATGTTTTTATGCTTCAATAACATTAAAATTTTGTCCTACTTCCAGTAATTTTGTATTGCATTAGCATTTGATGTTGAGTCTAGAAGCTCAGTGACTAAGTTATTCTAGAAACATGTATTTGAACAGATGTGCTTTGAATTAAATTGCTAGCTATACTAAGTTTAGCTTTATTCCCAAACCCCAAGGGTAAGACATTAATATCCCGGTAAATCTGGTTGAAATAACTATCCACTCTCAACTAAATATAATCTTTCATGCTGTATCTTGAACTTTCAATGCAATATGAATAATAAAAGACCACAAATTTAAATCAGGAAAATTTTTACAAGGACAAAAGTGAAGGCCTTTTTATCCATAAGGACAGCCCATTAAAATTTTACTCAGAAAGACAATTCACCGTTTCTCTTCTTCTTCACGTGCGCTTATTTCTTCTTCCTCCGCTCCCGATTCACGTCCGCTCCATCTTTAAAACAATCGAACCCAAAAATCACAAAAATTCGAATCTATAACAATTCATAAATCATGAAAATCAAAAGGACATCAGATTCGAAATTGCAATCGAACCCAAAAATTCGAATCCATAAATCGCTCGAAACAGAAACCCTAGAAAACAAAAAAATTGTCGAACAACAAAAATCCATTGAAAATCACAAGTGAATTGAATAAAAATATTTTTCAAACGATAGAAAACACAATTGAAGAAGTCGAAATTGTTGAAACAATTTTGTCGTGATTGGAAATGTTTTTTTTTCGTTAATAGTATAGCAGTTCGTAGGTATCATTTTTCTATTTTTCTAGTTATCATTTTTCCCATTTCAACTTTAAAACATAGCAGCAGTTTTTAGGTATCATTTTTCTATTTTTCTAGGTATCATTTTTCATGTTTTAACTTTAAAACATAGCAGCAGTTTTTAGGTATCAGTTTGCTATTTTTTTAGGTATCATTTTTACCGTTTTAACTGTATTATATGTTTTTTTTATGAGATTTTGTTGCTGTGTTAATTTTGAAGTTATATTGTTGTATCAGCTTTGAAACTTAGTCGAACTTATTTCATTTTAATCAATCAAACTGTGATATAATTTTTTTTCATTATTTTATCTTCAAAACATTGCATCAGTATTTAGGTATCATTTTTCTAATATTTTAGGTATCATTTTTACTGTTTTAAGTATGTTATGTGTTGTTTTCATGTGATTTTATTGCTGTGTTAATTTTGAAGTTATATTGTTGCATCAACTTTTTAACTCAGTCGAATTGATTTAATTTTATACAATCAAACTGTGATGTAAACATTTTTTGCATTAGTTTTTCTTTAAAACATTGATGCAGTTTGTAGGTATCAGTTTTCTATTTTTTTAAGTATCAGTTTTCATGTTTTAACTGTGTTATGTGTTTTTTCCATGTGATTTTGTTGTTGTGTTAATTTTGCAGTTGTACTGTTGCATCAACTTTGTAACTCAGTCGAACTAATTTCATTTTATTCAATCAAACTTTGATGTAAACATTTTTTCCATTAGTTTTACTTCAAAACATTGTATCAGGTTTTAGGTATCAGTTTCCTATTTTCTTAAGTATCAGTTTTACTATTTTAACTGTGTTAATTATTTTTTCATGTGATTTTTTGTTCTGTTATCAGTTTTATAAGTTGGTAGTGCTAAGCTAAAGTTTTTCTCATATTCACAGTTCATGGATATCAGTTTTTTAATATTGTAGGTAAAAAAAAGATGTATATAAACATAACACAGAAATTACACTAAAAATGATACCTTAAAACTGCTATGATGTTTAACATAACACATAAACTACAGTAAAAATGATACCTTAAAAAATATAAAAATGATACCTTAAAACTGCTGTGATGTTTAACATAACACATAAATTACATTAAAAATGATATCTTAAAAAATATAAAAATGATTCCTTCAAACTGCAATAATGTTTAACATAACAGAGAAATTACACTAAAAATGATACCTTAAAAAGTATAAAAATGATACCTTAAAACTGATGTGATGTTTAACATAACACATAAACTACAATAAAAATGATATCTAGAAAAATAGAAAAATGATACCTAAAAACTGCTGCTATGTTTTCAAGTTGAAATAGGAAAAATGATAACTAAAAAAAATAGAAAAATGATACCTACGAACTGCTATACTATTAACGAAAAAAAAAAAAAACATTTTCAATCACGAAAAAATTGTTTCAACAATTTCGACTTCTTCAATTGTGTTTTCCATTGTTTGAAAAATATTTTTATTCAATTCACTTGTGATTTCCAATGGATTTTTGTTGTTCGACAATTTTTTTGTTTTCTAGGGTTTCTGTTTCGGCTGATTTTTGGTCGTGATTTTGATTTCGTGATTTTTGTCTTCGATTGAGAATTTCGATTCTAATGTCTTATGATATTTGTGATTTCATCGATTTTGGATTTCGTGATTTTTGTGATTTCGTGATAAACGATGAAATCGAGATACGCGACAGAGGGAGAAGATGGAAGTATCGACCGAAATTTAATTTCAGTGTATTGTCCTTATGGATAAAATATTAGGTGGTTGTCCTTATGGATAAATTTTAATGGGCCTTTGTCCTTGTCGTTAATTGTCCCAATTTAAATTTGGTGGTTTTCTTATTTTATACAACTTTTTTGTACTTCCACTGTAAAATCTTATGAATATACTGGACCAATATAATGAACGCTTTTTTAAATGCTTGCTAATAGAAGTCATTAGTTCAAAACAAAGTTCAAATATTTAGTTAACCGCATATCATCAACATATATTCAAAACAGAAATCTGTTTTGCAACTACCTGTCTATAAACCCAGTGTGATAGTAAGGTTATCATCCAACCCATATGTTGCAACCAACATAGGGTACCAACACTGAAATAAAATAATGCACAATAAAGATCAGTATGTTAAAGTAAATATAAAAAAATAGTTCAGTCTTAAACAATAAGGTTGAATCTGTAAAAGTTGAGCATAAATAAGTGATGTGTAAAACAATTGAACAAATTGAGAACATTAATTTCCATTGGCGGTTCATTTGAGTTTGTTTTCTAACTTAATGTAGTTAATTAGTGTAAGATTAAATGGTGTAAAGGGGCTTATTTTAACATTAAACTATAATATTTAATGCTCAAGCGATTGTATCAGTAAGATATGGTATCTGACCAAAATCTTTAGGGATAAATTTGTATGGAAGAAGTTATTTAACATTTTCATGCTGGGCTAGATTCATAACTATCACTGTCAAAATAATTTGGTATGTATGAATTTTTCTGTGGCAGGGTGCGGGATGTATCAAAATATGACAAAACAGATACTGAAAATCATACCACTATACAATAAACACGTTCTTGAAGACAGTTATCAGTTTCAACAATCTTTTGGGATAAGTAATCAAATATGAGCATTGTCGATTTATGACTATAAATAAATTAGAGATACGGAACAAAAATCAATTGCATATTGATTTTTCATGAACAGTATTAATATAGTTAACCATCTAACAATTATAGGAGAAAATGTAGATCTATTTTCCATAGGTCATTAAAGTATTTGTTTATACATAATAATATTAAGCAAATTTACAATAAAAGTAGAAATATTGATGTTTTAGGGCTGTTTACTTTAGCACTCAAATATATGGGTATTTTTTTTATTAAGTATTCACAAAATAATTGACATTTATTCATAAGAGTATAAAGTGTCAGTAAGTGTATAGTACATACTAAAATAATGAATAATCTTTTAGTATATAAATAAAATACCATGCCATGGTTATACTTTTTGAAGTTTGTAAAATACTCTTATAATTGATAATTAATTAAAATTTAATATGAGAATACATTCAAATATAACGTAAAATCAAGCCATTTAACTTATTTTTCCTTATCCAAAGTTCGTTGGTCTTCATCCATTGTTAGATCCATAACACTGAATTTTCAGCAAATAAATCACACATATGTTTCCTATAATATAAAAAATGTTACCCTAAACACTAAACAGAAACTTTTTATCATAAATCATCCTATTAAGGCTGTTTGGTTATTTCAATTTTGAAAACTGATTAATTGTCAAGTGATAAAGATAAATTGCGTCAAATAAGTGTCGAATGAATGAATGTTTTAAACAAATAGTTGAGGAAAATACTATTTCTGCTCCTTTTGAAGAGCAGTCATAAGATTTTTTCATTTTAAATAATTCATTGATTAGTTTATTCTCATAAAATAGTAGAAGCCTAGAAAGGATGAAACGCATAAATTTTAACAAAAAATTAAGTCCAATTGTAAACAAAATTAAAAAATTTCATTAAAATGTTCTGAATTTTTTAAATTAACGCTTCCATATGGATGCTTCCCTTACTGTTCTATAAAGTGTTGTGATATAAACATACATCTGATAACATTCTTGATAATTACAGTAATGAAGTGCATTTTTATGAAGTCATAGGTATGATAGCGGACCTTTTGGGGACTACTAACAAAATCTGAAGAACTACAGATGGATCAACATGAAGTGCATTTTTATGTAATTATGCAAAGTAGGATTTCTATATAACTTGACCATTTTATATCGTCCATAAGGAGAAAATCTATTAAAATAAGAATTTTTTTGAAACTACATTGCAGAAAACATGTAAAGTTAGAAATACTGACATACTTCAAATACGATTCAATGTGTACAATTAGAACCATTTTCACCTTTAAAATTTGATATATAGAGGGTTTTAACTTAAATTTAAAATCTCATTCAAAGCTATTAAATCAACATATAAACGTAAAAATTAAATTGATATGTTAGATGAACTCTAAGAAACACGTTTTCATCGAGAATGCCGATAATGAAACATTTTTCACATTTGGAAGACATAAAGTTAAAACAAACTTAAATCACCATGAAGGTCTGCTCTATGGAAAAAGCAAAAACAACATTGATAACCAAATAATGTTAAATTTAGTAAGTGATTTTTCAAGGGATTAGAAAACCTCTAAATACATTAACTTTTCTAACTGAACAAGAAAAATGTAATTTTTAAATACAACTACTAAGTGAATTCCTTTCATTGATTTCTCTACATATAATGCTATTTACTGATAGTTAACTAACTTGGAGTATTACTGTTCTTAGAGTGTAGATGTAAGAGCATCTCCAACCCACTTTTATTTTCAAGGTAAAGTGAATGACACACAGGTATTAGACATTTTGGTTTAGTTTTTAATCTTCAATGCTAAATTAATTAGAATGTAGAATATGACATGGCATGCTTTTTGTTAGACAATGTGAATTGGAATGTCTACTTCTAGACATTGTAATTTACAATGTGAAGAGTTAATCACCACTAGTTTTTACTTATTTAATTTTAAAATATTCCTAAAATGACACATGTACAAAATTAAATGCTTTTAGATACTTGCATTGGAGAGCAAGTTTAAATTTTATTGTAGAAGTTAGTTTTATATATTTCACATTGTGGAATAAACATGGACACATAAGCATTTTTTGACATTACATTCAAGTAGGGTTGAAGATGCTCTAAGTGTGGCAAAAACCCCAAATAAGTGATAAAGATACTAAAAAAACTTAATTTGTAAAAGTCAACATGGAAAACATAAACTATTTGGTAAACCATTATACTATTTTATAAAAATTCAAATTCGTATAAATTCAAATCAACCATACAATAGGGAAAACTAAAATAAATATATGCCACAGCTGCATATAAAACATTGGAAATCGATGATTCAAAGAAAAAGTAAACTGCAAATTAAAATAAGAAACCAGTTTTCATGTTTGGATACGTATCAAAGAGAATGGGGAAATATCCTTTTCAACCATACGTATCTCATGGTTTAACATGAATCCAATCGATGATTAAACAGAAAAAGTAATCATATATCCAATCGATGATTGAATAGAAAAAGTAAACACTATCGAAATTACCTTTTCAAACATTCGTATCTTATGCTCGAGTTGCAGAGAACTAAATAGAGCAGGAGGTCGCATGACCTAGATTTTGCATGCAAAATTTGTTGACATAGGGAATGTTTATAGGAGAGAGGAGGAGAAATCAAAGGAGAAAGCTGAGATCCGGGGTTGAGGGTAAGGATTTGAGGAGATTCCCAGCGAGAGTCCATTTTGAACTAGGAATTTAGGGATTTGGGCATGAGGAAAAGAGACTAGAGAAATAGAGATTGGAAGCGGGAGGGCAAAATATTTACCGCCTATATTTTGAGGTTTTATGATGGCGTACGAAATGTGCTGTTTTCGGCCCTTGAAAGCTTTAAAATGAGCAAAAACGACGAGATTCCTTTCAATGTCATGCCGGTTAGACATAAATAATCATTTTCCTTGCAGTGGACACATATACTTAGAGGGATATATACTAATAAACATTGATCATATGTTGTGAATTGACAATGTGGCATGTTGAGTGCTGCTGGTAGATATATCAATGCATATGTTGAAATGAAGAACTTTGTGGACATTGACTCTAGGGCCTCACGCTCCGGAATAAGCCGAAGATAGGATAGTGGACCTTAAAGATATGGGTTAGCATTCCCTTCTAGCCGAATAGTGACGCTATAGTATGGAGTTCTGGCAGTTTTACTTATGTGGATGATGGATAGGGGCCATGAATGACGGTCAAATACGACCGAGGGAACGTTATGTTCATGAAAGATTCTACTCAGCCTTGTACAGTGCTGACCAGCTCCACCACTTCGAAGGACCATGCATTGAAATTTGGGACATTTGCTAGAATGTTCTGAGTTTGGTTAAGTAAGATCCTTTGCCTTAGTTCATTGACGGAATCCAATCTCCAACAAGTGCCTTTGCGTTTTTCAGTTGTAAACTATATACCCAACATAACGGGATGGAGCATTATGCGAGCTAAGATTGATACATTTACTTTCGAAATTGTTTTCCACACCTACATATTAGTAATAATATCGAATTATTTGTTTTTACGAATATATGCAGTGTTTGACTATTATAAGTTAAAACTATATCCTCTTTTTTGCGTTGCATTGTGTGATAGAACTTGAGTCTTATAAAAGCTTCATTTTTTCAAAAGCATGAACTTTGAAATCTTTGAATCTTGGTTGATTGTATTATGGGTTATGGTTTTTTAATCTAGTTTTCTAGTTTTAAATTGGTTAATCTAAGTCTGATCCGAGTTTTTGACACTCGGGCCAGATCCGAGTATGTGTTTCAGCTTAGACAGATTGATGAGCAGTTTCAGTTGATTTTGAAAGCTGGAGTTCTTCGTCTGATGGCAAGGCATATTGAACTATTTATACTTACATACATATATATATATGGGTTGAGAAAGTAAGAATGTGTTTTTAAATGATGTAAAAGTTTTTATTGTAAAGTTATATATCGAAATATTATAATTTGTTTCTGTTCCGTTGTGTTTTGCTCTGTTAAAATCCCGATGAATCGAGTATGCGACGTTTGATTTTGCGGTATACGAATACCGAGGATGTGTTAAGTGTCGACTATCGAAGGTCGAAGATTTGGTTTATCGCAGGACATTCCGAGGATGCTTGCCTTTCGAACCAGACTTGTTTGGTTTATGGTCGGTTCATAGGGCGGGTATCTGCAGGACGTCTAACTTGGTATCAGAGCTTTGGTTTAGCGATAAACCTTGGCTCTATGGAGTAAATACTTGTCAAAGATTGGATCAGTAGTATCCTAGGACGAATAACTTGTCAGAGATTGGATCAATAATATCCTGGGGCTAGTGACTCGTTTGAGAGAGGGTTAGTAATACTCTAGAATGAGTTGAGTGAATTATGTATGTATGTATATATATATATGTATATATATATGTGTGTGTGTGTGTGTGTGTGTGACGTATTTGTGGTTTGAAAATAATAAAGTTAAAATTTAAAATTTGAATTAATTACTTTACTGCTGGATGTGATGTATGGTTGCTAATTATGTAGTGAAGGTGAACTTAAACTGTTAGGTTATGGTAAGTTAACAAAATTTTCAACGATTTTGGACTGTCGATAAATCTGGCAATCGTTAAGTTAATATGTATAGGGAGTTTATATTCATGATTTTGGATAATGGATATATATTAAGCTCATTTGTTACTGTGATTAGAAAAGTATAAGTTTAAAATTGCTACTTTAAACTTGTGTACCGAGTAGAAACTCTTTGTTATTTTGCAGAGTGGTAGGGGTAGACATGCGATTGGAAATAGGGGTAAGCAATTATCCATTCTTTAGTATATGACTTAGTTTTGGGGGTTTGTTCCATCTAGTAACTCTTCTGAGGATATACAGAGTAGTAGGTCATCTAGCTCATTTGGTCATGGCAGCACCGACGAGTGCCTTTCTGATGCCACATCAGCTTTTCGACCGATGTTGTATCGATTATGAGTCTGGTTCCGCACCTACTCCCATAGAGTCTGATTGTATATAGCCTAGAGAATCAGGCATCTATGTTGATTGGATGTTCGACGCTGATGCAGCAGTTGAGGCCCAACCTCCTGTCTTGGAGATTATCCCCGATTATGTCCTAGAGCTGATCCACAAGGAGCCGACACTTCCCGAGATACCACCTCCGCCAATAGATGAGTTTGAGATTAACCTGGCACTAGAGTTCGACGAAATGGTCGAGGAGGAGATAGAGCTGGGAGATGAGGGTGATGAGGCAGACAATGGTGGCTATGACACCGACGAAGAGGAAGAATTCATGGAGAATGATCCTGATGCTTTTGATCAGCATCAGATTGTGATTCTAGGATGGGACGAGTGGGATGACCCATAGTCAGATGAGGAGATAAATCAGGAGTCAGAAGAGCTCAGATCTGTGGACCCTCGGTGGATGATTTCGACGACGAGTAAACAGTCAGACAGTAGTAGTTTCGTTTTGTGATATATATTAGATGTATACATAGATGTTAGCTTTGTCTTGGTGAAGTACAGGCACTTACCACATATTTTGGAGCATGATACTATTTTATATAGGCTACCTCAAGTAAGTAGTACATACTCAGGTTGGCCGATATAGATGCATATACATCTATTATGCCTTAGTGGCACTATACAATGGGGTATAAGTTATGTATGTGATATAGTTGATGTTTTAGTTATGTTATGATGTAAAATATATGATATCAAATGGCATCTTTAGTTATATATATTGTCCCCGTACTCTATTCTTTGCTTAAGTATTCTTTCCTTTTTTAGGATGAAAAGTTCTTAAGTAGAGGAGAATGTAACGAGCCAAAATGTCTGATATTTTGAAAATACGAGTTTTTAAGAATTTAAAATAACTGCGTAGGGTTTTGGATACATACACTTATTTTTAAATACGATTTCAAAAATTATAACGATCAGTTAAGTTATTCAAATCAGTTTTATCAACTAATCAATGAAAATTTGATACTATTCACCAAAATTTTAAATTTTGAGATTTTGAGATATACTATTTGAATACAACTTATAAAATAGTTAAGATAAGGTTATTTGAATTTTAAAATAGTAATTAACAGGAATATTTTGAAAATCGATGATTCAGTACTAGTTTAGAAAGCTAAAAAAATAGATATTTTGCAAGTAATCTCGGAATTCGACGAAACCAATTTTATTGAATATGTGATGATAAATAATGGTAAGGTTCCAAATTTCAAGTTAATTTGAGTTAATGTGAGCGTGCAAAATATAAACGCAGTTTAGAAAAGCCAGTTAAAATTTAATAATAACATTAACAAAGGCCATTTTACAAACGGTCTTTGAATTTGACGAGACCAGGGCCATTAGAGCCGTATCTAAAAAATATGGTAGAGTTTAAAATTTCATAGCCGTGGGGATTAATATGCGATTGTACAAGTAGAAAACGCGTAGGTAAATTTCAAAGAAAATCGATTTAAACAATTGAATTCAATTAGTTTTGAGCCAAAAAATAACATTTGAAAATATAATAAAAATAAAATATAGTTGTCTAATGTTGTGTAGATGTTTTTAGAACATTTATTTATTTTCATAAGCATCAATAGATAATTATACGACGTTTAGTAGTGTAATAAACTATATTACATTAAACAGTCAATTAGAGCTTGTTTTAATCAATAAAAGTAATAACTAAAGCATATTTTAAATTTCGTTTACATATTATAGAAGAGCACGAAAAACTGGTGAACATGACTGGAAAATATATTCGATACATTATGCGTGGTTGTGTCAACAAGTTGCATGAAACGTTGTAAGCTTATTAGCTTATATGTCTTCATTAGCTTAAACTATTCATTTAGGAACAAAGTGTGTTTGTTTGGAGCTATCATCCATCCAAGATCCTTAAGTGTGCTTTCTCCCTCTCTCCCTAGCGCCGACACCTCAGTAATCCATGTCTCCCATTTTCCTATAAAATAGAGAGCACGCCCCCTCATTTTCACTTCCTTTCTTCCATTTCCTCGTTCCTCCTTCCTTCTCTCTCCCTCCCTCACTCCACCGTGGCTCCCCCACCCCCACCAGCGGCCATCGCTATCTCATCCCCTCCACCTGCTAACATCAACTCTCCTTCCCCATAGCCCCACTTCACGCAAAAGCCTCCCTTTCCTCTTTAAAACACTAAAACACTACATCTCCACACCTCCTCCACCCAAAACATCCCATAGTCACCACCCCTATCCCACCACTGCCTTGTTAGCACTCACCAGCCCCACCCCCGCGCTGCCTAGATTAGCGGGCCCCACTCCCAAAATTTCAAGCCTCATTCGACTTAAAACCCTTTCCCGTTAGCTCCTTGAACCAAAATTATACACCCGTCATTTTTATAAACCAAAACGCATCGAACCCCTGTCCATTTTATTTCTCGAAAACCCCGGTGACGCCGGAAGGCTGCCGAAAATCTTCAGTTTCAGTTAGATGGTAAAAATCCTAATTTTAAAAGATAGAAGGAGAAGAAACGAATGGTGAGTAATTCTTTGCTCACGTTTGAATTACTTAATGTATATGTTGTAGTTGATGTCATATTTAATTATATGCAAGTAAATTATATGCTATATTGTTTAGTAATGAAGTTTGGGTATGATTTGTTGACATTAGTTAGTATTTGATATGGTATAGCAAGTGATATAGTAGTTGAAACCATAAATAAAACGTTTGTTGAATTGATTGACAACTTGGTTACAATGTTGCAATAATGTTGATAGAAAATTAATATTTTGCAAGTTAGCGCTGGGTTGTTAAATAATTAAACAACTAAAAATGAGATTTGGATAGTTTATCGTATCCAAAACAACCTGTATATATAGTGTTTGTGCTAGTCGAAAAATGTTTACTTGAATAAACAAGTATGTGGATGAATAGTGAATAACTGTTTATTTTGACGTAACTTTTGTCAATATAAAAAGTATAAGGGTACAAACCTCATTTTTATAGTTGAATGCATATGTTAGTCGATGTTTGTGTATTGCGGTTAATCTGTTGATTGACAAAAACATATGAGCGTTAAATTTTTAACGTTTACATGCTATGTATTATGCCACGATATGCGTGCAATAAATGTTGAAATAGATGTTGGAATGATGGATTTATTATATTGGTATAACATTAATATATTGGATCCTTTTAAGTTGAATTATATGGTCATCGACTGAGTTAACTTTACTCCAAATTAGGAATTAATTGAATATTTAATAATATAATAATGGATGAAAAATCAAAATCAAAATTTGACGTCCGATTTTGGATGGACGTAAAGTATAAGTCATTACTTAAACGTTTGCAGAGGATAGAAATAGTTTTGGAGAAATTAAAAGCATGTTCAAGTTTTATTTTTAAAATGAATAGTAACTAGAAAAAATGAAGTTCGGTTAGAGTATCTAGAAAAGGTTTTGTCAAGATTTTTTTTTCAAAACCATCTTATTTATTTTTATAGTGGACGTTAGGAAAATTTGGGTTTAAAATAATGAAGTTCGAAAAATAATATTATTTTAATAATATTATAATAGCCATTTAATAGAAATATTTGAATTTGAAGTGAAATATTGAAAATATGGTTTACAGTTATTATTAGGTAATTAATAAACTATTTTGGAAGCAATTCAATTTTAGTTTAATATAAATCGAAGTTTGGTTTGAATGGAACTCGTCGCACAGCGATAATTCGCGAATTTCGACCATTGACTTCAAGCTGACATACCGGGAGATCCAACCGTCAGATTCTCCTAAAATAAAAATAGGAGATTAGAAATGAAAAGAGCTTTCAAATAATTATAAGGGCTTTCAAATACAACGGTTAGATCTAGAGATAAGTTCAAACAAATTTTGAATAAATACAGCGCCAGAACCATTAGTCGGCTGAAAATGGAATTTAGTAAAAAGGTCTATTTTTAATTTATTAAAACTGGGGAAAAATTATGATAAATAATAATAAAATATTTCAAAGCGATTTGAAAAAAATGAAATTTCAAAAAATATTTTTGGATATTTGCGTTTTCAGCCTAATAGGCTGAAAACGGTAAAACAATGTTTAGTAAATTTAAGTGAAATAAACTTAAAAAATTTGGTTTATCAAATATAACCATATTTAGAGAGAAGTGCTTAGATAAATCTTTTGATTTAGAAAAGATTTCCAATTTGAATAAAAATTGGATTTGGATAGAAATGATCTTCGGATATTTGGTTATTGATTATCGTTGTGTAGACATTTACTATTTAGAGGAATTTGGAAGATGTCAACATCGTTATTCCACTTATATTATTCGTTGATTTTGGAAATTTGTGTTGAATATAAGTTGATATAATTCTGTCTGGGTTCTTATATCTAATATCAATTAGCTTGGGGTTTGTCGTGAATGGTGTCTTCAACAACACTATTCTTTAACCCAGTTAAAAGAGAAGATGATTTCTCAAGATTAGTTGAAAATAAAATCTTTATCTAATTTCATTATAGATATTTGAGTAAAAGAATATTCCCAAAACGGAATAAGACTTAGATGATCTGGTATATCTTAATTGATTTGAAAAATAAAAGAATATTCCCAAAATGGAATAAGACTTAGGATATCCTGTATATCTTAATTGATTTGAAACATGCGATAGTTATTCGGAATGACCAGGTTTCGACCCATTTTGTATAGCTAAACGACGTAATGAAAACTACGTTGACTGTGATAAAAGACCGGAGACCTTCATATCAGAAGGATTGATGTTGATGCCTCGGGTTAATCCCCCATTATGAGGTTAAAGTGACGGTGATCCAACCGTAGTCGAAGTGATTCAGGTTGTAAGGGCTTTCGAACCCAGGAGGGGTCGTGCAATTAAGCGCCTTCGGTTTCGTTCAAATCCAGGACGGATTAGTAAATGGAAAGTATGTTTGACGTTGTATTTTACAATATAAACTATTGGTTTCTATTGATGTTATATCAGTTGGTAGCGGAGGATTTATTCTCTTAGCTTAACACTCTCTTGTGAGACGTATGTACTCAGAGGGATATATATTAATAGACACTGATCATATGTTGTGAATTTACAATGTGGCATGTTGGGTTCTACTGGTAGACAGATAAAGCTTATGTTGAAATTCAGAATGTTGTGGACATTGACTCTAGGGACTCACATCTCGGAATGAACCGAAAACAGGGTAGTGGACCGCAAAGATATGGGCTAGCATCCCCAGTCTAGCTGCATAGTGATGCCATGGTATGGAGTCTAGGAAGGTTTACTTATGTGGATGATGGAGAGGCGCCTCGAATGATGGTTAAATACGACCGGGGGAACGTTATGCTCTAGAAAGATTCTAATCAGCCGTGTACAGCGATGTCCAACTTTGCCACACCAAAGGACCATGAGTTGAGTCATGTGACATTTGTTAGAATGTTCTGAAGTCGGTTAAGAAAGATCCTTTTCCTTGGTTCATTGACGGAATCCAATTTCCGAAAAGTGCCTTTGCGTTTTTCAGTTGTAAACTATATAACCAACATAATGGGATAGGGTATTATGTGAGCTAAGATTGATACATTTACTTTTGAAATTGTTTTCCATACCTACATATTAATAATAATATCGAATTATTTGTTTTTAAGAATATAAAGCATGTTTGGCTATTATAAGGTAGAACTCTATCCTCCGGTTTGCGTTGCATTGTGTGATGGGACTTGAGTCTTATAATAGCTTCAATTTTTCAAAAGCATGAATTTCGAAACCTTTGACTCTTGGTTGATTGTATGACATGGGTTATGGTTTTTTTAATCTAGTTTTCTAGTTTTAAACTGGTTAATCCAAGGCTGGTCCGGGTGTTTTGTAACACCCCGCCTCCGCTAGGGTCACTCGCAAAGGAATGCACTAGCTTTAGAGGGGCATTATTGGTAAACATGCACAGAAATATCACAAGACAGAACATATAAAAATAGCGGGAGTGAAATCAAACTTTCATAACATGAATAAATAAGGTCTAAAGCCTTTTACATCAGAGTACATCAAAACCTGTCTTGCAATAGTAAAGAAGCATAAAGACATTTTCATAAATTATTCCCCAAGTAAAAACAGTAAAGTAGCCATAGCCAGGAAAAGTCCAAGCCATCCATGTTGACCTTCAAGCAGAAGAAGTCCGAACTAAACAGCAGTGTTTCCTCCCTGTAACCTAGGGGGGGGGAACGGAAGAAAAGAGGCGAAACAAAACGGGTCAGTCAAAAAGACTGAGTAAGCCCTATCTACTATCAGCATATAAACTAGTAAAGTTAACTGGCATGAGGAACTGAGATGAACATAAGGATAATAGCATATTGGCATGATGAAACAACTAACAAGGTAGATCAACTAAACCAAGAAAGCAGGATGAACTACAGTACCCAGATAAACTAAGGTGTCACGATAAATTACGATGTCAAGATAAGATAAGGTATCACATCGTCAGGTTTTCTATCAAGTATAATATTACGTGGTATCTATCATGTATGATTGCTCTGCACCTACCGTACTAGTATCCCAACCCGTATCATGTGTTAACCATGAATGTCACTTACTCAATGTCGTGTAATGGTCCATGTCAACCTAATATATCACGTATATAGGTTACTCAACTCGTATATTTCTTTTCATGTGTATGTTCAGTCCTTTGCTGTAGACAGTACATGCTTTCTGATGTCATTCTGTACTACTTCAACGTAGTTCCATTTCCCTTGAAATCGGTTTGGACTGTCACCCTAGATTTAGCTAGGCTCTCTCAACATGAATCATCGTTTGTACAACTAGGACTTATGCCACCTAGGACCACTAGGGACTATGCTTACCTATTGCACGTTTTCGTATTTCGGTTCGGGTTCAACCACCTAGGGTCACTAGGGATTACGCTGACCGTCACCCGCGCCCTTTTTCCCACGCATTCATCGTGAATCGTTTTCCATGACTGTATGCACATGTATCACATCGTGCCATCCGAGTCCTGTCACAGGGCAAAACAGGAAATACAGGACTCGGTCGGGAGCTTTAGATTTATCTGCCGATGCAGATACTAAGGTCTGCTTTTCTACACGTGGCTATGGTCCCACGAGACCCCTCCCTCAACTAGTGAAAGGCAACACAAGAGACAATCTTGCATGAGAACTACACTCCGGCCAGCCCACATCCTATGGCCTACCTCACCCATAATTAGATAGCAATTATGGTCTGTTGGGTGTTCCCTGCCTTTCCGTACGTACACGCTTGACTCAAGATGGTAGATGATCGACGAACTTGCTATCTCGGGCACCTTATGTATTCGTCGACTCACTGCTATCCACCCCAGTCTTTAGGTCGCTCGCATAGCAACCAAGGCATATTCTTGGTTCTTCTACCGCAGACCTCAACCTCTCGTGAGCCTAGTATAATGACCTGACAGCTCACAGAGGGATCCCAAGAATATCCGCACGTTCCCCGAAGCCGCTGCTTCGTTACCCAGTTCGTTGGAGCCTTTATCTAAATCAGATAGCCTGCTCCTACACGTATACTTAAACGATGACCTACCGTACCAGGTTACTCATTGCTTTGTGAATTAGTCCTATGTCCTTAGCTAAGAATTATTACTTAGTTACCCTTAACTAAGGTTTACCACTTAGCTTCCTCTCCCCGTTATCCTTGATTAACCACGATTTCCTACCTAGTTCCTCTAACTAGGGTTTGTCTTATTGGGTTAAGTGTTATCATTCAAGTCCATGCCTTAACCCGCCCACGAATCACGTCAAAGATTGGCTAAGTACTTAAGTTCAAGACATAGTCCTACAAGTTGGTTAAGTGTACCCAGAGGCTCATGACTTAACCCTATCAAGTCAAATTGGTCAAGTACTAGCTTACCTTAATCCTATTGGATTATCTTGCTAGATCGATTAAGCATAGATTATCTTAATCCCATCAAATTATCAAGTTGGATTGGTTAAGTATAGGTTGGCTTAACCCCATCCTCTAATCGTACTACAATGGTTAAGTATGTCCTAAAAAGGTCTTGTGACTTAACCTTATCAGGTCCGCGTATTAGATCGGTTAAGTGTAGGTTACTTACCCCCATCAAATCATCATGTATAATTGGTTAAGTATAAGTTGCTTAACCCCATTAAATTATCATGTTAAGTTGGTTAAGTATTGGTTACTTAACCCCATTGAATTACCAAGTTTATATTGGTTAAGTGTTTAACTTAACCCCATCGAATTACCGTGTTTAGATTAGTTAAGCGTGGATTACTCAACCCCATCTAATTACCGTGGTTAGATTAGTTAAGTCTTAATTACTTAACCCCATCTAATTACCGTGGTTAGATTAGTTAAGTCTTAATTACTTAACCCCATCCATTAACTGTATCTTTTGGTTAAGTGTCATTAAGAAAACTTACTTAACCTTGCCAATTTATCATGTTGGATTGATTAAGTGTTGGTTAACTTAATCCCCGTCCACTAGTCGTATAAAAATGGTTAAGTGTCATTAAGCAAATCAAATCACTTAACCTACCCAACCTTGTCATGTTTTGTTAAGTATCATTAGCCTAATCAATTTACTTAACCCATTTGTCCATGTCATATTTGGTTAAGAGTCATTAATCAAATTAACTTAACCCTATCATGTGACATTAATTACTTAATGCACCCCAACCTCTCACATTAGACTTTGTTGTGGTTACTAGTTAAGCCGGTCGGTTCCGGGTAGCTTTACACCACAACTTGGTCTAACCTCGGGTTCAAGCACAACATGACCAACTTCTCACATTGAGTCCTATTGTTTGCAACTACTAGTTAGGCCGGTCGGTTCCGGGTAGTTTTACGTTGCAAACTCAACCCAACCTCGAGTTGGCCACTTTCATGTTTAGTCTAGTGTCATGTTCATAGTCAAGTTTTCAAGCAATTGGGTAGACCTAACTTAATAGGTAAATTCCCAATGGGTAGACCTAACTTAATAGGTAAATTCCCAAGCTTATGTTTCATGCATACTTACATGTCAACTTTCATGTTATATTTCAAGTCATGTTTTCAAGTTGTATTTTCATGCCATTAGAAATTACCCATAACATAACCCAACGCTTTTAAACTCGCATATACGTTCGCAACAACGTAATGGACTAAAAAAAAGAAACTTGGCAAGGACGAGACAAAAAGGGGTATAAGGCCACAAGTTAATCATGGTGGCAAATGAGGCACAAATGTGTTCATTAACTTGCATATACCATTGTTAAGCCTCAAAAACATGCATAAACCCAAACTTGGCACATAAGCGAATCATGGTGATAAGCAACATGGAATGATGACAAGCAACTCGCATATGACCTCACATAAGGGTTATGACTTCATATGCAAGTTGACATGAAGGTTATAAGGGTTCTCATGTTACATAATGCAACATTTCAACATAAAGGTCAAAGCTTTATGACCACAAGACCAAGGTAATGACTTTATAAGCTTGCATAAGATGATAGCATGCTACATACTAATGTTCAAACCCACTTACAACATGTCATATTAAGTTTAAAGTTCATATCTAATAGTAGGAGAAGGGCTTACATTGCTTTGAGGGCACAAATCAACATATGGTAGAAAGATTGAGACAAAGCCTCTCATGCTAACACCAAAAATCCCAAGATCAAGATAAACTCCAAAAGCCCTAGAGGAAAAACCCTTAAAAACTCAACCTTTGATGAAGCTTTGCCTTGAAATCATATTGAGAAGCTCTCATATGAAGGTAGAAGCTCTCATACACTCACAAAACATGAAATCCCTCTTAGAAATGAAGATAAGATTTTATGACAAGAGGGTGGAGGCTAGGGTTTGAGTGGAGGCCATGATCACTTGAAATTTTGGCATAGTTTAGTTGCATGAGTGAATAATGAGGGTTTAGGGGGGTTTAGGGGCTTATTTATAGAAGATTAGGCTAGTTAGGACCCTTAGATTAACCCTAGGACCAACCTGAACCGTTAGATTTCAAGCCAGGCCCAAAAACCTAGCCAAGATAGAAAATAGGTGCACCAGGCCAGAATCAGCCGACAGGGCAAGTCGACAGCCCTGTCGACATGCCTGTCGACATGCCTGTCGACTTGCATGTCGACAGCCCTGTCGACAGCCAAGTCGACTTGTCTGGGCGGGAATTTTCCCGCCTGGCCCCATCTCTGCATGTTTCGAAATTCAAATTTCCCGAAAACTTCTTTGGGCCTTAACCGGGTCATACGGACTCCGATTTACAAAATTTCGGACTCTATTTCGCGTATTTTTCCGAGACGAACGCAATAGCATAGCCCGTTTTACTTGATTCAGAATTTAAAATTAAATTCTGCCTTGATTCTCGTTTTAACATGTTATCGAAATACGAGTTGTTACATGTTTGGCACTCGGGCCATATCTGAGTTTGTGTTTCAGGTTAAACAAATTGATGAGGAGTTTCAGTTGATTTCGAAAAGCTGGAGTTCTTCGTCAGATTGCAAGGCATACTATACTATCCATAGTTGGATATATATATATATATAAATACATACATATACATATATATATATATATATATGGATCGAGAATGTAAGAATGTGTTTTTAATTAATGTAAAAGTTTCCACTGTAAAGTTATATATCGAAATATTATATTTTGTTTCTGTTCCGCTGTGTTTTGCTTTGATAAAATCCCAATGAATCGAGTTTGCGACGTTAGATTTTGCCGTATATGAATAGCATGGATGTGTTAAGTATCGGCTATTGAAGGTCAGAGATTTCCTTTATCGCAGGACCTTCCAAGGATGCTTGCCTTTCGAACTAGACTTTTGTGGTTTATTGTCGGTTCAGAGAACGGGTATCTGCGGGTCGTCTCACTTCGTATCAGAGCATTGGTTTAGCGATAAACCTTGGCTCTATAGAGTAAATACTTGCCAAAGAATGGATCAGTAGTATCCAAGGACGAATAACTTGCCAGAGATTGGATCACTAGTATCCTAGGGCGAGTGACTCATTAGAGATAGGGTTAGTAATACTTTAGAATGAGTTGAGTGAATTATATATATATATATGTATATGAGAGAAATATTTGTGGTTTTTATTTTTAAAATTAATAAGTATTTTGAAAATAATAAAGTTAAAATTTAAAAATTGAATCAATTATTTTATTGTTGGATGTGATGTATTGTTGCTAAGTTAGCTAATTAAGTAGTGACTATGAACTTAAACTGTTAGGTTATGGTAAGTAAATAGAATTTTCGGCGATTTTGGACAGTTGATAAACTCTAACAAACATTAAGTTAAAATGTATAAGGAGGTTATATTCATGATTGTGGACTGTGCATATACATTAAACTCATTTGTTACTTTGATTAGAAAAGTATAAGTTTAAAATTGCTAGTTTAAACTTGTGTACTGATTAGAAATGCTTTATTTTGTTGCAAAGAGGTAGGGGTAGAGGTTGGATTAGAGGTAGGGGTAAGCAATTATCCGTTCTCTAGTATTTGGCTCAGTTTCGGGGGCCTATACCAACTAGTATCTCTTCCTTTGAGGATATACAGAGTAGAAACTCTTCTAGCTCGTCTGGTCATGGAAATACCGGCGAGTACCTTTCTGATGCCACATCAGCTTTTCGACCAAAGGTGTATCTATTTTGAGTCTGGTTCCGCACCTACTCCCATAGAGATCGGCCCTATAAAGCCTGAGGAATCAGGCATCTATGATGACTAGATGTTTGATGATGATGCAGCAGTTGAGGCCCAACCTCTTGTCTTGGAGATTATCCCCGATTATGTCCCAGAGCCGATCCATAACGAGACGGCACTTCCCGAGATACCACCTCCGCAGATAAGCGAGTTCGATATTGACCTAGCACCAGAGTTTGTCGATGTGGTCGAGGAGGAGATAGAGCTAGGAGATGAGGGTGATGAGGCAGACGAGGGCGGCTATGACGCCGACGGTGAGGAAGAATTCATAGAGAATGATCCCGATGCTTTTGATCAAGATCAGATTATGATACCAGGATAGGACGGGTGGGATGACCCATAGTCAGATGAGGAGATAAATCCGAAGCTAGAAGACTTCACGATCTGTGGACCCTCGATGGATGATTTCGACAACTGGTAAACAGTCACACAGTAATAGTTTCGTTTTGGGAGTATATTAGATGTATACATTGATGTTAGCTTCGTTTTGGTGCAGTACAGGCACTTACCACATATTTTGGAGTATGATACTATTTTGTATAGGCTACCTCAAGTAAATAGTATGTGCTAAGGTTGGTCAATATAGATGCATATACATCTATTATGCCTTAAGTGGCACTATACACCAGGGTATAAGTTATGCTTGTGATATAGTTGATGTTTTAGTTATGCTATGTTGACGTAAAATATATGATATGGAATGGCATCTTAAGTTATATATACTGTCTCTGTACTCTTTTCTTTGCTTAAGTCAGCTATGACGCCGACGGTGAGGAAGAATTCATAGAGAATGATCCCGATGCTTTTGATCAAGATCAGATTATGATACCAGGATAGGACGGGTGGGATGACCCATAGTCAGATGAGGAGATAAATCCGAAGCTAGAAGACTTCACGATCTGTGGACCCTCGATGGATGATTTCGACAACTGGTAAACAGTCACACAGTAATAGTTTCGTTTTGGGAGTATATTAGATGTATACATTGATGTTAGCTTCGTTTTGGTGCAGTACAGGCACTTACAACATATTTTGGAGTATGATACTATTTTGTATAGGCTACCTCAAGTAAATAGTATGTGCTAAGGTTGGTCAATATAGATGCATATACATCTATTATGCCTTAAGTGGCACTATACACCAGGGTATAAGTTATGCTTGTGATATAGTTGATGTTTTAGTTATGCTATGTTGACGTAAAATATATGATATGGAATGGCATCTTAAGTTATATATACTGTCTCTGTACTCTTTTCTTTGCTTAAGTCTTCTTTCCTTTTCGGGGACGTATAGTTCTTTAGTAGGGGAGAATGTAATGACCCAAAATTTTCGATATATTGAAAATACGAGTTTTTAAGAATTTAAAATACCCGCGCACATTTGAATCAGTTTTATCAACTTATCAGTTCAAACATTTTTTACCAAAAAAAAATTTGATTCCATTCTCCAAAGTAATAAATTTTGAGATATAGTATTTGAATATAGCTTATAAAATCGTTAAGATAAGGTTATTGGAATTTTAAAATAATAATTAACACGAATATTTTGATTATCAATAATTTAATACTACTTTAAAAAGCTAGAAAAATAAACATTTTGCAAGTAATTTCGAAATTCGACGAAACTAATTTTAACGAATCCGTAATGATAAATAATGGCAAGGTTCCAAATTTCTAGTTAATTTAGTGTGTGAGCGTGCGTAATATAAACGCAGGCTATAAAAACCTGTTAAAATTTAATAATAACATTAATAAAGGCCATTTTGACAACGACTTCTGAATTCGATGAGACTAGGGCCATTAAAACCATATCTAAAAAATATTGTAGAGTTTCGAATTTCATAGCCATGGGGATTAGTTTGCGATTGTGCGAGTAGAAAACACATTGGTTAGTCTCAAAGAAAATCGATTTAAACAATTGATTTAATTATTTTGAGCCAATAAATAATATTTAAAAATATAATTAAAATAAAATATAATTATCTAATGTTGTGTAGATGTTTTTAGAACATTTATTTATTTTCATAAGCATCAATAGATAGTTATACGACGTTTAGTACTGTAATGAACTATATAATGATCTATAGTCAATTAGAGCACGTTTTAATTAATAAAAATAATAAATAAAACATATTTTAAATTTTGTTTACATATTATAGAAGAGCACGAAAAAATGGTGAACATGACTGGAAATGTATTCGATACAGTATGCGTAGTTGTGTCAACAAGTTGCATGAAATGTTGTAAGCTAATTAGCATATATGTCTTCATTAGCTTAAACAATTCATTTAGGAAGAAAGTGTGTTTGTTTGGTGTAACACCCCACGTCCGTTAATGTCACTCACAAAGGGAATGCATTAAGTTTCGTGGAGCGTTATGAGTAAACAAAACAGAATATTACAAGACAGATACATGAAGTAGTACTTGAAAAATTTATAACTTTATCGCAGTGGAAACAAAAATAAGTTTGGTTACATCTTGAAATACCAAAACCAAGTACATAATACCAGTCTTGTACAAAGCCTTTAGAGTACATAATTTTAAAGCCATAATCCCCAACATAAACGCCATAAATAGGTAGAATCAAAGCCAAGCAATACTTCAAGAACTTCTAGCACTTCAAGCAGAGAGAAATCCGAATCAAACTTGAGTATTTCCTCCCGGAGAACCTGGGGGGGGGGGGGGAGAAAAGAGGAGAAAATAAAGAGAGTCTGACATAAAGTCTGGCGACTCCAGTAACTTTAATTATATAATCATTAAAGTAACAGGATAAGACATAAAATGGAAAATAAGAAATGACTGTGAAACAAACAGGCATGACAAGGTAAGCAAGATGAATAAGACAACGTTAATTTGCGCTCCTAATCACTATAGGATAATTACTACATTGCACCAATGCTAGTAACACCGTATCATTACTAGTTACACCGCACCCTTACTAGTCCAATAATAAAATTTGATTCTTCTTACTAATCATGATAATGGTAGTTTCGTGTACTCCTAGCTACTATCGTAGATGCCCCTTTTTGCTCCTACCCCCACGAGTTGTACCTACTACCTTCCTCGTTCGATCGGATCCCTAACTCGCATGTATTTATTACTTGTGTCATTCGATCTCGCTTGTATGTATCCATTACTTGTGTCATTCGGCCCCGCTTTTATGTAGATATCTGTTCTAGCCCCATCATGGGGTGTATCAATTCCCATGACGGCAACCCGACATGATTCAAGATGCACAGTGCATACTACTGATGCCCAGTGCCTACTTTTTCCATTCCGGAGCACGTGCATGCCCATACTCCGTCGGAATCTACACTATTGCACCACCTGCCGCTATTTTGACTTGTTATAATCAGCCTAGTAATCGTGCCCCACCCTGCCTAGCTCAGGGTATCATGATACATCTACGTGGCTTACTGCTGAAATGGGTCCCCGTTACTAGGGTTTCCTAATCAACGTGTTATAATGGTTAAGTGTTCTCAATTTAACTCAACCCTACCCATTTGCTTAATTAACATGTTGTACTGGTTAAGTGTTGCCTATTCATATGTTACTTAACCTTCTCACTGGTTCACGGATATTTATTTAACGGTTAAGTTTGTGGGCCTATATATACTAATATTACCCACTTATCCAAGATTTACTTAACCTTTTACCTTATCAAGTCCATATGTATAATTGGTTAAGCTTGCCTTGACCCTATCCACTTTGTTCATGTAATATTGGTTAAGTTGTCTTCTTGTCCATGTTAACTTAACCCACCCACCTAACATGTTGTATTGGTTAAGTTTCACCTGTTCATATGTTACTTAACCTTTCCATTCTTAGCATGTCTGTTCCTTAGCTTTAATTTATTCATTAAAGCACCAGCCTCTCACATTAGAACTATTGTTTGCGGTTGTTGTATGTGCCGGGCGGTTCCGGGCAGACTTCTACCGCAAACTCATTCTAACCTCGGGTTTTTGGGCTTAATGCGCAAACCTCTCACATTAGATCTATGTTGTTGCGGTTGCTAGATGTGTCGGGCGGTTCCGGGCACTCTTACACCGCAACTCAATCTAACCTCGGGTTAGGCACGTTCATCTTTTAGCCAATTTACATATTTACCATTCATGTCCAAGTTTATATGTAAATTATCCATAAGTGGGGTCAATTCAAGTTATGCCACATTTTCTAGTTATGCCCAAAATTAATTATATGATTACAACCCCTTTTTATGGCAATTACATAATATTCAACTTTTTAACCAACTTTTCCCCGATGTTCCCATGTCGTTCGTATGTATAGTTCATATGATACGTTAGGCTTGCAATTAGCCCAACTCATAAAAAAAGGAAAAAGGGAAGAAACACATGACATCATAACTGGCATATAAAATATAGATCTAAGACGGCATAAATTTAGTAAACATATAAAAATAGATCCAATCAACATATTGAGTGCGAACTAGCATGGATCTAAACATAAACTTGCACTGATTTAAACATATGAACATATAATTCTAAACATATGGACTGATATGGACTAATCATATAAACATGTAGATCTAAACATATGAACATATAGTTCTAAACATATGGTCTGATATGGATCTAATCATATAAACATGTAGATAAAAACATATGAACATATAGTTCTAAACATATGGACTGATATGGATCTAATCATATAAACATGTAGATCTAAACATATGAACATATAGTTCTAAACATATGGACTGATATGGATCTAATCATATAAACATGTAGATCTAAACATATGAATGTATAAAATATGATCTTACATGTATGAACATGACTTGCATGTAATCTTTCATAACTTGCATAGATCGAGCAAACTTGCATACATAACTTGCATACGTAATTAGGCATATGAATTAACATAGCACATAACTTGCATATAATGAATCAAATCAAGCATAAATCAAAACATAGTTTGCAAAGACATAAACTTTATATGATTTACTAACATTTTGATACAATTCAATTCATAAATCATCACAATTACGTTTAAACAATTATCTTGTGAAAGTAACTGCCCTCATAGAAAACGGATCTTGAATTCTGGGATCTGATTTCTGAAGTTGCTAAGCTAATCCGTTGATGTAGGCGTTGATTCGTTCGTTGTTGTTCTAGAATTCCTTTTCGCAATTCCTAGGTGTTGAATCTTTATCTCCTATCTCTTTATCTTTAATCTAGAATTTGATTTGTAATGGTGGAGGCTAGGTTAGTTTGCAGATGAACAGCATAACGGCATCATAGTTTAGGGTTGTGAGGTTAGGGTTTAGGTTTAGAGATGTATATATAGATGTTTAGGATTAATATAGGCCTTTAGATCAACTTATGATTCATCTAAGCCATCCAAATCATCATGACACAAAGACACCTCACCAGACCAATCAAATAAAGCCACATCATCCCTAATACAAGAAAAATCGTCACCCAACCAACCAGAAAAGGCCACGTTAAAAAAAAAACAATCCTTGGCCAACAAAAATGCGCCACATGTGCCACATGATGCGCAGCAGGAGGGTGTTGAAATCTACACGTCATATATATATATATAATATATAATATATAATATATATATAATATATATATATATCTTTTTAGCTATCTTCCCAGTTAACCATTTTCACACTAAACCACTTTTTGAACTGCGTTCACACTAAGCCACTTTTTAGCCATTCCCCTAAAACAAAAATATGGCGTTAGCGGCGATCGAACTCTATACCTCTTGTATGCAAGTCACATGTTCTTGCCAAGTGAGCTACTAAGTCTTTTGCTTACTAACCTTAGAACAATGCTAAACATTATTCTTTTCTCATTCCTCTTTTTCATGTTTTGCTGCAATATTTAATTTAAAGATATCTTTTCATCCTAAATCGGTTTTCTGCAAACCATAGGTCTAAATTGACTAGAAAATTGCCACTAACGCAATGACGCTAATTTCGTGACCAAATTCCCGAAGCTCTTCAAATTTTTCTTTTTCTTTCTTTTTTCTATTTAATTGTTCGCATGCGTTTCTTCGCATTTCATGTATTACACTTAATTTTTTCCTTCATTTCACTGCATGAACTTATTACATGAAATATTTATTGTCATTATTTAATGTTTCTCTTAAATATATCTATGTATATAATATATATACATATTTCCACATTTTTAATTTCATTAAAAATGCGGGGTGTTACATTTTCCCCTACTTAAAGGATTTCGTCCCCGAAATCTCTGAGTTAAGAAGAATGTATCCTACCATCCTGTCATCAATCTACTCATCTGCCATCCACAAGCATCCATTGTCCTTAAAAGATTTATAATGCTTTTCATGAACATATGCATAGTGTGTGTATATGTTCTTGCTCTAATGCAAAATCAGGCGGTCTACTGACTCAGTTGACCTCCTTAATGCAATTCATGATAGTGTCATGCGTCCATTATTTATGCAAAAGAATCCTAATGATACATATCATTTTTACATGCGTGCATAATCATTCATTCAAATGCAACATTCATATGATAACACATTCAATAAATATCCAACAAATTAATTATGCACACTTATTCATATGCAATATGAAAGTGATTAAGCCGATCTAGTACCTAATATGTGTGTTAATGCATCCACGAGCAACCACTAGCAAACATTTGCATCCACTTGCATCCACCGAACATAACATGTCTCAAACACATGTTTACAATTATATGATTTTCCTACCTAAAGATCAAAGATGTAATCGAGAGGACATACTGAACGATAGAACAAGTATAAACAAAGCGATAGAAAAAGGAGAACTTAAGAACATACCCTCCAAAAGGAAAGGGTACAACGTACGCATCTCGTCTTCCGTCTCCCAAATCGCGTCTCCTTGATCATCTCCCCATTGGACTTTAACCACTTAACCTTTTGGTTGCATAACTTCTTGACCTCCGATCCAATGATGCATGTAGGAGCTCGTCTAATCGTGGCATCTTGCTCCACTTCCACTTCCCTAAGCATGCTCGGCTCCATTATTTCCGCGGTATCATGTAAACACTTCCTCACATGTGACACATGAAACATATCATGAACACCACTAAGCTTTTTCGGCAATTTCACTCTGTTGTCCGTCCAATTCTTTCTGTAATGGGGGATTGCCCTACGAACCTGGGTGTTGATTTCCCCACACTCCCCAAAGCGAACTATGTTCCTCCACGATGACACTTCAATAAAAAACCTGTCTCCAACAGCGAATTCAAGGTCGCTTCATCTCTTGCCAGCGTTTGACTTTTGTCGGTCCTGTGCTGTCTTCATTCATCTTCGAATCAACTCTATCTCCTCAGAAGTTTCCCTAATCATATCTGGTCCAAGTAAAATCTTATCCGTAGATTCCCACCAACAAGTTGGTGATCGACACGGTCGTCCATAAAAACCCTAATACTAGCTTAATAACTGTTGTTATAAGTGAACTCCACAAATGGAAAGTGCTCTTCTCATGTCCTCCAAGATCTAGGATGCAAAACCTCAAAAGATCTTCAAGGATTCTATTCATCCTTTCTGTCCGTCCATCCGTCCGTGGACGATACGCGATGTTCAAACATAACTGCGTACCTACTGCCTTTTGCATATCACCTTTTCCTCTTGCATCGAAAACTGCTCCAAGCCCTGCCTTGCAAGTACCGGTATATACTGTGAACGGTTTGCTCCCATCTAGTAAAGTCAAAACTAGGGCTGATACCTTCGCAAAACCCTTAACGAACTTCCTATAGTAGCCCGCCAACCCTAGAAAACTTCTTACTTCCGTTGCTTTTCTAGGAACCTTCCAATCTTGGATTGCCACCATCTTTGTAGGATCGACTGCTATCCCTTCCTTAGAGACCACGTGTCCTAAGAACCTTACTTCTTTCCTCCAAAAATGACATTTAGAGAACTTAGCTTTGAGTTGATGCGCTCTAGGGTCTCTAAGACTTCCCTAAGATGTAGAGCATACTCTTTCTCGCTTCTAGAGAAAATCAAAATACTATCCACAAAGACTACCACAAACTTGTTTAGGAACTCCCTAAACACCATACTCATCAAGTCTACGAAATATGTGGGTCGTCATACCAAAAAAAAAGTATGATGAGCCCTTCGAAGAAACTGTTAGGAGTCCTAAAAGCAGTCTTATATATGCTATCCTCAGCTACCCTCAACTGGTGAAATCCTGTAGCTAAGTCCAATTGCGAGAAAACCGAAGCATCTGCTAACTAATAGAACAAATCATCTATCATCGGCAATGGATGTCTATTCTTCTTCGTGAGCTTGTTCGTCTACCTATAGTCCGCGAACAATCTAAGCGAATCATCAGTCTTCGTAGCAAAAACAACTAGAGCACCCCATTCTGAAATGCTTCTTCTTATGAACCCTTTCTCAAATAGCTCCCTTACTTGTTTACTGACTTCCCTCCTCTCTCTCGGAGCCATGTGGCGCACTGGCAATGCAACCAGATTTTCATTATCTACAAAGTATATTCGGAGGTCTATCTCGCGCCTCGGGGGTAGACCCCGAACCTCATCAAAGATGTCACCATACTCACGGACTACACGAACAGATTTCAAATCATCGATGAATGCGTCAGGAGATTCTAGGTAGCTAAGCATCTCTGAACCCCTAGGGTCACAAGAAATATCAAGGGTCTTTCCACAACGAGTCGACAGTCTAACTACCCTCTTTTCACAGTCTTGGATGGCACCATGACTGGCTAGCCAATCCATCCCTAGAATCAAGCCATAGCCCATGAAACCAGGTATGAAGGCATTGCATTCAAACCCAACGCCCAATATAGACACTCTCAAAACCCGAAAAACCATAGATAAGTGAGCCGAACCACCAATAGGATTTGAGACTACAATGAGATCCATAACTAGACTAGTATTTAGGTGCAGTTTTTCGACTAACGTAGCAGATACAAATGATTGTGAAGCGCAAGAGTCAAACAAAGTTCGAACAAAGTTCGAACAGGATGACTGAAAAAGGAAAATCAATCTTTCAACAGAAATGCTTCTATCCCTCTCCTGTCCTGGTGCCATGAGAGCACGAACCTATCCTATACAAGTAGGTTTTGTCCCCTGTCCATGCCCATGTCCTTACCTCCTTGGGTAATCTTAAATCATATGTCCTGCCTCGCCGCAATGGTAACAGCCATGCTTCTTCTTTTTCTTCTTCTTCCTACATTCCTTAATTATATGGCCCGTTATACCAAAATAAATACACCTTCTTTTGTTATGGGAGTTAATTATTCTTTCCACTTTCTCCTTTACCTCCTTCGTGGATTAAAGCCATATCAACAAATTCCTCATCCTTGGGTTGTGCTCCTCAGCCTAAACTTCCTCATTGACCAAGCAGCTAGCTGAACTTTCCTTCCATTGTCTATATCCAAGATACCAAATGAGTCCTTCACTTCCTTGAGCCAATTTATAGCCTCGACAAACGTCTCAGTCCCATGAAAAGGTTTTCCGTCCATCACACCGAAGTCCTTCCATATCTTAGGAAAGGCATCTAAACGCGGAGAAAGAGACTCAAGAAGGAAAAAGGAAGAGATTCAGAACAAAGAATCGAAAGATAGATATATGGATTTTGGGGATTACGTTTTTCATAGTAAATCTTTCTCTTTAAACTCCTTCTTTGAAACATGTTTTTGAAAATAATACTTTTGAAAATGGTTTTCAAAATCTTTTATCTGTTCTGCTAACCTTCAGCTCTGATACCAGGTGTAACACCCCACGTCCGTTAATGTCACTCACAAAGGGAATGCATTAAGTTTCGTTGAGCGTTATGGGTAAACAGAATAGAATATTACAAGACAAATACATAAAGTAGTACTTAAAAAAATTATACCTTTATTGCAGCAGAAACAAAAATAAGTTTAGTTACATCTTCAAATACCAAAACCAAGTACATAATACCAGTCTTGTACAAAAGCCTTCAGAGTACATAATTTTAAAGCCATAATCCCCAACAGAAACGCCATAAATAGGTAGAATCAAAGTCAATCAATACTTCAAGAACTTCTAGCACTTCAAGCAGAGAGAAATCCGAATCAAACTTGAGTATTTCCTCCCTGAGAAATGGGGGGAGGGGGGAACGGAAGAAAAGAGGCGAAAACAAAGAGAGTCAGACATAAAGTCTGGCAAGTCCAGTAACTTTAACAATATAATCATTAAAGTAACAGGATAAGACATAAACTGGAAAATAAAAAATGACTATGAAACAGACAGGCATGACAAGGTAAGCAAGATGAATAAGGCAACGTTAATTTGTGCTCCTAATCACTGTAGGATAATTACTACACTGCACCAATGCTAGTAACACCGTATCATTACTAGTTACACCGCACCCTTACTAGTCCCATACTAAAAGTTGATACTTCATACTAATCATGATAATGGTAGTTTCGTGTACTCCTAGCTGCTATCGTAGATGCCCCTTTTTGCTCCTACCCCCACGAGTTGTACCCACTACATTCCTCGTTCGATCGGCTCCCTAACTCGCATGTATTTATTACTTGTGTCATTCGACCTCGCTTGTATGTATTCATTACTTGTCTCATTCGACCCCACTTGTATGTAGAAACCTGTGCTGGCCCCATCATGGGGTGTATCAATTCCCATGATGGCAACCCGACACGATTCAAGATGCACAGTGTATACTACTGATGCCCAGTGCCTGCTTTTTCCACTCCGGAGCTTGTGCACGCCCATGCTCCGTCGGAACCTACACTGCTGCACCACCCGCCGCTATTTTGACCACTTATAATCAGCCCAGTAATCGTGCCCTACCCTGCCTAGCTCAGGGTGCCATGATTTACTTAACCCTTCCCCTTATCAAGTCCATATGTATAATTGGTTAAGCTTGCCTTAACCCTATCCACTTTGTTCATGTAATATTGGTTAAGTTGTCTTCTTGTCCATGTTAACTTAACCTACCCACCTAACATGTTGTATTGGTTAAGTTTCGCCTATTCATATATTACTTAACCTTTCCATTCTTAGCATGTATGTTCCTTAGCTTTAATTTATTCATTAAAGCACCAACCTCTCACATTAGAACTGTTGTTTGCGGTTGCTGGATGCGCCTGGCGGTTCCGGGCAAACTTCTACCGCAAACTCATTCTAACCTCGGGTTTTTGGGCTTAATGGGCTAAACTCTCACATTAGATTTATGTTGTTGCAGCCGCTGGATGTGCCGGGCAGTTCCGGGTAGTCTTACACCACAACTCAATCAAACCTCGGGTTAGGCACGTTCATCTTTTAGCCAATTTACATATTTACCATTCATGTCCAAGTTTATATGTAAATTATCCATAAGTGTGGTCAATTCAAGTTATGCCCAAAATTAATTATATGATTACAACCCTTTTTTATGTCAATTACATAATATTCAACTTTTACCCAAACTTTTCCCCAACGTTCCCACGTCGTTCATACGTATAGTTCATGTGAGACGTTAGGCTCGCAATTAGCCCAACTCATAAAAAAAAGAAAAAGGGAAGAAACACATGGCATCATAACTGGCATATACAATATAGATCTAAGACGGCATAAATCAAGTAAACATATAAAAATAGATCCAATCAACATATTGAGTGCGAACTAGCATGGATCTAAACATAAACTTGCACAGATTTAAACATATGAACATATAATTCTAAACATATGGACTGATATAGATCTAATCATATAAACATGTAGATCTAAACATAGGAACATATAGTTCTAAACATATGGAATGATATGGATCTAATCATATAAACATGTAGATCTAAACATTTGAACATATAGTTCTAAATATATGGACTGATATGGATCTAATCATATAAATATGTAGATCTAAACATATGAACATATAGTTCTAAACATATGGAATGATATGGATCTAATCGTATAAACATGTAGATCTAAACATATGAATATATAAAATATGATCTTACATGTATGAACATGACTTGCATGTAATCTTTGATAACTTGCATAGATCGAGCAAACTTGCATACATAACTTGCATATGTAATTAGGCATATGAATTAACATAGAACATAACTTGCCTATAATGAATCAAATCAAGCATAAATCAAAACACAGTTTGCAAAGACATGAACTTTAAATGATTTACAAACATTTTCATACAGTCCAATTCATAATTCATCATAATTACGTTTAAACAATTATCTTGTGAAAGTAACTACACTCACAGAAAACGGACCTTGAATTCTGGGATCTGATTTCTGAAGTTGCTAAGCTAATCCGTTGATGTAGGCGTTGATTCGTTCGTTGTGGTTCTAGAATTCCTTTTCGCAATTCCAAGGCTTTGAATCTTTATCTCTTTATCTTTAATCTAGAATTTGATTTATTATGGTGGCGGCTAGGTTAGTTTGCAGATGACCAGCATGACGGCATCATAGTTTAGGGTTGTGAGGTTAGGGTTTAGGTTTAAAGATGTATACATAGATGTTTAGGATTAATATGGGCCTTTAGATCAACTTATGATTCATCTAAGCCATCCAAATCATCATGACACAAAGACGCCTCACCAGACCAATCAAATAAAGCCACATCAGCCCTAATACAAGAAAAATCGTAACCCAACCAACCAGAAAAAGCCACGTTAAAAAAAATCCTTGACCAAAAAAAATGCGTTATGTGTGCCAAATGATGCGCAACAGCAAAGTGTTGACATCTACACGTCATATATGTTTGTGTATATATATATATATATTCCTTTTTAGCTATCTTCCCAATTAACAATTTTCACACTAAACCACTTTTTGAACTGTGTTCACACTAAGCCACTTTTTAGCCATTCCTCTAAAAACAAAATATGGCACTGACGGGGAACGAACTCTGTACCTCTTGTATGCAAGTCACATGTTCTTACCAAATGAGCTACTAAATCTTTTGCTTACAAACCTTAGAACAATGCTAAACATTATTCTTTTCTCATTACTCTTTTTATGTTTTGTTGCAGTATTTAATTTAAAGATATCTTTTTCAACCTAAATCGGTTTTCTACAAACCATAGGTCTAAATTGACTAGAAAATCACCATGAACGCAATGATGCTAATTTCGTGACCAAATTCCTGAAGCTCTTCAAATTTTTCATTTTATTTCTTTTTTTTCTATTTAATTGTTCGCATGTGTTTCTTCGCATTTCATGTATTGCACTTAATTTTTTCCTTCATTTCACTGCATGAACTTATTACACGAAATATTTATAGTTACTATTTAATTTTTCTCTTAAATATATCTATGTATATAATATATATACATATTCCACATTTTTAATTTCATTAAAAATGCGGGGTGTTACATTTGGAGTTGTCACCCATCCAAAACTCTTAAGTGTGCTTTCTCCCTTCCTCCTTAGCGCCGATACCTCAGTAATCCATGTCTCCCATTTTCCTGTAAAAGAGAGAGCACACCCTCTCATTTTCACTTCCTTTCTTCCATTTCTTCATTCCTTCTTCCTTCTCTCTCCCTCTCTCCCTCCCTCACTCCACCGCTAGCTCCCCACCCCCACCAACAGCCACCTCTGTCTCACCCCTCCCCCTCCACCTGCTGACGTCAGCCCTCCTCTCCCATGGCCCCACTTCACCCAAAAACCTCTCTTTCCTCCTTTAAAACACTATATCTACACACCTCCTCCACCCAAAACATCTCATAGCCACCACCCCTGGTCTGCCACTGCCATTTCAACACCCGTCGGACCCCACCCGGACTCTGCCCATGTTAGCGGGCCCCACTCCCAAAAATTCAAGCCTCGTTCTCCTTAAAACCCTTTCTTGTTAGCTGCTCGAACCAAAATTATACCCCGTTATACACCCGTCATTTACAAACCAAAACGCATCGAACCCTTGTCCATTTTATTTCTCGGAAAACCCGGTGACGTTGGAAAGTTGCCGAAATTCTTCAGATTCAGTTAGACGGTAAAAATCCTACATTTTAAATGATAGAAGGAGTGGAAACTAATGGTGAGTAATTCTTTGCACACGTTTGAATTATTTATTGCATATCTGGTACTTGATGTCATATTTAATTATATGCAAGTAAATTATATGCTATGGTGTTCAATAATAAAGTTTGGGTATGATTTGTTGACATTAATTAGTATTTGATATGGTATAGTAAGTGATTTAGTAGTTGAAACCATAAGCAAAACGTTTAGTTGAATTGATTGACAACTTGGTTGCAATATTGCATGAATGTTGATAGAAAATAAATATTTTGCAAATTAGTATTGTGTTGGTAAATAATTAAACAATTAAAATGAGATTTAGATAGTTTATCCTATCCAAAACAACCTGTATATGTAGTGTTTGTGGCAGTTGAAAAATGTTTACTTGAATAAACATGTATGTGGATAAATAGTGAATCACCGTTTATTTTAACGCAGATTCGATATAAATAGTATATGGGTACAAACCTCAATTATATAGTTGAATGCATATGTTAGTCGATGTTTGTGTATTGCGGTTAATCTGTTGATTGACAAAAACATATAATCGTTAAATATTTAACGCTTACATGTTATGTACTATGCCATGATATGCATGCAGTAAATGTTGAAATAGATGTTTGAATGGTGGATTAATGTTAATGGAATAACATAAACACGATCCTTATAAGTTGAATTACATGGTCATTAGTTGAGTTTTATTCCAAATTGGGAATTAACTGAATATTTTAATAATATAATAATGGATGAAAAATAAATTCAAAATTTGACATCCAATTTTGGATGGACGTAAAGTATAATTCACTATGATGAACATTGCAAAGAATAGAAATAGTTTTGGAGAAATTAAAAGCAGGTTAAGGCATGTTCAAGTCTTATTTTTAAAATGAATAGTAACTAGCAAAAGTGAAGTTCGGTTAGGGTATCTAGAAAAGGTTTTGACAAGATTTCTTTTTCAAGACTATCTTATTTATTTTTATAACACATGTTAGGAAAATTTGGGTTTAAAATAATGAAGTTTGAAAAATAATATTATTTTAATAATAAAATAATATTATAATAGCCATTTAATAGAAATATTTGAATTTGAAGTGAAATATTGACAATATGGTTTATAGTAATTATTAGGTATTTAATAAACTATTTTGGAAGAAATTTGAATTTATTTTAATATAAATAGAAGTTTGGTTTGAATAGAACTCATTGCATAGCGATAGTTTGCGAATTTCGACCATTGACTTCAAACTGACATATTAGGAGATCCAACCATCTGATTCTCCCTAAATAAAAACATTATAATAGAAATTATCAGAGCTTTCAAATAAGTATAAGAGCTTTAAAATCCAACAGTTAGATCTAGATATAAGATCAAACAAATTTTGAATAAAAACAACGCCAGAACCATTAGTGGCATGGAAATGGAATTTAGTAAAAGGAATTGTTTTTAATTTATTAAAAACGGGGAAAATCATGATAAATCATGATAAAAGATTTCAAAGTGATTTCAAAAAGAAATAGCAAGTTTCAAACTATATTTGGGATATTTGCGTTTTCAGCCTAGTAGGCTGAAAACGGTAAAACAATGTTTAGTAAATTTAAGGGAAATAAACTTAAAATATTTTGTTTATTAAATATAACCATATTTAGAGAGAAGTGCTTAGATAATCTTTTGATTTAGAAAAGATTTCCAACTTGAAAAAAAAAATTAGATTCGGATAGAAATGATCTTCAGATATTTGGTATTGATTACCGTTGTGTAAAGATTAACTGTTTAAAGAAATTTGGAAGATGTTAACATCGTTATTCCACTTATAATATTCATTGATTTTGGAAATTGGTGTTGAATATAAGTTGACATAATTCTTTTTGGGTTCTTACAATATCAATTAGCCTGGGGTTTGTCGTGAATGGTGTCTTCAACAATTTTGCGCTTTAACCCAGTTAAAAGAGAAGACGATTTCTCAAGATTAGTTGAAATAAATCTTTGTCTAATTTGATTATAAAGATTTGAGTAAAATAATAAATGGAATAAGACTTAGAACATCTAGTATATCTTTATTGATTTGAAAAATAGAAGAATATTCCCAAAATGGAATAAGACTTAGGACATCTTGTATATCTTAATTGATTTAAAAGATGCGATTGTTATTCGGAATGACCGGGTTTTGACCCAATGTGAATAGCTAAACAACGTAATGAAATCGACATTGATTGTGATAGAAGATCCGAGACCTTATCATTGGAAGGATTTCTCGTTGATGCCTCGGGTTGATCCCCCATTGCGAGGTTATAGTGACGGTGATCCAACCGTACTTGAAGTGATTTGGTTTGCAAGGGCTTTCACACCCATGAGGGGTCGTGGAATAAAGCGCCTTCGGTTTCGTTCAAACCCAGAATGGACTAGTAAATGGAAAGTATGTTTTACATTGTATTTTACAATATAAACGACTTGTTTTTATTGATGTTATATCAGTTGGTGGCGGAAGATTTATTCTCTTGGCTTGATACCCTTCTCTGAGACGTATGTACTCGGAGGGATATATATTAACAGAAACTGATCATATGTTGTGAATTGACAATGTTGCACACTGACTGTTGCTGGTAGATAGATCAAAGCTTATATCGAAAAGCAGAGCTTTGTGGACGTTGACTCTAGAGCCTCACACCCCAGAATGAGTCGAATACAGGGTAGTGGACCACAAAGATTTTGGCTAACGTTCCCTTTTAACTAAATAGTGATGCCTTGGTATAGATTCCAGGAAGGTTTACTTATGTGGATGATGGAGTGGCGCCTCGAATAACGATCAAATACGACCGGGGGAACGTTATGTTCATGAAAGACTCTAATCAGTCGTGTACAGTGCTGACCGGCTCTGCCGCTCCGAAGGACCATGCATTAAGTCCTAGGACATTTGTTAGAATGTTCCAAATTCAGTTAAGGAATATCCTTTGCCTTGGTTCATTGACGGAATCAAATTTCCGATAAGTGCCTTTGCGTTTTTCAATTGTAAAATATTTTGCCAACATAATGGGATGGGGCATTATGTTAGCTAAGGTTGATACATTTACTTTCAAAATTGTTTTCCACACCTACACATTAATAATAATATTGAATTATTTGTTTTTAAGAATATTGAGCATGTTTGGCTATTATAAGGTAAAACTCTATCCTCCGGTTTGCATTGCATTGTGTGATGGGACTTGAGTCTTATAATAGCTTCATTTTTTCAAAAGCATGAATTTCGAAGCTTTGAATCTTTGTTGATTGTATGATATGGGTTATGGTTTATTATCTAGTTTTCTAGTTATAAATTGGTTAATCCAAGCTTGACCCGAGTGTTTGGCACTCGGTCCGATCTGAGTGTGTGTTTTGGGGTAAATAGATTGATGTAGAGTTTCAGTTGATTTCGAAAAGCTGGAGTTCTTCGTCAAATGGCAAGGCATACTATACTATCTATGCTCGGACATATATGGATTGAGAATGCAAGAATGCGTTTTTAAATGATGTAAAAGTTTCCGTTGTAAAGTTATATATCGAAATATTATATTTTGTTTTTGCTCCGTTGTGTTTTGCTCTGATAAAATCCCGTTGAATCGAGTTTGCGATGTTTGATTTTGCGCTACACAAATACCGGGGATGTGTTAAGTATTGACTATCAAAGTTCGAAGATTTGGTTTGTCGTAAGACCTTCCGAGGATGCTTGCCTTTAGAACCGGACTTGTGTGGTTTATGGTCGGTTCAGAGGGCGGGGATCTGTGGGTCATCTCACGCTTGCTTTATCTTATCAGATTGCTAATTAACTTGATTATCCTCATATTCATTTTTCATTCAAGTTACCAAATTCATTAGCTTCCAATTGGCTACTTACTTTCTTTGTTCAGCCCTATGCCACCGAAGCAATATTCAGCCTTTTATTTTTTAATTTTTTAAACTTAACGCTTTCTATTATAAGTCTACCAATAATAGTCCTAATTCCTTCTTATTTCATCTGAACCTTATCTTACCCTATTATCATAACATCATGTTGTTGTTGTTTACTTATTAACTTAGTTTTCTTGATTAAGGTATATTAATATGTTTTCCTTTCATTTATTATAACCCATGTTATAATTTCTCATGTCCCTTGGACAAGCTTACCTATTATATTAAATTCTTATTCATATAATTAATTATAATAAGTTATATTCCCTGTTTGTCACATTTCTTCTTAGATTATTTAATATGAACCAACTTTTATTGTTGTCATCTTTCTTTGATTACGTCATATCATTCTTATTATTTCAAGAAAACATTTCACACACCTCATTAGATTGGCTAGTGGAAAGATGTAAGGATCTATTTCCAAAACTTGTATCAATTAAGATCCGTAGTTGCAAGCTGTTTCTTTTATTTTCCTTGTGGACATACATGTATATTTTAATTGATTAGTGTGCAATACAGTAAAAGAACCCTCATTTCACACTAATCCATTTTTCATTTCTTTTCTTGCAACTATGTTCATAATAATTTTACCGTTATGGAAATGTATTCGTTTTTCCTAAAATCCAACTACCTCGGTCTACTACTAGCTTTTCCCCTTTTTATTCTCTGAGTTAGATGTTAATTCTTGTTTTTCCTGTATCATTTTCAATCACTATAAATTTTCCATATTACTGTCAAACTAACATGTTTTCCCAAATTATTGTAAAATTAACATGTTTTTCAAGCTATTGTCAAATTAACATGTTTTCCCAAGTTTCTATTAGATTAGCATGTTTTTCCAAATTACTATCAAACTAACATGTTTTCCAAATTACTATAATTCTATTTACAACATAGACAATTTGTTATTACATAAAAATTTCAGGAGCATATTCATATTTATTGTAAATTCCATAATTTCAGTATTATTCTCCTTTTCAACATATCCAGTTTGTTGTTGAATAATAATCTCAAGACTGTATGCATAGCTATTATCAAATTTACCATTTTGGTATTACAGTAATTCTTGACCCAAACAGAGAATTAATTGAACAAATTATAACAACAATATTCTCAACTTATTTTAAATAATATTCAATGCCATTACCACTAATTACAGTTATTTAACATGCTAAGAATTATGAGGAATGCAGACAGTAAATATAGCGTTACCGAAAATATATAATTCTAAACTCACTCACATGACTGCCTTCGAATCCTTAAATCTGATTCAGATCTACTATTCCGTGGTCTTTCTAACTGAATCTAGTATTAAGATAACCACGATTTACAAATCTAAAAATAAAAGCGGAGGAAAAGAAAGAAACATAAATAAATCATATTCACAAGAATTACCTCACGTTGACCAGAAATCTGAACACCTATGTTGTAGATTTACATTCTTTATCTTCAAATCTTGAATCAGTACCCCTTAAAAGCTAATATTCTAATTTATGAAAGATTTGGAGAAGAAAGAAAATGGCAGAGCCTTCGCATTGTCTCGGAACATATGAATTGAAGGCTAGGCCCTGTTAGTCTATTTATAGGTGTACAGGAGATTCCGGTTTGTCGGATTCAATAATATAAAATTTGAACCGTTTAAATCAGAAAAATACGTCACTCACAAAAGAAGATCTAGCCTCTGGTGGGTCGACCCATATATGCTCTGTGTTGACGCAGAGCCTGGGTCTGAACGTGATTTCTATGAATGTTAAATTTTATTTTAACGTTATATTTTAAGATTCATTTTATTTCTTAATATTGCCAAAGTGAATTATTATTTTCCTCTTATAAAACATACCCCACTTCAAATTTTAAATTTGTGTGCGTATATACGCATACAACCTTTTAAATCTTTATTGTATATAATTTTCCCATACGAACTCCATTTTAGGCAAGTCGTATATCAAAACAAATCAGGAAATTGCCACGAACATAATGATATATGTTTCGAGGTTAAATTATGAAATCATATATTATCAATATTTCCATTTAATATTTATATAAAATACGGGGTGTTATATCTTGTTTCTATGGTATAAAAATTACTCTGACTTAGAAGGTACGACTCTAACGATGACTAGTATAACTCTTACGAGCAGAGTAATAAACTATGGATCAGGTTTGGGAAGTTCTTAGGAGGGATTCTGGGAGAATAATTGGGTAACAAACATAGTTATCTAGGAAGTCACCGACCAAAAGACCTCAGCTGGAGTACGACGACATTTCTAGAATAGCTCTGCACTAGAGAATGCATGCAAAAGCAATCGTTAATACATAGGTTTAGGCAAGAACTTGGCAGTCGAGGCTTTGAGCGCCTATTAAGTCTTCGACCTAATGTAGGTTGTAATCCAGTTCAGAGGCTATCTGTTGGATATATAGGTGGTTAATCAATGGGGACTTTTGAATACCACTTATGCTCATTCTAAACCAGACATAGGTTGTCGGTTTGACGTAGACTATTTCAGCTCAGATAGGATATAGTTACTGTGGAACCAAATAGCCTATATATCTAATGCATTGTGAGAGTGAATGTGAGAATGGATGATGTTTGTTCTATTCATTTATCACCCTCAGGGTTGTCATTAAATATAACAACCCAAATTTCGATAGACCGATTTTTTTCTCTAATTTCCCAATCTATCAAAGCTCGAGTTGGCTTGTTCGGCATCCTACAGAAAAGACAGAGATAATAAATAAATCAGAGCTTGATAAAACATCTCACTACAGAATGGATAGAATGTAACAATCAAATATATCCTTACCCAAATAATGACACTTCCTAACAAGTGTCCAAAAGCTATCAACACTATAACAAAATGACCCTATTACAACGGTGGAACACCGTTGTAATATACATTTTACAACGGTGGGCAAACCGTTGTGTATTAAGAAGTTGTAACAGACTCATATCTTTTACAACGTTTTTACACTGTTGCAACACCGTTGTAATATGTATATTTTACAACTTTTTTCCACCGTTGTAGTAATACATATTACCACATTTTTGCACCGTTGCAGTAATATATATTACAACTTTTTTCCACCGTTGTAGTAATTCCTACTACAATTAATTATAACAATATGATTTTTGTTTCGTTATACATTACATTTCATACAAAAATAAATATTTATATTGAATAAAATGATACTACACTGATCTGAAATAATCAATTAAATATTTTATTTCAATATTTGAATTAGTACAACTTTCTGATCCACTATCGTACAACTCATTTTTGCATAATACAGTCATAACAATACATACATTCCTCACTACAAACTGATCACTCAATACACTCAGTTACATACACACTTTCGTATAAATATACATACACACTGACATACACCAAGTCTTTATGCTCCAGCATCCCCAATCGATCATCCATTTCAACATCATGCTCATCGTCAAATATCCTTATTACTCTGTGTCATTCATTCATGAGTACAGTGATGCCCAAATGCATATATATTTTGCATTTCATTTATTTTTGTGTCAAAAAAAATCAATTTATATATATATATATACACATACATATTTATATATATATGCATGCGCGCGCGCACACACACACATATATATATTTTTTATCGGTTTTGTGGACAGAATTATATATCTTCCCGGACAGACATAGCCTAAAAACTGCTACTTTACCCAGAACTATGGAAAAAAAATAGCATGCAAAACCTTATTTCTGAGGTAGAAACCATACTTGATCTTGGATTCTTCAGCCAAACCAATGAAATTTTCATACTTTTTTCCATGCTAACTCCCACTCGAGTATCTATTAGAAAAAACATTTTGCCTTGCATTAGTCGCATATTAATAACAACAGATGGCACCAATAAAGCATAGATATCAACGTTTTATTTCAGCAATTTCGGCTAAAAATATGTTCTGACATGGTTCCCACAAATTATTCAGCTGAACCATGATCTATATTATACACATTTACTAACCCAACATATCGTTTGATAGTGAATTAGTGGTATCAGATATTGAAAACTGGATATTCCATCAGCTAAAACGTGTTGGTAGCAAAATTTAATTTAATCATAAGCATGAATCAAAATCAAATGAAATCCTGTCAATACTTAGATGCATGCTACTAACATCTTTGCAACTCCTAATCCAAAGTGGGATCAAAGGAGAATTATCGGGCCTAGATAACGTTATCTATTCCAATATACAGACATAAGAGTTATGTGTAATAATTATAAATTGTCAACAACAATGCATTTACGCAAAACAAACAAGCTAGTTACTTGGACCAATGAAGAACATAAGGATAAGGAAAATTGGCAACCATCTATTTCAAAGTGTATTATTCACTAAGAGTGAGGTACATAGTTCTAGACAAACGTATTAACACTTCAAAGACTAATATGAAATCGAAACAATTTAACACTTCAAAGACAATCAATAAGAACTCCGACAAAGCACAACCGAACAGCAACCCAAAACCACCGAGCAATACCAACAAATCCTAAAGCTAACCAAAGCACAGACAACTCAAGAACGACCACACTAACACCCAAGTCAAAACACTCACAGCACAAATGACATATCCAAGTTCCAACCAAGTCAAACAAACAAACCAACAAAAGCCACCACAGTCACAATACCTTAAATTCCAATAGTGATGCTCCAGTACAATGAAGATATTGACAACATCTGGCACACTAGAATAAGTTTAATCCACAGCATATAGTAACTGCGAGATCTGAAAGAGGATTAGTGAGCTACGAACAAGGCCAAGACATGCGTTCCCCCAAAACTTTTAAGGTGGGAAATAGAAAATCCAAAACTTACCGTATTCAGCAAATCCAAAACAGATCGACTAAGAGGAGAAAACCAGAAAAGAGGCGGCCGATTAAGTAGAGATAGAGGAAGAAAGGCGAGCTCCTACCCACGACGATGAAAGCTAGGGCTAGAGGACGGAGAAGAGAGGGGACAAGAGGAAGGGAAACGACGAGGAAAAGAAGAGCAGAAGAGCGGAAACTGAGGAAGAGAATGGGGCGGCGGAAACCCTAGTCACCATTGTAGGACAGGAAAGCTCGATTGCGTTTTAGTTTTTGATTTGGGGAAACGAATGGTTGGAGGCAGGTCGATATTGATTTAGGGGAAGAATGGGTGGACGCAACTATTAAAAAAAATACGAAGTAGGTCGGTGCTAATTTTTCGGTTTCCCGCTTAAACTTGAAGTAGTTGGAGCCAATTTTTTTGGTTTTCCGCTTAAAATTTGGATTGAACTATTAAACTGTCCCTAAAAATAGCTGCAGCGCGGAGCTATTACTTATTTAATATATGTTTTTATCATTAATTTCAATTATTATTTTAGTTAATTATAAATTATTATTATTATTTACTACTGATTTTTAACTTACAATTGTTATTTAATTAACGATTGTTGTTAAATTTTGAGTAAGATTCAAATTCAACAGTACACAAAATGTACCGTTTCGGACACCCGCGACCTGACCGGGCAGGTCAAACCCCGTTAGCGGGGGCGTTGCCCCCGCACCCCCACCTTGGGGGGTTGCCACCCCCCTGGACCCCCCCTCCGTAGGGATCATATTTGACAAAAGATTTTGGAAAAACTTTCAACAACGATTACTTATTAAAAAATATTATATACTAAATATTAATTACTACTAATAGTCATGATTAATTATAAATTAAATATTTATTAATTGTTATTTACTTATTGATTATTAATTAATTGATTATTAACCGCTTATCAGTTATTACTTACAAATTAATTACTAGTACTTAATAATGAAGTAGTTATAAATAATTATTTTTAATTAAATATTTAATATTTATATATTGATTATTATTAAATAATTACTAACTGGTTGTTAATTAGTAATTATTAGTAGGAATTATTTATTTATTGATGTATTTTTAATTAAATATTTAATATGTATTTATTGATTATTAATTAATAATTACTAATTGGTTGTCAATTACTAATTATTAGCATGAATTATTTATTTATTAAAGTATTTTTAATTAAATATTAAATATTAATATTTAGGTTATTAATTAATAATTACTAATTAGTTGTAAATATTAATTATTAAAAATTATTTAATGAAAATAATTAATATTATAATATAGTCATATATTACAACAGTCAAAAAATAAAAGTTGTGATAGGCTTTTATTACAACTGTCAAAATAACACAGTTGTTAAAAATAATTTTATTACAACTTTTCTGGAAAAAAGTTGTAAAAAACATTTATTACAACGGTGCTTTAACCACCGTTGTAAAATTAAAGTTGTAATATGGTGTTTTTGTTGTAGTTACAACGGTGTTTATACCACCGTTGTAAAAAACCATTTATTACAACGGTGCTTTTACCACCGTTGTAAAAACCCATTTATTACAACGGTGCGTTTATCACCGTTGTAAAATTAAAGTTGTAATATGGTGTTTTTTTTGTAGTGCAAATATCTTCCATAAATCTAACTTCAAGTATGTTATAAGGAGGGGGTCAGAACATAAATTCTTGTGAGAGGATAAATTACATCCTGAAATAACCCTACATATACCGTTCAGTTAATTTTCTTAATTATTAGATTATTCGATTTAATAACATTCTATTCTCTACACACACGTCGCAACCATATACTCCCTCACTTGATTGAACCTAATGTAACATATATGTAGCTAAGCCCAACATCTCAAGGTACCTTCATAGTACCCACATCGTACGGTCTCCACCGTCGCACCATGGAAGCATATTCAATCTCCATCCTACGCCGAACCGCGCATGGAAATCTATAATGTTACACCACGTAATTGCATAGAACCACCATTGCCATGCCACATAAGCATACAAATCCTCGTATCTGAGCTGCTCGTTCGAACTACGTTCCGACCTGGAGTAATGCCCTCACATCTACAATATACCACCCAGTGTGTGTATCTTGACCCTCACACGAACGTACTGCTTACTATAACCTGAGTTCCATAATAGGGTTGCGTCCAATGCACAAAACTCAGCCAGGAGCTTTCAATATATGTAAAGGACAACTTCGTTAGGCCTATATTACAGATATCGACGTATGATCTATCTCTTTTCACGATGGCTGTGGCCTCACGCAGACCCCTTCCTCGACAAATGAAAGACTGCATCAGGAGCTAATGACGTGCTCCTAATAAGAAATCTAGCATCCAATTTGGCGTGTCCCTCAACCAACGTCCTGATAGTGAAAGATCATTGGCCTGTTGGTTTATCTCTAGTCTTTTTGCATCCCAATGATTGCCGATAACGGGTATTCAACGATTACTATCCTTAAATTGGCCCTGACCATCTCCTCCTAGAGCAAGGAAAACCCACCAAATCACCCAACACCATTTTCTACAGTCTTTTGACTAACACACCATAGGTGCAGTCAAGGTATACTCTAGATAGTGTAGTAGACCTACCTCCAAGCAACGACTTCATTCAATTGTTTCTCGGAGGGCCATCTTAGGTACCCTACCACATCCCGCAGAATCCTCGTGCTTCCATCCAGTCCAGCAGAATAATCAGTTGGACTTTCTCCTCTCGTGTCTCCAGACCGCGATGATCTACCCCATTGGATTCTTCATCTCCATACGTAGGAACTGGTCGAAGCTATTTCCATAACACACTTCAATTAATATCCGTAGTTGCAAGCTAATTCTTTTATTTACATCATGCGTATAAATATATTTGATCGGTGTGCAACATGGCAAAGGAACCCCTATTTCACATTAATCCATATTACTATCCTTTTCTTGCAACTACGTTCTCAGCAATTTACCGTAATGGTTATTGAAGAAATGTATCCCTTTTCAATCCGTAACTATTCAGTCCACTACTAATTCCCTTTTTCTGAGTTAGAGAGTAATTCCTGGTTTTCATACACCATTTATAATTACTGCAAAATTTGATACAAAATCAGGCATACTAATTCTTTTTTCCATTATTTCCACAATTTACTGTAATTCACTTTTCCATTATTTCCACAATTTACTGTAATTCTTTTTTTTTACAACATACGAAATTTATCATTGAATTACAGTCTTAAGAATATATGCATAATCACTGTCAGATTCACAATTTTAGTATTGCAGTAATTCTCAAACCAAATAGAAAGTTAACAGAATAGATTCGTACGACATTAGCATTCTTAACATACTTAGGGAATGGATTTTATCACAATAATTGCAATTTCAGTTATTTATTATGTTAAGAACTACGGGGAATTTAATCGATAAATATACCGTTATCAAAAGGTACAATTTAAATCCATTCACCTGTCTGCTTTTCAATTCTTTAATCTGATTCAGATCTGCTACCTCTTGGTTTTCCTAATTGAACCTAATATTCAATAACCATGGTCTTCCAAATCTGACATTAAAAGAATGAAAGAATTCTTAACGATTCAGATTCACAAAACCTACCTCACGTAGACGAGAAACCTGAACACCAATATTGTAGATCTATATTCTTTGTCTTTGAATCTTGGATAAGAATTCCAAAAATTAATATTCTTGTTTCTGAAAGATTTAGAGAAGAAAGAAAATGGAAGAGCCTTAGTTAGCATCGTCTCAGAAAATATGAGTTGGAGGGTAGGCTCTGCTCGTATATTTATAGGTGCATAAAAGATTCTTTTTCATTGGATTAAATATAATAAAATCCGAACAGTTTAAATCGAAATTTGACGTTAGTTTACCCATCATTGGTCGACGAGGACCACTGGTGGGTCTACCCGATTCTAGGGTGGGTTGACCCCCGGGTCGACCCATATATAGTCTGTGTCGACCCATTACCTAGGCCAGTTACGTTAATTCTGCTGACATTAATATTTTATTTAATGTTAGCTTTGACCTTTTTTTCCTTTCTAAATATACTTATGCCAATTAATTTCTTCCATTTATAAGGTATGTTTAACGTTTCCAATTTGCGTATATATATTCGTGCATAATTTCACAAACCTTTATCTATTAATAGCTGTGCAATAATGTAATTATTGACGTTATTCTCTTGCCAAATTTCTTTCTAATCTATTCAATTATTCCCAATCTTTTTTACACGTGTTCATATGCGTAAACAAATGTGTGCATTCATTCCATTTTTATCTCCCTTCCTTAATTTACACTTTAATTTCAATTTTTGAATTTATGTGTATTTTTTTAGCTTAACGGTTGTGTAGCGTGGTTCTACATAACCGATAAATTTATGTGTATATATTTACGCACATCTTCATTTCTTTTTAAAATTCAAACGACATTATGCCGACATTTATTTCTTACTTATTTTGATTGATTGCATGTTACTTTTGAATTTCATATATATATATATATATGTATGTATGTATGTATGTATGTATATAAACACACACACACTTACACACACATGTACACACACACACGCACATATATATATATATATATATATATATACATATACATGTAAATATATATACTCGACTATAGTTTTTTCTCTTATATGTACATTTATATATATATATATTCTTTTAGAACATTTTTCTCTTTAGTCGTCCCTCTAAATCTAAAAACATGACGTTGACGGGACTCAAAATCCTGACCTCTACCTTGGGAAGTGTATGCTCTACCAACTCACCTAACTTAGCTTTTGTTCACAAAGCTAAAACATTGGTAGCTATTGTTCTTATTTATGTTTCTTCTATATCTTCTTTTTCAAGTTTGTCTTAAAACTTCATTTAAAGATATCTTCTTTGTTTTAAATTCATTTTCATCAAACCATTGGTCTAGGTTGATCAAAAATCGTCGTGGATGCAATGATGCTAGTTCCATGCCCAAACTCTGAACATTATTCAAATTTTATTTTATTATTTAATTAAAAGGGCAGGGTGTTACACTCTCCAATCTTTAGGAAATTTCATACCCCAAATTTGGTAAGGGTAAAAATTAATTCCCCGCATAGTTTACAACAATCATGTGTATATTCAATTTTACGACCATTAGTGCACTTATGCAAAGTGTAACACAACATAAAAATACATGAAAGTAGTGAATGCCTAAGAAGTACCTCCTATATGAATGCAAATTTTCTTCAAAATCTTTTTGAAAACATGATGCACACACCCTAAATATACTAACAATTTCTATATGAATGCGATATTTTGATAATAAATATACTTTTTCATCCAATTTTTCCTACACTCTTACAAGGTAAGAGCGTAGTTCATCCAATTTTTGCATGTAAATCCGACTGACCAACGTTAAATTTTTGAATTTCAGAAAAGTCTAATTTTCTGATTCGTTTTTTTATGTTAGAAAGTGGAAAAATATATATTTTCCATCCACTTTTACACACCTTTTTCACATACATGGAAACCTTAATTGCTAATCTTTCAAAAATTTCTACTTTTCCATTCCAAGCATAGTTTACATAAGAAAAAAATTCTTTTCCGTTTCCCAAACTTACTTACGGAAGAATTCGTTTTCTTTTATTGTTCTCAATTTTTGTAGTTGATCGTTGTTTGTTTTCTTTTAGTTGTTCATCGTTTATCTTCATTTTCATCTAATTCAGAAAATTATATGTTTTTGTTCTTACCTAACATTCTCTACCAACACCTAAGAAGAAAATATCCAACTAAACCTGTAGCATATCGGAAATTTTCGACACTTGAATCCTGACACTAATCCATCCCATGTCCAAACTTGAGTATCGAAAACACAGAAAACAAGGAGAAAGAAGTGAGAGGGTGAGATCAAAAAGAAAGTTAGAATAGAAGAATAAGAAGAAAAAACAATACTACAAAGAGAATCACGTCGCAGCGGAACAAAATAAATTATATAAATAAGCTTTATTGAGAGCTTGATCATTTGAGTACATCAATACATCTGGACAGTTGTAATAATTTGTCCATATATACAACACACAGCGGAATAAATACTAGATAATATTGTACATCTAAACTCTTCCAGCTCATCTCTTCATAGCATCCGATAACCTGAACCTGAAAAAAACCCAGTCTAACCTGAGCATTACAAACGATGGATCAATCTGGTGAACCAGAGTGAGAAAAACTCACTAAGTTTGTAATATCATCCAACTTGATTTTAAAGTTAAAACATTCCTTTTCGAAAGAAAAGGATAATCGTAAGGCCAAATCCACACATAAATATGGATGGTTTTTATCTTACAATAACCCAAAATATTTTTGAAATCAATATCCTATTCTGATATTATAATAGTGTCCAAATACAAACAAATAACAATCTAGCAGAATGCTTGCATCTCACGTTCTATATATATAGTATACAATCAAAACCGCGGGCGCTTATTGGAGGTTGGATTCAGACTATGACAAGATATGGAACCACCTACCGATAGTGTATCTCTAGAGGGGAATACATTGGGTCCAACAAGAACATCTTGCAACCCGGCCATACATGACCGACCACTCATTTCGCTTGAGTGTATCGAATGTATATCACCAACGGTTAGTTGTGAACCACTGTTTCCTAAAAAAGGGACAACATCGAAATATATTAAAGAAGGAAATGATTTTTCTCTAGATAGGTGATTATACACCCTAATTGGGTGCGACCCACTTTGCCATGCTGCCCTCACAATCTTTGTCATTTCCCATTTTATTGGGTTGAGGTTTAAATTACCTTTTTCTGATGGCACACCACCATTCATTTTGAATGCCACATTGTTAGATCCACCAGAAAACATCACTAATTTATTTCCACAAAGATATTCTGGTTGTTAAGCTAAAGAAGACTCCCTTCTTTGCCTCCAACTTGGTATGTTTGAAGAAACAATGTACGTGACTCCTTTGGAAATACTCTGTCAGACATCCGTCCATAAAAGTTGTCCTGGGACTGGGCAAACCGAAGGCACTCTCCTAACACATCCTATGGATTACCCTATGAATCAGTAGCAAGTAGTCCTTACAATCTGTAGATTTCAATCACGACAGAACCACTGTCAAGAAATCCCTGGGATTAGCTAGAGAAACCCAACAATAGTTTTTTCGTTCATGAAGATTTACGGTCTAAAATTGGTCCATCTCGATCATCTTCAGATATCTTCTTCGTTTACATATTTGTTGGTTCAGAATGGTTGTCGAATATAAATTCGATCTTGATCTTTCTGTACCAACAACGCGTTAGGTATGATTTTGATAGTCGGTTTTTAACTATCAAAATAAAAAAATCATAAAAATAAATCCCTTGGTTTATTACACAACGTCACTTGGCCATTAAAATAATACATTTGTTTTAATATATTAGTATTCTATATTTTTTATTTTATACTTGAAAAATTATCTTAAAATCCTATCCAATTCTTCCTTTAAATATCTTTCAAACATTTGCTACTTATTATCCATTATGCAGAATCGATTCAACTTATCATCGTAAAACAATCTTTACGTAATCTCCTTTTGTTTCATTATTTAAACAAAATAATCGTCACTTATTATTTTGGAATAAACTCGTTCTAAATCTCATTTTTTACTTTGAAAATATCGTTATATTTTCACAAATCTCCTTTCATTTATCCCCTTACTATGAAAATATCATTTCATATTCTCAAGCCCTTTTATTGCCTTGTATTTCGGAATCTCATTATATATATATATACATACATACATATATATATATATATGTATTTACATATATATTCCCAAATTCTTCAAATCGTTATACTATTATTTCTCAAAATAAATTACTTCTAATGCCTTCACCATTACAATTAATATCATCCTCCGATAATCCTGAAGTCGTTCAAGTTGGGGTATTTTAATCACCTCTCGGACCTCGATCAACAACGTTCTTATCTTATGATAGATATTAATTGTAACACCAAAACCCGATATTTATTCCCAATATCAAAACGAAATTCCATTTTAATAATATATTGATGAAACCTCATCTCTTATTTAATATACCGATTTTTTATCGCATCTTTATAATTCAACTCATCTAACCACTTTAATTCAAATTTGGGTTTCCGTCCTGATTTGCATTCCAAATCTTCATCATTCCCTAACCGTAAATCAATAAGAAAATAACTCCCTAAATATCAACCATGTAGGCCGAAACCAACATTAGGTCAATACTCAGAAAATCATTTATCTCAACCGATCTCCAGTTAGATTCCAAATCCTTAATTTCATATCCTCAACTTTTATCCTACTAATAAGCCATTTTAATAAATCTTTCCATTAATATATTCAATAAAAACATGGGTTTTATAATTTCGTCTAACTTGGATTTCATAGAATCCAATTAAATACAATTCAATAAGAATTAAATAAAAACTTCGATCATAACTTATATTATAAACCTTAAATCGCTTAAATAATCATTAAACAATAAACATGGCTTTGAAAACTTCACAAAATTCCATTTCTAGCTTTTACATTCTAAACTATCACTTCGATTAATATTAAATAACTAATAATCAAGTTTGGACATTTATCATAATAAAACTGGGTTACTTTACCATTAACTATTCCTATTAAATAAATAAACTAATTTAATAAAATAATCTCAATTAACACAGCCTCTAAACATGATTTATTCAATAATCAATTTCACTTAGCTCTTTTCATTTTAAATTAATTAATAATATAATTAATTAAAATAATTCTACTTTGATTATTAATAATAATCAATCCCAATACAATCCCATTTCAATTATTTCTTAAAACAATAAATCTTGGCTACTAATCATCATGTTAATTCCTACTCACTTGCTTTTCAATCTTATTGATATACGAATCAACTTTAAAAAATCATTTAATAATCATTTATAAACTTAAATAATTATTTAATCCTTTTAAACTTCCATTTGAAATAATATATTTTTAAAAATCAATTTCCAGTTATAAAATAAATCTTATAACTTCATTTCTGTCGATTTACCTGATGATAAATTAGTCTTAGAAAAACAATGTATATTTGGCCATCTGTCTTCAACCAATACTATCCATTAGTTAACATCAAAACAAGATTGAATTTGAATTCAACAATCGGTAACCAAATCTATAATCCTATCGTATTGGTTAAACAATTCATATAATGATAATATGAAAATGAATAATAAATTTAAGGAATCCAGTTGGATCCCTCTAACCTGTATTTTTACATACATCCAAATAGGTTACCTCAAATAACACAATCAATTCCGTAAGATAACTTAAAATAAACATGAATAATTGATTCAACTAAAAACGGCCATGTAACGTCCTATATTTTCGGTAGTCGATATTTAATATATTTTATTATCGAGTTAGTATTATAAATGAATTTATAATATATAACTCGTTTATTAAACGAAGTTCGAACGTATAATTTATATATAATTAAACGTCTCGGTATTTTGTAATTTACTATTTGAAATTCATGTATATCGGTACGAATATAAGATGTTCAACAACAGTTGACGATGAAATCAAATAATCATACGAAATAGAACTTCAAATCGATGCGTTGCTCAGCTTATGAGGATGTAACGACCCGGGGTTTCCGACTCCGAAAATCGACACAAAACCCAACGTCGACTGTTCAGACATCGAAAATACCGGATCATTAATAGAAAGAAATTAGAAGATGAGATAGAAAGATAGAACTAATAGAATAGAAGAAGAAGAAAAACCACAACTGAGTAGAATCAGAGTAAACACGAATCTCATAGCGGAACGAATAAAATATATTATATAACATAACTTTGAAATACAAAACTGTATTGTATATACATACCATTATCAGAGTACAATACATCATATCACAGCGGAAATAGTCTCTAAATACTAACGGTGAAGCCTTCTGCTTTTAGCTCCTTCAAGCGTATCTGTAAAAAGCCTGAAACACTTGACTGCCCGTACAAATTTGGGCACCCAAGAGTTTAGGGAAAACAAACAAAATAAACTCTGGGTCAGTCATGGGACTGGTGTGAGTAAATTCCAACCATACGGTTTAACTTTGAAAATCCTTTTTGAAACAAAAAGGGTAATAGTAAGACCAGCCCACACATAAACACGGACGGTTTTCACCTTACTATAACCCAAAATATTTTGATATCAAAATCCAGTGATATTATAATAATGTCTAATCAAATAAATAACCAAATAGTAGAACGCTTGCATCTCACGCTCTACATACATAGTATAAAATCAAAACCCGCAGGGCGCTTATTGGAGATTGGATTCCAGCTATAACAAGGTATGGGACCACCTTCCGATGATGTATCTCTAGAGGCGAATACACCTGGGTTCAACAAGAACGTCTTGCAACCCGGCCCACACATGACCGACCACTCATTTCGCTTGAGTGTATCGAATGTATATCACCAACGGTTGGACTCAAACCACCGTTCCCGAATGGGCAGAATCGATAGATTTAGAAACAAAAGGAATTTCTCTAGATAGGTGATTATACACCCTAATGGGTGCGACCCACATAGCCATGCTGCCTGCCCGATTTTTGTCATTTCCTGGTTGTGAAGCTAGAGGCTACGTTTACCTTTTAGGACATCTGGCCACCATACACTTTGAATGCCACATCGTCAAACCCGTCAAATCACTAGTTGATCTTCCCAAAATATTACGGGTATAAAAGCCAAGAGAAACGAATTTCTCCGCCACCAGACGTAATATCTTGAAAAGATCGTCTTATGTGACCGTTAGGAATACTCTGTCAGACATTCGTCCATACAAGTTGTCCTGGGACTGGACAAACATATCAGCTCTTGAATTTCACCCCGTCTTCACTTGTCTTCAGCATTATTAATTTCGCAGTGCTTATGCCTATACGGAGTGGTTTTCGGATAATAAATCCAACCGGTCTCTCCGTATCGACAACGATGGTCAAAACACTTCGATAGTCGGTTGTTTAACTATCGAAGTAAAAACAACATCCATTCAATGTATAACCCATATCACACAAATCATAGGCACTTTTTATTTAACATTCGTTCTTATATTTCTTTGGACAAACGTCATTACTTATTACTTTTGAATAAGTGAATTTCAAAACAAGTTGTTTTCCTTCCCTAGGAAGTACTACTGTATATAAACATCACGCTTAAGTTTGGTTAACAGCGTTTCATTTATCGTTACAGTTCAAATTTTGCTATACGCTGCTATATCCCTTTATAACTAATCTTGACATAACAGTCACGCTTAAGCCTAGTCAACAGCGTTACTTTACTGCTATAGTTCTGAGACTTGCAATATGCTACCATATTCCACTTTATAATTAATCTCAACACCTCTTTCCGTTACAAATTCTTGACATCTCTTTTCATTACAAAAATCTTGATATCTCTTTTCGTTACAAAAATCTTGATATCTCTTTTCGTTACAACAATCTTTGATAGTCGGTGTTTTAAAAATAAAATCCATCAAACCATTTCACAATCTCGGCACTTTCTAATATTTCATTATTCATATTTTTCTAGATGTTTCCAAAACTTTTTAACCTCATACTTCTTTGAAAAACCCATTTCCAAATATTATAGCACTTGTTCACCCGCATTCTAGAAGATATACATTTATTTAATATCTGGAACATTTCCATCTTCCTTACCTTTCTTATTTTCTGTACCTTTAGAAAATACACATTATTAATGTTGGAAAAACATTTCAAAACTCCATTTCTAAACTTCTCGTTAATCAGATCAATTTAGTTTAACACAAATAGAAATATCTACTTACAAAATGTTTACCTTCTGACCACTATTCACTTTTATTAAAATATCATTTCGCAATAGGAATCTAGACTCGTTTCACTACCCTTATTTCAAATACGATCATACTCCAAACATAGAATTATACTTTATTTCATAAGCATCTTTTAAAATCGACTATTTGTTTTTGATATACTTAAAACAAGTCATCGCCTTTTAATCAAGATTCAATTTCTGTTATTTAGAAATAATAAATAATCGATTCTTCCTATTTAAACTCGAATCAATTTATATCTAACTCACGGTATTAAAAATACCAGTTTATAATAGAACTTCTATTATAATTTATAATTTTGCTTCAATTATAAAGATATAATTTTTATAATTGAACTTCGTTGGTTTGCTTGACAGTCAACCAATTTCTTAACAAAACGATGTGTTTATGGTCGACTGTTGCCACTTTCTAAATCAATATCGTTTATTTACTAAATCAACATAACGTTGAACTTCCATTTAACACAGTTCAAACAGTGCATAAACAGTACATATAATTATTGAAGAATCCGGTTGAATTCCTCCTACCGGTTTCCGCATCCACAAATGTTAGTCAAACAATTATCACTGATTCCATACTGATGGAATCAATATCCAACCGGTGATGGGTACATATGCAACGATATATAATATTTCAACCAATTTAACCATAATCTGCCTAAACAACCATCACACAGCATACAACCATTATTTAAAATATAAATAAAATATTTTAAATAAAACAAGGTTAGTGAATTTACTCACCTTGGTCTGTTATCGTTAAATAACGATTAACGTCCGTTCACCGGATCAGACGTGATAATTTCCAACGAGCTCCTAGTGGTTACGAACCAGTTTCGATATACTCGGTTGCCTTTATCCCTTTGCTGTTTCAGTATAGATCCCTGCGCTCCTCGTTCTTTTCATGCTACTCAACTCAAATCCTCCAAACATCTCTTCCTGCAGTACTGGATTGAACGTTGCGCCCCCCTGTTTATTTCTATTTTTATATTTTTCTTTGGGCCTTCACGTTAAGCCCACAACAAATCATCCCGTCCACCCTTCTTCGAACAAACAGCTCTGCTTCAGTTTGAGCATGCTGCTCACGTACGCATGCATACACAATGCCCCCAAACCCTTACACTTTCATTCAACTGTTGCTCTCTTCTTCTAGGATCAAAACTTCATCTTCTCCTTCCTCTTGCGTCACCAATATCAGTCATGGCACCACACTCACTACTTCAGACTTTCACCATCTTTCCACACGTTATTCCTCTACACTACAACTCCACACAGCAACAAATTTGAACACCCAGCACCATGCAAATGAAACTCGCACACTACTTCATACTAGAACTCACGCTTCAAACAAGTATCCGCATGTACCCTTATTAAATCCATCCACAAGCAAATCACCGAACTCCACCGTATAAACCCACACGTGGCTCCAGTTTTCGAAAATAATTCACAGAAGAAGGAAAAGGAAGACATTCTTGCGTGTTTCTGTTTTTGTCTCGTTTTCCCGTTTTAAGAAATGAAGATAAAACAAGCATATATATAGTGTTTGAGTGCCTTGGCCTCCACGTAAATAGGAACATAGAATAGGTTTTGTAGGCTCAGTGATCATGTGGGTGCATTTATTTCACTTTGTACGTGAACTGTGTCGGAAACTTCAAACTGATTATGTGTGAAAGGAAATGCTAGGAAACAACTTGATATTTTCTCTTGTCTGTAGGATTTGAAAATACATTGGGTCGGCTGTTTGATTATGAAAGCATAGGTGTCTGCGATAGGAGCTATTGGGGTAGCTGAAACATGAAAGAGGTAGGCATGTTCATGGTTTTAATCCTTTTCAGAAGCTTATTCGGTGAAGGTCGGAAACTGTCATTTCTTTAGAAGCATGGATTCAGAGCTAGGCATGTGCAAACATAGAGGAGAGGCCTGCGTGATATATTTGTGGTGACGTTTACTGTACGATACTTGGCTACCATGTAATGATAATATATATTTTACTTCCTAGCGTCCTAATATACAAGGGGATTCACTAACTGGTCTACTATCATACCGCAAAAGAAAACATTGATTTAACAATTCAAGTGTGCACTATTTTTACGTGTTAACCAAGGAACTGCAAAGTCAAATAGTGTGAGTATTTAATGTATATTTGAACTTGCGTGACTAAGCAGCATGGAGGCAAGGATGTAGTGTGTTTCCGGTGTAGGCATTTTGATTGGTTCGGTGTCCAATAGTATTGGTCTGTCACTTCTAGCGAGGAGACGTTCATAGAGATGTGTGATAGCTGTGCCATTAGTTTTAGAGTTGCAGTTTTGATTTAATAATTCATTTCGAGAGGTTCCTTTGTCGAGATTGATTGCTAGGATTTTGAGAAGATTAGACTATGATATAGCAAAGATTATCAAAGATTTGGATTACTCTCACTAGACGCCTATGCTATATGGTTAGGTTTCTTATAAACAAACTATAATGTTTTGATGGTATTATAGAATTGTACAGGGATTCAATAGGATACTCAGCGTGTGTCCAATTTTAGTGTATTGCGGTACATAAGGTTTTCGTTCATGTTCGAACTGCTACGGACAGAAATAAGATTACGGTTGTTTCCAGCGAGGTGCCACGATCCAAAAATTATAATAATACCGGTAGGTTGACTCATATTTTGAAATCCCAAAATATTGTTATAGGGTGCGAAATACTCCAAATAAAAAGTTGCTATTTAATTAATTAAAAATTACAGTAAAATTCTAAAAATTAAATTATCACTACGTCTCAAAAGAACTTTGTCTAAATTCGAATCCGATGTCTAGTTATATCGAATAAACTGTTTTGGTCGATATACGATTCTACAGCGACTTTCTGAATATTCGATTTAGATATAATACACAATCTATAACGCGAAATCTTGATTTTTCACTTTCATTAGAAAAATACAGTTCAATAGATTCCAACGTTTCTTGTTTCGAAGAAATCCGATTTAAAATGAGTCATGTACATTCAGTTGAAGTTCATAACGTTAAATTACGAACTACAGCGTCGTTATGAGCTCGATTATATTTATTATATATTTTAATACGTTCAACTTCGTTTTAATGAATATATAAATCCACTTATATCACGAATTAAATTAAATATTCAAATATAAACCGGTAAAACTGCGGGACATTACAGAGGAGGCCTGTGCTTCGCACACGGGAAATTGTTCGATATTTTATATATGCATTAGAAATGATTATTTTTCAAACGACCTCCGTTTTCGATGAAACAAATTTTATTAGAATACGTATCGCTAATTATTGCTAGATTTTCAGTTTGGAACCAATCAGAATTGTTTTACCTGTATGTGCGATTTAAAGGTGAACCAATAAATTAAAATAACGTCATTTTACAAACGTAGTCGGTTTCCAATGAAATTAATTTCATTGGGACTGGTATGTTGAGACATAGTGTGATGTCCATTTTCATTGTGATTTGAACTCGCATGTGGCGGTGCGAATTTAACAGTTATTAGTAAACAGCGGTAAGCGGAAGAGTTAAAATACCGTATTAGAATAAAATGATTTATGTAAAACAAGGAAAGAACACCCAACTCTCCCCTATGCCTGTACCTTCTTGTCTAAGAAATCAGGTACATGCAGCTACCTGAAGGGACAATTCAAGCTGAAAACCTATGTATACAGCCTTACCCTATTCAATATGTTTCTTCCTTACGTACTACTCTACCGACTGCCTACCCCATACTAATCTCCCCAAATAAATACCCTGTCATGTTCATTCAAATCACCACATCCGTATGAAAAGGAATTCACATAAGCCTACCAAAAAAGAAAATTTTATAGCTACCTATTCTATGCTTTTATATTTACTGTCGAAGCATGAAGATTTAATCATACCTCAACTCAAGACTATAAATAAAAAGAAAACACACCGGGAAACTCATCCTACACTGAAACTTCTCTCAAGTCATGAATTTCACCATCACGTAGTAGTGTGAAACGACAATACATGCAGCCTCGTAAATTCATACTGCTACCCTAAACGAATCAGCGCACTGCCTAAGAATGGAAGTGAAAACTCAATGTAAAACAACCCTATTATTGCTTTAGGCTATGAAAATACAAGATACAAGACATCGTCCCTATCCAAAAATCCTTTGCGTATATATATACGTTGCTTTTCTTCTCAACTCGATCCCACTGCTACACAACCAATAAAGAAAACTAATCCCGCTTCCATCATAAAATAAAACAAATAAACAAATAAATTGAAAGAGGAACTGGTGGTAATAAAAGAAAGTCTGTAAAACTCTAGTCCAAAGAGATGTACGTTGTTTCTTCTTCATGGTCGTGAAGAGCCGCGAAGTTCAGACGAGATGAAGCAGGAAATAGGAAAGCGGTGGCAATGGTGTTGAGATGGTGATGGCACTAGTGAGCCGAGGGGACTAGAGGAGGTGAAGGCCGGAGAGGGTTGGTGGCACTAGTGGTTCAGGGAGGTTGAAGGAGATGGGCTCAGAAATCTTGAACTGGTAAAAGGAGGCGGACACACAGTTTGAAGTACGGGGAGGAGGCGTGAACAATGAAGCAGGGTTGCGGCAGTAGGTAGAAATGGAAGAAGTGGGGAGTGGAGCATTTTTCTGGAGCAGGAAGATGCAGCGGTTATAGTGCAGAAAGAAAAGAGGAGGTCGTTCCTCACGCGTTGGGAAGCAAACGGCTGGAAGTAATACCATGTGGAATAAAAGGAGTTCTGGAATTTGGTATAGCAGTTCGAACTGGACAGTGGGAAACGAAGGCCTGGTTATTAAACATATTGGTTGACTCTTATGGTTTAATCTATGGTAATATTTAATTAATTAAAATTAAATTAGGGTTATAATGGATTAATTAAATCATAAGTTTTAAAATTGGTGCAGGGTTTTCTGTCTGACGCCATACACGCACGAGTACAAGGGAATTAGTTCTGACTGATTTCTAAACCATCAGCACGCTATTGTAAAGGATTTCGATTAACATTGTAAACCTTTAATTTAATTTTAACTTATTCATAGGTTGAGTTGGGATTGAAGACGTGCGTGGTTCCTCTTTGCGAAGGAATAGAAACAATTCCAAGGTAGAAGAAAAAGGAATGTGACTTGTACAGTATTTACATAAGTAATTAGTTTTATCAAATTTATATTTAAGGGGTTTGTTATAATTAATTATAACATATACTAAAATGGTTCTAACTTGTACAGGAATGAACGAATGAGAGCATATACGGGCATATTGAACGATTGAAGTGTGTAACCTGGACTGTAATTTTAAATCGGCAATAATCATTGGTAATTAGTCAATATAATTTATAATTAAGGATTTAGGCTAATGAAAGTTATTAATTAAATAAATAAATAAGTTACATCGTTAATTCGATTTAATATTGAAAGAGCCATATCAATTTCAATCATGAATAGAATTCAGCAAGTTACATTGGAATGGTATTGTCGAGTTCTACATTTTGGATTGAACAGAGCTGCCGACAGCCGGATACAATGGGAATTTATAGTTAACTTAAACGACTGTTTAATTTAACTGTAATAGAACCGTTCCAACAAATCAAATCAAGGTGAGTTAAACTCGCTTAGTTCTCCCCACTTATATTTTATATAAGTCGGGTTTTATTCACTTTATTTTTTTATGCTATGGTTGCTAATGGTTGATTGTTTGTTGTTTGTTAGAAATATATTCATATGTTGATTGAACCCACGGAATTAAACGGTTGTTTAATTTCAGTGGAAAACCAAATTGTTATTCTAACGATTGGTCCTAATTAAGGTAACTTACCTTATTGGTCACGTTTATAAAATAAACGTGTTTAATTTAATCAATTGTTTGAATTATTGTGGTTGTGTGAAATAAATTGGTTGATATTGAACTATCGTTATTAATTGTTATGAAGACCATTATTTACTTGAATTAATGATCATATTTGAGATAACAGATTTAATGCAGGCAAGAACAGGTTGAAGGGATCCAACCGGATTCCTCAAATATATTAGATATTATTTATTCCCATATTATCATCATATTAACTGTTCTGATTAGGTGACTGATTTGGTTGTTGAATGTTGACCTGAGATCCAACATTTCTTTTGTTTAAGTCAATGGGTAATATTGGCTAAGTTATTGGCAGTATATGGCCTATAAATCAATAAATCGACAGAATGAAGTTATAAAATTTATTTCATAACTAAAGATAGATTTTTAAATCAATAATTTGAATAAAATTTTGTTAAAAGGAAATTAATATTTATTAATTAAGTTTGTAATTAATTATGGAATGATTTTACAAAGAAATTTCTGATATTAATCAGATTTATAAGCGAATGAGTAGAAATTAACTTAAGGATATAAATTTGAATAATTGTTTAAGAAAAATTAAATGGAATTATTTAAAATAATTATATTATTAATAAAGGATTATTTGGAAATGGTTAATGAGGTAATCGTGCTTGGAATTGACGAAGTCATCCGTTGTAACAGGATTGATTGTTAAATCAATTCGTTTTGAATTAGTCTAGCGAAATGGTTTAACGAATTATTGTTTTAATTCTAATAAATTTTTAAATAGAAATTTACTGTTTATTTAGTTAATAAAGGAAGTTAACTATTGCTACAATAGATAATGATTGATGTAAATTATCATTTTAATTAATAATAATTTTAGAGATTTCTTTTCAATTGAAATTGATTTAGAATGAAAATGAAGTGTAACGAGATCTAATTGAATGGTAAAAGAATTTGTGAACGGGTTTATATTAAGACCCGAGAGTTTTATAATAAAGTTATAAAAAGGATTTTCAGTGAATAAGATAGCTTAAAATAAACCTGTATGTAATAAAAAAAAGGGTTTTTTTAATCTAAAACTCGAGTTTTTAAACAAGGTTTATTGAAAAGGATAATTTCCAAAATAAAAATGTTTAAATTATATTTTTATAAAATAGTTAAATGAGATCTTGTTTGATATTAGAGGGAATATCAGTTTTTGAATTGGAACTCATATCTATCCAAGGATAAGAATGTTGTTGGTCAAGGTCTGAAAGGTAAATAAATACCCCAACTTGAAAGACTGCAGGATTATCTGAGGATGTGATTGGGATGAGGGTAAGAATAATTTATTATTTCCATATGAGAAATAATAACGTAATGTTAATTGAGAAAGTTGAGAACATAATGGGATATCCAAAGTAACGGAAATGAGAAGATTTAAGAATATATTATACAATAATATTTTTGAAGTAAAGGAAATAAAGGGAGATTGTGAGGAATTATAATGGTATTTTCGAGGTAAAAAGGAAATGAAAAGCGGAGTTTTAGAAATAGTTTATTCTAAAAGAATAAGAGTTGGTTATTGTATTCAAGTAATAAAATATGAGAGATTTTGTAAAGTTGTTTTACAACTGATGGGATGAATCATTTTCCCCAATTTTAGATAATGAGTAATGAGGCAAAAATGTTTTGGGAATGATAGTAAAATAGAAATTGAACATGATTATAGAATATTTTTTGTAAGTATGAAAATATAGTTTAGAAAATAACCTTATGTTAAATAAGAAAATGAAAAGCTATGTTAGAAATGTTGGAATATTTAGGAGTTTAAGATTTACTATTGTTAATCGGTTTTAATTAAAGAGGCCAAGTAATGCCGAGTACTGAATTAGTGAACCTGTTATATTCTCATGATTATTTATTGATAGTTAAATCACCGACTATCAAATTAGACCAATACTGTAACGACCCGTATTTTAGCGATATAATAATTAATTTATATAATTATTTAAATAGTGATTTAAAGAATAAATGGCCGTTGAATTAAATTATACGGATTATATACTTATAATAAATAATAGAATAATATATTCAATTCAAAAATAATCAAAAATAGTGGAATTCACAATACAATGTGAATTGGATTATATATATAGTATAATCCAGTTTAGAGTTGAATTATATTCACGAATATTATTTAAAAGAAGTTTGAACGTATAAATTATATTATAATTATAATCGAGCTCGAAATGGCGTGGCAGTTCGCTATTTGGCGATTTGAACTTCAACTGGATATACAGGATCTGTTTTAAATCGGATTTCTGTGAAACAAGAAACGTATGGAGCTGGTGATAAAGCGTGGTGGGGAGAAGCGGTTAAGGCAAAAGGAGTGGCGGTGGCTCTCAGACACGGGTTGACCAGAGCTCTGGAGCACGATGGAGTGAAGTTGTGATGTACTTGCATGGGTTTTCGGTTATGGGAAAGAAGCATCGGTGGTGGTGGGTTCATTGCTTGGAACTTTGCTTTTGAGTAAATGCCTGGAAAGTGGCATTTCTGTTTTGAGAAGATGGAGCTACAGGGGGGTTTCTGTAGTTATAATATGGTGGATGAATTACGTTAGGAAGTGGGTGGGCCAAATTCACGTAAGGATGGGCTGATTTAGTTAGTTACAGGGCAAAAAAAAGAGAAGAAAAAATCGCAAGGGCCTTGTAACTTTAAAATAGTAGGTGCGTTGGAAAACGAAAGGGGAGGTACATGCTAATCCAATGGCGTTGGAGCTTATAATAGGAACGGTTCGTTTTGCGGTAATGAAATGGGCCGGGTATTGATGCGAAACAAGATCCGACAGGATCGTATGGATGGACACTACCCAATGGAACTGACTGGAAGTGGAGTGAAGCTCGTTTGAATTTATGGCAAAATAAATTGTTTGATCTGTATCAAACAACAGTTTTTCGTTCTTTAACGATGAACTGCCAAAGTGAGTAAAACTCACCAACTCTGAACAATTATATTTTTACAACATATTTTTAGAACTGATAATTATCTGTTGATTGCTGTGTGTTAACTGTTTGGTGAAATTGCTTATGTATTGGTTGAAATTATTGATAACGATATATATATATATATATAAATCGTTAACAAAATATTGATTCTGTTTAGCAGAATATTTCATAGTGAAATGAAATCGATGTTAATTATTTTGTTTAACATCACAGATGCAGGGAAACAGGTTGGAGGGACCCAACTGGGTTCCTCAATATATAAAACACTATTTTGTTTCATATATTGTGATATATGATGTGATATATATATAATCTATTGTTGATTATGTGTGTTTGAATGATATCGATCACTGTTGTTTGGTATTTTAAATACCGTAAGAAAACCCTGGGATGAAAAAGGAAAATTTCAATAACTATATTGAAATAAAATATTATATAAAATCGAAAGATTTTATATAGAAGGAAGATTTCAAACTATATATTGGAATAGAATATTTATAAAATCAAAGGATTTTATATAAAGGAATATTTATAAAATCAAAGGATTTTTTAAAAAGGAAATTATTTGTAAACAAATATAAAGGAAATTATTTGTAAAACAAATATGAGGGAAATATTTGTAAAACATATAGAAAGAGAAATATTTGTAAAACATTTACAAATAAAACAGAAAGAGAAATATTGGTAAAACATTTACAAATAAAATTATAAAAAGGAAACGTTTATTTAGAAAATAAATAGAGTTATAAAAAGGAAATGTTTATTTAGGAAATAAATAGAGTTATAAAAGGGTTTTATTGGGAAATGAAAAGAATGTCATATAAGGAAATATTTGGCAAATGAGTAGAATTTTACATCAGTAAAGTTTAGATCCGTGCTTCGCACACGGGTATAACATGATATGGATTTAAAGCAAAGATTTTAAATAGAATCTGTTGTAACCAATAGATAGAGAAGATTAATTTATAAATAATATTTTATAAATAAAATAAAATATTTATCATTGGATAAATAGAATATATAATTCAGGGCTTATATAGAGAAGTAAGAATCGATTTCAACATCGATATTTGAACTTGAATATGGACATAGAGTTAATCAAAGGAGTTAATCAAAATGTGTTAATCAAAATGTCTTAGAGGAGTTAATCGATTAGAGTTAGAGTTAATTGATTAGAGTTAGAGTTAATCTGTTAGAGTTAACCAGTTAGAGTTAATCAGTTAGAGTTAATCAATTAGAGATAACCAGTTAGAGTTAATCAGTTAGAGTTAACCAGTTAGAGTTAATCAGTTAGAGTTAACCAATTAGAGTTAATCTGTTAGAGTTAACTAATTAGAGTTAATCAGTTAGAGTTATTCAAATAGAGTAAATCGATTAGTGTTAATTGAATAATGTTAATTGAATAGAGTTATTCGAATATAGGTTATTCGAAGAAGAGAGATTATCGAATATAGTTTATTCGAAGGAAAGAGTTATCGAAAAGAGATTTATTCGAAAGAGAGTTACATAAGGAAGTTTGTTAAAGATTTAAAAGATAAACTTTGACTATTTCGAAGTTAAAACGTTGTTCAGTTAAGGTCTGAGAGGTAATTATACCCCAACTTGATTTACTTCCTTCTTAACTAAGGAATGGTAAGATTTGATAGTGAATGATGGTCAAGTGAATTTAGTTAATGAGCGTAATGGTTTGTGTTGGCATAGCGATGTTTATTTAAACATCAGTTTAAATCAAATGAAGGAGTTTTGGAAATATTTTCCAAATAAGATTCGGAAATGTTTTTATGAAAATAGAAAATAAGAAATGGGAAAAATATGGAAACGTTTTCCAGTGATTAATAAGTATATTTTCTAGGTTTAGAAAATAAGGATTTACGAATATATGGAAACGGAAAATAAGGAAATGAATAAATTAATGATAAATTAATTTAAAGGGATGAATGTTAAATGATGATTGATCGATAAAATTTCCATCTGGAAATTGTTTGCATATGTGTTTTTCTTTGATAGGTAAATCACAGACTATCAAAGTTTTGACCATTTTTCAGTTGTCAATACGGAGAGACCAGTTGGATTCTTATCCAAAGAACCACTCCATATGGGCGTTAGCGTTTCGAATCAAATAGATCGAAGATAAATTGAAGACGGAGTAAAGTGCAAGGGCTGTTGTGTAAGTCCTAGGTAGAGATTGCCTAGGATGGATGTATGGAATAGTGCCTTCAGTTTGTCCAATCCCAGGACAACTTGAATGGACGAATGTCTGACAGAGTATATCTGGTGGATCACGTGAGTTGATCATTTCAAACGTATTTATGTTAGTGGCAGAGGAATTCGTTTCTCTTAGCTTATACCAGTGGTATTTTTGGGGAAATCAATTTATGGTTTGACGGGTATGACGATGTGGCATTCAAAGAAAATGAATGAGTAATCTATTGAAAGATACGTTATGACCTCCAGCCTCATCAACTGGGAAATGACAGAAATCGGGTAGGCAGCTTGGCTAAGTGGTTCACTGCCAAGTAGGGTATATTGTCACCATCTAGAGAATATTCATATTTGTACTTCTTTCAATTTTGTATCTCCCGGGAATGGTTATGTTGGTTTACCAACTGTAAGGTGACAATATATTCGATACACTCAACCGAAATGAGTGGTCAGTCATGTGTGGCTGAGTTGCAAGATGTTCTTGTTGAACTCTAGTGTATCGCTTCTAGAGTACACTGATCGGAAGGTGGATCAATACCTTGTCATAGTTGGAAATCCATTACCCAGTAAGAGCCCACGGTTTTGATTGTATATTATATAAGTAGAAAGTTAGATGTAAGCATTTCTACTAGATTGATATTACTTGTGTTAGACATTATTATAATATCAGAATAATATTGTTTTACAAATGATTTGGGTTATCGTAAGATAAAAACCATCTGTGTTTATGTGTGGATCGGTCTTACGATTATTCTTTCTTTGAAAGGATCTTTAAAGTTAAATAAATGATTTGAGTTTACTCACACCAGTCACATGACTGACCCGGAGTTTAATTTGTTTTGTTTTCCATAAACTCTTGGGTGCCCAATTTTGTACGGGCAGTCAAGTAGTCGGGATTTACAGATACCTGAAGAGCTGGAGCAGGAGACTTCAGAAATGATATAGCTATGGTTATTTTCCGCTGTGTTGTAAGTGCTGTACTTTGGAAATGATATGTATATTCAAGTACAGATGTATATTTCAAAGTTTTGTTATATATTATATGTTATTCGTTCCATTGTGAGGTTCATGTTACTCTGATGTTGTGATGCTCTTCTTCTTATTCTATTCTAATTTTCTATCTTATCTATCCTCATCCTTTAATTTCTTTCATTAACTACCGGTATTTTCGATCCTTGGATGTTCGATATGTGTTGTATATCGGATAACCAAGATCGACTTTTCCCGGGACGTTACATTTGGTATTAGATCTTAAGGTTAAGTATTTACCTTGGATCTATGGCGTGACTCAGTAGAGATAGGGTTATTAATACCCTAGATTGATTTTGAATGTATATATACGAGAGCATATTTGTTATTCAATATAAAATTGTTTTATATTGTGGAGATGTATTGATTGAGTTGTTTATGAGTTCTGATCGATCAGTCTGATCCACTATATCGGTAAGAGTTTATGAACACTCGAATATGATGGGTCGACACGATATGTTTTATAAAGAGGGTAAATGAAAATAATTTTACCCAAAGTATATTTTGATATAGATAAAATATATAAATTGGAATTATAATATATTGGAATATTGGTTGTTATTATAATCGAGTAAGATTATGAATTAAATGGTTATGTAAATAACTAATCAGAATTCATATAAGTGAAATATATGAAAGCAGATGAATTAAATCTGAAATTCAAATCAGGATTGAAATTAAAAACCCTGGAAATTGTAAAAGTGTTTGTAAATGGATTTGGATTAAATATATGAGAATTTTAAAATCCTGGGAGATTTTAAATTGTTTTACAAGCAATGTGAATGGTATTTTTGAAATATATTTCAAAGTGGAAGTTTTTAGAAATGGTTTTGAAAAGTGATATAGTATTGAACTCACTTTGATTGCTGGAAAATAGATTCTGATGATGAGCTAGACATTATCGGTGTTCATTTTCGAGTTGTAAGTGACGGATTACTACGGAAAAGATTTTGTTTTTGAATTGTTTTGAGAGAAATAAGTTATTGGAAATCCAAAAAGGAATATTTGGTTATAGAAAAGCAAAGTTGTTTAAAACTCCCAGGAAGAGATGGTTTGAATTAAAAACAAATTTAAATAGAAATTTAAGAAATCGAGCTGGAACTGAATTGAAACCAATTAGCTGGAAATTGAATTGAATACGATATATCAAGTAGAATCAGATTTTGAACTGTGAGATAGAATCTGAAATGGCAATGAATTGATAAGTTAAGAGTTTGGAATCTGAGATAGGAGTTTGAAATGAAATTTGGGTTTGGATATAAGCGAATAGCTGTGTGAGGATAAATTGGTCGGAGTTTTATTTGGAAATTGGTTAAGATGACATTGGTATATGTTGGATTGATAACAGGTGAAGGCGATAGAGCCGATACGCCCGACAAAAAGGTACAAGTTTATATTTGGTAGAAGCATGAGATTTATGAGCCGAACTGGCAAGCCGCTTGGCTGTTCGATTTTCTTTTGGGTTGGAGATGGCCCAAAGTGGTGAGTTGTAGTTGTACCGATTAACCAGTACAAAGGAGGTGCTGGCGAGATTTTTCAAAAAGTTAAGGTGTAAGAAAATTTTCAGGATTTTTGAAAATTTTCGTTGATAAGAATTAATAAATATTTAATTGAAATTAAATTGGTTCAGTTGAAACCGAAGTTAAGAAGTGAACAAATAAGTTCTAACCAGTCAATAGGGTTTGTTTTCTACCTTAGCAATTTCGAGGACGAAATTATTTTAAGTGGGAAAGAATGTAACGACCCGTATTTTAGCGATATAACAATTAATTTATTTAATTATTTAAATAGTGATTTAGAGAATAAAATGGCCTTTGAATTAAATTATATGGATTATTTAATTATAATAAATAATAGAATAATATATTTAATTAAGAAATAATAAAAAATAGTGGAATTCGCAATATTGTGTGAATTGGATTATATATATATAGTATAATTCAGTTTAGAGTTGAATTATATTCACGAATATATTATTTAAAAGAAGTTTGAACGTATAAATTATATTATAATTATAATCGAGCTCGAAATGGCGCGGTAGTTCGCTATTTGGCGATTTGAACTTCAATTGGATATACAAGGTCCGTTTTAAATCGGATTTCTGTGAAACAAGAAACGTATGGAGCTGGTGAAGTATATTTTTCTAGTGGAAGAGAAAAATCGAGATTTCGTCGGGTATATTTTGATTTATGTCCAAATCAAATTTCCAAATAGTCGCTATAGAATCGTTTATCGACCGTAACGGTTCATTTGATATAACTAGATACGAGGTTTGAATATGGACAAGATTCTTTTGAGATGTAGTGATAATTTAATTTTTAGAATTTTATTGTGATTTTTAATTAATTAAATACGCAACTTTTTATTTGGAGTATTTTGCACCCTATATAATTATTTTGGGGTTTCACAATATGAGTTAACCTACTGATATTATTATATTTTTGGGATCGTGGCACATTGCTCGTCACAATGATATTTTTATTTTTGTCAACAACAGTCTAGAAATGTATGGTGTTTTACATAATGGGTACACTGAACTTAAAAACAAACCCATGAGAATAGTGTCGGAAAACTAAAGAAGAACAACCTGTGTTGACTGGTCGGATTTGGAGCATTTACCAAGGCAAGAGAGTAGTTTTACGCTGTGAACCCTATGTCCCAAATCCATGCACTACCGACCACCATCTATAGATAGGCGCTAGCTCGTGTTAAAATAAAAACAATGATTTGTGTCCAATACCAACTAAGGTTCAGCAGCGTATGTACATCCCTATAGCCACGTTTCCTCCTGCGTGTTCCTTCACCCATCAGTATTGTCACCTACCCTATAATAAATATCTATCCTATATGTACGTTGTTAAGTTCTTACCCTATAAATACCAAAACAAAGCTTCATTTGTTTTCTTTCCTTGAAGCGGATTTTCGAAGGCTGAAACGACTTCAAACCAAAAAAAATAAACTATAATAAAATCCAAACAAATATGTTTACAAGCATTCGAGCTTCCTCTTCAACTTGGGTTGAAAAGCGTGAGCGAACAAGTGAGGGCCGTGGAGAGTCGGAGACGTAAAGAGAAGAGGGGATTTTGGGAGTATCATTGAACGAAAATGTCCATCCGGCCGGTTGCGTGCAATTTTACTGGGAGTAGCAAATTGCTTGGAACTGGAATGGGAAGTAGGACGTAGGAGTGCTTTTCTGGAACCATGCATTTTATAGTGGAGCGGGATTCATGTGGTGTAGACGATCACGCAAGAAGCATGGGAGCTGAGAAGTTCGGTTACGGTTTGGAAGGCTACATGAATTCAAGAGTTGTCATGCTGGGTTTGAAGAGGAGAGATGATCTCATCACTGACAGTCTTGCCCTTGTCACAGTATTTAGAACCGCTCTTAGTAATCCTAGTGCATATGTTCGAACTGATAAAGCGTGGTGCGGAGAAGCGGTTAAGGCAAAAGGAATGGCGGTGGCTCTTAGACACGGGTTGGCCAGAGCTCTGGTGCATGATGGAGTAAAGTTGTGATGTACTTGCATGGGTTTTCGGTTATGGGAAAGAAGCATTGGCAGTGGTGGGTTCATTGCCTGAACTTTGCTTTTGAGTAAATGCCTGGAAAGTGGCATTTCTGTTTTGAGAAGATGGAGCTATAGGGGGTTTCGGTGGTTATAATATGGAGGATGAATTACTTTAGGATGGAGGTGGGGCAAATTCGTGTAAGGATGGGCTGATTTAGTTAGTTACAAGGCATAAAAAGAGAATAAAAAATCGCAAGGGCCTTGTAACTTTATAATAGAAGGTGCGTTGGAAAATGAAAGGGGAGGTACATGCTAATCCAATGGCATTGGAGCTTACAGTAGGAACGGTTCGTTTTGCAGTAATGAAATGGGCCGGGTATTGATGCGAAACAAGATCCGGCAAGATCGTATGGACGAACACTACCCAATGGAACTGACTGGAAGTGGATTGGAGCTCGTTTGAATTTATGGCGAAATAAATTATTTGATCTGAATCAAAGAACAGTTTTTCGTTCTTTAACGATGAACTATCAAAGTGAGTAAAACTCACCAACTCTGAACAGTTATATTTTTACAACATATTTTTAGAACTGATAATTATCTGTTGATTGTTATGTGTTAACTGTTTGGTTAAATTGCTTATGTATTGGTTGAAATAATAGATAACGATATATATATATATATAAATAGTTAATCAAATATAGATTCTGTTTAGCAGAATATTTCATAGTGAAATAAAATCGATGTTAATTATATTGTTTAACATCTGTGATGCAGGGAAATAGGTTGGAGGGACCCAACTGGGTTCCTCAATATATAAAATACTGTTTTGTTTCATATATTGTGATATATGATGTGATATATATAATCTGTTGTTGATTATGTGTGTTTGAATTATATCGATCACTGTTGTTTGGTATTTTAAATACCGTAAGAAAACCCTGGGATGAAAAAGGAAAATTTCAATAACTATATTGAAATAAAATATTATATAAAACCAAAAGATTTTATACAGAAGGAAGATTTCAAACTGTATATTGGAATAGAATATTTATAAAATCAAAAGATTTTATATAAAGGAATATTTATAAAATCAAAGGATTTTTTATAAAGGAAATTATTTGTAAAACAAATATAAAGGAAATTATTTTTAAAACAAATACAAAAGGAAATTATTTGTAAAATAAATACGAGGGAAATATTTGTAAAACAAATAGAAAGAGAAATATTTGTAAAACATTTACAAATAAAACAGAAAGAGAAATATTGGTAAAACATTTACAAATAAAATTATAAAAAGGAAATGTTTATTTAGAAAATAAATAGAGTTATAAAAAGGAAATGTTTATTTTGGAAATAAATAGAGTTATAAAAGGGATTTATTGGGAAATGAAAAGAATGTCATATAAGGAAATATTTGGCAAATGAATAGAATTTTGCATCAAGAAAGTTTAGATCCGTGCTTCGCACACGGGTATAACATGATATGGATTTAAAGCAAAGATTTTAAATAGAATCTGTTGTAACCAATAGATTGAGAAGATTAATTTAAAAATAATATTTTATAAATTAAATAAAATATTTATTATTGGATAAATAGAATATATAAGTCATGGCTTATATAGAGAAGTAAGAATCGATTTCAACATCGATATTTGAAACTGAATATGGACATAGAGTTAATCAAAGGAGTTAATCAAAATGTGTTAATCAAAATGAGTTAGAGGAGTTAATCAATTAGAGTTAGAGTTAGAGTTAATCGATCAGAGTTAGAGTTAATATGTTAGAGTTAATTTGTTAGAGTTAATCTGTTAGAGTTAACCAATTAGAGTTAATAAGTTAGAGATAACCTGTTAGAGTTAATCAGTTAAAGTTAACCAGTTAGAGTTACTCAGTTAGAGTTAGTTAGAGTTAATCTGTTAGAGATAACTAGTTAGAGTTAATCAGTTAGAGTTATTCGAATAGAGTTAATCGAATAATGTTAATTGAATAGAGTTATTCGAATATAGGTTATTCGAAGAAGGGAGATTATTGAATATAGTTTATTCAAAGGAAAGAGTTATGGAATAGAGATTTATTCGAAAGAGAGTTACGTAAGGAAGTTTGTTAAAGATTTAAAAGATAAACTTTGACTATTTCGAAGTTAAAACGTTGTTCAGTTAAGGTCTGAGAGGTAATTATAGCCCAGCTTGATTGTCTTCCGTCTTAAGTAAGGAATGGTAAGGCTTGATAGTGAATGATAGTTAAGTGAATTTAGTTAATGAGCGTAATGGTTTGTGTTGGCATAGCGATATTTATTTAAACATCAGTTTAAATCAAATAAAGGAGTTTTGGAAATGTTTTCCAAATAAGAATCCAAAATGTTTTTCTGAAAATAGAAAATAAGAAATGGGAAAAATATGGAAACGTTTTCCAGTGATTAATAACGTATATTTTCTAAGTTTAGAAAATAAGGATTTACGAATATATGGAAACGGGAAATTAGGAAATGAATAAACTAATGATAAATTAATTTAAAGGGATAAATGTTAAATGATGATTGATTGATAAAATTTCCATCTGGAAATAATATCGTTGTTTGCACACGTGTTTTTCTTTGATAGTTAAATCACAGACTATCAAAGTTTTGACCATTTTTTCGTCGTCAATACGGAGAGACCGGTTGGATTCTTATCCAAAGAACCACTCCGTATGGGCGTTAGCGTTTCGAATCAAATAGATCGAAGACAAATTGAAGATGGAGTAAAGTGCAAGGGCTATTGTATAAGTCCTAGGTAGAGATTGCCCAGGATGGTTATTTTCGGCTGTGTTGTAAGTGCTGTACTTTGGTAATGATATGTATATTCAAGTACAGATGTATATTTCAAAGTTATGTTATATATTATATGTTATTCGTTCCGTTGTTAGGTTCGTGTTACTCTGATGTTGTGATGTTCTTCTTCTTCTTCTATTGTAAGTTTCTACCTTATCTACCCTCAACCTCTAATTCCTTTCATTAACTACCGGTATTTTCGATCCTTGGATGTTCGATATGTGTTGTATATCGGATAACCAAGATCGACTTTTTCCGGGATGTTACAAATACGATAGTTGCTATGGAAAGACCGGGACCAAATTTATATTCGAAAACCATTCCCACCAATAAATACGATTAAGTGGAAGAAGATGATCGAGATGGAGCATTGAAGACCATGTATCTTCATAAATGGAAGAACCACTAATCTTCTCTACCTTGAAAGCAGAAATAAACTGTGATTCTGTCGTGATTGGAATCTACGGATTGCAAGGACTTCTCGCTACTGATCCATGGGTGATTCCTATAATGGATGCAGTAGGAGAGTACCTTCGGTTCATCCTGTTCCTGGATGACTTGTACGGATGAGTGTCGAACAGAGTATTTCCAAAGGATCACGTACGTTGATTTCTTCAAACGTGCCATAGTTGGTTAGCTCCCAACTGGAGTATTTTTGTGGACGTCAATTAGTGATATCTAGCGGATCTGACGATGTGGCATTCAAAGTGAATGGTGACCAAGTGTTCCAAAAGTTAATCTAAACCTCAAGCCTCATCAACCGGGGAATGAAAAAAATTGGGCAGGCAGCATGGCTATGTGGATCGCTCCCATTAGGGTGTATAATCACCTATCTAGAGAAATTCCTTTTGCTTCTTTAATCTATATTTCGATGATGTCCCTTTTCGGGAAACGATTGTTGATCCCAACTGTTGTTGATATACATTCGATACACTCAAGCGAAATGAGTAGTCGGTCATGTGTGGGCCGGGTTGCAAGACGTTCTTGTTGAACCCAGTTTATTCACCTCTAGAGATAAACTATCGGCAGGTGGTCCCATACCTTGTCATAGTCGGAATCCAATCTCCAATAAGCACCCGCGGTTTTGATTGTATACTATATATGTGGAGCGTGAGATGCAAGCGTTCCGCTAGATTGATATTTACTTGTATTTAGACACTATCATAATATCAAAAAGGATATTGGTTTCAAAAATGTTTTGGGTTATCGTAAGGTAAAAACCGCCCGTATTTATGTGTGGATTTGGTCTTACGATTATCCTTTTCTTTCAAAATGATTTTAACTTTAAAATCAAGTTGTGTGATACCCTTAATACTGTGCGAGTTTTTCTCACTCTGGTTCACCAGACTGACCCGGTGTTTTGTAAATGCTCGGGTTAGCCCGGGATGTACAAGTTCAGGTTATCGAATGCTGTGAAGAGACGAGCTGGAAGGGTCCAAATGTATGATATTATATAGCTACTATTCCGCTGTGTGTTGTATATGAGGACAGGTCATTATAACTATCCAGATGTGTGTTGTACTCTGATAAATTGTAAGTTTTATTCAAAGCTCTCAATAAAGATTTATCTCTATATTATATTTTGTTCCGCTACGATGTGAGACTCTGATTATGTTGTGTTGGTTCTTCTTCTTCTTCTATTCTAATATTTCTTTCTTTCTTATCTCACCCTCTAATTTCTTTCTAATAACTGTCCAGTGATTTTAGGTATTTGGAAGGTCGACATGGGATTACGGTAAAGGTATTCATGTCGATTTCCAGGACGAAAATCTTTGGGTCGTTGCAGTGGTATCATAGCTATTGGTTTATAATAACCTTGGCTCTGTGGTGTAACTCGATAGAGATGGTGTTAGTAACACCCTAGATTGAGTTTGAGTGTATATATATGAGAGCGTATTTGTAAATTTTATATACAAATGTTTGTATTGTGTTTGTTGATCGGTTCAAGTGTTGAAAAGCATTGAACTGGAAATGGAACAATATTGGTTTGTAAAGTGGGTAAATATAATAATTTTACCCAAAATATATTTTTGTACAGAAAATAAGTAATATTATGAAATTATTGTGTTATTGTGTGTTGATTGGTTTGAATGGAATTCAAATTGGGTTAAAATTTGAATTGGAACTTAACTTGGTTAAGTGAAATTAAATTAAGAAATGATATTGAAATTAAATAACATTGATCTGAATTTGGGAATTAAATTAATAATATTTTAATAGAAATCAATCTAAGAAAAATCGATTGATGTTCAAATATTTGAAACCAAAGTAAATGTTAATATTGAATGTAAATTCAATTGATTTGGTTAAATTAGCCGTGCGTTGGTTGTTAATTGATTGATGATCGTTGATTGTTTTTAGAATTAATCGAATAAAATTCATCAATGGTTTGACCTAGAAGTTCAATAAATTGGAAACCAAGAGAAATATATTCTAGAATTTTAAACTGGGATGAAACTGCACATAAACTGAAATTAATGATTTGAAACTGTATTTGCAAGTGATTTGATATTTCATGTTAATTTTGGAGATTGGCGTAGTTATACTTGATGGTTAGTGAATATTATTGGAGAATTTCATATATCTGTAACTTATATGTTGAACTGAGTTAAGTAAAGGTGCCAGAAGACTAGAAAATTAAGTTGGTTGCATAGACTGCACGTAAATTGAGAAAGCATGCTCAATAGCGCTCGTAAAAGGTACGCCTACGCGAAAATATGAAATTTTGGTTTAGGTTTTTGTTTTCCGAACGTGTGGGTCAATGTATATATATTATTTGTTCCTACAATATCGCAGATGTCCCTCTGTGTAGAGGAGACTCTACCAATTTTTTTTGGGAATTTAATATGTTAGAATTTTTTTGATATTTTTGAAAAATATTCATTTACGATATTGAGTTGGTTTTTGATATATAATAAATTATATTTGAAAATATAATGGGCTTATAACATTTTTCCTACCTTAGTAATTTCGGGGATGAAATTCTTTTAAGGGGGAAAGAATGTAACATCCCATATTTTCGGTAGTCGGTATTTAATATTTTTTTTATCGAGTTAGTATTATAAATGAATTTATAATATATAACTCGTTTATTAAATGAAGTTCGAACGTATAATTTATATATAATTAAACGTCTTGGTATTTTGTAATTTACTATTTGAAATTCATGTATATCGGTACGAATATAAGATGTTCAACGATAGTTGACGATGAAATTAAATAATCATACAAAATAGAACTTCAAATCAATGCGTTGCTCAGCTTATGAGGAGGCCCGTGCTTCGCACACGGGAAATTGTTCGATATTTTATATATGCATTAGAAATGATTATTTTCAAACGACTTCCGTTTTCGGCGAAACAAATTTTATTAGAATACGTATCGCTAATTATTGCTAGATTTTCAGTTTGTAACCAATCAGAATTGTTTTACCTATATGTGTGATTTAAAGGTGAATAGATAAATGAAAATAACGTCGTTTTGTAAACGGAGTCGGTTTCCAATGAAATTAATTTCATTGGGACCGGTATGTTAAGACATAGTGTGATGTCCATTTTCATTGTGATTTGAACTCGCGTGTGGCGGTGCGAATTTAACAGTTATCAGTAAACAGCGGTAAGCGGAAGAGTTAAAATACCATATTAGAATAAAACGATTTATGTAAAACAAGGAAAGTACACACAGCTCTCCCATATGCCTGTACCTTCTTGTCTAAGAAATCAGGTACACACAGCTACCTGAAGGGACAATTCAAGCTGAAAACCTATGTATACAGCCTTACCCTATTCCATATGTTTCTTCCTTACGTACTACTCTGCCGACTGCCTACCCCCATACTAATCTCCCCAAATAAATACCCTGTCATGTTCATTCAAATCACCAAAGCCGTATGAAAAGGAATTCACACAAGCCTACCAAAAAAGAAAAATTTGTGCTTTTATACTTACTGTCGAAGCATGAAGATTTAATCACACCTCATCTTAAGACTATAAATAAAAAGAAAACACACGGGGAAACTCAGCCTACACTGAAACTTCTCTCAAGTCATGAATTTCACCATCACGTAGTAGTGTGAAATGACAATACATGCAGCCTAGTAAATTCATACAGCTACCCTAAACGAATCAGCGCACTGCCTAAGAATGGAAGTGAAAACTCAATGTAAAGCAACCCTATTATTTCTACAGGCTATGAAAATACGAGATACAAGACATCGTCCCTATCCAAAAATCCTTCGCGTATATATATATATATATATATATATATATATATATATATATATATACGTTGCTTTTCTTCTTAACTCAATCCCACTGCTACTCAACTAGTAAAGAAAACCAATCCCGCTTCCATCATAAAATAAAACAAATAAATCGAAAGAGGAACTGGTGGTAATAAAAGAAGGTCTGCAAAACTCTAGTCTAAAGAGATATACGTTGTTTCTTCTTCGTGGTCGTGAAGAGCCGCGAAGTTCAGACGAGATGAAGGAGGAAGTAGGAAAGCGGTGGCAATGGTGTAGAGATGGTGATGGCACTGGTGAGCTGAGGGGACTGGAGGAGGTGAAGGCCGAAGAGGGTTGGTGGCGCTAGTGGTTCAGGGAGGTTGAAGGAGATGGGCACAGAAATCTTGAACTGGTAAAATGAGGGGGACACGCAGTTTGACGTTCAGGGAGGAGGCGTGAACAAAGAAGCAGGGTTGCGGCAGTAAGTAGAAATGGAAGAAGTGGGGAGCAGAGCATTTTTCTAGAGCAGGAAGATGCAGCGGTTATAGAGCAGAAAGAAAAGAGGAGGTCGTTCCTCACGCGTTGGGAAGCAAACGGCTGGAAGCAATACCGTGTGGAACAAAAGGAGTTCTGGAATTTGGTATAGCAGTTCGATCTGGACAGTGGGAAACGAAGGGCTGGTTATTAAACAGATCAGTTGACTCTTACGGTTTAATCTATGGTAATATTTAATTAATTAAAATTAAATTAGGGTTATAATGGTTTAATTAAATCATAAGTTTTATAATTGGTGCTGGGTTTTCTGTCTGACGCCATACACGCACGAGTACAAGGGAATTAGGTCCGACTGATTTCTAAACCATCAGCACGCTACTGTAAAGGATTTTGATTAACATTACAAACCTTTAATTTAATTAATTTAATTTTAACTTATTCATAGGTTGAGTTGGGATTGAAGACGTGCGTGGTTCCGATTTGCGAAGGAATAGAAACAATTCCAAGGTAGAAGAAAAAGGAATGCAACTTGTACAGTAATTACATAAGTAATTAGTTTTATCAAATTTATATTTAAGGGGTTTGTTATAATTAATTATAACATATACTAAAATGGTTCTAACTTGTACAGGAATGAACGAACGAGAGCATATATGGGCATATTGAACGATTGAAGTGCGTAACCTGGACTGTAATTTTAAATCGGCAATAATCATTGGTAATTAGTCAATATAATTTATAATTAAGGAATTAGGCTAATGAAAGTTATTAATTAAATAAATAAGTAAGCTACATTGTTAATTCGATTTAATATTGAAATCGCCATATCAATTTCAATCATGAACAGAATTCAGCAAGTTACATTGGAGCGGTATTGTCGAGATCTACATTTTGGATTGAACAGAGCTGCCAACAGCCGGATACAATGGGAATTTACAGTTAAATTAAACGGCTGTTTAATTTAACTGTAACAGAACCGTTCCAACAAATCAAATCAAGGTGAGTTAAACTCACTCAGTTCTCCCCACTTATATTTTATATAAGTCGGGTTTTATTCACTTTATTTTTGTATGTTATGGTTGCTAATGGTTAACTGTTTGTTGTTTGTTAGAAATATATTCATATGTTAATTGAACCCATGGAATTAAACGGTTGTTTACCAAATTGTTATTTTATCGATTGGTCCTAATTAAGGTAACTTACCTTATTGGTCACGTTTATAAAATAAACATGTTTAATTTAATCAATTGTTTGAATTGTTATGGTTGTGTGAAATAAATTGGTTGATATTGAACTATCGTTATTAATTGTTATGAAGACCATTATTTATTTGAATTAATGATCATATTTGAGATAACAGATTTAATGCAGGGAAAAACAGGTTGGAGGGATCCAACCGGATTCCTCAAATATATTAGATATTATTTATTCCCATATTATCATCATATTAACTGTTCTGATTAGATGATTGATTTGTTTGTTGAATGTTGACCTGAGATCCAACATTATTTTTGTTTAAGCCAATGGGTAATATTGGTTAAGTAATTGGCAGTATATGGCCTATAAATAAATAAATCGATGGAATGAAGTTATAAAATTTATTTCATAACTAAAGATTAAATTTTAAATCGGTAATTTGGATAAAATTTTGTTAAAAGGAAATTAATATTTATTATTTATTAATTAAGTTAATAATTAATTATGGAATGATTTTACAAAGAAATTTCTGATATTAATCAGATTTATTAGCGAATGAGCAGAAATTAACTTAAGGATATAAATTTGAATAATTGTTTAAGAAAAATTAAATGGAATTATTTAAAATAATTATATTATTAATAAAGGATTATTTGGAAATGGTTAACGAGGTAATCGTGCTTGGAATTGACGAAGTCATCCGTTGTAACGGGATTGATTGTTAAATCATTTTGTTTTGAATTGGTTTACTAAAATGGTTTAACGAATTATTGTTTTAATTCTTATAAGTTTTTAAATAGAAATTTACTATTTATTTAGTTAATAAAGGAAGTTAACTACTGCTACAGTAGTTAATGATTGATGTAAATTATCATTTTAATTAATAATAATTTAAGAGATTTCTTTTCAATTGAAATTGATTTGGAATGAAATCAAAGTGTAACGAGATCTAATTGAATGGTAAAAAATTTTGCGAACGGGTTTATATTAGGACCCGAGAGTTTTATAACAAAGTTATAAAAAGGATTTTCAGCGAATAAGATAGCTTAAAATAAACGTGTATGTAATAAAGAAAAAGGGGTTTTTTTATCTAATACCTGAGTTTTTAAACAGGGTTTATTAAAAAGGATATTTTCCAAAATAAGAAGGTTTATAAATTATATTTTTATAAAATAGTTAAATGAGATCTTGTTTGATATTAGAGGGAATTTGGTTTTTGAGCTACAACTCATATCTATCCAAGGATAAGAACGTTGTTGGTCAAGGTCCGAAAGGTAAATAAATACCCCAACTTAAACGACTGCAGGATTATATGAGGATGATATTAGTTTGTGATCGGGATGAGGGTAAGAATAATTTGTTATTTCCATATGAGAAATAATAACGTAATGTTAATTGAGAAAGTTGAGAATATAATGGGATTTCCAAAGTAACGGAAATGAGAAGATTTAAGAATATATTATATAATAATATTTCCGAAGTAAAGTAAATAAAGGGAGATTGTGAGGAATTATAACGGTATTTTCGAGGTAAAAAGGAAATGAAAAGTGGAGTTTTAGAAATAGTTTATTCTAAAAGAATAAGAGTTGGTTATTGTATTCAAGTAATAAAATAGGAGAGATTTTGTAAAGTTGTTTTACAACCAATGAGATGAATTGTTTTTCCCAATTTTAGATAATGAGTAACGAGGCAAAAATGTTTTGGGAATGACAGTAGAATAGAAATTGAACATGATTATAGAATATTTTTCATAAGTATGAAAATAAAGTTTAGAAAATAACCTTATGTTAAATTAGAAAATGAAAAGCTATGTTAGAAATGTTGGCATATTTAGGAGTTTAGGAATTACTATCATTAATCGTTTTTATTTAAAGAGGCTAAGTAATGCCGAGTACTGAATCAGTGAACCTGTTTTATTCTAATGATTATTTATTGATAGTTAACTCACCGACTATCAAATCTGACCAATACGATTGTTGCTACGGAAAGACCGGGATCAAATTTATATTCGAAAACCATTCCCACCAATAAATACGATTAAGTGGAAGAAGATGATCGAGATGGAGCATTGAAGACCGTGGATCTTCATAAACGGAAGAACCACTAATCTTCTCTGCCTTGCAAGCAAAAATAAACTGTGATTCTGTCGTGATTGGAATCTACGGATTGCAAGGACTTCTCGCTACTGATCCATGGGTGATTCCTATATTGGACGCAGTAGGAGAGTACCTTCGGTTCATCCTATTTCTGGATGACTTGTATGGACGAGTGTCAGACAGAGTATTTCCAAAGGATCACGTATGTTGATTTCTTCAAACGTGCCATAGTTGGTTAGCTCCCAACTATAGTATTTTTGTGGACGTCAATTAGTGATATCTAGCGGATCTGACGATGTGGCATTCAAAGTGAATGGTGACCAAGTGTTCCAAAAGTTAAGCTAAACCTCAAGCCTCATCAACTGGGGAATGACAAAAATCGGGCAGGCAGCATGGCTATGTGGGTCGCTCCCATTAGGGTTTATAATCACCTATCTAGAGAAATTCCTTTTGCTTCTTTAATATATATTTCGATGCTGTCCCTTTTCGGGAAATGGTTGCTGGTCCCAACCATTGGTGATATACATTCGATACACTCAAGCGAAATGAGTGGTCAGTCATGTGTGGGCTGGGTTGCAAGACGTTCTTGTTAAACACAATATATTCGCCTTTAGAGATACACTATCGGCAGGTGGTCTCATACCTTGTCATGGTCCGAATCCAATCTCCAATAAGCGCCTGCGATTTTGATTGTATACTATATAAGTGGAGCGTGAGATGCAAGCATTCCGCTAGATTGATATTTGCTTGTATTTAGACACTATCATAATATCCAAAAGGATATTGGTTTCAAAAATGTTTTGGGTTATCGTAAGGTAAAAACCGTCCGTATTTATGTGTGGATTTGGTCTTACAATTATCCTTTTCTTTCGAAATGATTTTAACTTTAAAATCAAGTTGTGTGATACCCTTAATACTTTGCGAGTTTTTCTCACTCTGGTTCACCAGACTGACCCGGTGTTTTGTAAATGCTCAGGTTAGCCCGGGATGTACAGGTTTAGGTTATCGAATGCTGTGAAGAGACGAGCTGGAAGGGTCCAAATGTATGATATTATATAGCTACTATTCTACCGTGTGTTGTATATGAGGATAGGTCATTATAACTGTCCAGATGTGTGTTGTACTCTGATAAATTATAAGTTTTATTCAAAGCTCACAATAAAGATTTATCTCTATATTATATTTTATTCCTCCACAATGTGAGACTCTGATTATGTTGTGTTGGTTCTTCTTCTTCTATTCTAATATTTCTTTCTTTCTTATCTCACCCTCTAATTTCTTTCTAATAACTATCCAGTGATTTTCAGAGTTTGGAAGGTCGACATGGGATTACGGTAAAGGTATTCATGTCGATTTCCAGGCCGAAAATCTTTGGGTCATTACAGGCCAACTATTAATAAAAATTCAAGCATCCAATTAAATTTAATAGATTTATATTATTATGAATGTATCCAACAAGGTAAGTTACCTCGTTTGAAAATAATCGTTAAAACTAACGATTGGTTCTGATTAAATTAAATGAACGCTTAATTTAAATCGGTTATATAAAAATATTCAAACAATCATTAAATTAACCAATAATTAACAAACATAGCACACAAAAATAAACTCGACTTATAATAATTATAAGTGGGACAACTGAGTGAGTTTAACTCACCTTGTGTTTCGTTCGCCGATTAAAAGCTTATTTTTAACTAAATTAAATTGACTTTTAATTTAACTAAAAATAACAGGTGTTGTTAATCTTGATTGGACAAGCTCCATCTCGTAGCCTTCGTCAACATGGTTCCAACGCGACTAGCCGTTCTGTAATGTCTTGTATATTTACAGTGTTATAATTAATTTATTTAATTATTAAAATAGTGATTAAGAGAATTTAATTGTCGTTTAAATTAAATAACTTTGAATATTTAATTAAAATAATAATTAAATAATATAGTTAATTCTGAAATAATCAGAATTAGCTGAAATGGCAATATTGTGTGAATTGGACAATTCAAAATATATAATTCAGTTTGGAATTGAATTTTAATAACAAATGTATTATTTTAACGAATTTTGACCGTATAATTATATTATAATTATAGTCGAGCTCGAAATGGCGCGGTAGTTCGTAATTTGGCGATTCGAACTTTAAATGAATATACAGAAGCCATCTGTGAAACAAGAAACGTTTAGAGATGGTGAAGTATATTTTTCCAATGGAAGAGAAAAATCGTGATTTCATCATGTAGATTTTGATTTATGTCCAAATCAAATTTTTAAATAATCGCTATAGAATCGTTTATCGACCGTAACTGTTTATTTGATATAACTACATACTGGTTTCGAATTTATACAGGATTCTTTTGAGATGTAGTGATAATTTAATTTTTTAGAATTTTACTATAATTTTTAATTAATTAAAGACACAGTTTTTTATTTGGATTATTTTGCACTCTATATCAATATTTTGAGGTTTCACAATATGAGCTAACCTACCGATATTTTTATATTTTTAGGATCACGGCACATTACTCGATTTAATGATATTTTCATATCAGTCCGTGAACAAATAGAGTTCCGCATAATGGGGTACTCTCAAATGTAAAACCAATGTCCTAACCCTAGACTTCATTCTCTAGATCAAACAAAAGCCACGTCCTTCATTTTATCAACCGCCACTTCTCCTTTGTGTTCTCATCAGCATGGAAACCATTTCTCCACAAAACAAATTCCAACTAAAAACTATAAATAACCCTTTTTTGTTTCCTTACGACGTAATTCTGTTCTTTAGTAAATAAAAAAGGAGGCCGCCTCCTTCTCAAATGATCCAAGAAATTATATAAAATCCATTACTCAATGAAATCAGGCGGCGTTGGATCCGTTGACCTCGTATACACTGGAGCTTCCATCTGTTCACACAGTTTTTAGTGCGGCTTGAATATATGAGGTTCGAACTCGAACCCGTGAAGCTAGGGCTTGGGTCGGTTTCACGATGGGGAGGCTGGAGATAAAGTTGATGGCACAGAGGGACTTCGGGCGACGCAGGGAGTTGATCGGTGGAGTTTGGAAGAATTTCGAAACAAAATGTTTCGAACCTTGCAGCATGAGCTACAGGGGGAGGCGTAGTGTCAGATTCCATCACAGGGGGCCGAAGTAGTGGTGAAGGGGTCGACATGTGCGGATTGAGGAGGGACACGCAATGGCGTCGTCGGTTTGAAGAACAGTGGAGTCTATCTCCGTGTCAGTGGAAATAGTGCACACAGGTGGATGGGTTTTTTTGGTACTGGAGATAGGGATTGGGGAAGAAGGTTATTCGGTTTGAGTTTTTCACAGTAGAGGATGGGCCGTTGGTGATTTATAGGGGTAAAGGCCCACTAAATTTTATTTAGTTAATTTGAATTCAAATTTTAGTGTATTAATTTATAAACGCAATATCTCGGTCATACAGTGTCAGTTTTACGAACGGTCAGATCCGTTGGGATCGTAGGGACGGACACTACAACATGGAACTGAATGGGAGTGAATTGAAGCTCGTTACAATTTATTGCAAAATAAATTGTTTGTATGAATCAACAGACGCAAATCGTTATTTAACGGTTAACGCGAAATGTGAGTAAAACTCACCAACTCCGAATAGTTATATTTCTATAACGTATTCTTTGAACTGATAATTATCTGTTGATTGCTGTGTGTTAACTATTTGGTTAAATTACTTATGTATTGGTTGAAATTATAGATAACGATATATACATATATATATATAAATCGTTAATCAAATATTGATTCTGTTTAGCAGAATATTTCATAGTGAAATGAAATCGATGTTAATTATGTTATTTAACATCTGTGATGCAGGGAAACAGGTTGGAGGTACCCAACTGGGTTCCTCAATATATATAATACTGTTTCGTTTCATATATTGTTATATATGATGTGCTATATTATCTGTTGTTGATTTTGTGTGTTTGAATGATATCGATCATTGTTATTTGGTATTGTAAATACCGTAAGACTGGAATGTAGAAAAGGGGATTTTCAAAGTGTATTTTGAAAAACTTATTTATATAAAATCAATGGATTTTATATATAAAAGGAAAAGGATTTTATAAAAGGAAATAATTATAAAATCAAAGAGTTGAAAAGGGAATTGTTTGATAAATAAATAGAAGTGTAAATGGAATATTTATTTAGAATGTAAATAGAATAATTTTTAAAAGGAAATATTTATTTAGAAAATAAATAAAGTTATAAAAAGAAATATTTATTTAGGAAATAAATAGAATTATCAAAGGGGAATTGTTTGACAAATAAATAGAATTGTATAAAAAGAGAATTTTTCACTAGGAAAGTTTAGACCCGTGCTTCGAACATGGGTATAACAGAATATGAGTTTAAAGTAGATTTTAAATAGAAATCTATTTGAACAGATAAGTGTAGAAGATAAATTTATAAATAATATTTTATAAATTAAATAAAATATTTACCATTGGATAAATAGAATATATAAGTCAGGACTTATATGGAGAAGTAAGAGTCGATTTCAACATCGATATTTGAAACTGAATACTGACGAAGAGTAATTTGGATAGAGTTAACCAGTTAGAGTTAATCAGTTAGAGTTAACCAATTAGAGTTAACCAGTTAGAGTTAATCAGTAGAGTTAATTGAATATTAGTTATTCAATTAGAGTTAATCGAATATTAGTTATTCGAATAAAGAGTTAACAAGATAGAGTTAATTGAACGTAGTTAATCGAATTAGGATTTAATTGAATATTAGTTATTCAATTAGAGTTGATCGGATATAGTTATTTGAGATAGAGTTAGTCAAACATAGTTATTCAGGATGAGTTGCCATTTTGTACGACTGCTAGCGTAATTCGCAGGGCTGCAGATAGCCTACGGAGGTCGGATGTTTCCTGAGGGAATCAGGCGTAACCATTGTGATCGCTGCGATCTAAAGTCAAGCGATTGGAGTTAAATCGAATATTAGCTATTCGAAATAAAGCTTAAACAGATAAGAATTTATTCGAATAGAATTAAAAGAGTTAATCGAATATAGTTTATTCGAATAGAATGAAGGAGTTAATCAAAAGAATTTAATCGAAATGAGTTAATCGAATTAGAGTTAATCGAGTTAGAGTTAGTCGAGTGTTAGTTAATTGAGTTAGAGTTCGTCGAGTATTGATTAATCGAAGATAAGAATTTATCGAATAGAGTTATTCAAAATGAGTTAATTGAATATTAGTTATTTGAAAGGGGTTATCGAATATTAGTTATTCGAAAGGAGTTATCGAATTAGTTATTCAAAAAGGGTTATCAAATATTAGTTATTCGAAGGGGTTATCAAATATAGTTTATTCAAAAGGAGTTAAATCGAATATTAGTTATTCGAAGTAAGTTAATCGAATATTAGTTATTCGAAGAGAGTTAATCGTCGAATTCGATTATATCGAATTCGGGAAAGTACTTATACTTTCCGGTGTTTAAATCAAGATTTATTTATTTATAAATTAGGTGTTTATTTATTTATTCAAATTAAAGAATAAAAGTAATATTTGAAGTTAGATATTTCGAAAGTAGGGATTATAACGTTATGTTATAACCAATGTTTTTATAAAAGAAGTGGATTCGTAAATAGAATCCGCGCGGTTCACAAGGAAGTTGTTAAAGGTAAAAAGATAAACTTTATCTATTCCGAAGTTAAAACGTTGTTCAGTTAAGGTCTGAGAGGTAATTATACCCCAAATTGATTGACTTCCTTCTTAACTAAGGAATGGTTAAAGTTTGATAGTAAAGGTAGGTTAAGTGAATTTAGTTAATGAGCGTAATGGTTTGTGTTTGCATAGCGATGTTTATTTAAATATCAGTTTAAATCAAATGAAGGAGTTTTGGAAATGTTTTCCAAATAAGAATCAGAAATGTTTTCTGATAATAGAAAATAAGAAATGGGAGTAAATATGGAAACGTTTTCCAGTGATTAATAATGTATATTCTCTAATTTTAGAAAATAAGGATTTACGAATATATGAAAATGGGAAATAAGGAAATGAATAAATTAATGATAAATTAATTTAAAGGGATAAATTTTGAATGTTGATTGATCGATAAAAATTCCATTTGGAAATAATATCGTTGTTTGCACACGAGTTTTCTTTTGATAGTTAAATCACATACTATCAAAGTTTTGACCATTTTTCCATCGTTAATACAGAGAGACCGGTTGGGTTATTATCCGAGAATCACTCCGTATGGGCGATAGCGTTTCGAATCAAATAGATCAAAGACAAATTGAAGACGGAGTTATGCAAGGGCTATCATGTTTACAAAATAGTGCCTTTGGTTTGTCCAGTCCCAGGACAACCTATATGGAAGAATGTTTGACAGAGTATATCTGGTTGATCACGTGAGTTGATCGTTTTAAACGTATTTACGTTGGTGGCGGAGGAATTCGTTTCTCTTAGCTTATACCCGTGGTATTTTTGAGAAAATCAATTTGTGGTTTGATGGGTATGACGATGTGGCAATCAAAGTAAATGAATGAGTAATATGTTGAAAGATACGTTATGACTTCCAGCCTCATCAACTGGGAAATGACAGAAATTGGGCAGGCAGCATGGCTAAGTGGGCCGCACCCAAGTAGGGTATATTGTCACTATCTAAAGAATATTCATATTTGTTACTTATTTCAATTCTGTATCTCCCGGGAATGGTTATGTTGATTTACCAACTGTAAGGTGACAATATATTCCATACACTCAAGCGGAATCCATTCCCCAAATAAGAGCCCGCGGTTTTGATTGTATATTATATATGTAGAACGTTAGATGCAAGCGTTTCTGCTACATTTCTATTTACTTGATATAGACATTATTATAATATCAGACAAGTATCATTTTAGAAATATTTTGGGTTATCATAAGGTAAAAGCCATCCGTGTTTATGTATGGATCGGTCTTATGATTATCCTTTATTTCAAAAGAAATTTTGAAAGTTAAATCAAACGATTTGAGTTTACTCACACCAGTCAAATGAATGACCCAGAGTTTATTTTGTTTTGTTTTCCCTAAACTCTTGGGTGTCCAATTTTGTATGGGTAGTCAAGTAGTCGGGATTTATAGATACTTGAAGAGCTGGAGCAGGAGGCTTCAGAATTATATAGCTATTGTTATTTCCGCTGTGTTGTAAGTGTTATATTCTAATAATGGTATTGTATACAGATACTGTTTTATTTCAAGGTTATGTTATGAAATATATTTATTCGTTCTGCTGTGAGATTCATGTTTACTCTGATGTTGTATGTTCTTCTTCTTCTATTCTAAGTTTCTATCTTATCTAGTCTCACCCTCTGTTTTCTTTCTATTAGTTTTCTGGTTTCCAGTGCAATATGGGTTGGACTTGTGTTATTTGGTCAGCTCAAATTGTACCGGAATTTCAGGACACTACACTTTCGAAAATCTGATACTGTATGTGTGAAATATTTACGTTACAAGATTATAATAAGTTAATAAAATTTAAACTTAAATTTTATTAAATCAAGTGGGTCACCCAAATATATTGGCCCAAGCCCATGCCTCCAACCGATGACTTCTTTCTTCTACTTGTTGTATGAACTTTCCTACCCACCAAATTCTTTCCCCACGTCCTACATTTTTCTTCCCATATGGTTTCATTTTCTTTTGTTCATTCATTTTTTCTTCTTATTTAACTTTCGAAGGTCCAAAGGCACTGGACCATCACCCCTGTTCATTCCCTTTTGTATATAACAGCCCGCCACCTTTAACCCCACATCTCCATCCCACAAGCTACAACATCCACCTTCTTTCCCAACATATGCATGTCTTCCCAGTAAAACTACCCATTCACGAAAACACATTCTGCACTATTCGAAAATTATCCCCACCTATGTGCAAGCCTTACACTTCTGCTCCACCTCCAGACCAAATCTCCGACCTGAGACAAACCACATCAACTGCATCCCGACTCCACGCCGGTACACATGCTGATATAGTAGACAACGAACCTAATATGCACCATCCCCCTTCATCTAAGCACTCGCATGCCTCTTCCTTTGCTTTTCCTCCCACCCTACTATGATGAACTTCGACGCCCTGTGGGGCACTGACTTCGAGCTTCGGTCCTTTGAACAGACTGCGACCGAACCCAACTGCAACTCCATTATGAAACCCACGCCTGTGTTTAATTTGCTGGAAGGTTTTCATTTCGTTTTGTCAAGGTAAGGGTGCGGTTTTTAAAATAAAATGAAAGAAAGAAAGGTTTTCTTTCCAGTTCCATTATTACCAGAGAGCTTCGGTTTCATTTTTCTGAGAACAATGAAGTGACCATGCTATATATACTCACACGAAGGAATGGATATGATCAACGTTCTATCAGTTGGTACATATTAGGAATGTGCATTGGTTAGGTAGTTGTTTGGTTTTCATTTCATTGGCTGTACGTTTTTCTTCCCTTTTCGTTACTGTGATGGGATTTCTTTCGTACGTTTGGGCATAAGAACATAGATACGTGGATAGTTGCTAGGAAGAAAAGGCATAGATTGTAACAACTCGGAAAATTAAAACCAATTTAAAATTTTTATTTTGGCAATTTTAATGAATTTTGAATATTGAAAATGAATTATTTTAAATTATAATGACTAGAAATTTATTTTGAATAGAATCATAAGGTATATATTTATATAAATTGAAGTAATAATATAAATATTTATTCTAAATATAAAAGGAATTGGAAATGGCGCGGTAGTTTGAAAATTCAATTTCAAATTTCAAGTGAATGTACAGGATTCAAAATAAACCGGATTTTAGTGAAACTAGAAATATTTGAATCTATTTGGAAATATCTTTCCAATGAATCCGAAAAATTAAAATTTCATAGCGGGAATAAAAAGTTATGTCCAGTTGAAAATTCAGAATAGTCGCTATGGAAATATAGCCCTTAAAAATAGAGATTTTGCAAACGACCTCCAATTTCGATGAAACCACTTTTGTTGTATCCGCGATGTCAAGTTATTACTAGATTCCAATTTTCATAATTTTTGAAATCAATATGTGAGCGTGGTAAAAGAAAACGTGTTTTGTCAATTTCAGTCAATTTGGATCGACCAGAAAAAGGTCATTTTTCAAACGGTCTTTGAATTTGGCAAAATTAGATTTGTTAGGACCGTATCGTCAATATGAAGCTAGAAATAATTTTTCTGGAATTTATGGGGTCCGTACGTGGCCCCGGTAAATTGAAATGTACGTTAAAATTAAATATATATTGATTTGTATTTTAATTTCAGCGAAAACTGATCGAAACGATAGAAGTGGGTTACGAAACATATCCCATTGTGTTCAGAATTAGGGTGATTAGCTAGGGGCGACAGTTGTTGCGTTTGATTTAGAGTTAGATTGAAAAGTCAACTTTTCTTTGGAAAATTAAATAAAAATATATATATTTATTTATTTATACACATACCCCCCTCCTTATCAGTTCAGATCGAAAATAAAATTTAAAAAATGCTCCAGCCCGTCGCTCCCCTTTCCAGATGAACCGCCGCCGCCAGGCAATCGCCACCGCCCTCCCCTTGGCTGCGCCCCTTCCTCCGATGCTCCCCCACCCCTTTCCTCCTCCATCTCTCTCCATTTCCAAAGCTTCGATCCCGCTCCCTCTACATCACCCAAATCTGACACAGTTACCCTCTGACGCCGCAATCCCCTGCTCTGACTGCCACTCCCCCCTGACCACCTCCGACGCTCCAATGCCAGCGTGGACCCCCCTCCAACATCCAAGATCTGATCTTTACACAGAAATGTGAGTTTCCTATTTTAATTCTTCGAGTTAGAATTTTTATTTACATAAAGTTTGGATTTTTATTTACATAAAAATCTGATTTTTATTTATATGAATAACGATTTAAAGTTTAGATTTTTATTGTAGAAAGTTTAGACTTTTGTTGTAGAAAGTTTTGATTTTTAAAAATAGAGAAGATTGAATGTTTATAAGTTAAAAGATTATATTTTTTTTATATAAAGTTGAGATTATGAATCATGAAAAAGAAATGATTTTTATAATGTGAAAAAGAAATGATTATTTTTATAGATGATTAGAAAAGATTAGATCTTCAATAAGGAAAGATACGATTTTTGTTTATATAAGAAAGGATTTTTATTTATGCATATATAATATAAAGAAAGGATCTTTATTTATGTATATAAAATATAAAGAAATGGTTTTTATTTATATATATAGAAGATAAAGATTTGATTTTTATCATGTTTTCATGAAGAAAAGATTATATATTTAACGATAAAATGATGTGATATATATATATATACCGAAGAGATAAAAATATAATTTTGTTATATGAAGTAGCGGTATAAAAATATACTTTAAATATATAATCATCTTAATAAAAATGTGATTTTTACTATGAACAGCGTGGAAAAGACTGTGTTGAATTTCGGGTAAATCCAAGCCATACAGAAATGAAACGGTGGAGTGGATCCCAAAGGTGAGAACTTCTCACTTTAATTTTATTTTCTAGTTAAAATATATACTAGGATGCAGACGGTGCTTAGCAGCATCCGACACCCATCGTCCACAAACCATGAACGGTTGTTTAATTTGATTGAGTTGTGAAAATTGTTCGTGATGTGAAATGGACTGTATAAAATATTCATGTGTTAAATAAAATATTTTGTAGTTAAAAATATAATTTTTAACGTGTATATGAATTAAATAAATATTTATTTACAAATCAGATGATTTGTAAATGTACACCCATTTTATTGATATTGATTGGGACGATAAATTTTACAAGTCGCCTAACTGCACAAATAAAACCTGTGTTTGATTGTTTGAAACCCCGCACGAGTATTGGGATGATATTGGACATACACTAATCCCATTATTTAGTTGTATGTCAACCGATTGGTTGACAAGTTGTGTAAGCGTTGAATATTTATATTTAATGCTTATGCAGTGTAGAAAGCACTATGGATGATGGTTGATTTTGTTTGATTGTTGTCGTGTAATGTTGAGTATAACAATATGATTTTTGTTTGATGATAACAAACATATATAAATATATTATTTTATAAATGTGTTTGTAAGCAGTACTATTATATATTTTACACATATAAATAAATATTTATTGAATAGAACACTACTATATAGAATTGAATATACAAACAGTGTTTTTATTCGAATAAATATTTTATTTCTACAGTTGGAATAGTACATATTCATACTCCACTATTTACAATTCAAATAATATTTGAATATTTCGACATGACACATCACACATGAAACTGTAATACTGAAGGAATTCAAATAAAAATAGACAGACCGAATTGAACACAATAAAATAATATTTTATTTCAATCACATCTGTTTATTACAAATAACAGTACAATTTTTAATCACATCTATAATCAATTTCATATACACAGATTGCTCATTACATATTCTTTCAGTTGTACAAACACTGTTTCTTACATATACACACACTAATGCTGTTCTTGTCTTCATCTTCAGTTTTCTGTCTTCACAGCTTTCAGTCGGTCCATCTTCATACCTGTCACATACAGAAGAACACACACAGTAGACTGCAACAAAAATAAAATAAAAACAAATAGAAATTTATTTTTTTAAATTTTATTTGCCTCAGAATTACGGTGTGTTTCTCATCATTTTTCTAGACGTGGTCTGATATGCAGGGACAGAAAAAATCGTCTGATGGCTGCATGTACACACGTTTATACACGTGTGCACTGCCTCGCCAATCAGCGAGCAACTGAGGAGTAGCCACAAGGACCGTCTCAACTCAGTGCACATTAAAAAATTAACCAAGGAGCAAAACAGAAATATGGTGATACATGCTCGAGCCAAAAGTGCAAATCAAGGCAGAAACTGTCTTTATCATTTAAAAAATAATAATATTATTTAGCAAAAGCACAAGTACAGTATCAATTCAATGGACAAGTACAACATGAATGACAGATGCAACCAGAAATCATGGCAAGCAGTGCAAGCATCCTAAGGGAAGATCAAGATTGAAACTACTCTTATCAGTTAAAACCAAATTCAATGACCAAATCAAATATGAAAATAACTCAAGACAAAAGTACAGTAGCTCGAATACAAGTATTACCAGTGTTCGAGCAAGCAGAAGTATTAAAGGTTCAATGTATCCATACAGGAAATGGCAACAAACTACCCGAGTATCAACCAACAACAAGAGGACTGCAAACGAGACATCATGAACTAACCAAATAAATGATCAAATTCCAGGTTATAGCAATGCAGAAGCATATACAGGTGCATGTTCAAGTACATGGTGACTGAAGCTCAATTAGATGAAGCATAAGCATATACGGATTAACTAAAATAAGAACTATGTGCACAAGCACAACCAAGGGACAAGCAAGATTCAAAGCAGCCCAAAGACAAGTACAAGAGTTAGTGTCACATACTTGACAGAAAAAGGTGAACAATACAAATAGAAATGGAGCAGCCAATATTCAATGCAACATACAACACAAGGGAGCATGACAAATAACACAAGTTTGGTCAAAAAGAAATGGTGGTGCGACATGTAGACAAACGGATATATAAATTGGTCCTATACAAATGCATGGAGTTGAATTGCATAACAAGTTCGAGCATAGTTTCTGTTCTTATCAAAGAAAAACATCAGTTCAAAAGTCAAGTATACAGGGGTAAATGTCAAGCACAGTATTTGTTGCATGCTCAAGAATTCAAGACCAATTCAAAGTTCAAAGCAATGATATATACAGTATATAAGGTACTGGTTCAAGTTCACTCAACATTAAGACAGGGGTGCACCATTAAAGTTCAAGTATACAATAAAGCAGCTATATGTATGAGGATAGTAACATTTATGGTGTGGCGAGAACAAAACAACATAGCATAAACAAGGTTGTTACAGCCATATACAAATCAGCTCAAGAAGCAGTTTCAAGTATACAGTACAACAGCATGGTTTACAGTGCAAGCAGTGCAACATTATCAGTTCAAGGAACAGCAATGATCGTATATACAAAGGCAAACAAATTTCAAGTGTAGCATCAGTTAAACTTGTTCAAAGTCAGAACTTAGCATCAGTTCTAAGTGGAGTGTACTCAAGAAGGAAGTCGAAGAATAAATGAAGTACCAGTTCAAAAATCAAGAGTACTAAATCTGTTCAAGTGTATGGCAAGATCAATCAAGTAATAAATCCGATTCAAGCAAAAGCATTTGTTTATACCAGTTGTTAAGGTAGTAGAATATTCAGTTTGAAATCATCAAAGTTCCAGTAAATTTATTAAAGTTATACGGATTTTTTGATTCGAAGAGACCATTTCAAAGTTCAGGGTTTTCACACGCAAGTAACTCCAGAATAGTGGAAGTATTCATAGCAATATTCAAATCGAAGAAATCTCCAGAAGTTGAAGAACAATTCAAAGCCACGAAGAGTTCAAGGTCCAAAATTTATGTATATATCTCGACCAAGTAATACACGAAATCAGAGCATATATCTAGGATTTTAATCCTATAAATACACCGATTCATCACTGGTTTAAATCCATCCAAGTTCGAACAAATAAAAGAGAAATTCGAGTTATAAAATCATACCAAATAACCAAATCTACTTGGATCGGCATCTAGCTTCTTCAATTCAACCAGAGAAGATTGCAATTGGAAATCGAAGGACATCAGAGAGGAGAGCGGCTGTCCAGAATCAGAGAACTAGAACCCTAGATCGCCATCGCCTTAGTTGTTTCCAGAAGCTAGAAGAAAACCCTAGGCCAACTTTGGTTTTAAAAGGGGATAACCCCTATTTAATTCCTAGGGTTTTTCAAAGTTTTTTTAAGGGTTTTTTTATTGTTTTGATTTTGTTCGTCTTTAATTTCAATTTGCTATCAAGGCTAGAGTTTTCTAGTTTGTCTCTAAAACTAGGGAGACAAATTACAGGGTTTGTAATTCGGGGAAATCTGGTTTTGGGGATAAAAACCAGTGCAGGGTTTTGAGCGTAGGGTTAAGAACAGTTGGGAGCGAGTGTCGCGAGTTTACAGGGGATTGTAAGCGTAGAGATTGTTTTAACTCCTAGTAGAAACCTTGGGGAATGCAGCAGTAGGCAGGGTTTTGCCGAAGCTGGGTAAATCTGTGTGTTATTTATTTTCCGCATTTATTCTGTTTTTAATCTGTGCTGTGATTATTTAATTACTCTGTGAAAATCTGTGATAAACCCTATTCACCCCCCCTCTAGGGTTAATTTTTGATCCTACAGTCGTGTACATGTGTTGTATGAAATCCATGTAAATAACATTATATGGTAATTGACTGTGCCTGATTCTAGTTCTGAAAGAATGAACATTTTAAAATAACGAATATTTTAAAATAATGAATATTTTAAAATTATATTCAGTAAAAGATCAAAATCTGATTTTGATGTCCGATTTGGGATGGACACGAATATATTTAAATATATAAAGCCGTGTTGATTAGATTAACGCCATCTTGACGTGAACGATATTTATATCGATTTTATTCTTTTTTATAATGAATATCGAAAAGGAAGTGATTTCAAGATCTAATATTTTGAAAATACTATCATTTATATATCGATGATGTGGAATATTCAATTTTGATTTGAAATTGAATATGAAGTTGAAATCATTTTGAAAACGAATTTAAAACGATTTATGAAATATGTTTTAAATAGAAATCGACGAAATATATAATATATATATTATATATATAATGGCCTGAATAGAACGCGCCGCGCTGCGGTAGTTTGCAAATTTCGACCATTGACTTCGAATGGACATTACGGGAGATTCGACCGTCGGATTCTCCTAAAACCGGAACTGTTGGGTTCGTATCGAAAAGAGCTTTCCAACGAATATAAGAGATTTGAAATCTAACGGTCGAATTTGGAATCATGTCCAAATAAAATTTGGAAAAGTTCGTTGTAGGTGCAGTTCGATGGCCGTTTATGGAAATCGACTGTACAGGTCTTGATAAAATTATTAAAAATATCAATAATTTGTGTAAAATCATAATAGATGATTTGAAAAGAATTGGGGTGAAAAATTCCATATTTGAAAAGATAAAAATATTTTTTTATCAAAATGAACTAGTTATGAACTAGAATTATAGTCCAATATTTTTAAATAAGTAAATTGGATTTGAAATGGTTTTAAAAATAACCTAAATTTCCAATATATTGATTGGAATGGGTTTGAATCGAAATTATCTTCGGAATATCTCGATATTGGATTCCGTGATTATACGGATATTGTGGAGGAATTTGGAAGATATATATATATATCGTTATTCCCAATACAATATTTGTTGATTTCAGAATTTGATATTGAATATAAGAGGATATAATTTCTATTCAGAGCCTTGTATTTAATATTGAATTGGATTTTGGGTTTGTCGTGAACTGTGTTTTAAATAACACTATTCTTAAACCCAGTTGAGAAAAGGATAAATCTTTTTATTAATATTTAATGAAGTTTACCAATTAATTAACATTTAATTGGAATTAAGTTGAAATCGGTTTTTGGGTTTATCATGAACGGTGTTTTAGATAACACTTGTTCTTTAACCCGATTAACAATGGAATGAGATTTTGGGTTTGTCGTGAATGGTATCTTTAATAATACTGTTCTTAAACCCAATGGAGTTAAGAAAATTAGAAACTAACTAAAGGTTAGTTAAGTTGAATGGTTTCCTGGGTATTGATCTGATGTTGGTTTTGGCCTTCGGGATTAATACTTAGGGAATTGTTCTCTTACTAATTTACGGTTAGAGACCAATGGGATGGGGTCTTCAGTAACACTGTTCTGAAACCCCATGTGAAAAGAATAAATCTTTTAATTAAGATGTAGAGAAGAATTACCAATTGTAACACCCCGCAATTTTTCTAAGTAGCAAACAAGTAATAGTGCATATGTATATTTTAATGTAAAAGTTAATAATATGTAAACAAAAAGAGAAAAAAGAGAATTAGCACATGTAATTAATTATGTGCATATGCAAGAATAAATTAATAAATTAAAATAAAAGAGTGCATAACTCAATATGCAAGCAGTAAAGGAAGAATTAGTAAATTTGTAACAACCCTGAATTTTGGAGTAAATTTAAAATTTATTTTTAAGTAATTTTAATAAGTTTTTGATATTTAAAATAATTTATTTAAAATAATAATGATTAAAAATTGATTTGAATCGAAGTTAGAATGCATAATTTAATTTTAATTATAAAAGGAATTAGAAATAACGCGGTAGTTTGAAAAGTCAAACTTGAACTTTGACTAACCGTACAAGATGCAAAATTTAACGGATTTTAGTGAAACAAAAAATATTAGAATCTATCTAAAAATATCTTTCTAACGAATCTTAAAAATTGAAATTTCATAGCGGGAATCAAAAGTTATGCCCAAATTAAAATTTAGAAAGGTCGCTATGAAATTTACAAAGGACAAAAATGCTACTTTTTGCATACAAAGGAATTTGGACTCGAAACCACTTCCATTGAGTTCAAAATGACATTTCTGCGTTGAGAAACAGTAAACACTTATATATTTCGAGTTTCAGAAATTATTTGTTTAAAAATGTATTTTTAATGTTTTATATATACGCCCTGAAAATAGCCATTTTACAAACGACCTCTGTTTTTGACGAAACCACTTTTATTGGATTTAGAATGTCAAAATATGGCTAAGTTTAACTTTTCATAATTTTTCGAATTAATTTGTGGCCGTGACAAGAAGATTTCAGTTTGGTCAATTTCGGTCAATTTTAATCGATTTGAAAAATGCCATTTTTCAAATGGGCTCAGAATTGAATGAAATTAATTTTCCTAGGTCAGCAGCGTCAAAACATAGCTAAATATATTTTTTCGGGAATTTTTGAAATTAATTTGTGACCCCGGTGAATTTTTCCGTACGATTGAATTAAAAATAAAAGAAAATATTTTAAATTAAAGAAAAATGGTTCAAGATAGTCGTTTGGGCCTGCAGTACATAGCTAGATGAGTCCGGAATGGGGGTTTATGGGTAAGAACGACAGTCGTTGGGCCTAATTCTGAGTTCGGGTCAAATCGGGCTTTAATGGGTAATTAGTGAATATAATAATATAAATAATAAGCAAATTAGGACCCTCAAACCCTAATTTCGAAATGCCCCAGCCGCCACCTTCATTTTCAATGGCCACATTCATCCGAAACTTCATTCGCTAATTTCTTCCAATCCGCTCAATGAAAATCAACAAACCATATACCAAATCGAAGCACTCTTCCTCCTCTTCGATTCTATATGGATATGATAGGATTTAATGAAGTATTTTGCCCGGAATCCCCTCCTCAACCCACGTCCAAACAGCCCCCACCGCACCCCATAGGCCCCACCGCCCCCTCCATCACCTAGGGCGCCGACACCCCTCTCCTCCCTCTTCGATTTGCCACCTTCCGATCGACTTCTAGCTTCACCAATCTCGAGGAAAAAGGAAACCTAATTTTGAAGGCTATGGGTTCAAATGGATGGCTTGGAACGTGATGGAGGAGGAAGGAGGAAAGGTTGACTTTTTCAACCTTTAATTATTTAATTAATTTAATTCAAAATTTTACCAATCTTAATTTAACCATATCTCAATCATACGAACTCGGATTCGAACGATTTCAGGTGCGCCACGATCGTGAGACCGAGATCTACGCGATGACACTAACTGGACCTGATTCTGAGCAAGTTGAATTTTGGCCAATTTTTGGATCTGAACGGCTCAGAAATTCAAAATGAAGTGAGATTTCTATTTTAAAAATTAAAATTAGTTATTTATTTTATTGAGTAATATATATATATATATTCATTCAGTATGAGATTCATGTTGTATGTATGTATTTATTTCAATGTTGATTGTGCTGCGATTGTGATGAACGATTGATTGGATTGTGATTAGGTATTTGTGATTGTTAGGATTTTGTGTATACGATAAAATCATATATTATTGTATATGTAGAATATTTTATATTCATGTGTGTTAAACTTTGAAGTATAAAATAAAAACAATATTTTTATTTTCATGTTTGATTTAAATAAACAAAAAGATTAGAATAAATTGTCATTCTGTTTTCACATATCATATTAGAGCAGAAACATACATTAAGATAGAAATCACTTTTTTTTTTGAATGAAATGTTTCATTAAAATAGAGATTGTAAACAAATAAAATTATTCTTTTTATTTGTTAAGATCAGAGATGTAGAACTTGTTTTACAAATAAAATCACTCTTTGATTGTCATTAAAATTTATTCTTTATTTGCATTTACGAATGAAAATATGCATTGAAAATAGAATTTGTTCTTTTACTTGCATTTCTTGTTTCAAATAAAACTTAGAAATAAGAGCTCGCCTTTTTATTTGCATTTCACAATGCAAATATGACATAGAAATAAAAGTGCATCTTTTTATTTGTGTCCTCTAATGTAAATACGAATTAAGAAAAGTTTACATTTTCTCAATGTAAATAAGATTTAAGAGAAGTCTACATTTTTCTTACTGAAAATAAGAATAAGAGAAAAGTTACATTTTTACATTGTTTTATTATTAATATTGATTTTTAATATTAACTGAATTAAAATATGTTAATATTGATTTTTTTATTATTAATGAAAGGAAATCATTTTTGATTTATAATGAAAAGAATCACTTTTGCTTGAAAAGAAAAGAATGACATTAACATTGATTTTAGTTGAAATAATAAAAATTACACTTTTCACTGATTTTAGTTGAAATAATTACAAGACATCATTTTGGTTAGTGAATAAAAAGAGACCTCATTTAGTTGAATTAGAAGTGACATTATTTACACCGTTATGTGTTAAATTTGTAATGAACATTATTTGCACCGTCATGTGTTAGATAAGAAAAATAGACATTATTTACTTTGCCATTTTGTTAAGAAATGTTTTGTTAACATTATAGTATCATTTTGTTAAGAAATGTTTTGTTAACATTAAAGTATCATTTTGTTGATAAATTGGTCAATTATGTTAATATCAAATTTGTCATTTATGATATAAATACGTCAATTATGTTAATATCAAATTTGTCATTTATGATATAAATTGGTCAATTATGGTAATATCAAATATGTCATTTATGATATAAATATGTCAATTATGTTAATATAAAAGTTGTCATTTATGAAAGTATAGAAAAGGTTATCATTATGTTAATATAAAAATATGTCATTTCTGTTAGTGTAAAAAAAGGTTGGATTAATTTCATTTATCATAAATTTACATGTTAGTAAACAAAAGTTGGATTAATCTTGAGAAAAATGGAAGTAAAGTTAGCGTCATCTAATTTTATGAAAAATGAAAATAAAAACTAGAGTATTCATGAAAGATGGAAGTAATTATATTTTAGTGTCGTTATAAAATATAGAAAATAAAATTATTTTTAGCATTTGTGTTGAATTTTGAAAATAGGTAGCATACTAATTAATGTTAATTTATTATTATTTATGATAATTCAAATATGTTACACTGCCATATACAAGTTGCCTGACTTGTATATGTTGATTGGGCTGATATTTTCACACATCGCCCAAGTGCACAAATAATATATTATTATTTGGATTTTGTTTGAATGTCATTTGAATGTTGTGTGAATGATATCTAAATGTTATTGTAATGTTAATTTGGTGATAAATGAATGTCTATCATTATTTCACAAATGCGTTGTATGAATCCATTAATTAATGGTATTTGATTTGAGTCTCATTCCAATGTAGAATTTTCTAAAGTAATCAAGAATGGTTAATGCAGTAATAAATAATTAATTAATATTTCAAGTTTGAATTTCAAAATTATACATTTTGAAAATATTATTATAAATATTATAAGACTAAATGTAGCAATAAATGACTAATTGATATTTCAAGTTTGAATTTCAAAATTATACATTTTGAAAATATTATTATAATATTATTTTAATATTATAAGAATATGGAAAATTACAATTTATATTAAGATACTAGAAATCAAGATATTTAGAAATAAAGAATATCTTAAAATTAAGATTCCTTAATGGAAAGGATAATTTCAAATAATATGTTTTGAAAAAATTGATTATAATTATAAATTATAATTGTGCTTGGACACGAGGTTATGTTACATTTGTGGTGGAAGTCTGCCCGGACCCGACCGGCATATCCAGCAGCCACTAATGTTGAACCTAATGTGAGAGGTCCAAATGCACAAATACGAAACGGGCCATGACATGAGGTTAAGCCCAACTTGTGGAATAAGTCTGCCCGGAATCAACCGACACATCCAGCATCCACAAGTCGTAGGCTTAATGTGAGAGGTCTAGCCCATTATAAAATACAAATGGATAAGAAAATGAGTTGGGCTATTTAATCCGTTTTAAAAAAATAGCAACGCATTTTAAAAACCCGAACGAGTTTATCGATTTATTTTATCCATTTTAGAATGAATATTAAAAGAGAAATTTCAAAATTAATATTTTGGAAAATAATATTATTATAAAAGGATAACATATAGAATGATCAATTTTTAGATTATAGTTGGAATCGTCTTGGAAACGAATTTATAAACGTTTTAAAATACGTAAAAATAAGGAAAAATTTTTACTAAGATTTAAATGAGATTTCCAAATATTAAATATAATTGAAATAAAAAGGAAATTGATTATGGGTTGTTTGTGAACAATGTTTTGAGGGATATTAGTTCTTGAAACTCAAATCAATAGTGAAATTTTGATTTGTTATTAATTAATCTTTTAATTAAGATTAAATGAAATTTTCTAAAAGAAGAGATGCCTAATATTATATATTAAATTGGGAATTAATGAAACATGAAATGGGGTCTCTCGTGAACTATGTTTTAAATAACATCAGTTCTTAAACCCGGATTAAAGATAAGATTATTCCAGAAAAGTGATTAGTCATTTAACAATGATTTTAGAAGACTAAAACTTAATAAAGTTTTAAATAAATCTTTAATTAGATTGAAGGTGAATAAAGGAAGATTAAAGAATAAGTTGAAAGTTTTATCTTTGATAAAATTTATGGGAACCTTTCCCTAATAATGTGAATACTTTATTAAAAGGATATTCTGAATTGGAATGAGGCATTGATGTGGAAAGTCCGAGTTTACTCTCATTCCAAATAATGATACGACGTTCGAAGAATTGAAGACGGCGATTGAAGACCTACGATCTTCACATCGAATGGGTAGCTAGTGTTGAGGCCCTTGATTGATATGCTCCCAAGACGGGCTAAGATGGTAGTTATCCGGACGTAGTGTTGATTTGTATGGATTTGGCTTTCGCTAAGACCCAGAGCATAAGCTTATAACTGGATGTGTGGCCGATGTTGAATTTTGGTCTATGTAAATTGATTTCTATTAATATACGACCGTTGGCGGCGGAGAATTTATTCTCTTGCTTAACGCCCTTAGAGGTTGTGTATTAATAGTTATCAATCACATGGCGTGAATTGTCAACGTGGCACGCCAAGATGAAGGTGATCAAGGCTTTGTTGAAAAGTAGGCCTTGTGGTTATAATGTTACTTCGCAAGCCTCATAACCCGGTTGAGTCTAAAACGGGAGAAGGGAACGCAGGGAGAGCAGCTCATTTCTTTCTAGCTAGAAGTGGTGTCGGTGCTTAAACTGGCTGATATTTACTTATGTGGATGATGGAATGAGGCGCCTCGGATGTTAGGTCCAATAGGACCGGGAAACGTGTGTTCAGGAATAACTAATCCACAAACCGCAAGTGTGGACCGGCCCTGCAGGATCCAAGGGTTCTCTGCGGGGAATCCTGAGACATTAGCTAGAGGGTCTCGAAACGGTAAGGAGCTCCTCCCTAGCCTTGACTCATGATGGAAACCCAATTTCCAATACGACCTCATGCGGTTTTGATTGTATTACTAGTATGGAGGCATAGTATATGGTAGCTATGCTTCCTTGGATTGATACATTACTTTGAAATGTTTTTTTATACACTAATAATAATATCAAATTCGTTTTTAACGTATCAAGCATTTTTAACCATTATAAGGTAAAACTCTATCCTCCGGTTTGCGTTGCATTGTGTGATGGGACTTGAGTCTTATAATGGTTTCATTTTTCCAAAAAGCATTACGTTGTTTATCGATTTACTTTATTTTTATGCAATGGAAACCCTTTGGAATAAATCCGTTCCGTGTTAGCGGCGTGGTCCTTGGATTTACCTTATTACTATTAGTTAAATTAGTTAGAATTCTCACACCAGTCCCATGACTGACCCGTTGTTTGTTTCCACCTTTGAAAACTCGGGTGCCCTCTTTTCCACATGGGCAATCGAGTAGTTTGTCTACAGGTCCTTATCTCGAGCAGGATTCTGAATTGATGCTTAAAGCTGTGTCTAGAGCATAGTTGTCTTCCGCTGCCTTAGTCATTTTGTTTCTGCTGCAATGTATTAAAATATTGTAATTTATCTTCCGCTGTAAGTTTAATCGATGTACTCTGATATTTTGTACTCTGATGTAACATTATTATGATGTTTATAAAAGTATGCTGTTTTTGTTCTGATGTTTTTGTATTCCCAAAGTTAACATACTCGGGTTTTGAACGGTCTTGGTCGATCTAGCGATCGACTGGGTCTGGAGAAACTGGAGCCGTTACAGTTGGTACCAGAGCTTTGGTTAGCTCAAATCTTTGGGGTACAACTCGTTAGAACTGAACAAAAGACTCATCAGAGATTCGATTAGTAATATCCAATAAGAATACTCATTAGAGATAGGATCAGCAGTATCCTAGAATGAGAAAACTCATTAGAGATGGGGTTAGTAATGCCCTAGAATGAGTTGAGAGTGCACAGTTTATAATTAACGTATTTGTGGTTATATATAATCCGATCTAAGAAAATATGATTTTTGAATATACAAAAGTTATATATATTTGGAAAATTAATCAACTAATTGATTGATGGTTGTGTAGTGTAATTATTAGTTCAACTAATAAAAATATAGAAACGAATTAAAGAATGAAATATGAGTCAGTTAATTAAACAACTTTTAGCTTCGTTCCTTTTCGAGGATGAAAAGTTCTTAAGTGGGGGAGACTGTAAAAACCCTGAATTTTGGAGTAAATTTAAAATTTATTTTTAAGTAATTTTAATAAGTTTTTGATATTTAAAATAATTTATTTAAAATAATAATGATTAAAAATTGATTTGAATCGAAGTTAGAATGAATAATTTATTTTTAATTATAAAAGGAATTAGAAATAACGCGGTAGTTTGAAAAGTCAAACTTGAACTTTGACTGACCGTACAAGATGAAAAATTAACGGATTTTAGTGAAACCAAAAAAATTAGAATCTATTTAAAAATATCTTTCTAACGAATCTGAAAAATTGAAATTTCATAGCGAGAATCAAAAGTTATGCCCAAATTAAAATTTAGAAAGGTCGCTAAGAAATTTACAAAGGACAAAAATGCTACTTTTTGCATACGAAGGAATTTGGACTCGAAACCACTTCCATTGAATTCAAAATGACGTTTCTGCATTGAAAAGCAGTAAACACTTTTATATTTCGAGTTTCAGAAATTATTTGTTTAAAAATGTATTTTTAATGTTTAATATATACGCCTTGAAAATAGCCATTTTACAAACGACCTCTATTTTTTACGAAACCACTTTTATTGGATTTAGAATGTCAAAATATGGCTAATTTTAATTTTTCATAATTTTTTGAATTAATTTGTGGCCGTGGCAAGAAGATTTCAATCAATTTTAATTGATTTGAAAAATGTCATTTTTCAAATGGGCTCAGAATTGAACGAATTTTATTTTCCTAGGTCCGCAGCGTTAAAACATAGCTAAATATATTTTTTGGGAATTTTTGAAATTAATATGTGACCCCGGTGAATTTTTCCGTACGATTGAATTAAAATAAAAGAAAATATTTTAAATTAAAGAAAACTGGGTCAAGACAGTCATTTAGGCGTGCGGTACATAGCTAGATGAGTCCGGAATGGGGGTTGATAGGTAAGAACGACAGTCGTTGGACCTAATTCTGAGTTCGGGTCAAATCGGGCTTTAATGGGTAATTAGTGAATATAATAATATAAATAATAAGCAAATTAGGACCCTCAAACCCTAATTTCGAAATGCCCCAGCCGCCGCCTTCATTTTCAATGGCCACATTCATCTGAAACTTCATTCTCAAATTTCTTCCAATCCGCTCAATGAAAATCAACAAACCATATACCAAATCGAAGCTATCTTCCTCCTCTTCGATTCTATACGGATATGATTGGATTTAATGAAGTATTTTGTCCGGAATCCCCTCCTCAACCCGCGGCCAAACAGCCCCCACCGCACCCCGTAGTCCCCACCGCCCCCTCCATCACCTAGGGCGCCGATACCCGTCTCCTCCCTCTTCAATTTGCCACCATCCGATCGATTTCTAGCTTCACCAACCTCGAGGAAAAAGGAAACCTAATTTTGAAGGCTATGGGTTCAAATGGATGGCTTGGAACGTGATGGAGGAGGAAGGAGGAAAGGTTGACTTTTTCAACCTTTGATTATTTAATTAATTTAATTCAAAATTTTACCAATCTTAATTTAACCATATCTCACTCATACGAACTCGGATTCGAACGATTTCAGGTGCGCCAGGATCGTGAGACCGAGATCTACGCAATGACACTAACTGGACCTGATTCTGAGCAAGTTGAATTTTGGCCAATTTTTGGATCTGAACGGCTCAGAAATTCAAAATGAAGTGAGATTTCTATTTTAAAAATTAAAATTAGTTATTTATTTTATTGAGTAATATATATATATTCATTCAGTATGAGATTCATGTTATATGTATGTATTTATTTCAATGTTGATTGTGCTGCGATTGTGATGAACGATTGATTGTGATTGTGATTGTGTATTTGTGATTGTTAGGATTTTGTGTATACGATAAAATCATATATTATTGTATATGTAGAATATTTTATATTCATGTGTGTTAAACTTTGAAGTATAAAATAAAAATAATATTTTTATTTTCATGTTTGATTTAAATAAATAAAAAGATTAGAATAAATTGTCATTCTGTTTTCACATATCATATTAGAGCAGAAACATACATTAAGATAGAAATCACTTTTTTTTTTGAATGAAATGTTTCATTAAAATAGAGATTGTAAACAAATAAAATTATTCTTTTTATTTGTTAAGATCAGAGATGTAGATCTTGTTTTACAAATAAAATCACTCTTTAATTGTCATTAAAGTTTATTCTTTATTTGCATTTACGAATGCAAATATGCATTGAAAATAGAATTTGTTCTTTTACTTGCATTTCTTGTTTAAATAAAACTTAGAAATAAGAGATCACCTTTTTATTTGCATTTCACAATGCAAATATGACATAGAAATAAAAGTGCATCTTTTTATTTGTGTCCTCTAATGTAAATACGAATTAAGAAAAGTTTACATTTTCTCAATGTAAATAAGAATTAAGAGAAGTCTACATTTTTCTTACTGAAAATAAGAATAAGAGAAAAGTTACATTTTTACATTGTTTTATTATTAATATTGATTTTTAATATTAATTGAATTAAAATATGTTAATATTGATTTTTTTTTTATTAATGAAAGGAAATCATTTTTGATTTATAATGAAAAGAATCACTTTTGCTTGAAAAGAAAAAAATGACATTAACATGGATTTTAGTTGAAATAATAAAAATTACATTTTCACTTATTTTAGTTGAAATAATTACAAGACATCATTTTGGTTAGTGAATAAAAAGAGACCTCATTTAGTTGAATTAGAAGTGACATTATTTACACCTTATGTGTTAAATTTGTAATGAACATTATTTGCACCGTCATGTGTTAGATAAGAAAAATAGACATTATTTACTTTGCCATTTTGTTAAGAAATGTTTTGTTAACATTAAAGTATCATTTTGCTAAGAAATGTTTTGTTAACATTAAAGTATCGTTTTGTTAAGAAATGTTTTGTTAACATTAAAGTATCATTTTGTTGATAAATTGGTCAATTATGTTAATATCAAATTTGTCATTTATGATATAAATACGTCAATTATGTTAATATCAAATTTGTCATTTATGATATAAATTGGTCAATTATGGTAATATCAAATATGTCATTTATGATATAAATATGTCAATTATGTTAATATAAAAGTTGTCATTTATGAAAGTATAGAAAAGGTTGTCATTATGTTAATATAAAAATATGTCATTTCTGTGAGTGTAAAAAAAGGTTGGATTAATTTCATTTATTATAAATTAACATGTTAGTAAACAAAAGTTGGATTAATCTTGAGAAAAATGGAAGTAAAGTCAGCGTCATCTAATTTTATGAAAAATGAAAATAAAAACTAGAGTATTCATGAAAGATGGAAGTAATTATATTTTAGTGTCATTATAAAATATAGAAAATAAAATTATTTTTAGCATTTGTGTTGAATTTTGAAAATAGGTAGCATGCTAATTAATGTTAATTTATTATTATTTATGATAATTCAAATATGTTACACTGCCATATACAAGTTGCCTGACTTGTATATGTTGATTGGGCTGATATTTTCACACATCGCCCAAGTGCACAAATAATATATTATTATTTGGATTTTGTTTGAATGTCATTTGAATGTTGTGTGAATGATATCTGAATGTTATTGTAATGTTAATTTGGTGATAAATGAATGTCTATCATTATTTCACAAATGCGTTGTATGGATCCATTAATTAATGGTATTTGATTTGAGTCTCATTCCAATGCAGAATTTTCTAAAGTAATCAAGAATGGTTAATGCAGTAATAAATAATTAATTAATATTTCAAGTTTGAATCTCAAAATTATACATTTTGAAAATATTATTATAATATTATTTTAAATATTATAAGAATAAATGTAGCAATAAATGACTAATTAATATTTCAAGTTTGAATTTCAAAATTATACATTTTGAAAATATTATTTTAATATTATAAGAATATGGAAAATTACAATTTATATTAAGATACTTGAAATCAAGATATTTAGAAATAAAGAATATCTTAAAATTAAGATTCCTTAATGGAAAGGATAATTTCAAATAATATGTTTTGGAAAAATTAATTATAATTATAAATTATAATTGTGCTTGGACACGAGGTTAGGTTACATTTGTGGTGGAAGTCTGCCCGGACCTGACCGGCATATCCAGCAGCCACTAATGTTGAACCTAATGTGAGAGGTCCAAGTGCACAAATACGAAACGGGCCATGACACGAGGTTAAGCCCAACTTGTGGAATAAGTCTGCCCGGAACCAACCGGCACATCCAGCATCCACAAGTCGTAGGCTTAATGTGAGAGGTCTAGCCCATTATAAAATACAAATGGATAGGAAAATGAGTTGGGCTATTTAATCCGTTTTAAAAAAATAACAACGCATTTTAAAAACCCGAACGAGTTTATTGATTTGTTTTATCCATTTTAGAATGAATATTAAAAGAGAAATTTCAAAATTAATATTTTGGAAAATAATATTATTATAAAAGTATAACATATAGAAAAATCAATTTTTAGATTATAGTTGGAATCGTCTTGGAAACGAATTTATAAACGTTTTAAAATACGTAAAAATAAGGAAAATCTTTTACTAAGATTTAAATGAGATTTCCAATTATTAAATATAATTGAAATAAAAAGGAAATTGATTATGGGTTGTTTGTGAACAATGTTTTGAGGGACATTAGTTCTTGAAACTCAAATCAATAGTGAAATTTTGATTTGTTATTAATTAATCTTTTAATTAAGATTAAATGAAATTTTCTAAAAGAAGAGATGCCTAATATTATATATTAAATTGGGAATTAATGAAACATGAAATGGGGTCTCTCGTGAAATATATTTTAAATAACATCAGTTCTTAAACCCGGATTAAAGATAAGATTATTCCAGAAAAGTGATTAGTCATTTAACAATGATTTTAGAAGACTAAAACTTAATAAAGTTTTAAATAAATCTTTAATTAGATTGAAGGTGAATAAAGGAAGATTAAAGAATAAGTTGAAAGTTTTATCTTTGATAAAATTTATGGGAACATTTCCCTAATAATGTGAATACTTTATTAAAAGGATATTCTGAATTGGAATGAGGCATTGATGTGGTTTATGTATAACACCTAATTTTAAATCACGCGAGTTATTTGGAAAGTCCGAGTTTACTCTCATTCCAAATAATGATACGACGTTCGAAGAATTGAAGACGGCGATTGAAGACCTATGATCTTCACATCGAATGGGTAGCTAGTGTTGAGGCCCTTGATTGATTTGTTCCCAAGACGGGGCTAAGATGGTAGTTATCCGGACGTAGTGTTGATTTGTACGGATTTGGCTTTCGATCAGACCCAGAGCATAAGCTTATAAATGGATGTGTGTCTGACATTGAATTTTGTTCTATGTAAATTGATTTCTATTAATATACGACCGTTGGCGGCGGAGAATTTATTCTCTTGCTTAACGCCCTTAGAGGTTGTGTATTAATAGTTATCAATCACATGGCGTGAATTGTCAACGTGGCACGCCAAGATGAAGGTAATCAAGGCTTTGTTGAAAAGCAGGCCTTGTGGTTATAACGTTACTTCGCGAGCCTCACAACCCGGTTGAGTCTAAAACGGGAGAAGGGAACGCAGGGAGAGCAGCTTGTTTCTTTCTAGCTAGAAGTGGTGTCGGTGCTTAAACTGGCTAATATTTACTTATGTGGATGATGGAATGAGGCGCCTCGGATGTTAGGTCCTATAGGACCGGGAAACGTGTGTTCAGGAATAACTAATCCACAAACCGCAAGTGTGGACCGGCCCTGCAGGATCCAAGGGTTCTCTGCGGGGAATCCTGAGACATTAGCTAGAGTGTCTCGAATCGGTAAGGAGCTCCTCCCTAGCCTTGACTCATAATGGAAACCCAATTTCCAATACGACCTCATGCGGTTTTGATTGTATTACTAGTATGGAAGCATAGTATATGGTAGCTATGCTTCCTAGGATTGATACATTTACTTTGAAATGTTTTTTTTATACACTAATAATAATATCAAATTCGTTTTTAACATATCAAGCATTTTTAACCATTATAAGGTAAAACTCTATCCTCCGGTTTGCGTTGCATTGTGTGATGGGACTTGAGTCTTATAATGGTTTCATTTTTCCAAAAAGCATTGCGTTGTTTATCGATTTACTTTATTTTTATGCACTGGCAACCCTTTGGAATAAACCCGTTCCGCGTTAGCGGCGTGGTCCTTGGGTTTTCCTTATTACTATTAGTTAAATTTGTTAGAATTCTCACACCAGTCCCATGACTGACCCATTGTTTGTTTCCACCTTTGCAAACTCGGGTGCCCTCTTTTCCACATGGGAAGTCGAGTAGTTTTGTCTACAGGTCCTTATCTCAAGCAGGATTCTGGATTGAAGCTTAAAGCTATGCCCAGAGCATAGTTGTCTTCCGCTGCCTTAGTCATTTTGTTTCCGCTGCAATGTATTAAAATATTGTAACTTATCTTCCGCTGTAAGTTTAATCGATGTACTCTGATATTCTGTACTCTGATGTAACATTATTATGATGTTTATAAAAGTCTGTTGTCTTTGTTTTGATGTTGTTGTATTCCCAAAGTTAACGTACTTGGGTTTTGAACGGTCTTGGTCGATCTAGCGATCGATTGGGTCAGGAGAAACCGGAGCCGTTACAAAATTGATTGTAAAGTAAGGATGTGCAATCAAAATAGAAAGAAAACAAATGTCAAAAGAGTTAAATGCATGAAGGAAAGAGATTAATATGCAATGCACTAAAAATAGTGCAATATAATGTACTAATTAGAAGTAAGAAGAAAAGAAATTGAATGAGTTAATGAGCATACAATTCAAATTTGTATACATAATGTAATGAAAAATTAATAAATAAATTTAATTGCGTGAAAATAATAAAGATGTATATATACAAACTCATAACGGTTAAGAATTTAATGCATGCAATTAAAAATGTGCAGATGCATGAACCAAAATAAGCATAAATTTAATGCATGAAAAAATATAAGAACATTAGAAATATGCAACGAAGAATTAATATAATTCATATTGTATATATAATAATGGAAGGATGCATTAATGGAAAAGAAACCACATGTGGGAAAAAGGAAAGAGTTATATATGAATAAAGAACGATGCATTAAATAATTTTAGTTGTATGAAAAATATGTATGTGACAATTAAGTTGTTGCAATAAATAAATTAAAGGGAAAATTTATTGGATATAAAATATGGGCGTGCAATTAGAATAGAGGGAAAGCAATAATTGTAGAGATAAATTAATTGAAGAAAGGAAGATATGCAATATATCTAATTGCACAAAAGAAACGTCATAAGTGTATGAAAGGAAAAAAATGAGCAATCAATTAGCCTACTCTAGAACATTCTTTTCTTTAGCGAGGTGTAAAGTTTAGATGAATTCTATTTAAATCCTAAGGCCATAGTTGTTCTAGCCTACCTATAAATAAAACTCAAAACCTAACCCTAAAATTCACAATCCCAAAGTTACGCTAAAGTTGTGCTTCTTCTTCCCCAAATCTTAAATCTACTTTCTTCCCTTTCTCTTCAAAGTCTATTCTTAAATTAAAAGAATTAGATTTAGAATTTCTTCTATTTCAAGATAAAGAGAAAAAGGGATTTTGGATCTACAAATCTACGCCGCAAGAAAGGGAAGAACTTTGAACGCTAATCTAAATCAGACCTAGGAAAGAAAAAATCACTGTGAGTGGAATTAAACTTTGACTTTTTGATAATGTTATAGCTATCGTTTAGCATTCCCATATATATGTAAATTGTGAAATTGCAAGTTTAACCGTAAATTGTGATTATAACAAGATGAAACATAAAAAAATGAATAGATCTGCGAATTCATGTCTTGAATATAGTAAACTATGGGAATGGTTAGCATGCCATGACATCAATAATTTGTTTACTTAACCAGTTGAACGTTTACATGATTTATATAATAACATTGAACATGTAATCGGATTAGTCGGAGTATTATACATTTCACATGAAAAACTGTCATATTTATGTACAAGGAATGGCTTGAGTAAGTGTATGACTATATTGACCAAATTATGTTTAAAGATCTGAAATTTGATTATAAGTATAATAATAATTTGGGTATGAAATGGGATATGCCTAAATAGTGATTTGGGACATAAATTAGAACGTATGTGAATATGAATTTTAGGCATAAATTGGAAAATATATGTGGGTTTGGGTTGGTGCAATATATATTTATACATATATATGCTTTAATTTATGATATGGGGCATAATTAAAAGTGAATTAAAAAGAGGCATAAAAGTCTATAATTTGAATAGTGAATTTGGCATAATTCAAATAGGAAAAGGTTTAATTGATTAATTAATTAATTAATAATGGAATGTTTCGTAATTACAATTAGGAATTGTAATTGTACTTATGACACGAGGTTAGGTTACATTAGTGGTGGAAGTCTGCCCGGACCCGACTGGGATATCCAACAGCCACTAATGTTGAACTTAATGTGGGAGGTCTGAGTACGTAAATACGAATCGGGCTAAGACACGAGGTTAGACCCAACTGTGGAATAAGACTGCCCGGACCCGACCGGCATATCCAGCATCCACACGTTGTAGGCCTAATGTGGGAGGTCTAGCCCATTATAACCATAATTGGACATGGTAATGAATTAGAATTCTTAACCCAATTAAATCTGTAGTGGTGTTACGAACCAGTTGAATTGGGTAGGGGTTAAGTAAACGTGTTAAAGAAACGGGAAAGGTTAAGTTAATCTTAACTAATGCCATAATGGGGAATGATAACAACCTATTATGAACATATAGGGGAAATATGAAAGACGTATAATAGGTAGACTTGTCCTAGAGACAAGGAAAGATGATAATAAGACTAGAGAATGGGACAACTTATATTATAAAATAATTTGAATACAAACTACAAAGCGATATTGAGTAATCTGTGGATAAACATAACATGAGTTATGATTAGAAAAACTTAGTTAAGAGAACTAAATAAATAACGATAAAGATAACCAAGTAGTAAATCTTAGTTAAGAGAACTAAGTAATAAACCTTAGTTAAGAGAAATAAGTGATAAGCCTTAGTTAAGAAATATAAGTAATAAGCCTTAGTTAAGAAAACTAAGCAATAAGCCTTAGTTAAGAAAACTAAGCAAACAATGATGGATTGTGGGACATCAGTAGATGGAAGTATAACTGAATAAGCAGATAGATATGAGGAAAAATTTATATAAGAAATAAGTTACGATTATATAAGAAATAAGTTAGGATGGATAATGGGGTACAAAGCTTATTAATGAAACTTACAAGTAATGAGTCATATATGAAACATTAATAAGCGAGGGTAACTTGGTAAACTTGGAAAGGAAATCAATGTGAAGGAGAATAACCAAGTTAAATATGAAAATTTACGAGGTGGCGAAAGCATGTAAATAAATGGTTAGACATAGGGTCTAATGACATATAAAACTGAGGTGCTTGGACTAGTCCATACGTTAGAGGATGAATAACCATAAGGGGTAGATCATCGGGATGTCAAAAGACACAAAGAGGAGCGCATGACCATCTAAATATTCTTGTAAGCTCCAACGGACTGGGTTAAGAAGCACGCGGTTTCCGGGGACGTAGTGTACTCTTGGTATTCCTCTGTGAGTGGCAGATGATCCGCCTGTGCTCACAGAGGTTAGGTCTGCGTAGGTTAACCAATGAGTGTGCCTTGATTGCAATAATTAAAGGGAAATCAAAAGACTAAGATGGACCAGCGTGATTCGACGAGACCAGTTAGTGCCCTGTGATAGCAACTCGTCGTCTACCTACCATCTTCAGTCAGTACGTGAAGCGAAAAGGCGGAGAACTCCAAAAGACCATATACTTTGCTATCTAGTTATGGGTGAGTTTAGCCAATAGGATTGAAGGGCATATAGGGTTTGGGTTACAGTTCTCATTCTTGATATTCTTGGGTGCCTTTCATTAGTTGAGGGAGGGGTCTAGTGGGACCATAGCCACTATAAAAGCAGACCTTAGCATCTACATCGGCAGATATCTGAAAGCTCCCGACCGAGTTCCGTGTTTCTTGATTAGCCCTGCCATGGGACTCGGGCGCACAAATAGAGAACATGTGCAAACAGACATCAAATACGATTGACGATACGTACGTGGGGAAAGTCTAGGTGAACTCATGTCGCTCTGGGTGGTGTACCATAGACAAGAGGGCATTATTCGATGACATAATCTAGTAGGATCTAGAATGGCAGACCAAACGCTTACGTAACACATTGATGATAGTTTTATGCAAACATAGCGTTGATATACATACGACATGCGACATTGGATAAGGGACTGCATACATATGGTGGAGACCATGTGAGTAGAGTATACCTTAATTGGGGGTAGCTACATATACATTATGTTAGGTTAACCTACTAGGGAGTAGGTGGCTGCGACATGTGTGTGAAAGCCTTGAGAGCTAATAACATAGATAACCTAATAAATGAGAAAATGTAATTGAATGATATATGTAGGATTATCCAAGAAATGTAGTTTAAATTCATTCACACAGAACTTATTTTCTGATCCCCTCCTCATAACATTCGCAGGTTAGGTTCATGACAAAGACTGTATAGCTTTGGATACTGGTTTAGCAGTATTATTATTAAGGTAAAGCTATGTTTCAACTACACTATATTCCTTCTGCTGTGAGATGTTTTCCGAACTTTGACATGTTTATGTCTCTGTCTTTTCTGCAGGATAACAGAGCAAACCAACTCGGGTTTCGATGGATTGAGATTTTGAGGAAAAACCGGTCCATTGGAATCCGGGTTGTTACACCAATTAGTTAACATTTAATTGGATTTGAAATGGAATAGGAATTAGGTTTATTGTGAACTATGTTTTTAACGACATTAATTTTTTAACCAGATTTACAGTGAAATGGGATTTGGAATTTATAAACCTTTTAATTAAGATTTAGGAGAAATTTCCAAAGAAAAGTTTTCCAATATAATAAAATAAATTGGAATGGAATGGATGATTTAGTAATAATCGAAGTGAACTTATGTGGAGGAATATTGTTACTGTATATGGAATTTAAAAGGCTTTGTCGTTATTCCATTTATATTATCGGTTGGATATGGAAATTCATATCGATTATATATATTGATCGGTTTTCCGTGAAGATTCCATTGTTAATGGAATGTGATTTTGGGTTTACCGTGAGTTGTATTTTAAATGACATTAGTTCTTTAACCTAGTTAAAGATAAGATTAATTTCTTAACTTGGAATAATCATTAAGTAATGATTTTTTGGAGATTAAAACTGAATTAAATTTTAATGAATCTTGGAATAGATTGAAAGGTGAATTTGATAACTAAAATTATCAAATTCAAGAAATGATCGAGAGTGGAGTATCACCGGTTTTTCTCCAAGCGATAGTTAAATCTTTAATTAGATTTGATTGTGAAATGGTAATTAATTTTACCGATAACACCGTGGTGTTAGATATGAAGTATTACCGGTTTTACTTCATCGGATGAATAGGTTGGGATTGGGAAATTAAACAAATGATTACTTCGGTAAGGTTCGCTAATCCCAACTAGTTCGGATAAACCATAATTTGGTTTGAATTGATATCCAAAGGAAGATTAAAGAATAAATTTAAAGAATTTATCTTTGACAAAATTAATGGGAACCTTTCCCAAAGTAAAAGAATATTTGAAAAAAGTATATTCTGGATTGGAATGAGGCGTATGTTGTGTTTTTACAACACTTGTTTATTATATACGCGAGTTATTCAGAAAGACCGGGTTTATCCCATTTTGAATAACTGATTCGACGATATGTCGGGGATGAAGACGGTGGTTGAAGACCGGAGGTCTTCACATCGTTTGGATGATTACTGATGTCTTGATTGGGCTGTATACCCAAGACAATGTAATAAGTGGTGATTGTTCCAGACGTACTTGGAGATCGACCGAATATGCGAGGACCTCTCTCCTGTATTGGACATACGAGATGAGGAATAAGGTGCCTCCGGTTTCGTTCAGACCCATAATGAACTTGTAAATGGATGTGGGTCTGACATCGTATTTCATTATATGTGATTGAAAGATATCAGTTGCATAACGTGAATTGCTTGTGTGGCATGCTGAGATGCAAAGGATCAAGGCTTCTGTTGAAAAGCAGAGTCTTGTGGTTGATGATCAAAGAACGGCTTTAATATAGCATAGCTTTGTGTATAGTGCTGATTCGCGAGCCTCACACCCCGGTGTGAACCAAAAACGGGAGAGGACATCAGGGAGGACATGCGTTTCCTTCTAGCTAGGAGTGGTGTCTAAGTTTTGCACTCCCAAATGTTTTACTTATGTGGATGATGGATAGTGAGGCGCCTCGGATATATCGGCACTGTGGGGCCGATGGATGATATGGTCTTTATACAGACCAGATTTACGCCACATAGGGCGGGGAAACGTAGTGTTCAGGCATTTCAATCCACATCGAGTAGACCGACCCTGACGATCCAAGGGCCAACCTGTGTCTAGGTCTTGAGACATGGGCTAGATTGTCTCGAAGCGGTAAGGACGATCCCTTGCCTTGGTTCATAGATGGGAATCCAACTTCCAATACGTGACATTGCGGTTTTGATTGCGGAGCCTAGTATTGGCGACATGATATATGGTACCCATGCCGTCTAGGATTGATACATTTATATTTGAAGTTATTTTATGCACTATGCACTTATAATAGTATCAAATGATTTGTTTTAACATACGAAGCATGTTTGGCTATTATAAGGGAAAACCCTATCCTCCGGCTTGTGTTGCATTATGTGATGGGACCTGGGTCTTATAATAGCTTCATTTTTCCAAAAAGCATTGCACTGTTTATTTTATGCACTAGTATTCTCGGGAGGAAACCCGTTCCGTGTTATACGGCATGGTCCCTTGATTTACTCCATTTTAAAGTAAAGATTTAATAACTGTTTTAGTTCTCACACCAGTCACATGACTGACCTGTAGTTTATTGTTTTAACCTAAACTCTGGGTGCCCCTATTTTCCACACAGGCAGCTTGTAGTTTTGGTTTTGCAGATTTATATTCACAGGATCCTGGTTTACACATGGAATGATATTTGGAAAGCTCTGTATCCGTTTATCACTTTTAGTTGTGTTTTGTATTATTTTTCGCTGCATTGTAAATTGTAAATCTCTGATATTTAACAAATGTACAATATTTATTTATACTCTGCTATATTCTTGTATTCTGATGGAATTGTTGTAATAAGAAATGAATTGTTCTTCTGTTTGTGTTCTGATTTGTCGTGTTCCCAACTCAATCCGGGCTTTCCTTTATGGGGAAGTTCGGGTCGTTATATAGTTGTACCAAAATTAGTGATCGGATAGGTATATATTTAAGTTGTATATGTTACTTAGGTCTGTTGCGTTTTCTTCAAAAGGAGCAAATAGGTAGGTTAGCGTGAATTTTCACTTCCTAGTACTGTGTGATTTTATTCATAGGCTGTGTTTTCTTGTAGGGCACCGTGTACCTTTGATTTTTGCTTAGTGGTGAAGAAATGGATCGAGACAATGTGTATATATATGAACAGGAAGGGACATGCTTGCAGAGGAAGGAATAGAGTTGATGTTTTTAATTATTGTTATTGTTATTATTTATTGTTTTGCTTGTATATGGTTGTCTAATTTTACCTTTATTTAATGTTAATCGTTAAATATGCGTACCATCACACACAATTCCTAAATGCAACGAAAACAGACACACTGCTACGTCATAACGTTCCGGATCCAATAAAATAAATTTCATTGAATTCCGACTTCGTTTGCACAAATGCTTTATTGTAATCCAATATATTTTCATCGGTCCACAGTTAAACCGTGTCTGCGCACAAATAACTCCGATCGGCTCAAAACTGGAAATCTAGCAATAACTAACCGTATGTATTCCACTAAAATTTGTTTCTTCGAAAACAGAGGAGTTTGAAAAACAGCTATTTCTAATGCCTATATAATATTGTTAAAAATATATAAATAACACCAAAACAATTAAATTAATAAATTATTATTATCGTATATATCCGAATAATATATTATACAATTTTTAAATATAACCAATATGAAAATATAACTCCATGTTAATATTTTTAAGCTAAAACGATATCCAAAATTTATTAAAATCCCTATTTTATTTATAAAATAAACGTTATCATTTGTAGCGATTTCCATAGCGAGGATTATAAAATTTGATTTGGACATAACTTATAATTTATAAGCTGAAATCTTGATTTTTCTCTTCTATTAGAAAATTATTATCAAATAGATTCCAGCGTCCCTTGTTTCATAGATTTCCGACTTAAAAGGGATTCTGTATATTAAATTGAAGTTCAAAACTCAATTTTATGAACTACCGCGACATTATAATTTCATTTTGTATTAAATATAAATATAAACGTTCAATTGCCATTTATTAACGAATTCGATATCAATAATCCATTAATATTCCAAATATAATATTTAAGACAATTTTAAATATTCAAATCAAATAGCTGGAAAATACGGGTCGTTACATTCTTCCCCTCTTAAAAGAATTTAGTCCTCGAAATTTCTAAGTAAGAAGAATGATCCATAACCAATTATTTTTAAAATAGTTATTTTAAAATATTATCAAAAAATATTTTGACCTTTGAAAATTTATGAAATATTCACGAGCATCTCCTCTGCACGGCTCGGACTAAACAACTACAACTACCACTCCGGGCCTCTCATCGATCAAACAAAGGCAATCGGCTACCGAACTCAGGGGTATAAAATCAAACACCCAATTAGTATATTAAGGTTTACATATTTGTCGGGCAACCAATACTCTGGTCATGAGGCAAATAACCTAAAAGATCTTCCTTCTCTTTTAACCTGCACTTAACTCGATATCCAGTGCCAATAATAGATACGAGGTTAAATCATCTAGTTTAATTTTATATTGGTTTTATTAAAATTTATTATATTGAAATTTATTTCATTAGGTTCTAATTCATTCAATTGTTGATGAATTTTATTACATAACCAATCTATTATTCAACCAACAAACAAACAATTCACTAACAACATAACCGAATCATTCCATATTAACTTGTCTTTAAGTTAACTTCTGATTCATTTAAATTCATATATTTAAATTTTTATTCACAAATTCCATATTTTAAATTCTCCTATGGTTTTATTAAACAATTCAAATTTATAATCCCATTTGAATTCTCATTCAAATCAATCAATAAGCCAATATCTAAATAATTTAATAAAATTATTTATTTTCTATAAGAAAATATACTTAGGGTAAAATTATTTCATTTAACCTCTTTACAAAATAATATTGCGTCAGTTGTCAGTTCAACTTGAACAGATATAACAACACAATACAAAACGTTTGCATATAAAATTTACAAATACGTTCTCTCATATATATATATATATATACACTCCAACTCAATCTACTACATTACTAACCCTATCTCCATCAATTTATACCACAGAGTCAAGGTTATTACTAAACCATTGCTCTGATACCAACTGTAGCGTCCTGGAAATTTTTGACATTTGACTATTGACATTAATCCATCCTATGTCCAAACTCAAGTATCGAAAACCCAGAAAACTAGGGGAAAGAAGTAAGAGGGTGAGATAAGAAAGAAAGAAAGTTAGAATAGAAGAATAAGAAGAAGAGCCAATACAACACAGAGTCTCACATCGCAGCAGAACAAAATATATTATATAAATAAACTTTATTGAGAGCTTGAAATAAAAACCTACAATCATTTGAGTACATCAATACATCTGAGCAGTTGTAATATTCTATCCTTATATACAACACACAACGGAATAAATACTAGATATATACATCTGAGCTCTTACAGCTCATCTCTTCACAACATCCAATAACCTGAACCTGGAAAAAGCCCAGTCTAACCCGAGCATTACAAACGCCGGATCAGTCTGGTGGACCAGAGTGAGAAAAACTCGCTAAGTTTAAAATATCATCCATCTTGGTTTTAAAGTTAAAACATTCCTTTTCGAAAGAAAAGGATAATAGTAAGACCAAATCCACACATAAATACGGATGGTTTTTAACTTACAATGACCCAAAACATTTTTGAAATCAATATCTTATTCTGATATTATAGTAGTTTCTAAATACGAATAAATAATAATCTAGCAGAATGCTTGCATCTCACGTTCTAAATATACAGTATACAATCAAAACCGCGGGCGCTTATTGGAGATTGGATTCCGACTATGATAAGGTATGAAACCATGTACCGAATAGTGTATATCTAGAGGGGAATACACTGGGTTCAACAAGAACATCTTGCAACCCGGCCACACATGACCAACCACTCATTTCACTTGAGTGTATCGAATGTATATCACCAACGGTTGGGTGCGACCCACCATTTCCCAAAAAGGGACAGCATTGAAATAGATTAAAGAAGGAAATGATTTTTCTCTAGATAGGTTATTATACACCCTAATTGTGAGCGATCCACTTAGCATTGTTGCCTTCCCGATTTTTGTCATTTCCCGGTTTATAGGGCTTGAGGTTTAAACTAGCTTTTTCTGATAGCACACCACCATTCATTTTGAATGCCACATTGTTAGATCCGCCAGAAACCATCACTAATTTCTTTCCATAAAATACTCTGTTTGTTAAGCTAAAGAAGTTTCCCTTCTTTGCCACAACCTTGGTACGTTTGAAGAAAACAATGTAGTGATTCCTTTGGTAATATTTGTCAGACATCCGTCCATACAAGTTGTTATGGGACTGGACAAACCGAAGGTACTCTCCTACCATATCCTATGGATTACCCTATGGATTAGTAACGAGTAGTATTTGCAATCCATAGATTTCAATCATGACAGAACCATTGTCAAAATATCTCTAGGGATCAGCTAAAGAAACGCAACAATAGTTCTTTCATTCAAGAAGATTTACGGTCTTCAATTGCTCCATGTCGACCAGCTTCAGATATCTTCTTCGTTTACATATTTGTTGGTTCAGAATGGTTTTTGAATATTAATTTGATCCCAGTATTTCCGTACCAACAACGCATTAGGTATGATTTTGATAGTCGATTATCTAACTATCAAAATAAAACAATCATAAAAATAATTCCATTGGTATAATACACAACGTCACTTGGCCATTATAATAATATTAGTTTTAATATATTAATATTCTCAAATCATATTATTTTAATACTTGGAAAAATATCTTAAAATCCTATCCAATTCTTCCTTTAAATACCATTCAAACATTTGCTACTTATTATCTATTATTGCATAATCGATTCAACTTATCATTATAAAACAATCTTTACGTAATCTCCTTTTGTTTCATTATTTAAACAAAATAATCTTCACTTATTCTTTTTGAATAAACTCGTTCTAAATCTCATTTCTTTACTCTGAAAATATCGTTATATTTTCACAAATCTCCTTTCATTTATCCCTTTTCTATGAAAATATCATTTTATATTCTCAAGACCTTTTTGTTCCCTCTTATTTCGGAATCTCATTATATATATGTATATATTCCCAAATTCTTCAAATAACATTATACTATTATTTCTCAAAATAAATTACTTCTAACACCTTCACCGTTACAATTAATATCATCCTTCGATAATCCTAAAGTCATTCAAGTTGGGGTATTTTAATTACCTCTTAGACCTTAATCAACAATGTTCTTATCTTAAGATAGATACTAATTGTAATACCAAAAACCGATATTTATTACCAATATCAAAACAAAATTCCATTTTAATGATATCTTGATGAAACCTCATCTCTTATTTAATATAGCGAATTTTTATCGCATCTTTATAATTCAACTCGTCTAGCCACTTTAATTTAAATCTGGGTTTCCGCCCCGATTTGCATTTCAATCCTTCATAATTCCCTAACCATAAATCAATAAGATAATAATTCTCTAAATATCAACCCCGAAAGCCGAAACCAACATCAGATCAATACTCAGAAAATCATTTATCTCAACGGATCTCCAGTTATATTCCAGTTCCTTAATTTCATATCCTCAACTTTTATCCCACTCATAAGCCATTTTAATAACTCGTTCCATTAATATATTCAATAAAAACTTGGGTTTTATAACTTCATCAAACTTGGATTTCATAGAATCCAATTATATATAATTCAATAAGAATTGAATAAAAACTTCGATCATAACTTATATATATATTTTGCATTGCAAGCAGGATTGAATGTCCGCTACCATATTTATTAATCAAATAACCGATCCAAAATATATAAGATCAACATATGCATCTAATAATAGAAAGCACCATTGCATGTTTAAGTGACAATACTCCACTAAACACCCTAATGTTCCTCTCTATCTGAAACACCCCACCTCCATTAAGGTCACTCACAAAGGGAATGCCTTAACTTTGGTGGAGGTTTATAAGTAAAAGCCACAGATAAACTCAAGACAGATCTAAATACACATATTTTAAACAGCGGAAAACCAAAAGAACTTTTATTTCATCAATACGTGTTCAAAACAAAACATTACATAATTGTCTCAAAATACTTCCAACATTACAACCTCATAACTTTCTTGATTATTAAAGAAGCATAAAACATAATTAAAGTGACAAAAATCCCTATAGTGATATCCAAAGCCATAGTCCGAGCAAAAGAGATCCAAATCATACATCTACGGTCTTGGAGCTTGTAAGGAGCTTGACTGAGCTAAGCTGTTTCCTCCCTGTGGACTTGGGGGGAACGAAAGGAAAGAAGACGAAAGGAAAATAGAGTCAGACATAAAGCCTGAGTAAATCTAGCAACTCTTCAGTATGTGAATAAGAAAAGGGCGTGATAGATATATACTGAAAATAGGAAAGTGTTACAAGCTAAGGAAGTGTCGAATGTACTATCGCACCCATACTATATCTCTGCACCTACTTGAGCTTATTTTAACTGGCACCCCATGGTGAGGGTGAAGTGATCCCCATTCTTATTAAAAGATCGGCTCCTACTCGCGTTAACATGTGTCATACGACCCCCAAGAATTGTATATACCTATGCTGGTCCCACCATGGGGTGTATCAAGACCCATGGTGGCGGCCCCGACACAAATTCTAGAAGGCATAGGCTATACTACTGGTGTCCCCAGTGCCCTGGTTGTCTGCTCCGGAGTGTGTGCACGCCCGCACCCCGTTAGACCTGCACTGTGAACCCACCGCCGTCGTTTGACCGCTTACAATCAGCCAAGTAATCGTGCCCCACCCTGCCTAGTTTCAGGGTACTGTTGATACCTAACTTGGGTTACTGCTGAAACGGGTCCCTCGTTACCAGGATTTTCTAGTCAAACATGTTAAGTGGTTAAGTGTCTGTATTTACCTAACCCCACCCATCAATTCTTGTTAACATGTTGAATTTGGTTAAGTGTTATAGTTGACTTAACACTACCATCTGTCTGTAGCCTCTTAGGAGCACCAGACCACTCACATTAGACAGGTATTGCTACGGTTACTGGATGTGCCGGTCGGTTCCGGGCAGGTTTACACTGTAGCTCAGTCTAACCTCGGGTCTTTATTGGGCTCAATGCTTAACCACCCACATTGGATAGGTATTGTTGTGACTACTGGACAGCCGGGCGGGTCCGGGCAGGTTTACATCACAACTCAATCCAACCTCGGGTTTAGCATATCGTGTTTTCTAAATTTACATATTTTATTACTTCTCAGTTATATATGTAAATGTCATATCTTTTATTCTTGGGTATATCAATTCATACCGCTAAAATGTCATTGTCATTGGCATGTGCCAAACATGCCAACATATATTTTTCATGTTTTACACCCAACGTTATTACCCCTATTTGTAACGTTCGCATGATTTTAACCAATGTTGGGCTCGACACAATTCAGCCCAACTTTATAAACGTGAGAAAAAGGGAAAAATCAATAACATGTAATATTTTACAACATATAAGGGTGTGTGGCGCATGAACTTGCAATTTAGCGATACTAACATAAATGATGGGTCATGTGAACTTGCATTCAAATCAAAGTATAACTAAGTAGGTGACATATGAAATGGCATAGTTTAGGCTAATACAAACTTGTGTTTAAACATGTTGAACTTGACATAATGTCGACCACAAAACTAGCATGTTGAATATTCACCAAAATGTACAATTTTTACATCTAATTGTATAGCCTATTTCAACATGAACTTGCATAGTTTATGAAACCCAAACGATACTTAACATAGATCCAATTATCCTTGCAAATAAACATGAACTTGCATAGTTTATGAAACCCAAACGATACTTAACATAGATCCAATTATACTTGCAAATAAACATAAAAATGACATCATAGGTTTTGGGGTCATGTAGGCATAAAAGATTTCAAATCTAGAACATGTTTACATAAATTCTAATTTAGACTAAGGGAATATACATACTCCATGCCATCGACATATACATAAAGGGATCAATTTCTAGTTTTTGCCACAAACTTGCAAGTGCCATTGTTTTCATATACAATTGTTCAATAGGCTTGCATCAATCAATTTATGCCACAAACATCAATACACAAGTCATGATAGAACCATTACAATACACAGAATTTATACAATAACACAATTCTATTTTCATTTACATCGAATCACATCACAGTTTTTATTCATATTCTAAAAGGTCACTATACTTACAACGAATGCAGAATCTTGAATTCTGGATTCTGAATTCTGAAATTGAGATGCGCTCCTTTGGGTAGACTAACGTTGCGTTGATTAATTTGATTAAACTTTAATCTTCTTCTTAATTTGATTCGTCTCTAAGATTTTCTCTCTTGACGGCTATGTGCAATTCCTCCCTGGCAGCATGACGACTCCTTTCTTATTTTTTTGTGTGAATTTTTAGTTGAGACTTAGGGTGTATTTATAGATTTTTAAATTGTTTTGAGCCGTCGGATGAAGACAGGAGGAATCTAGACCATACAAAGTTCAAAGAGCCAATCAAGAGGTGACACGTCAGCCCTAGTGACACACAGAGCCACAGAAATTCGAGCCAGAGCCAGACATAGCCAGCCAGGTCGACCAGGCAGGTCGACACCCAGGTCGACACTATGGTCGACCTGGGGGGGACCAGGTCGACACTATAGTCGACCTGGGATGACCAGGTCGACACCATGGTCGACCTTATGGTCGACCTGGTCTCTGGGCGGGAATTTTCCCGTCCAACCCAGTTTGAACCAGAAATTCGAATTTTTGAAATTTAAACTAAGCTATTTGAATTTAAATTTTATTCTGAAACTTCTGAAGGCCATAATTCCTTCATACGAAGTCCGATTCACGCAAACTCGGACTCTATCTCAAGAAGAATTCAGAGACAAACGCAATGGCGTAACCCATTTCCCTTAATTCTTTCATTTAGAATTAATTACACTTAAATTTGTGAAGATTAACGTTATAGAATTCACGGGGTGTTACACTCTCCCCCCTTAAAAGGATTTCATCCCCGAAATCTTCAAGTTATGAAGAATGTATATCCTACCATCCAACAGTTCATCTACTCATCCAACAAACACAGGCATCCACTGTCCTTAAAAGACTTCTAATGCTTCATGATCATATGCATAGTATGTGTACATGTCCTTATCTAATGCTGAAATCAGGCGGTCTACTGATTCAGTTGACCTCCTTAATGCGAATCATGTAAGTGTCATGAATCCATTATGTATGCAAATTTTTCCTACTCATAATTCTACATGAGTGCACAACCATTCATACAAATGCGATGACCATATGACAGCATATCAAGTTTCAACCATTTACAAATGAGAATACATATATGCATATGCAATATGAAGTGACTGAGCCGATCTCTAACCTAGGGTGTGTGTGTATATGCATCCACGAGCAACCACTAGCAATCTCTAGCAACCATTTGCAGCCATCATCCATAACATGTTTTCAAATACATGTTTGCATCCATTTGATTTCTACCTAAGGAGATAGGAAAAAGGACCGAGCAGATATACCTAAAAAGATAGATAAAGCATAACTTAAGGAAAAAGAGAGATCAAAGATGTACCCTCAAAAAGAAGAGGGTAGGCAGCGCGTATTCTGTCCTTAGTTTCCCAAGTCGCGTCTTCCTCGGCGTCGCTCCACTGAACTTTAACGAGTTTGACTTCACAGTTGCGTAGCTTTTTCACTTCAATTCCTAAGATGCGGGTTGGAACTCACCTCACAGTTGCTTCACGTTCCACCTCGGCTTCTTCCAGAATGCTAGGTTCCACTACTTCTGCCGACTCATGCAAACACTTCTGAAGGTGAGAAACATGAAAGACGTTGTGAACTCCGGCCAGTCTCTCGGGTAGCTCTAATTTATAGGCCATCTTTCCAACCTTCTCGATGATAGGAAACGGTCCTACAAATATTGGTGCTAGCTTTCCTGCGGACCCAAAGCGAACGATGTTCCTTAAAGGAGATACCTTAAGGAAAACCCTGTCCCCAACCTCAAACTCAAGGTCGGTCCTTCTTTTGTCGGCGTAGGATTTCTGTCGGTCTTGGGCAGTCTTCATCCTCCTTCGTATCAAGTCCACTTTCTCCGAAGTCTCTCGAATCATATCTGGCCCCAGTATAAGCTTATCTGTAGAATCCCACCAATAAGTTGCTGATTTGCACGGTCTTCCATACAAGGCTTCGAAGGGCGCCATACTGATGGTAGCTTGGTAGCTGTTGTTGTAGGCAAATTCAACTAAAGGAAGGTGATCCTCCTACGTCCCTCCAAAGTCAAGAACGCAAAGTCTCAAAAGATCCTCTAAAACTCTATTCACCCTTTCCGTCTGGCCATCGGTTTGGGGGTGATAGGCCGTGCTCAAACATAACTGTGTGCCTACAGCTTCTTGCAGACTCCGCCAAAACTCACTAGTGAAGATGGGGTCTCGGTCACTAACAATGCTGGAGGGTATCCGATGAAGTCGAACTATTTCCTTGAGATAAAGAGATGCTAGAGATGCGACAGTCCTTCTACTCTTGATAGGTATGAAGTGGGCGCTCTTAGTAAGCCTATCCACTACTACCCAAATGCTAGCGTTGCCTCTTCTCGACCTAGGCATTCCATCAATGAAGTCCATTGAAATGCTATCCCACTTCCACTGTGGGACCTCTAAAGGATGAAGTAGTCCTCCAGGCTTCTTCTGTTCCGCCTTGACCCATTGGCAGGTCATGCACTTAGAAACGAAATCTGCCACGTCTTGTTTCATGCCGTTCCAAAAGAAAGTCCTTTTTATATCCTTGTACATCTTATCACCGCCAGGGTGTATAGTCATCTTGGAATGATGCGCTTCCTCGAGAACTTTCTTTGTCAACTCCCTTGCTTGTGGGAGGCATAATCTTCCATCTCGCCTCAGCCAACCCTTATCATCGATGGCGTATCTATTGAGGTGACTAGAAGTCTCACCCCTAATAAGTTTATCAATCACATCAACAAGCTGAGGGTCTTCACCTTGTGCAGCCCCTATTGAGTCCAAGAGAGTAGGGCGTACTTCGAGAGATGCTAGCAAACCTGGTACAAAATCTGAGGAGGACCGAAAGTTAAAACTGGCTATATACTCCAAGTTTTGCCTCTCTACGAAGAGCGGGCTTAAGGTCAGTTTCTTTCGGCTCAACGCGTCTGCTACTACGTTGCCTTTTCCGGGAGTATAGGAAATTTCAAAGTCATACGAGGCAAGAAACTCCATCCATCTTTGTTGTCTCGAGTTAAGATCCTTCGTCGAGAAGAGATATTTCAACGATTTATGGTCAGTGTATAATTCGAACTTCTCACCTAGGAGATAATGGCGCCAAGACTTAAGCGCAAAGACGATGGCGGCTAACTCGAGATCGTGGGTTGGGTAGTTCTTTTCATGAACTTTCAGTTGTCTTTCGCCATATGCTACTACCCTTCCTTCTTGCATTAGAACAGCGCCTAGTCCCGTTCCACATGCATCTGTGTATACTGTGAACATTTTGCTTCCGTCAGGCAGAGTTAGAACTGGGGCTGTTGTAAGAGCCCTTTTTAATCGTTGGAAAGCAAACTCGCAGTCCAAATCCCAAGTGAACGCCAGATTCTTCTTTGTTAGCCTTGTGAGTCGGGCTGAGATTTTTGCGAAATCCCTAATAAGCTTTCGGTAAAAACCGGCTAGCCCAAGAAAGCTTCGAACTTCGGTTGCATTTCTTGGTGTCTTCCAATCTTGCACTGCCACCACTTTCGCGGGGTCCACAGCCAACCCCTCTTTGGACACTATATGCCCCAGAAATCTTACCTCCTTTCTCCAAAAGTGGCACTTGGAGAATTTGGCTTTTAGCTGATGTGCCCGGAGAGTATCCATGATTTCTTTCAGATGCTGAGCCTGTTCTTCCTCATTCTTTGAGAAGATTAACATATCATCTACGTAGACAACCACAAATTTGTTGAGGAATTCTCTGACCACCCTCTCATTAGGTCTACGAAATAAGCGGGTGCGTTTGTCAAGCCGAAAGGCATGACAAGCCACTCGAAGAAACCGTCTGGGGTTCTGAACGCCGTTTTATCAATGCTATCTTCAGCTACTCTTAGCTGATGGAACCCAGTTGCCAGATCAAGTTGGGAGAAGACCGTCGCACCTACTAGCTGATCAAACAAATCGTCGATTCGGGGAAGAGGGTGCCTATTTTTCGTGGTCAATTTGTTTAACTTCCTATAGTCGACGCAAAGGCAAAGCGAACCGTCCGCTTTAGTTGCGAACACCACTGGAGCACCCCATTCCGAAATGCTCCGTCTAATGAACCCTTTTTCGAGAAGTTCTTTAACATGCTTACTGAGCTCCTTTCTCTCCCTTGGAGCCATGTGTCTGACATGTAAAGCTACAGGCTTTGCGCTATCCACAAGATATATGCGGATGTCTATTTAACGCCTCGGAGGTAAGCCTTTCACCTCCTCAAAGACATACGGATATTCCCGGACTACTCAACTAATTGTAAATTCTCGTCAGAAGCATCAAGCGACTCTAGATAACTAAGCATAACAGCATTCAAGGGATTACAAGAAATTTCTAGAGTGTTACCAAGCCGAGTCAAGAGTCTAACTACTCTTTTCTCACAATCAAGGATGGCACCATTACTGGATAACCAGTCCATGCCTAAGATCAATCCATATCCCGAGAAGCCCAGGACAAAGGCACCAAAACTAAACTCAACGCTGAGAATAGAGATTTTAAAACCCAAACAAACCATTGACAAGTAAGCGGAGCCCCCAATTGGATATGAAACTACTAAGGGATCTTCTACCATACTAGTGTCTAGATGCAGAGATTCTACTAAGGCAGATGAAATAAAAGAGTGTGATGCGCCAGAGTCAAAAAGTGTGCGAACTGGATGATCATAAAGATAGACTACACTTTCTACAGAAATATTATTGCCTCGTTTCTGCTGAGGTGCCACTAGCGCATGAACTTGACCCCCTGAAGTGGATCCGGCTTTCTATCCCTGCCCTTTCTTCTTTGGGCAGTCCTTAGCTTGGTGCCCAGTCTCTCCACAATGAAAGCAACCACCCATCTTCGCCTTTCTCTTCCGGCAGTCTTTTGATATATGGCACACAATGCCACAGAAATTGCACCTTCTCTTCTCACGGGGCTTTTTGTTCTTCCCTCCTTTCTTGAAGTCTGTTTTCTTTGCTTGTAGACCCTCTTTCTTCTCTTCCACCATAGTTTCTTTCTTGCCGTGGTCTTCCTCGTGTAGCACGCCATGTCCACCAAGCATTCATAAGTCGCTCCCGTGGATACATGGGTCATGGCAAGGCTGTGTAGAGGCTCATTCAAACTCTTGACGAAGCGAAGTGCCTTCTTGTGTTGGGTGTTTAATAAGTCTAGCCCAAATCTGGTCAGCTGATTAAACTGATTAACATATTCCCTGATCGTCATGCTTCCCTGTTTTAGAGTTAGAAACTTCTCCATTTGCAGGCTTCTTTCTGCTTGGGAGAGGAATTTCATCTCAAACCTTGTCCTGAAGTCTTCCCATGTTTCCACCGCCCTCTGACCATTGGTAACTTCCCACCAATAGGAAGCTTCATCCTTAAGCAACCATACCGCTAGTTGTATCTTTTGCATGTCATCAACTCCAAAGATGACAAACAGATCCTCAGTCTCCTTTAACCAGTTTCTTGCTCCTACAAAGGATTCTGTCCCATAAAAGTCTTTTCCACCCATAGCCTTGAAGTCCCTACATGTTTTTGCGAAGGCATTTCCACGAGGAGGTGGAGGAGGAGGAACCGCGGCCATTGGAGGAGGGATGTCGGCTGGGCCCGCGCCATTGGCCCTTGCTTCTAAGTACCTCCTAAACCAGCCGGTTATCGGCACTCCCTCTGCAGGTTAAGGTCTCCAGACATGCTGAAACAGAAAGGAAAGATTCAAACGAAGGATAGAGAGAGATAGTGCATATGGCTTTGGGGGATTTTGTCTTTTTTATAAATATAACACTTTTTCTTGAAAATGCTTCTTTAAATTTTCTTTTTGAAAACAATTTAAAAAACTTTTATCTTATTTGGTAAACCTATGCTCTGATACCAAGTGAAACACCCCACCTCCGTAAAGGTCACTCACAAAGGGAATGCCTTAACTTTGGTGGAGGTTTACAAGTAAAAGCCAAAGATAAACTCAAGACAGATATAAATACACTTATTTTAAACAGCGGAAAACCAAACAGACTTTTATTTCAATACGTGTTCAAAACAATACATTCCATAATTGTCTCAAAATACTTCCAACATTACAACCTCATAACTGTCTTGATTATTAAAGAAGCATAAAACATAATTAAAGTGACAAAAATCCCCATAGTGATATCCAAAGCTATAGTCCGAGCAAAAGAGATCCAAATCATACATCTACGGTCTTGGAGCTTGTAAAGAGCCTAACTGAGCTAAGCTGTTTCCTCCCTGTGGACCTGGGGGGGACGAAAGGAAAGAAGACGAAAGGAAAATAGAGTCAGACATAAAGCCTGAGTAAATCTAGTAACTCTTCAGTATGTGAATAAGAAAAGGGCGTGATAGATATATACTGAAAATAGGAAAGTGTCACAAGCTAAGGAAGTGTCGAATGTACTATCGCACCCATACTATATCTCTGCACCTACTTGAGCTTATTTTAACTGGCACCCCATGGTGAGGGTGAAGTGATCCCCATTCTTATTAAAAGATCGGCTCCCACTCGCGTTAACATGTGTCATACGGCCCCCATGAATTGTAGATACCTATGCTGGTCCCACCATGGGGTGTATCAAGACCCATGGTGGTGGCCCCGACACAAATTCTAGCAGGCATAGGTTATACTACTGGTGTCCCCAGTGCCCTGGTTGTATGCTACGGAGTGTGTGCACGCCCGCACCCCGTTAGACCTGCACTGTGCACCCACCGCCGTCGTTTGACCGCTTACAATCAGCCCAGTAATCGTGCCCAACCCTGCCTAGTTTCAGAGTACCGTTGATACCTAACTTGGGTTACTGCTGAAACGGGTCCCTCGTTACCAGGATTTTCTAGTCAAACATGTTAAGTGGTTAAGTGTCTATATTTACCTAACCCCACCCATCAATTCTTGTTAATATGTTGAATTTGGTTAAGTGTTATAGTTGACTTAACCCTACCATCTATCCTTAGCCTCCTAGGAGCACCAGACCACTCACATTAGACTGGTATTGCTACGGTTACTGGATGTGCCGGTCGGTTCCGGGCAGGTTTACACCGTAGCTCGGTCTAACCTCGGGTCTTTATTGGGCTCAATGCTTAACCACCCACATTGGATAGGTATTGTTGTGACTACTGGACAGCCGGGCGGGTCCGGGCAGGTTTACATCACAACTCAATCCAACCTTGGGTTAAGCATATCGTGTTTTCTAAATTTACATATTTTATTACTTCTCAATTATATATGTAAATGTCATATCTTTTATTCTTGGGTATATCAATTCATACCGCTAAAATGTCATTGTCATTGGCATGTGCCAAACATGCCAACATATATTTTTCATGTTTTACACCCAACGTTATTACCCCCGTTTGTAACGTTCGCAACATTATAACCAATGTTGGGCTCGACACAATTCAGCCCAACTTTATAAACGTGAGAAAAAGGGAAAAATCAATAACATGTAATATTTTACAACATATAAGGGTGTGTGGCGCATGAACATGCAATTTAGCGATACTAACATAAATGATGGGTCATGTGAACTTGCATTCAAATCAAAGTATAACTAAGTAGTTGACATATGAAATGGCATAGTTTAGGCTAATACAAACTTGTGTTTAAACATGTTGAACTTGACATAATGTCGACCACAAAACTAGCATGTTGAATATTCACCAAAATGTACAATTTTTACATCTAACCATATAGCCTATTTCAACATGAACTTGCATAGTTTATGAAACCCAAACGATACTTAACATAGATCCAATTATACTTGCAAATAAACATGAACTTGCATAGTTTATGAAACCCAAACGATACTTAACATAGATCCAATTATACTAGCAAATAAACATCAAAATGACATCATAGGTTTTGGGGTTATGTAGGCATAAAAGGTTTCAAATCTAGAACATGTTTACATAAATTCTAATTTAGACTAAGGGAATATACATAGTCCATGCCATCGACATATACATAAAGGGATCAATTTCTAGTTTTTGCCACAAACTTGCAAGTGCCATTGTTTTCATATACAATTGTTCAATAGGCTTGCATCAATCAATTTATGCCACAAACATCAATACACAAGTCATGATAGAACCATTACAATACACAAAATTTATACAATAACACAATTCTATTTTCATTTACATCGAATCACATCATAGTTTTTATTCATATTCTGAAAGGTCACTATACTTACAATGAATGCAGAATCTTGAATTCTGGATTCTGAATTCTGAAATTGAGATGCACTCCTTTGGGTAGACTAACGTTGCGTTGATTAATTTGATTAAACTTTAATCTTCTTCTTAATTTGATTCGTCTCTAAGCTTTACTCTCTTGATGGCTATGTTCAATTCCTCCCTGGCAGCATGACGACTCCTTTCTTATTTTTTTTTGTGAATTTTCAGTTGAGACTTAGGGTGTATTTATAGATTTTTAAATTGTTTTGAGTCGTCAGATGAAGACAGGTGGAATCTAGACCATACAAAGTTCAAAGAGCCAATCAAGAGGTGACACGTCAGCCCTAGTGACACACAGAGCCAAAAAAATTGGAGCCAGTGCTAGACCTAGCCAGCCAGGTCGACCAGGCAGGTCGACACCCAGGTCGACACTATGGTCGACCTGGGGGGGACCAGGTCGACACTATAGTCGACCTGGGGTGACCAGGTCGACACCATGGTCGACCTGGTCTCTAGGCAGGAATTTTACCGCCCAGCCCAGTTTGAACCTGAAATTCGAATTTTTGAAACTTAAACTGAGTTGTTTGAATTTAAATTTTATTCTGAAACTTCTGAAGGCCATAAATCCTTCATACGGAGCCCGATTCACGCAAACTCGGACTCTATCTCAAGCATAATTCCGAGATGAACGCAATGGCGTAACCCGTTTCCCTTAATTCTTTCATTTAGAATTAATTACACTTTAATTTGTGTAGCTTAACGTTATAGAATTCACGGGGTGTTACACTATCCATAGTAGATGCAATGTTTTCTTCAAGATCTTCAAAAGTATACCTCCACTAATTGTCTTCCATCTAGAACTCTTAAAAATAAGATACTACTCCTCCACCGAATCAACACATGGAACATGAAGACCAAAGTGAATTAACACCTTCTGCCAAACAAAACAGTGTACTCGCATTCAAAAAATAAATGACGTACTGTTTCAGACTGGTTGCCACAAAAAATACACACATCATCATCAATCATTCCCAAGTCCTTTAATTTTTTACTCGTATGTACACCATTCATCAGAATCCTCCATAAGAAGACATTTTCTCTTGGTAGTGAATTAGAAGTCCAGATTCTCGAATGCCAAAGGAAACTAATGGGATTAGTACTAATCCATCATACACCGAAGCAATGCAATGAGCCTTGTCTAACCATAATGCATGAATGTTGAAAGAAGCAGTGCAATTATTCATTATGTTAGCCTAGATGGAATTAATAAGGCTGGAGCTACTTCTAGGTAAGGAAATCCTACCATTAACAAGCATATTACCAATCCAGCACCATCACTAACACCAGAATATGTCTCAAGTTAAAATCAAAAGGATTAGCCCAGATTATACTTGGAGCACTCCATGGATCATACCAAAAGGAGACCAAGTGTCTGTATTTCAGACCACACTGAAACATTGACAAGAACTCATCCCTGTGTTTCAGCAGACATCTCCATGGCCAACTGCAGTCGTTAGGTATACCCATCAACCAAAAGTGTTTCCCCTTTATAAGCTGCAGCCTACACCAAGAAGACAGATATTAAAATCATAATTAAAGAGCTTATCATTCCTTTTAGACATAACAACCTTGTTCTAAGCAAGTAAGTTTAGTATTCCCAGTCCACCACTAAAATAAGACCTGCACACCTATTTGAAAGCCACAGGGATTAGCTTCTTCGAATACGGATTTCCATGCCATAGAAAATGGCTCAAGGCAGAGTTGATCATATCAATTATCTTGCGAGGAAGAACAAATATACGAGCATAGTAAATGGACATAGAGAGAGCAATTGATTTAACTATTACCAGCCATCCAACCATCAAAAACTCAGAAGAAGGCCAAGAGGACACTCTTGAAATAATGCTTTCAACAAGAGGTCGGCACTGAGACCCTGACAATCTAGCAGTACATAAAGGAGCACCAAGGTATTTCTCATCATCCTGCATTGGAGACAAGCCAGACACAGCATACAATCTTGCTTTTACTTCCTCAGAAACCCCACCGCATTTAATTTTAGACTTCGACTTATTAATTATCAAGCCAGTAAGAGAATTGAACCACATAAGGACGTCCAAAATACCACTGAGATATTTATTATTGGTCTTAGTAAAAAGCGAAAGGTCATCAGTAAATAATAACGAAGACAGTTGGGGTGGTAATTAATGGTCGTAGAAATAAAGGCGGTATTTGATATAATAGTGAACAACTCCATGACGTAGACAAAAAGGTATGGCAAGATGGGATCACCATGCCTAAGCCCCTGTTTAGCCTTAAAATACCCAAAAGTTGAACTATTTAGACTCAAAGAAATTTGAACCGTCGAGATACAAGTATATGTCCAACATAGAAATGGTAAGGGGAAGTACATCTTGAATAGAATATATATAATAGTTTCCCATCGAACCGAGTCATAAGCCTTTTGAATATCAAGTTTCAATAAACATCTAGGGGAATATGAGATCGGTTGTATCCCTTAAACAATTCTGTTGCAAGGAGAATGTTGTCTGCTATATCTCTATTGGGTAAAAAAAAGCACTTTGGTTAGGAGAAATTATTTTATCAAGTGCAACCTTCATTCTTAGCCATGATTTTCTATATACATTTGTATAACACATTACAACAAGCAATTGGACAAAATTGAGTTACATAATTAGGCATCTCTGATTTAGAAATTAATGCCAACCTCGTTGCATTTATTCCACCTAACATTTTTCTATGCATGAAGAAATTTTTAATAACCATTATAACATCCCCATCTATAATAGACCAGCAACATTTAAAGAAATGTGCATTAAATCCATCTGGACCCGGAGAACTAGAAGATTTCATGGAGAAAATGGATCTTTTTTATGTCATCATCAGTAATTTCATTAATCAACATAGCCCTCATCTCATCAGAAATAGAAGGAAAGTTAAGTTGAGATAAAGAATCCAAATTGGTTGAAGTGGTAGGAGAATTACCTAGTAAAGAAGTGTAGTAACGTAAGAAAGTATCCTGAATAGCATCATTAACGTCACATAGTAACCCACCAGAGTCAAAAATTGAGTTTACCATTGAAGCAGATTGCCTGATCTTTAGAGAGTTGTGAAATGCCGAGGTATTCCTATCTCCAAATGTGTTCCACTTGCTTTTACTCTTTTGTTTTGCCATTTTTTCTTCTTTAATAATCACCTTAGATAATTCTGTAAATAACTGAAGTTCTTAAGCAGAAATATAATTCATATCATCAACATTACGACAGCTCATGACATCAACTTGAATTTGGAAAAATTTGTCTCTGATAGAATTAGAAAGGCTAACCCCATCCCCATAGTTATCCTTCGACCAAGTCCACAAAATGTTCTTCAACTTTTTAAGTTTTTCCTACACAACAAGCATAGGATTACCATGCAACTTAGCGTTCCAATAATTAGTAACAATAGTTAAAAAAAATTGGATGATCAGTCCAATAATTAAAAAAATGAAAACAAGGAATGTTTTGTCATAGGTGTCTTTCCGCGGTCCATAATAAGAGGGGAGTGGTCAGATAAAGAGGGAGGAGGGATTAAAAACAAAGGGATGGTCAGGATAATAACGCAGAGAAATTCATATATGCCCTATCAGGTTTGCAAAAGGTTCTAATAGAGTTCCGAGAGGAATTGTTCCAGGTGAAAATAGCACCTGATCCAGGTATCGGGATGAGATTGGACTCAAAAATTGCATTATTGAGCGGTCTTGTTTGCCTGAAAGTCAGAGGGGTACCTCACATTCTATGAATAGACTGTTGCATACAGTTCCAGTCACCAATGCAAATGCATGGGAGGGACTAAGGTTGAAGAGAAGGCAAAATATCAAGAAATGGTTGCATGAAAGCAAAACTATTTTCAGCATAAACTATAGTTAAGAGAAAGGAAATATTATAGGGAGTATGGGTAATTTGAGAGTGGATGTACTGCCTATGCACATCAATGGGAGTAACAAAGAAGGTAAAAGGGTTCCAAATGATGAGGATTCTGCCGAAGGGAGCTTGGGATAAATTACGTAAAGAGTACCAGCTAGCACTGATGTTATGCACAGCTCTGGCAGTAGAGAGATGGTTCGATTTGGTTTCAGCAATTGCCATAAGGTGGATATTATTGGAGTAAATGAGATGACCAATTTCTAGTTGTTTAGCAAGAGGATTAGCTCCCCTTATATTCGAGAATGCTAGTTTTCCTATAATTAAGAGGATAGGGTTGATGCAGTTGTGGTCTTAACACCAGAAGAGGAATTTCTGGGAATTTAATGAGAAGGCAAAGATAGAACAGATTGTTCTATGGTATATTCATTTGATGTATCATGGTCTAACACAAAGGAGGATTTTTTTCTCAGGGAGTCCTCTACTACGCTTAAAAACTCTATCTCTAGGAATTGAAAAAATTGGGGATCAAGGAATTTTAGGCAAAGAAGAGGAAGATGGAAGAGAAAGGGGATTGAGGAGATGATGCAAGCTTATTAATATCACCAAAAATGTGATTAGGTAGAGACAAAGAGTTGAAGGGAGAGGCACATTGGAAAAGTTGAAATTTGGATTGAATGACGCCAGCAGGAGTGTGCATAACTTCAGAGGGTATAACATCATGCAAAGGTGATTCATGCTGAACATCATTCAAACTGGCTCCATCATCCACATGAAAAAGTTGGCCAAGCACAACAAACAGATTGGAAATCATGGACTTGTTTGGAGGTTTTGGGGATGGGTGTTTGGAAACAGACTTTGATATTGAATGGTTATCAATAGGAGTAGGAATAGTAGTAATCTGTTTTGATGCAGTACTAAAAGTAAACGGTGCATCATTAACCAAATTATTTGGATGGGAACTACTTTCACCACCAACAGTAAACACATTTGCCACCCCATTACAAGTACCAATAATTATGTCACTCCTTCCTTCATCATTGACATTATCCTCCACTGTTTTCTCCTTGCCCGTAGATAAATAATCGTTATCAATAATTACACAATCTTCTTTGCCATTTCCTCCTTTGCTAACTTGATCAACACCCACATTCTTGGCAACAGTACTATTCTTATTTGAAACCCTCTTCCATACTTTCTTATTATTTCTATTTCTCTTCCGATGCACCATAGTAAAACCATCTTGTATCCCATACTCTTCCTCTTTTCAATCATTTTTTTGGCAAGTCCGACCGGTTTTTATAGAGATCCGTAACACTTTTTATTTTAAAAATAGGATAATGCATGAGAGGACAGGTGATATGCTAAATACATATCAGCTAGACTCTACCACACTCGGTAGACATGTATACTTACATATTTGAGTATTACATGTCACATTACATTTTAGATTGCCTCATTTTTTCTCCTAACCCTACACTGCCTATAATAGACAACTAGCCATGCTCTTGAAGGTTTCTTAACATTTCCTTCTTCATGCTCCGTGTGACAGGAGTCTTGGGTCCTGCTTTCTCATTTGAACTCGATGTCACCTGAGCAGTGATGATGTCTGGTGGTCGCTCCTTGAAAGCAGCAAGTGGTGCAATATATGCATATGGATTAGCAGACTTGTCTTTAACTGTTGGAGATTTTTGTATTCTCTTCTTTTCACTTGCGATGGTTTTCTGAAGCACTGCAGACACAGAATCAAGCTGTGTTGTGTGCAATTGATCAAAAATAATTCCAAAACAGAAAGCATTAAAGCTATCTATCTTCTTTTCTGTTAGAATATAGTCAGGAGAGTTAGCTTCCTTAACTTCTAGCTCGACTTAAAGGGAGTTAGAGATAGCCAACATGTCCGCATTGATAGTTCGAATGTGCGCCTATCCTGCAGATTCAATTGGACTCAATTCAGACTTGTCTTCCTTCTCTCTGTCTGATGCACACTCAATCACGCAGGGCCTCAGCATAATAGTGTCACAACACTTCGATTCAACAGATTTTGAACAAAGAGTCCCTCCACCAGTCTTTATTCATTTTTGGATCTCATCAGGTAAGGCTACAGGCACATGCGGTTCACAATCAGCTAACACTTTTGCATAACCCTTCCCGGTTCCCTTTGGGCTCCAAAAAGCTAACAGCAAGACATCATCAACTAAAGCTACCAAATTAGCTCACGATTCCTTCATTAAGGTAGGATCCTCTATAAATTTTGATGTATTGTTTCCAGCTTGGCTTTGCAATTTAATTCCATTGCCGTTTTCATTGTTTTCATTTCCCTCATTGTTACCATTTTCGTTGGTTTCATTCCTTCCGTCATTATCAATCTCTGTATCCTCGATTTCATAGTTTATCTTATTGCTTTCGCTTCCCACCTCGCAATCCCGCAGTAGCGAGAAGCAATTAGAAGTACCAATATCCGCAACAGATGGAGACACATCAAACATGACCTATTTTCGTTTTTCCTTAACACTTACATCAATTTTGAAAGGTTTCTTCTTCTTGACAACTCTGGTCCAGTGGTTGTTTTTGTTTGATGCTGCATATCATGAGCACTGGTAGACACTGCTTATTCTATCAATCTTAACAGCTTCAGCCATGTTGATACTTCTCACATTTGCATTATCCCTTTCCTTATGATGCTTCATAGCACTATCACTTCTTTGAACTTCTTTGACTGTTTTCACACATTCCTTTTCTTTTTGACTTCTGCAACAATGAGTTGAGTGCCCAAATACTTTGCATTCAATGCGTAATTCCGGCTTCCATAGGTAATAGACTCTCACGTGTTGAATGGTTCCATCAAGATTACGGACGGGAAAAGCATCAGGTAATGGAGAGTTTGCAGATACCTCAACCATACACTTTGCGTATTCAAGTCTATTTAAACTTTCGGTGTTGGAGTCCATACGCAAAAACTTCCTAACTCTGGTGGCCATCCAGCTAATCCCCCGCTTCGACAAAGAAACAAGCGGGAGGTTATACAATTTGATCCACACCAGCACAGCCTTAACGATGTTTTCAACATTACTCGGACTAGGCTCCCATGTCTTAACAATGAAGAGCTTGTTTTGTATTATGACTGGGTTAGCCTCAAGGACCCTTATGCGATCGGCCAACGATAAGAATTGGAAGAAAAACACACTTCCATTCGATTTAAAATCTATATTACCTTGAGGCCCACAATGCTTCAGCAAATGGTTCACAACAGTTGTGTAGGGCAGCAGCGAAAGAAACCCACAAGAAATCCATTCCATTGTTCTATACTTGCCTCGACAATGTCATCGGTAGGAACTAAGTTCTCCCCATCAAATTTCATTACTAAGTCATCTACTTCGAAGGTTCCAGCATTCTTTGGCTTCGAGGCGAAGAGCGAGGACCATTTCATTTGAGGTAGCGGATCTGTATTGGCGGAGGCAGTGGGAGGAGGAGGGTCTGGCAGGAGGGAAGGTTTCAAGGCGGGTGGAGGGTTAGGTGAGGGTGGTATTGGAAGCGGCAGCGCATCTGGGGTCAGAAAGGATGAGGGAGAGGCGAGAGGGTCTACTGAGGATGGAGTTGGATTGGACGGAGGATTAGGGTTTAGAACAAGGGCGGCGGAAATTGGGGAAAGGATTTGGGGAATAGAGATGGCTGTCGCCATTTTTTGACTGTGTGTGAATGAACTCTTTTCGATCATCCACATTGCTCACTGGACCATTTTTTGACTGTGTGTGATTTGAGCGAGGACCGTTTCATTTTCAACACACTTATCATTCACATTGTTCACTGGACCACCTTCTTGAACCTCATTTACTTGAACTTTCTTGATTTTGTTCTTTTCACAGTTAGCAGAGTTATGTCTAAAAATCTTACATTTAGTGCAGATCATAGGTTCCCAAGTGTATTCAATAATGATATTTGGACAAGTCGCATCGCCCACCACTAGAAATTCAGGGAGTTCTTTGTCTGGACTCACTTCAACTAAACACTTAGCATACTCAAATCTTTTCATTTTTTTCAGTGTCTTCATCATAGCATAAAACCTTCCCTATGTGACACGCTATCCAATTAATTCCAATCAATGACCATAACAACATAGGAATTCGATAAAAATGTATCCATATAGGCAAACCACAGCTTAAGCTGATGACAGAACAGGAAACTAATTAGAAATAACAAACATTTGACCACGAATAAACATTGGATCCCTCCTTAAAACAGTAATCTTATCTTCTAGGTTGACAAACTTGAAATAATAATTTTATTTATCATAGTACATTTCGTACTCACCCTTTAGCTTCCAAGCTCTGTCTAGGTGTTGTTTCACCGCCATGTAGTTGACATTACCAGCCAGAAATGAACCAACAAGTGTAACACCCCACGCCCTCTATGGTCACTCACTAAGGGAATGCCATAGCATCGGTGGAGTATTTTAGTGAATATAGAACAGAAAAATTACACCAAGACAGATATAAATAGTACTTGAAATTTAAAACATCATCTCATAACAGCGGAAATAAACATGTCTGGTTACATCATAAAACCATGATAAAAGTCAAGTACAATATCCGTCAAAATAAAGAAGTACATAATCCCACTCTCTCATACAATAGCCATGACAAAAGAAAAGATAACTGGATAACTGGAGCTTTACATCTACCCAAGCACCTCAAGACTGGAACAGCAATCCGATCAAGCTCTACTACTGCTAGGATCCACCGTAGGACCTGAGGGTTGGGAAAAAGATAAAAACAACGGGGTCAGACATAAGTCTGAGTGAGTCCTATAACTTTAACAATACAATCATTAAGGTAACCAGAGAAGACATAAACTTGTCCTACGGTAATATCTGGGGATGAATGGCTACACTAAGCAGCTTGGCAAACTTAGGATAAACTAAGATAACCGTAAGGACGCATCTACCCACCCAAGGATAATTACTAACTGCACCACACCAGTCATTCCCACTTAAAGGTTGATCCCTTCCAAGGACTTAGAAAATTTCCCCCAGTAGTTTCATGTACTCCTAGCCCACTACATAGGTGCCGTCTGCCCCTATCTCCACTAGGTGTACCCAGTAATTCTACCCAGTAGTTTCGTGTACCCCTACATAGGTGCCGTCTGCCCCTATCTTCACTAGGTGTACCCACTACTCCCCATCGATCGGCTCCCTACCGTAGATACCCGTGCTGGTCCCACAGTGGGGTGTATCACTCCCCTAAAGTGGCTACCCAATACTAACGGTGCACGGCTTTATATCTACACGATGCAACAACGACTTATCTACCAGCCCGGGCCCACACACGCATATGAAACCCGTTGGACTTGCGTTGCCACCGCTAACCCGTTTTGGCCTCTTATAATCAAGCCCAATATGCGTGTCCCGTCACTCGACATGGGTCGAGCCCACAAAGATACGTTTGGGATATTGGTTGAAATGGGCCCCCAACAAGCTACCCACCTAAGCTTGTCATATATCTAGTGTATCCCACTTAACCCTTTAATCATGTTTAATTACATGTTTCCACTTGGTTAAGTATACTAATCGTATTTTCTATTGCCACCCAACGCAACCCACTAGATTCCACATGCCACCCAAGGCAACCATTAAATTTCCACATGCCACCCAAGGCACCCACTTAACCCCTCATGTCCCACTACATGCTATTATGGTTAAGTGTTTCTTAATTAATTAAGATCGTGATCTCCCATAAAGACCTCCCACATTAGACTGGCTGTTATGACCGCCTGGTTAAGCCGGTAGAGTCCGGGCAGTCTTACGTCATAACAGAGTCTAACCTCGTGTCTTTACCTTAATCACGTATTTAATTCATGGCTAAGACCTCTCACATTGGGCTGACATTTGTAGCAACTGGTTAAGCCGGTCGGGTCCGGGCAGTTTTACACTACAAATGAGTCCAACCTCGTGTCTTAGTCGATTAATTACACCTAATTAATCACCCCCATATTAATTATCCCTAATTAATATCAAGTTTTCCATAACATGGGTAGACCTAACTCAATAGGTAAATTCCCATGGGGTAGACCTAACTCAATAGGTAAATTCCCACTTATGGTAATTTATTTTTATGGTATGCTTAATCATACCCAATCATTCATTTATTAACATATTTACCAACCCCATCGTTCCCCACGTAAATCGTTCTCATTTCATAACATAATAAAAGGGGAAGATCTATCACAAATATCATGGGTTTAGCATATAACTTTGTCATGGGTTAAGAGGATGTCAACTTGCATATATGAACACATTTTAACCCAACCATATTTAACCCAAACTTGCATATTATCATACACATGATTTGCATAACATGTTGCATATGAGCTTGCCTATTATCATACACATATTTTGCATAACATGTTGAACTTGCATATAAGCATTCTCATGACTTGCATAACATGTTAAACATGCATTTAGGCATACACTTAACTTGCATAAGCATTCACATACTTGCATAAACATTCACATACTTGCATAAGCATACATAACTTGCATAAACATGCATAACTTGCATTTCATGTCATTTAAGCATATACATATCTTGCATAAGCATTCATATACTCGCATAAGCATGCATAACTTGCATATCACATAAATCTTGCATTTAAACATATACATGACTTGCATAAGCATCCATATACTTGCATAAGCATGCATAACTTGCATATCACATTAAACTTGCATTTAAACATATACTTAACTTGCATAACTCACTTTGTTAAACATGCATAATTCCACTCATTAAATATGCATAAATTCACTTGTTAAACATGCATATACCAACTTGTTAAACATGCATAAATCAACTTATTAAGCATGCATAAACCAACTTATCATATATGCATAAACATAGAACAACATAGAGTAACATATCATTATACATGATTCAAACTCACTAATCCGCATTTAAAACCATAAGCCTCATTATACCCAATCTACTTACTCTAACAATTGATGTTAAAGTGATAGAAACTCACCAAACTCAAGATTAGCAACCTTATGAAGTAGAATTAGTTGCTAACTAATGAAGATAATGATGATTAGAGAATGATTTGAGAGGGATTAGCTTGAAACTTCCTTCATGAACTAGTGGAGGCCATGCTCAAATTTCATTTTGCCATAGTTTAGTTACAAGACCTAATTATGAATGAATTAGGGTAGGGTTGTGGTCTTATTTATAGGATTAGGTGAGTGTTTTAGGCCCTTAGATTAACCCTAGATTAGATTAGGACCCTTAGATTTAGGAAATCTCTAGAACCAGCCCTCCTAGCCAGCCTGAAACCCAACCTGGTGCAACCTGGTGCACCCAGGTTCAATGGACGGTGCCACCCTGTCGACAGGCAAGTCGACAGGCATGTCGACACCCCTGTCGACAGGCCTGTCGACAGCCCTGTCGACATGGGTTGGGCGGGAAGCTTCCCGCCTGACCCCGCCTGGCCCATCCCAAATCTGAATATTTGAATTTTCAAATCTGTTTTAGTTTTAAATTTTCTGCAAACTTCTTTGGGCCATAACCGGGCCATACGGACTCCGATTCTCGAAAACTCGGACTCTATTTCGCGTATTTTTCCGAGACGAACACAATAACGCAGCCCGTTACCCCCAATTCCCACGTCTGAGATTATTTATCTTGTAATTAGTGAATTTTAGTATTAACTAAAATTCGGGGTGTTACAACAAGACAGTCAGTCCAAGATCTTTTACCCTCGTCCAACACAACATTAGGAAAAGGGACAAAGCTACCTGTGTATTTCACATCAAATTGAATAGGTACATACTCCCCAACATTCCTAGGTTTAGAGTAGAAAAGTGAAGAGAACTTCACCAGAGACGATGTAGAGATAGAGGTCGGGTTAGAGGGATTGGGAATAGGAACTAAAGGTAGCGGAGGAGTAGGAGGAGGGTCAGGAATGGCAGGACGGATAGGTGGAGGATCTGGTATGGCAAAAGAGAGAGCGGCCGAGTCAAAGAGGAGAGAAGAAGGAGCGGGGGGATGGCGGGAAAAGAAGAGAGAGGGATGAGAGGACCAGAAGGAAGGACACCATGAGAGGACATGAAGACATGCGAAATCTAAGTCAACATATAACTTATATTATAAAACTTAAATCGCTTAAATAATCATTAAATTATAAACATGGCTTTAAAAACTTCACAAATGTCCATTTCTAGGTTTTACATCCCAAATTATCACTTCGATTATTTTTAAATAACTAATAATCAAGTTTCAACATTTATCAGATTAAAACTAGGTTACTTCACCATTAACTATTCCCATTAAATAAATAAACTAATTTAATAAAATAATCTCAGTTAATACAGCCTCTAAACATGATTTATTCGTTAATCAATTCCACTTAGCTCTTTTCATTTTAAATTAATTAATAATATAATTAATTAAAATAATTCCATTTACTTTGATTATTATTAATAATCAATCCCAATACAATCCCATTTTAATTATTTCTTAGAAACAATAAATCTCGTTTATTAATAGTCATGTTAATTCCTGCTCACTTTCTTTTCAGTCTTAGTAATATACGAATCAACTTTAAAAAATAATTTAATAATCACTTATAAAGTTATATAAATATTTAATCCTTTTAAATTTCCATTTAAAATAATAGATTTTTAAAAATCGATTTCTAGTTATAAAATAAATCTTATAACTTCATATCTATCGATTTACCTCACGGTAAATTAGTCTTTATAAAACAGTGTATATTTGGCCATCTATCTTCAGCCAATACTATCCATTGGTTAACAACAGAACAACGTTGAATTTGAATTCAACAATCGGTAACCAAATATATAATCCAATCATATTGGTAAACAATTCATATAATGATAATATGAAAATAAACAATAAATTTGAGAATCCAGTTGGACCCCTGAAACCTGTTTTTTACCTGCATACAAATAAGTTACCTCAAATAACACAATCAATTCAATACGATAAATTAAAATAAACAAGAATAATTGATTCAACTAATAATGGCCAACTAATAATAAATATTCAAGTATCTAATTAAATTTAATACGTTTATATTATTATAAACGTAACCAACAAGGTAAGTTACCTCGTTTGGAAATAATCGTTAAAATTAACGATTAGTTCTGATTAAATTAAACGAACGTTTAATTTAAATCGGTTATATAAAATATCCAACAGATATGCAAATAATCATTAAATCAACAAACAACTAACAAACATAGCACACAACAATAAACCCGACTTATAATAATTATAAGTGGGACAATTGAGTGAGTTTAACTAACGTTGGGTTCCATTTGCCAATTGAAAGCACCTGTTATTTTTAACTAAATTAAACTGACGTTTTATGTAATTAAAAATAATAAGTGCTTTCAATCTTGACTGGACCAACTCCATCTCGTATGCTTCATCAACACGGTTCAAACGTGACCAACCGTTCGAAAATCTGATACCGTACGTGCGAAATATTTACGTTACAAGATTATAATAAGTTAATTAAATTTAAACTTAATTTTTATTAAATTAAGTGGCACACCCAAATATATTGGCCCAAGCCCATGCCTCCAACCCATGGCTTCTTTCTTCTACTTGTTGTACGAACATTCCTACCCACTAAATTCTTTCCCCACGTCCGGCCTTTTTCTTCCCAGATGGTTTCGTTTTCTTTTTTCCATTTTTTTTTCTTATTTATCTTTTGAAGGCCCAAGGTCATTGGCCCATCACTCTTGTTTATCCCCTTTTGTATATAACAGTCCGCCACCTTTAACCCCACGTCTCCAACCCGCAAGCTACACCATCCACCTTCTTCCCCAACATATGCGTATCTTTCCAGTAAAACTACCCATTCACGAAAACACATTCCGCACTATTTGAAAATTATCCCCATCCATGTGCAAGCCTTACACGACCGCTCCACCTCCCAACCAAATCTCCGACCTGAGACCAACCACGTCAGCTCCATCCCGACTCCGTGCTAGTACACACACTACTACAGTATACAGCGAACCTAATATGCACAATCCCCCTTCATCTAAGCACTCGCATGCCTCTTCCTTTGCTTTCCTCCCACCCTAATACGATGAACTTCGACGCCCTTAGGGATGCTAACTTCGATCTTCCGTCCTTCGAACAAACTACGACCAAACCCAACTGCAACTCCATTATGAAACCCACGCCTGTGTTTAATTTGCTAGAAGGTTTTCATTTCATTTTGTCAAGGGAAGGGTGTGGTTTTTAAAATAAAAAGAAAGAAAGGTTTTGTTTCCAGTTCCATTATTACCAAAGAGCTTCGGTTTCATTTTACCAAGAATGGTGAAGTAGCCATGCTATATATACTCACACGAAGGAATGGATATGCTCAACCTTCTATCAGCTGGTACATATTAAGCATGTGCAATTGTTAGGTAGCTGTTTGATTTTCATTTCATTTCTTGTGCGTTTTTCTTCTCCTTTCATTACTGTAATGAGATTTATTTCGTAGGTCTGAGCATAAGAACAGAGATACGTTGATAGTTTCTCGGAAGAAAAGGCATAGTTGTACCAAAATTAGTGATAGGGAAGGTATATATTTAAGTTATATATGTTACTTAGGTCTGTTGCATTTTCTTCGAAAGGAGAAAATATGGTAGGTTAGCATGAGTTTTCACTCCCAGTATCTGCGTGATTTTATTCATAGGCTGTGTTTTCTTGTAGGGTACCATGTACCTCTGATTTTTGCTTAGTGGTGAAGAAATGGATCAAGACAATGTGTATACATTTGAACAGAAAGAGACATGCTTGCAGAGGAAGGAATAGGGTTGACGTTTTTAGTTTTAATTTTAATTATTATTATTATTTAGTGTTTTTCTTTTATACAATTATCTAATTTTACCGCTATTTAATAGTAATCGTTAAATATGCGTACCATCACTCACAATTCCCAAATGCAACGAAAATAGACACACTACCACGTCTTAACATTTCGGATCCAATGAAATAAATATCGTTGAATTCCTACTATGTTTGCAAAGCTACTTTATTTAAATTCAATATATTATCATTGGTTTACAGTTAAACTATGTCTGTGCACAAATAACCCCGATTGGCTCCAAACTGGAAATTTAGCAATAACTAACCGTACGTATTACACTAAAATTTGTTTCATCAGAAATTTATAAATGACTCCAAAATAATTAAATTAACAAATTATTATTATCGTATATATCCAAATAAAATATTATACAACATTTAAATATAACCAATATGAAAATATAACTCCATGTTAACATTTTCAAGCTAAAACGATATGCAAATTCTATTAAAATCCCTATTAAAATTCTATTCAAATAGATTCTAACGTTTCTTGTTTCATAGAATTCCGACTTAAAACGGATTTTGTATATTCAACTGAAGTTTAAAACTCAATATTACGAACTACCGTGACATTACAAGTTCGTTTTATATTAAATATAAATGTTTAATCGTTGTTTATTAACGAATCCAATATTAACAATCCATTAATATTTCAAATATAATATTTGAAACAAGTTTAAATATTCAAATCAAATAGGGTGAAAATCCGGATCGTTACAAACCCATTCTATTTTCCTAAAATAGAACAGTACATAGGAATGCAAGTCTATACTAAAATAAATCTTTCATATTTTGTAATAACCCGGAAAATCTGAGCCAGTTTAAAAATTTTATTTTGGCAAATTTAGCGAATTTTGATTATTTAAAATGAATTATTTTAAATAAAAACAACGAGAAATTTATTTTGAATAGAATTCAATTGTATATATTATATACGTCGTCGTTAGAATATAAATATTTATATATAATTATAAATAGAATTGAAAATGGCGCGGTAGTTCGATAATTCGATTTCAAACTTCAATTGAATGTACCGGGTGCAAAACAATCCGGATTTTAGTGAAACCAAAAACATTAGGATCTAATTGATAATATCTTTCCAACGAATCCGAAAAATCAAGATTTCATAGCGGGAATCAAAAGATATGTCCAGTTGAAAATTCTGAATAGTCGCTATGGAATTCAGGCCCTTAAAAATGGACATTTTGCAAATGACCTCGGATTTCGACGAAATCACTTTTGTTGGGTCCGTGATGTTAAATTATTGCTAGGTTTCAAATTTCATAATTTTTCGATTCAATATGTGAGCGTGGCAAAGGAAAACGCGTTTGACCAGTTTCAGTTGATTTCAATCGACTGGAAATTGGCCATTTTTCTAACGGTCTCAGAATTCAACGAAACTAGTTTTGTTAGGACTGTATCGTCAATACGAAGCTAGAAAATATTTTTCTGGAATTTTTCTAGTTAGTATGTGACCCCGGTAATTTGAAATGTACGTTTAAAAATTCAACATAAGGATTTAAAGGTAAATTTAACGAAAACTGATCAAAACGTTCGAATCAGCTTGCGATACATATCCCATTGTGTTCGGAATGGGAGTAATTAGCTAGGGGTGACAGTCATTGGATTTGATTTGGGGTTCGTGATGATTTTGACCTTTAAAGCGAAGTAAATAATTATAAAAATAAAAATATATAACCCAATCACCCTTAAAAACCTAGGTCAAAACCATTTTCTCCAGTCAAATTCGAAGCATGCCTCCACCTTACTAAACCGACGATCGAAACCTCAGATCCTTCTCCTCCCTCTTTCTTCCAATCCGAGCTTTAATCGGAAAATCTCCAATGGCAAACCTATTCTACATCGAGAGACCCTTCTCCTCAATGGCCATGATCAGTTGTCGTTGAGTTGTTCCCTCGAATTGGGCGCCTGAACCTCCGGCTGTTGCATCCAATCTTAGGTGTGCCTGGGTGTTCGAACTGGCCGAGGTTGTCAGTGACGGTGGAGACAGGTGGCGGCTACAACGTGGAGGCGTCAGATGGGTCGTCGGCTGTGTGGATGGTGGTGCGGCAGGTGGTTCTCGTCTACGTCGATGGGTGTTCGCCTCGTTACAGGCTATTTTGAGAAGAAGACGCAGGGTAATTTATAAACCCTGTAATTAGTTTTATCAGGAGAAATAGTGATTTTAAAAGAGTATATCCTTGTTTTTAAATTTTGAAATATTAAAACATATAAAACACAGGTTTTTTTAAAGTAGAAAAATGGAAATATTTTTAAAGCAGAAAAAATAGCAATACTTTTAAAATAGAAGTAATAAAAATATGATTTTTATATTTTTAAAGTATTAAAAATATAGTCTTTACTATATAGATGATATAAAAATATGATTTTTATATATTGAACTTCGAAATAAAAATAGGATTTTTATATATTGAACTTCGAAATAAAAATATGATTTTTATATATTGAACTTCGAAATAAAAATATGATTTTTATATATTGAACTTCGAAATAAAAATATGATTTTTATATATTGAACTTCGAAATAAAAATATGATTTTTATATATTGAACTTCGAAATAAAAATAGGATTTTTATATATTGAATAGCGAAGTAAAAATTCGATTTTTACATAGGTAGTGAAAGCGGGCAACGAAGATGACAAAAAGGCGATAGCAACGAAGATTTCTATAAAAGAAGAGTCAAGATGATTGGATAGCTTTCTGTGAGAATTTCTCACCTTTCAATTTCTTTTTCTAGTCATATATATATATACTAGGATGTAGACGGTGCTTAGTAGCACCCGACACAATCGTCCACAAACCATGGACTTGTTTGTTTGGTCGCGTAGATTAGTTGGATGATTTGATTTGAAATTGAATTGTTTGGTGAAATAAATTGATTTGATTGATGTGTGAATGGCGTGGGCCTTCACTAGACCGGGGATAAGGCTAGGCCTCGTCCCGTTTCTAGTATCGTGCCGTTATGCCGCCGAAATTTTCTAAAATAAGTTAGAAAATAAAAATACCATTTTATTTAAAGAATGAACTGAATAGAAATTCGTATGTTAAAATAAAATGTTTTATCGTTAAAAATATAATTTTTAACGTGAATATGAATATAGTGAATGTGAATAAATAAATATTCATTTACAAACCGGACGGTTTGTTTATGTACACCTATTTAAAGGACATTGATTGGGACGATAAATTTTACACATCGCCCAACTGCACAAATAAAATATGTGTTTGATTGCTTGAAACCCCACACGGGTGTTGGGATGAAATTTGAAGTTCACTCATCCTGATTGATTAAATATGTCGATTGATTGATTGACAAGCTGTTATAAGCGTTGAATATCTATATTTGATGCTTATACAGTGTAGTGCACTTTGGTTGATGGTTGATTATTTTCAATGCTATTATATACATGTGTTGTATGAAAATCCATATAATTAATTTTATATGGTAATTGATTGGGCCTCATTCCAATTTGAAAAATAAAGAATAATATAAAATAAAGGTTCATGTGTTGACAGTACTCATCCATTGAGATTGGTCATGTGTTGAACGAAATATTTTAGTAATAAAATTTACATCTTTATCAATATAAAATAAAGGTTCATGTGTTGACAGTACTCATCCATTGAGATTGATCATGTGTTGAACGAAATATTTTAGTAATAAAATTTACATCTTTATCAATATAAAATAAAGGTTCATGTGTTGACAGTACTCATCCATTGAGATTGGTCATGTGTTGAACGAAATATTTTAGTAATAAAATTTACATCTTTATCAATATAAAATAAAGGTTCATGTGTTGACAGTACTCATCCATTGAGATTGGTCATGTGTTGAACGAAATATTTTAGTAATAAAATTTACATCTTTATCAATATAAAATAAAGGTTCATGTGTTGACAGTACTCATCCATTGAGATTGGTCATGTGTTGAACGAAATATTTTAGTAATAAAATTTACATCTTTATCAATATAAAATAAAGGTTCATGTGTTGACAGTACTCATCCATTGAGATTGGTCATGTGTTGAACGAAATATTTTAGTAATAAAATTTACATCTTTATCAATATAAAATAAAGGTTCATGTGTTGACAGTACTCATCCATTGAGATTGGTCATGTGTTGAACGAAATATTTTGATAATAACAACTATTTTGAAAAAGAAATATTTGAAATAGAATATTTGAAAATAGAAATATGAAGCCGTGTTGATTAGATTGACGCCATTTTGATGTAAACGATACTTATATCGATTTTATTCATTTTAAAATGAATATCGAAAAGTGGCTTCGAAATCGAATATTTTGAAATGAATTGAATTGAAAATCAATTTGAATTGAATCGAATAGAAAACCAATTTGAATTGAATCGAATAGAAAACTAATTTGAATTGAAACGAATTCGAATTGAATATATAACGATTTCGAAATGAATTAAATATAAAACGATTTCGAAAGGAATTGAATAGCAAACGAATTTGGTTTCAATTGAATATATAACCATTTCGAAATGAATTAAATATAAAACGATTTCGAAAGGAATTGAATAGCAAACGAATTTGGTTTCAATTGAATATATAACGAATTTGAATCGAATAGAAAACCACTTTGAATTGAATCGAATTGAAAACGAATTCGAATTTAATTTAAAACTAAGTGAAATGAATTCAAATTGAATTGAAATTTGAAGTGAATAGAAATGAATTTTAAAACGAATTTATAAAGAAGAATTCAATTTTGATTTAAATTGAAAAGGAAGTTGAAATGAATTTTGAAACGAATTCAAAACTATTTACAAAATTCGTTTTAAATAGAAATCGACGAAATATATATAATATATATTATATATATATAATATAATGGCCTGAATAGAACGCGCCGCGCCGCGGCAGTTCGTAAATTTCGACCATTTATTTCAAACGGACATTACGGGAGATCCGACCGTCGGATTCTCCTAAAACCGGAACCGTTGGGTTCGTATCGAAAAGAGCTTTCTAACGAATATTAGAAATTCAAAATCTAACGGTTGGATTTGGAGATACGTCCAAATCAAATTCGAAAAAGGTCGTTGTAAGTGCAGTTCGATGGCCATTGTTGGAAATCGACTGTACGGGCCTTGATAAAATTATTAAAAATAGTAATAATTAGTGTACAATCATAAGAAATGATTTGGGAAAATTTGGGATGGAAAACTCCACATTTGAAAAGATAAAAATGGGTTTTTATCGAAATGAACTAGTTTTGAACTAAATTTAAAACCCAATTATTTTTTTTATAAATGAATTAGATTTAAAAAGGGGTTTTAAATAATCGAATTTCTAATATATTTGATTGAATTTGAAATGGGTTTATCGTGAACTGTGTTTTAAATAACACCTAGTTCTTTAACCCAGTAAAAGGAGTTTTAACGAATCTGCAATTAGATTGAAATGTGAATTTGCAATCTAAATTATCAAATTTAGAAAATGAGCGAGAATGGAGTATTACCAGTTTTGCTCCAAAGCGATAGTTAAATCTTTAATTAGATTTGAACGTGAAATGGTAATTAATTTTACCGATAACACCACGGTGTTAGATATGGAGTATTACCAGTTTTGCTTCATGGGATGAATAGGTTGGGATTGGGAAATAAAATAAATAATTACTTCGTTACGGTTCGCTAATCTCGACTAGTTGGAAAAAAAACCATAATTTGGTTTTAAATGACATCCAAAGGAAGATTACAGGATAAATTTTAAAGAATTTATCTTGGATAAAATTAATGGGAACCTTTCCCTAAGAATGTGGAATTTAGAAACTAGCTGTAGGTTGGCTAAGAAGAATGGTTTCCGGGATATTGATCTGATGTTGGTTTCGGCCTTCGGGGTTAATGTTTGGGAAATTGTTCTCTTGCTAATTTGCGGTTAGTGACTAATGAATTGGAATGAGGCGTATGTTGTGTTTGTGTAACATTTGTTTTTAATATACGCGGCTTGTTCGGAAAGACCGGGTTTACACCCATTCTGAATAACCGATTCGACGATAAGTCGAAGATGAAGACGGTGGTAGAAGACCGGAAGTCTTTACATCGTTTGGATAATTACTGAGGATCCTGATTGGGCTGTACACCCAAGAGGATGGAAATAGTTGGTGGTCGTCCAGACGTACTTGGAGATGGATGGAAATGCGAGGAAAGTGCCTCCGGTTTCGTTCAGACCCAGAACGGACTTGTAAATGGATTGTGTGTCTGACATTGGATTTTATTCTGTGTTGATTGATTTCTATTAAATATACATCTGTTTGGCGGCGGAGAATTTATTCTTTTGCTTAACGCCCTTCTCTGAGACGTACGAGCTCAGAGGTTGTATATCGATGGACATCAGTCGCATGGCATGAATTGCCTGGGTGGCACGCTAAGATGCAATGATCAAGGCTTTTGTTGAAAAGCAGAGTCTTGTGGTTGATGATCAAAGCACGCCTACGTGGCAGCTTTGTGTATAACGTGAATTCGCGAGCCTCACACCTCGGTATGAGTTAAAAACGGGATACGGACTGCAGGGAGAGCACGACGTTTCTTTCTAGCTTTGGTGGTGTCAGTGACTTACCAGCCCTGACATTTATATACTTTTCACCTTTGTGGTTGTTGGATGAGGCGCCTCGATTATAGGTCTGTAAGGACCGGGAAACGTGTGTTCAGGCATAATTAATCCTCTAACGTAAGTGAGGACCGGCCCTGAAGCATCCAGGGGTTGCCCAGAGTGCGTAACCCTGGGACATTTGCTAGAGTGTCTCGAACGCGGAGAGGAGCTTGCCCCTTGCCTCGACTCATGACGGAAATCCAATTTCCAATACGTGTATTGCGGTTTTAATTGTAGAACTAGTATGGCGACATGATAGATGGTACCCATGCCGTCTATGATTTATATTTATGATTGAAATTGTTTTGACACTATACACTTATCATAGTATCAAATGATTTGTTTTAAACGTACCAAGCATGTTTGGCTATTATAAGGGAAAACCCTATCCTCCGGCTTGCGTTGCATTGTGTGATGGGACCTGGGTCTTATAATAGCTTCATTTTTCGAAAAAGCATTGCGTTGTTTATTCTATGCACTGGTATTCTTGGGAGGAAACCCGTTCCGTGTTATACGGCGTGGTCCCTTGATTTACCTAACTTTAAAACCAATATTAACAACTGTTTTAGTTCTCACACCAGTCACATGACTGACCTGGAGTTTATTGTTTTAACCTAAACTCTGGGTGCCCCTATTTTCCGCACGGGCAGCTAGTAGTTTTGGTTTTGCAGATTTATATTTACAGGATCCTAGTTTGCAGCTGGAATGATATCCGGAAAGCTCTGTATCCGTATATCACCTTCAGTTGTGCTTTGTATTATTTTCCGCTGCTATGTAATTTATTGTAATCTCTGATATTTATCGAATGTAATTTATTCATTTATACTCTGTATATTCTTGTATCTGATGGAATTGTTGTAATAACAATGAAATGTTCTTCTGTTTGTGTTCTGATTTGTCCTGTTCTCAAACGATCAGGGGTTTCGAACGGTCTAGATCGGTTTAACGACTGATTCGGATCGAGCGAAATTCCAGGCCGTCACATTTGGTATCGGAGCTTTGGTTTACAGAGCTCGAGAACAAGACACATTAGAACCATACGAAAGAATTCATCAGATATTGGATTAGTAATATCCAATTAGAATGACTCGTTAGAGATAGGATCAGTAGTATCCTAGAACGAGTGTGAAGAGTATATTTTTCAAATGAAAACAATTTTGTTTTAAAAATTTAAATCGTTTTAAACGTATTTGAATATTTATTTATTTTGAATATGGACAATCTAGTATATAAAGGTTTTGCATATACGCGTCATGAACGTATATTCGAAGTTTTAATATATTAGATAGATATAGAGTCACACTCTAGTCGCCTGGAGATGATTCTACTGATGACTATATAGCATCAGTAGTGTGTGTTCGAGTTTCGAAGGTGTGATTTTCTATATATTTCCATTAGACTGGTGTGAGAACCAAAACTTATATAGTTAGAACACATTGTTGTGAATTGGCATCAAAAACATGATTTTTTGTATATATATCAAAATTATGAATTTGAAACTCTAATTCACTAATTGATTGATGTTTGAGTTGTTTGTTTATTTGTTTGCTAATTTTGAACCATTTAGCCTAATTGAATCAAATATTGAACTGTATTGAAAATTGGTCGCATTTGCTTGCATATACATATACTTACATTGAACAGGTCATAGCAAGGAGGCTAGAGCCAGAGAATAAAATTTGTTTGCCCGACAAATAGGTACATGTTTACTACATAATTTACTGTTTTGTTTGGGTGATGATGATTTTATGAGCCTATTGGCTAGCCGCTTGGCTTTTTCTTTTTCTTTTTGAGATCTGAAGGACCGGGGAAGCTATTTGAAATTCCCCGATGCTCCCGGTGCAGGGGAGGTTATGGCGAAATTTTTCGAAAATTTAGGGTGTTAGCCAAAATTTTGAAAATTCTCAGAAACTGAAAAGTTGGAGAATGCAAGCCGGATCGAACGTAGGACTAATTAATCAAACCACTTTCGACTTTGTTCCTTTTCGGGGACGAAAAGTTTTAAGTGGGGGAGATTGTAATAACCCGGAAAATCTGAGCCAGTTTAAAATTTTTATTTTGGCAAATTTAGCGAATTTTGATTATTTAAAATGAATTATTTTAAATAAAAACAACGAGAAATTTATTTTGAATAGAATTCAATTGTATATATTATATACGTCGTCGTTAGAATATAAATATTTATAAATAATTATAAATAGAATTGAAAATGGCGTGGTAGTTCGATAATTCGATTTCAAACTTCAATTGAATGTACCGGGTGCAAAACAATCCGGATTTTAGTGAAACCAAAAACATTAGGATCTAATTGATAATATCTTTCCAACGAATCCGAAAACTCAAGATTTCATAGCGGGAATCAAAAGATATGTCCAGTTGAAAATTCTGAATAGTCGCTATGGAATTCAGGCCCTTAAAAATGGACATTTTGCAAATGACCTCGGATTTCGACGAAACCACTTTTGTTGGGTCCGTGATGTTAAATTATTGCTAGCTTTCAAATTTCATAATTTTTCGATTCAATATGTGAGCGTGGCAAAGGAAAACGCGTTTGACCAGTTTCAGTTGATTTCAATCGACTGGAAATTGGCCATTTTTCTAACGGTCTCAGAATTCAACGAAACTAGTTTTGTTAGGACCGTATCGTCAATACGAAGCTAGAAAATATTTTTCTGGAATTTTTCTAGTTAGTATGTGACCCCGGTAATTTGAAATGTACGTTTAAAAATTCAACATAAGGATTTAAAGGTAAATTTAACGAAAACTGATCAAAACGTTCGAATCAGCTTGCGATACATATCCCATTGTGTTCGGAATGGGAGTAATTAGCTAGGGGTGACAGTCATTGGATTTGATTTGGGGTTCGTGATGATTTTGACCTTTAAAGCGAAGTAAATAATTATAAAAAAAAATATAACCCAATCACCCTTAAAAACCTAGGTCAAAACCATTTTCTCCAGTCAAATTCGAAGCACGCCTCCACCTTACTAAACCGACGATCGAAACCTCAGATCCTTCTCCTCCCTCTTTCTTCCAATCCGAGCTTTAATCGGAAAATCTCCAATGGCAAACCTATTCTACATCGAGAGACCCTTCTCCTCAATGGCCATGATCAGTTGTCGTTGAGTTGTTCCCTCGAATTGGGCGCCTGAACCTCCGGCTGTCGCATCCAATCTTAGGTGTGCCTAGGTGTTCGAACTGGCCGAGGTTGTCAGTGACGGTGGAGACAGGTGGCGGCTACAACGTGGAGGCGTCAGATGGGTCGTCGGCTGTGTGGATGGTGGTGCGGCAGGTGGTTCTCGTCTACGTCGATGGGTGTTCGCCTCGTTACAGGCTATTTTGAGAAGAAGACGCAGGGTAATTTATAAACCCTGTAATTAGTTTTATTAGGAGAAATAGTGATTTTAAAAGAGTATATCCTTGTTTTTAAATTTTGAAATATTAAAACATATAAAACACAGGTTTTTTTAAAGTAGAAAAATGGAAATATTTTTAAAGCAGAAAAAATAGCAATACTTTTAAAATAGAAGTAATAAAAATATGATTTTTATATTTTTAAAGTATTAAAAATATAGTCTTTACTATATAGATGATATAAAAATATGATTTTTATATATTGAACTTCGAAATAAAAATATGATTTTTATATATTGAACTTCGAAATAAAAATATGATTTTTATATATTGAACTTCGAAATAAAAATATGATTTTTATATATTGAACTTCGAAATAAAAATATGATTTTTATATATTGAACTTCGAAATAAAAATAGGATTTTTATATATTGAATAGCGAAGTAAAAATTCGATTTTTACATAGGTAGTGAAAGCGGGCAACGAAGATGACAAAAAGGCGATAGCAACGAAGATTTCTATAAAAGAAGAGTCAAGATGATTGGATAGCTTTCTGTGAGAATTTCTCACCTTTCAATTTCTTTTTCTAGTCATATATATATATACTAGGATGCAGACGGTGCTTAGTAGCACCCGACACAATCGTCCACAAACCATGGACTTGTTTGTTTGGTCGCGTAGATTAGTTGGATGATTTGATTTGAAATTGAATTGTTTGGTGAAATAAATTGATTTGATTGATGTGTGAATGGCGTGGGCCTTCACTAGACCGGGGATAAGGCTAGGCCTCGTCCCGTTTCTAGTATCGTGCCGTTATGCCGCCGAAATTTTCTAAAATAAGTTAGAAAATAAAAATACCATTTTATTTAAAGAATGAACTGAATAGAAATTCGTATGTTAAAATAAAATGTTTTATCGTTAAAAATATAATTTTTAACGTGAATATGAATATAGTGAATGTGAATAAATAAATATTCATTTACAAACCGGACGGTTTGTTTATGTACACCTATTTAAAGGACATTGATTGGGACGATAAATTTTACACATCGCCCAACTGCACAAATAAAATATGTGTTTGATTGCTTGAAACCCCACACGGGTGTTGGGATGAAATTTGAAGTTCACTCATCCTGATTGATTAAATATGTCGATCGATTGATTGACAGGCTGTTATAAGCGTTGAATATCTATATTTGATGTTTATATAGTGTAGTGCACTTTGGTTGATGGTTGATTATTTTCAATGCTATTATATACATGTGTTGTATGAAAATCCATATAATTAATTTTATATGGTAATTGATTGGGCCTCATTCCAATTTGAAAAATAAAGAATAATATAAAATAAAGGTTCATGTGTTGACAGTACTCATCCATTGAGATTGGTCATGTGTTGAACGAAATATTTTAGTAATAAAATTTACATCTTTATCAATATAAAATAAAGGTTCATGTGTTGACAGTACTCATCCATTGAGATTGGTCATGTGTTGAACGAAATATTTTAGTAATAAAATTTACATCTTTATCAATATAAAATAAAGGTTCATGTGTTGACAGTACTCATCCATTGAGATTGGTCATGTGTTGAACGAAATATTTTAGTAATAAAATTTACATCTTTATCAATATAAAATAAAGGTTCATGTGTTGACAGTACTCATCCATTGAGATTGGTCATGTGTTGAACGAAATATTTTAGTAATAAAATTTACATCTTTATCAATATAAAATAAAGGTTCATGTGTTGACAGTACTCATCCATTGAGATTGGTCATGTGTTGAACGAAATATTTTAGTAATAAAATTTACATCTTTATCAATATAAAATAAAGGTTCATGTGTTGACAGTACTCATCCATTGAGATTGGTCATGTGTTGAACGAAATATTTTAGTAATAAAATTTACATCTTTATCAATATAAAATAAAGGTTCATGTGTTGACAGTACTCATCCATTGAGATTGGTCATGTGTTGAACGAAATATTTTGATAATAACAACTATTTTGAAAAAGAAATATTTGAAATAGAATATTTGAAAATAGAAATATGAAGCCGTGTTGATTAGATTGACGCCATTTTGATGTAAACGATACTTATATCGATTTTATTCATTTTAAAATGAATATCGAAAAGTGACTTCGAAATCGAATATTTTGAAATGAATTGAATTGAAAATCAATTTGAATTGAATCGAATAGAAAACCAATTTGAATTGAATCGAATAGAAAACTAATTTGAATTGAAACGAATTCGAATTGAATATATAACGATTTCGAAATGAATTAAATATAAAACGATTTCGAAAGGAATTGAATAGCAAACAAATTTGGTTTCAATTGAATATATAACGATTTCGAAATGAATTAAATATAAAACGATTTCGAAAGGAATTGAATAGCAAACGAATTTGGTTTCAATTGAATATATAACGAATTTGAATCGAATAGAAAACCACTTTGAATTGAATCGAATTGAAAACGAATTCGAATTTAATTTAAAACGAAGTGAAATGAATTCAAATTGAATTGAAATTTGAAGTGAATAGAAATGAATTTTAAAACGAATTTATAAAGAAGAATTCAATTTTGATTTAAATTGAAAAGGAAGTTGAAATGAATTTTGAAACGAATTCAAAACTATTTATAAAATTCGTTTTAAATAGAAATCGACGAAATATATATAATATATTATATATATATATAATATAATGGCCTGAATAGAACGCGCCGCGCCGCGGCAGTTCGTAAATTTCGACCATTTATTTCAAACGGACATTACGGGAGATCCGACCGTCGGATTCTCCTAAAACCGGAACCGTTGGGTTCGTATCGAAAAGAGCTTTCTAACGAATATTAGAAATTCAAAATCTAACGGTTGGATTTGGAGATACGTCCAAATCAAATTCGAAAAAGGTCGCTGTAAGTGCAGTTCGATGGCCATTGTTGGAAATCGACTGTACGGGCCTTGATAAAATTATTAAAAATAGTAATAATTAGTGTAAAATCATAAGAAATGATTTGGGAAAATTTGGGATGGAAAACTCCACATTTGAAAAGATAAAAATGGGTTTTTATCGAAATGAACTAGTTTTGAACTAAATTTAAAACCCAATTATTTTTTTTTATAAATGAATTAGATTTAAAAAGGGGTTTTAAATAATCGAATTTCTAATATATTTGATTGAATTTGAAATGGGTTTATCGTGAACTGTGTTTTAAATAACACCTAGTTCTTTAACCCAGTAAAAGGAGTTTTAACGAATCTGCAATTAGATTGAAATGTGAATTTGCAATCTAAATTATCAAATTTAGAAAATGAGCGAGAATGGAGTATTACCAGTTTTGCTCCAAAGCGATAGTTAAATCTTTAATTAGATTTGAACGTGAAATGGTAATTAATTTTACCGATAACACCACGGTGTTAGATATGGAGTATTACCAGTTTTGCTTCATGGGATGAATAGGTTGGGATTGGGAAATAAAATAAATAATTACTGCGTTATGGTTCGCTAATCTCGACTAGTTGGAAAAAAACCATAATTTGGTTTTAAATGACATCCAAAGGAAGATTACAGGATAAATTTTAAAGAATTTATCTTGGATAAAATTAATGGGAACCTTTCCCTAAGAATGTGGAATTTAGAAACTAGCTGTAGGTTGGCTAAGAAGAATGGTTTCCGGGATATTGATCTGATGTTGGTTTCGGCCTTCGGGGTTAATGTTTGGGAAATTGTTCTCTTGCTAATTTGCGGTTAGTGACTAATGAATTGGAATGAGGCGTATGTTGTGTTTGTGTAACATTTGTTTTTAATATACGCGGCTTGTTCGGAAAGACCGGGTTTACACCCATTCTGAATAACCGATTCGACGATAAGTCGAAGATGAAGACGGTGGTAGAAGACCGGAAGTCTTTACATCGTTTGGATAATTACTGAGGATCCTGATTGGGCTGTACACCCAAGAGGATGGAAATAGTTGGTGGTCGTCCAGACGTACTTGGAGATGGATGGAAATGCGAGGAAAGTGCCTCCGGTTTCGTTCAGACCCAGAACGGACTTGTAAATGGATTGTGTGTCTGACATTGGATTTTATTCTGTGTTGATTGATTTCTATTAAATATACATCTGTTTGGCGGCGGAGAATTTATTCTTTTGCTTAACGCCCTTCTCTGAGACGTACGAGCTCAGAGGTTGTATATCGATGGACATCAGTCGCATGGCATGAATTGCCTGGGTGGCACGCTAAGATGCAATGATCAAGGCTTTTGTTGAAAAGCAGAGTCTTGTGGTTGATGATCAAAGAACGCCTACGTGGCAGCTTTGTGTATAACGTGAATTCGCGATCCTCACACCTCGGTATGAGTTAAAAACGGGATACGGACTGCAGGGAGAGCACGACGTTTCTTTCTAGCTTTGGTGGTGTCAGTGACTTACCAGCCCTGACATTTATATACTTTTCACCTTTGTGGTTGTTGGATGAGGCGCCTCGATTATAGGTCTGTAAGGACCGGGAAACGTGTGTTCAGGCATAATTAATCCTCTAACGTAAGTGAGGACCGGCCCTGAAGCATCCAGGGGTTGCCCAGAGTGCGTAACCCTGGGACATTTGCTAGAGTGTCTCGAACGCGGAGAGGAGCTTGCCCCTTGCCTCGACTCATGACGGAAATCCAATTTCCAATACGTGTATTGCGGTTTTAATTGTAGAACTAGTATGGCGACATGATAGATGGTACCCATGCCGTCTATGATTTATATTTATGATTGAAATTGTTTTGACACTATACACTTATCATAGTATCAAATGATTTGTTTTAAACGTACCAAGCATGTTTGGCTATTATAAGGGAAAACCCTATCCTCCGGCTTGCGTTGCATTGTGTGATGGGACCTGGGTCTTATAATAGCTTCATTTTTCGAAAAAGCATTGCGTTGTTTATTCTATGCACTGGTATTCTTGGGAGGAAACCCGTTCCGTGTTATACGGCGTGGTCCCTTGATTTACCTAACTTTAAAACCAATATTAACAACTGTTTTAGTTCTCACACCAGTCACATGACTGACCTGGAGTTTATTGTTTTAACCTAAACTCTGGGTGCCCCTATTTTCCGCACGGGCAGCTAGTAGTTTTGGTTTTGCAGATTTATATTTACAGGATCCTAGTTTGCAGCTGGAATGATATCCGGAAAGCTCTGTATCCGTATATCACCTTCAGTTGTGCTTTGTATTATTTTCCGCTGCTATGTAATTTATTGTAATCTCTGATATTTATCGAATGTAATTTATTCATTTATACTCTGTATATTCTTGTATCTGATGGAATTGTTGTAATAACAATGAAATGTTCTTCTGTTTGTGTTCTGATTTGTCCTGTTCTCAAACGATCAGGGGTTTCGAACGGTCTAGATCGGTTTAACGACTGATTCGGATCGAGCGAAATTCCAGGCCGTCAGATATTTCCTCAAAGGGTGTTAAAAAAGATTTCTATTAATTACTAACTCTGTCATATATTTATTATAATAATCTCAACTTGCTTTTTTTTATTCTCCTATTTCTTAAACCATGCAAGTCTTAAATTTACTTTTTGCCTCTATCTCATAAATAGTAACCACTTGAAACATCTTTTCAAAATTCCCTCAAACCTTTTCTAACTTTCCATGCGCACTAATGGTACCCTTTCTCACTAAATTATTTCACTCAAGGTCACCTATGCACCCCCATATGGCCAATTCCTTTATTCGCATTTTCACTTAACCACTTTTGTCGCTTACCCCACAACTTGCTTACGCATGTAATACTTTTGAAAAGACGTTTGCAAAATTACCTTTTGATGCTACTCTTAATATTGCAAACCAATAAATTTATAAAATTGTAAACTTTTTAAAATTTTGAAACTTGAAAACTTTCTTCTTGAATTTTTTTTCTACATTTACATTTTTTTTCAAGTTCTTTTTAGAAGTTATAACTGTTGGGATAATCACAAAGTGGTTTCTAACTTCTTCATTTTCCAAATTCTTTGCGTGAAATTACATTTCTTTATCCTAAATTTCTTCTTTACATAAATTCCTACCAAACCATGTATGAACCAAAGGATAAGATTAGCGTCATTTTTGCGCCAAATGTATATATATACATATATATATATATATATATATATAAATTACTAATCCATTTTTCTCTGTCATAATCTTTTCTTAATCTGCAAGGCCCTATTGCCAATTTACTAATTTGAAATAACAAAAATTCAATTATTTACACATGGAATATTTTTTCAAACATTTTGTACAGTTTCCATCCTAGCCACTCATGGTTCTATAATCCTCAAACTTCCATAACTTTTTCCTTAGTATACAAAACCAATACCCCAACTTCTTTCGTGTGTTGCTCACTTAGTTAGAGAGTTCCTCTATGGATTTAGGCATATTTATATATAATATATTTATATTCTAAAAATACAAATGCATTAACTCACTATCTATATAGGAATTCTAAACCTAACCTCTGATACTAGATGTAACAACCTGAATTTTGATAGTCTGATTTTTTTTCCTTAAAAATCTCAATTTATCGAAGCTCAAGTTTGTTTATCTGGTATCCTACAGAAAAGATAGTGATAATAAATATATCAGAGCTCGATAAAACATCTCACAACGGAATGGATAAAATATAACAATCAAATATAGCCTTACCAAAATAATGACACTGCCTAACAAGTGTTCAAAGGCTATTACTTATTTTGATTGATTGCATGTTACTTTTAAAATTCATATTTGTACATATATATATACATATTTACGTACATATACATGTATATATATGTATACTCACCTGTATATATAATTTTTTATTATATATACATATATATATACATACATACATATATTTCTCTCAGAACATGCATCGCTTCTGCTGTCCTTGTAAAATTAAAAACATGACGGTGGCGGGACTTGAACTCCTGACCTCCACCTTGGTAAGTGCATATTCTACCAACTCATCTAACTTAGCTTTTGTTCACGAAACTAAAAAAATGTTGGCTATTGTTCTTATTTGTGTTTCTTTTATATCTTCTTTTTCAAGTTTGTTCTCAAACTTGATTTAAAGATACCTTCTTTGTTTTTAATATGTTTTTTTTTTTTGCAAATCTTAGGTTTAAATTGATCAGAAAATCATCATGGATGCAATGACGCTAGTTACATGAACAAATTAAGAAAATTATACAATTTTTGTTTTATTATTTAATTAAAATGTGGGGTGTTACACTAAATGTAGGTAACCACCGAGAGGAACATAGGTCATATGAATGCAGACATTTAGACACCCCAGTGCTCAGACTTGAGGTACTACTATATTACTGATTTTACTAGAGTAGTATATACTTATATGTGATAACTCTTTGGATGTAGGAACATGTTAGGTATAGTTTACCATACTGTATGTTCAATTTACTTTCTATGCTTCAGATTTTATCGCTCACACCAGACTTTTTATGAAGAAGAGTTTTATGCTTTGCTTCTTATTACTGTGGGTGCTTTTACATGAGCAGACTAAAAGGCAGATTACGAGTAAGCACGAGTAGTGATAGGGAGATGAGTAGGAGGCTATCTACGTATTACTTATACGTAATCTATCCCATTTCGTTGTTCACTACTGTAGGGCTTAGTAGTATCTATATCATTTTCCTTTTGAGACAGTTTATGTTGGGTTATTTCTTTTTTATAACTCTATGACATTGTGGTTTGCTGTTTTGAATTTATTGCTGTGATTTCTAGAATTCATTTCAGTTATTTACTGTAACACCCCACCTCTGTTAAGGTCACTCGCAAAAGGGAATACCTTAATTTTGGTGGAGCGTTTTTAGTAGACAGAACATAAATTTACAAGACAGATAACGTAGTACTTGAAAAATTTATAACTTTATTACAACAGAAACAGAAATGAGTTTAGTTACATCTTTCAAAATCACAATATCGGAATTCAAGTACATAAATATCGGTCTTGTACAAAAGCCTTCAGAATGCTTATTTTTTAAAGCCATAATCCCCAATATAAACTGCCATGGAAAGATAGAGCCAAAGCCAAACAATACTTCAAGCAGAGAGAATCAGAATCAAGCTCCTATGTTTCCACCCTTAAAACCTGGGGGGAGGGAAACAGAAGAAAAGAGGCGAAACAAACTAGGTCAGACATAAGTCTGGTGAGTCCAGTGGCTTTCAGCATATAAACAGATAACAGTATCATGACATGTAAATAAAATTGGATGAGAGATAACCGTAATAGGAATAGCAGGTTAACAAAAGAAACAGAATGATATAGGCTAAGCTAAGCTTCTTACTTAGTTTTCACTTCTCTGCACTAATACTAATATAACCAGATTAGGTGTTACCCTAATGTCTAAGCTGAAACGGAAACAGAATAATTTCTACAGAAACAGAATGCTAGTGATGGGCCTTTACCACCCGAACAGAGGCAGACGGTACAGAAACAGAATGCTAATAATGGGCTTTTACCACCCCAACAGACGGAAGGTACGGAAACAGAATACTAATAATGGGCCTTTACCACCCAACTAATGGGCCTTTACCACCCGAACAAAGGCAGACGGTATAGAAACAGAATGCTAATAATGGGCTTTTACCACCCCAACAGACGGAAGGTACGGAAACAAAATACTAATAATGGGCCTTTACCACCCAACTAATGGGCCTTTACCACCCCAACAGACAGAAGGTACGGAAATAGAATTGGAAACGAAATCAAAGACGGAAATAGAATAATCCCTAGGGAAACAGAATGTTAGAATTAGATGTACACTAATAATAGGCCTTTACCACCCGAATAGATGGTACCACGCAGAAACAGACAGGTGTTACCACCCAACAGAAACAGACGAAACCCACAGAAACATATAGAACTAGGTGTACCCTAATGTCTAAACTGAAATAGAAATGGAAACAGAATAATCTCTGCAGAAACAGAATGCTAGAATTAGGTGTATACTAGTAATGGGCCTTTACCACCCGAACAGACGGTACCTCGCAGAAATAGACAGGTGTTACCACCCAACAGAAACAGACGGTACCCACAGAAACATTCAGAACTAGGTGTACCCTAAGTCCTATCCCCAAGCGATCGGCTCCCTATTACATAAATACTCTATGTCGGCCCCATAGTAGGGTGTATCACTCCCTAAAGTGGCAACCTATTGGCACAGACCTATTTACAGATGTCATGGTGTCTTACATCCTCAGAGCAGACCGGATCCATGCACGCACATGACCCGGTTGGAACGCACCATCAACACCCCTCGCCATTATCTGAACGAACCACTTATAATTAGTTCAGTAAGCGTGCCCGGACCCCTACATAAGGTGGGGTCAAAGTTTTGATACCAAAAAGGGTTACTGACTAATATGGATTCCACACAACAGATGACACAAGTAATTCCCCTCCTAACCTTGTGTCCCCAGACTAACAGATTTCAGATTAACTTGTTTACAGATTTCAGACAGAGTTCAGATTACTAGTTCACAGATCAGACAATGAAGTTAACAAGTTTTCAGACTAACAGATCATATGTACGGATTTAATAGACTTACAGATTGTCTAACTTTGTATTGGGCCTACAAATTCACAAAACGGGTTTATTAGATTCATCAATCCCGTTGGTTTAACCTTATCCACCCAACACATTTTTAGACACCACATTTCTCTTAAATTTGCATTAATTAAATATTAAAGCATAGACCTCTCACATTAGGTTGGTAGCTTGTGGGTGCTCGATGTGCCGGGCGGTTCCGGGCAGACTTCTGCCACAAGCCAGACCTAACCTCGTGTCTAAGCATATTTTAGTAATGCCTACGACCTCTCACGTTAGACTGACAGTTTGCGATTGCTGGTTAAGCCGATTGGTTCCGGGCAGGCTTCTATCGCCAACAGAGTCTATCCTCGTGTCATGGCCAATTTATTCCAATACAGATTTTACAGATATCAGACTAATTATGTCCATTTAACAGATTAAACTTCTTTACAGGTTACCACAGATTAATCAAGTTTTCATGTTTTACTCAATCTTAGATCGAGTCTACGGATTTTCATACCCAAATTACAATTATTTAGCTTCCAACAGATTAGGCAATTCAACAGATAACAGATCTATCAAATTAGGCGATTCAACAGATTGGCGGATTAGGCAATTCAACAGATAATAGATCTAGCAGATTAGGCTATTCAATAGATTTAGCAGATAACAAATTTAGCAGATTAGGCAATTCAACAGATTTAGCATATAACAGATTTAGCAGATTATACATTTCTAAAATTCTATTTACATATCTTGCCTAATCATAAATTAAGCCTAAACTTACATGCCTAAATCATGGTCATAATTCATAATACAACATATGCCCAAATTTTTAGTTAAACTTGGCACAGTACGGAATATTCTCTAAAAGCCCAAATCATGATATACCATATGAATTATTTCAAATTATAGCCTTTAATACCAAATATCCAAAAATCCACTTTTAGGCGTATTCACATTGATAGTTATCCTATTATAATATAGGTCTCTATGCTTAAGTCACATATTCCTTTTTCAAGTCATGAATCGTTATATAAAAATATGCCCAAGAATCTAGATCTTTAAATTATAACATCTCAAAATCAGATCTTAATTTTAAACATGCGTTATGTCCCCTAAGTTTCAAGTCACATGATATCATACAATGATTCCTCTTCTTCCAAATTACAGATTATACACTGATCTAGATCTAATTTACAACATATGTCCATTTCTCAAATCAGTCAAAGATCAGTTATGTCCAGTTATGCATTATCCATTATATGTCCCAAAATTTAGCGTTCATGTGTTAATCTCTTATGAGATTTGGTGCAGGCTCGTGGTAGCCTGGCTATAAACCAAAAAGGAAGAAAAGAGGGAATAGATACAGAACAGTCACAATAATATTAACAAGATAGATCTACAGAAAAGTATGCATAACCTCAGATCCAGATTCACAAAAATGTCAAGATAATAATTAAATTTCATATCTGAAAATAACTGTACTCACAAAAAGGGAACGATTCTTGATTTCTGGGATCTGTATTCTAACATAAATAGCGCTCCTTTGGCGTAGACTATCGATTGGATTAGAAAATAGTTATCCACTTTTAATTCTATTCAGATTGGAAGAAGATACACTAGTTCTAGTTTTGATTCTAGTAGAGTAGCGACGCCATTTTTATTTTTAATTAGAATAGAGGCAGAGTATAGGCAGAATGAAATTGTGTGGAGAGAAAGCTAGGTTTGGGGGTGTTTAAATAGCATAGGGGTCACGAATTTGGTCAGAACGAGCGTCTAAATACAGAAAAATGCATCTGTCCACGGATCTGAAAATAGGGGGGAGGTCGACCCTAGTGCCAACCCTAGTGTCAACCTGTTTACACAGATCGACCCTAGTGTCGACCTGGGTCTTGGGTGGGAATTTTCCCACCCAGCCTGGGTGTCTGTTTTGAATTTCGAAATCTGAATTTTGAGCTGGTTTTTTGCTGAAACTTCTGAAGGCCATATCTTCTTCATACGGAGTCCGATTTACGCAAACTTGGACTCTATTCCAAGCAGAATTTCGAGACGAACGCAATGGTGTAACCCGTTTCCCTTAATTATTCTATTACAATTTAATTATTCTCTGATTTGTCATTCTTATGTTCATAGAAAATACGAGGTGTTACATTCTCCCCTCCTTAAAGGATTTCGTCCCCGAAATCTTCAAGTTAAGAAGAATGTGTCGTACCATCCAATCACCCATCTACTCAACCATCATCCACAAGCATCCACTGTCCTTAGAAAACTTCTAATGTTGTATGAACATATGCAAAAGTGTGTGTATATGTTCCTTATCTAATGCAAAGATCAGGCGGTCCACTGATTCAGTTGACCTCCATAATGCGAATTATGTCAGTGCCACGAGTCCAACATGTAAGAAATTTTCCTATTTGATACATATCATTTCTATATGAGTGCACAACAATTCATTCTATACGCAACATCCATGTGCTGAGTTAACCATTTTGCATCCATAAAAATTTTAAAAATGCACACACATCCATATGCAGTATGAGAGTGTTTTTTGAGTCGATCTAGTGCCTAGTGTGTGTATATGCATCCATGAGCAACCACTAGCAACCACTTGCATCAACTTGCAACCATCAAATATAACATGTCTCAAACACATGTTTACACCCATTAGTTTCTACCTAAAGGTCGAAGATTCGGTCGATAGGATAAAGTCGAGTCATAGAAGCAAGTACAATCAAAACAAAAGCTTGGTTCCCATTAGACATCGGTTTAAGAGAATAACCCCCTAGGTATCAACCCCGAAGACCGAAATCAACATCAGACCGACACTCAGAGAACTACTCCCATTAAACAAATGTCCAACTGGAAATCTACTTCACGCTTCGAGTAAACCTTATCAGAAATATTCAGATACTTACAGAATACTGGTACAGATCAGATTATCAAATGATTCTCAGGAAATTAAGCATGATAAAAACCTAGAATGTATGTGTCATAGTCAACTTAATGCCCAACACAGATACCCTCAAACCCCAACTTATCACAAACAGATGGGTCGTAACCCTCATGGGGCTTGAAACTATAGCGGGATCAGAAATAAGATTAGTAGAGACTCAACTACAGAATCAAAATGCCAGAATGATCAGATAAGGAAATTAAACTTTCTAAGGAAATTTTTTTCCACCTCTATCATGTCTGCCAACTACGAGAGTATCTACCCTCCAAAAGATTCTACCCATTTCCCTTGCCTTCTGGAGCAATCCTAGATCAGATGCCCTGTCTCACCACACTGAAAACAACCAGTCTTCTTACATGTTAACAAGTCTTTCTCCAAAGTTTCCCTCATCACACGAAAAACCTTACGAAGCTCGGAAGAGGATTAGCCGTAAGTGAAATTACTGCGGCTACTGATGGAAGTTAGGCACTTCTTTGCCCTTCGACAGACGCCGTAGTCTCATCATGTCTACGGAACCATGTCGCGATGAGGTTACCTCCCAGAAAGCCAGGAGCCCCGGAGACTCAGAAAAGAGGGAAACAAGGATTAAACAGGAAATCAAAAGATAGATATATGGCTCTTGGGGATTATGTTTTTCAGAATAAACTCTACTTTTGAAAATACTTCCTTTTTAAAACCTTTTTGAAACTAGTTTCCAAAAACTTTTTATCGAATCTGGTAACCTTCAGCTTTGATACCAAGTGTAACACCCCACCTCCGTTAAGGTCACTCGCAAAGGGAATGCCTTAACTCTGGTGGAGTATTTTTAGTAGACAGAACATAAATATAATTTATTTAATATGTTTAAAAAGGATTTTAATATAATTTGGACATCGTTTAACACGAAATAGATGATATTGAGTTGTATAACTGTATAATAATTTTATCCGAAAAAATATGATGATAATAATTTATTATTATTTTTATTTAAATTATTACCGAATTTAAACAATATTTTATCGATATTTTATAGTTTTAAAAATAGCCATTTTGCAAACAAAGTCCATTTTCGATAAAATTAGTTTCATTGGAACTGTAACGTTAAATAATTGTATGGCATTAAATTTCGTGGCAAACTGATGTCGTATGTGACCACGGCAGCCGTAAATGATTAGTCATTTTATATAGCGCATCATTAAATTAATTTAATTTAATAGAGGGGTCTTTGTGTATAACTTGAGCAGACGATCAAATTAAGCCACGAAACCAATTCCATTGAGTTTGTATCAACGTTTAGAGTCAAAATAGGCAGATAGTTCGTTATCTTTGGACATCGGCTATTTTCGTGTCAAAAATAGCACTGTTTGGCCTATAAAAATAGCATACCGGGAAACAGTCTTGGAATGCGACAAAACTTGGGCCGTTGGATTCTTATTAATTAATTATTATAAGATTTCAAATTTCATATTGATCGGACTTACCGTTTGATCATGGTAGTGATAAACGTCTCTGTTTTTATTTAATCGTTTATATTATTTGATAGGGGTGACTTTGATGGAATAAACGACTGGCTAAATGAACTTCAATTTTAACGAAACAAATTTCATTGTATCCATAAGAAAAAGGTCTAGTAGAATTTCAATGTTTCAAGTTGGTTGGATTTATTTTGTGATCGTGGGAAATTTAAACACGTGATTTTTAGCCTATGATTTATAAAGGACTTTTCACAAACGACCTCGGAATTCGACGAAACATGTCCCATCGGGTCCGGAATATTTTATTATGCTAGAATTAGGAGTTTCGTCTCAATTGGAAGTCGTATGGAGTGGTTTTTACATGAAACTTCAAGCGTAAGCTTTGTTAAAATAAAATAATAATAAATATTCTTTATTATACCCGTATTCTAAACCCTAACAGCCCGTCAAACATGTTTCCCAGGTCAGCCTTATTTGCGCCTCCACATTCATGAATGGCTACGAATGCACCTCTCTTCTCTCTTGATTTTCTTCCCATCTAATCAATAAATCAAAATCTTCTTAACTAGAAATCTGTCAAGCTCGAGAAGACCTAGCTACGAACGATGATGATTGGATTTTATACCTCGTGGTGGCCGTGATTGAACCCGAACTAGCATTCGGTTTGGGGGCGTTTGGTGAAGCTGTGATGATCGTAAGGAGTTTGGGTCTGAGATGAATGAAGCGGCGTGGATAGGAGGTTGGTGTAGTGCCTCTCGATCAGCTTTGGTTGTTAGGGTTGCATGTCGAGTGTTGATGTTTCAAGCGGTTGTGTATTGAAGCTTTTGTACGAGAACGGTGAACTAGGAAGTAACAAATAAAGATGCAGATAGGAGAAAGGATGGTGCGGCCTGATTTCCCTAATCCCTTAATTAATTATAAACAGTTTTTAATAAAAAGATTATTATTTTAGCTAAACTTCTGTGAATTGATGCAGGCGTGGTAAGGTCGAAAACGAGGCGTGAAATCTGGTATTCGATTGTGTTGAAGAAAAAAGTTAAGGCCTGACTCTAATTATAAAAGTAATTAAATTAAATTAAATTATAATTTAAAGGTTAATTAATTTATTAAAGGTCATCTATTTAAACTCGAATAACTTTTACCACTGTTACCAGAATTTGACAAAATCAGGGACATTGGAATCGTAACCAAAAATACTATGATGCTTAGCTGAGACGGAAGAGTATAGAAACAATTAGGGTTTTCTTTTAATTTTAAACATCAGTTTAAAATTATCCGAAATAACGCTGAAATCATGGAATCGAAATACAATGTGAGTTAACTCTCACGCTTTCTGAAATACTATGATGTGATCAAATTCATATAATTATAACTTATTATTGTAAGTATAAAATTGTGTGATTAGTTGCTTGGTTGATTATTGGTTGCCGACATTATTTATGTCGAATTGGATGATTTAGTTAAAGTATTTATTTCAGATATTATTATTAAATGTTGTTATGCAAGGATCAACAGGTTGGAGGGATCCAACCGGATTACTCAAATATTATATGTGATATTTGTATTTATATTATTGAACCCAATTGAGCTGAAAACCTATTTGGATGTAAACGTTAAATTGAAATTCAACATTGTATTTTTAATCAATAGATGGTACTGATTGAGTGATTGGCAGCAAATGGCCAAAAATCCACTTTTTATTTAAACGTTGTTTTACCATTAGGCGAATTGACACAATTAAGTTATAAAATTTATTTTTATAACTAAAACAAGTTTTCCAATTATATTTTATATATTTTATATAATTGAAGTTAGAAGTAAATCGTTATTATAAATTGGCTTTAATTTTATGAAATGATTATATAATAGGGGTTTTACATTTAATAAAGTTATATAAGCAAATCAAGCGGTAATTTACCAATGGGTTCAGGGTACTTGTTTCTAAAATAATTATGTAATATTATTAGATTGATTATATTATTAATTAATCTAAGAAAAAGAATTAATTAGAACTAGTTAACACCGATGGATCGAAATTGACCAAATCAATTGTTTTACTTGAAATTGATCATTAGATTAATTGGTTTTCAATTTATCTAATAAAAAACGGTTTAAGTAAATAATTATTTTTAATTAATTAGATTTCTTATATACTAATTACCCCTTTATATGATGATATTTTTAAGTGATTATTAAATCATCGTGGTTAATTATTATTTAATTAATTAATTAAGTAAACTATTTTAGTTAGTGATAAAATTAATTATTATTTAATTAATGATACTTAAAGTGATTATTTCCTAAATTAAATTAATTTAAGATAATAATTGAGTTGAAATGGGATTAAATAGGATGTTCAAATGTTTGGAAAGGATGTATAAAGTGAAATCAAACTAAAGTATTGAAAAAAAATGTTTACTGAATTAAGTAAAGTGATTTGAATAGAAAGGAAATGTCAAAAAGACAAAGACGAAGAAGTCAAATGGTTTTGAATAAATAAAGTAAATAAATGGATTCAGTGGTAAAAATCCAAAATTTTAGTTTATAATATGGTGATTAATAATTTTGTTTTAAGTATTAAATAAATGGATAATCCAAGTGATGAATGGAATTGGATTAAAAGATATTAAAGTTAAGGGTAAAGTTGGCAAGAAAGATTTATTATATGGATTGAATAGAAATAGTTATAATCAATCGAGATTTCCTAGAATAGGAATATGGTTTATAAACCGTACTTTGGAAAAAAATAGAAATAAGAATTTGGTTGATACTTTAAGTAAATATTGATTTTTTGAGTTACAGACATTTATCTATTTCAAGATAAAAATGTGTCGATCAAGGTCTTATAGGTAATTAAAATACCCCAACTTGAACGACTTCACTATTATCGAGGGATGGTATTAGTATGTAACGGTAAAGCAAGATGAAATTAGTTTATTATTTCCAAAATAAAGGAATTACAAAGAAGATTTTGTGAATATGGTAATATTGCCAAGTACAGGAAATAGAAAGGGTTTTTATGGAAATGTAACGGTATTTCTAAAATAAAGAAATGAAAGGGATTGGCGAATATATAGTAACATTTTCAAAGTAAAAAGAGAGTTGGTAAATACGGTTATCATATATATATATATATATATATATAGAAATTTGATTATTGTTTTCAAAGTAATGAAAACAATGGGAGTTGGGATAAAAACTTGTAGACGATTTTAATCGATGAGTGGTTTCACATGAATGATTCTAAATATAAAAACCTGAATTGCAAATATACTTGATCGTATTGTTTGAATGATAGTTAAAACCCGACTATCAATGAAGTATCTTATTGGACCTTTTGACGTGTTGTTTCAACGAGACTGGGATGGGAACTAGACCCAAAACCACTTCTAATCAATGTTGGGATTGAAACTAACTGGATCAAATAAAAATGAAGCATTAAAGACCATAGATTTTCATGAAATGGAAGGACTACTTATAATATCTGATTAGCTCCTAGAGATACACTGTGGTTCGATCTTGATTGAAATCTACGAATTTGTAAGGACTATTCGCTACTGATCTATAGGGTGATTCCTAGGATGCGATAGGAGGGTGCCTTCGGTTCATCCTGTTCCTGGATGACTTATAGGGATGAATGTCTGATAAAGTATTTCTTTAAGAATCACATATGTTGATTTTTACAAATATACCAAGTTTGGTGGCGGAGAAGTTCTCTTACTTAACACGCAGAGTGTATTTGTGGACGTCAATTAGTGATTTGACGGATGTGACAATGTGGAATTCAAAGATAATGAAATGTTCTCTGAAGATAAATCATGTGTGACGGCAAGGAATTTCGCTCGGTCCGAACCAGTCGCTAAACCGACCCAAACCGTTCGAAACGCCCTATCGTTTGAGAACACGACAAATCAGAATGCATACAAAGGAACATTTCACTGTGTATTACAACAATGCATCAGATTACAAGAATATACAGAGTACAAATGAATATTACACAGAAATATCAGAGATTTAAATTACATTTAAATACATAGCAGCGGAAAATAATACAATACACAACTAGAAGGAGATATACGGATACAAAGCTTTCCGGATATCGTTCCAGCTGTAAACCAGGATCCTGTGAATATAAATCTGCAAAACCAAAACTACTAGCTGCCCGTGTCGAAAATAAGGGCACCCAGAGTTTAGGTTAAAACAATAAACTCCAGGTCAGTCATGGGACTGGTGTGAGAACTAAAACAGTTATTAATCTTTATTTTAAGTCATTAGGTAAATCAAGGGACCACGCCGTATAACACGGAACGGGTTTCCTCCCAAGAATACCAGTGCATAAAACAAACAGCGCGATGCTAAATAAAGAAAAATGAAGCTGTTATAAGACCCAAGTCCCATCACACAATGCAACGCAGCCGAGGATAGGGTTTTCCCTTATAACAGCCAAAGAATGCTTGATACGGTTAAAACAAATCGTTTGATACTATTATAAGTGCATAGTGTATAAAACAACTTCAAATCATAAGTATCAATCATAGGCGGCATGGGTACCATATATCATGTCGCCATATATAGGTTCTACAAATAAAACCGCAAAGTCACGTATTTGGAAATTGGATTTCCGTCTATGAACCGAGGCAAAAGATAGTCCTCAACCAATTCGTGACTCTCTAGCCCGAGCCACAGGCAAGTACTCAGTCAAGCCTTGGAGCGACAGGGCCGGTCCACCAATGTGGATTAAACTTAAACCCTGAACATGCGTTCCCCCGCCCTATGGGGCGTAAATGAGCCAACGAATGACTCCATCAGACCCGGATCGTCCGATCAAACCGAGGCGCCTCGCAACAGCAACAACCACATAAGTCAAACTCGTCAGGGCGTGTAAAACCACTGACGCCACTTCTAACTAGAAAGAAACGCATGCCCTCCCTGAGGTCCGTCTCCCGTTTTTGGTTCATACCGGGTGTGAAACTCGCGAAGTAAACGTTACACAAAGCTACGCCACAAAGGCCGTGCTTTGATCATCACCACAAGACTTTGCTTTTCAACAGAAGCCTCGATCAATTGCCACTTAGGCATGCCACATAGGCAATTCACTCCATGCGTTTGATATCCATCAATATATAACCCCTGAGCTCGTACGTCTCAGAGAAGGGCGTTAAGCAAGAGAATAAATTCTCTGCCGCCAAACAGATATATATTTAATAGAGATCAATCACACAGACTAAAATCCAATGTCAGACACACAGTCCATTTACAAGTCCGTTCTGGGTCTGAACGGAACCGGAGGCACCTAGTACCCCGCATATCCATCGATCTCCAAGTACGTCTGGACGATCACCAACTGTTTCCATCTTCTTGGGTGTACAGCCCAATCAAGATAATCAGTAATCACTCAAACGACGTGAAGACTTCCGGTCTTCGACCACCGTCTTCATCTTCGACACCACGTCGAATCAGTTATTCAGAATGGGATAAACCCGGTCTTTCTGAATAACTCGCGTATATATTATAAAAGTGTTACACAAACACAACATACGCCTCATTCCAATTCAGAATATTCTTTTATTCAAATATTCCTATACTTTGGGAAAAGTTCCCATTAATTTTATCCAAGATAAATTCTTTAAATTTATTCTTTAATCTCCTTTGAATATCAATTCAAACTAGTCGGGATTAGCGAACCACACCGAAGTAATCATTTATTTTATTTCCCAATCCCAACCTATTCATCCCATGAAGTAAAACTGGTTATACTTCATATCTAACACCACGGTGTTATCGGTAAATTCAATTACCATTTCACGTTCAAATCTAATTAAAGATTTAACTATCGCCTGAAGTAAAACTGGTGATACTCCATTCTCGATTATTTCAATCTAATTAAAGATTCATTAAAACTCCACTTAGTTTTAATCTTTAACTGGGTTAAAGAATCAGTGTCATTTAAAACACAGTTCACGATAAACCCAAAATCACATTCATTAATTATCGGGTTAAAGAACGAGTGTTATTTAAAAACACCATTCACGATAAACCCAAGAATCAATATCAATTCAATTCCAATTAAATATTGTTTAATTGGTACACTTCATTAAATCTAAATAAAAAGATTTAATCTTTTCTCAACTGGATTCAAGAACAGTGTTAGTGAAGACACCATTCACGACAAACCCAAATCACATTTGATATTAAACACAAGGCCCTGAATAGAAAATATACCGGCTTATATTTAATCTTTAACGACCCGGATTTCGAGCGACTTTGGTTATCGACATAAGCACGATGTCGATAACCAAAACATCGAAAAATCCTGGTAATTAGTGAAAGAAATTAGAGGGTGAGGAAAGATAAGATAGAAAATTAGAATAGAAGAAGAAGAAGAACACAACATCAGAGTAACACGAATCTCACAGCGGTACGAATAAATATATTTCATAACATAACTTTGAAATACAAACTTGGTACTTGAATATACATATCATTATCAAAGTACAGCACTTACAACACAACGGAAATAAACTATAGCTATATGATCCTGAAGCCTCCTGCTCCAAGCTCTTCCAGTATATCTGTAAATCCCGACTACTTGACTGCCCGTACAAATTTAGGCACCCAAGAGTTTAGGGAAAACAACAAAGTAAACTCCGGGTCAGTCATGGGACTGGTATGAGTAAAACAGTTTAAAACAGTTGAACAAGTAAATGATATCTCATAAGACCACGCCGCATAACGGAACGGGTTTTTCCCTTATGAGAATCCAAAATAACTTTATATCAAAAACCTTTTGATATTATAATAATGTCTATCGATCACAGTATATATAATCATCTAGCAGAAACACTTTCATCTCACGTTCTACATATATAGTATACAATCAAAACCGCAAGCACGTATTGGGTAATGGATTTCCAACTATGACAAGGTATGGATCCACCTTTCGCTCGTGTACCTCTAGAGAGGAATACACTGGGTTCAACAAGAACATCTTGCAACCCGGCCACACATGACCGACCACTCATTTCGCTTGAGTGTATCGAATGTATATCACCAACAGTTGGGATCAGCAACCGTTTCCCGAATGGGACAGCATCAACAATAGATTTTTAGAAATGAATGAAACTCTAGATCAGGTGATTATACACCCTACTTCGGTGCGACCGACTTAGCCATGCTGCCTGCCCGATTTCTGTCATTTAACGGATGATGAGGCTAGAAGCTACGCTTTCATCATACCAGATTCACTTTGAATGTCACATCGTCAAATCCATCAAATCACCGGTTGACGTCTACAACAATACATTATGTGTTAGCTAAAAGAAGTTTCCTTCTCCGCTTCCACTCTTGGTACAGTTGGAGAAATCAATATACGTGATCGTCTGGACATACTCTGTCAGACATCCGTCCATACAAGTCATCCAGGAACAGGATGAACCAAAGGCACTATTCTGTAAACAGGATAGCCCTTGCATAACTCCGTCTTCAATTATCTTTGGCATATATGATTCGCAACGCTTATGCCAATACAGAGTGGTTCTTTGGATAATAATCCAACCGGTCTCTCCATATTAACAACGTTAAAATGGTCAAAACTTCGATAGTCTGTGATTTAACTATCGAATAAAAATAGGTGTGCAAACAAATGATATTATTTCCAAATGGAAATTATATCGATCAAACATCATTCAACATTCATCTCTTTAGTTCATTAATTTACTTATCTCATGTTTCCCTACGTTCAATATTCCTTATTTTCTAAATTGGGAAAATATACGTTATTAACAATGGAAAAACATTTCCATTTCTTTGTTTCTTTATTAGAAAACATTTCTGGTTTCTTATTTGGAAAACATTTCCAAAGCTTCTTCATTGGACTTAGACAGATGTTTAAACAAACCATCGCGATGCCAACTCAAACCATTTCCTTTACTGCCGAACCTTAACTATTCCTTAGTCAAAAACGAAGCCAATCAAGTTGGGGTAGAATTACCTCTCAGACCTTAACTGAACAACATTTCTAACTTTGAAACAGGCAAAGTTCACTTTATATTCCTTTTACTATCTTCCTTACTTAACCCTCTTCGAATAGATCTCTATTTGATTTACTCTATTTACTTAACCCCTTTCGAATAAACTATATTCGATTTACTAACTTTATTCGAATAACTATATTCGATTAACTCATATCGATTAACTCCTTTGGACTAACACTTTTGGATTAACTCTATTTGACTAACGCTATTGATTTACTCATTTCGCTTAACTCCTTTCGAATAAACTATATTCAATAATTCCTTTTACTTTCTATTCGAATAACTATATTCGATTAACTCATTTGCTTTAACTCTAATCGATTAAACTAACATCGATTAGCTCCTTTGCTTTAACTCTAATCGATTAAACTAACATCGATTAACTCCTTTTACTTTATCTCTAATCGATTAACTAACATCGATTAGCTCTTTTTTTTACTTTATCTCTAATCGATTAACTAACATCGATTAGCTCCTTTTACTTTAACACTAATCGATTAAACTAACATCGATTAGCTCCTTTTACTAAACTACGTTTTCCGTTACAACTATTCCCTTTTTATAATGTTTACTTACCGTTACAAATATTTCCTATTTATAACTTCTATTTACCGTTACAAATATTTCCTATTTATAACTTCTATTTACCGTTACAAATATTTCCTATTTATAACTTCTATTTACCGTTACAAATATTTCCTATTTATAACTTCTATTTACCGTTACAAATATTTCCTATTTATAACTTCTATTTATTTTCTAAATAAATATCCCTTTTAAAAAACCGTGTTCGTTTTATAAATATTTCCTTTTATAAAATCCTGTGATTTTATAAAATTCCTTTATTTCAATATACATTGAAATACTTCTTTTTACATCCCAGGGTCTTTTATGATATTTAAAATATCGAATAAAAATGATCAACATCATTCCAACACCCATAATCCATAACAGATTATATAACACATCATATATCACAATATATGAAAAACAGTAAAATAAATGTTGAGGAATCCGGTCGGATTCCTCCAACCTGTTTCCCTGCATCACAGATGTTAAACAATATAGATAACACCACTTTTCAGTTCTATATGATATATTCTGTTAAACAGAATCAATATAGAAAATTTAACTAACTGACTAGCAGTTCAATCAAACAGTCAACATACAGTATCAGCCAGTATCTAACAGTTCTAAAAATACAACGTGAAACTATAAACTGTTTAGAGTTAGTGAGATTTACTCACATTGGCGCGTTAACCGTTAAATAACGGTTTGCGTTATTTGATTCAGTCGGACAATTTTATTTCGCCATAAATTGTAACGAGCTCCAATTCATTCCCCGTCAGTTCCATTGCGTCGCCCTCGTCCATAAGATCCCCATTTTCTCGACCCACGATATAACAAACTTGCGCCCACCATTCTCCTTCTGTAATTCATGACATCTCAGCATGCTCCAATGAAGAACACCCTCCATTTGCCTCCCAGCACCGAACTCAAATCTTCCCTTATTATACTTTTATTTAACATAATTTTCTTCATGGGCTTCACCATTTTATATACACGGCCCATCTCCGTTTTAACCACTAAACCCAGACCCGCCTTTCACCAAGCCTTCTCCTTCAAATTACATCGCTACTTCCTGTAAATGATTGAACACGCCCGGAAGCTTCTTCCATCACGCCCACTTCTTTCACGACAAACTATACTGCTCCTTCTAAACAAAATACACCACTACCCTCCTCTGTACACGTTTAGACATCCCACCGTCCTCCCTTGCTTCATTCTTACTTGCTTCTCCATGTTTTCACTTGTGATCTCCAACTTCCAGTACACCATCACTTCACGCGGTGTACATACTTATCACCGATCCTCTAGTTACTTTCTACCGACCCAGCACTCAAGAACCCCCTTGCGGTTTCAGCTCCTCGCATGTACCATGGTGCTATTCACATCACCTTCCAACACCGAGAACCATGCCCTTTTCCAGTCGAGCCCCGTTCAACCTCCTGCTATAACGTGTTTTACATACATGCGGACCTTACTACTATTACACCGTCATTGACAGTCTCCCCTACCCCCTCCTTCCTGACTCTTTCTTCGAAAATAGTCCGTAGCCGTCCTCCATCATGTCCCTTGATTCACCCATCCCATGCACAAATACCTTGCCGTACCCACATGGATGCACGCCCTGCATCGAGCTGGCCAGACTTGCTACTCTGTTACGTTTTTGCTTTTGTTTTGTTGTATTCGATTTCCGCGGCTTAACGAGAAACAGGGTGGCGGCAATTTACAGTAAGAATAGAGGAGAAGTTTTTAGGTTAGGGAATAAGGATAGCCTATTTATAGGGATAGGCATTTAGATATTTGTTTCTCGTGGTGGAAAAATGAAGGCGTGGCCATCCCTTTGATCATAGAAGAGGAGTGGTTGATGCTGCATACATGTATGTTTATTCTCTACCATATATACTTTGCTAATATGTTCATGTTAATTGTTAATTGTACAGAGCGCTATCGACACAAATAAAAATACCGTTGTGACGACCAACGTACCCCGATCCCAAAAATATAATAATATCGGTAGCTTAACTCATTTTGTGAAACCTCAAATTGTTGATTTCAGGGTGCGAAATACTTCAAATAAAAAGTCGCTTATTAAATTAATTAAAAATTACAGTAAAATTCTAAAAATTGAATTATCACTATTTCCCAAAAGAACCTTGTCTAAATTCAAACCCGATCTCCAGTTATATCGAATAAACAGTTATGGTCGATAAACGATTCTATAGCGACTATTCTGAAATTTGATTTGGACATATCTCAAAATCTACACGACGAAATCCTGATCTTTCTCTTCCGCTAGAAAGATATACTCCACCAGCTCCACACGTTTCTTGTTTCACAGAAATCCGATTTAAAATGAACCCTGTACATTCAGTTGAAGTTCGAATCGCCAAATAGCGAACTGCCGTGCCATTATGGGCTCGATTTTAATTATACTATAAACTATACGTTCAATTGTCGATGATTGAATATATTCGTTATTCAAATTCAAATTCCAAACTGAATTACATATCACAGATGATCCGGTTCACACCATATCATCATTTCAACCAATTTTGATTATTTCAGAATTAAATATATTATTTAATTTATTATTTTAAATTAAATATTCACCATTATTTAATTCCACGACCATTTAATTCACTAACCCACCATTTATATAATTAAATAAATTAATCAGAATACCTCTGCCAATGCGGGTCATTACAGTCTTCCCCACTTAAAATAATTTCGTCCTCGAAATTGCTAAAAGGTAGAGAACGACCCTATCGACTGGTTAGAACATATTTGTTCACTTCTTATCTTCAGTTTTAACTGAACCAATTTAATTTCAATTAAATTATTAATTAATTCTTATCAACGAAAATTTTCAAAAATCATGAAAATTTTCTAACGCCTTAACTCTTCGAAAAATTTCGCCAGCACCTCCTTTGTACTGGTCAATATCTCAAACTCCAACTTGCCTCTCTGGGCCATCTCCAACCCAAAAGAAAATCAACAGCCAAGCGGCTTGCCAATTCGGCTCATAAAATCTCATATCCAATAGAAATATAAACTTGTACCTTTTGTCGGCATATCATTATATCTTTTCCACTTGTTATCCATTCAGCGGATACAAGGGTTATCCCAATCAAATTCCAATCTGCTTTTATTCACAACACAACCATTCGCTTATATTCGAGTCAATTATCATTTCAACTCGAGCTTCTTCTCGATTCCCAACTCTTAACTTGATTATCACATTACACTTCAAAATTGAATCTCACAACCCGATTTGTCTTGATATCATTCTAATTCAATCTCAGTTACCACTTTACTGGCTTTACTTTAATTCAAATTTGCTTTCACAAATTTCTGTTAAATTTGTTTTTAATTCAAACAGTCTTTCCCTGGGAGTTTTCAAACAGTCTACTCTTTTCAAAAATCAAATTTTCCTTTTTGAAATTCAACTGAGCCCAAAATCAATATTCCATTAGTTAAATCACTTCTGTATCTCTTTATCAATATTTGTTAACCAAATATTTTCAATAACCATATTGGCCTTTTATGTTATTTGGAAAACATTTCCGAATATCGCCTTCCTTTATTTTCTAAACTTTAGAAAATATATGCTATTTATAATTGGAAAATATTCCAATTACTTATCTCTTTTCCGATCTCGTTTATTTCTATACTTAGGAAATATCCTTTATTCTATTTCCAAGTTCACACTTATTTGGGTTAAAACAGATGTTGTGTAAAACATCGTTACGACAACCCAAATGCTATATTCAACTAACTCTTATCCAATCATTGAACTTCGAGCCTGAAATCTTACTATTTATTTGTTAATAATGAAATCAATCAAGTTGGGGTATAACTACCTCTCAGACCTTGACTGAATAACATTTATAACGTCAAAACAGATATGACTACTTACTCGAATAATCAATACCATACAACTACTTATTCACTTTTAAACACGTATACGTTTCCTCTTTCTATTCTTACTAGATTTTATTCTTAGTCTTCCTTTTTACTATTCTATTCTATTTCTAAGTTCGTTTCCTTATCGACTTCTATATATATATCGATACGTTGATTTCTAACTATCAAATTAAAAATATTCTAACTCCTTAAATTCCCGGAAAAAATTTGCCATAACCTCCTTTGTATCGGGAGCATCCGGATAATCCCCAAACTGCCACACAGGCCTTCTCCAATCAAAAGAAAAAGAAAAGCCAAGCGGCTAGCCGATACGGCGCATAAAATCTCATATATGAATTAAATACATACCTTTTATCTAGCAATCTATTTATAACTCTTGCATTATCCTTATCCATACCTATCTCATGTATATCCATACATTTCAAATTCATTCCAACTTAATTAAATCGTTTTAACTTAGTTCATTAAGTGATTTTCAAATTACTGGTTTGCCCATTTCACTTTCATATTTGAGTATAACATGTTCAAATATATTTTAACTTACTTAAAAACTAATCCAATTCTACCTTTTCAAACTTAGGTTTCATATTCGATTTCGAATATAAATTTACCAGTCCCCTTTACTTATCTAAAGTTCAACTTCAATTCAAGATCCATTTATTAATGGCTAATTAACTGGTTTACCTATTTTACCTTTTTATTTGAATGTACATGTTCAAATATAAGTTTAATGTGTTTATCAACTAATTGAATTCCATTTCAATTCTCTTATTCAAATTCTATACTTGAATTTCATTTCAATTCACTTATTCAAACTCCATTTGAATTTCTATATTCAAATCTATTTGAATTCTCTTTATTTCATTTCAATTCCCTTTGAATCTTCTATATTCAAATTTCAAATTCAATTCTATTTGAATCTTCTTTATTCAAATTTCCTTTCAATTCTATTTGAATCCTCTACATTCAAATTTCATTTCACTTCTGATATTCAAATCCTATATTTGAAATCTCCTTTATTTTCTATATCCAAACGCCATTTGAATTTCTATATTGAAATCTATTATCACTTCCATTGAATTTCATATATTCAAACTCCCTTTGAATTTCTATATTCAAATCCTATGTTTGAACTTCCTTTATTCAAATTCCTTTAAATAAGTCTCGGTTTCAATTCCTTTTTGAAATCGATATTTCTACCTTTGGAAAATAGATTTCCCTTTCAGTTTCACACTTGTATTTTTATTTCTGAATTATCCAATGATAATTCTTTTCACTTCATTTATAAACTTCGTTTATAAAAGAACTATTTATAAACTTCGTTTATAAAGGAACATCTCGTTTTATTTCTTTTAAAACAAGTTAATATTTCAAATCTATTTAAAAGTTCAAATTCTATTTTATAAAACCCATTTTGAAATTCAACACTACTCGTCTTTCTCAAATCAAATTCAAAACAGTATCTCTGGTAGTAATTCGTCACTTACAACTCGAAAATGAATACTGATGATGCAGCTGTCATCATCAGAATCTATTTTCCAGCGATCGAAGTGAGTTCAATACTATAAAACCATTTCTAAACATTTCCACTTTGAAATCCATTTCAAAATATAATTCACACTGCTTGTAAAACAATTTAAAATCTTCCAGGATCTTAAATTTTCCTTATTTCTAATCCCAATCCATTTACAAACACTTATCCAATTCTTCCAGAATTTTAATTACATTTCTGGTTTAAATTTCAGATTTAACTCATCTGATTTCACGTATTTCACTTATATGAATTCTGATTGGTTATTTACGTAACCATTTAATTTATAATCTTACTCGATTATAATAACAACCAATGTATCCTATATATTCAAAATATACGTTGGGTAAACTATTTCGTTTACCCTCTTTCAAAACATATCATGACGGTTCATCGTATTCGAGTGTTTAGTAACTCCTACCGATACAGTGGATCAAACTGATCGACCAGAACTCATAAACAACTCAACCAATGTATCTCCACAATATAAAACAAATTTTTATATCAAATATAAATACGTTCACTCGTATATATACACTCAAACTCAATCTAGGGTATTACTAACCCTATCTCTACCGAGTCACGCCACAGAGCCAAGTAATTCTTAACTTAAGCTCTGATACCAACTGTAACGACCCGGATTTCGAGCGACTTTGGTTATCGACATAAGCACGATGTCGATAACCAAAACATCGAAAAATCCTGGTAATTAGTGAAAGAAATTAGAGGGTGAGGAAAGATAAGATAGAAAATTAGAATAGAAGAAGAAGAAGAACACAACATCAGAGTAACACGAATCTCACAGCGGAACGAATAAATATATTTCATAACATAACTTTGAAATACAAACTTGGTACTTGAATATACATATCATTATCAAAGTACAGCACTTACAACACAACGGAAATAAACTATAGCTATATGATCCTGAAGCCTCCTGCTCCAAGCTCTTCCAGTATATCTGTAAATCCCGACTACTTGACTGCCCGTACAAATTTAGGCACCCAAGAGTTTAGGGAAAACAACAAAGTAAACTCCGGGTCAGTCATGGGACTGGTATGAGTAAAACAGTTTAAAACAGTTGAACAAGTAAATGATATCTCATAAGACCACGCCGCATTACGGAACGGGTTTTTCCCTTATGAGAATCCAAAATAACTTTATATCAAAAACCTTTTGATATTATAATAATGTCTATCAATCACAGTATATATAATCATCTAGCAGAAACGCTTTCATCTCACGTTCTACATATATAGTATACAATCAAAACCGCAAGCACGTATTGGGTAATGGATTTCCAACTATGACAAGGTATGGATCCACCTTTCGCTCGTGTACCTCTAGAGAGGAATACACTGGGTTCAACAAGAACATCTTGCAACCCGGCCACACATGACCGACCACTCATTTCGCTTGAGTGTATCGAATGTATATCACCAACAGTTGGGATCAGCAACCGTTTCCCGAATGGGACAGCATCAACAATAGATTTTTAGAAATGAATGAAACTCTAGATCAGGTGATTATACACCCTACTTCGGTGCGACCGACTTAGCCATGCTGCCTGCCCGATTTCTGTCATTTAACGGATGATGAGGCTAGAAGCTACGCTTTCATCATACCAGATTCACTTTGAATGTCACATCGTCAAATCCATCAAATCACCGGTTGACGTCTACAACAATACATTATGTGTTAGCTAAAAGAAGTTTCCTTCTCCGCTTCCACTCTTGGTACAGTTGGAGAAATCAATATACGTGATCGTCTGGACATACTCTGTCAGACATCCGTCCATACAAGTCATCCAGGAACAGGATGAACCGAAGGCACTATTCTGTAAACAGGATAGCCCTTGCATAACTCCGTCTTCAATTATCTTTGGCATATATGATTCGCAACGCTTATGCCAATACAGAGTGGTTCTTTGGATAATAATCCAACCGGTCTCTCCATATTAACAACGTTAAAATGGTCAAAACTTCGATAGTCTGTGATTTAACTATCGAATAAAAATAGGTGTGCAAACAAATGATATTATTTCCAAATGGAAATTATATCGATCAAACATCATTCAACATTCATCTCTTTAGTTCATTAATTTACTTATCTCATGTTTCCCTACGTTCAATATTCCTTATTTTCTAAATTGGGAAAATATACGTTATTAACAATGGAAAAACATTTCCATTTCTTTGTTTCTTTATTAGAAAACATTTCTGGTTTCTTATTTGGAAAACATTTCCAAAGCTTCTTCATTGGACTTAGACAGATGTTTAAACAAACCATCGCGATGCCAACTCAAACCATTTCCTTTACTGCCGAACCTTAACTATTCCTTAGTCAAAAACGAAGCCAATCAAGTTGGGGTAGAATTACCTCTCAGACCTTAACTGAACAACATTTCTAACTTTGAAACAGGCAAAGTTCACTTTATATTCCTTTTACTATCTTCCTTACTTAACCCTCTTCGAATAGATCTCTATTTGATTTACTCTATTTACTTAACCCCTTTCGAATAAACTATATTCGATTTACTAACTTTATTCGAATAACTATATTCGATTAACTCATATCGATTAACTCCTTTGGACTAACACTTTTGGATTAACTCTATTTGACTAACGCTATTGATTTACTCATTTCGCTTAACTCCTTTCGAATAAACTATATTCGATAATTCCTTTTACTTTCTATTCGAATAACTATATTCGATTAACTCATTTGCTTTAACTCTAATCGATTAAACTAACATCGATTAGCTCCTTTGCTTTAACTCTAATCGATTAAACTAACATCGATTAACTCCTTTTACTTTATCTCTAATCGATTAACTAACATCGATTAGCTCTTTTTTTACTTTATCTCTAATCGATTAACTAACATCGATTAGCTCCTTTTACTTTAACACTAATCGATTAAACTAACATCGATTAGCTCCTTTTACTAAACTACGTTTTCCGTTACAACTATTCCCTTTTTATAATGTTTACTTACCGTTACAAATATTTCCTATTTATAACTTCTATTTACCGTTACAAATATTTCCTATTTATAACTTCTATTTACCGTTACAAATATTTCCTATTTATAACTTCTATTTACCGTTACAAATATTTCCTATTTATAACTTCTATTTACCGTTACAAATATTTCCTATTTATAACTTCTATTTATTTTCTAAATAAATATCCCTTTTAAAAAACCGTGTTCGTTTTATAAATATTTCCTTTTATAAAATCCTGTGATTTTATAAAATTCCTTTATTTCAATATACATTGAAATACTTCTTTTTACATCCCAGGGTCTTTTATGATATTTAAAATATCGAATAAAAATGATCAACATCATTCCAACGCCCATAATCCATAACAGATTATATAACACATCATATATCACAATATATGAAAAACAGTAAAATAAATGTTGAGGAATCCGGTCGGATTCCTCCAACCTGTTTCCCTGCATCACAGATGTTAAACAATATAGATAACACCACTTTTCAGTTCTATATGATATATTCTGTTAAACAGAATCAATATAGAAAATTTAACTAACTGACTAGCAGTTCAATCAAACAGTCAACATACAGTATCAGCCAGTATCTAACAGTTCTAAAAATACAACGTGAAATTATAAACTGTTTAGAGTTAGTGAGATTTACTCACATTGGCGCGTTAACCGTTAAATAACGGTTTGCGTTATTTGATTCAGTCGGACAATTTATTTCGCCATAAATTGTAACGAGCTCCAATTCATTCCCCGTCAGTTCCATTGCGTCGCCCTCGTCCATAAGATCCCCATTTTCTCGACCCACGATACAACAAACTTGCGCCCACCATTCTCCTTCTGTAATTCATGACATCTCAGCATGCTCCAATGAAGAACACCCTCCATTTGCCTCCCAGCACCGAACTCAAATCTTCCCTTATTATACTTTTATTTAACATAATTTTCTTCATGGGCTTCACCATTTTATATACACGGCCCATCTCCGTTTTAACCACTAAACCTAGACCCGCCTTTCACCAAGCCTTCTCCTTCAAATTACATCGCTACTTCCTGTAAATGATTGAACACGCCCGGAAGCTTCTTCCATCACGCCCACTTCTTTCACGACAAACTATACTGCTCCTTCTAAACAAAATACACCACTACCCTCCTCTGTACACGTTTAGACATCCCACCGTCCTCCCTTGCTTCATTCTTACTTGCTTCTCCATGTTTTCACTTGTGATCTCCAACTTCCAGTACACCATCACTTCACGCGGTGTACATACTTATCACCGATCCTCTAGTTACTTTCTACCGACCCAGCACTCAAGAACCCCCTTGCGGTTTCAGCTCCTCGCATGTACCATGGTGCTATTCACATCACCTTCCAACACCGAGAACCATGCCCTTTTCCAGTCGAGCCCCGTTCAACCTCCTGCTATAACGTGTTTTACATACATGCGGACCTTACTACTATTACACCGTCATTGACAGTCTCCCCTACCCCCTCCTTCCTGACTCTTTCTTCGAAAATAGTCCGTAGCCGTCCTCCATCATGTCCCTTGATTCACCCATCCCATGCACAAATACCTTGCCGTACCCACATGGATGCACGCCCTGCATCGAGCTGGCCAGACTTGCTACTCTGTTACGTTTTTGCTTTTGTTTTGTTGTATTCGATTTCCGCGGCTTAACGAGAAACAGGGTGGCGGCAATTTACAGTAAGAATAGAGGAGAAGTTTTTAGGTTAGGGAATAAGGATAGCCTATTTATAGGGATAGGCATTTAGATATTTGTTTCTCGTGGTGGAAAAATGAAGGCGTGGCCATCCCTTTGATCATAGAAGAGGAGTGGTTGATGCTGCATACATGTATGTTTATTCTCTACCATATATACTTTGCTAATATGTTCATGTTAATTGTTAATTGTACAGAGCGCTATCGACACAAATAAAAATACCGTTGTGACGACCAACGTACCCCGATCCCAAAAATATAATAATATCGGTAGCTTAACTCATTTTGTGAAACCTCAAATTGTTGATTTCAGGGTGCGAAATACTTTAAATAAAAAGTCGCTTATTAAATTAATTAAAAATTACAGTAAAATTCTAAAAATTGAATTATCACTATTTCCCAAAAGAACCTTGTCTAAATTCAAACCCGATCTCCAGTTATATCGAATAAACAGTTATGGTCGATAAACGATTCTATAGCGACTATTCTGAAATTTGATTTGGACATATCTCAAAATCTACACGACGAAATCCTGATCTTTCTCTTCCGCTAGAAAGATATACTCCACCAGCTCCACACGTTTCTTGTTTCACAGAAATCCGATTTAAAATGAACCCTGTACATTCAGTTGAAGTTCGAATCGCCAAATAGCGAACTGCCGCGCCATTATGGGCTCGATTTTAATTATACTATAAACTATACGTTCAATTGTCGATGATTGAATATATTCGTTATTCAAATTCAAATTCCAAACTGAATTACATATCACAGATGATCCGGTTCACACCATATCATCATTTCAACCAATTTTGATTATTTCAGAATTAAATATATTATTTAATTTATTATTTTAAATTAAATATTCACCATTATTTAATTCCACGACCATTTAATTCACTAACCCACCATTTATATAATTAAATAAATTAATCAGAATACCTCTGCCAATGCGGGTCATTACAGAATCAGTGTCATTTAAAACACAGTTCACGATAAACCCAAAATCACATTCATTAATTATCGGGTTAAAGAACGAGTGTTATTTAAAAACACCATTCACGATAAACCCAAGAATCAATATCAATTCAATTCCAATTAAATATTGTTTAATTGGTACACTTCATTAAATCTAAATAAAAAGATTTAATCTTTTCTCAACTGGATTCAAGAACAGTGTTAGTGAAGACACCATTCACGACAAACCCAAATCACATTTGATATTAAACACAAGGCCCTAAATAGAAAATATACCGGCTTATATTCAATATCAAATTCTACGATTAACAAATATCGTATTGGAAATAACGATATATATATATATATCTTTCAAATTCCCATAACACTATCTGTATCATCACGAAATCCAACATCGAAATATTCCGAAGACAATTTCGATTCAAATCCATTCCAATGCAATCATTGGAAATTCTGGTTATTTTCAAAACCATTTCAAATTCAATTTATTTATTTAAAAATAAATAGAATTATAATTCTAGTTCAAAACTAGTTCATTTCGATAAAAAATCTATTTTTATCTTTTCAAATATGGAGTTTTTCATCCCAATTCTTTCTAAATCATTTCTTATGATTTTACACAAATTATTACTATTTTTAATAATTTTATCAAGGCCCGTATAGTCGATTTCCATCAATGGCCATCGAACTGCACTTACAGCGACCTTTTTCAAATTTGATTTGGACATAATTCCAAATCCAACCGTTAGATTTCTAATTTCAAATATTAGTTAGAAAGCTCTTTTCGATACGAACCCAACGGTTCCGGTTTTAGGAGAATCCGACGGTCGGATCTCCCGTAATGTCCGTTTTAAATAAATGGTCGACATTTACGAACTGCCGCGGCGCGGCGCGTTCTATTCAGGCCATTATATTATATATATAATATATATAATATATATTTCGTCGATTTCTATTTAAAACGAATTATATAAATAGTTTTAAATTCGTTTCAAAAGCAATTTCAACTTCCTTTTCAATTCAAATCAAATTTGAATTCTTCTTTATAAATTCGTTTTAAAATTCATTTCTATTCAATTCAAATTTCAATTCAATTTGAATTCATTTCAATTCGCTTTCAATTCAATTCGAATTCGTTTTCAATTCAATTCATTTCGAAATCGTTTTCAATTCAATTCATTTCGAAATCGTTTTCAATTCAATTCATTTCGAAATCGTTTTCAATTCAATTCATTTCGAAATCGTTTTCAATTCAGTTCATTTCGAAATCGTTTTCAATTCAATTCATTTCGAAATCGTTTTCAATTCAATTCATTTCGAAATCGTTTTCAATTCAATTCATTTCGAAATCGTTTTCAATTCAATTCATTTCGAAATCGTTTTCAATTCAATTCATTTCGAAATCGTTTTCAATTCAATTCATTTCGAAATCGTTTTCAATTCAATTCATTTCGAAATCGTTTTCAATTCAATTCATTTCGAAATCGTTTTCAATTCAATTCATTTCGAAATCGTTTTCAATTCAATTCATTTCGAAATCGTTTTCAATTCAATTCATTTCGAAATCGTTTTCAATTCAATTCATTTCGAAATCGTTTTCAATTCAATTCATTTCGAAATCGTTTAAAATCGATATAAATATCGTTCACGTCAAAATGGCGTCAATCTAATCAACACGGCTTCATATATTCCTATTTTCAAATATTCTATTTCAAATATTTCTTTTTCAAATATTTCTTTTTCAAAACTGGAATGAGGCCCAATCAATTACCATATAATGTTAATTATATGGATTTTCTACAACACATGTATATAATAGCATTGAAAAATAATCAACCATCAACCAAAGTGCACTACACTGTATAAGCATCAAATATAGTTATCTAACGCTTATAACAGCCTGTCAATCGATCGATCGACATATTTAATCAATCAGGATGAGTGAACTTCAAATTTCATCCTAACACCCGTGTGGGGTTTCAAACAATCAAACACATATTTTATTTGTGCTGTTGGGCGATGTGTAAAATTTATCGTCCCAATCAATGTCCTTCAAATAGGTGTATATAAACAAACCGTCTGGTTTGTAAATGAATATTTTATTTTATTCACTTTCACTATATTCATATTCACGTTAAAAATTATATTTTTAACGATAAAACATTTTATTCCAACATATGAATTTCTATTATTCATTTACATAATAAAATGATATTTTTATTTTCTAACATATTTTAGAAAATTTCGGCGGCATAACGACACGATACTAGAAACGGGACGAGGCCTAGCCTTATCCCCGGTCTAGTGAAGGCCCACGCCATTCACACATCAATCAAAATCACCAAACAACCAAATTCAAATCAAATCATATAACTAATCTGTGCAACCAAACAAACAAGTCCATGGTCTGTGGACGATTGTGTCGGGTGCTACTAAGCACCGTCTGCATCCTAGTATATATATATAATTAGAAAAGAAATTGAAAGGTGAGAAATTCTCACCAATAGCTATCCTAGCTCCACGGCACTTCATTGATAGAAATCTTCGTCGTTCTCGCCTTTTGTCACTTTCACCGCCCGTATACACTGTATATATAAAAATCACATTTTTATATTTCCTATTATATAAAGATCATATTTTCATCGCTATTTCATATTTGTAAAGATAGAATTTTCATCGCTACTTCGTTATGAAAATTATATTTTTAAAACAACGTGATATATATTTTCAGAACACGACGATATATATTTTCAAACCATCGCTACTTTATATTTTCAAAAATCAAGTTCTACCTTATATTTTTTAACAAAGTATATTCTTCCTTTTTAAACAAAGTATAATTTTCTTTTTAATCAAAGTATGTTTTTCTTTTAAAACAAAGTATATTTTTCAAATCTAATGCGGTATATGTTTTCAAAACAAATCGGATATATTTTCCAAAATAAATGCGATACATTTTAAAACAATTTCTTTATATATATATATATATTTTAAACAATAATTCTATTTATGCAATTATATACCTAAAAAAATTAATTTAAAAAAAAACTGTTAAAATAAATAAAAACTGAAAGTAATTAAATTGTTGAACCTTTCTTTCCCGTCGTTCTTTGCCTTTCACTGTGAAACCATTCCACTCGGTAACCATTCAGCACAGCGTCGAACCCGACTTCAAGCCCTTGGGTTGCTCACGCACGCTCCAAGTTAGATTTGGATTTCGCGAGCCACACACTCATTTTCAAGATGATCGGGTATCGCCACAAGGAAGAGCTCCTGAAGCCGCGCCTACCCCTCCCCTCCACGGTGAACTCGAACCACCTCCGACGGCGGAATCTTGGCGCGAACGGCCACTGTTCGTGGTGCGATTCCGAGCAAAATACCGAAATCCAGATGATCCCCTTTGTTAGATTGGAAGATCGTATGTAGCTCTTCAAAATTGCTTCTTGAATTTCTGGAATCCATAAAGGGGATATGAAGATCGAAGGGTTTTTTTTATTCCGAGCGATTTCCGCCTTATGTTTTAAGAGGACGGCGGGTTATCGGTTGACCAATGTGAACGTTTTTGACTAGGGTTAGAGACTTAAGGGTTACATAATAAATAATAATATTATTTTAACTCTTTTATTTGTTCGTTTCACGTTCGAACTCCAAATCAAACCCAACGAGTGTTGCCCCTAGCCAAATACCCCCATTCCGAACACAATGGGATATGTTTCGTAATCCAATTTGACCGTTACGATCAGTTTCCGTTGAATTTAAAACATAAATCATTATATTTAAATTCAAACGTACATTTCAATTTACCAGGGCCACATACAGGCTCTAAAAATTCCAGAAAAATATTTTCTACCTTCGTATTGACGATACGGTCCTAATGTTTTTGGTTTCACTAAAATCCGGATTGTTTTGCACCCGGTACATTCAATTGAAGTTTGAAATCGAATTATCGAACTACCGCGCCATTTTCAATTCTATTTATAATTATATATAAATATTTATATTCTAACGACGACGCGTATAATATATACGTTCTAATTATATTCAAAATAAATTTCTCGTCGATATTATTTAAAATAATTCATTTTAAATATACTAAATTCGCTAAAATTGCCAAAATAAAAATTTTAAACTGGCCCAGATTTTCGGGTTATTACAATCTCCCCCACTTAAAACTTTTCGTCCCCGAAAAGGAACAAAGTCGAAAGTGGTTTGATTAATCAACTCTATGTTTGATTCGGCTTCCATTCTCCAACTTTTCAGTTTCTGAGAATTTTCAACATTTCAAAAATTTGGCTAACACCCTAAATTTTTGAAAAATTTCGCCATAACCTCCCCTGCACCGGGAGCATCGGGGAATTTCAAATAGCTTCCCCGGTCCTTCAGATCTCAAAAAGAAAAAGAAAAAGCCAAGCGGCTAGCCAATAGGCTCACAAAATCATCATCACCCAAACAAAACAGGAAATTATGTAGTAAACATGTACCTATTTGTCGGGCAAACAAATTTTATTCTCTGCTCTAGCCTCCTTGCTATGACCTGTTCAATGATATACATGTATATGCAAGCAGATGCGACCAATTTTCAATACAATTCAATATTTGATTCAATTAGGCTAAATGGTTCAAAATTATCAACCAAATAAACAAACAACACAAACATCAATCAATTAGTTGATTAGCTTTTCAAATGCATAACTTTGATATATAGTCAAAAATCAGATTTTTGATGCCAAATCACAACAATAGGCCCTATCTAATTTTGGTTCTCACACCAGTCAATAGGAAATATATAGAAATCTCACTTTCGTCACTCGAATATAAATACTGATAATGTGATCACAATTATCAGCATCATCCCCGGGCGACTAGAGTGTGATTCTATATCTATCCAGTATATTAAAATTTCGAATACACGCGGATCAGACGTATACGCAAAATCTATATATACTGGATTGTCCACATCTATATAAATAAATAATCAAATACGAATAATTGATTTAAATTTTCAAAACAAAATTTGTTTTCACTTTTATTTATCAAAAACACTACCCTTCACACTCGTTCTAGGATACTACTGATCCCATCTCTAACGAGTCATTCTCATTGGATATTACTAATCCAATATCTGATGAATTCTTTCGTATGGTTCTAATGTGCCTTGTTCTCTGCTTTGTAAACCAAAGCTCTGATACCAAATGTCACGAGAAGGAATTTCGCTCGGTCCGAACCAGTCGCTAAACCGACCCAGACCGCTCGAAAACGCCCTATCGTTTGAGAACACGACAAATCAGAACGCAGACGGAAGAACATTTCATTGTATATTACAACAATGCATCAGATTACAAGAATATACAGAGTACAAATGAATATTACACAGAAATATCAGAGATTTAAATTACATTTAAATACATAGCAGCGGAAAATAATACAATACACAACTAGAAGGAGATATACGGATACAAAGCTTTCCGGATATCGTTCCAGCTGTAAACCAGGATCCTGTGAATATAAATCTGCAAAACCAAAACTACTAGCTGCCCGTGTCGAAAATAAGGGCACCCAGAGTTTAGGTTAAAACAATAAACTCCAGGTCAGTCATGGGACTGGTGTGAGAACTAAAACAGTTATTAATCTTTATTTTAAATCATTAGGTAAATCAAGGGACCACGCCGTATAACACGGAACGGGTTTCCTCCCAAGAATACCAGTGCATAAAACAAATAGCGCGATGCTAAATAAAGAAAAATGAAGCTGTTATAAGACCCAAGTCCCATCACACAATGCAACGCAGCCGAGGATAGGGTTTTCCCTTATAACAGCCAAAGAATGCTTGATACGGTTAAAACAAATCGTTTGATACTATTATAAGTGCATAGTGTATAAAACAACTTCAAATCATAAGTATCAATCATAGGCGGCATGGGTACCATATATCATGTCGCCATATATAGGTTCTACAAATAAAACCGCAAAGTCACGTATTTGGAAATTGGATTTCCGTCTATGAACCGAGGCAAAAGATAGTCCTCAACCGATTCGTGACTCTCTAGCCCGAGCCACAGGCAAGTACTCAGTCAAGCCTTGGAGCGACAGGGCCGGTCCACCGATGTGGATTAAACTTAAACCCTGAACATGCGTTCCCCCGCCCTATGGGGCGTAAATGAGCCAACAAATGACTCCATCGGACCCGGATCGTCCGATCAAACCGAGGCGCCTCGCAACAGCAACAACCACATAAGTCAAACTCGTCAGGGCGTGTAAAACCACTGACGCCACTTCTAACTAGAAAGAAACGCATGCCCTCCCTGAGGTCCGTCTCCCGTTTTTGGTTCATACCGGGTGTGAAACTCGCGAAGTAAACGTTACACAAAGCTACGCCACAAAGGCCGTGCTTTGATCATCACCACAAGACTTTGCTTTTCAACAGAAGCCTCGATCAATTGCCACTTAGGCATGCCACACAGGCAATTCACTCCATGCGTTTGATATCCATCAATATATAACCCCTGAGCTCGTACGTCTCAGAGAAGGGCGTTAAGCAAGAGAATAAATTCTCTGCCGCCAAACAGATATATATTTAATAGAGATCAATCACACAGACTAAAATCCAATGTCAGACACACAGTCCATTTACAAGTCCGTTCTGGGTCTGAACGGAACCGGAGGCACCTAGTACCCCGCATATCCATCGATCTCCAAGTACGTCTGGACGATCACCAACTGTTTCCATCTTCTTGGGTGTACAACCCAATCAAGATCATCAGTAATCACTCAAACGACGTGAAGACTTCCGGTCTTCGACCACCGTCTTCATCTTCGACACCACGTCGAATCAGTTATTCAGAATGGGATAAACCCGGTCTTTCTGAATAACTCGCGTATATATTATAAAAGTGTTACACAAACACAACATACGCCTCATTGCAATTCAGAATATTCTTTTATTCAAATATTCCTATACTTTGGGAAAAGTTCCCATTAATTTTATCCAAGATAAATTCTTTAAATTTATTCTTTAATCTCCTTTGAATATCAATTCAAACTAGTCGGGATTAGCGAACCACACCGAAGTAATCATTTATTTTATTTCCCAATCCCAACCTATTCATCCCATGAAGTAAAACTGGTTATACTTCATATCTAACACCACGGTGTTATCGGTAAATTCAATTACCATTTCACGTTTAAATCTAATTAAAGATTTAACTATCGCCTGAAGTAAAACTGGTGATACTCCATTCTCGATTATTTCAATCTAATTAAAGATTCATTAAAACTCCACTTAGTTTTAATCTTTAACTGGGTTAAAGAATCAGTGTCATTTAAAACACAGTTCACGATAAACCCAAAATCACATTCATTAATTATCGGGTTAAAGAACGAGTGTTATTTAAAAACACCATTCACGATAAACCCAAGAATCAATATCAATTCAATTCCAATTAAATATTGTTTAATTGGTACACTTCATTAAATCTAAATAAAAAGATTTAATCTTTTCTCAACTGGATTCAAGAACAGTGTTAGTGAAGACACCATTCACGACAAACCCAAATCACATTTGATATTAAACACAAGGCCCTGAATAGAAAATATACCGGCTTATATTCAATATCAAATTCTACGTTTAACAAATATCGTATTGGAAATAACGATATATATATATCTTTCAAATTCCCATAACACTATCTGTATCATCACGAAATCCAACATCGAAATATTCCGAAGACAATTTCGATTCAAATCCATTCCAATGCAATCATTGGAAATTCTGGTTATTTTCAAAACCATTTCAAATTCAATTTATTTATTTAAAAATAAATAGAATTATAATTCTAGTTCAAAACTAGTTCATTTCGATAAAAAAATCTATTTTTATCTTTTCAAATATGGAGTTTTTCATCCCAATTCTTTCTAAATCATTTCTTATGATTTTACACAAATTATTACTATTTTTAATAATTTTATCAAGGCCCGTATAGTCGATTTCCATCAATGGCCATCGAACTGCACTTACAGCGACCTTTTTCAAATTTGATTTGGACATAATTCCAAATCCAACCGTTAGATTTCTAATTTCTAATATTCGTTAGAAAGCTCTTTTCGATACGAACCCAACGGTTCCGGTTTTAGGAGAATCCGACGGTCGGATCTCCCGTAATGTCCGTTTTAAATAAATGGTCGACATTTATGAACTGCCGCGGCGCGTCGCGTTCTATTCAGGCCATTATATTATATATATAATATATATTTCGTCGATTTCTATTTAAAACAAATTATATAAATAGTTTTAAATTCGTTTCAAAAGCAATTTCAACTTCCTTTTCAATTCAAATCAAATTTGAATTCTTCTTTATAAATTCGTTTTAAAATTCATTTCTATTCAATTCAAATTTCAATTCAATTTGAATTCATTTCAATTCGCTTTCAATTCAATTCGAATTCGTTTTCAATTCAATTCATTTCGAAATCGTTTTCAATTCAATTCATTTCGAAATCGTTTTCAATTCAATTCATTTCGAAATCGTTTCAATTCAATTCATTTCGAAATCGTTTTCAATTCAATTCATTTCGAAATCGTTTTCAATTCAATTCATTTCGAAATCGTTTTCAATTCAATTCATTTCGAAATCGTTTTCAATTCAATTCATTTCGAAATCGTTTTCAATTCAATTCATTTCGAAATCGTTTTCAATTCAATTCATTTCGAAATCGTTTTCAATTCAATTCATTTCGAAATCGTTTTCAATTCAATTCATTTCGAAATCGTTTTCAATTCAATTCATTTCGAAATCGTTTTCAATTCAATTCATTTCGAAATCGTTTTCAATTCAATTCATTTCGAAATCGTTTTCAATTCAATTCATTTCGAAATCGTTTTCAATTCAATTCATTTCGAAATCGTTTTCAATTCAATTCATTTCGAAATCGTTTTCAATTCAATTCATTTCGAAATCGTTTAAAATCGATATAAATATCGTTCACGTCAAAATGGCGTCAATCTAATCAACACGGCTTCATATATTCCTACTTTCAAATATTCTATTTCAAATATTTCTTTTTCAAATATTTCTTTTTCAAAACTGGAATGAGGCCCAATCAATTACCATATAATGTTAATTATATGGATTTTCTACAACACATGTATATAATAGCATTGAAAAATAATCAACCATCAACCAAAGTGCACTACACTGTATAAGCATCAAATATAGTTATCTAACGCTTATAACAGCCTGTCAATCGATCGATCGACATATTTAATCAATCAGGATGAGTGAACTTCAAATTTCATCCTAACACCCGTGTGGGGTTTCAAACAATCAAACACATATTTTATTTGTGCTGTTGGGCGATGTGTAAAATTTATCGTCCCAATCAATGTCCTTCAAATAGGTGTACATAAACAAACCGTCTGGTTTGTAAATGAATATTTTATTTTATTCACTTTCACTATATTCATATACACGTTAAAAATTATATTTTTAACGATAAAACATTTTATTCCAACATATGAATTTCTATTATTCATTTACACAATAAAATGATATTTTTATTTTCTGACATATTTTAGAAAATTTCGGCGGCATAACGGCACGATACTAGAAACGGGACGAGGCCTAGCCTTATCCCCGGTCTAGTGAAGGCCCACGCCATTCACACATCAATCAAAATCACCAAACAACCAAATTCAAATCAAATCATATAACTAATCTATGCAACCAAACAAACAAGTCCATGGTCTGTGGACGATTGTGTCGGGTGCTACTAAGCACCGTCTGCATCCTAGTATATATATATAATTAGAAAAGAAATTGAAAGGTGAGAAATTCTCACCAATAGCTATCCTAGCTCCACGGCACTTCATTGATAGAAATCTTCGTCGTTCTCGCCTTTTGTCACTTTCACCGCCCGTATACACTGTATATATAAAAATCACATTTTTATATTTCCTATTATATAAAGATCATATTTTCATCGCTATTTCATATTTGTAAAGATAGAATTTTCATCGCTACTTCGTTATGAAAATTATATTTTTAAAACAACGTGATATATATTTTCAGAACACGACGATATATATTTTCAAACCATCGCTACTTTATATTTTCAAAAATCAAGTTCTACCTTATATTTTTTTAACAAAGTATATTCTTCCTTTTTAAACAAAGTATAATTTTCTTTTTAATCAAAGTATGTTTTTCTTTTAAAACAAAGTATATTTTTCAAATCTAATGCGGTATATGTTTTCAAAACAAATCGGATATATTTTCCAAAATAAATGCGATACATTTTAAAACAATTTCTTTATATATATATATATATATATTAAACAATAATTCTATTTATGCAATTATATACCTAAAAAAATTGATTTAAAAAAAAACTGTTAAAATAAATAAAAACCGAAAGTAATTAAATTGTTGAACCTTTCTTTCCCGTCGTTCTTTGCCTTTCACTGTGAAACCATTCCACTCGGTAACCATTCAGCACAGCGTCGAACCCGACTTCAAGCCCTTGGGTTGCTCACGCACGCTCCAAGTTAGGTTTGGATTTCGCGAGCCACACACTCATTTTCAAGATGATCGGGTATCGCCACAAGGAAGAGCTCCTGAAGCCGCGCCTACCCCTCCCCTCCACGGTGAACTCGAACCACCTCCGACGGTGGAATCTTGGCGCGAACGGCCACTGTTCGTGGTGCGATTCCGAGCAAAATACCGAAATCCAGATGATCCCCTTTGTTAGATTGGAAGATCGTATGTAGCTCTTCAAAATTGCTTCTTGAATTTCTGGAATCCATAAAGGGGATATGAAGATCGAAGGGTTTTTTTTTGTTCCGAGCGATTTCCGCCTTATGTTTTAAGAGGACGGCGGGTTATCAGTTGACCGATGTGAACGTTTTTGACTAGGGTTAGAGACTTAAGGGTTACATAATAAATAATAATATTATTTTAACTCTTTTATTTGTTCGTTTCGCGTTCGAACTCCAAATCAAACCCAACGAGTGTTGCCCCTAGCCAAATACCCCCATTCCGAACACAATGGGATATGTTTCGTAATCCAATTTGACCGTTACGATCAGTTTCCGTTGAATTTAAAACATAAATCATTATATTTAAATTCAAACGTACATTTCAATTTACCAGGGCCACATACAGGCTCTAAAAATTCCAAAAAAATATTTTCTACCTTCGTATTGACGATACGGTCCTAATGTTTTTGGTTTCACTAAAATCCGGATTGTTTTGCACCCGGTACATTCAATTGAAGTTTGAAATCGAATTATCGAACTACCGCGCCATTTTCAATTCTATTTATAATTATATATAAATATTTATATTCTAACGACGACGCGTATAATATATACGTTCTAATTATATTCAAAATAAATTTCTCGTCGATATTATTTAAAATAATTCATTTTAAATATACTAAATTCGCTAAAATTGCCAAAATAAAAATTTTAAACTGGCCCAGATTTTCGGGTTATTACATCATGACCTCAAGCCTGATCAACCAGGAAATGACAGAAATCAGGCAGGCAGCATGGCTATGTGGGTTATTCCCATTAGGGTATATTTGTCACTGATCTAGAGAAAGTTATTTTGTTCTTCTTTCAATTCTGTATCTCCCGGGAAAAGGTTATATTAGTGCCAACTATTGGTGACAATATATTTGATACACTCAAGCTAAATGACTGGTCGGTCATGTGTTGATGGGTTGCAAGATGTTCTTACTGAACCCCAGTGTATTATCTCTAGAGTACACTGATCGGAAGGTGGTCTCATACCTTGTCATGTTGGAAATCCAATCTCCAATAAGTGCCATGCGGTTTTTGATATAAACTAAACATGTAGAGCATGAGATACAAGCGCTCTGCTAAATGGTTATTTATTTGTTTTTTGATGGACACTATTATAATATCACCAGATTTTGATATATCAAAAATATTTTGGGTTATCGTAAGGTAGAAACGTCCGTGTTTATGTGTGGACCGGTCTTACGATTATCCTTTTCTTTCAAAAGGATTTTCTAAAGTTAAACAAGTTGTTTGCCATATGAGTTTATCACTAAAAGTATTTCAGACTGATCTGGGTGAATTTTGCTTTGCTTCAAATGTGCTCGGGTCGGACCGAGCATATTTTCAGTTTAGGTTTCACTTGGTATTTCAGAAAAGGAGCTGAAGTCGAGACGTGTATCCATATTTACTGGTATTATTTATTCTACTGTGTGTAATGTATTGAAATGACTGTGTACTCTGATGTTGTAATAAATACAATTTTCTTTTTGTATAAAGTACATGATATTATATTTTGTTCATTCCGCTGTGAGATTTTGATCTTCTTATTCTTTTATTCTAATATTTCTTTCTTTCTTATCTCACCCTCTAACTTCTTTCTCCTAACTATCTTCTTTTTTGTGCAATTTGAGTTGACATGAATTGTTAGATATTGGCTTAAACTGTACAGAAAAAGTGGGTCGTTACAGGTAGTTACCAAAGTTTTATGAGGGTGCAACCAAATAATGGCATAGGCACTGAACCCCAGGGGATTCCCACTCAAGCAAGATTCCTATGGCCAAACAGGGAGAGATTCCGACCAGCAATTGGAAAATTCATTATTAACTAACTCGCTTGCACCCAAAAAGAGAGTGCGACAACTAGATTACTTTTTCCAGGTTAATCACTTCCCCTATCCTGCTTATTTCTAGTTTTTCTTTTTCCATAAATAAGCCCCACTCAGAAGCCAAGGGAATTATAATTTAGTAGAACTTGCTTCTCTATCCATCTACCAGAAAAGGTCTGCTTTCAAAACATATAAGATAGTTTTTTACAAGTACCTCCATCACAAGAAAACCGTCGTTGTCCTAGTACACATTAAAATGAAGAAACATTATCCAAAGAGCGTTAACACTATAAAAACGGCATTCTCCTAAGTCTGTCTGTGTCATGGAAATCCATGTTAGCCAAAGATTATCGACATCAAAATGAAGCAACGTTATTGAAAGACTATTAACTCTGCAAAACGAAACTATTGTCTCATTACATTAAATGTCGATAAAAACAATTGTTGGTCTAATACTATCAACAAAAGTCACAATATACAAAGACTATTAACATTGCCAAATGATGGTCTTGTCCCAAGACCCTCAACGTCGAGAAAAATTGATGTTGGCTTATAATAAATGAAGAAGCATTATCTTAAGACTGTTAACGCCACAAAACAACAACATCGCCCTAGACCATCAACTCCGATAAAAACCAATGTCAGCCTACAAAGTCAAAATGAAGCGACGTTTTCCAAAGAATGTTAATGTCGCAAAATGTTTTTGTGTTATCTTAAGGCTGTCAATACCAAGTAAAACAGACATTGGCATAAGATTGTCAATGTTAAAATGAATCAATGTTATCTAAATATTTTTAACACTGCAAAACAACAAAGGTGTCCTAAGATTATCAATATCGAGAAAAACTGACGTTGGATTAAGACTATCAATGATAAAATGAAGCGACTTTTCAAAAGATTGTTAACATCGCAACATAACAACACTATCTCAAGACTGTCAGCGCCTAAAGAAATTAGTGTTGGCCTAATATAGTCAACTTCAAAATGAAGCAATTTTATCCAAAGACTGTCAATGCTACAAAGCAACAACATTGTCCTAAGTTTGTCAGTGTTGAAACTCAACCAAAACTATCTTCCATTGAGGTTGATTCACGAAGATAGGAATCAGTTTGCAAAAATACCCTCACCCGTAAGTGATGAAAACCCTCACCCATTAAGGCATTAGAACCCTCACATACTGAGGTTAGTTCCCTAAGATAGAAATTGTTTCATTATAATAAACACCTATTGATCGAAAACGGGAATAATTTCAAAAAGAGAAGCCCATCCGCCAAGATTGACTCTTGAAGTTAACTTGTTCCTACTTAAAGTAGGCAGAGTTGTCCTAAAGTCAATCAGAACTTGGCCTGAATCAAATTAAGGCACAAGTGCCGAAGTGAGTTAATAATCGAAATCCAAAATGGTCGAGTCTCTAAACGTAGGGTCAAATCCGTCTCTTGACTATCCTGAAATCATCACATTGCTAATCGAACCTTGGGTAACAAAAAGGATCATCACAAAAGTAGGAATACGACCTAAAGCTCACAAACATTCCTATGGCATGGGAGGCAATGCACATTGGAATGGTTAAACAAAAAGACTGAGACGAACAATGCCCCATGTCTACTGTGCTCAACAAGAGACTCCAACACCAAGAAAACTACTACAAATATAAGTGATTTGGAACTTGAAAGCATGATAAAAAGGAAAAAGAGTGTAGAAAATAAACATCGTATAATGAAGTTTCAAGCAAACAGTAATAAAATTTTGTTACGATACAATGTGTTTGCACGGACAAACTGATACATACTTAAACAGTGGGGTTCGTACCTGCACAATCCCCGCGAAGAAGCAAGAATATAGGCTATGAAACAAAAAAATACAAAAAACCAAGTTCTTATCATGTATCGCATTTTCTTATTGCTCCCCTTGGTGCACGACCTAAGCATGTTACCTAACTTCGACGGCCTATCGGATCCCCCATCGGTTGAGAGATTGTTAGCAGGAATGATGATGATTGACCAAACACTCGTTACGTTAAGCTCCTCAGTGCTGCTTCTTGGATCCTTGTGTTTACTCTTTTGGCTCTTCGAAGGGATCTTAGTGGCTTGAGCTCCTTTACATTTATTTCCTCTCTTGTCCCTTAGCCTCTGCCACTTCTCCTTGATGACTACCTCCAGCTATCCACTGCTAGCCTCATATCCACAGGGAAGAGTCAATAGGTCATCTAGGCCTAACCACTCCCAGATATATTCAGATTATTGTCTAGTTTTAGAAGTAGAGATTGGAGTGGAGCTTAGCACGCTATAGGAAATAGTCATAGTAGTAGTGAATATCGCCATAGATAGGAGAATACCTATTCAGGGGTCTAGGTGCAGAAGACGACCTCAAAATATTTCCCATTATCCTCTTCGCCTGATTGCATCATCCTGGGAATCTCAATCAGAAGTTGGGATGATAATCGAGTTACAAAGAGAAGGAGTAATGCCTTCGGACCCATGGTCTCATGCTGGCTTCCAAGCTCAGGGATAATATTTGGGTTTTGAAGCAATGTGACTAGATGGATTCTACCATAAAATCCCAGCCTCAGTTGAAGCATGTGTAACGACCCTCAGTCCGGCCCGGCCTAAACCGAACTAGAATGAAGATTGTTTTGAGAACAGAACACATCAGAACACAAACAAGAGAACATTTCCATTGCTTATTACAACAATTACATCAGAGTACAAGAATATGAGTACAAGAATAAATACTTTACAACTTGAAAATATAAAATCCGAGTTATTACATAATACATTGCAGCGGAAAGATAATAATACAAAATAATACAGCGGGAGACTAATATGCTCTGGACACAGCTTTAAGCTTCAACCCAGAATCCTGTTATAAATGAAAATCTGCAAAAACCAAAACTCCAACTGCCCGTGTGGAAAATAAGGGCACCCAGAGTTTAGGTTAAAACAATAAACTCCAGGTCAGTCATGGGACTGGTATGAGAACTCAGAACTAATTTAGCTAATAAGACAAATCCAAGGACCACGCCGCTAATGCGGAACGGGTTTTATTCCAATGGATTGTCGGTGCATAAATTAAAGTAAATCGTTAAACAACGCAATGATTTTTGGAAAAATGAAACCATTATAAGACCCAGGTCCCATCACACAATGCAACGCACACCAGAGGATAGGGTTTTACCTTATAATGATCAAAAGATGATAAATACGTTAAACCGATATTATCATTAGTGTGTATATGTTTTAAAAGCAATTCAAAATAAATGTATCAATCCTAGACGGCATGGGTACCATATATCATGTCGCCATACTAGTTATACAATCAAAACCGCAATGGTCGTATCGGAGATTTGAATTCCATCATGAGTCAAGGCTAGGGAGGAGCTCCTTACCGATTCGAGGCACTCTAGCGGATACCTCAGGATTCCCCGCAGTGAACCCTTGGATAGCTGCAGGGCCGGTCCCCGCCTATGGGCAGTGGATTAGTTATGCCTGAACACACGTTTCCCGGTCCCTTTGGACCTATAGTGTGACCACCAACGGCCTATAAAAATAACGAGGCGCCTCAAAATCCAATATCCACAATGAGTAAACTGTCAGCGCTGGTAGGTCCCTGACATCACTCTAGCTAGAAAGATAACGTGTGCACTCCCTGCGTTCCCTTCTCCCGTTTTTGACTCATACCGGGGTGTGAGGTTCGTGAAGTTACGTTATACCCACAAGGCCTGCTTTTCAACAAAAGCCTTGATCAATGCATCTTGGCGTGCCACATTGTCAGACCATACCATATCATTGATCATCTACCAATATATAACCGGGTGTTAAGCGAAGAATAAATTCTCCACCACCACACAGTTATACGTAAAACAGAGATCAACAAGTACAATATAAAGGAATACCATGTCAGACACGCAATCCATTTACTAGTCCGTTCTGGGTCTGAACGAAACTATATCCGGTAGAATTCCCAAATACGTCTGAATGATCACCAACTTTCCCTCATCTTGGGTGTACGGTCCAATCAAGATATCAATAATCATTCATTCAATATGGAAATTTCCCGTTCTTCAATAACCGTCTTCATCGTCGATCTTCAATCATCGTATGAATTTATTCGGAATGGGTTGAACCCGGTCTTTCCGAATAATTCGCGCAATTTAAAAAACGTGTGTTAAAGTAACACAAACAACGTCTCATTCCAAATCAAGAATATTCTTTTGATTAAATGATCTTTTCTCTAGGAAATTTTCCCCTTAATTTTATCAAAGATAAAATTCCTTTAAAACATATAGTTAAATAATCCTTTGGATATCGTTTCAAAAGATTTAATCTTTTCTCAACTACATTAAGCCCTATCCATCTAGTCGGAATTTACGTCTTACCGAATAAATCATTTATTTCATTAGCCCAGTCCCAACCTATTTAACCCATGGAGTAAAACTGGTGGTACTCCATATCTAGACCCAATATGTTACGGTAAATTTAATTACTGTTTATCATTTAAATCTAATTAAAGATTTAACTAACGCATGGAGCAAAACTGGTGGTACTCCATTCTCGATCACTTATTGAATTTAGTAAATTCAATTTCTTTATTCCTCTTTAATTCTGATTAAAGGTTCGTTAAAACTCTATTTGGTATTAACCTTCCATAAATTATTATTTAATGATTTTTCAACTTTAAGAAATTAATCTTATCTTAATTGGGTTAAAGAACAAATGTTGCTTAAAACATTGTTCACGACAAACCCCAAAATCCAATTTCTTTAAATTTCAATTTAATGTATTAAATTGGAAACTTCGCTCTAGAAAATTTCATTAAATCTTTAATTAAAAGATTAATGAATGAAAAATCATAATTTCACTATTGATTTGGGTTTCAAGAACTAATGTCATTTAAAACATTATTCACAATCAACCCACCATCAATTTCCAAATAAATTTTCAATTTTGTTTAATAATTGAAAAATCTCTTCTTTAAATCTTTATTAAAAGATTTATTCTTTCTTAAGTAGGATTCAAGAACAGTGTTATTTAAGACACCATTCACGACAAACCCAGCATCTTATTTAATATTAAATATAAAACTTTGAATAAAATATATCGACCTATATTCAATATTAAATTCTAAACCAACATATTTTAGCGTTCCTAACTTTAATAAAAGAATAACTTTTATTAACAAACATTATATAGCGTTTCTAATCTTTCATAAAAGAATAACTTTCATTAACAAACAATATTTAGCGTTTCTAATCTTTAATAAAAGAATAACTTTTATTAACAAACAATCTTTAGTGTTTCTAATCTTTCATAAAAGAATAACTTTTATTAACAAACATTATTTAGTGTTTCTAATCTTTAATAAAAGAATAACTTTTCAAAATGCAAGCTTTCAAAATAAATTAATCATTTATTGTTTCATTTATTCTTTTAATGTTCAATTTAATATTACAATAAAATGTCATTTTTGAAATTTTAAACTTTATGTATTAATTTAATCATTAATACAACATTTATTATTACAATATTATATTTTCAAAATGTATAACTTTTGAATTTCAATTTATATATGTTAATTAAGTATTGATTATTGCATTAACCTCTCACATTAGATATATATTGTTGCGGTTGCTGGATGTGCCGGGCGGGTCCGGGCAGTCTTATACCACAACTCAATCTAACCTCGGGTTAAGCAATACTCATTTTATTATAATAATTATTAAAAATTCCAAACGTTACATTTCAAATTTCAAATCTTAAATCTTCATTCCTTTATTGTATAATAAATATAATTCATGGAAATATCCATTCACGTATAAAAAGCGCAATTTAACTAATCGGTTTAGTGTACATCAAATTATATTAAAACGCATTAAAATTACATTTAATTCTTTAATTGTAAATTCTTTTGAAAACTTTTGAAATTCCCACCTTGGAATGAGACTCACATCAAATACCATTAAATAATGGATTTTAAATCATACATGTAATCAACAATAACATTCATCACATAATAACATTCATATAATGTCCACATCACATTTAAACAACATTTAAGGAATAATTTATTAACTGTGCACTTGGGCGATGTGTGAAAATATCAGCCCAATAAACACATATGAGACAGGTAACTCATATATGGCAGTGTAGCAAATTCCAATTATCATAATGAATTATCATAAATTAGTTAATTACAGAATTTCAATTCAACATTGAATCAATACACAAAAATCAGGCATTCCATAGCAACAATTTACAACCAAACATGCATATCACAGAATTAATTCTCAGACATTCATCACAGACATTTAAAATATTTTTATTTCAGAAAATAAATAATTACTGAAAATAAAAATTGAGTGAGAAAAGAGTTCTCACCGAGATTTGACTTTATCGGGTCCAATTGGGTGGTTTTGGACCGAATTTTGACCCAAAATTCAACATCCTCAGAATTTAGCGAAATTGGTGTCTATGCATTGCTAAAAATATACCGATTATGGCAAACCCTGTTTTGAGTCATTTCGAGTTCGTTACAAAAAGTTATGATTTACTGAAGTTTGGATAATTTTAAATAATTATTTATATTCATGAAAAATACCTAAAAATTTGACTGTCTTCAAATTGGACGAAATTAGTGTCCACGCGAAGCTCTCGTCACCACGATCGCGGCGAACCTGAAATCGTCGAATTTCGACTTAGTATGCAAAAGTTATGCGCGTTCGAACATTGGATATTAGATTAATTAATTAATCAAATAATCAACCTTTTCTCTCTCTTCATTTTCTGGTCAAACCAGTGCTTTTAGAACTTTGACCGGACTTTCCCGCCACACCGTTGACCTGCACCGCCGCCGCCACCCACCATTGGAACCGCCTCGACGAGGCGAAGCTTCGCCGGAAGTGGGCCCCCCCCAGGCCACCGCCGACGGCCGGAAATCGCCGATTTCCGTTCGTCAGGTTGCGGGCCCCACAGGCCACATCCTTGCTCCGTTCTACCTGAAATTTTTACAGCACCTTCCTCTCGCGCATACGAACAACTTTCCTGTTGGTGACTTTGTCCAGTTCTTCTCTGATTTGCGGGAAAAAATTCATTTGTGTTTGCTGCTCCGTTTTATCAGTTTTGCCGTTGATCTGAGATTCCGGCGAATCCGTGCGACATTAGACGCTGAATTTTTCGTGGAAGGTAGATAATAAGATGATGATCAATACCCAGAAGGGGTTTGATTTATTTTGCTTTGGTTTGGGAGAAATAAAATTTTCAGTTTGAGGGTTCTTTTTGCAAAGAAGATTTTAGGTGGAGAAGCCATTGAAATTGAAATGAGGAAGAAGGTGGTTATGGTTTGTTTCTCTAGGTTATGGCTGAAATAAGATAATATATAGGCTGGTGTACTTGGGTTTTAAAACCCTTGTTTATTTTCACTTATTGGATAATAGGCCCATGTTCATTTTTTTAATTCAATTTCTTGCATTTTTGACCGTTTAAAAATTACTACGCTCACATACTAATTTCGAAATTAATGAAAATTTAAACATAAATAATATTTGACATTACAAACCCAAAAAAACTGGTTTCGTTAAATTTCGAGTCCATATGAATATTTGGTGAATTTTTTTATTTATTAAAATTGACCGTTTCTAGAAAAAAAATCAATAACTGCCACAAAATGACTCCAAAAATTATGAAATTTGGAATTTAACTATATTTAAATATTCCTGATCCATGGAAACTGGTTTCGCCGGATTCGGAGGCTGTTTGCAAAATTTCCATTTTTGGCGCATATATTTTAATATTAAAAATACATAAAATAATGAAAATTTTCCGAAACTCAAAATATCTCGATGCTTATACTTTTTCTTTATGTAAACGTCATTCTGGACTCAATGGAAGTAGTTTCGAGTCCAAATTCAGTCATATGCAAAAAGTAACGTTTTGGGCCTTTAAATAATATTATATTATTAAATTCTACAGCGTTTTCTAAAAACTTGAATTTTTCATAACTTACAAAATAAAAACTGAAATTTTAATTTCTAAAATTCTTTGGATAAATATTTTCAATACGGTCTCTATGTGTCCAGTTTTATCCAATTCCAATTTAATATTGATTTTATAAGATTTTCCAAAGTTCAAAGTTGAAAACTGAAATTACCGCGCTATTTAAAGTTCAGTATAGAATTATTATAATTTATAATTTGCAACGTCGTATTAAATAGATTTTAATCGTTATTATTTAAAATATATCATTTTAAATATCAAAATCCATTAAAATAACCAAAAACAATATATTCTTTTTGTTCCAAAAATCCGGGTTGTTACAATCTCCTCCACTTAAAATCTTTTCGTCCTCGAAAAGGAATAGAGTTAAAAATTATTTTATAAATCAACTCAACTTCCAATAATTTTAATATGGCTTAAGTTCATCAAATTTTCAACTTATAATAATTTATTAATTTTCCTAAAATTTGGCTAACACCCTAAATTCTAGAAAAATTTCGCCAGAGTCTCCTTCGCACGGAGAGTATTGGAAAAACGCAAACTGCCTCATAGGGCTCTCATCATCCCAAAAAGAAAAAGAAAACAGAAGGGGGGAAGAAGAAAGAGAATGCCAAGCGGCTAGCCAATCGGCTCATAAAATCAGAACCCACAAAATAAAGTAAATATGTACCTATTTGTCGGGCATACAATTTTATTCCTCTGCTCTAGCCTTGCCATGACCTGTTCAACGCATATGTATATATTTGCATGCAATTTCAATATTTTATTGGTTCAATCGACAAGCAATCAGCACAGCCAGCAATCAATTAGTGGATTAATTTTTCAAATGCATAACTTTCATATATATATATATATTCAAAAATCATGTTTTTGATGCCATGTCACACAATAGCTAGGTTTTGGTTCTCATACCAGTCAATGTGGAAATATATAGAAATCCCACTTTCGAAACACGAACATGAACTAATGATGCTGACATGTCAATCACTAGTGTCATCAGGGTCATCTCCGGGCTACTAGAGTGTGATTCTATATCTACCCAGTATATTGAGATTTCAAATACACGTTGATCAGACGCATATGAAAAACCTACTAATACCTGATAGTCCAAAATATAATAATCAATTACGTATAGTAAGTTATAGATTTTCAAAACTAATTTTGGTTTTAAGAAAATGGCACTCTTTAGACTCATCCTAGGATACTGCTGATCCCATCTCTAACGAGTCATTCTTATAGGATATTACTAATCCTATCTCTGATGAATTCTTTTGTTCGGTTCTAATATGTTTTGTTCTCGAGCTTTGTAAAACCAAAGCTCTGATACCAACTGTAACGACCCTCAGTCCGGCCCGGCCTAAACCGAACTAGAATGAAGATTGTTTTGAGAACAGAACACATCAGAACACAAACAAGAGAACATTTCCATTGCTTATTACAACAATTACATCAGAGTACAAGAATATGAGTACAAGAATAAATACTTTACAACTTGAAAATATAAAATCCGAGTTATTACATAATACATTGCAGCGGAAAGATAATAATACAAAATAATACAGCGGGAGACTAATATGCTCTGGACACAGCTTTAAGCTTCAACCCAGAATCCTGTTATAAATGAAAATCTGCAAAAACCAAAACTCCAACTGCCCGTGTGGAAAATAAGGGCACCCAGAGTTTAGGTTAAAACAATAAACTCCAGGTCAGTCATGGGACTGGTATGAGAACTCAGAACTAATTTAGCTAATAAGACAAATCCAAGGACCACGCCGCTAATGCGGAACGGGTTTTATTCCAATGGATTGTCGATGCATAAATTAAAGTAAATCGTTAAACAACGCAATGATTTTTGGAAAAATGAAACCATTATAAGACCCAGGTCCCATCACACAATGCAACGCACACCAGAGGATAGGGTTTTACCTTATAATGATCAAAAGATGATAAATACGTTAAACCGATATTATCATTAGTGTGTATATGTTTTAAAAGCAATTCAAAATAAATGTATCAATCCTAGACGGCATGGGTACCATATATCATGTCGCCATACTAGTTATACAATCAAAACCGCAATGGTCGTATCGGAGATTTGAATTCCATCATGAGTCAAGGCTAGGGAGGAGCTCCTTACCGATTCGAGGCACTCTAGCGGATACCTCAGGATTCCCCGCAGTGAACCCTTGGATAGCTGCAGGGCCGGTCCCCGCCTATGGGCAGTGGATTAGTTATGCCTGAACACACGTTTCCCGGTCCCTTTGGACCTATAGTGTGACCACCAACGGCCTATAAAAATAACGAGGCGCCTCAAAATCCAATATCCACAATGAGTAAACTGTCAGCGCTGGTAGGTCCCTGACATCACTCTAGCTAGAAAGATAACGTGTGCACTCCCTGCGTTCCCTTCTCCCGTTTTTGACTCATACCGGGGTGTGAGGTTCGTGAAGTTACGTTATACCCACAAGGCCTGCTTTTCAACAAAAGCCTTGATCAATGCATCTTGGCGTGCCACATTGTCAGACCATACCATATCATTGATCATCTACCAATATATAACCGGGTGTTAAGCGAAGAATAAATTCTCCACCACCACACAGTTATACGTAAAACAGAGATCAACAAGTACAATATAAAGGAATACCATGTCAGACACGCAATCCATTTACTAGTCCGTTCTGGGTCTGAACGAAACTATATCCGGTAGAATTCCCAAATACGTCTGAATGATCACCAACTTTCCCTCATCTTGGGTGTACGGTCCAATCAAGATATCAATAATCATTCATTCAATATGGAAATTTCCCGTTCTTCAATAACCGTCTTCATCGTCGATCTTCAATCATCGTATGAATTTATTCGGAATGGGTTGAACCCGGTCTTTCCGAATAATTCGCGCAATTTAAAAAACGTGTGTTAAAGTAACACAAACAACGTCTCATTCCAAATCAAGAATATTCTTTTGATTAAATGATCTTTTCTCTAGGAAATTTTCCCCTTAATTTTATCAAAGATAAAATTCCTTTAAAACATATAGTTAAATAATCCTTTGGATATCGTTTCAAAAGATTTAATCTTTTCTCAACTACATTAAGCCCTATCCATCTAGTCGGAATTTACGTCTTACCGAATAAATCATTTATTTCATTAGCCCAGTCCCAACCTATTTAACCCATGGAGTAAAACTGGTGGTACTCCATATCTAGACCCAATATGTTACGGTAAATTTAATTACTGTTTATCATTTAAATCTAATTAAAGATTTAACTAACGCATGGAGCAAAACTGGTGGTACTCCATTCTCGATCACTTATTGAATTTAGTAAATTCAATTTCTTTATTCCTCTTTAATTCTGATTAAAGGTTCGTTAAAACTCTATTTGGTATTAACCTTCCATAAATTATTATTTAATGATTTTTCAACTTTAAGAAATTAATCTTATCTTAATTGGGTTAAAGAACAAATGTTGCTTAAAACATTGTTCACGACAAACCCCAAAATCCAATTTCTTTAAATTTCAATTTAATGTATTAAATTGGAAACTTCGCTCTAGAAAATTTCATTAAATCTTTAATTAAAAGATTAATGAATGAAAAATCATAATTTCACTATTGATTTGGGTTTCAAGAACTAATGTCATTTAAAACATTATTCACAATCAACCCACCATCAATTTCCAAATAAATTTTCAATTTTGTTTAATAATTGAAAAATCTCTTCTTTAAATCTTTATTAAAAGATTTATTCTTTCTTAAGTAGGATTCAAGAACAGTGTTATTTAAGACACCATTCACGACAAACCCAGCATCTTATTTAATATTAAATATAAAACTTTGAATAAAATATATCGACCTATATTCAATATTAAATTCTAAACCAACATATTTTAGCGTTCCTAACTTTAATAAAAGAATAACTTTTATTAACAAACATTATATAGCGTTTCTAATCTTTCATAAAAGAATAACTTTCATTAACAAACAATATTTAGCGTTTCTAATCTTTAATAAAAGAATAACTTTTATTAACAAACAATCTTTAGTGTTTCTAATCTTTCATAAAAGAATAACTTTTATTAACAAACATTATTTAGTGTTTCTAATCTTTAATAAAAGAATAACTTTTCAAAATGCAAGCTTTCAAAATAAATTAATCATTTATTGTTTCATTTATTCTTTTAATGTTCAATTTAATATTACAATAAAATGTCATTTTTGAAATTTTAAACTTTATGTATTAATTTAATCATTAATACAACATTTATTATTACAATATTATATTTTCAAAATGTATAACTTTTGAATTTCAATTTATATATGTTAATTAAGTATTGATTATTGCATTAACCTCTCACATTAGATATATATTGTTGCGGTTGCTGGATGTGCCGGGCGGGTCCGGGCAGTCTTATACCACAACTCAATCTAACCTCGGGTTAAGCAATACTCATTTTATTATAATAATTATTAAAAATTCCAAACGTTACATTTCAAATTTCAAATCTTAAATCTTCATTCCTTTATTGTATAATAAATATAATTCATGGAAATATCCATTCACGTATAAAAAGCGCAATTTAACTAATCGGTTTAGTGTACATCAAATTATATTAAAACGCATTAAAATTACATTTAATTCTTTAATTGTAAATTCTTTTGAAAACTTTTGAAATTCCCACCTTGGAATGAGACTCACATCAAATACCATTAAATAATGGATTTTAAATCATACATGTAATCAACAATAACATTCATCACATAATAACATTCATATAATGTCCACATCACATTTAAACAACATTTAAGGAATAATTTATTAACTGTGCACTTGGGCGATGTGTGAAAATATCAGCCCAATAAACACATATGAGACAGGTAACTCATATATGGCAGTGTAGCAAATTCCAATTATCATAATGAATTATCATAAATTAGTTAATTACAGAATTTCAATTCAACATTGAATCAATACACAAAAATCAGGCATTCCATAGCAACAATTTACAACCAAACATGCATATCACAGAATTAATTCTCAGACATTCATCACAGACATTTAAAATATTTTTATTTCAGAAAATAAATAATTACTGAAAATAAAAATTGAGTGAGAAAAGAGTTCTCACCGAGATTTGACTTTATCGGGTCCAATTGGGTGGTTTTGGACCGAATTTTGACCCAAAATTCAACATCCTCAGAATTTAGCGAAATTGGTGTCTATGCATTGCTAAAAATATACCGATTATGGCAAACCCTGTTTTGAGTCATTTCGAGTTCGTTACAAAAAGTTATGATTTACTGAAGTTTGGATAATTTTAAATAATTATTTATATTCATGAAAAATACCTAAAAATTTGACTGTCTTCAAATTGGACGAAATTAGTGTCCACGCGAAGCTCTCGTCACCACGATCGCGGCGAACCTGAAATCGTCGAATTTCGACTTAGTATGCAAAAGTTATGCGCGTTCGAACATTGGATATTAGATTAATTAATTAATCAAATAATCAACCTTTTCTCTCTCTTCATTTTCTGGTCAAACCAGTGCTTTTAGAACTTTGACCGGACTTTCCCGCCACACCGTTGACCTGCACCGCCGCCGCCACCCACCATTGGAACCGCCTCGACGAGGCGAAGCTTCGCCGGAAGTGGGCCCCCCCAGGCCACCGCCGACGGCCGGAAATCGCCGATTTCCGTTCGTCAGGTTGCGGGCCCCACAGGCCACATCCTTGCTCCGTTCTACCTGAAATTTTTACAGCACCTTCCTCTCGCGCATACGAACAACTTTCCTGTTGGTGACTTTGTCCAGTTCTTCTCTGATTTGCGGGAAAAAATTCATTTGTGTTTGCTGCTCCGTTTTATCAGTTTTGCCGTTGATCTGAGATTCCGGCGAATCCGTGCGACATTAGACGCTGAATTTTTCGTGGAAGGTAGATAATAAGATGATGATCAATACCCAGAAGGGGTTTGATTTATTTTGCTTTGGTTTGGGAGAAATAAAATTTTCAGTTTGAGGGTTCTTTTTGCAAAGAAGATTTTAGGTGGAGAAGCCATTGAAATTGAAATGAGGAAGAAGGTGGTTATGGTTTGTTTCTCTAGGTTATGGCTGAAATAAGATAATATATAGGCTGGTGTACTTGGGTTTTAAAACCCTTGTTTATTTTCACTTATTGGATAATAGGCCCATGTTCATTTTTTTAATTCAATTTCTTGCATTTTTGACCGTTTAAAAATTACTACGCTCACATACTAATTTCGAAATTAATGAAAATTTAAACATAAATAATATTTGACATTACAAACCCAAAAAAACTGGTTTCGTTAAATTTCGAGTCCATATGAATATTTGGTGAATTTTTTTATTTATTAAAATTGACCGTTTCTAGAAAAAAAATCAATAACTGCCACAAAATGACTCCAAAAATTATGAAATTTGGAATTTAACTATATTTAAATATTCCTGATCCATGGAAACTGGTTTCGCCGGATTCGGAGGCTGTTTGCAAAATTTCCATTTTTGGCGCATATATTTTAATATTAAAAATACATAAAATAATGAAAATTTTCCGAAACTCAAAATATCTCGATGCTTATACTTTTTCTTTATGTAAACGTCATTCTGGACTCAATGGAAGTAGTTTCGAGTCCAAATTCAGTCATATGCAAAAAGTAACGTTTTGGGCCTTTAAATAATATTATATTATTAAATTCTACAGCGTTTTCTAAAAACTTGAATTTTTCATAACTTACAAAATAAAAACTGAAATTTTAATTTCTAAAATTCTTTGGATAAATATTTTCAATACGGTCTCTATGTGTCCAGTTTTATCCAATTCCAATTTAATATTGATTTTATAAGATTTTCCAAAGTTCAAAGTTGAAAACTGAAATTACCGCGCTATTTAAAGTTCAGTATAGAATTATTATAATTTATAATTTGCAACGTCGTATTAAATAGATTTTAATCGTTATTATTTAAAATATATCATTTTAAATATCAAAATCCATTAAAATAACCAAAAACAATATATTCTTTTTGTTCCAAAAATCCGGGTTGTTACAGCATGTTTCACTCTCTACAGCCTAGCCTCTTCTTTTCTCCTTTTGTGAGCAATATAAGATTCCTCATCTAGATAGTGCCAAATCAGTTCTTCTTTAGTGTAACCCAATATGATGACTCGCTCTAGTACTTCTTTCCAAACTTCAACAAGGGTGCAAGCAAACCTGCCTCCGAAGAAATAAACTACCCCATGCTCACGATAGTGGGGGATAAAAGTTAACTCCCATACTCTATCCGTAGCCCCCTTCTTGGTCGTCAAAGCCTCTTCCTTGTCTTTTCTTAACTGCTTGATTTTATATCACACTGCTTTACTGCCTTTGAGAATTACTCCCTCCCACGATCATGAGTAAAGATTTCCATATAATTATCCTAATTGAACGTATCTAGCTCTCTGCAGAAATGCTGCTAGCCTTGCAAGTTATTCACATTCTTCTTTAAAGATTTTACATATCTCAATGCAACTTTTCCTTCTAGCATCATAATATCATACTTGACCTTTTTCAAGAATTAATTTGGTAGGTTCTTGGATAGAGTGGAGGAAATGATTGGTAGCTTGTATGCTTTTCTTTGTAGAATTTGATAAACATCATAAGTAGCGGTAGTTTACGCTGCAAGGACAATGGAAATCAAAACCAACAGATAGAAAAGACAAGTATCGCAGTCTTTGAGACACCCTACGTCCGTTAATGTCACTCACAAAGGGAATGCATTAAAATTCGTGAAGCGTTATAGTAAACAAAATAGAAATATTACAAGATAGACATATAAAATAACAGCGGAATAAAAACTTTATTTACCATAAGATACCGTGGTGCAAAAACATCACATGTCTGGAATACAAAATCCCATTACAACATAAAAGCTACTGTCTCGTACTTCAAAAATATCAGAGTGCATAAAAGAAATAAAATTCCCCAAAAACAAAATAGCAACAAGGATAGGAGCTTGAGCCATACATCTCAGTAGCTCCAGCAAATGTAAGCAGAATCACGGTCAAGCCTGAGTGTTCCTGCCCTGAGAACCTGGGGAGGGAGGGGGAAACGGAAGAAAGAAGAGGAAACAAAAAGGGTCAGACATAAAGTCTGGCCAGTCCAGTTACTTTTGCCAAGTAAATAAGTAAAAGTAGCATGACAGGCATATAGTGGATAAGAGAGAGATAACTATATAAAAAGCAAGTATGACAAGGTGAATAGGATAGGGTGTATACGCTTCTAATGATTACTCTGCACTATTGCTAGTATAATTAGAGTGAGATGACCCCTTCCATTATAAGGTGGTAGAGTTAGGCATACATCCAAATGTATCCTAACTACTACCCTAATTGATCGGCTTCCTAATCCGCGTAGATACTCTGTGCCGGCCCCACCATAGGATGTAACACGTCTTAAAGTGGCAACCCCTCGCTGATATGCACAACCTCATATCTATAGGTGTCTCGGTCGTCTTATCCCCCTCTGCCCGGCTCATGCACACACATGGCCCGGTCGGTTTGCGCCGCCCACATTGTCCTCCATGTTTGGATCTCTTACAATCAGTCCAGTAAGCGTGCCCCTTCTGTGACCTAGTTCGGAGTACATGTTTTGATACCTACTCCAGGTTACTGGATGAAACGGGTCCCACATAATATGATACAAGCTCTCCCCTTTGTCTTGTATCCCCCACTAGGTTTTCCATTTGATTATGTATACCACTAGGTGTCTTTAATTACATATCTTTATTATTTCCGTTGGTTATGTATAACACTAGATGACTTTAATTACATAACCCTCAATTGGTTAAGTTTCGTGGGCCTATATTTAGATATTACCCACCCATCTCATATATACTTAACTAAACCCCTCTAAGTTTACTTAACCCCTTATTCATGTTCATGTTCACACAATTCCTACGGATTCCAATAGGTTAAGTATTTCAATTATTACCATATTTTCATTTATGGTTATAATGGACTAGACCTCCTATGTTAGGCCTACAGCATGTGGATGCTGGATATGCCGGTCGGGTCCAGGCAGAGTTCTTCCACAAGTTGGGCCTAACCTCGTGTCTTAGCATGATACGTATTTGTGCACTCAGACCTCTCACATTAGGTTCAACATTAGTGGTTGCTGGATATGCCGGTCGGGTCCGGGTAGACTTCCATCACTAATGCAACCTAACCTGGTGTCATAAGTGCAATTACAATTTCTAATTGTAATCTTAGACATTTCATTATTATCCAAATTCTCACCTATGTTGTTATAGGTTATAGGTTCCATGCGGCATCTAGGCTAGAAAGTAGCCTAGCCATAAACAATAAAAGGGAAAGGTGATGGGAAAAATGACAATAGTGATCATTCTAACAAAAGTGACATGAACATATATACTGGCATAGACATGTAATTGGCATAATAATAAGGTGAACATAAAAACAGATCTAGTGTAAAGGGTAATGATAAAACTAGATATAACATACTTAGGATGAATAGATCCAAATAAGAAATCATATGTCCAATAATGACAGATATCAATTAATCACAACATGATGATCTAGGTCTAAACAAAGGTTTAATTGTCCAGATAATGATAATCCCAAATTAACCACAAACTTAGAAAAAGGTAAGATCCACATAGGTGGCATGATTAATTAACCACAAAAGAATTAGATCTATAAAATAGATCTAACATGATAAGGTTTAGGCTTATAGATTCACAAATTATGATAGATCCAATATGATTCAGTCACAGGCACGTATATATCCAAATCACAGTCATATCACAAATTACTTTTATTCATTTAAATCTAAAAGTAACTAACTCACAGTGTTTGGATTAAAAGAAAAGGTAGAAAATAGCAGAGGTTGAATCTACACTTGAATCTCTAAGTTTGATTTGCAAAGTTGATTATTGTTGAAGTAAAGGGTTTTGTTCAGTTCAGGCACTAGCAGCATTTGGCCTCTATTGATCTCCAATGAAGAAAGCAAGAGAAATGACCATGTATTTATAGCTGTCAGTCCTAGAAACTGACTTAGCCACGTTATCCCTAAGGGGGATAGACCCACCCCTTAGGGGATCGACCATGGTGTCGACACCCCCTTAAGGGGTCGACTCTCCTAGGCGGAAATTTTCCCGCTCACCCTGAATTTCTAAAATTTGAACTTTTTGGACCTGATTTTGAATTCTTGGACCATATATATATATATATATATATCTTGTGCATATACAAACTTTAAAGCCTCATAATTTCTTTATATAGTGTCCGTTTTACGCAAACCAAATGTCTATCTTGACCAAAATTTCGAGACAGACGCAATGGCGCAGTCCGTTTCCCTTAATTCTGAATATTAAATTAATTATTATTTAATTTATCCTTTTTTAGTGTTGTTAAAAATACGGGGTGTTACAGTCTTAGAGCTAGCCGAGGTCCCTAAAAGGGACAATGCTCAGTGGGTTTTGGTCTATCTTGGGCTGCTTCTTGGTCTCCTTAGTCTAAGTGGTTTTATGGCCCTTATGGTCCCTCTTCCCATAATTCCTCCTCTCCTCTTACATTAACTTTTACCTTTCCTTTCTGTACATTTCATCATTCTGTATCCTCCTCTCTTCCTTTATTTTTGAGTAAGTGGGATGTTTAATAGGCTGCATCTGTGAGCGGTCCTTAGGGAAGTATGCTCGAAGTAACCACAAAACATGGTGCTATCTGGAAAAAGAAAACAAACTGAATTAAAAAACATGCTCAAATAAAAAGGAAAGTGTTCAAGATAATGTTTGTGGTCCTAATAGTATATGTAACGTGTTATGTAAACCTAAAATCCTTCCACGAGCCGCATTGGCTTATGATTAGTGTCTAAACATGTACACCTTCTGAAGTGATCTTTTTAGGACGAATATCAAAGTCTCAATCCCTTGGTGTGAATGGTTCCCTAATGATCTCAATCAAAGGAGCACAAACATCATCAAATCGCGAAGTATCTAGCAACATCTCCACCTCTGGACATACGTAAAGATGCCATTCAAAGTAATCAATGGTTACCTCATTATGATTCTGTGTAGTCTTTTTCAGATTTGCCTTCATCTTCATTCATGGCATACACTCCCTCCTCTACAATTTTACTTCTTCACTTCCAAAAAGGACATGACTTTACCCTCGTGGCGAACTACTTATTAGTTCTCTTCTTCCAAAAATAGTGGCCATCCTCGCTCTTTCACTCGGTTCTACCCAAGTTTGATCCTTGGAGCTGTTATCCCCCAATTACCCCCTTGATGGGCCTTTGGCTTCCCCTCAAGTTTCAATCTTAGTGCCTTGGGATGTGGAAGCAGAGAGCGTCCCTACTCTAGAATGCATTAGAGTGAGGACCTCATGCTGGACAACCGACCTTTTGGGATGCAACATCCCAAATTTAAAGAGATATTCGTCCTGGATCAGAAACCCCCTTACTCTCTTTTGCGTTGAGACCGCTCTCGAGCTTCATACTTGATGTTCCTATAAAAAGTAGGAAAAGCTGAAAAAACAAAAGATTCGGTAATACGATTGAGCCTCACATCTAGGATCATAACCAGGATCCAAAAGGTTACTTCCATCAATCTATATAATGTTCTATTCTTTAGGGAAACAGGAAAACAAAAAACATATTTTTGAAGATAGATAAATTTTTATAGAGATTGAGTATATGATTTTGATTTTATTGCATGTTAACAAAATCAAAGGAGGGATAATCTTGTCTTTTATTGAATATGAGAAAATATCTTAACTCGATAAAACTCGGTAGACTTCTGAAGGTTCGTATAAAGAGAACTTGCACGCAATTTAGAATGACTTAGCCGTTATGATGCATCTTAAGGCATGTAGTATCCATCTTTTGGAGTATCGTCTGTAGTAGTGGATTAAAAGGAGGTACCGCACTCATCATACACATGAAACAATACTAAGCTATAAAAGCTAGGCGGCAACCTATTAGCATACTCATTCCTTGGCGATAATTCCACTCTCTTTATGGAATGACAAACTACAAACAAATACTCCAAGCATTCTTGTGGTGATGAAAGTTGGGTATATTTTAGATGACTCACAAAGGATTCCCAAAGGAGGGCATGAAAAGTCAATAATTGCACTTTCCCAGATTACAGCTGGCTCGATAGGAACGTCAGATGAAGCTCCAAGAGGAATAGAAGATAAATGCATGGCAGAGGATAACTCTGCTTCAGAACGGGAGGAACTTCCTTCCTTGATTTATAGGAGCAAAGGGCGTCATGTGGTCATTCTACATAATAAAACCTATGATCAGGGCAATCAGGTGCATTCTTTTCCAAAGTTTTAGTTTATAAGGGAAAACATTTGAAATTTAAAGGACATTTGCCAGTGTAAGCCAATTGAATTCCAAACAATATCGATGGAAAGTGCAGTGCATTGTCTAAGTGATGGTAGTCAAATGAGCCTTGAACTCTAAAAAGGACCTTCTCGCGTAGATGGCACACTTGCACCAGAACAAGCAATCTATATCATTTCTTTTTATCTGTTCGCAACTTATTTGTCATCGATTGATAAATCGACAATGGATCCGTCGCCTAAAATGACATAGAAAGATTTCCCTCTTAGCATTATTAGATACGAGAATACAACATGAAAAAACATCGGATAGCTAGTGAGCTTAAACTTGATAATCCACTATTGTTCAAAGCTAAGAAGGGCATGCAAATTTCAAAGGTTCCAAGTGTTTAGTTCAACTGTTAGTTTCAAATCTATTTATCCTTCTTTTAAGCCATTCCAATCATTTATGAAAAGACAGTATGGATCATGTGAAATGGATAATTGTGTGTTGAATATAATTGCGGAAGATGTATATACTAATTTTGATGTTAGAAAGTAAAATGGATAATAGTGTGGATTTTCATTTATGAAGTTGCAAAACAATAACTATCATGACCTAGCAATGGCGGCATCGACAACTCATTCTTCTTCTCCTATCTCCTCCTACTTCGCCACCGATGTCTTTCCACCTCTTCCACCTCGCCCTCCACCCCCTAAACCCCCTAATCCACCACCTCCCTCTGGAAATCCCTCTTCTTCGATAGATGCTAATCCAGATCTGGCTATTCCATCGTAACCATCTTTTCCAGTGAAATCTGATTACGCATCTCTATTTATATCTTCTCCAAGGAATGCAGGATAGTACAAGCCACTCCATTTTGACATACTGAGAGATGGAAAGAAGCATATGATACCAGATCTTATCAAGCACCAAGGTCTTAATTACTAGAGTAGTTTTCTAATCGGATTTTTCCTCGATGGTACATTATCGTTTCACGCTGTATCTAATTATTTGCATAGGCATTGGAAGCTTGCTGGTAAGGTTGATATTAAATCCGATGGGTCTCACTTTTACTTTAAATTCTCCAATGACTCTAATACAGAAAAAATTCTTAGATCCGATCCCATCTTCATACGTGGTAGGATGTTTATCATATCTGATTGGGATCCAACCATAGTATGTGCCCAATCTCAAATAAAAAAAGTCCCTGTTCGGATCCATTTATATAGGATACCATGGTTTTATGGACTCTAATAGGCATCAATTGGCATGTGAATCACGTTGGCAGATTGATTTGTTATGATGTTAATACTGAAAGGTTAGATAGGTTCAGATATGCGAAGGCATTGGTCAAAGTATCACTAGAATTTGAGCTACCAAATGCTATTGAGATTGATGGTTTGGGAGATGCTTATCCTATTGTAAAGATTAGCTATGACTGAGAACCAAAGATTTGTGTCAATTGTACAGTACTTGGACATTATTCATCCCACTGTGAATTACACGCCAATAACAATAAGGATAATCAGAATCTGGGTAATGCTAATGGGAGGGACTATTGTCGAGCTGAGAATGTACAAGTACAAAAGCCACATATTAAAATTCATGCAAATGGTAATCAGGAGAAATGGACAAATGTTTACAACAAAAAAAGAAGTATTGGAAGTGAAAGGAGGTAGATACTAATAAGGGTACGACAGATTCTGCAGTTGCTACAGGCAATGAAAATAGTAACTCTATTGCATGCATAGCTACTTATGATACTGGGCAGAATGTTGATATTAATGCTACTGAGCAGAATGTTGATATTGATGGTCATGGTCTTAATGAGCCTAATATTGTTCAATCTAATCTAGTTACCAATGCACATTCAAACTACACAGCTAACGCTGAGATGTAGACCTTGTTTTGCAATCTGTTTGATGATACAAATGAACATTTAGAAACTTCAAATAAGGCTACAGGTAATGGAACTATTTCTTATATTAATTTCGTGGGAACTAGTTCATCCTCTAGTGCCACTATTGTTGCTCCTTGTTCAGCTCTTTCTGGTTATATGTCATGTTCATCAACTTATAGTCAGAGTTCTCCTGCTTCTTCTTATATGAATTTTACTTCGGCTTTGATTGGAACTTCTTCTTTCAGTGCCAAGCAATATGCTTCCCTATATGCGAATTTAAAGCCACCTGACCACCAAATACTTCCTCCTCCAGCAATCGAATCTTCCATGTTATCCTCAGTAGTTTCAATGTCTGCCTATCCATCTGCAATATCTAAAGGCAAGAAACCTAAAGGAAAATTTTCCTTCGTGGTGAACTACTTATTAGTTCTCTTCTTCCAAAATAGTGGCCATCCTCGGTCTTTCACTCGGTTCTACCCAAGTTTGATCCTTGGAGCTGTTATCCCCCAATTACCCCCTTGATGGGCCTTTGGCTTCCCCTCAAGTTTCAATCTTAGTGCCTTGGGATGTGGAAGCAGAGAGCGTCCCTACTCTAGAATGCATTAGAGTGAGGACCTCATGCTGGACAACCGACCTTTTGGGATGCAACATCCCAAATTTTAAAGAGATATTCGTCCTGGATCAGAAACCCCCTTACTCTCTTTTGCGTTGAGACCGCTCTCGAGCTTCATACTTGATGTTCCTATAAAAAGTAGGAAAAGCTGAAAAAACAAAAGATTCGGTAATACGATTGAGCCTCACATCTAGGATCATAACCAGGATCCAAAAGGTTACTTCCATCAATCTATATAATGTTCTATTCTTTAGGGAAACAGGAAAACAAAAACAGATTTTTGAAGACAGATAAATTTTTATAGAGATTGAGTATATGATTTTGATTTTATTGCACATTAACAAAATCAAAAGAGGGATAATCTTGTCTTTTATTGAATATGAGAAAATATCTTAACTCGATAAAACTCGGCAGACATCTGAAGGTTCGTATAAAGAGAACTTGCACGCAATATAGAGTGACTTAGCCATTATGATGCATCTTAAGGCATGTAGTGTCCATCTTTTGGAGTATCGTCTGTAGTAGTGGATTAAAAGGAGGTACCGCACTCATCATACACATGAAACAATATTAAGCTATAAAAGTTAGGCGGCGACCTATTAGCATACTCATTCCTTGGCGATAATTCCACTCCCTTTATGGAATGACAAACTACAAACAAATACTCCAAGCATTCTTGTGGTGATGAAAGTTGGGTATATTTTAGATGACTCATAAAGGATTCTCAATGGAGGGCATGAAAAGTCAATAATTGCACTTTCCTGGATTACAGCTTGCTCGATAGGAACATGAAATGAAGCTCCAAGAGGAATAGAGATAAATGCATAGCAGAGGATAACTCTGCTTCAGAACGGAAGGAACTTCCTTCCTTGATTTACATGAGCAAAGGGCATCATGAAGTCATTCTACATAATAAAACTTATGATCAGGGCAATCAGGTGCATTCTTTTCCAAAGTTTCAGTTCAAAAGGGAAAACATTTGAAATTTAAAGAATATTTGCCAGTGTAAACCAACTGAATTCCAAACACTAATCGATGGCAAGTGCGGTGCTTTATCTAAGTGATGGAAGTCAAATGAGCCTGGAACACTAAAAAGGACCTTCTCGCGTAGATGGCACATTTTCACCAGAACAAGCAATCCATATCATTTCCTTTTATCTGTTCGCAACTTATTTGTCATATATTGATAAATCAACAACGGATCCGTTGGCTAAAATGACATAGAAAGATTTTCTTCTTAGCATTATTAGATGTGAGAATACAACATGAAAAAACATCGGATAGCTAGTGAGCTTAAACTTGATATTCCACTATTGGTCAAAGCTATGAAGGATATGCAAATTTCAAAGGTTCTAAGTGTTTAGTTCAACTGTGCATTTCAATTTTAGTTTCAAATTTATTTACCCTTCTTTGAAGTGATTCCAGTCATTTATAAAAAAAACAGTGTGGATCATGTGATAGGGATAATTGTGTGTAGAATATAATTGCGAAAGATGTATATAATAGTTCTTATGTTAGAAAGTAAACATTTAGTGAGATAACTAATTTGAAATGATACTGCAAGTAAACAATATAAAAGCAGTAAATAAAAGTAAAAGAAACCCGTGATTTTAATACTGGTTCGAAGCACCGACCGACATCCCGTCTCAGACTACTTCTGGAATTTCAACTAAACAATAACCCTCACTTAGTCCGAAGGAATAGGTCTTTACAACACCTGAGCAACATAAAAGGTACCTGAGCAACATAACAGGATTTTGCCTCAGTAGCCGAAGAGGACTTGACGCGCTTGAGCATCAGAACAGGACTTTACACTAATATAAATGTTTTGTAGACTATTTGTGTTCTTAATAACACAGATTGTCTTTTTACATTACACATTTCCAATAATCTTCTCCTCGAGTGTATATATATATAGTTTTAAGTGCATGAAGATATGGAAGAAAGTTATTGCTTGAATATTATGTATGAAAGTAAGTTCAAGCAATATATATATATATATATGTTTAGAAAGTAGTAGATATGTGTGTAATATAAATGATTAGAAGAGTAAAAGTTAATTTGATTTATATTAGAACATCTACATATAATGTATAAATGGCAGCAACTATTGGCGAAGATGTTTAGTTGAAAAGTAATGTCTAAATCAATTCTTATAAAGTCATTTCTCTTTGCGAAAAATAGCGACTCTTCGGAATATTTGACCATTGGAAAATTCAATCGACTGGAGTTCATGTCAGTCAACTAAAAATTCAAAAATGTGTGTGTATATATATATATATATATATATATATAGTTATGCATGTGAGTACGGTATCACAGGTCTTTCGACTTATCTATTGGGTTAGTTGACTGGCCAGGAGGATACTGTGCAATCTTGCAAATACTATATATAAATATATAAATATATAAAATACGAGTTCTTCTATCTTTGTATATATATATATATTAATATACTATACTTATTTATATTATTTAATAAGATATATATATAAGCTAGCTAAAAATAATTTAGCTTTATATAAAAATTACTTGAGGTGGGATTTTAACAAATATACTGTAAGACTCAAGACTCGATACGTAAAATGTTTGTGCACCAAACTGAAGTCTTATCTTCAATGTAGTTTATGTTCTCTTTTTTGTCACTTTAATCGTCAAACCTTCAAATTATAGAGTAAATTCCTTGTCATGAATCAAAACGTGACTCAACATTCTCCCTCTTTTTGATTGATGACAACATGTAAATGAAGATACTATACGACGATATATAATAGTAAATATTTATACTTACTCCCCTTGAATATGTGGCAACCTATATCCTGCATTCTATGGTATATATTGATATTTCTCCCCCTTTGTCATTGACAAAAAGGAAGCAAAGGTTGATAGAGTATACAAAGAAAGGATAAGATGGAATTAAACCACGTTTTATCACATACATGAGAAAACATAACAGAAGTACAGTCTAGAGTAGCAATAAAACATACCATACCATACCAACAAGGCTATTTAGTACCTGCCTTGTATATAGTTCTAAATAAAACATTACAAGTTCAAATAAAACATATGAACAAGGTTAATTAGTACAAGCCTTGTATATAGTTCCAACATAAAAGATTATAGTTTAAAGTAGTAAAGTGAGATGCCAAAGGACTAAAGTCTTACTCCATCAATTGCTTACCCTTTTCAACATGAGAACTTTAAACAACATCACCACGAGCACCTCCGTCTCTATTTATACTGTCACTACTTTCTTGCTCATCTGATGTAGACCAAGTGAAGGCGGCACGTTTTCTTGGATCTCCTTGTATGGCCGTAAAGGAACGAAAGGAGTAAGAAATAGCTTCCCAAAGCATGTTAATGAATCCTTTAACCTTGTCCATCTTCTTGTCAACCTCTTTGATGTGGGATTCTAGGATTTTTTTAATTGCGGCATATTATAGTCAATGATTCATATGGTCCAAGAGCCGGATTTGCAATGATGATCTCATCTCGTTCATGAATTGTAGATTTTGTGCGTTGGGTAGGACGGGTAGATGCATGTCCGGGTTGCAGTGGAGCATGTTGTTGGCTTTGTTGTCTTTGAAACCATTCTTCCTAAGTAATGAAACAAGGAGGCACAGTTTTAGGTAATCCCATCAAAGCTAATGTTTTTACGTTTAATGTGCCTACGGTAGATGTTGGAGAATCGGGCTCGGGAATAGTCAAATCTTTTAGGATGCGATAATGTATTCACCGTGGTAAATGATATTCATGTTGACGTTGTTAAGTCTTAAGAATTCGTAAGTATAAGAAGAAACCAATTGACTTTTGTATTCTCGTAAATTGCATAGAGAGCCTTAACGTTGTGTTCACAAACAATGTCCTAGCTTCTGGTTCTTGGCATTATAGATCTCATTAGAGTTCGATGAGGAACTCTAGTTGTGAGTCGTAAAGATATGGACTTAACTTCTTGCAAATCATCATCCAAAAACCTATGTTTAAGTTGATCACAAATTATCATATCACATTCAACTTGGTGGAGATTTATTCCTTCATTGGGTGTGTTAAGCAAATGTGCAATTCGACCAAGTGATAGGAATATTGGCACTCCATATACTAAACTCCAAACCCAATCTTCTAGATTAGAAACTTCTTGATGATCCAAATTGAGATTTGCATCGAATAACTTAACCATGATATTAATTATTCTTAAGTTGTTATCATCAGTGTTAATCAAAGACTCAAGATTACTTTCTACGAGCAATATTTTGAATACCGAAGCTAGAGAAATTCAGGAATTTCATGAATGATCCTTCAAAAATCCTTGAGTTTTGCGTCTTTTTCCACCTTTTCACAACGGTTTCATCATGCAGCCATCGACGAATTTGTGCATCCGAAGCAGGTTGTGCGGAGGGGGTAGCTTGTCTTTGTCTCTTTTGAGGCATTTTCTTTGTAATTTGAATGAAAATATTTGGATTATTAGAAAACTGGGGATTTGGAAGCTTGATGTGTTGCTTGCAATATTTTTAAATTAGAGGTAAACATAAGGGTGAAGAGATAAAAGGTAAAAAGGAGGTAGGTAAGAGTAGTTATTGGCAGTAGACACACAAATCAATCGACTGAACTAGGGGGTCAGTCGCCTGATTCAATATCCCGAAGTTTCTCCAGGATCTAGATCAGTCGACTATTCTTCTGAGACAGTCGACTGATTTAGGGAAGCTCGTAATCTTTGTTCTAGGTCAGTCGATTGACCTGGAATAAATTTTCTTGTCAATTTTATATTTTAAATTATTGTATAATGATCATTGTAGTTTTTATATGTGAAGTTATATAGTTTTTAATATAAATATTAATATCATCAAAATTTTATTTGTAGTTTTCCAAGAAAATACAATTTATTAGAAGAAACATGTACACAATATATTAAAGACAAGAAACAAGGAACTTAATTTTTTTTGATGGACTCGTGTTTACTGATCATTAAATTCCTTCTTCCTTCTCTCGTTAGATGCTTCATTCCGGTGGTCGTTCTGGGGAAGGAATGATCGGTCAGGGAATTAGTGTTAACACTTGTTTGTCAATATAGTGAGACGATGAGCTGCAGAATTTTAATGTAATGTGTTCAATGATTCCTAGTTGACGTGCATTAACCTTTTTCTCATAATACATTTCCCTTTGTAATTCAAATGATTGTAGTTGGTAGTGACGTATTTCATTTATTTTCTCTTTCGTGGATGGTGAACCACCAAAAAAAACTTGTTTGGCATTCTTTTTATCCAGAGTGTACCTAGTATGAGGTGTGGAAATTCAGGTACGAGTACAACAAGGTGTTTTTAGAGTGAGATAATCTAGTGAAGTGATGATCTCGATGGAATAAATAGATGAATGTAAAGAAGAAGACACTGCTTTAAAATTTGGTAAAAGGTTTTAATTGAGAAAATGAGTTTCGTGATTACGGAGATGTTTGAAACTTTATTTATTTATATATATAGGTGTTTAAGTAGAGATAAAGCAGGAAAGGAGAGTGGTTCCTATATATTGTAGTTAGTAGGCTTTAATTTATGAGGATATAATACTTTGTTTTGGGAGATTTAATGCTTCACCAGAGAATAATAAGTTGAATTATGCATATATATTGTATATTTATATAATTAAGTAGTTGTTTTATGTGTCTGTAATAGTCTTTTTGATATAACATATAATACAATCGATATGATTAACATGAATGCGAATCACCCAAAGATCAGATGGTTAAGACATCAGGGTATGATACAGGAGATCCCAAGTTCGAGTCATAGCATGGTTAGAAAACATTTCTTTAGTAAAAAAATTGTTCTTGATTCTGTATATCAAATGATGTATAAATTTCACTTTATAAATTTTAAATATCTTTAACAGACATGATACCAAGTTCTCGATATAACTTTATATAAGTATTTTTTAGTAATAGTTTGGTAAATATATCAACTAATTTATTTTCTAATGAGATAAAAATCTAAGTTTATTAAATCTTTTTCCATATTATCACGTAAGAAATGGTGTCTAATGTTTAGTCCGAGAATGACAAACTTGGTTTTTTGATAGATTAATCGCACGAGAGTTACCGCATAAATTGTAAATTTAGTTAGATTTATTCCAAAATATCTGAGTGTTTTGCATGTAAATGACTTGAGCACAAGCCAAAGTTGCAGAAATATATTCTGCTTCACAAATCGATAGTGAGAAGCAATTTTGTTGCATGCTAAACCAAGAGATTAATGATTTTCCAATAAAATGACATGTATCACTTGTTCTTTTCCAATCTATTCACGATTGCAACACCCTGCATTTTTAATTAAATAATAAAATAAAATTTTTATAATTTTCAGAATTTGGTCATATAACTAGCATCATTGCGTCTGTGGCGATTTACCGATCAATTTAGACATATGGTTTGCAGAAAACAGATCTACGTGAAAACAATATCTTTAAATGAAGTTTTGTAACATAGGTGAAAAAGAAGATATGAGAGGAACACAAATAAGAACAATAGTTACCAATGTTTTTAGTCTTGTAAAAAAAAAGTTAAGTTCAGTGAGTTGGTAAGACATTCCCTTCCCAGGGTGGAGGTCAGAGTTCGAGTCCCGTCAATGTCATGTTTTTAATTTTAGAGGAAAGGCTAAAGAAATGCATGTTCTAATAGAAAAAAATATAAATGTACATATAATTTTTTTTATTTATATAGGTGAGTATATATATATACATGTATGTGTATATCTATGTATATATATGTATATATATGAAATCCAAAAGTAACCTGCAATTAATTAAAATGAGTAAGAAATAAATGTTGTCATGACGTTGTTTGAATTTTTAAAAGAAATGAAGTTGTGCATATATATATATACGCATAAAATCAAAATTGAAGTGGAATTTAAGGGCGGAAGTAATAAATCTGGAATAAATGGAAAATATGCAAGAGTATAGCTGCGTATGAATTTTGAATATATATTAAAAAGAAAGGAATCAATGAATTGATACCGTTGATAATGATATTTATTGTGAAGTTATTAACTGACAAAGATTTGAAGAATGACACACGTAAATATGCGCATAAGTTTGAAATTCAAATGTTGGGTATACTCTATAAATGGAAGAAAATAATTTGCATAAGTAATACTCGGAAAGAAAACGAACGTTAAACAAAATTTTATATCGACAAAATTAACTTTAATGGCCCAGTTCATGGGTCGACCCAGACTATATATGGGTCGACCCAGGGGTCGACACACCTTAGAGATGGGTCGACACAGGGATCGACCTAGCTCCGAGCTAGTAAACGTTATATTTTCCACTTGTACGTCTCGGATTTTATTATATTTAATCCAAAGGAGCACAGTCTCCTGTACACCTATAAATAGACTAGTTGAACTTAGCCTCCAACTCATATTTTCTAAAACGATGCCAAGGCTCTACCATTTTCTTTCTTCTTCGAATCTTTCAGAAATAAGAATATTAGTCTTTAGGAATTTTGATTCCATATTTGAAGACATAGATTATTGATCTACAATATATAGATGTTTAGATTTCTTGTCTACATAAGGTAAATTCTGTGAATCCGAATTACCAGGATTTCTTTTATTCTATTAGTATCAGATTTGTAGATCCGTGGTTATTTCAATATTAGATTCAATTAGGAAAACTACGAGGTAGCAGATCTGAATCACATTCAAGGATGGGAAAGCAGTCAGGTGATTGGATTTAAATTATACCTTTTAGTAATAGTATATTTATCATTTACGTTCCCTGTAATTCATAACATGATAAATAATTGAAATTTTTGGTAATCGTGATATAACCTATTACTTAAGGACGTTAAGAATGTTGTTGTTGTACAAATCTATTCGATTAATTCTTTATTTTGATTGAGAATTACTGTAATATTATAATGTGGAAATAATGAAAAAAGAATTGGTATGCCTACTTTTATATGGAAATTTAATGTAAATGGGAAATGTTATATGAAAAACATGAATTAATATCTAACTCAGAAAAAAAGGGGAAATTAGTAGTGGACTGAGTTAGTTGGGACTGGAAAAATGGATATATTTTCAATACGGAAAAATTATCGAGAACATAGTTGCTAGAAAAGAAGGGAAAAAAGGACTAAAGTGAAATAAGGATTCTTTTACCGTATTGCTCGCTAATAAAATAAAATATATATGTATGTCCATAATGAAAATAAAAGAAATAGCTTGCAACTACGGAATTTAATTGATGTACATTATGGAAATAGATCTTTATAAATACTAATGTAATGAAGTGTGCGAAATATTTTCCTGAAATAATAATAATGTACAAGATGGTAAATAAAGAAAGGTTACAGCAATAAATGTTTCATTGAATATTAAGGAACCTAGAGAAAATGTGATGAACAATGTTACGACCCATATTCGCTAGCCTCCGAGGAGACCAGAAAACACGGATTGTAATGAGAACACGAAAAATCAGAATGCAAATAGAAGAACATTTCATTTCTATTACAACAATTTATATCAGAGTACAAGAATATAACAGAGTATGAATAAATAATATACAGTAGAAAATATCAGAGATTTAAATTAGATTTAAATACATAGCAGCAGAAAAATAATACATAGCACAACTGAAAGAAATACACGGATACAGAGCTTTCTGAATATAGTTCCAGTTGTAAATCCAGGTTCCTAAAAATAAATATCTGCAAAAACCAAAACTAATAGCTGCCCGTGTGGAAAATAGGGGCACCAGGGTTTAGGTTAAAACAATAAACTCTGAGTTAGTCATGGGACCGGTGTGAGAACTAAAATAGTTATTACCTTGATTTTAAAGTTAGATAAATCCGGGACCACGCCGTATAACACGGAATGGGTTTATACCCCATGAATACCAATGCATAAAACAAACAGCGCAACGCTAAACAGAAAAATGAAGCTATTATAAGACTCAGGTCCCATCACATAATGAACGCAGTCGAGGATAGAGTTTTCCCTTATAATAGCCAAACATGCTTGGTACGTTTAAAACAAATCATTCGATACTATTATAAGTGCATAGTGTATAAAACAACTTCAAATATAAATGTATCAATCAAAGATGGCATGGGTACCATATATCATGTCGCCATACTAGTTCTACAATCAAAACTGCATGACATCGCATTGGAAGTTGGATTTCCATCATGAACCAAGTCAAGGGATTGTCCTTGCCGATTTCGAGACTCTCTAGCCCGAGCCTTAGGACAAGTACTCAGTCAAGCCCTTGGATTTTCAGGGTCGGTCCTCCCTTACGTTTGAGAATTAGTTATTCCTGAACAATACGTATCTCCGCCCTATGAGGCGTAAGTCTGGTCAGTACGTCGACCATATCCATCCATTGGCCCCGTAGTGACCGATATATCCTAGGTACCTCGCTTTCCATTATCCACATAAGTAAAAAATGTCTGGGCTCCATACCATGACACCATTCCTAGGTAGAAGGAAATGCATGTTCTCCCTGCAATCCTCTCCCGTTTCTGGTTCATACCGGGGTGTGAGGCTCGCGAATTAATGCTATACACAAAGCTATGCTATTTAAAGTCGTGCTTTGATCATCAACCAAAAGGCTCTGCTTTTCAACAAAAGCCTTGATCATTTGCATCTCAGCATGCCACACTGACAAGTCACGCCATGCAATTGATGTCTATCTATATATAACCTCTAAGCTCGTACGTCTCAAAGAAGTGTGTTAAGCAAGAGAATATATTCTCCGCCACCAAAAAGATATATATTTAATAGAAATCAATCAACACAGAACAAAATCCATTGTCAGACACACATCCATTTACTAGTTCGTTTTGTGTCTGAACAAAACCGGAGGTACCTTATTCCTCGTCCCATATGTCCAATACAGGATAGGTCCTCACATATCCGGTCGATCTCCAAGTACGTCTGGACGATCACCACTTATTACCTTTTCTTGGGTGTACAGCCCAATCAAGACATCAGTAATCATCCAAACGATGTGAAGATCTCTGGTCTTCAACCACCCTCTTCATCGTCGACTTACCGTCGTATCAATTATTTAGAATGGGATAAACCTGGTCTTTCCGAATAACTCGCGTATCTAATAAACAAGTGCTATAAAAATACAACATACGTCTCATTCCAATCGAGAATATTCTTTTCACAATTTAAACCAAATTAAGGTTTTCCAAACTAGTCAGGATTAGCGAACCTTACCGAAGTAATCATTTATTATATTTCTCAATTCCAACCTATTCATCCCATGGAGTAAAACTGGTAATACTCCATATCTAACACCACGGTGTTATTGGTAAAATTAATTACCATTTCACGTTCAAATCTAATTAAAGATTTAACTATCGCTTGGAGCAAAACTGGTGATACTCCATTCTCGATCATTTCCCAAAATTGATAATTTAAATTATCACTTTCACATTTAAATATAATTAAAGATTCATTAAAACCCCACTTAGTTTTAATCCTCCAACAATCACTGTTTAATGATTATTCAACTTTGGAAACACAAACATGCCACATCGACAATCTGCACCGTACCGCTGATTTCTACAAATATATAACCTCTAAGCTCATACGTCTCAGAGAAGGGTGTTAAGCAAGAGAATAAATTCTCCGCCACCAAACAGATTTATATTTAGCAGAGATCAACAATACAGTTCGAAATACAATGATAGACATGTAATCCTGCCTTTAACTGGGTTAAAGAACCATTGTCATTTAAAACACAGTTCACGATAAACCCAAAATCATATTCCATTAGTTATGGAATCTTCACGGGAAACAGATCAATATATAATCGATATCAATTTCTGTATCCGACTAATAATATAAATGGAATAATGAAAAAGCCTTTTAAATTCCATATATATTAATAATCTTCCTCCACAGAAGCTCACTTCGATTATTACCAAATCGAATTCCATTCAATTCCAATTTACTATATTTTTACTTTGGAAAATTTTCCATTAAATCCTAAAAAAGATTTATATATTCCAAATCACATTTCACTGTTGATCGGGTTAAAGAACGAATGTCGTTAAAAACACAGTTCACAATAAACCCAATAATCCAATTTCAATTCAATTCCAATTAAATATTAATTAATTGGTAAACTTCATTAAATCTTAACTAAAAGATTTATTCTTTTCTCAACTGGGTTTAAGAATAGTGTTACTAAAGACACCATTCACGACAAACCCAAAATCCAATTTGATATTAAATACAAGGCGCTAAATAGAAATTATATTGGCTTACATTCACTATCAAATTCTAGAACTAGCAAATATCGTATCGGGAATAACGATATATATATCTTCCAAATTCCTCAACAATATCTGTATAATCACGGAATCCAATATCGAAATTTCTCCTGAAGATGATTTCTATTCAAATTCATTCCAATTTATAGATTGGAAATTTCTGGTTTTATTAAAACCCTTTTATAAATCCAATTTATTTATTTAAAAATTATTGGATTATCTTTCTAGTCAATAACTAATTAATTTTGATAAAAATGTATTTTTATCTTTGCAAACATGGAATTTTTCATCCCAATTCATTCCAAATCATTTATTATGATTTTACACAAATTATTAATATTTTTAATAATTTAGTCAATGCCCGTACAGTCGGTTTCCAATAATGGCCACCAAACTGCATCCATAGCGAACCTTTTCAAATTTGATTTGGATATAATTCCAAATCCATTCCAATTTATTCGTTGGAAAGCTCTTTCCGATACGAACCTAACAGTTCTAGTTTTAGGAGAATCTGATGGTCGGATCTCTCGTAATGTCAATTCAAAGTCAACGGTCGAAATTCGCGAACGGCCGCTGCACGGCGCGTTCTATTCAGGCCATTTAATATATAATATATATATATATATATATTATATATTTCGTCAATTTCCATTTAAAACATATTTTATAAATTCTTTTATAAATTAATTTCAAAACGATTTCAACTTCAGTTCCATTTTCAAATCAAATTTGAATATTCCTTAATAAATTCGTTTTAAATTCATTTCAAAACAATTTCAAATTCATTTCAATTTTCAAATCAAATTTGAATATTCTTTAATAAATTTATTTTAAATTCATTTCGAAATGATTTCAACTTCATTTCAATTTTCAAATCAAATTTGAACATTTCTTATCATTATAATATTAAAATGATAATATTTTCAAAATATCTGATTTTGATTATACACTGAACATTATTTAAAAATAATCATTAATTCTGAATTTGAATCAAACTCAATCAATTACCATATAATTTTAGTTATATGGATTTCATACATTGCATTTATACAATGATAATGATAAACAGTCATCAAAAATTCATACAACATCCAGAGTGCATTTTACAACTATATAATCATTAAAATAAATAAATAAATAACGCTTATACAGTCTGTCAACCCATCGATTGACATACCACTAATTATTGGGATCAGTGTATGTCAAATATACTCCCAATGCCCGTGTGAGGTTTTCAAACAACAAATACTAATTATTATTTGTGCAGTTGGGCGATGTGTAAAATATTATTGTCCCAATCATCATCAGTTAAATAAGTGTGCATAAACAAACTGTCCGCCTTGTAAATGAATATTTATTTTCATTTCAGGAGAATTTTATGCCGTTCATATATACGGTAAAAATTATATTTTTAACGATAAATTTTTTTATTCAACAGATGAATATTTTATGTAGTTCATACATTTAATAAAAATGATATTTTTATTGTTCAAACATTTTATTCAGCACATGAATATTTTATATACATTTCACATTATATCACATCACAACACAATACAGTCCAAACAAACAACCATGGTTTGTACAATAAATAGTGTTAGGGGCTACTAAGCCCCGTCTGCATCCTAGTATATATTTAACTGTAAGATAATTAGAGTGGGAAGGAGTTCTCACTTTCATTTCCACTCCATCATTTTTTATTGGACGGTTTGGATTTAAATCTGCCCCAAATTCTAATTTTCTCCAAACTAGACCCGGTTAGTCTTGTTGTGAAGCTCTCGTCCCCATGATCGCAACAATCCAAAATCATCGGATTTGAACTTCGTATGAAAAAGTTATGTGGTTACAAAGTTTAAAAACATGAATTAATTAATTAATTAATTAAACTCAAAATCACCTTCCCCTTTCAAAAACCGTCGAACCCATCAGCTCTAAAGGAGAACCCGCCTGTCGCCGCCACCAGAACGCCTCCGCCACCGATCCGACCTCGCCACGACATCGAGCTCCGTGTTGCCGACCTCCGCCCCAAGCACCACCAACTCCCGTGGTTCCCTGCGCCCCCAATCCCTTCGTGAAAATCACCTCTTCAGGTTCAGACTTCGAACGATACAGATAATGAAATTTCATCAAATTATTATGGATTTGAAGATTATGATTTTCATTTTCGTTTAGAAAGTGTTTGAAATTATTGTGTGGATTTAACACGATTTGAGGAAGAAATTGGAACAAAATTGGCCTTTGATTTAATGAGCCGGCGGCGCGCAAAAAGGGGTTAGGGGACTAGGGTTTCTAGGTTTTATAGATATTTATTTAATATTTTATTATTATTTATTTTCCAATTTTGCTTTTTTAATCCCTGAACTCCAAATCAACCCCAACGACTGTCGACCTTAGCTAAATACCCCCATTCCGGACAAAATGGAATATGTTTCATAAGGCAATTCGATAGTTTTGATCAGTTTTCTTTTAAATTAAAATATAATTTAATATAACGTTCAAAATTGAATTCAACGTACATTTTAATTTACTGGGGCCACATACTGACTCCAAAAATTCCAGAAAAACAAATCTAGCTTTGTTTTGACAATATGGTCCTAAGAAAACTAATTTCGTCGAATTTGGAGACTGTTTGAAAAATGGTCAGTTTCTAGTCGACTAAATTCAAACTGAAAGTACCAAACACGTTTAAATTCACCACGCTCATATATCAGTTCCAAAAATTACGAAAATTGGAATCTGGCAGTAATTTGGCATTCCGGATCCAACAAAAGTAGTTTCATCGAAAACGGAAGTCATTTGAAAAATGGATTTTTTAAGGGTTTTATATAATATAAAATAAATATAAATTCCATAGCGACTATTCTAAATTTTAAGCTGGACATAACTTTAATTCCCGTTATGACATTTGGATTTTTCACATTTGTTAGAAAGATATAATTAAACAGATTCAAATATTTCTAGTTTTACTGAAATCTGATTTATTTTGAATTATGTATATTCAATTGAAATTTGAAATTGAATTTTCAAAGTACTGCGCCTTTTTAGGCTCATTTTATAATTATAATAAATTTATATGTTCTAACTTCATTTAAAATAAATTTTTAGTCATTATTATTTAAAATAATTCATTTTAAATATTCAAAATCCATTAAAATTGCTAAAATAAAAATCTTAAATTAGTTCTGAAAATCCGGGTTGTTACAAACGGGAAATATAACCTATTATAATTAGTTATATGAATGAGAATGAGATATAATAAATAGGTAGGCTTATCCTAGGGACAAGTGTAATTATAACGTTAGTTATAATTAATGACAAACATAAAAACTTATTAATAAACCTTAGTTAAGGGAACTGTTAATAAGAAAAACCCACAACAACGGTTGTGGTAATAGTGCAAGACAAGGTTATAATTTAATAAGAAATAATAAGGTAGGCTTATTATTTATAGACTTATTAAGTCTAATAAATGTAATAAATAATAAACGAAAATCCGCTCTGGTGGCATAGGGTTGATTAAAGAAAGTAAACGGCCAATTGTAAACCAATAAACCTAGAAACTTGAATAAAAAGTATATATGTGGGTAATCAATTTAATTAACAATGTGATGAGATAAAAACGCATGATTAAAAGAATAGATATAGGATCTAATAACGCGATGGCGTAATGCGCTGGGTCCAATCGGTGCGTATGGAGATGAAGGACCCAATGGGGTAGATCATCGCGGGTGTTTGGAGACACGAGAGGAGAACATCCAACTTGTTATTCGACGGGACTAGACGAAAGTATGAGACTTCTACGGGACGTGGGAGGATACTCTGAGATGGCCCTCTAGGGAAACCAGATGAAGCCGTATGCCCGGGGGCAGTCTGTAATTCCACCTGAGAGTACGCCTAGGCTCCAATTATGATGTGGCAGCCAGAAGGTTGGGCAGATGATCCAGCGATTGCCTTGCTGGGGGAGGAGGTTGGTTAGGACCAAATAAGGACAACAATTGTTGGATACCTATCATCGATAGTCAGTGGGTTGCGGGAAGACTAAGATCTATACAAACATACAACGTTCTTTCACTATCGAGGCGTTGGTCATGGATACACAAAATTGGATGCTAGATTGGTTGTTAGGGCATGTCATTAGCTCTTCATGTAGTCTTTCATTAGTTGAGGGAAGGGCCAGGGTTGGGCCATAGTCACCGTGAAAAGAGACAGACCATATGTGAATATTTATATTGTAGGCCCAATGAAACTGCCCTTTATAGATATTGAAAGCTCCCAACCGAGTTTTGTGCTTTGGATGCAGCCTTATTACGGAATTCGGGTTATAGTAGGCAGTACGTTCATGTAAGGGTTTAAATACATGCACTGGGTGGTGTATTGTAGACAATAGGGCATTACTCCATGTTGAGACGTGATTCGACCATGTAGTTCGGATACATGGATCTGTATGCTTACATGACGTAATGATATAGATTCCCATATGTAGTTTCGCATAGGATGGAGGTCATGTATACTTCCGCGGTGTGACGTCGGAGACCGTACGAGGAGGATACTATGGGAAGTACATTAAGATGTTGGGCATAGTTACACATATACTATATTTGGTTTAATCTACTGGGAAGTAGATGGGTACGATGTGATTGTAGAGCCTAGAGTGTTGTTAACCCAAATAACCAAACAATAAAGAAAATGTAACTAAAAGGTATATGTAGGGTTATTTCAAAATGCATAATTTGTCCTCTCACCATAAATTTGTGTTCTGATCCCTCCTCATAACATACTTGCATGTTAGATTTACGGCAAAGATTTGGTACCTTTGGACACTTGTTAGATAGTGTTACTATTATGGTAAGGTTATATTTGATTATCATATTTTATCCACTCTACCATGAGATGTTTTACCAAGCTCTGATAAATTTATTATCTTTGTCTTTTCAACAGGATACTAGACAAGCCAATTTGCGCTTCGATAGATTGGGATTTTTGAGAAAATTTCGGTCTGTCGTAATTCGAGTTGTCACATCTGGTATCAGAGCTCAAGTTTAGAATTCCTAGGTATAAATAGTGCATGAGCGTATTTAGGTTTTTGAAATATAAATATATTATATATACACACCTAGATCCATAAAAGAACCCACTAAATATGAAGAGTGGCATATGGAAAAAGTTGGTATATCAGTTATATACACTAAAGAAGTGGTTACGGAAATTTGAGAATAAGAGACCTTTGGATGGTCTGGGTGAAAAGCGTACAATGTGTTTTGTAATGGAAAAAGATGGATCTCATATGTTAGTATATGAAATGTTAGTATTTCGGATTAGTGGGTTTGGTTGTAGAGCCTTATAAATAGGGAAAGAGTAAAGTGGAAAATAGATTAGGAATATAAATATATTTGAGAAAAATGACTTTGTGGGAATATTTAGGAAAGTATAAGTGAGTTAGAAACCTACTTTGAGTCTAGCCCCATTATTAACTTTTAAGAACTTGAAATTTTAAAAGCTTTTGGATTATTGTTTATTGTGTTTTTCAAGTTTTAACCTTAAAATTTATAATATTAAAATATGTACTAGATAGATTGTATAGAAATAATTTTTGAAACAAAAAATAGGTATTTTTGACGTTTGAAAAAAATATGTAAGCAACATATCTGAAAAGTACATATTGAGTTTTGGGAAAAAGCATGGTGTAACGACCCAACTTTTCTGTATCGTTTAAGCTGACATTTAACTACCCATATCTACAGAAAAGTGGATAGTTAGGAGAAAGAAGTTAGATGGTCAAAAGAATAAAGAAAGAAAAGTTAGAATACAAGAATAAGAAGATCAGAATCTCATAGCAAAACGAATAAAATATAATACATCAATACCCTTTACACAAAGAGAATTTTTGTGTATATATATATGATTACTCAACATCAGAGTACACAACATGAATACAAAACACATAACGGAAATAAATTTAAACCAAAAAATACGGGAATACGTTAATACTTTAGCCCCACTCTGATGGTCTAAGCAAAACCTAACCTGGAAATATACTCGGTTTGACTCGAGCACATTTGAAGCAAAGAAAAATTCACCCGGATCAGTCTGTAATGCTTTCAGTGATAAATTCATATTACAACATCCTACTTAACTTTAGAAAATCCTTTGAAAAGAATGGAACTATCATAAGACACGACCACACATAAACATGGCACGTGTTTTTATCTAACGATAACCAAATCACTTTTTATATTAAAATCCAATGATATTGTAATGCATAAAACCACGAATAAATTGGAATACAGCAGGAAAGCTTGCATCTCACTTTCCAACATAGTGTATATACAACTAAAAACGTATAGCTCGTATTAGAGGTTGGATTTCCAACATGATAAGGTATGCAACCACCTTTTGATCAGTGTACTCTAAAGGGGATACACTCGGGGTTCAACAAGAACATCTTGCAACCTGGCCACACATGACCAGCCACTCATTCAACTTGAGTGTACTCAGTATATTGTCACCTACGATTGTGATCAGCAACCGTATCCCGTAAGCATACGGAAACAACCGAAGAAAGAACAAATGAAATTTCTCTAGAAGGTGATAATACACCATAATGGGTATGACCTACGTAGACATGCTTCCTTCCCGATTTCTGTCATTTCCAAGTTAATGAAGCTTGAGGTCACGATTACCTTTCAGAACAACACATTCAAACTTTGAACGCCGCACTGGAAAATCCATTAAATCACTAACTAACATCCAAAAATACACTATGGGTGTTAAGATAAGAGAATAAACTCTCCGCCACCATACTTAGTATATTTGTAAAAATCAACATGCATGATCCTAGGAAATACTCTGTTAGACTTTCGTCCATACAATTTCGTTCTAGGACTGAATGAAACTAAAGATACCTCAAAACAAGTGGTTTACTACCACGAGTTTAATCTCGGTAATTAACCAGAGACATCAACGATCAACCCTCTCGCTCCAAAGATCTATATATTCAAATTTATCTCATAGGATATATGCAATGTTAGTTCTCGAACGCAAAGTTGATTCGAAGTAGTTTGGGGTCCTCTTCGAGCTAACACATCAATGTCCGAAATCAACATTTCATCAATAGTTGGGTTTTAAACTATCAAATCAAAACATTGTATGGGTCATTACATTGGCAGCTCAGACCCTTTTTACATTCATTCAAACCATTTTATCAAAATCATTCCGTCGATTCTAAAAAAATCGATTTCGTTTACCTTATCAACAAAATTCCCTTGTTTTTTTTGAAAGGCAAACAAAAAATTATTTACATTATGAAAAGCTGTACAATAATGCTTGCAAAATATACGGCAAAAACCATCACAAAAGCCAGACAAAGCTATTCAAATCACTCTATATGGCTACAATTACACTGAATTATCTACATGCATTACATTTTAACTTACACCGTGCTGAATAGCAAACAATAACCGATATTTATATCTTTAAAAACTCCCTTGTTTTCGTTACTTTGAAAACAATAACCAATATTTATATCTTTAAAATAAATGTATTTACCAAACTCCTTATTTTCATAAAACCCACTGTTATTTCATTTACTTTGGAAATACTATAATATATTCATAAAGCCCTTTTTCCATTTCCTTTACTTAAGAAATATTGCTATATATATATATTCTCATACTCCTTTTTATTTCCTTTACTCTTGAAATATCTCTATATATTCTTACCCAAAGGTATGAATTTAGTTACCATTCTTGTATAAGGTTAAACGATGTCATTCGACATATTGTTTATAATATATCCCAATCAGTTTTAATTAACTTCGAACTCAACTGAATAAGGCTTATAATAATGTTTATAGAAATAATAATTAAATTTCATATTTACTTTTATTCCCAAATCCATATAACCTCTTTTCATCTCTTCGAAAACAATCATCGTTTACTTATTACTAGGAACAAGTATATTCCAAACACATTCTATTTTCATTACTAAGAAAATACTGTTATATACTTAACCCAATGGTGTAAGTATTGTCACACTTCATATATAGGCCAAACAATGTCGAGTGATACATTGTTTACTATAAACCCAATAGTCTTTATTATATTTCAAATCTTGCAAACAAAGTTGCAATCTTTATTATAGAAATAATATAAACATTTCCAACATCATTACCAACACAAACTAGTATCATCCGTTGATAATAGTAAAGTCTTCCAAGTTGGGGTATTTTATTTACCTCTCAGACCTTGATCGACAATGTTTTTATCTTAAGAGAGAAACGAGCTTGCAACTCTAAAACCGATATTAATATCACATCAATTTCTCATTTGATATTTTAATTATAACATGGTTTTAACTATTTTTACTTAATTTGTTGACTAAGTAAACTTTCGCTAAACACCAACCTTTTACTTTAAAACCTCTTTGTACAATTTCATTTATAATTTGAATTATTTTACAATAAATCGTTTACCAAATCCTTTATACCGATTCATTAAGCATTTCGATACAAAATTTAAATTAGGTTTTATCATTAAAAATCCATCTGTCCAATTCCTTTATCCATATCCATTTAACATCTTCCCTTTCATTTTTGAAAACCCTCTTACGATACACATCATTTTACTTAGTTATGTAATTAAATAAACGCTTATTTAAAATCATCACTTTAGTTATAAATCTCTTTACACCTTTGTGTATAATACTTAGATTTTGTTTAAAATCCCTTTACCCAAATCATTGCACAAATCCCTCAGACTCATTTCTTATATTCTTGAAACCTCCTTTGAACTCAGTCCCTTTTTACTTAATTCTCATTAAGTAAAACATTTATTTTAAATTATCGCATTAGTTTAAAATCTCTTTTATAAACTTTGTTTATAAAACTCAAATTCGTTATCAGGTCCTTTTTACTTAATTCATTTAAACAACTTACCTTTTTCATTCTTGAAAGCTCTTTCCATTTAATCATCTTTTTCTTAATTCAAATATTCCATAAACACTTTGATTAAAATCATCGCATTCGCTTTAAATCTCTTTCTAATCTTTGTCTATCAAACTTGGATCTATTATACAACCTCTTTTTGATTGCAATCATTTCACTTAATACAATTTATTAAGTATACGTTTACTCAAAATCATCGCAAAAGCCTTGCATTTCTTTTATAAGCTTTGCTTATAAGTTTGGATTTATTTTAAAACTTTTTCTAAAATTTCAATTAAAATCTTAGTATAAGCACGATTAAGCTCTTAAATAAATTCCATTAAAAGTGTAAACACCTTAATTATTATTGATTTCAATAATAATTAACTTCTTCATTAACTATAGTAGATGTAGTTAACTTCTTGATTAACTAAAATAGAAAAGTTAATCTTTTTAAAGAGTTATTAAATTAATAATTAACTTAATTAATGTGACACCCCACGTCCGTTAATGTCACTCACAAAGGGAATGCATTAAGTTTCCTGGAGCGTTATAGTAAACAGAACGAAATATTACAAGACAGATATATATAATAACAGCGGAATAAAAACTTTATTTACCATAAGATGCCGTGGTTCATAAAAAACATCACATGTCTGAAACACAAAAGCCCGTTATAACATAAAAGATACTGTCTTGTACTTCAAAAATATCAGAGCACATAAAAGTAATAAAATTCCCAAAAAATAATATAGCCATAGCAATAAGGATAAGAGCTTGAACCATACATATCAGCAGCTCCAGCAAAAGTAAGCAGAATCACGGTCAAACCTCAGTGTTTCCTCCCTAAGAACCCCAAGGGGAGGGGAACGGGGAACGAAAGAAAGAAGGAGAAACAAAAAGGGTCAGACATAAGGCCTGGCGAGTCTAGTTACTTTTATATAAAGTGGATAAGAGAGATTACTACATAAAAGACATGTATGGCAAGGTAGACAGGATAAGGTGTATACACTTGCCTAATGATTACTCTGTACTATTACTAGTATAACTAGTACGAGATGATCCCTTCCACTATAAGGTGGTAGACTTAGGCGTACGTCCAAATGTATCCTAACTACTACCCTAATCGATCGGCTCTCTAATCCGCGTAGATACTATGTGCCGGCCCCACTGTAGGATGTATCGCGTCCTAAAGTGGAAACCCCTCGCTGATATGCACAACCCCATATCTACATGTGTCTCGGTCGTCTTATCCCCTTCTTCCCGGCTCATGCACGCACATGGCCCGGTCGGTTCGCGCCGCCTACACCGTCCTCCACGTTTGGATCTCTTACAATCAGTCCAGTAAGCATGCCCCTTCTCTGACCTAGTATGGAGTACATATTTTGATACCTACTCCGGGTTACTGGATGAAACGAGTCCCACACAATATGATACAAGCTCTCCCCTTTGTCTTGTATCCCCCACTAGGCTTTCTTTGGCTATGTATACCACTAAGTGTCTTTAATTACATAACCCTATCATTTGTACAAGTTATGCTTACCCTAAAAGGTGTCTTTAATTACATAACTTTATTATTTCCACTGGTTATGTACACCATTAGGTGTCTTTAATTACATAACCTTATTAGGTTATGTTTGTGGGCCTATATGTAAATATTACCCACCCCCTAAGATTTACTTAACCCGCCCACTGTCCAACCAATTTTACTTAACCCTAACCTTAGTTCATATTCATACAATCCCTTATGGATTAGATTAGGTTAAGTAGTCCGATTTATTACCATATCCATTTATGGTTTATAATGGGCTAGACCTCCCACATTAGTCCTACAACTTGTGGATGTTGGATATGCCAGTCGGTTCCGGGCAGACTTCTTCCACAAGTTGGGCCTAACCTCATGTCATTGCTGTCTCGTATTTGCGCACTTAGATCTCTCACATTAGGTTCAACATTAATGGTTGTTGGATATGCCAATCGGATCCGGGCAGACTTCCACCACTAATGCAACCTAACTTCGTGACACGAGTGCAGTTACAATTTCTAATTGTAATTATTAGACCTTTCAAACTTATCCAATTCTTACCTATGTCTTTATAAGTGATTATGCCCCTTTTTCCCTATTTTGAATTATATGTCCAATTCATATAAACATTATTTAAATTATGCCAATTCAAACCTTTTTACACGTTCCCTAAGTAATGTATTCAGGTATATTTGGCAGCATCTAGGCTAGAAAGTAACCTAGTCATAAACAATAAAGGGGAAGGTGATGGGAAAATAATGACAATAGTGATCATTCTAAAAGTGACATAAACATATATACTGGCATAGACAAGTAATAGGAATAATAAGGGGGACATAAAAATAGATCTAGTGAAAAGGGTAATGATAAAACTAGATCCAATATACTTAGGATGAATAGATCCAAATAAGAATTCATATGTCCAATAATGACGGATCTGAAATTAATCACAATATGATGATCTAGATCTAAACAAAGGTTCAATTGTCCATATAATGATAATCCCAAATTAACCACAAACTTGACAAAGGTTCAGATCCATAAAGGTGACATGACAAACTAATCACAGGTTAATTAGATCTATAAAAATAGATCTAGCATAATAAAGTTTGAGATCCAAGAATAACATAGATTCATGATTCAAGGCAGATCGAAATCATAGTACTATCACGTTTTACTTATAATCATTTATACCTAAAAGTAACCTAGATTTCACAGTGTTTGGATTAAAAGAAAAGGTAGAAAATACCTGAGGTTGGATCTACTCTCGAATATTTAAGTTTGATTTGCAAAGTTGATCGTTGTTGAAGAAAGGATCTGTCTCAGTTCAAACACTGGCAGCATTTGGCCTCCATGATTCCCAGTGAAGAAAGCAGGAGAAATGGACACATATTTATTGCTGCCAGCCCCTCTGAAACCGATTGCCACGTCAACCCTAGGGGTGTCAACACCCCTGTTGTGGGGTCGACCCTAGTGTCGACACCCCTCTAGGTGGGTCGAGCCCCTAGAGCGGGAAATTTGTCGCCTTACGCAATTTTGATTTTTGAACCCTTTGTGGATAAGGTTCTGACTCATATCTGACTCATATGTATATATATAATCCTTTTATGCGTATATAAACTTAAAATCCTCATAACTTCTTCATACGGTGTCCGTTTTACGCAAACCAAATGTCTATCTGGACCATAATTTCGAGACGGACGCAATGACGCAGTCAATTTCCCTTAATTTCGAATGTTAAATTAATCATCATTCAATTTATTGTCTTTTAGTGTTGTTAAAAATATGGGGTGTTACATTCCCCCCTACTCAAATGATTTCATCTCCGAAATCTCTAAGTTGAGTAGCATGCATATCCTACCATCCATCATCCATCTACTCATCCATTCATCACTGACATCCACTGTCCTTAAAGATTTCTAGTGCTTATATGAATATATGCAAAGGTGTGTGTATATGTCCTAATATTAATGCAAAGATCTGCCGGTCTACGGATTCAGTTAACCTCCTTAATGCAATGTGTGTTAGTGCCATGTATCCAATATGTATGCGAATAATCCTATTATAACATGTGAGTTCTATATGTGTGCACACTCGTTCGTCCAAATGCAACATCCATATGCTAATACATCCATTTCCATCCATAAAAGAAAAGAAGATGCACACACATCCATATGCAGTATGAGAGCGGTTGAGCCGATCTAGTGCCTAATGTATGTGTATATGCATCCACAGGCAACCACTAGCAAACACTTGCATCCACTTGCATCCATCAAACATAACATGTCATAAACACATGTTTACATCCATATGATTCCAATCTAAAGGTCGAAAATACTATGGATAGGATATATTCAAATGATAGAAACAAGTACAAATAAAATTTTGGAAAAGGATTCAAGAACATACCCTCGAAAAGAAAAGGGTACGAAGCCTGAATCTTGTCTTCGGTCTCCCAAGTCGCATCCTCTAGGTTATCTCCCTATTGAACCTTTATCAGCTTTATCTCTTTATTGCGCAGCTTCTTAATTTCTGATCCAAGAATACGGGTAGGGACTCGTCTGACTGTAGCCTCACGCTCTACTTCCACTTCTTCCAATATGCTTGGCTCAACCACTTCCGCGGTGTCATGCAAACACTTCCACAGATGAGAAACATGGAAAATATCATGAACACCGAATAAATTTTCTGGAAGCTTTACTCTATAGGCCATTTGGCCAATCCTCTCGGTTATTGGAAATGGTCCCACAAACCTAGGTGTCTGTTGACCCGCCTTTTGGCAAGACCATCAACCCATGGACCCATCACAGGATCACTCAGGGCTCGAGCATAGGCTTGGACAAGCCCGGACCTTCATGGCTTGAAGCTCCTTGGCTCAAGGGCTCTTGGATCGAAATATTTCAGCTCGAAATACTTAGGCTAGATAGTCTATAGATCAGCTTACACTACAACAATGACTTGGTCATGAGATCTATTTAATAGCCTACTTACTTGGTCCAACTACTTATTCTAAAGCCTATAAACTCAGATCTAGCTATATTTATGCTGCCACATATTAGAGGGAACTTCTCCATGTAATCAAAACTCAGCTCCATTATCTGCTATTCACATGGATTAACTGACACATGGCACCTCCAATTATTGAAGCCTACTACCTATAAGTACACCAAGTGAGACGACCCGATTTCCCATTCTCACGGAAACAAGGTTATCTTTGGAATATAACACAGAAACATATAATAGCAGAACAGAATTAAATAAATACACCAGAATGAACAACAAAATATACTGGATAAAAGTAATCATCAGAGTTACACAGTATACAGGATCTTACTTAGTACAAATACAGTTCAGCTATACATAAATGTCTACAGCGGAAATAAACAAAATATGTACAATAGGAGCTGAACAGCATAAAAAGAAATAAATGATAGAATCCATCTTCAGCTCCAGCTATCCAGAAAGAACCAGCTAAACCTGAATACAAGGCTGCCCGTGTAGAAAAAGGGGCACCCGAGTTTGAGAGTGAAACAAACTACGAGTCAGTCATGGGAGTGGTATGAGAAATCTACTCAACACATATATAATTTGGCTAATCACAGGACCACGCCACTTTCGTGGAACGGGTTTACTCCATTGGATTGCCAGTGCTTTAAAACAAATCTTTCTTCTAAACATCGCTATGCTTTTTATAAAAATGAAGCCGTTATAAGACTCAGTTCCCATCACACAATGCAACGCAAACCGGAGGATAGAGTTTTTACCTTATAACGGCCAAGATATGCTTGATACGAATAAAACAAAGGCATTTGATATTATTGCTAGTGTTTATATGTTTTGAAAACAATTTCAAATCATAACTATCAATCATAGACGGCATTAATGCCCCATACCACTATGTCGCCATATATAGGTATACAATCAAAACCGCATCGTCTCGTATTTGGAAATTGGATTTCCGTCATGAACCAAGGCAAAAGATAGTCCTTACCGAATTCGAGACTGTCTAGCCCGAGCCTCAGGACCCAGACTCAGGTGGGCCCTTGGAGCGACAGGGCCGGTCCACCGATGTGGATTAAAATGTCTGAACAATACGTTTCCCCGCCCTTTGGGGCGTAAACGAGCCAACGAATGACTCCATCGGACCCGGATCGTCCGATCAAACCGAGGCGCCTCGCAACAGCAACAACCACATAGGTGAAAAGTATATAAATGTCAGGGCTGGTAGGTCACTGACACCACCCTAGCTAGAAAGAAACGCATGCCCTCCCTGAGGTCCTTCCTCCCGTTTTAGGTTCAAACCGGGGTGTGAGGCTCGCAAATTTACGTTATACACAAAGCTACGCCACACAGGCGATGCTTTGATCATCACCACAAGACTTTGCTTTTCAACAGAAGCCCTGATCACTGCATCTTAGCATGCCACACAGGCAATTCACCCCGTGCAACTGATGGCTATCAATCACACCGGACAAATTCCAATGTCGGACACACAGTCCATTTACTAGTCCGTTCTGGGTCTGAACGAAACCGGAGGCACTAAATACCTCGCAAACCCTTCGATCAACACGTACGTCTGAACGATCACCACTCATTATCCATATTTCGGGATGCCTCCCAATCAGGACCTCGGTTACCATCCAAACGAGGTGAAGATCTCCGGTCTTCGACCATCGTCTTCATCTTCGAATTTCAATCGTCGGTCGATTATTCGAAATGAGAATTAACTCGGCCTTTTCAAATAATTCACGTATATTTAGAATTTCAAATCGATTTATTTCAATGGTTAAATTATTCGACAACACCAATTGTGTTCTTTATATAGTTTTCACACCAAACACATTCAACCATCAAACATCACATAAATCAAGCAAATTCAGTTTATTTCCATTCCATATCGCTTACGATATTTAATAACTATTTATCGCTATTTTTATTTATTTTAAAATAGCCATTTTATTCAAAACGACGCTTCGGGCCATAAGGCGGCCGTGGCGCTGTTTTTCTTCAGATTTGATTTACACATATCTGAAAATCTAACCGTTGGATCGTCACAAAATTTACATCATTAGAAAGGTCTTTTCAAAACGAATCCAACGGTTCCAGTTTCGGGAAAATCCGACGGTCGGATCTCCCAGTACAATCGTTTGAATTTTCGATTTCAAAATACGAACTGCAGCGTCGTTATTCGATTAAATATAATTCTATTTATATTTATATATAAATAAAATCGATTCTGGCGCTGTTTTTCTTCAAATTTGAATTAAACATTCCAGACAATCCAACCGTTGGATTTTTACAAGGTTGGTGCCGTTGGAAAGATTATTCCAAGGCGAACCCGACGGTTGAGGTTTCGGGAAAATCCAATGGTCGGATTTCCCGTACTAGTCGTTTGAAATCACGGTTTCAAAATACGAACTGCACGGCCTCGTTTCGTTTTAATTTTATTTATATTTATATAGTTATATAAATATAGTTCATTCAATGATTTCTATATCGTTTTCTCTTCAAAAAATTTTCTAACACCTTAAATTTTGGAAAAATTTCGCCATAACCTCCCCTGCACCGGGAGCGTCGGGAAATCGCAAATAGCGTCCCGGTCCTTCTAATCTCAAAAAGAAAAAGAAAAAGCCAAGCGGCTAGCCAATCAGGCTCAAAATCATCACCCAAACAAATCAGTAAATGTGTACCTATTTGTCGGGCACAAAATTTTATTCCTCTTCTCTAGCCCCTTTGCTATAACCTGTTCAATGAATATGCATGTACATATATATACAGTTCATATCATTTTTCATTTTCTATTCAACTTCATATTTGATTTCTATTTGGTTTAAAAACTCCATTCATTCTAATGTTACATAAATAGGTGCAAATCATTTCATTAGCTAATTAATGAATATTTCAACTCATACATGTTTATTTTGAACAAGTGGCTATTTTTAACATTTCACATTTCAACGATTTTTGCATACAATAAAAATGTGATTTTTATTGTAAAACAATTCATTTCAAAACACTATTTTTCTATATAGTTCATATAGTCGATAAAAGGTGATTTTTATTATCAAACGATTTATTTCAAAATATGAATACCATTCAACACATGAATTTCTAAACAACGAATGAATATCAATTCAACACATGAATGTTTTCAATAGTTTTTATATATAGATAAAAATGTGATTTTTATTATCGAACGATTTATTTCAAAATATGAATACCATTCAACACATGAATTTCTAAACAACGAATGAATATCAATTCAACACATGAATGTTTTCAATACAATGAATAAATATAGCTTATGCATATGAAAATAATTCAAACACACAAATATTATTCAAAATTTCGGCAGCATAACGGCAGGGTAGTTACACCGGCACCGTCCCTAGTACGGCTCCTCGCTCTACCTTAAAACCTCGCGGTTTTTGACAATGGGAAACATGCATCTAGTTCGCACGCAGGCGGCATGTATATATATATTTATTTCATTTCCACAAACTAATCCTATGTGGTTTCAACCAAATATTTCTCAACCACAAATGGGTATTTTTCAACCACAATCAATCCAATATCAATCACAAACAATCCCAAACAATCATTCAATTTTCACCACAATTTCAACCAATAAATATCGTCCATGGTTTGTGGACGAGGGGGCGTATATATATATATATATTTATATATAGCAATTTATATATAGCTATTCACGTTCAATTTCAACACATATATATATAATTTTTAAATCAGAAATCTCACCAATAGCTATCCACTTCAAGACTCTTCTTAATAGAAATCTTCGCCTTTTGTCGCTTTCACCCGTATTCTCTGCATATGTAAAAATAGAATTTTTACTATGCTATTCAATATATAAAAATATGATTTTTACTTTTGCTTTCAACAAATAAAAATATGATTCTTTTTACTTTTCTTTTAAAAACAGTTTTTCTTCTTTTCTAAAAGAAATCAGTTTTAATTTCTTTTTAAAATATCAGTTTTAAAATTCCTTAAAAGAAATCAGTTTAAAAATTCCTTTATAAAAATCTGTTTTACACTTTTAAAACTTTCAGTTTTTATACTTTTAAAAATATTCAGTTTTTTCTTTATAAAAATTTCTGTTTTCTATATTCTTTCAAAAATTCTGTTTTTATAATCTTTTAAAAATTTCTGTTTTTAAAATCTTTTAAAAAAAATTCTGTTTTAAAATCCTTTTTAAAAATTCTGTTTTTAAAATTCTTTTTAAAACAAAACAGTTTTACTTTATTTTAAAAACAAAAATCAGTTTTAATTTTCTTTAAAACAAATCTGTTTTATCTTTTCTTTAAAACGAATCAGTTTTAAACTTAACAAAATCAATTCGGTTTTTATACTTTAAAAAAAATCAGGCTTTATACTTTTTAAAAAAAACAGTTTAAAAATCATTTCCAAAATCAGTTCTTAAATGTTTTAAAATCAGAACTTAAAACAAAAATAAAATAAATAAATAAAATTAAAAAAAAACTTACAGTGCTTCGAAGAAGGGGGGGGGGGATGAAGATGTCGGCGGCGGCACTTCTGGGGGGGGGGGGGGGGTCTTCGCAGACGTCGAGACGGGGGGGGGGCTTCTTCGTCGGAGTTCGCGCGAGGGGGGGGGCTGCTTCGTCGGAGTTCGCGCGAGGGGGGGGGGCTGCTTCGTCGGAGTTCGCGCGAGGGGGGGGGCTGCTTCGTCGTCGGCGTTCGAGGTTAGGGGGGGGAGGGCTGCGGATCGAATCGATTTAGGGTTTTTTTTTTTTCTTTTTTTTTTTTTTCTTCTGAAATTATATGAACGGGGGGGGGGGGGGGGGCAAGCAGAAGAGAAAAGGGGGGGAAGAATTAAATTTTTTTTTTTTTTTTATTATTTAAATTTGCAAAAGGGTTGACTTTTACATACGACCTCGAAACGAGGCCCACCGCCTGTCGTCCATAGCGTTTTACCCCCATTCCGAACACAATGGGATATGTATCGCAAGCTGGTTTGATCGTTACAATCGGTTTCCTTTTGAATTTACTTTTAAATCACTATATTGAATTTTAAACGCACATTTCAAATTACCGGGGTCACATACTAACTAGAAAAATTCCAGAAAAATATTTTCTAGCTTCGTATTGACGATATGGTCCTAACAAAACTAGTTTCGTCGAATTCTGAGACCGTTTGAAAAATGGCCAATTTCCAGTCGATTAAAATCAACTGAAATCGGTCAAACGCGTTTTCCTTTGCCACGCTCACATATTGATTCGAAAAATTATGAAATTTGAAACCTAGCAATAACTTGACACTGCGGATCCAACAAAAGTGGTTTCGTCGAAATCCGAGGTCGTTTGCAAAATGTCCATTTTTAAGGGCCTGAATTCCATAGCGACTATTCAGAATTTTCAACTGGACATATCTTTTGATTCCCGCTATCAAACTTCGATTGGTCGGATTCGTTAGAAAGATATTATCAATTAGATTCCATTATTTTTGGTTTCACTAAGATCCGGATTGTTTTGCACCCGGTATATTCAATTGAAGTTTGAAATCGAATTATCGAACTACCGCGCCATTTTCAATTCTATATATAATTATAATTAATTATATTCGTTTTCAAATGTCGATTCAAACTCAGTTTTCATTGCCATTATCTAAAATATTTATTTTAAATATTTAAAATCCATTATTTTAGCCAATTTAAAAATTTTAAATTGGTTCAGATTTTCTGGGTCGTTACAATCTCCCCCACTTAAAACTTTTCGTCCCCGAAAAGGAATAAAGTCGAAAGTGGTTTGATAATTCTACGATCACACAATACAACAACCAATTTGTTTTTAATATTCAGAGTATAGAATAAACAATGCACATCCATGGGAAGAAAATAGCAACAGAATAGAGAATTAAATGGTAATGCATAGTAGGGTAAATGTACCTTGCACCAGAGTCAATCAGAGATATCTACTCGGCATCTGGGATAAGCTTTCTGAATGCTCTCCTCAGTTTCCCAAGTACAATCTCGCGGATCTCCACTCCATTGCACTTTGACTAAGTGAACCTTCTTGTTTCTCAGCTCTTTGGTTTCTTTGCCGATAATCTTTAGCGGCTCTCGCCTCACGGCTAATTCTGGAGTAATTTCAATGTCCTGCTGAGCTGCTTCTTCCACGATCAAGTCTGGATCATGAACGTGCTTTCGAAGTTGAGATATGTGAAATACATCATGCACTCCAGGCAACCAGTCTGGCAATTTAACTTTATATGCTAGAGTTCCAATCCGTTCCAGAATAGGAAACGGACCAATAAATTTGGGTGCTAACTTTCCAGTTTTACCGAACCGGATAACTCCTCTCATCGGCGATACTTTCAAATATACATAGTCGCCAACTTCAAAGGATATATCTCTTCTTCTTTTATCGGCATAGCTCTTTTGTCGGCTTTGAGCGGCGAGTAATCGCTTCCTAATAAAATCGACTTTGTCGGCAGCTTCGCGAATCATATCAGGACCCAACACAAGTCTATTTCCAGGCTCGACCCAACAAGCAGGAGATCGGCACGGTCTACCATACAATGCTTCGAATGGCGACATTGTCAGACTCGCCTGGTAGCTGTTGTTATAAGAGAATTCAGCCAAATGCAGATGGTCTTCCCATGATCCACCGAAATCTATAACACAAGCCCGCAATAGATCTTCTAAAATGCGATTCACCCTCTCAGTCTGACCGTCTGTCTGAGGATGATAAGCGGTGCTTAAGTTTAACTTCGTTCCTAGCTCGACTTGAAATGCTTCCCAGAATTTACTAGTGAAAATTGTATCTCTATCACTTACTATACTGAGCGGCACTCCATGTAGTCTAACTATTTCCCTGAAGTAAATCTGCGCCAGACTCTGAGCAGTTCTATTTGATTTGACAGGTATGAAATGGGCGGTCTTCGTGAAACGATCTACGATCACCCAAATACTGTCACTTCCCTTTCTGGTCCTGGGCAGACCATCAATGAAATCCATAGAAATATGTTCCCACTTCCAGCCAGGAACTTCCAGTGGTTGCAATAGTCCAGCCAATTTCTGTTGGTCACTCTTGACTAGCTGGCAAGTAGGGCATCGGCTAACATATATTGAAACATCTCTTTTCATAGCCTTCCACCAGAATGTTCTTTTGAGATCGTTATACATTTTGGCCACGCCAGGATGGATACTCAGCTTGGACTTGTGACACTCGTCTAACACTTCCCTTTTTAGCTCAGGAACGTCAGGAACACAAATCCTTCCTTTTAACCTTAAGGTTTCGTCGTTATCTATTTGAAAACACGAGGGTTCGCCTTTCTGAATCCTTTTGATCATATCTTTAATAAAGTTATCCTCCTTCTGAAGAATAGATATTTTGTCAATCAAGGAAGTTGTGATAATAAAGCTGGCGATCATTACGTTCTTTCTGCTTAACGCATCAGCCACGACATTGGCTTTCCCTGGAGTATATATAATTTCAAAGTCATACGCTGCAAGAAACTCCAGCCAACGTTGTTGCCTCAAATTTAAGTCCTTCTGAGTGAACAGATACTTTAACGACTGGTGATCTGTAAACAGTTCGAATCTCTCGCCCAGAAGATAATGTCTCCAGATTTTCAAAGAGAATATGATAGCCAATAACTCAAGATCATGAGTTACATAGTTTTTCTCGTGCGGCTTCAGTTGACGGCTAGCATAGGCAATTACTTGGCCTCTTTGCATTAACACTGCGCCAAGGCCTTCTCTAGAAGCATCAGTCCATACTTTTAAATCCTGGTTGCCATCGATGATGGTTAACACTGGAGCTGTGGTTAATCTTAGCTTTAGCTCTTCGAAAGCCTCCTCACTCTCTTCAGTCCATTTGAACTTAGAATGCTTCTTTGTAAGCTTTGTTAAGTGACCAGATATCTTCGAAAAGTCTTTAACGAACTTTCGGTAATAGCTAGCCAATCCGAGAAAACTGCGGACTTCAGTGGGAGTACTGGGCTGTTTCCAATTTTGAATAGCCGTGATTTTACTTGGATCCACAGCAATTCCTTCTTTCGATACAACATGGCCCAGAAATTTCACTTCATCTTGCCAGAATATACATTTGGAAAATTTGGCTTTTAATACATTCCGTCTCAGAATCTCTAGAACCTGTTCCAAATGTTTTTCATGTTCGGCCTTTGATTTAGAGAAGATTAGAATATCGTCAATAAAAACCAGAACAAATTTATTCAAAACCCCTCTGAATACTCTGTTCATCAGATCGACGAAGTAAGCTGGAGCGTTACATAAGCCGAACGGCATTACTAACCACTCGTAGAATAAGTCGGGGCCTCTGAACGCTGTCATTGGAACACACTCTTCGGCAATTCGAAGTTGATGGAATCCTGTAGCTAGGTCCATTCGTGAGAATACTTGTGCTCCATTTAATCGATCCAACAAATCATCAATCCGCGGCAATGGATATTTGTTCTTTATAGTCTGCTTGTTTAAATCACGATAATCCACACATAGCCGTAGAGTACCGTCAGATTTTGGGACAAATACCACTGCTGCACCCCAATCTGAGAAACTAGGCCTTATCAGACCTTTCCATACTAGCTGTCGTGTTTGATTGTCTAATTCCTCCTTCTCTTTCAAGGACATTCTTCGAATAGCGTGAACTACCGGCCTTGCATTGGGAATCAAAGTAATCTTGAAATCTATTTCTCTCTGCGGAGGTAAGCGAACGACTTCCTCAAACACATCCGCATAATTCTTGACGACAGGAATATCTTTAATGAGGTCAGGAATATTCTCTATGATTTCATGGACATTTTCTATTTGGGCTGGAGAAACATCGAGAGCTGACCAGAAATCTTTTCTATTTGAAGTCGGGCCTTCACATGGTATGGTTATATAATTCCCCGATTGGGCCTTTGCTTTAACCACTCTCTCGGCGCATTTAACTTCAGCTTCATATCTAGTTAGCCAATCCAATCCCAGAATAAGATCGAATTCATTAAAATTCATGATGATAGAGACAATGGGGAATTTATAGCAAGAAAAAGAGACGGGCACTGCACAAATCCAACTGAGATTGATGGAACCTCCAACTGGATTCTGAACAGTCATGGGCTCTTTGAGCTTTTTCAAATTCAAATCCAACTTCTTGACTGCACTCTTTGCAATAAAGCTTCGTGACGCGCCTGTGTCGAACAGTACTTTAACTGGAATGTTTTTGACATTGAGCGTGCCTTCTAAAACATCGGACCTTTCCTGAGTAGACGAGGATGCAAGTATTTCTGCCACTTCTTTCACTTGTACCGCTTCAGATTTCGGAGTTAGCGGGCAGTTTTTCGCAATATGCCCAGCCTCATGGCACTTATGGCATCCTCTGCCCTCAGGAATCTTCTTACTGGGTCCAAATCCACTCTTCCCTCGTTTGTTTACAGATTTACATTTTCTGGACAAATGCCCCTTCTAATTGCAGTTTTTGCATATGGCGGTCGTGGCAGGTTCTTTTTCAGATCTAGCCCTTTTTCGATTTACTTTAGGCTCTTTACTGTCCTCAGACCTTATACTGGCTTCAGGAATATCAGCTTCTGACTTTGCTATGTCACTAGAACAGACTTCTTCTTCGTCGCGCAACATTCCTTTCTTATAGAGATCTTCATACTGATAAGCCATGTAAATCATTTCAGAAAAAGGAAGCTTCACATGCCCCAATACCTTATTCTGGTATTTCCTTTGAAGCCCGTGAATAAATCTCATATTTTTCCTCTTCGGATTTTGAATTAGATGAGGAGCAAAGTGAGCAAGTTCGTTGAATTTCTTATGATATTCCGGAATGGTCATGTCACCTTGTATTAGACAAGAAAATTCATCACATAATCTCTCGGTTACTTCGGGAGGAGTAAATCTTTCTAAGAAAATCACTTTGAATCTGTCCCAGGTGATATCACCTTCTGGATTATTTTTGATGATTGTTTCCCACCAGATTAAAGCTTCCTCTTTGAGCGCCCAAGATGCTACTAACCGTTTCTGGTCATCTCTCAGCTGGATATGCTCAAAGATTTTTTCGACAGAACTCATCCAAGCTTGAGTTTGAATAATAGATTCATTGCCCAAGAATTTTTCTCCACCCAGATTTCGATATCTCTTGAATAGAGCCTCTAGATCGGGTTCTGTATTCCTTCTGTTTCTGGCACTCATTTTTCTAGTACTTCTGCAATTAGCAGATCAAGTGTCAGGTCACAGAAAAGGTATTTTAAAACATAGAAACACATACTTCAAGTGTAAATGTGTCTATCGAGGTGTAATCTATTCTGCTTTACTCATACTAGGATATTGCTGATCCTATCTGTATAGAGTTACCCGTCCTAGAACACTACTGGTTCTATTTCTGACGAGTTAGTTCAAATGTTATATTCCAGAACTAAGCTTAACCAAAGCTCTGATACCACGTTGAGACGACCCGATTTCCCATTCTCACGGAAACAAGGTTATCTTTGGAATATAACACAGAAACATATAATAGCAGAACAGAATTAAATAAATACACCAGAATGAACAACAAAATATACTGGATAAAAGTAATCATCAGAGTTACACAGTATACAGGATCTTACTTAGTACAAATACAGTTCAGCTATACATAAATGTCTACAGCGGAAATAAACAAAATATGTACAATAGGAGCTGAACAGCATAAAAAGAAATAAATGATAGAATCCATCTTCAGCTCCAGCTATCCAGAAAGAACCAGCTAAACCTGAATACAAGGCTGCCCGTGTAGAAAAAGGGGCACCCGAGTTTGAGAGTGAAACAAACTACGAGTCAGTCATGGGACTGGTATGAGAAATCTACTCAACACATATATAATTTGGCTAATCACAGGACCACGCCACTTTCGTGGAACGGGTTTACTCCATTGGATTGCCAGTGCTTTAAAACAAATCTTTCTTCTAAACATCGCTATGCTTTTTATAAAAATGAAGCCGTTATAAGACTCAGTTCCCATCACACAATGCAACGCAAACCGGAGGATAGAGTTTTTACCTTATAACGGCCAAGATATGCTTGATACGAATAAAACAAAGGCATTTGATATTATTGCTAGTGTTTATATGTTTTGAAAACAATTTCAAATCATAACTATCAATCATAGACGGCATTAATGCCCCATACCACTATGTCGCCATATATAGGTATACAATCAAAACCGCATCGTCTCGTATTTGGAAATTGGATTTCCGTCATGAACCAAGGCAAAAGATAGTCCTTACCGAATTCGAGACTGTCTAGCCCGAGCCTCAGGACCCAGACTCAGGTGGGCCCTTGGAGCGACAGGGCCGGTCCACCGATGTGGATTAAAATGCCTGAACAATACGTTTCCCCGCCCTTTGGGGCGTAAACGAGCCAACGAATGACTCCATCGGACCCGGATCGTCCGATCAAACCGAGGCGCCTCGCAACAGCAACAACCACATAGGTGAAAAGTATATAAATGTCAGGGCTGGTAGGTCACTGACACCACCCTAGCTAGAAAGAAACGCATGCCCTCCCTGAGGTCCTTCCTCCCGTTTTAGGTTCAAACCGGGGTGTGAGGCTCGCAAATTTACGTTATACACAAAGCTACGCCACACAGGCGATGCTTTGATCATCACCACAAGACTTTGCTTTTCAACAGAAGCCCTGATCACTGCATCTTAGCATGCCACACAGGCAATTCACCCCGTGCAACTGATGGCTATCAATCACACCGGACAAATTCCAATGTCGGACACACAGTCCATTTACTAGTCCGTTCTGGGTCTGAACGAAACCGGAGGCACTAAATACCTCGCAAACCCTTCGATCAACACGTACGTCTGAACGATCACCACTCATTATCCATATTTCGGGATGCCTCCCAATCAGGACCTCGGTTACCATCCAAACGAGGTGAAGATCTCCGGTCTTCGACCATCGTCTTCATCTTCGAATTTCAATCGTCGGTCGATTATTCGAAATGAGAATTAACTCGGCCTTTTCAAATAATTCACGTATATTTAGAATTTCAAATCGATTTATTTCAATGGTTAAATTATTCGACAACACCAATTGTGTTCTTTATATAGTTTTCACACCAAACACATTCAACCATCAAACATCACATAAATCAAGCAAATTCAGTTTATTTCCATTCCATATCGCTTACGATATTTAATAACTATTTATCGCTATTTTTATTTATTTTAAAATAGCCATTTTATTCAAAACGACGCTTCGGGCCATAAGGCGGCCGTGGCGCTGTTTTTCTTCAGATTTGATTTACACATATCTGAAAATCTAACCGTTGGATCTTCACAAAATTTACATCATTAGAAAGGTCTTTTCAAAACGAATCCAACGGTTCCAGTTTCGGGAAAATCCGACGGTCGGATCTCCCAGTACAATCGTTTGAATTTTCGATTTCAAAATACGAACTGCAGCGTCGTTATTCGATTAAATATAATTCTATTTATATTTATATATAAATAAAATCGATTCTGGCGCTGTTTTTCTTCAAATTTGAATTAAACATTCCAGACAATCCAACCGTTGGATTTTTACAAGGTTGGTGCCGTTGGAAAGATTATTCCAAGGCGAACCCGACGGTTGAGGTTTCGGGAAAATCCAATGGTCGGATTTCCCGTACTAGTCGTTTGAAATCACGGTTTCAAAATACGAACTGCACGGCCTCGTTTCGTTTTAATTTTATTTATATTTATATAGTTATATAAATATAGTTCATTCAATGATTTCTATATCGTTTTCTCTTCAAAAAATTTTCTAACACCTTAAATTTTGGAAAAATTTCGCCATAACCTCCCCTGCACCGGGAGCGTCGGGAAATCGCAAATAGCGTCCCGGTCCTTCTAATCTCAAAAAGAAAAAGAAAAAGCCAAGCGGCTAGCCAATCAGGCTCAAAATCATCACCCAAACAAATCAGTAAATGTGTACCTATTTGTCGGGCACAAAATTTTATTCCTCTTCTCTAGCCCCTTTGCTATAACCTGTTCAATGAATATGCATGTACATATATATACAGTTCATATCATTTTTCATTTTCTATTCAACTTCATATTTGATTTCTATTTGGTTTAAAAACTCCATTCATTCTAATGTTACATAAATAGGTGCAAATCATTTCATTAGCTAATTAATGAATATTTCAACTCATACATGTTTATTTTGAACAAGTGGCTATTTTTAACATTTCACATTTCAACGATTTTTGCATACAATAAAAATGTGATTTTTATTGTAAAACAATTCATTTCAAAACACTATTTTTCTATATAGTTCATATAGTCGATAAAAGGTGATTTTTATTATCAAACGATTTATTTCAAAATATGAATACCATTCAACACATGAATTTCTAAACAACGAATGAATATCAATTCAACACATGAATGTTTTCAATAGTTTTTATATATAGATAAAAATGTGATTTTTATTATCGAACGATTTATTTCAAAATATGAATACCATTCAACACATGAATTTCTAAACAACGAATGAATATCAATTCAACACATGAATGTTTTCAATACAATGAATAAATATAGCTTATGCATATGAAAATAATTCAAACACACAAATATTATTCAAAATTTCGGCAGCATAACGGCAGGGTAGTTACACCGGCACCGTCCCTAGTACGGCTCCTCGCTCTACCTTAAAACCTCGCGGTTTTTGACAATGGGAAACATGCATCTAGTTCGCACGCAGGCGGCATGTATATATATTTATTTCATTTCCACAAACTAATCCTATGTGGTTTCAACCAAATATTTCTCAACCACAAATGGGTATTTTTCAACCACAATCAATCCAATATCAATCACAAACAATCCCAAACAATCATTCAATTTTCACCACAATTTCAACCAATAAATATCGTCCATGGTTTGTGGACGAGGGGGCGTATATATATATATATATTTATATATAGCAATTTATATATAGCTATTCACGTTCAATTTCAACACATATATATATAATTTTTAAATCAGAAATCTCACCAATAGCTATCCACTTCAAGACTCTTCTTAATAGAAATCTTCGCCTTTTGTCGCTTTCACCCGTATTCTCTGCATATGTAAAAATAGAATTTTTACTATGCTATTCAATATATAAAAATATGATTTTTACTTTTGCTTTCAACAAATAAAAATATGATTCTTTTTACTTTTCTTTTAAAAACAGTTTTTCTTCTTTTCTAAAAGAAATCAGTTTTAATTTCTTTTTAAAATATCAGTTTTAAAATTCCTTAAAAGAAATCAGTTTAAAAATTCCTTTATAAAAATCTGTTTTACACTTTTAAAACTTTCAGTTTTTATACTTTTAAAAATATTCAGTTTTTTCTTTATAAAAATTTCTGTTTTCTATATTCTTTCAAAAATTCTGTTTTTATAATCTTTTAAAAATTTCTGTTTTTAAAATCTTTTAAAAAAAATTCTGTTTTAAAATCCTTTTTAAAAATTCTGTTTTTAAAATTCTTTTTAAAACAAAACAGTTTTACTTTATTTTAAAAACAAAAATCAGTTTTAATTTTCTTTAAAACAAATCTGTTTTATCTTTTCTTTAAAACGAATCAGTTTTAAACTTAACAAAATCAATTCGGTTTTTATACTTTAAAAAAAATCAGGCTTTATACTTTTAAAAAAAAACAGTTTAAAAATCATTTCCAAAATCAGTTCTTAAATGTTTTAAAATCAGAACTTAAAACAAAAATAAAATAAATAAATAAAATTAAAAAAAAACTTACAGTGCTTCGAAGAAGGGGGGGGATGAAGATGTCGGCGGCGGCACTTCTGGGGGGGGGGGGTCTTCGCAGACGTCGAGACGGGGGGGGGCTTCTTCGTCGGAGTTCGCGCGAGGGGGGGGGGCTGCTTCGTCGGAGTTCGCGCGAGGGGGGGGGCTGCTTCGTCGGAGTTCGCGCGAGGGGGGGGGGCTGCTTCGTCGTCGGCGTTCGAGGTTAGGGGGGGAGGGCTGCGGATCGAATCGATTTAGGGTTTTTTTTTTTTTCTTTTTTTTTTTTTCTTCTGAAATTATATGAACGGGGGGGGGGGGGCCAAGCAGAAGAGAAAAGGGGGGGAAGAATTAAATTTTTTTTTTTTTTTATTATTATTTTATTATTTAAATTTGCCAAAGGGTTGACTTTTACATACGACCTCGAAACGAGGCCCACCGCCTGTCGTCCATAGCGTTTTACCCCCATTCCGAACACAATGGGATATGTATCGCAAGCTGGTTTGATCGTTACAATCGGTTTCCTTTTGAATTTACTTTTAAATCACTATATTGAATTTTAAACGCACATTTCAAATTACCGGGGTCACATACTAACTAGAAAAATTCCAGAAAAATATTTTCTAGCTTCGTATTGACGATATGGTCCTAACAAAACTAGTTTCGTCGAATTCTGAGACCGTTTGAAAAATGGCCAATTTCCAGTCGATTAAAATCAACTGAAATCGGTCAAACGCGTTTTCCTTTGCCACGCTCACATATTGATTCGAAAAATTATGAAATTTGAAACCTAGCAATAACTTGACACTGCGGATCCAACAAAAGTGGTTTCGTCGAAATCCGAGGTCGTTTGCAAAATGTCCATTTTTAAGGGCCTGAATTCCATAGCGACTATTCAGAATTTTCAACTGGACATATCTTTTGATTCCCGCTATCAAACTTCGATTGGTCGGATTCGTTAGAAAGATATTATCAATTAGATTCCATTATTTTTGGTTTCACTAAGATCCGGATTGTTTTGCACCCGGTATATTCAATTGAAGTTTGAAATCGAATTATCGAACTACCGCGCCATTTTCAATTCTATATATAATTATAATTAATTATATTCGTTTTCAAATGTCGATTCAAACTCAGTTTTCATTGCCATTATCTAAAATATTTATTTTAAATATTTAAAATCCATTATTTTAGCCAATTTAAAAATTTTAAATTGGTTCAGATTTTCTGGGTCGTTACACCAAGCAATACAACAAAGAGTAGATCTTCTTCGGCTCAGATTAGAGCCTAACTCTTTGGCCCACGCATGACTCAATCATGGCTGCCAACCACTTTCATCACGAAATACTTGCTATATTCCTCAAAAACGATTATGTAATAGAGATCCTGATGATCTCATTCAATGTATCTCTAACTTTATGATATTATTATGAGATTATAAAGTGGACGTAGGCTCATTAATGCCAAACCACTATAAAAATGCTGTTATCTTGCTTTTTCTCACTTTTTATGATATTTCTTCATATATCATGCTTATATCTGACTTTTGGCCGTTGCTGACCACTTTTTAGCATCAACAATTTTGTACTTTCACTGAGAAATGAATTTTCAATGTCTTAAGGGTTTTGCTCAATTTTTTGATCACCAAGTCCAAGACAAAATCATAGTTTCAGTCATCTTCAGCAGCCATGGCTTCCAGTACTTCCGCACATGCTTTGGAAAGCGGAAACAACAACATCTGCATCGCCAGCTAACACCAATTTTGTCCTTGTTTTGGGTTCGACCACGGTCGAGTCGGCCCTTCATGGATCGACATCGACCCGACCAAACGACCAGCAAAAGGAAATTGCACTTTGGAAGGCTCCCAATGTATAGCTTGGCCCGAAGCAGGTATTGGGTCGGGGTGAGATTGATTCGAACAACCATCATCATAATAATGTTCAAACCCAGGTCAACCAACTACAAATCGGCCGACTCTTATGAAACCCTCCAGGTCAACCAACTCTTCCAGATATGCCAACCAGAATTATTAAGCATTTCTAAATCCCTTCATATCGACCTGAGACAGGGTCATTTTCAGAAAAAACACATTTTCTGGTCATTTCAGAAAAGGCTCCATCTTCCAAAATCGAAAAAATTGTGCGGTGGGGCCCCGAACCCCCACCGGCACTGCGTCCAGACTCGCTTAATTGCTCGCCTTCGGCTCGGAGCATGGCTCGCCTTAGGCTTGGAATATATTCTAGCCAACAATAAATCTTATCATCCAAGATGGTCCGAGAATATCAACAACAAGATATCAACGACCGAGATTCCTCCAAGAGCCATCACCTTCATTTACTGAGGTTATTTAATCCTAATCGACTGCTTCAGTCTTGCCGGTAGATCGGCGAGTTAAAATTTTGAAAGACTTAAGCATGGATGCTGATTGATTGTCTATATATCGGCTCTCATTTCCCGATGTGGAATCAAAGACATAACCGTGGATGGACGAGGGATGTCTACATTCCTAGCCTCCATATCCCACTTCTTAACATGGAAAAGACAAAGCTTTTATAAGCATGGATCCATTGTTCTCCAGCAGATCACCGCCTTAGCACCGAGAAGATGAGACGCCACTATTAGCAGTTCTGATCTGACTACCTGACCTTTATTCCTTGCCCTCGACATACGGGCAAGAAGGCGATTCAAAGGAAATACACCCTCATCATTTACCCACAAATGTCGCCTGATTGCCTTTATTATCCCAATACACCGATGAAGGTCTGGTCGTTCTTGGCATTGCTGCCCCATGAGAATTTGAAAAGACTTCCTTCATCAATTAAAGCTCCAGCGGTCATCACCTGTCAGAGATGGGACAAGTCAGAATGGACTGGCAGAGGATATGCGATACCATTCTCATTCCGAATAATATTCATTCCCTTAACAGGATTATTTTTTACCTTATATTTTATCTTTACAAGCTTTATGAGTTATTTATGTGACTAATAACTCTTATGAATTTATGTGAGAATGATATAGGTACTCAGAGTCTAGTGCTGATCATACTTCCAATATCTGCATGCAAAACTACAGAGCGTTGCCATAAAGAGCCTGACTGAAGCGCTCGTTTACAAAACCATGCCATTCGTCCGAGGAAAGTTATACAACTCAAGATGGATCTGACATGACCACCCACTACTCGGCTCATGTGTGGCATGACTCAAGAAAATTATGCATCGACTTTTGCATTTCAAAGTCCGAATCCGACTCAGAATAGACGCGATTCGATAATCCATATGGCTAGATCCTATGCTTGACGCCATCGGATTACATTGATCCAAATAGAGGAGGCAGCATCGCCCATCAACATATTTCCTTTCCGATCATGCGTTTTGCATTTACATGCTCCTTGAGTTATTGACATGCCTAACTCATGCAAATTTGTATATAAATGATGCAGGTACCCGAGGTTTGGTTCGAATCACTCCTTTCATAGTTTGATCGGAGGAACGCATATCTTTAGCGAACGTGATTCGACTATTCACCTGCTTAATATTGGCCTAACGCCAACATTCTATCATAAATGAAGTTCGACCATTCATTCGCTGACCTTTTGCTCTCGACGTAGGGGGTAAGAGAATGAACACACATGAGTTCGATGTGCGTTATCTATACATGGGCATACCAATGAGGCCTCCTTAGCCTTTGATATCGCCAGGCAGGACATAGAGATGTATTCGGGTGTGACATAATAATCCAACAAATTGACGACTACATCCCTTGATCTGACGGAAAGAGCGCAACGATAACCAGGGAACGATCCCATAATAACTTTTGCCTTCGACGTGGAAAAAAAAAAGAATTGTTAAGACGATGATGAGTATGACTCGACCGCTCTCCAACGACGTCTTTAACTCTTTCCTATGCTTCTGATAAGAGGAGTCTAAACTCAATAGGGACGTGAACCGACCATTCCTGATGGCGCCCTTTGCTCTTGACGTGGGGGCAACGGGACGATGCCAAGGCAAATATGGCCCGACTGTTTGCCCGACTAACTCTAATCCTTAGAGCTTGGATAGGAGTATAAATCTAGGACGAGTGTGATGGGCGTGTCAAGATTTAAGACCACTCGATCCACAACTCTAACCCTGATTGGCGAAGGGAGAGTATAAAGGACGAACAACGACGTGTACAACTCTAACCCAAACTGACTTTGGGAGAGTATAAAGGATGAGCCACAACGTCCATAACTCTAACTCTCACGACCTGAGAGAGAGTATAAATTTGTTGTATTAGTGTGAATGGTGCACCATAACTTAAGACCACTAAACCCATAAATCTAACTCTCATGCCTTGGGAGAGAGTATAAAGAACAATGTTGCGACGTGCATGCAACCTTCATTGTCCTCCGATTGACGACAGGATTATAAAGGACTTACGGACCGGACGTCCAAACGACTTAACCCGGTTCCCACTAACGCTGGGGACACAGGCATGGATTTCTGAATTTACTTCAAACACGCTTCGGACGGGACCCGTGTTTCAAAGTTAAATGGAGGCTATAGACGCTATACCTCCAAACTACGACACCTGACACTTTGACATTTAATAGTTCTATGCTAGATAGCTTAGCACTTAACACATTTTCATTTAAGCCAGACTTGCTCATGACATAAAGGTTGACTTAGTAACTTGCAAATTAAACGAATTATTCTATTCAAATTGCAAGATTATGTACAAAAAAAAGCAAAGACATGAGGGACACACTGGCATACAACAACAAACGGGTCGTATTTGAAGGACTGCCTTCGACTTTTAATGCTAAACTTCCCACACGACTCAATGCAATGACCGAAAGGAGACCTTGAGAGTGGGATGTTCAATAACACATCACACAACTTAAGGCAACGACTGAAAGAGGGCCTTGAGAGTGATATCTAGGATCGACACACATGTCCATATGTGACTGATTATAGCCCAAGTGCAATGACAAGTTTCACATGGCCGCATGTGGACCACGAAAGGGGTGCAGAGTGGCCATCCATTGACTGATCCCAACCTACTTCCAAATTGGAAGGGGAAGAATCAGAGCATTCGAAGTGACTACAGTATGACCTCTCATAGACCAACTTCGATCCTCAGCGCTTGGATGGGAGAGAAGAAACCAATATGGGTTGAGTACCAACAAATCATTTTGCATCCAACTCTAACTCACGACATGATGAGGAAGTATGAATCCTGAGAAGACGTGGATTTGAAGTCTACCATTCAGTCAAGATCCCAATGACTAGGGACGAAGAGTGTGATCCATCAAAAGCACGAATCTACTACTCGACTACTCTATGAACATTTTCAACTTCTTAAAGTTTTGCAGGATCCCAAACTACAGCAAAAATGATGACCTCAATGGAACCGAGCATGAAGAACGAACTCGACAAGAGTGTGATGACTATTTTGGACCATGCTACAACATTAATAAAGAGGCTTGATTGACTCCCTAGCGATGTTTGTTTGTTTGCATTTTGACAAGCTTACTCGACTCTGCGAATTTTTAGACAAGAGTAATTAAGTTCACTAACGCTCGATGAGGCGGTCCTCGGTTTCCGACTAAAGTGAAGGGACAATGCCTAAACAATTGTGATTCAACTGCTCGTTTGTTCAAGTCTAACTCTCGTTGACTTGAGAGAGAGTATAAAATGACTTGGGTTGGCTAAGATCGCCACGCCTGCAACTCTAACCTGAAAAAACAACGATGAGTATAAAGGCTTAAGGACTGGACTCCCGACTGTCTTAGCTCGACCCCCACTGACGCTGGGGGCATGGGCACTGGCTTCGTTTGTCACGCATCGATGATATGGGCATGAGCGTCAGCTAACAGACTGACATTGAACACGTCCTTGACTTGACACATGATTCAAAGGATATGTACTATACCTTCGGACCATGACATGATTTGACTTACTCATCCAAGTGAGACAGCTTATGAGTTCGACATGACTTGACCTTACACTTGACCATATTCTCGACTTGCATAAGAAGATGACACCATTTGGCAAAGACTATTTATGAACGACCATGTGCAGAAGCCAGCGACCCAGCTTGATTTATGATGATTTCATTCGATCGAGGCAGAAAAGAAAAAAGAATTCAAGCTTCAGGACTACTGCAAAAGACATGACAGTTCAACATTGCTTTCTCGAAGATGAATGACATTCCAAAGAGATGCAGTTCGACTTATTCAAAGTACATCCTGTCTGCCACGCGATGTACTCTGGGGGGCAAAGTGTTGACCCACCTTTTGGTAAGGCCGTCAACCCATGGACCCATCACAGGATCGCTCAGGGCTCGAGCGTGGGCTTGGACAAGCCCAGACATTCATGGCTCGAAGCTCCTTGGCTCATGGCTCTTGGATCGAAATATTTTAGCTCGAAATACCAAGGCTAGATGGTCTTGAGATCAGCTTACACTATAACAATGACTTGGTCATGAGATAGCCTACTTACTTGGTCTAACTACCTATTCTAAAGCTTATAAACTCGGATCTAGCTACGTTTATGCTGCCACATATTAGAGGGAACTTCTCTACGTAATTAAGGTTCAACTCCATTATTTGCTATTCACATGGATCAACTGACACATGGCACCTCCAATTATTGAATCCTACTGCCTATAAATATACCAAGCAATATAACAAAGAGGGGATCTTCTTCGGCTCAGATTAGAGCCTAACTCTTTGGCCCACGCATGACTCAATCATGGATGCCAACCACTTTCATCACGAAATACTTGCTATATTCCTTAAAAATGATTATGTAATAGAGATCCTGACGAAGTCATTCATTGTATCTCCGACTTTATGATATTATTATGAGATTATAAAGTGGACGTAGGCTCGTTAACGCTGAACCATTATAAAAACGCTATTGTCTTGTTTTTTCTGATATTTCTTCATATATCATGCTCATATTTGACTTTTGGCCATTGATGACCACTTTTTGGCGTCAATAGTGCCAACTTCCCTACTGATCCGAAGCAAACTACATTCCTCAGAGGTGACACTTTGATAAAAACTAAGTCTCCCACTTCGAATTCGATGTTAGTCCTTCTCCTGTCAGCGTAGGATTTCTGCCTATCTTGAGCTGTCTTCATTCGCCGCCGAATAAGGTCAATCTTCTTGGACATTTCTCTAACCATGTCAGGTCCAATCAATAATCTTTCTGTAGATTCCCACCAATAAGTTGGTGATCTACAGGGTCGTCCGTACAATGCTTCGAAGGGTGCCATGCCGATACTAGCTTGATAACTGTTGTTATATGAAAACTCTACTAAAGGAAGATACTCTTCTCAAGTCCCTCCGAAGTCTAGGATATACAACCTTAAAAGATCTTCAAGAATTACGTTCACCCTCTTTGTCTGCCCATCGGTCTGAGGATGATAAGAGGTGCTCAAACATAACTGTGTACCTAATTCTTCTTGCAAGCTCCTCCAAAATTCACTGGTAAAGATGGGGTCATGATCTCTCATGATGCTAGAAGGTACTCCATGAAGACGAACTATCTCTCGGACATAGATTGTTGCCAACCATGATGTCGTCCTCTTACTCTTAACTGGAATAAAGTGAGCACTCTTAGTGAATCTATCTACCACAACCCAGATACTGGTGTTGCCTTTCTTCGATCTTGGAAAACCATCTATGAAATCTATAGAGACGCTCTCCCATTTCCACTGTGGAATCTCCAAAGGATGAAGTAAACCACCGGGCTTCTTTTGCTCAGCTTCTTGCTGGCAAACTAAACATTGAGAAACAAATTTGTCCACATCTTTCTTCATCCCGGCCCAAAAGAAGAAAACCCTCTTCATGTCTTTGTACATCTTATCACCGCCTGGATGAATAGTCATCTTAGAATGGTGAGCTTCTTCTAGGACTGCCCTTATCAAGCTTCCAGCTTGAGGAACACAAAGCCTTCCATCTTGTCGCAACCACCCCTTTTCATCTATGGTATATCGACTGAGGTGACTAGAAGTCTCCCCTTTTCGGAGCTTATCCATGATGTCTAAAATCTGTGGATCACCTTTCTATGAAGCTCCTATCTGATCCATAAGAGTTGGTCGTATCTCCAATGATGCAAACAAGTCAGGCAAAATCTCAATTGAGGGTTTAAAATCGAAGGTTGATATGAACTCCAAGCTTTTCCTCTCCACAAACAGAGAATTTAAGGCCCTTCTTTTCCTACTTAGTGTGCCAGCCACTGCATTAACCTTGCCAGGGGTATAAGATATTTCAAAATCATAAGAAGCTAAGAACTTCATCCACCTTTGTTGCCTTAAATTAAGATCCTTTTGTGAGAACATATACTTGAGAGATTTATGATCGGTGTACAACTCGAATTTCTCTCCAAGTAAATAATGACGCCATGTATTTAGCGTGAATACTATGGCAGTTAGCTCTAGATCGTGGGTGTGGTAGTTCTTCTCATGAACTCTCAAATGTCTACCCACATAACATACTACCTTTCCTTCTTGCATCAGAACCACACCAAGCCCTGTACCACATGCATCAGTGTAAACTATAAACACTTTGTTTCCATCGGGCAAAGTCAAGACTGGGGTTGTTGTAAGATCCCTCTTCAAACATTGGAAAGCAACATCACAATCTATATCCCATGAAAATGCCAAGTTCATCTTCATCAGCCAGGTGAGTGGGGCTGATATCTTTGCGAAGTCCTTAATGAACTTCTTATAATAACCTGCCAATCCAAGAAAGCTCCTTACCTCTGTTGCATTTTTAGGAATCTTCCAATCTTGCACCGCAACTACTTTCGTGGGATCCATAGTTATCCCTTCTTTGGAGACTGCATGCCCTAAGAATCTCACCTCCTTTCTCCAAAAATGGCATTTGGAGAACTTTGCCTTAATCTGATGGTCACAGAGAGTTTTCAAAACTTCTCCCAAATGCTGGGCATGCTCTTCTTCATTCTTGGAGAAGATCAAAATGTCACCAACAAAGACTATGACAAATTTATTTCAAAACTCCCGAAACACCCTACTCATCAGATCAACAAAATAGGCAGGTGCATTCGTCAGCCCAAAAGGCATAACTAGCCATTCAAAGAAACCATCCGGAGTCCTAAAAGCAGTCTTATCTATGCTGCCCTTAGCCATGCTCAATTGATGAAACCCCATGGCCAAGTCTAACTGAAAAAATACCGAGGCGCAGACAAGCTGGTCAAACAAGTCATCTATCCTCGGAAGTGGATGCCTATTCTTCTTTGTGAGTTTGTTCAATTCTCAATAGTCCACACAGAAACAAAGCGAACCATCCGCCTTAGTTGAGAATACAACTGGAGCACCCCATTCAGATATGCTACATCAGATAAATCCTTTCTCAAGTAGCTCCCCAACTTGCTTACTCAACTCCTTCCTTTCCCTGGGATCCATATGGCGCACTAGTAATGCAACTGGCTTTGCATTGTCCACTAGATATATACGAAAGTCGATCTCGTGCCTCAGAGGCAAACCCCGTACCTCATCAAAAACATCAGAATTGTAACACCCGGCCTCCGCTAGGGTCACTCGCAAAGGAATGCACTAGCTTTAGAGGGGCATTATGGGTAAACATGCACATAAATATCACAAGACAGAACATATAAAATAGCGGAAGTAAAATCGAACTTTCATAAACATGAATACATAAGGTCTAAAGCCTTTTACATCAGGGTACATCAAAACCTGTCTTGCAATAGTAAAGAAGCATAAAGACTTTTTCATAAATTATTCCCCAAATAAAAACAGTAAAGTAGCCATAGCCAAGAGAAGTCCAAGCCATCCATGATGACCTTCAAGCAGAAGAAGTCCGAACTAAACTGCATTGTTTCCTCCCTGTAACCTGGGGGGGGGGGAAACGGAAGAAAAGAGGCGAAACAAAACGGGTCAGTCAAAAAGACTGAGTAAGTCCTATCTACTTCCAGTATAAAAACAGGTAAAGGTAACATGACATGCATAAACTGAAAGTAAACATAAGGATAACTACAAGATAGATAAACCAGGGTAGCCGGTTGAACTACTGCGGCAAGGTAAACTAAGGTATCATGATAAACTACGGTGTTATGATAAGTCAAGGTATCACATCGTCAGATTTCTATCGAGTACCTTATCCCAAGGTATCTGCTCCGTCTAACATCCCACAGTATCTATTATGTATATTAGTTCTAACATGCATATTTGCTCTGCACCCTCCGTACTAGTATCCCAACCTTGTTATGTGTTAACCATGAATGTCCCTTACTCAAAGTCGTGTAATGGTCCATGTCAACCTAATATATCGCATATATAGGTTACTCAAATCATATGTTTCTTTCCATGTATATAAATTCAGTCCTTTGCCGTACCTCGTACGGGCTTCCTCATGTCGTATTATCCTTGAAATCGTTTGGACTGTCACCCTTGTTCTAGCTAGGCTCTTCCATATGAATTATTGTTTGAACTACTAGGACTTACGCCACCTAGCACCACTAGGGATTACGCTTACCTATAGCACGCTTTCGCATTTCGGTTCGGGTTAAACCACCTAGGCCACTAGGGATTACGCTAACCCTCAACCGCGCCCTTTTTCACACGCATTCATCGTGAATCGTTTTTCTATAACTGTATGCACATGTATCACATCGTGCCATCCGAGTCCTGTCACAGGGCAAAACAAGAAATACAGGACTTGGTCGGGAGCTTTAGATTTATCTGCCGATGCAGATACTAAGGTCTGCTTTTCTACACGTGGCTATAGTCCCACGAGACCCCTCCCTCAACTAGTGAAAGGCAACACAAGAGAATCTTGCATGAGAACTACACTCCGGCCAGCCCACATCCTACGGCCTACCTCACCCATAATTAGATAGCAATTATGGTCTGTTGGGTGTTCCCTGCCTTTCCGTACGTACACGCTTGACTCAAGATGGTAGATGATCGACGAACTTGCTATCTCGGGCACCTTATGTATTCGTCGACTCACTGCTATCCACCCCAGTCTTTAGGTCGCTCGCATAGCAACCAAGGCATATTCTTGGTTCTTCTACCGCAGACCTCAACCTCTCGTGAGCCTAGTATAATGACCTGGCAGCTCACAGAGGGATCCCAAGAATATCCTCACGTTCCCCGAAGCCGCTGCTTCGTTACCCTGTTCGTTGGAGCCTTTATCTAAATCAGATAGCCTGCTCCTACACGCATAATTAAACGTTGACCTAACGTATCGGGTTACTAATCTATCTAAGAAATGGTCCAAATTTCCTTGACTAAGAATTATTACTTAGTTTCCCTTAACTAAGGTTTACCACTTAGCCTTATTTCCATAATCCTTGTTAACTATGGTTATTTACCTAATCCTCCGAATTAGGGTTTATCTAATGGGTTAAGTGTCACTTAAGTTCACAACTTAACCCGTCTACAAAACATGTCGAAACTGGCTAAGTATCCAAGCCCAAGACTTAACCCTACAGACCATGTGTCAAGTTGGTTAAGTATATCAAGCAATCCATGACTTAACCTCGTCTAATTATCATTTTAGATTGGTTAAGTATATATTAATTTGACCCTATCAAATTACCGAGTCAAATCGGTCAAGCGTATTCGAAACGATTCGTGACTTAGCCTTATCATGTTTTCACGTTAGATTGGTTAAGTATAGGTTAACTTAACCTCATCAAATTAACGAGTTAGATTGGTTAAGTATAAGTCACTTAACCTCATCAAATCATCGTGTTAAATTAGTTAAGTGTTTAACTTAACCCCATTAAATTATCAAGTTAAGTTGGTTAAGTATGGGTTACTTGACCTCATTGAATTACCAAGTTTAAATTGGTTAAGTGTTTAACTTAACCCCATCGAATTACCGTGTTTAGATTAGTTAAGTGTGGATTACTTAACCCCATCTAATTACCGTGTTTAGATTAGTTAAGTGTGGATTACTTAACCCCATCCAATTACCGTGTTTAGATTAGTTAAGTGTGAATTACTTAACCCCATCTAATTACCCAGTCGGATTAGTTAAGTGTAAATTACTTAACCCCATCTCCTAATCATCTTGCATGGTTAAGTGTCATTAAGGAATCAAGTCCGATCCCACTTAACCTACCCATTCGTGTCATATCGGTTAAGTGTCATTAATCAAATTTACTTAACCTTATCATGTGGCATTAATTTAATTAATGCACTCTTAACCTCTCACATTAGACCTTGTTGTGGTTACTAGTTAAGCCGGGCGGGTCCGGGTAGATTTACACCACAACCTAGTCTAACCTCGGGTCTTAAGCGCGACATGACCAACTTCTCACATTGGGTCCTATTGTCTGCAACTACTAGTTAGGCCGGTCGGTTCCGGGTAGTTTTACGTTGCAAACTCGACCCAACCTCGAGTTGGCCACACTTATATTGTCTAAGTTCATCATGTTTCCAAAACATGTTACAAGTTTTCAAGCATTTGGGTAGACCTAACTTAATAGGTAAATTCCCAAGCTCATGTTTTTATGCATACTTACATGTCATCTTCCATGTTATCTTTCAAGTCATGTTTTCAAGTATAAACACATGTCATATTCAAGTTAAGATTTTGCGACATGTTCATGTTTATCTAACTACCCAAAATCGTGTTTTCCCAACGCAAGCAAAGCGAGTCAACATAGTAAGGATACTATATCACATATTGGTCTCAAAACATGCATGATGCCAAAAAGGGCTTGGCTTCCACATGCATAACATCATAAAGAGATTGGCCATAAACATGCATAGTGTCATAAGGTAATTTGGCCACAAACATGCATATTATCAAAAAGGGGTTTGGCCATAAACATGCACAACTTAAAAGAGGGGATTGGCCACGAGCATGCGTAATCTCATAAAGGATTTGGCCACAAACTTGCATGTTAGCATAAGGGGTTTGGGTTCATAAACATGCATAAGCCCCAAAATCTTGTCTTAGCCAATGTTTCACAAGTAAAGTGGTTCCTAAAGGTTCATGCTAGCATTTCATGCATAAAGATCCAAACTTGCAAGTTAAACTAGGTTATGCATAGCATGAGAGGCATGATTAAGTCACTCACATGGCCTAAGATCATAAATATGAACACAATAGGCATGGTAAGGTTCATATAGGTTCGCATAATCATGTTTAGCCTCATTTTATCCCATGTCATTATCAAAACTACCGTTTCCATCTAAAAGTAGCTAGAACTTACATAGTTAGGCCTAGGGAAAGGAGCATGAATCATCTTGGCTAAGAAAGGTGCCTCCTTTGTTGAAGAATCTTCATGGAACTCGCATAGAAATGTTGATTTGGCCTTGATTTGGTGTAGCAAGCTTGCACCTTTTGATTTGAACTTGATTTGAGTGCATAGGCTCTAGGGATTTGAGATGGAGGCCATGATCACTTTGCATTTGGGCAGCACTTCGTGGAGAGGGTGAGTTATGAGGGTTTAGGGGGGGCTTAGGGGTGTTTTTATAGAGATTAGGATAGTTTTAGGCCCTTAGATTAACCCTAGGATAGATTAGGACCATCAGATCTCGGAAGCTTCCAGAACCAGCCCAAGAACAAGACCAGGTGAGACAAACAGGTGCGCCAGGCAGCTTGCCCCGGCCACCCCCTGTCGACAGGCAAGTCGACAGGGCTGTCGACTTGGTCTGGGCCCAAGTCGACAGGCCTGTCGACAGCCCTGTCGACATGGCCTAGGCGGGGAAACTTCCCGCCTAGCCCCAGATCTGATTTCCAAAACTGTTTCCGAAATTCAAATTCCCAGAAACCTTCTTTGGGCCTTAACCGGGTCATACGGACTCCGATTTTCGAAAACTCGGACTCTATTTCGCGTATTTTTCCGAGTCGAACGCAATGGCATAGCCCGTTTTACTTGATTCAGAATTTAAAATTAAATTCTGCCTTGATTCTCGTTTCAACATGTTATCGAAATACGGGTTGTTACATTCTCCCCTTCTTAAAGGATTTCGTCCCCGAAATCTCAAAGTTAGGAAGAACATATCCTACCATCCATCATCCATCTACTCAAACCATCATCCACAAGCAACCATTGTCCTTAGACGACTCCTAATGCTTTATGAATGTATGCAAAACGTGTGTGTACATGTTCCTTAGCTAATGCTAATGATCAGGTCTGGATAATCTTTCTAATGCAAAAATATGTATAGTGCCATGAATCCAACATGTATGCAAATAGTCCTAGTCATATAGATACTATATGCGTGCACAAACATTCAACCACATGCAACATCCGCATGATAACACATTCAATTTCATCCATAAACAAGTATAAATACTCGTGCATATGCAATATGAAATGTGACTGAGTCGAGCTAGTATCTAATGTGTATTCGCGCATCCACGAGCAACCACTTGCAACCATATCAATCATAACATGTTTCAAGTACATGTTTACATCCATAAAATTCTACCTAAGATTCCCTGAAACAGGGTCGAGAAGATAAACAAGACAAACTCCTTACGGGGTTTGTAACAGAAAATAGGACCGAGAGGATGTCCACAAGATAGCCTACAAGTAAGCTCCACAGAAAACAGGGATCAAGGATATACTCCCAAAAAGGGATATCATGCGCGTATCTCGTCTTTGACCATCAAAGTCGTATTTCCTTGAGCTTAATTCCATTGTGCCTTGACCGTCCTTTAACTTCGTGATTTCGTAGCTTCTTATTTCCTGTTTCCATAACATGAGCTGAAACTCATTTCTTCGTCGCCTCTCGTTCCACTTGCACTTATCCTTTTCCTAAAATACTTGACGCAAACATGACTGCGTACTCATGATCTCATGCAAGCTTTCCAAAATTCACTAATGAATCTCGGACCTCGTACCACAAGGTATTCCACATAGAAGAACTTTCTCTTGAAAGTAAACAGATGCCAACCAGGTTATCAAGCGCACTTACTAAGGTGATTTCTATAACCCATGCATAAGTGAAATAAACCATCCGTCTTATCGGCGAACACCACTCGATTGGGCTTCCAATTTTCCCATAAAGGCATCAAGGGATTCTAAGTAACTAACCATGACCGAACCCAAAAGGTTACACGAGACTTCGAGGGTATTACTAAGGCTAGTCAAGAGTCTAACTACCCTCCTATCAAAACCGAGAGTGGCACCCCTTATTGGATAACCACTTCATCCCTAGAATCCATCCGTAGCTTATAGACATAAGCATTATTTCCAAGCTCAACACTTGATATAGACATTCTCAAATCCAAACAAGCCATGAGTAAATGGACCGATCTTCCAATAGGACTTGAGACAAAAACGGGATCCTCTACTATGCTAGTACTAAGGTGCAGAGACTCAACTATCGAAGCGGACTTAAAAGATGCGGTGATCAAAACAAAGTCCCGACAGGATGATAGAGAAGAAAAGCTAAACCTTTAACAAGATCGTTACCCTCCTTCTGAGGTACCCTAGAAATGAGAGCATACTACTGCCCTCCCGATGATCTTGTCCTTGTCCCATGATACTTAACTATCCGCCTCGTTTCACCATGCCAAAGGTACTCTCTCGTCATGGGTTTCATTGTTCATCTTTCTCTCTCATTCTGGGTTGAGCCGTACCAACAAGTTGCTCATCCTTAAACTCGTATCCTTTACCCTTGCTCTTTATTATCCTTTCTTGTAACACGGCAAATGGGTCTCTCGAGAACCACCTCCATCGTACGGGAAACACCTACGTGGCTAGACAAAGATTAGTCACAGTAAGAACTACTGTGACCATAGATGGAGGAAAGAAAGGAAACGAGATCTAATCAAGGAATCAAAGGATGGTGCTAATGGATTTTGGGGAATAGCCTTTTTCTTTTTAAAAGAAAATTTTCTTGAAAAATGCTTCTTTATAAACGATTTTCAAATAGTTTTCAGAAGGTCTTTAAAAACTTTTGCCCAGTCTGGTAACCTTCTGCTCTGATACCAAATGTAACACCCGGCCTCCGCTAGGGTCACTCGCAAAGGAATGCACTAGCTTTAGAGGGGCATTATTGGTAAACATGCACAGAAATATCACAAGACAGAACATATAAAATAGCGGAAGTAAAATCGAACTTTCATAAACATGAATACATAAGGTCTAAAGCCTTTTACATCAGGGTACATCAAAACCTGTCTTGCAATAGTAAAGAAGCATAAAGACTTTTTCATAAATTATTCCCCAAATAAAAACAGTAAAGTAGCCATAGCCAAGAGAAGTCCAAGCCATCCATGATGACCTTCAAGCAGAAGAAGTCCGAACTAAACTGCATTGTTTCCTCCCTGTAACCTGGGGGGAAACGGAAGAAAAGAGGCGAAACAAAACGGGTCAGTCAAAAAGACTGAGTAAGTCCTATCTACTTCCAGTATAAAAACAGGTAAAGGTAACATGACATGCATAAACTGAAAGTAAACATAAGGATAACTACAAGATAGATAAACCAGGGTAGTCGGTTGAACTACTGCGGCAAGGTAAACTAAGGTATCATGATAAACTACGGTGTTATGATAAGTCAAGGTATCACATCGTCAGATTTCTATCGAGTACCTTATCCCAAGGTATCTGCCCCGTCTAACATCCCACGGTATCTATTATGTATATTACTTCTAACATGCATATTTGCTCTGCACCCTCCGTACTAGTATCCCAGCCTTGTTATGTGTTAACCATGAATGTCCCTTACTCAAAGTCGTGTAATGGTCCATGTCAACCTAATATATCGCATATATAGGTTACTCAAATCATATGTTTCTTTCCATGTATATAAATTCAGTCCTTTGCCGTACCTCGTACGGGCTTCCTCATGTCGTATTATCCTTGAAATCGTTTGGACTGTCACCCTTGTTCAAGCTAGGCTCTTCCATATGAATTATTGTTTGAACTACTAGGACTTACGCCACCTAGCACCACTAGGGATTACGCTTACCTATTGCACGCTTTCGCATTTCGGTTCGGGTTAAACCACCTAGGCCACTAGGGATTACGCTAACCCTCAACCGCGCCCTTTTTCCCACGCATTCATCGTGAATCGTTTTTCTATAACTGTATGCACATGTATCACATCGTGCCATCCGAGTCCTGTCACAGGGCAAAACAAGAAATACAGGACTCGGTCGGGAGCTTTAGATTTATCTGCCGATGCAGATACTAAGGTCTGCTTTTCTACACGTGGCTATGGTCCCACGAGACCCCTCCCTCAACTAGTGAAAGGCAACACAAGAGAATCTTGCATGAGAACTACACTCCGGCCAGCCCACATCCTACGGCCTACCTCACCCATAATTAGATAGCAATTATGGTCTGTTGGGTGTTCCCTGCCTTTCCGTACGTACACGCTTGACTCAAGATGGTAGATGATCGACGAACTTGCTATCTCGGGCACCTTATGTATTCGTCGACTCACTGCTATCCACCCCAGTCTTTAGGTCGCTCGCATAGCAACCAAGGCATATTCTTGGTTCTTCTACCGCAGACCTCAACCTCTCGTGAGCCTAGTATAATGACCTGACAGCTCACAGAGGGATCCCAAGAATATCCTCACGTTCCCCGAAGCCGCTGCTTCGTTACCCAGTTCGTTGGAGCCTTTATCTAAATCAGATAGCCTGCTCCTACACGCATACTTAAACGTTGACCTAACGTATCGGGTTACTAATCTATCTAAGAAATGGTCCAAATTTCCTTGACTTAGAATTATTACTTAGTTTCCCTTAACTAAGGTTTACCACTTAGCCTTATTTCCATAATCCTTGTTAACTATGGTTATTTACCTAATCCTCCGAATTAGGGTTTATCTAATGGGTTAAGTGTCACTTAAGTTCACAACTTAACCCGTCTACAAAACATGTCGAAACTGGCTAAGTATCAAAGCCCAAGACTTAACCCTACAGACCATGTGTCAAGTTGGTTAAGTATATCAAGCAATCCATGACTTAACCTCGTCTAATTATCATTTTAGATTGGTTAAGTATATATTAATTTGACCCTATCAAATTACCGAGTCAAATCGGTCAAGCGTATTCGAAACGATTCGTGACTTAGCCTTATCATGTTTTCACGTTAGATTGGTTAAGTATAGGTTAACTTAACCTCATCAAATTAACGAGTTAGATTGGTTAAGTATAGGTCACTTAACCTCATCAAATCATCGTGTTAAATTAGTTAAGTGTTTAACTTAACCCCATTAAATTATCAAGTTAAGTTGGTTAAGTATGGGTTACTTGACCTCATTGAATTACCAAGTTTAAATTGGTTAAGTGTTTAACTTAACCCCTTCGAATTACCGTGTTTAGATTAGTTAAGTGTGGATTACTTAACCCCATCTAATTACCGTGTTTAGATTAGTTAAGTGTGGATTACTTAACCCCATCCAATTACCGTGTTTAGATTAGTTAAGTGTGAATTACTTAACCCCATCTAATTACCCAGTCGGATTAGTTAAGTGTAAATTACTTAACCCCATCTCCTAGTCATCTTGCATGGTTAAGTGTCATTAAGGAATCAAGTCCGGTCCCACTTAACCTACCCATTCGTGTCATATCGGTTAAGTGTCATTAATCAAATTTACTTAACCTTATCATGTGGCATTAATTTAATTAATGCACTCTTAACCTCTCACATTAGACCTTGTTGTGGTTACTAGTTAAGCCGGGCGGGTCCGGGTAGATTTACACCACAACCTAGTCTAACCTCGGGTTTTAAGCGCGACATGACCAACTTCTCACATTGTGTCCTATTGTCTGCAACTACTAGTTAGGCCGGTCGGTTCCGGGTAGTTTTACGTTGCAAACTCGACCCAACCTCGAGTTGGCCACACTTATATTGTCTAAGTTCATCATGTTTCCAAAACATGTTACAAGTTTTCAAGCATTTGGGTAGACCTAACTTAATAGGTAAATTCCCAAAGGGTAGACCTAACTTAATAGGTAAATTCCCAAGCTCATGTTTTTATGCATACTTACATGTCATCTTCCATGTTATCTTTCAAGTCATGTTTTCAAGTATAAACACATGTCATATTCAAGTTAAGATTTTGCGACATGTTCATGTTTATCTAACTACCCAAAATCGTGTTTTCCCAACGCAAGCAAAGCGAGTCAACATAGTAAGGATACTATATCACATATTGGTCTCAAAACATGCATGATGCCAAAAAGGGCTTGGCTTCCACATGCATAACATCATAAAGAGATTGGCCATAAACATGCATAGTGTCATAAGGTAATTTGGCCACAAACATGCATATTATCAAAAAGGGGTTTGGCCATAAACATGCACAACTTAAAAGAGGGGATTGGCCACGAGCATGCGTAATCTCATAAAGGATTTGGCCACAAACTTGCATGTTAGCATAAGGGGTTTGGGTTCATAAACATGCATAAGCCCCAAAATCTTGTCTTAGCCAATGTTTCACAAGTAAAGTGGTTCCTAAAGGTTCATGCTAGCATTTCATGCATAAAGATCCAAACTTGCAAGTTAAACTAGGTTATGCATAGCATGAGAGGCATGATTAAGTCACTCACATGGCCTAAGATCATAAATATGAACACAAGAGGCATGGTAAGGTTCATATAGGTTCGCATAATCATGTTTAGCCTCATTTTATCCCATGTCATTATCAAAACTACCGTTTCCATCTAAAAGTAGCTAGAACTTACATAGTTAGGCCTAGGGAAAGGAGCATGAATCATCTTGGCTAAGAAAGGTGCCTCCTTTGTTGAAGAATCGTCATGGAACTCGCATAGAAATGTTGATTTGGCCTTGATTTGGTGTAGCAAGCTTGCACCTTTTGATTTGAACTTGATTTGAGTGCATAGGCTCTAGGGATTTGAGATGGAGGCCATGATCACTTTGCATTTGGGCAGCACTTCGTGGAGAGGGTGAGTTATGAGGGTTTAGGGGGGGCTTAGGGGTGTTTTTATAGAGATTAGGATAGGTTTAGGCCCTTAGATTAACCCTAGGATAGATTAGGACCATCAGATCTCGGAAGCTTCCAGAACCAGCCCAAGAACAAGACCAGGTGAGACAAACAGGTGCGCCAGGCAGCTTGCCCCGGCCACCCCCTGTCGACAGGCAAGTCGACAGGGCTGTCGACTTGGTATGGGCCCAAGTCGACAGGCCTGTCGACAGCCCTGTCGACATGGCCTAGGCGGGGAAACTTCCTGCCTAGCCCCAGATCTGATTTCCAAAACTGTTTCCGAAATTCAAATTCCCAGAAACCTTCTTTAGGCCTTAACCGGGTCATACGGACTCCGATTTTCGAAAACTCGGACTCTATTTCGCGTATTTTTCCGAGACGAACGCAATGGCATAGCCCGTTTTACTTGATTCAGAATTTAAAATTAAATTCTGCCTTGATTCTCGTTTCAACATGTTATCGAAATACGGGTTGTTACATTCTCCCCTTCTTAAAGGATTTCGTCCCCGAAATCTCAAAGTTAGGAAGAACATATCCTACCATCCATCATCCATCTACTCAAACCATCATCCACAAGCAACCATTGTCCTTAGACGACTCCTAATGCTTTATGAATGTATGCAAAACGTGTGTGTACATGTTCCTTAGCTAATGCTAATGATCAGGTCTGGATAATCTTTCTAATGCAAAAATATGTATAGTGCCATGAATCCAACATGTATGCAAATAGTCCTAGTCATATAGATACTATATGCGTGCACAAACATTCAACCACATGCAACATCCGCATGATAACACATTCAATTTCATCCATAAACAAGTATAAATACTCGTGCATATGCAATATGAAATGTGACCGAGTCGAGCTAGTATCTAATGTGTATTCGCGCATCCACGAGCAACCACTTGCAACCATATCAATCATAACATGTTTCAAGTACATGTTTACATCCATAAAATTCTACCTAAGATTCCCTGAAACAGGGTCGAGAAGATAAACAAGACAAACTCCTTACGGGGTTTGTAACAGAAAATAGGACCGAGAGGATGTCCACAAGATAGCCTACAAGTAAGCTCCACAGAAAACAGGGATCAAGGATATACTCCCAAAAAGGGATATCATGCGCGTATCTCGTCTTTGACCATCAAAGTCGTATTTCCTTGAGCTTAATTCCATTGTGCCTTGACCGTCCTTTAACTTCGCGATTTCGTAGCTTCTTATTTCCTGTTTCCATAACATGAGCTGAAACTCATTTCTTCGTCGCCTCTCGTTCCACTTGCACTTATCCTTTTCCTAAAATACTTGACGCAAACATGACTGCGTACTCATGATCTCATGCAAGCTTTCCAAAATTCACTAATGAATCTCGGACCTCGTACCACAAGGTATTCCACATAGAAGAACTTTCTCTTGAAAGTAAACAGATGCCAACCAGGTTATCAAGCGCACTTACTAAGGTGATTTCTATAACCCATGCATAAGTGAAATAAACCATCCGTCTTATCGGCGAACACCACTCGATTGGGCTTCCAATTTTCCCATAAAGGCATCAAGGGATTCTAAGTAACTAACCATGACCGAACCCAAAAGGTTACACGAGACTTCGAGGGTATTACTAAGGCTAGTCAAGAGTCTAACTACCCTCCTATCAAAACCGAGAGTGGCACCCCTTATTGGATAACCACTTCATCCCTAGAATCCATCCATAGCTTATAGACATAAGCATTATTTCCAAGCTCAACACTTGATATAGACATTCTCAAATCCAAACAAGCCATGAGTAAATGGACCGATCTTCCAATAGGACTTGAGACAAAAACGGGATCCTCTACTATGCTAGTACTAAGGTGCAGAGACTCAACTATCGAAGCGGACTTAAAAGATGCGGTGATCAAAACAAAGTCCCGACAGGATGATAGAGAAGAAAAGCTAAACCTTTAACAAGATCGTTACCCTCCTTCTGAGGTACCCTAGAAATGAGAGCATACTACTGCCCTCCCGATGATCTTGTCCTTGTCCCATGATACTTAACTATCCGCCTCGTTTCACCATGCCAAAGGTACTCTCTCGTCATGGGTTTCATTGTTCATCTTTCTCTCTCATTCTGGGTTGAGCCGTACCAACAAGTTGCTCATCCTTAAACTCGTATCCTTTACCCTTGCTCTTTATTATCCTTTCTTGTAACACGGCAAATGGGTCTCTCGAGAACCACCTCCATCGTACGGGAAACACCTACGTGGCTAGACAAAGATTAGTCACAGTAAGAACTACTGTGACCATAGATGGAGGAAAGAAAGGAAACGAGATCTAATCAAGGAATCAAAGGATGGTGCTAATGGCTTTTGGGGAATAGCCTTTTTCTTTTTAAAAGAAAATTTTCTTGAAAAATGCTTCTTTATAAACGATTTTCAAATAGTTTTCAGAAGGTCTTTAAAAACTTTTGCCCAGTCTGGTAACCTTCTGCTCTGATACCAAATGTAACACCCGGCCTCCGCTAGGGTCACTCGCAAAGGAATGCACTAGCTTTAGAGGGGCATTATTGGTAAACATGCACAGAAATATCACAAGACAGAACATATAAAATAGCGGAAGTAAAATCGAACTTTCATAAACATGAATACATAAGGTCTAAAGCCTTTTACATCAGGGTACATCAAAACCTGTCTTGCAATAGTAAAGAAGCATAAAGACTTTTTCATAAATTATTCCCCAAATAAAAACAGTAAAGTAGCCATAGCCAAGAGAAGTCCAAGCCATCCATGATGACCTTCAAGCAGAAGAAGTCCGAACTAAACTGCATTGTTTCCTCCCTGTAACCTGGGGGGGAAACGGAAGAAAAGAGGCGAAACAAAACGGGTCAGTCAAAAAGACTGAGTAAGTCCTATCTACTTCCAGTATAAAAACAGGTAAAGGTAACATGACATGCATAAACTGAAAGTAAACATAAGGATAACTACAAGATAGATAAACCAGGGTAGTCGGTTGAACTACTGCGGCAAGGTAAACTAAGGTATCATGATAAACTACGGTGTTATGATAAGTCAAGGTATCACATCGTCAGATTTCTATCGAGTACCTTATCCCAAGGTATCTGCCCCGTCTAACATCCCACGGTATCTATTATGTATATTAGTTCTAACATGCATATTTGCTCTGCACCCTCCGTACTAGTATCCCAGCCTTGTTATGTGTTAACCATGAATGTCCCTTACTCAAAGTCGTGTAATGGTCCATGTCAACCTAATATATCGCATATATAGGTTACTCAAATCATATGTTTCTTTCCATGTATATAAATTCAGTCCTTTGCCGTACCTCGTACGGGCTTCCTCATGTCGTATTATCCTTGAAATCGTTTGGACTGTCACCCTTGTTCTAGCTAGGCTCTTCCATATGAATTATTGTTTGAACTACTAGGACTTACGCCACCTAGCACCACTAGGGATTACGCTTACCTATTGCACGCTTTCGCATTTCGGTTCGGGTTAAACCACCTAGGCCACTAGGGATTACGCTAACCCTCAACCGCGCCCTTTTTCCCACGCATTCATCGTGAATCGTTTTTCTATAACTGTATGCACATGTATCACATCGTGCCATCCGAGTCCTGTCACAGGGCAAAACAAGAAATACAGGACTCGGTCGGGAGCTTTAGATTTATCTGCCGATGCAGATACTAAGGTCTGCTTTTCTACACGTGGCTATGGTCCCACGAGACCCCTCCCTCAACTAGTGAAAGGCAACACAAGAGAATCTTGCATGAGAACTACACTCCGGCCAGCCCACATCCTACGGCCTACCTCACCCATAATTAGATAGCAATTATGGTCTGTTGGGTGTTCCCTGCCTTTCCGTACGTACACGCTTGACTCAAGATGGTAGATGATCGACGAACTTGCTATCTCGGGCACCTTATGTATTCGTCGACTCACTGCTATCCACCCCAGTCTTTAGGTCGCTCGCATAGCAACCAAGGCATATTCTTGGTTCTTCTACCGCAGACCTTAACCTCTCGTGAGCCTAGTATAATGACCTGACAGCTCACAGAGGGATCCCAAGAATATCCTCACGTTCCCCGAAGCCGCTGCTTCGTTACCCAGTTCGTTGGAGCCTTTATCTAAATCAGATAGCCTGCTCCTACACGCATACTTAAACGTTGACCTAACGTATCGGGTTACTAATCTATCTAAGAAATGGTCCAAATTTCCTTGACTAAGAATTATTACTTAGTTTCCCTTAACTAAGGTTTACCACTTAGCCTTATTTCCATAATCCTTGTTAACTATGGTTATTTACCTAATCCTCCGAATTAGGGTTTATCTAATGGGTTAAGTGTCACTTAAGTTCACAACTTAACCCGTCTACAAAACATGTCGAAACTGGCTAAGTATCCAAGCCCAAGACTTAACCCTACAGACCATGTGTCAAGTTGGTTAAGTATATCAAGCAATCCATGACTTAACCTCGTCTAATTATCATTTTAGATTGGTTAAGTATATATTAATTTGACCCTATCAAATTACCGAGTCAAATCGGTCAAGCGTATTCGAAACGATTCGTGACTTAGCCTTATCATGTTTTCACGTTAGATTGGTTAAGTATAGGTTAACTTAACCTCATCAAATTAACGAGTTAGATTGGTTAAGTATAGGTCACTTAACCTCATCAAATCATCGTGTTAAATTAGTTAAGTGTTTAACTTAACCCCATTAAATTATCAAGTTAAGTTGGTTAAGTATGGGTTACTTGACCTCATTGAATTACCAAGTTTAAATTGGTTAAGTGTTTAACTTAACCCCATCGAATTACCGTGTTTAGATTAGTTAAGTGTGGATTACTTAACCCCATCTAATTACCGTGTTTAGATTAGTTAAGTGTGGATTACTTAACCCCATCCAATTACCGTGTTTAGATTAGTTAAGTGTGAATTACTTAACCCCATCTAATTACCCAGTCGGATTAGTTAAGTGTAAATTACTTAACCCCATCTCCTAATCATCTTGCATGGTTAAGTGTCATTAAGGAATCAAGTCCGGTCCCACTTAACCTACCCATTCGTGTCATATCGGTTAAGTGTCATTAATCAAATTTACTTAACCTTATCATGTGGCATTAATTTAATTAATGCACTCTTAACCTCTCACATTAGACCTTGTTGTGGTTACTAGTTAAGCCGGGCGGGTCCGGGTAGATTTACACCACAACCTAGTCTAACCTCGGGTCTTAAGCGCGACATGACCAACTTCTCACATTGGGTCCTATTGTCTGCAACTACTAGTTAGGCCGGTCGGTTCCGGGTAGTTTTACGTTGCAAACTCGACCCAACCTCGAGTTGGCCACACTTATATTGTCTAAGTTCATCATGTTTCCAAAACATGTTACAAGTTTTCAAGCATTTGGGTAGACCTAACTTAATAGGTAAATTCCCAAAGGGTAGACCTAACTTAATAGGTAAATTCCCAAGCTCATGTTTTTATGCATACTTACATGTCATCTTCCATGTTATCTTTCAAGTCATGTTTTCAAGTATAAACACATGTCATATTCAAGTTAAGATTTTGCGACATGTTCATGTTTATCTAACTACCCAAAATCGTGTTTTCCCAACGCAAGCAAAGCGAGTCAACATAGTAAGGATACTATATCACATATTGGTCTCAAAACATGCATGATGCCAAAAAGGGCTTGGCTTCCACATGCATAACATCATAAAGAGATTGGCCATAAACATGCATAGTGTCATAAGGTAATTTGGCCACAAACATGCATATTATCAAAAAGGGGTTTGGCCATAAACATGCACAACTTAAAAGAGGGGATTGGCCACGAGCATGCGTAATCTCATAAAGGATTTGGCCACAAACTTGCATGTTAGCATAAGGGGTTTGGGTTCATAAACATGCATAAGCCCCAAAATCTTGTCTTAGCCAATGTTTCACAAGTAAAGTGGTTCCTAAAGGTTCATGCTAGCATTTCATGCATAAAGATCCAAACTAGCAAGTTAAACTAGGTTATGCATAGCATGAGAGGCATGATTAAGTCACTCACATGGCCTAAGATCATAAATATGAACACAAGAGGCATGGTAAGGTTCATATAGGTTCGCATAATCATGTTTAGCCTCATTTTATCCCATGTCATTATCAAAACTACCGTTTCCATCTAAAAGTAGCTAGAACTTACATAGTTAGGCCTAGGGAAAGGAGCATGAATCATCTTGGCTAAGAAAGGTGCCTCCTTTGTTGAAGAATCGTCATGGAACTCGCATAGAAATGTTGATTTGGCCTTGATTTGGTGTAGCAAGGTTGCACCTTTTGATTTGAACTTGATTTGAGTGCATAGGCTCTAGGGATTTGAGATGGAGGCCATGATCACTTTGCATTTGGGCAGCACTTCGTGGAGAGGGTGAGTTATGAGGGTTTAGTGGGGGCTTAGGGGTGTTTTTATAGAGATTAGGATAGTTTTAGGCCCTTAGATTAACCCTAGGATAGATTAGGACCATCAGATCTCGGAAGCTTCCAGAACCAGCCCAAGAACAAGACCAGGTGAGACAAACAGGTGCGCCAGGCAGCTTGCCCCGGCCACCCCCTGTCGACAGGCAAGTCGACAGGGCTGTCGACTTGGTCTGGGCCCAAGTCGACAGGCCTGTCGACATGGCCTAGGCGGGGAAACTTCCCGCCTAGCCCCAGATCTGATTTCCAAAACTGTTTCCGAAATTCAAATTCCCAGAAACCTTCTTTGGGCCTTAACCGGGTCATACAGACCCCGATTTTCGAAAACTCGGACTCTATTTCGCGTATTTTTCCGAGACGAACGCAATGGCATAGCCCGTTTTACTTGATTCAGAATTTAAAATTAAATTCTGCCTTGATTCTCGTTTCAACATGTTATCGAAATACGGGTTGTTACAAGAATAATCTCGGACTACCGGAACAAATTGTAAATCATCTATGGATGCATTAAGAGACTCTAAGAAGCTTAGCATAACAGACCCTTGGGGGTCACAAGAAATCTCGACGGTCCTCCCATGACAAGTCAAAAGCCTAACGACCCTCCTTTCATAATCTAGAATGGCACCATATGTGGTCAGCCAATCCATCCCTAGAATCAACCCATAGCCCATGAACCCGAGCACATATGCGTCGCATTCAAATTCGACGCCTAATATAGATATTCTCAAACCCCGACAAATCATAGATAAATGAGTCGAACCACCAATGAGGTTTGAGACAACTACAGGATCCACTACCATACTAGTAATTAAGTGCAGAGATTCAACCATAGAACTAGATATAAATGAATGTGAAGCGCCAGAATCAAAAAGTGTTTTAATAGGATGGTTTGAAAGAGAAATTAAACCTTCCACAGAAATTTTTCTACCTCTATCAGGAGCACTAATCACGAGAGCATGCACCTGCCCTCCAGAAGTTCCTGCCCTTTGACCTTGTCCCTGTGATCCCTGTTTCTTCGGGCACTCTCTAGCAAAATGTCCGACTTCTCCATAATTAAAGCAAGTGTTCTTCCTTCTTTTACAGTTTTTGATCAAATGACCTTCTTTCCCACATCTGTGACACTTCCTTTTCTCCTTACCCTTTTCATTCTTTCCTCCTTTCTTCTATTGTTGTTGTTGTTGTTGTCCTTTCTTAGGCCTTGTCTTCTTGTTTTGTGTTGTTTCCTCAGCTTTAACCTCCTTCTTCTCCCCTTTCTCTTCCTCATACATCAAGGCCATATCAACAAGTCTTTCAAAGGTGGCTCCCATTGGGATGTGGGAAATGGATAACCCATGAAGGGGTTCATTTAGCCCTTTACCAAACCACAAAGCCTTCTTAAGCGAAGTGTCTACCAGTTCCAGTCCAAATCTTGCCAGCTGGTTAAATTTGTTCACATACTCTTTAACCATCAAGTTCCATTGTTTGAGTGCTAAGAACCTCTCCATCTTCATGCTCTTCTCAGCTTAGGAATGGAATTTCATCTCAAATCTCTGTCTAAAGTCATCCTAAGTTTCCGCCGGATGACCTGCTTGGGTTACCTCCCACCAAAATGAAGCCTCATCCTTCAATAGCCAAGCAGCTAACTGAATGTTTCTTCGATCCTCTACTTCAAAGATTACTAACAAGACCTCAGTCTCCTTGAGCCAGTTCCTAGCTTCCACAAACGTCTCGGTTCCATGGAATGGCTTCCCTCCCATAACACAGAAATCTTTGCAGATCTTTGAGAAGTGTCTACATGCGGAGGAAGAGGAGGAGGAACAACGTGTGCAGCTAGGGGAGGAACGTTTCCTTGGCCTTCGGCAGGCGCCATGGCCTCTAAATACCTATGGAACCATCCTGGTATCATAACGCCCTCTGGAATGTTGGGTTCCCTAGACATGCTGAAACAGAAAAGGAAAGAGATTCAGACAAGGGATCGAAAGATATTACTTATGGATTTTTGGGGAATGTTTTTCAAAACATACATTTCTTTTTGAAAATGCTTTCTTTTAAAACCTTTTTGAAAATAGCTTTCAAAAACTTTTATCTAATTTGGAAACCTTCAGCTCTGATACCAAGTGTGACACCCCACATCCGTTAATGTCACTCACAAAGGGAATGCATTAAGTTTCGTGGAGCGTTATAGTAAACCGAACGGAAATATTACAAGATAAACATATATAATAACAGCGGAATAAAAACTTTATTTATCATAAGATACCATGGTCCAAAAAAAATATCACTCGTTTGAAACACAAAAGCCCATTACAACGTAAAAGCTACTGTCTTGTACTTCAAAAATATCAGAGTACATAAAAAAATTCCCTAAAAACAAAATACAGCCATAGCAACAAGGATAGGAGCTTGAGCCATACATATCAGCAGCTCCAGCAAAAGTAAGCAGAATCACGGTCAAGCCTGAGTGTTTCCTCATTGAGAACCTTGGGGGGGGGAATTGAAGAAAGAAGGAGAAACAAAAAGTGTCAGACATAAAGCCTGGAGAGTCTAGTTACTTTTAACAAGTAAATAAAAGTAGCATGACAATCATATCAAGTGGATAAGAGAGATTCCTACATAAAAGACAGGTATGACAAGGTAGATAGGATAAGGTGTGTACGCTTCCCGAATGATTACTCTGCACAATTACTAGTATAACCAGAATGAGATGATCCCTTCCACTATAAGGTGGTTGACTTAGGCATACGTCCAAATGTATCCTAGCTACTACCCTAATTGATCGGCTCACTAATCCGCATAGATACTCTATGCCAGCCCCACCGTAGGATGTATCACATCCTAAAGTGGCAACCCCTCGCTGATATGCACAGCCCCATATCTACAAGTGTCACGGTCGTCTTATCCCCTTCTGCCTGGCTCATGCACGTGCATGACCCGTTCTGTTTGCGCCGCCAATACCGTCCCCCATGTTTGGATCTCTTACAATCAGTTCAGTAAGCGTGCCCCTTCTCTGACCTAGTATGGAGTACATGTTTTGATACCTACTCCGGGTTACTGGATGAAATGGGTCCCACACAATATGATACAAGCTCTCCCCATTGTCTTGTATCCCCTATTAGCTTTTCTTTGGCTATGTATACCACTAGGGGTCTTTAATTACATAACCCTATCATTTCTACAAGTTATGATTACCCTAAAAGGTGTCTTTAATTACATAATTTTATTATTTCCACTGGTTATTTCTACCACTAGGTATCTTTAATTACATAACCTTATTAGGTTAAGTTCGTGGGCCTATATGTAAATATTACCCACCTCCTCAAATTTACTTAACCCACCCACTGTCCAACCAATTTTACTTAACCCTAACCTTAGTTCATATTCATACAATCCCTTATGGATTAGATTAGGTTAAGTGCAGACTTCCACTACTAATGCAATCTAACCTCATGTCATAAGTGTAATTACAATTTCCAATTGTAATTATTAGACATTTCATTCTTATCCAATTCTTACGTATGTCTTTATAAGTGATTATGCCCCTTTTTCCCCATTTTGAATTATATGTCCAATTCATATAAAATTATTTAAATTATGCCAATTCTAACCTTTTTCCCCTTTTCCCTAACTAATGCATTCGCGTATATTTGGCGGCATCTAGGTTAGAAAGTAGCCTAGTCATAAACAATAAAAGGGAAAGGTGACTGGAAAAAAATGATAATAATGATCATTCTAAAAGTGACATAAACATATATACTGGCATAAACAAGTAATAGGCATAATAAGGTGGACATAAAAACTGATCTAGTGAAAAGGGTAATGATAAAACTAGATCCAATATACTTAGGATGAACAGATCCAAATAAGAACTCATACGTCCATTAACAGATTTCAATTAATCACAATATGATGATCTATATCTAAACAAATGTTAAATTGTCCATGTAATGATAATCCCAAATTAACCACAAACTTGACAAAGGTTCAGATCCACAGAGGTGACATGACAAACTAATCACAGGTGAATTAGATATATAAAAACAGGTCTAGCATAATAAAGTTTGAGATCCAAGAATAACATAGGTTCATGATTCAAGGCAGATCCAAATCACAGTACTATCACGTTTTACTTTTAATCATTTAAATCTAAAAGTAACCTAGAACTCACAGTGTTGGGATTAAAAGAAAAGGTAGACAATAGTTGAGGTTGGATCTACTCTTAAATCTCTAAGTTTGATTTGCAAAGTTGATCGTTGTTGAAGAAAGGATCCGTCTCAGTTCAAACACCGACAGCATTTGGCCTCCATTATTTCCAATGAAGATAACAGGAGAAATGGACACATATTTATAACTGTCATCCCCTCTGAAACCGACTGCCACGTCATCCCTAGGGGTGTCAACACCCCTGTAGGGGGGTCGACCCTGGTGTCGAAACCCCTCTCGCGAGGTCGACCCCTAGAGCGGGAAATTTGCCGCCTTACGCAATTTGATTTTTGAACCCTTTGTGGATAAGGTTCTAACTCATATCTAACTCATATGTATATATATAATTCTTCTGTGCGTATACAAACTTAAAATCCTCATAACTTCTTCATACGGTGTCCGTTTTATGCAAACCAAATTTTGTTTTGACCAGAATTTCGAGATGGACGCAATGGCGTAGTCTGTTTCCTGTGATTCCGAATATTAAATTAATTATCTTTCAATTTATCCTCTTTAAGTGTTGTTAAAAATACGGGGTGTTATAATTAATAATAAACAATTGAATAATTACTTTAAACATAATTAATTTAGAGATTAATTAACTTTTATGAACATTTATTAATTTTGAATAACTATTCGTAAAAACTGTTTCTATTAGATTAATTTTTAACAAATTAATCTAATTATCAATTTCAATTCAAAACAGTTGACTCAGTCAACTTGAAAATCATTAGTTAACTTGTTAACTGATTTCCACTAATCTTTCCTCTTAAATTAAGTAAAACTTAATTAATTTAAGAATATCACATAATTGTTTTATAAAAACAATTAATCCAAATTATTAACCTTTCGGTTAATTTTGGGTTTTCTTCTTTACAAAAATTATTTGAAAAATAAAAATTTGCTAAAAATATCATTTTATAAAATACGATAATAAATATTTCTTTATATATAAAACTTATATTTTAAAAAAACTTATAACAATATAAGTTAATGTCTAGCTTCAGTTATAAAAATAATTTTTATAACTTTAAACTACGTCAATTTGCCTAACGGCAATCGACGTGTATAAAAATGGATTTTAGGCCACTTGCTACCAATTACACAATCAATATTGTTTATTCATTTACACATATCAACGTTGAATACAATTCACTAACCAACGTCCAATTCAACCATCAACATCCAAAAATGATTTAATATTACTTGAAATAAACAATTCTTATATAAGTAATATGAAAAACAAGTAATATTCAATTTATTTGAGCAATCCGATTGGATCTCTCTAACCTATTCTTCCCTGCATCACAGCTCATAATGTCATTTCATAAAATATATGACTTTCCCGGTTGCTCCAAATCCTTCCAAACCAGTTCATACTCGTAGCCTTAGTCCATACGATCCCAACGGATCCTGGTTCGTTGAATTCTGTTAACATACGAAATAGTTATTGCACTTACAACATTTTAATCGAATTAAAATAAACTTTATTCCCTAATTACAACAATTATATTTAACCACCTTATTACTGTAAATTAATTACATGATTAGTGAACCATCATTTAGGACTTACGAACAACAGAGGTGAAATCACGGTATAGGCAGTCGAACTAGACACTGATCTTTGACCATCCTCCACGATTATCAGAGGCGATTTCTAGCCTTCGAACTACGACGGCAGGCGGCCCCTTCTCTCCCTTCCCCAACAACACCACAACCCATCTCCACCATGGACGAGAATTACGGCAAACTCCACGAATAGCAAACCCTAAATCTCCCGAAATCGACCACCTCTGACCTCCATATGCAATGCCACCACTACTGATCGACAACCCACCCCTACGTTCCCTTTTTCACTGTTGAAGACCTGACCTGGAAATGCTCAGATTGAGCAGTTGAACGGTGACCATTCATTTTGGTGGTGGTTGTTATTCGTTGACCATGAATTCATTTAGACTTACGGTTATTTAGTTTTAGGGTTGGTCATATATAAATAGACTTAAATTACTATTCATGCACGAAAGTTTTTAATTCGTATGATCACATACAATGTCCCATTGAAATGAAATTTGAAGCCATGCAACAAACAAATATTCCAGACATGATAGAACTGGTTTCGTCGAATTCTGAGATATTTTTAAAATCTCCTATTTTAATTTCAAAACCTAAATCAATAAGCTTTTATATCAGCAAGATCACATAATAACTCCAATTGACTTAAAATTTGAAATCTTACAATAATTAACAATTACAGGTTTAATAAAATTTGTTTCACTGAAACCCTAGGTCGTTTGAAAATTGAATATTCTTAATTTCCATATTAAATCGACAGAATATGCATTGATTTTAAAATAATAAATCTATTGATAATAAATTATTATTATTATCATATATTTTTAAATAGAACTTATATCATTTTCAAAATAATCTACATTGAATTTTATACTCAAAAATTTCATTTTTCAAGTTAAATCGATATCCGTTTTATTTAAAATCCTTTTATTTTATTAAATAAATCGTTATGGTTTATAAAAGATTCCACGACTTTCCAAAAATTTGATTTTGACATAACTCAAAATCTACAAGATGAAATCTCAATTTTTAACTTCCAGTAGAAAACTATAGTTAAATTGATTCGAACGTTTCTTGTTTCAACGAATTCTGACTAATAACGAGTCATGTACATTCATTTAAAGTTCAAAATGTAAAAATACGAACTATCATGACATTACGAGCTCATATTAGTTATATTATAAATTATATGTTCAAACGTCATTTTAAATTAATAAAATCCTTTTAAATTTCTAATACAACTTTTAAAACAAATTTAAATGTTTTAAAATTAACGACTAAAAATCCGGGTCGTTACACGGGGTATATTTTGGAATTGGAGATTTTTTATGAAATTTTTATTTGAAATGAATTATTTTAGAAAAATGTGTACATTATAGAGCATGTATATCTCGTTGGTTTTTAAGTTATAAAGTATGAAAAAATTAAATAAGAAACATAGAAAGGACTGCATTTTGTCAAAACTAAAAATTTTCAGTAAGATTTTTTTTGAAAATATCAATTCTTTTGACATAAATTTTTGACAATTGTTTTGACATAAACTTTGGTAGGTGGGCAAATTAAGTTATTAAATTTTTTGAATGTAGTGGATGTCTGGGATAAGTATAGAAATTAACACCTAGTTGTAAGTATTTGAACTAGCATAGTAAATAAGAGCTATTGTCAAATTAATTGAGAAATAGTTGCCTTTGTCTACTCTAGTTTTTATGATTTGAAAAAAAGTATTTGTGTTTTTTTTATGAGATGTCATTTTTTATGGTTTGGAAAAATAAGTTTTAATTGAGAAAAATAAAAATTTAAAGCTTTTAATTATTGAAAAAATTGAAATGATAAAGCCAAACCACGTTTTTATATTATGAAGTAGGTGAGGATTAATACCTAGAAAAGGCAAGAAATATTTTTGAGGCTATGAAGTAAATAGCATGGATTATTTGGAATAATAGTGAATTCCTATAGAGTGCGTAAGCAGTGTAAAGCCTAAGTTGTTTCTTGGAAAAGACTGTTAGTACACAATAAGGACTAGCTGTGACTACTAGATGGTAGTGGGTAAGCGAGTTGTTTAGATCCCGTCGTTTGGACTTTCTTTGTCAGCGGGGACATGGTCCTAGGATTCTTAGCTCTTGGTAGTAGCTGTGTACTTGTTTTTCTACTTTAGTTTTGAAAGAATTAGAAGGCTTATTTAAAATTAAGTTTAGATTAGTGGTTTAAGTTAAATAAGCTAAAGAAAAAGGTAATGATATAACTAAATGAAAAAAACGAATCCAAATAAAGCAACAAATATGACAATTAAGAAAAATGGAATTTTCCAAAGTAAGTTGGAAAAGAAAATTCATATAAAAGAAAATTTTCTTATGTAAACTTTGTTTGGATAGGAAGATAGGAAATCTTTATATAACAGTTGCATAAAATCCAAGTATAGATAGGAAAGGTACAAAAAAGAAAAATGAAAGATGTGAAGTTTTCTATTTCTGCCTTTTTGTAACATAAGAAGTCGAATTCAGAAAATTAGAATATTCTGTAATAAGCAAATTTAAAGTTGGTTGGTAGGGTTTGGATGCAAAAATTTGATGAACTACGCTCTTACTCTGAATGATTGTAGGAAAAATTGGATGAAAAAGTTTTTCTGATTTACAAAATATTGCATTCACGTAGAAATTGCCAGTATATTTAGGATGTGTGAATCATGTTTTCAAAAGGTTTTCAATAAAATTTGCATTCATATAGGAGTACCACTTAGGCATTCAATGCATTCATGTATTTTTATTGTATTACACTTTGCACAAGTGCATAGATGGTTGCAGAATTGGAAGTACACATGATGGTTGTAAACTATGAGAGGAATTACTTAATTTACACTTAATAAATTTCGGTTAAGAAATTTCTTAAGGATGGGAGAATATAACACCCCGCATTCTCAATTATACAGTAAAAATAAAATTTGCATAATTTTCAGATTTTGTCACAGAACTAGCATCAGCGCGTATGCGACAATTTTCTGATCAATTTAGACCTATTATTTGTAGAAAACGAATTTAAAACGAAAAAGATATCTTTAAATGAAGTTTTAAAACAAACCTGAAAAAGAAGATATAAGTGGAACACAAATAAGAGTAATAGCTACCAATGTTTTTAGTCTTGTGAAGAAAATCTAAGTTAGGTGAGTTGGTAAGACACACACTTCCCAAGGTAGAGGTCAGGAGTTTAAGTCTCGTCAACGTAATCTTTTAAAATTTTAGAAAGAAGGGTAAAGAAATGCAAGTTACAACAGAAAAATATATAAAAATTTACATATATGAAGAATTATATATATACGTGAGTATATATACACATATGTTTGTGTATATATGTGTATGTGTGTGTAAATAAATATATATATGTGTATATATATATGTATATATATATGTATTTATATGAACTCCAAAAGTAACCTGCAATCAACCAAAATGAGTAAAAACAAATGTCGGCATAATGTTGTTTGAATTTTGAAAAGAAATGGAGTTGTGCGTAAATATATACTCATAAATTCAAATTTTGAGATTAAAGTAAATTTAAGGGCGGAAAGTAGTAAATGTGGAATGAATGAAAAATAGGCAATAGAATAGATGCATTTGAAATCTGAGTATATATTAAAAGGAAAGGAACCAATAAATTGATAGCATTAATAATGACATTTATTACGTAGCTATTAATAGACAAAGGTTTGGAAAGTTATACGCATATATGTGTGCATAATTTAGAAATTCAAATGTCGGGTATACTCTATTAATGGAAGAAAATAATTTGCATAAGCAATACTCAGAATGAAAATGAATGTTAAAGGCCAAAGTTAAAAAAAATCGGCAAAATTAACGTTAATGAATCAGGTCATGGGTCGACCCAGACCATATGTGGGTTGACACACCTTAGAGGTAGGACGTCATAGGGGTCGACCCACTATGAGTCCAGCTAACGTTATATTTTCCACTTGTACATTTGGATTTTGTTACATTTAATCCGACGGAATGGAATCTCATGTACATCTATAAATGAACTATATAGTCTAGCCTCCAACTCATATTTTCTGAGATGATGCCAAGGCTCACCATTTTCTTTCTTCTTCAAATCTTTTAGAAATAAGAATATTAATTTTTTTTGAATTCTGATTCAAGACTTGAAGACAAAGATTATAGATCTACAATATAGGTGTTTAGATTTCTTATCTACATGAGGTAAATTATGTGAATCTGAATTATTAGGATTTCTTTTGTTCTTTTAGTATTAGATTTATAAATACGTGGTTATTTCAAAATTAGATTCAATTAGGAAGACCACGGGGTAGCATATCTGAATCAGAATTAAGCATTGGAAGTCAGGTAAGTGGATTTAAATTATACCTTCTGGTAACGGTATATTTATTGTTTACGTTACTCATAATTCTTAACATGATAAATAATTGAAATTTTTGGTTATTGTGATATAGCTCATTCCTTAAGCACATTAAGAATATTGCTGTTGTACAAATTTGTTCCAATAATTCTCTGTTTCGATTAAGAATTACTATAATGCTGAAATTATGGAAATAACGAAAAAAATAATTGGTATGCCTTATTTCATATGGAAATTTACAGTACATGGGAAATGTTATATGAAAAACATGAATTAATATCTAACCTAGAAATAAAAAGGGTGAAATTAGTAGTGAATTGAGTTAGTTGGGATTGGAAAAACGGATACATTTCTACAACGGCAAAATAAATAGAACATAGTGGCAATAAAAGAAGGGAAATAGGGATTAGTGTGAAATAAAGGTTCTTTTATTATATTTCACACAAATCAAATAAAATATATATGTATGTCCATAATGATAATAAAAGAAATAGCTTGCAATTGCAACAACCCTGAAATTCAAAACCAATTTAAAAATTATTTTTAAGGTAATTTTATCAGAAATTGTGTTAGAATTTAAAAATTCGATTTTTAAATTAGAATATAATCCTTAAAAATAGCCATTTTGCAAACGACCTCCGTTTTCGACGAAATTGCTTTTGTTGGATCCGGAATGTCAAATTATTGCTAGATTTAAAATTCCATTATTTTTTGAATTAACATGTGAGCGTGGTGAATTAAAATGTGTTTGGTAATTTTTATTGAATTGGATCGACCAGTTAAAAGGCCATTTTTCAAATGGTCTCCAAATTCAGCGAAATTAGTTTTTTAGGACCGTATCATCAAAACATAGCTAAATTTATTTTTCGGTAATTTTTGGAGTCAGTACGTGGCTCTGGTAAATTAAAAAGTATGTTCAAAATTCAATATTGAATGCTATATTTTAATTTTGAGAAAACCTGATTGAAACAGTCGAGTTGGCTTACGAAACATATTCCATTGTGTCCGGAATGGGGGTATTTAGCTTGGGACGACAGTCGTTGGGTTTGATTTGGAGTTCCAATGTGAAAACTGACATTTTGGAATTAAATAAATTAAAAATAAAAATATATAAATAGCTGGCCAATCAAATTTTAAAAAAAAAAACTAACTTCATTTCCGTTGAAATTGAAACCCGCCGCCGCTCTAAAGATCAGACATGATAAATTGTCCCAACTTCTCTCCTCAATATCTTTTGATCTACACAATGAAATCGAGAAATTCTTAAGGCAACATTGCAGTATTCTCCACCCTCTTCAAATCCATATGGGTATTTGTATCTGGATTTGGGTATTTCATTTGAAATCATCACGCAAAACTCCTCCGTTCATTTGTGAATTGCCACCAGGATTCACCACCGAGTTCGACGAGATAGGGGACCATAGACGCGGCTCTCGGGGCTCTTCCATGTGGTACCATCCAATCGACGCCAAGCTTCACGAATTTGGTGCAATCTTGAACCATAATTTCGAACAAAATTGTTTAACGTGGCCTGAATCAATTAGAAGGAAGAAGAAGGTTTAATTTTAATTAATTACTTTGTTAATTAATTTAAAATTGTCATTAACCCTTAAAATTACACAACTCACTCATACGATATCGAAATCCAATGAAACAGGAGACATTGGACTCATGACAGCGTATTCTACATTCTCGAAGCAACTGGATGGTGTTTAGATCTAGCTGCCTATTAAGGAGGAGTGAAACTCAATGTGAGATTTCTAAATTCAAAATAAAATGGAGAAAAAAATATATGCGTTGTTTAAAATATATATGCGTTGTTTATGCGTTGTATATCATATATATGCATTGTATAAAAAGTTTATGCGATGTATAAAAATTGGTTACATTGTATAAATTGAATATGCAACAAATTTGATTGTGTTGTGGAAAAATTAGTTGAATATGGGTTTGGCAACCCTATGATTGATCTGACTGGATGAAATGGTTATGTATGGCGCGAACCAGTATCAGAAGAGGGATACTGCTAGACATAATTTTCCCAGTTCTACATATCGCGCCATTATAATAGCGAAAATTTCCGAAACAATTATATAAAATGGTCATGTGTTGAAATAAGCATTTGTAAGTTAAAAATATCATTTTTAACATATATATGAAGTGTTAAAAATAAACATGAGTCGAAATAAATACTTGTTAGTTAAAAATATCATTTTTAACATATATATGAAGTGTTAAAAATAACCATGAGTTGAAATAAATATTTGTTAGTTAAAAATATCATTTTTAACATATATATGAAGTGTTAAAAATAGTCATGAGTTGAAATAAATATTTGTTAGTTAAAAATATCATTTTTAACATATATATGAAGTGTCAAAAATAGTCATGTGTTGAAATATACTTTTGTTCATTAAAAATATTATTTTTAACATGTATATGAAGTGAATAAAATTGTCATGTATGGAAATAAATATTTATTCACTAAAAATATTATTTTTAGCTTAGATATGCATATAAATACACATGCTGAACAGGTAAATGGATTCGCTTTTGAGTAAAGATTTAATTTGCATGCCCGACATATAGGTACACCATAATGAGTTGGCTGCGCAATTTTATTATTATATAAACTCCTGTGAATGAAATTGGATGTTTTGTGATGGTTGTTCTGTGTGAGATTATAAACTACGCAATAGGATAGCAACAAATAAATTATGAACTACACCACATGGCATACTGCATGAAGATAGCATATCATATCATATTCCATATAAGCATTTGGAGCTTATATGATGAGGTTGGGATTAACATACGAGCGAGATGCTCGTATGGCGATGGCTGTATTACATGTTGAACAGAAGACTGATTATGAACATAATTAAGGAATACATGTAACAGTGCTGGATTTAATAAAAACCCCATATGGGTCTGTAGATGAAAAAATTCACGTCTCTCTAGATTTTAGATACGGCACATGGTTTATTTTATTTCCAACACCGGGGCAAGGTCTGAGATTTCGACTTTTACATGTTCTCCCTTGTGCACAAATAGGTCACAAAACATGTGTATGCTTTTTCTTGATTTATTGGGTGGCTAATACGGCCCAATAAATTTTTCAGACCCCTCCTAAACAGAGGAGGTTATGCCGAAATTTTCCAAAATTTAAAGGTGTTAGCCAATTATTTGAAGAATTAAATGGTTTCGAAGTCACCGAATAAATTATATAATTTATATATTATATAAATTAAAATAAAACGAATCGCGCAGCTGTAGTTCGCATTTTCGAATCGTAATTTTAAACGATTATACCGAGAGATTCGACCATCGAATTTTCCCGAAACTGGAACCGTTGGGTTCGCTTTGCAAAGATCTTTCCAATGATATTAAAGTTGATAAGATCAAACAGTTAGATTTTGAGAAATGCGTGATTCAAATCTGAACGAAAACAGCGTCATTGCCACGTAGTGACCTGAAACGTCGTTCGAATTATATAGGCTATTTTTATATATAAAAATAGCGGTAAATCATTTCAAAATACTATAAACGATATGAAATGGAAATTAACCAATTTCACTTGGTTCATAAAGTAATATCGACGGTTAGATTTATTTGATATTTATCTATAGAATTGAATTGAATTTAACCAAGGAAAGAAATGATTTGAATTATATATATTTGAGAATTATTTGAAAAGGCCGAGTTAAATCTCATTCCAAATAATTGAATGACGACTAAAAGTCAAAGGACATGAAGACGGTACAAGACCGTTAATCTTCACATCGAATGGATTACTACCGATGCCTTCGATATGGTGGCTCTCTTGAAGATGTTACAGTGGTAGTGGTCCGTACATACTTGTTGATTGTCCGGATATGCAAGGACCTCTCTTCCATATTGGACATAAGGAACGAGGAATAAAGTGCCTTCGGTTTCATTGAAACCCAGAACATACTTGTAAATGGATGTGTGTCTGACACTGGATTTCATTCTTGTTGATTGATTTCTATTAAATATATATCTATTTGGTGTCGGAGAATTTATTCTCTTGCTTAACACCCTTCTCTGAGACATATGAGCTTAGAAATCATATATTGATAGACATCAGTCTCACGTCATGGATTGTCAATGTGGTATGCTAAGATGCAAATGAACAAGGCTTTTGTTGAAAAGCAGAGTCTTATGGTTGATGATCGAAGCAAAGATTTAATTAGCATAGCTTTGTGTATAGTACTGATTCGCGAGCCTCACACCCCGGTATGAGTCAGAAATGGGATCAAGGACGCAGGGAGTGCATACATTTCTTTTTAGCTAGAAGTGGTGTCATGGTATGGAGCCCAAATATTTTTACTTATGTGGATGATGGATTGCAAGGCGCCTTGGATATTGGTCGACGTGCGGACTGGCCCTGCAGGAACCAAGGGCTTGCCAGTGTCCGAGTCCTGAGGTATTTGCTAGAGTGTCTCGAATCGGAAGGAGCCGTCCCTAGCCTTGACTTATGATGGAAATCAAATTTCCAATACAACATTGCAGATTTGATTGTAAACATATATGGCGACATAGTAGGACGGGTACTATGCAATCTAGGATTGATACATTTATACTAAAAGCGTTTTAAACTGACTAGACACTAATAATAATATCAAATGATTTTGTTTTATATGTATCAAGCATATTTGGCCATTATAAGGTAAAACTCTATCCTCCGGCTTGCGTTGCAATGTGTGATGGGACCCTACTCTGATAATGGCTTCATTTTTCTACAAAACATTGAGTTTTTTAAATGATTTACTTTATTTCTTGACCGGAAATCCAGTGGAGTAACCCGTTCCGCATAGCAGCGTGGTCCTGTGATTAGCCTTATTATTAAATAAGTTAAGTAAGATTTCTCATACCAGTCCCATGACTAACTCGTAGTTTGTTTTCACTTGTAAACTCGAGTGCCCTTATTTTTTCATGGGCTGCCAAGTAAACAGGTAGCTGGATTTATTTTGGATATGCACAGTAGCATGGGATGCCCTTTTGGCTGAAGAGTAAGACTATCGTTTATCACTTATTTTGGATTTTAGACATTACCTTATGTATGCTATATTTGGTTATGTAGTAGACTTATTATCTGCCTAATGGTACCTGCTATGTACTAAGTAGTATCCTGTATTTGTGTGACTCTGATGATGATGACATTTATGATTCCGCTGTTATGATGATGTACACTATTCTATGATTTCACATATTATGCTATTTTCTATAATCTTCTAATGTGATTAAAGTGTTATATTCCAATAATTATTCTTGCTTCCGTGGCACGGGGGTTTGGGTTGTCACAACAACAATGGATCTTAATTGACGTACATTATGGAAATAGATCTTTATATCTTTCCAATAACCAATGTAATAAAGTGTGAGAAATATTTTTCTGAAATAATAAGAATGTATAAGACGATAAATACAGAAAGGTTACAACAATAAATGTTTGGTTGAATATTAAGGAACCTGGAGAAAATGTGATGAAGGAGAAATATAACCTATTATAATTATATATGAATGAGAATGAGATATAATAAATAGGTAGGCTTATCCTAAGGACAAGTGTAATTATAATGTAAGTTATAATTAATGACGAACAGAAAAACTTATTAATAAACCTTAGTTAAGGGGACTGAGTTAATAAGCAAAACACATAACAACGGTTGTGGTTATAGTGCAAGATAAGGTTATAATTTAATAAGAAAGAATAAGGTAGGTGTAACACCACATAATTTTAAAGAATACTATAATGATAATTTAAAGAATACTTAATTAAATATTGGGAATTAAATAAAGCAGACTGTGCCATTGCGTTCGTCTCAGAAGTTTGCTTAAGATAGACTCCGAGTTTGCATAAAACGGACATCGTAGGAAGAAGTTATTAAGCCTAGAAGTTTGTATATGCACAAGAGGATATATATATATATACACAAACAAATCAAAATTTTCAAAATAATTCAGAACAGCGAAGCTGGAAGGGGTAGTAGCGGAATCGACACATTGGAGGAGTCGACCCAGCAGGGTGCTGGGTTGACCCCAGGGTCGACCCAGTGTTTGGGGTCAACCCTGGGGTCAACACAGAAAGGGGGATCGACCCCTATACAGTTCTGGGCAGATTCGAATTTCTGAACCTAGATGCGTTTCTTGACCTGATTCGTTGGCTTGAGGCTATAAATAGGTGTAATGGCGCGTTTTGTTGGCTGTTGAATAATTTATTTATTTAATTTTTAAATATCGATTTATCGATATCGAGAACGTGAATTAAATAATATTGAATATTTAATTAATAATTATAATATAATAAAATATATTATAATGTCGAAATAATCAAAAATATTGGAAATACAAATATTCTATGAATAGGGTCATCCCAAAGATATAATTCAACTTAGAGTTGGATTATATTGACGAATATATTCAATCAACGACAGTTTGAACGTATAATTATATTATAATTAAAATAGAGCTTGAAACGACGCGGTAGTTCGCTATTTGGCGATTCAGACTTCAACTGAATGTACAGGATTCATTTTAAATAGGATTTCTGTGAAACAAGAAACGTGCGGAGCTGGTGAAGTATATCTTTCTAGTGGAAGAGAAAAATCGGGATTTCGTCGTGTAGATTTTGAGATATGTCCAAATCAAATTTTAAAATAGTCGCTATAGAATCGTTTATCGACCGTAATGGTTTATTCGATATAACTAGAGATCGGGTTAGAATTTAAACAAGGTTCTTTTGGGAAGTAGTGATAATTTAATTTTTAGAATTTTATGGAAAATTTTAATTAATTAAATAAGCAACTTTTTGTTTGAAGTATTTCGCACCCTGTAATCAACATTTTTGGGGTTTCACAGTATGAGTCAAACTACCGATATTATTATATTTCTGGGATCGTGACACCTCAATGAGCACGACTGTATTCTTACTTCTGTCTGTAGCGGCCCGATATGTACGAAAGTTTAAATAACAGAGCACACATATTTTGTAACGTAAACATATATATAATAGTTGAATATATTAAGCTTTCTTGGACCTTAGGTATCCACGTTTCACCGTTCTACAACTAACGTTCTCTATGGTCTCAAGACAAACACCATGGTTTTCGAAGACCACTCATCCAACTCCAACGCATATATAAATACACCACACTCTTATTTATGAACCTAATATTTTTCCACGATCAGAAATGAGCCGTCGGCTCCCTCAACGCAAAACACAAATCTATACTCTACTAAATATCGCAACCTAAACAGATCTGAAACCCTGAGACAATCGTGTTTCGTTCTGGGAGGTGCTATGCGTTGAAATGAGCCGCATGTGAATGGTGGCATGGATTTAGAAGAGGACGCATACCCTTTAGTGAAGGTGGAGCAAGGATGGACGTAAATGGCAATGGTGAGATGTTGTACAGCTGGGTACATGCATGCGGTTGCATGTATAGAAGTAAAAGAGGAGAAGGCGAAGTACTGAAGGGATGAAATGGTGACAGGGGGCGTGCTGTGTGGGTTGATGGCGCATGAAAGAAGGAAAAGGCGGGTGTGAGTTTCATGGTCGGTTAGCTTGCATTATTAAAGTGGTGTAAACGGCGTGTAGTATGAAGTGGAGTGCTTTTTTTGTATAGGGCGGAAGTAAATGTTTGGAAATGAAAGAGGGGGAGAGTGAGTGCAGTTCAAAACATGAAGGGGTGTGTGTACATGATGGGGAGGCTGTCTAGTTGCTGGAGCGTGTGTGTAGATTGAGAAGCAATGAAAGGTGGAAGCCGTAGGGATGGCAATGGCCGTAAGCGTTATTTCGAAGGTTACAGGAGGTTAAGGAGGCAAGGACGGTGGGCATGGTGATGGCTATTTTCTAGGAACGGAAATTTACAGAAGCGTGGTATAAAAGGAAAAGTCACGTGATGATGGTGATGTGTTCCTATCCATTCGCCTGACTGTAGCAGGTTAAGCAAATGAGGAAGGGAAGAATTTACGTGAAGGGTCTATGTAAGGAGATAGCGGTGGCTTTGGGTTAGGGTCTGGTGAACAGGTGGGCTGCTATTTCAATGGGCTTTAAAACAAATGGAGGTGGGCCGGTTTTAATTGAACGTGAGGCCCATATAAAATAAAACAGAAGAAGCCGGGAAGGAAAAGAGATGGTGAGCCACTGTAGTTCGAACGGAATTACGCAGGAGTAAGAACACTGTTGAAGCCGGTTATGTATTTTCATGGGCAAATTTGGAAATATAAGAATTTTGAAACCGTCGGATCCATTAAGATCGTATGGACGAGAGCTACGCACTGGAACTGACTGGGAGTGTAGTGGAGCTCGTTTGAATTTATGGCGAAATAAATTGTTTGATTCAAATCAAATATCAGTTTATCGTTCTTTAACGATGAACTGCAAAGGTGAGTAAATCTCACAAACTCTAAACAGTTTTATTTTCACGTTGTATTCTTAGAACTGTTAAAATATTATCTGTTTGACTGTTTGACTGTGTGTTGACTGTTTGATTGAACTGCTAGTCAGTTAGTAGAGATTATATATATATATTTACGTATATATATAAACCATTAAATAGTCATATGTGATTCTGCTATCAGAATATTTCACAGTGAAGTGAAATCGATGTTGTTGTATTGTCTAACATCTGTGGTACAGGGAAACAGGTTGGAGGAATCCAACTGGATTCCTCAACAGTTATTTTACTGTGATTTTTATATTGTGATATATAATGTGATGTATATAATCTGTGTGATTATGTGTGGTGGGACGATATTTATCGTTGTTATATGGTGTGTTAAATACCATGAGAAATACCAAAATGTAGGAGAGGGGTTTTCAAAGTATATTTTGAAAATAGTTTATTTATATAATATAAGGGATTTTATATATATATATATATATATGTATGTATGTATATAAGAAAAAGGATTCTGAATATAAAGGAATATAGTTGGTAAAACAAATATAAAAGGATTTTATTTGTAAATCAAATACATGGGAATATATATATGTTAATCGAATATAAGGGGATATATTTGTTAATCAAAATATAAAGGAATTATATTCGTTAAAAGAAATATAAAGGATATTTATTTAGAGATTAAATAAATAGAATTAAACTAAAGGAGATATTTATTTGTTAAATAAATAGGAGTTAACCAAGTAAATTGGTCGAGTTAACCAAGTGAATTGGTCGAGTTAATCGAAGTGAATTTGTTAAGTTAAACTAAGTGAATCGGTTAGAGTTGATCAAAGTGGATTAGTTAAGTTAACTAAGTGGTTAATCGAAGTGAATTAGTTGAGTTAAACTAAGTGAATCGGTTAATGTTAATCAATGTGAATTAGTTAAGTTAAACTAATTGGTTAATCGAAGTGAATTAATTAAGTTAACTAAGTGGTTAATCGAAGTGAATTAGTTGAGTTAAACTAAGTGAATCGGTTAGAGTTAATCAATGTGAATTAGTTAAGTTAAACTAATTGGTTAATCGAAGTGAATTAGTTAAGTTAACTAAGTGGTTAATCGAAGTGAATTAGTTGAGTTAAACTAAGTGAATCGGTTAGAGTTAATCAACGTGAATTAGCTAAGTTAAACTAAGTGGATTAGTTCAGTTAATCGAGACGAGTTAACCAGTTAGGTTAAACCATTTGAGTAAATCAGTTAGAATTGACCAGTTAGAATTGACCAGTTAGAGTTAACCAGTCAGAGTTAACCAGTTAGGTTAAACCAGTTGAGTTGACCGGTTAGAGTTATCCAAGTGGAGTTAATCGAGTAGCGTTGTCGAATATCACTTATTCGAAGAAGAGTTATCGAATATAGTCTATTCGAGTGGAGAATTCAAATGTTATTCATTTGAGAAGAGTTATCGAATATTGGTTATTCGGAGTTAGTTAATCCAAAGGAATTATTCGAAGTTAGTTAATCCGAAGGAGTTAGTCGAAGAGTTAATCCTAAAGAGTTATTCGGAGTTAGTTAATCCAAAGGAGTTAATCGAAGAGTTAATCCGAAGGAGTTAGTCGAAGAGTTAATCCAAAGGAGTTATTCGAAGTTAGCTAATCCAAAGGAGTTATCCGAAGTTGGTTAATCCAAAGGAGTTAGTCGAAGAGTTAATCGAACATAGTTATTCGAAAGAAGGTGTTAATCGAATATAGTTATTCGAGTAAAGTTAAAAGAGTTAATCGAATTTAGTTATTCGAAATGAGTTATTCGAATTAGATATTTGAATAGAGTTAAACACATTAGAGTTATTCGAATAGAGTTAAACACATTAGAGTTATTCGAATTAGTTATTCGAATAGAGTTAAACACATTAGAGTTATTCGAATTAGTTATTCGAATAGAGTTAAACACATTAGAGTTATTCGAATTAGTTATTCGAATAGAGTTAAACACGTAAGAGTTAATTGAATATTAGTTATTCAATTTGAGTTAATCGAATGTAGTTATTCGAGAAGAGTTAAATCGAATTTAGTTATTCGGAAGGAGTTAATCAATTTGAGTTAAGTTAATCGATTTGAATTAAGTTGAATCAAAATGGAGTGAATCGATTAGAATTAAGTTAATCGAGTTAGAGTAAATCGAATATTGGTTATTCGAAGGTAAGTTATTCGAATTAGTTATTCGAAGGAGTAAATCAAATGAGTTGATCCAAAAGAGTTAGTCGAATATTAGTTATTCGAATAGAGTTAAAGGAGTAATCGATTTTAGTTTGATCGAAAGGAGTTATCAATTAGTAAATCGAAAGGAGATCTTCGAATATAGCATATTTGAAAGAAAGAGATCGAATATTGTTTATTCGAAAGAGAGAGATTTCGAATACAAGTTATTCGAAGAGAGATAATCGAATATAGGTTATTCGAAGAAGAGTTAATCAAATAGAGATACTCGAAAGAGAGTTATACGTCGAATTCGATTATAGCGAATTCGGGAAAGTACTATTTACTTTCCAGGGTTTAAATCAAGATTTAGTTATTGATTTAGAAATTAGGTGTCTATTAAATTATTCGAGTGAGGAGATAAAGTTATAATTTAGGTTAGATATTGCAGAAGTAGGAATTATAACGTTATAGTTATAATCAAACGTTTTCATAAAAGAAGTGGATTCGTAACCTGAATCCGAGAATTTGCGTAAACAGATGATTGGAAAAAGTGAGTGACGAGCTTCATCTATTTCACAGTAAAGGACGTTGTTAAATTAAGGTCTGAGAGGTAATTATACCCCAACTTGATTGACTTCAGAATTGACAAAGGAATAGTTGTGGTTCGATCTAAAAGGTTGATTAGGAATAAAGTTAAGGAATAAGCGATAAAGGGATTAAGCGAAACGATGTTTTATACAACGTTCATTGGAAATCCGTAAATGAGTTTTGGAAACGTTTTCCAAATATAGTCAGATATGTTTTCTAAACATAGAAAATGAAATGTTTTCATGATAAGAATTTAAGAAATAGAGTTAAGCAAATTCAGAAACTAACTGGAGAGGGTAAGTTGAACGGTTTTCTAAGTGACGATCTGATGTTGGTTTCGACCTTCCGGATTGATACTTAGAGAATTGTTCTCATACTAGTTACAGTTAGGGACTGATAGTTGCGAAATAATAGTGATGTGAAAATAAGCTATGGAAATGTTTTCCAATGATTAATAACATATATTTTCTAAATATATGAAATAAGGAAATATGAACATATGATGATTGATCGATCGAATTTCCATTTGGAAATAAGATCGTTGTTTGTACACCGACATGTTTTCATTTGATAGTTGAATCACAGACTATCAAAGTTTTTACCATTTTAACGTTGTTAATATGGAGAGACCGGTTGGATTATTATCCAAAGAACCACTCTGTATTGGCATAAGCGTTGCGAGCAATATCTGCCAAAGATAAATTGAAGACGGAGTAAAGTGCAAGGGTTGTTGTATAAGTCTTAGATAACAGTGACTAAGATGGATATACTGAATAGTGCCTTCGGTTTGTCCAGTCCCAGGACAACGTATATGGAAGAAGGTCTGACAGAGTATATCCAATGGATCGCGTAAGTTGATCTGTTCAAACGTATTCACGTTTGGTGGCGGAGGAATTCGTTTCTCTTAGCTATATACCCGTGTTATTTTTGGATAAGTCAATTTGTGATTTGGCGGGTATGACGATGTGGCATTCAAAGTGAATGGTGATCAGATGTTCTGAAGATAGACGTAGCTTCTAGCCTCACACCAGGAAGTAACAAAAGTTGGGCTAGGCAGCATGGCTAGTTGGGTCTTCCCCAAGCAGGGTGTATTGTCACCGATCTAGAGACTATTCATATTTATACTTCTTTTTGATTCTGTATCTTCGGATGACGGTTTGATGGCCTACAACCGTGGTGGCAATATTTTCGCGACACTCAAGCTAAATGAGTGAGCGGTCATGTGTGGCCGGGTTGCAAGACGTTCTTGTTGAACCCTGAGTGTATCACCTCTAGAGTACACTATTCAGAAGGTGCTCCCATACCTTGTCTGTTGGAATCCATTCTCCGATAAGCGCCCTGCGGTTTATGATTTTATACTATGTATGTAGAACGTGAGATGCAAGCGTTTCTGCTAGATTGATACCTACTTGTACTTAGACATTATTATAATATCACAATGATATTGCTTGTCAAAGTTGTTTAGATACTCATAAGGAAAAACCCGTTCCGTATTCACGGCGTGGTCTTATGAGATATCATATACCTGTTCAATTGTTTTAAACTGTTTTACTCATACCAGTCCCATGACTGACCCGGAGTTTACTTTGTTGTTTTCCCTAAACTCTTGGGTGCCTAAATTTGTACGGGCAGTCAAGTAGTCGGGATTTACAGATATACTTGGAGAGCTTAGAGCAGGAGACTTCAAGATTTTATAGCTATAGTTATTTCCGCTGTGTTGTAAGTGTTGTACTCTGATAAGTGCTATTGTATATATATATAACTGTTTACTTCAAAGTTATGTTATATATTATATGTTATTCGTTCCGCTGTGAGATTCGTGTTACTCTGATGATTCTGATGTTCTTCTTCTTCTTCTATTCTATTAGTTCTATCTTTTCTTTCTCACCTTCTAAATTCTTTCACTAACGTCTCGGAATTTCCGACTCTCGAGGAGTCGGAAATTTCCAGCCGTTACAGTTGGTATCAGAGCTTAAGTTAAGTGATTACCTTGGCTCTGTGGCATAACTCGATAGAGATGGGATTAGTACTATCCTAGATTGAGTTTGAGTGTATATATATGAGCGCGTAATTGTTATTCAATAGAAAAGGGTTTTATATTGTGGAGACTCATTGGTTGAGTGGCTTATGAATTTTGGTCGATCAGTTGATCCACTGTATCGATAAGGGTTACTAAACACTCGAATACGATGAACCGTCATGGTATGTTTTGGAAGTGGGTAAATGAAATAATTTTTCCCAAAATATATTTGTTTATATAAGAAATATATATATCTTGAAATTATTATAGTATATTGATTGTGTTGGTTGTTATTATAATCGAGTAAGATTATAACATGTGAAATGGTTATAAATGACCAATCAGAATTCATATGAATATAATATATGAAATAGTTTGAATTAAATATGAATTTAAATCAGAATTTGGAATTTAAAATAAGGAATTTTAAGTTCCTGGGAGATTTGAAAATGTTTTTCAAATTTAAAACGATATAGTATTGAACTCACTTCGATGGCTGGAAAATAGATTCTGATGATGTATCTAGACATCATCAGTGTTCATTTTCGAGTTCTAAGTGACGGATTTCTACCAAAGGTTTTGTTTTTAAATTGTTTTGAGAAAACAAGTTGTTTAGAAATTCAAAGGTTTTGAATTGGCATTATGATTTCAAATTGATTTGAAAGAAACCCAGGAACTTAAGTTCTGGAATTAAAATTTAACTAATGAAGTTAAATAAAATGAGATGGTAAAAATAAATTGAAATTTAACTTGAACCGAGTTAAATAAAATTGAATTGGATTAGAGATAATCTAGAATGGAACCAAATTGATAAGTCAATAATTTGGAATTTGATATTAGAGTTCGAATGAAATTCGATTTGGATTTGAGGATATGAACTGATTGGAGATCAATTGGAATGGATAACATTGGTATATGTTGAAGTGGTAGCAGATGCAAGGGATAGAGTTAAATGCCCGACAAAAAGGTACAAGTTTATATCATATATGAGTTTGGATTTTATGAGCCGAATTGGCAAGCCGCTTGGCTGTTTGATTTTCTTTTGAGTTGGAGAAGGCCTAGAGAGACGAGAGGTGGTTTGTCATATTGACCAGTACAAAGGAGGTGCTGGCAAGATTTTTCGAAAATTCCAGGCGTTAGAACATTCTCATGATTTATGGAAATTCAGTTAGCTAGAATGAATTAATAATTTAATTGAAAATTTAATTGGTTCAGTTGAAATCAGAAATAAGGGGTAAACCAATCTGAGGAATTCCAATAGATAGGGTCGTCCTCTAACTTAGCAATTTCGGGGACGAAATTATTTTAAGGGGGGAAGTCTGTAATGGCGCGTTTTGTTGGCTGTTGAATAATTTATTTATTTAATTTTTAAATATCGATTTATCGATATTGAGAACGTGAATTAAATAATATTGAATATTTAATTAATAATTATAATATAATAAAATATATTATAATGTCGAAATAATCAAAAATATTGGAAATACAAATATTCTGTGAATAGGGTCATCCCAAAGATATAATTCAACTTAGAGTTGGATTATATTGACGAATATATTCAATCAACGACAGTTTGAACGTATAATTATATTATAATTAAAATAGAGCTTGAAACGACGCGGCAGTTCGCTATTTGGCGATTCAGACTTCAACTGAATGTACAGGATTGGTTTTAAATCGGATTTCTGTGAAACAAGAAACGTGTGGAGCTGGTGAAGTATATCTTTCTAGTGGAAGAGAAAAATCGGGATTTCGTCGTGTAGATTTTGAGATATGTCCAAATCAAATTTTAAAATAGTCGTTATAGAATCGTTTATCGACCGTAATGGTTTATTCGATATACCTAGAGATCGGGTTAGAATTTAAACAAGGTTCTTTTGGGAAGTAGTGATAATTTAATTTTTAGAATTTTATGGAATTTTTTAATTAATTAAATAAGCAATTTTTTGTTTGAAGTATTTCGCACCATGTAATCAACATTTTTGGGGTTTCACAGTATGAGTCAAACTACCGGTATTATTATATTTCTGGGATCGTGACACCTCAATGAGCACGACTGTATTCTTACTTCTGTCTGTAGCGGCCCGATAAGTACGAAAGTTTAAATAACAGAGCACACATATTTTGTAACGTAAACATATATATAATAGTTGAATATATTAAGCTTTCTTGGACCTTAGGTATCCACGTTTCACCGTTCTACAACTAACGTTCTCTATGGTCTCAAGACAAACACCATGGTTTTCGAAGACCACTCATCCAACTCCAACGCATATATAAATACACCACACTCTTATTTATGAACCTAATATTTTTCCACGATCAGAAATGAGCCGTCGGCTCCCTCAACGCAAAACACAAATCTATACTCTACTAAATATCGCAACCTAAACAGATCTGAAACCCTGAGACAATCGTGTTTCGTTCTGGGAGGTGCTATGCGTTGAAATGAGCCGCATGTGAATGGTGGCATGGATTTAGAAGAGGACGCATACCCTTTAGTGAAGGTGGAGCAAGGATGGACGTAAATGGCAATGGTGAGATGTTGTACAGCTGGGTACATGCATGCGGTTGCATGTATAGAAGTAAAAGAGGAGAAGGCGAAGTACTGAAGGGATGAAATGGTGACAGGGGGCGTGCTGTGTGGGTTGATGGCGCATGAAAGAAGGAAAAGGCGGGTGTGAGTTTCATGGTCGGTTAGCTTGCATTATTAAAGTGGTGTAAACGGCGTGTAGTATGAAGTGGAGTGCTTGTTTTGTATAGGGCGGAAGTAAATGTTTGGAAATGAAAGAGGGGGAGAGTGAGTGCAGTTCAAAACGTGAAGGGGTGTGTGTACATGATGGGGAGGCTGTCTAGTTGCTGGAGCGTGTGTGTAGATTGAGAAGCAATGAATGGTGGAAGCCGTAGGGATGGCAATGGCCGTAAGCGTTATTTCGAAGGTTACAGGAGGTTAAGGAGGCAAGGACGGTGGGCATGGTGATGGCTATTTTCTAGGAACGGAAATTTACAGAAGCGTGGTATAAAAGGAAAAGTCACGTGATGATGGTGATGTGTTCCTATCCATTCGCCTGGCTGTAGCAGGTTAAGCAAATGAGGAAGGGAAGAATTTACGTGAAGGGTCTATGTAAGGAGATAGCGGTGGCTTTGGGTTAGGGTCTGGTGAACAGGTGGGCTGCTATTTCAATGGGCTTTAAAACAAATGGAGGTGGGCCGGTTTTAATTGAACGTGAGGCCCATATAAAATAAAACAGAAGAAGCCGGGAAGGAAAAGAGATGGTGAGCCACTGTAGTTCGAACGGAATTACGCAGGAGTAAGAACACTGTTGAAGCCGGTTATGTATTTTCATGGGCAAATTTGGAAATATAAGAATTTTGAAACCGTCGGATCCATTAAGATCGTATGGACGAGAGCTACGCACTGGAACTAACTGGGAGTGTAGTGGAGCTCGTTTGAATTTATGGCGAAATAAATTATTTGATTCAAATCAAATATCAGTTTATCGTTCTTTAACGATGAACTGCAAAGGTGAGTAAATCTCACAAACTCTAAACAGTTTTATTTTCACGTTGTATTCTTAGAACTGTTAAAATATTATCTGTTTGACTGTTTGACTGTGTGTTGACTGTTTGATTGAACTGCTAGTCAGTTAGTAGAGATTTTATATATATATTTACGTATATATATAAACCGTTAAATAGTCATATGTGATTCTGCTATCAGAATATTTCACAGTGAAGTGAAATCGATGTTGTTGTATTGTCTAACATCTGTGGTACAGGGAAACAGGTTGGAGGAATCCAACTGGATTCCTCAACAGTTATTTTACTGTGATTTTTATATTGTGATATATAATGTGATGTATATAATCTGTGTGATTATGTGTGGTGGGACGATATTTATCGTTGTTATATGGTGTGTTAAATACCATGAGAAATACCAAAATGTAGGAGAGGGGTTTTCAAAGTATATTTTGAAAATAGTTTATTTATATAATATAAGGGATTATATATATATATATATATGTATATAAGAAAAAGGATTCTGAATATAAAGGAATATAGTTGGTAAAACAAATATAAAAGGATTTTATTTGTAAATCAAATACATGGGAATATATATATGTTAATCGAATATAAGGGGATATATTTGTTAATCAAAATATAAAGGAATTATATTCGTTAAAAGAAATATAAAGGATATTTATTTAGAGATTAAATAAATAGAATTAAACTAAAGGAGATATTTATTTGTTAAATAAATAGGAGTTAACCAAGTAAATTGGTCGAGTTAACCAAGTGAATTGGTCGAGTTAATCGAAGTGAATTTGTTAAGTTAAACTAAGTGAATCGGTTAGAGTTAATCAAAGTGGATTAGTTAAGTTAACTAAGTGGTTAATCGAAGTGAATTAGTTGAGTTAAACTAAGTGAATCGGTTAGTGTTAATCAATGTGAATTAGTTAAGTTAAACTAATTGGTTAATCGAAGTGAATTAATTAAGTTAACTAAGTGGTTAATCGAAGTGAATTAGTTGAGTTAAACTAAGTGAATCAGTTAGAGTTAATCAATGTGAATTAGTTAAGTTAAACTAATTGGTTAATCAAAGTGAATTAGTTAAGTTAACTAAGTGGTTAATCGAAGTGAATTAGTTGAGTTAAACTAAGTGAATCGGTTAGAGTTAATCAACGTGAATTAGCTAAGTTAAACTAAGTGGATTAGTTCAGTTAATCGAGACGAGTTAACCAGTTAGGTTAAACCATTTGAGTTAATCAGTTAGAATTGACCAGTTAGAATTGACCAGTTAGAGTTAACCAGTCAGAGTTAACCAGTTAGGTTAAACCAGTTGAGTTGACCGGTTAGAGTTATCCAAGTGGAGTTAATCGAGTAGCGTTGTCGAATATCACTTATTCGAAGAAGAGTTATCGAATATAGTCTATTCGAGTGGAGAAATCAAATGTTATTCATTTGAGAAGAGTTATCGAATATTGGTTATTCGGAGTTAGTTAATCCAAAGGAATTATTCGAAGTTAGTTAATCCGAAGGAGTTAGTCGAAGAGTTAATCCTAAAGAGTTATTCGGAGTTAGTTAATCCAAAGGAGTTAATCGAAGAGTTAATCCGAATGAGTTAGTCGAAGAGTTAATCCAAAGGAGTTATTCGAAGTTAGCTAATCCAAAGGAGTTATCCGAAGTTGGTTAATCCAAAGGAGTTAGTCGAAGAGTTAATCGAATATAGTTATTCGAAAGAAGGTGTTAATCGAATATAGTTATTCGAGTAAAGTTAAAAGAGTTAATCGAATTTAGTTATTCGAAATGAGTTATTCGAATTAGATATTTGAATAGAGTTAAACACATTAGAGTTATTCGAATAGAGTTAAACACATTAGAGTTATTCGAATTAGTTATTCGAATAGAGTTAAACACATTAGAGTTATTCGAATTAGTTATTCGAATAGAGTTAAACACATTAGAGTTATTCGAATTAGTTATTCGAATAGAGTTAAACACGTAAGAGTTAATTGAATATTAGTTATTCAATTTGAGTTAATCGAATGTAGTTATTCGAGAAGAGTTAAATCGAATTTAGTTATTCGGAAGGAGTTAATCAATTTGAGTTAAGTTAATCGATTTGAATTAAGTTGAATCAAAATGGAGTGAATCGATTAGAATTAAGTTAATCGAGTTAGAGTAAATCGAATATTGGTTATTCGAAGGTAAGTTATTCGAATTAGTTATTCGAAGGAGTAAATCAAATGAGTTGATCCAAAAGAGTTAGTCGAATATTAGTTATTCGAATAGAGTTAAAGGAGTTATCGATTTTAGTTTGATCGAAAGGAGTTATCAATTAGTAAATCGAAAGGAGATCTTCGAATATAGCATATTTGAAAGAAAGAGATCGAATATTGTTTATTCGAAAGAGAGAGATTTCGAATACAAGTTATTCGAAGAGAGATAATCGAATATAGGTTATTCGAAGAAGAGTTAATCAAATAGAGATACTCGAAAGAGAGTTATACGTCGAATTCGATTATAGCGAATTCGGGAAAGTACTATTTACTTTCCAGGGTTTAAATCAAGATTTAGTTATTGATTTAGAAATTAGGTGTCTGTTAAATTATTCGAGTGAGGAGATAAAGTTATAATTTAGGTTAGATATTGCAGAAGTAGGAATTATAACGTTATAGTTATAATCAAACGTTTTCATATAAGAAGTAGATTCGTAACCTGAATCCGAGAATTTGCGTAAACAGATGATTGGAAAAAGTGAGTGACGAGCTTCATCTATTTCACAGTAAAGGACGTTGTTAAATTAAGGTCTGAGAGGTAATTATACCCCAACTTGATTGACTTCAGAATTGACAAAGGAATAGTTGTGGTTCGATCTAAAAGGTTGATTAGGAATAAAGTTAAGGAATAAGCGATAAAGGGATTAAGCGAAACGATGTTTTATACAACGTTCATTGGAAATCCGTAAATGAGTTTTGGAAACGTTTTCCAAATATAGTCAGATATGTTTTCTAAACATAGAAAATGAAATGTTTTCATGATAAGAATTTAAGAAATAGAGTTAAGCAAATTCAGAAACTAACTGGAGAGGGTAAGTTGAACGGTTTTCTAAGTGACGATCTGATGTTGGTTTCGACCTTCCGGATTGATACTTAGAGAATTGTTCTCATACTAGTTACAGTTAGGGACTGATAGTTGCGAAATAATAGTGATGTGAAAATAAGCTATGGAAATGTTTTCCAATGATTAATAACATATATTTTCTAAATATATGAAATAAGGAAATATGAACATATGATGATTGATCGATCGAATTTCCATTTGGAAATAAGATCGTTGTTTGTACACCGACATGTTTTCATTTGATAGTTGAATCACAGACTATCAAAGTTTTTACCATTTTAACATTGTTAATATGGAGAGACCGGTTGGATTATTATCCAAAGAACCACTCTGTATTGGCATAAGCGTTGCGAGCAATATCTGCCAAAGATAAATTGAAGACGGAGTAAAGTGCAAGGGCTGTTGTATAAGTCTTAGATAACAGTGACTAAGATGGATATACTGAATAGTGCCTTCGGTTTGTCCAGTCCCAGGACAACGTATATGGAAGAAGGTCTGACAGAGTATATCCAATGGATCACGTAAGTTGATCTGTTCAAACGTATTCACGTTTGGTGGCGGAGGAATTCGTTTCTCTTAGCTATATACCCGTGTTATTTTTGGATAAGTCAATTTGTGATTTGGCGGGTATGACGATGTGGCATTCAAAGTGAATGGTGATCAGATGTTCTGAAGATAGACGTAGCTTCTAGCCTCACACCAGGAAGTAACAAAAGTTGGGCTAGGCAGCATGGCTAGTTGGGTCATCCCCAAGCAGGGTGTATTGTCACCGATCAAGAGACTATTCATATTTATACTTCTTTTTGATTCTGTATCTTCGGATGACGGTTTGATGACCTACAACCGTGGTGGCAATATATTCGCGACACTCAAGCTAAATGAGTGAGCGGTCATGTGTGGCCGGGTTGCAAGACGTTCTTGTTGAACCCTAAGTGTATCACCTCTAGAGTACACTATTCAGAAGGTGCTCCCATACCTTGTCTGTTGGAATCCATTCTCCGATAAGCGCCCTGCGGTTTATGATTTTATACTATGTATGTAGAACGTGAGATGCAAGCGTTTCTGCTAGATTGATACCTACTTGTACTTAGACATTATTATAATATCACAATGATATTGCTTGTCAAAGTTGTTTAGATACTCATAAGGAAAAACCCGTTCCGTATTCACGGCGTGGTCTTATGAGATATCATATACCTGTTCAATTGTTTTAAACTGTTTTACTCATACCAGTCCCATGACTGACCCGGAGTTTACTTTGTTGTTTTCCCTAAACTCTTGGGTGCCTAAATTTGTACGGGCAGTCAAGTAGTCGGGATTTACAGATATACTTGGAGAGCTTGGAGCAGGAGACTTCAAGATTTTATAGCTATAGTTATTTCCGCTGTGTTGTAAGTGTTGTACTCTGATAAGTGCTATTGTATATATATAACAGTTTACTTCAAAGTTATGTTATATATTATATGTTATTCGTTCCGCTGTGAGATTCGTGTTACTCTGATGATTCTGATGTTCTTCTTCTTCTTCTATTCTATTAGTTCTATCTTTTCTTTCTCACCTTCTAAATTCTTTCACTAACGTCTCGGAATTTCCGACTCTCGAGGAGTCGGAAATTTCCAGCCGTTACAATAGGACCTCATTTCTATTGTTTTATTCACCTAAAACAATGGAGACAACGAGATGTTGCCCCAACTCAGATCGAATTAGACTATTCTTCTGCAACAACGACTTATACGTATTTAAGAATCTCTGCTACAACATCAACAGTCATTTCTCTGTTCTTTAGATCCAGTCCCAGTGAGTTTATGTTTCTTTTAGATATAAACACTAAAAATGTAATCCTGACATGTTTATAAGTTTGGATCTAAACCTATGCCTGTTAGAAACCTGAATCGTAATTAAACAGATCTGCCACTACTTGCACACATAATCTACTATTTAGTTCTCATATGCTTATTCCTAATATGCCTATTCTATTATTATGCAAATGATGTCATCGTATGCCCATTCTGCTACTAGGCTTATTTCTGTCGCCATATGCTTATTCTGTTAGTATGTCTGTTTCTTTCATCATATGCCTGTTTTGTTATTATGCCTATTTTTTTTCTCTTCTCTCCCTCCTTCCCTTTTATTTTTATAGCCAGGCTAGCTTCGAGCCTTGGCCTACTGCTGAAATATACGAACGAACAAAATTGGGAATGGTTGGGAATGATAAATTGGGGCATAACCTGTACTATAAAACAGGACTAGGATTTGGGCATAACCTATACCTTAATCTAAAAAATTTAATTTGGAGCATAACTTGTATGGTGTATCAGACTGGTATTTGGGAAATAAACTTTGATGAACATGAAAAATTGCTTAAGAATGAATATACTTAAATTTACAGTGAATAGAAACTGTAACCACACTTAGACACGAGGTTAGATTACACTTATGGTAGAAGTCTGCGCGAAACCGTTTGGTTAATCCAGCATCCACAAGTGGTTAATCTAATGTGAGGGATCTAGTGCATAAATGAACACGTAACTGTGCTAAGACACGAGGTTAAGTCCAGCTTGTGGTAGAATTCTGCCCGGAATCGCCCGATATATCTAGCATCCACAAGTGGTCAACTTAATGTGAGAGGTCTAATGCATTAACATACATGAACGGGGAATGATACCAACCTATTATAATTAATTACATTAATGAGAATGCTATTTAATAGGTAGGCTTGTCCTAGGTACAAGTGGAAATTATAACATAAGTTATAGTAAATGGAAAGGAAACTTATTAGTAAACCTTAGTTAAGAGAACTAAGTTAATAAGTAAACAACGACAAGTTGTATTGACAGTGTAAGACGGAAATATGATTAAATAAGAAAGAACTAGGTGAATAAATGATGCGTAATAAGTTATGTTTAATCATAAATAACAAGTGACATGTTAAATAGAAAACAGGTGAATTGAGATGAAGTATACTTGATTACATATTAAGTAAAACATGTTATTGTAGCTATGGAATCAGATAATGAATAATATAAAGGGGTTGTAGATTACTTTCGTTAATTACAATCCGAGGACAAAAGATTGTATATTACTTTCGTTAATTACAATCTAGGAGCAAGGGATTGTAGATTACTTTTGTTAATTACAATCCGAGGACAAGAGATTGTAGATTACAGATCTTGGATTATAATCTAGAGAATAACATGTTATGGGCATATTAATAAACTCAAATGGATTAAGTTACATATATGAAATTAATAAGCAAGAAGAACTTGGTAACTTGAAAAAGAAGTCAATGTGAATGGGAATAATTTGTTAACCTGAATTACTTAACCTGTTTAAATCTGTGGGGTTTATATGAGCATGTCAAATTTGTGTAAAGGTTAAGTAAACTTGCTTGAATCAATGAGGGGTTAAGTAAATTTGTTAAATCTGTGGGGGTTATATAAACCCAATAAACTAACCTGTTTCATATGGTGGGGTTATGTGGGCTTGTTAATCTATTAGGCATAACCTGTCAAAATCCTAGTAGTAGGGATACAAGCCTAGAGGGTGGCTTGTATCATCTGTTGTGTGGGACCCGTATCAGTCAGTAACCTATCTTGGTATCAAAAGGAGAACCCCGAACTAGGTAGGGGTCAGGGCACGCTTACTGAACTGATTATAAGAGTTTCATCTGAGTGGGGGTGTTAACAGCGCATTTCGTCGGACTCATGTGTATGCATTAATCTGCCTGCTTGGGAAAATAAGACGTTGTGACATCAGTAGATATGGTTGTGCCTCTCGAAAAAAGGGGTTTCCACTTTAGGAAGTGATACATCCTACTGTGGAGCCAACAAAGGGTATCTAATGGATAGGGAGTCGATCGATTGGGGTAGTAATTAGGGTACATCTAGTCTTGCTTGTTTAAGAGCCCGTTATTATCATTGGGGGTAACACCTTTCATTTCTGTTGGGTTGGCTGTTATTATTGTTGGGGTTAAAACCCGTCACTAGAAGTATACCTAAGTCTGCCATCTATTTCTGTTGGGATCATTCTATTTATGTTATACTAGTATTAGTGCAGAGAAAAGTATTTGAGAAGCGTAATCTATTTTGTTATGTTTATATTGCTTATCCTGCTCAGTCCGTTATACCCGTCTTATAATACTGTCATCTCTCTCATGCAGTTTATATGCCTGTCATGATGCTTTTACTTATTTATATGCTAAAAGTAACTGGACTCACCAGACTTTATGTCTGACCCGTTTTGTTTCCTTTTCTCTCTCTTCCTTTTCCCCTAAGTTCTTAGGGTAGGAACACTCAGGATTGACTAGGATTCTCTCTTCTGTTTCTACATGGAGCTTCTTGGATGTACCGCTTGATTTCCGATCTATCTTGCTATGGCTATTTTTGGGGACTGTGCTTTTATATTACTTTACTCTGATGATTTTTGGTACAAGACAGATACTTTAAATTTATGTAATGGGTTTTCTATATTCAGACTTATGCTGTAACTAAATTAGGACCACGACATTTTCTATTTGGAAAATAAAGTTTTAAATTCCGCTGCTATTTTATATCTGTCTTGTGATGTTTCTGTTTCTGTTTACCTATAACGCTTCATGAAACTTAATGCATTATGTTAAAGAGTGACATTAACGGTCATGGGATGTCATAGTAGGTTTATTATTAGTCGACTTATTAAGTCTAATAAATGTAATAAATAATAAATGAAAGTATGCTCCGGTGGCATTGGGCTAATTATAGAAAGTAAATAGCCAATTGTGAACTAATATACCTAGTAACTTGAATGAAAAGTATATACTCGGATAATCAAATTAATTAACAATGTCATGAGATAAATCAAGCACATGATTCAAAGATTAGACGTAGGATCTAACAAACCCAATGGCGCGATGCACTGGGACCAGTCCGTACATATGGAGATGAAGAACCCAACTGGGTAAATCATTGTTGGTGTCTGGTGACACGAGAGGAGCACATCCAACTTGTTATTCGACGGGACTGGAAGGAAGTATGAGACAACAGTAGGATGTGGGAGGCTAATCTGAGATGGCCTTCTAGGAAACCATATGAAGCTGTACACCCGTAGACGGTTCTGTAGTTCCATATAAGGGTATACCTTGAAAGCTTCGACTGAGTTTCATACATTGGATACAGCCCTATTACGAGATTCAAGTTATAGTGGCAGTACATTCATGTCAGGGTCTAGATACACGCACTGGATGGTGTATTGTAGACATTAGGGCATTACTCCGTGTTGAGACGTGATTCGATCATGGATTTCAGATACATGGATTTGTATGCTTACGTGACTTAACGATATAGATTCTTGTATGTGGTTTCGCGTAGGATGGACATCGTGTATACTCCCCTGGTGTGACGTCGGAGACCGTACGTGGAGGGTACTATGGAGAGTACCTTAAGATGTGGGGCATAGTTACATATATACTATTTCTTTTGTTTAATTTGCTAGGGATTAGATAGGTACGACATGAGTGCAGAGCCTAGAGTGTTGTTAACTCGAATAACCTTACAATAAAGAAAATGTAACTAAATGATATTATATGTAGGGTTAATTCAGAATGCATAATTTTTCCTCTCACCATAACTTGTGTTCGGACCCTCTCCTCATAATATACTCGCAGGTTAGATTTATAGCTGGGAATTGATAGCCTTTAGACATTTGTTAGACAGTGTTTTTATTTCGGTAAGGCTATATTTGACTATTATATTTTATTCATTCTGCTGTGAGATGTTTTATCAAGCTTTGGTGTATTTATTTTCTTTGTCTTTTTCACAGGATACCAGACAAGCCAACTCGGGTTTCGATAGATTGGGATTTTTGAGAAAAATTCGGTCTGTCGAAATTCGTGTTGTTACGGCGATCCTCCAAAATTGGTACCACTACTGGGTACTAATTTCAAAATAACAATCTTTTAGGTAAAAAAGTATGAAATCTTTAGTATTGCTAAGACAACGCAATATATGTTTAACTGCTCGTAAATTTGATCTTTTGGTTTGGCTTGAAACCTTGCACACAGACAGACACTTATCATTATATCGGGACGACTAGCTGTTAAATATAGTAATGATTCAATCATACTACGATACAGTTTTTGGTCTACGCTTTTTCCAGTTTCATCTATATCGAGATGCGTTGTTGTACTCATAGATGTTCGTTTAGTAGAAGCGTTTTTCATTTCGTATCGTTTGATTAGTTTATTACAATATTTTTCTTGATTAATAAAAATACCGTTTGGTAACTGTTTAACTTGAAGACCAAGAAAATAAAATATTCACCCATGTGAGACATCTCAAATTTTTTAGTCATTATTTCAGAAAACTCTTGACATAATTTATAACTAGTTGAACCAAAAACAATATCATCTACATATATTTGAACTATTAAAATATATTTTTTATAATGTTTTATAAAAAGAGTTTGATCTACTTTTCCAAAATTAAAACCAGATTTAATTAAATAACTTTTAAGACATTCATACCAAGAACATAGTTCTTGTTTTCGATCGTATAAAGCTTTCTTCTGTTTATAAACGTGATCTCGAAAATTTTCATGTATAAATATAGGTTGTTGTTCAACACATACATTTACTTTTATATATCCATTTTAAAATGCACTTTTAACGTCCATTTGATGTAGTTCGAAGTTATTAAAAAACACGTAGACTAGTAGGATACATATTGCTTCTAATCTTGCGACTGGAGCTATTAATCTAGTTTTTTCCTAGTTATATTATCTAATTCGTCGGTTTTGATTTTGTAAATCCTATTTGTTGCTATAACAGCTTGATCATTTGGTCTGGGAACTAACTCCGTTCAAACTGATTTAGAGCTTCGTGCATAGAAATGATCCAATTTCATCAATAGATGGTTCTTTAGAATTTTTTGGTTCTATGTTATAAATAAATGATACATTATCCATTATATTTAATTGATTACTAGTAGATCATTTGAATTAATTTCTCTAACAATATTTTATGTAGGATGATTTCATAAAATTCGTGGATGAGATCTTATTAGATTGGAGTTATTGGTCGTATTTTTATTTTCAAAACTACGAACAATGTTTTTATCTTCTAAACTATGAATAAGGTTTTTGTCTCCATCAAAATTATTTTGATTCTTTATATTTTAAAATTTAAAATTTTCATCAAATGATACATGTAGCATTTCATCAATAGTTCTACTTCTTTTATTAAATATTCTATAAGATTTACTTTGGTTCGAATACCTTAAAAAGATTCCTTCATCGGATTTCGACTCGAATTTACCTATCTGATCTTTAGTGTTTAGAATAAAACATTTTGATCTGAAAACCATAAAGTAGGAAATATTTGGTTTTCAAAAGTAAATTAGTTCGTAAGGTGTAGTTTTCGTTAGAGGTCGTATAGAAGATACGATTCATTGCATAACAGGCAGTTGCAACAACTTCTGTTCAGAACTATTTCGGTAACATGCTTCTATTTAGTAAGGTTCAAGCATATTCTTGTAAAGTTCGATTTTTCTGTTCTACAACTCCATTTTGTTATAGAGTTATAGGAAACAAAAACTTATGACAAATTCCTTTCTTTTTACAATATTTGTCGAAATCTTCGTTTTCTAATTCACTGTGACGGCCCGCCCCGCACCAACCGACATTTACTCCAAAGGTGCGCTGTACACATGTCCAGTTAGCACTGAATGGGTCATCAGAAGGAAAGGGAAGAAGAAGAAGAAGGAAATGAATATACAAAGAACCTGTAGAATGTCTCACAGCGCATAGAACAAAATATAATAATAACATACTTGACATAAAACAGGAGAGACAGTGCATAAGCTAAAAACCAGAACTAAGCATCATAGCAGCGGAAATCCAAAATATAGCTTATTACAACTTTTCAAACTGTCTCAAAGCAAAAGCAAGGTAAAGGAGGTACACTACTAATGCCCAAGTAGCGACCACCAACGACACAGGGAGAATGTGTGTATATATATATCATACGTGGAAGCCTCCTGCCCGCTTCCGAATCAGCTACTCGCGCATCACCAGCTAACATGTCTCTAGTCTGCTCGTGTGAGCACCCAGAGTAATAAGAGGAGACATAAAACTCTGGGTCAGACATAAAGCCTGGTATGAGCGATAAGCATCTAAAGTGAACAATAACAGGTAGACTAAAACATACCTGAACCTGGACCTGCAACCAAAGAGTTAGCACTACATACTGTACAACACTCTAAGGTGCCATATCAAACGATATAAAGATACGGAGGTGGGGGAGGTGTACATGTCATAGTGATGGAAAACAATCAAACATAGCATCCATCCTCACATCTCTCACTCAGTGCATAAAGCATACGATATTCACCACTTCGATCACCCACCCTTGCTACGATCACTTTGCCCCATGAAGTCATAAATGGCTTCACTGCACTGATAACATAGCCACTAATCCTTTGCTATGTCCACTTGCCCTATGGAATTATTCACCCCATCTGCGCTGGCTCATAGCCTTACCAATCCTTACTATGTCCACTTGCCCCCATGGAGTTATTCACCCCATCTGCGATGGCTCATAGTCTTACCAATCCTTTACTATGTCCACTTGCCCCATGGAGTTATTCACCCCATCTGCGCTGGCTCATAGTCTTACTATGCATCACCTTGCCCCTCAAGTCATGATGACTCTACTGCACTGATAACGTAGTCTTGCTACCATCACCTTGCCCCTCGAGTCGCAATGACTCTACTGCACTGATAAGTAGCCCATCATTCATTTTTAGTGGTGAATCGAAGTTATGAACGTCGACAACTCCTTAGCACACGTCCCGCAGCGAAGTCCAACCATGAAGTGAACTCATCGGTTCCCAACTGGATCCTGAGCTCTAACTTCCCATATTGGACTACCTTTGCATCTCGGGTTATTGGTCAATACTGGGCCGGGTCGGATTCCCTTCAAGCCATCGGTTCGGGTCGGGTCCCCTGCATCGCATCGGTTCGAGTCTTCCTCTGGTACGGTTCGGGTCGGGTGTCCCCCTTCAGGCCGGGTCGGGTGTTTCCCTTCGGGTCGGGTCGGGTGTCCCCCTTCGGGTCGGGTCGGGTGCCATCTCCCATCTAGCTCGTGCCTTCGCTCTGATTCGCTCCCTCGTTCTTCACGTGCTCCGATCCGATCCCTCCTTCTCTATCCGATCCGATCCCAGTTCAGTTAGCGTGGCCTTCCTTTTTGCCACTTTTCTCAAGTGTCAGGTTCCGATCCGATCGAATCCCTTGCCCAGTTCAACATATCCGATCCGAGCCCCCATATCCGATACGATCCGAAACCTGCACTGCTTTCTGAAATTGTTCCAGCAAGTGTTTACGCCATTCGACGACGTTTTCGACCATTCTAACTATTGAAATCAATCACAAAGCATTTCATACAGTCGTAGCAACATGCATAATCAACCACAAACATCAAAACATCAATATGATAGGTTAAAATGGATCAAACATACCCAAAACCCCATATTTTCCCCTTAAGCATGTTTAGGTGAAACTAATGATAGGATTAGCAAAACTTAACCAAATTAACCCAAATTCATATCAGAGGTATAAAATATCATTTAGGAATTTATGAACATTTTTCCCGAATTTATTAGTGTATAAATTCGCTAATTAACACTAATTACCCTTAATTAGCCATAATTAGTGCAAAACTATGCAAATCACTCACCTTAGCCACAACTAAACTAAGATCTGAAATAAATCTCTGATTTGATGCAAATCCCAATACTAAACAGCAGCTCCAATGTTGATTTGGGGTAGATCTCCCTTGATTAGATGTTGCTAAGCTTAATCCTTGACCAAAAGATGATTTGGAGGTGATTTAGAGGTTGGAGGCCATTTTTAGGGTTCCTTGGTGATAAGTGGAGGCTAGAAAACTGAAATGGAATGATTCTCCATCTCATTTCAGCCTTCCCATAACCCCAATCCCGAAATGGGTTATGGGCCTCCTCACTAATCACCCGATTTGGCCCGGTTAAGCAGTTTTTCACCCTCCAAACCTTATTTCAGCCATATCTCCCAAACGGTAAGTCCGTTTGGCTATTATGACCACTCTACGGAAAGGTAAACCATCAAACGAATCTAATGGAAGTGGTTTCAGGTCAAAATTCCTTTCCAATCAAAAGTTATGGCCAAAACAGTACCAACTAAGGACAAAATGGTCATTTAAAAATCGACAAAAATCATGATCATGGGAAATGACTCTAATAGATGTTTCCCAAAGTTACATGACCATACGACTTCACATGGGAAAGAAATAAATATTCTACGATCCTATGATGTGTAGAATACGGGTCGTTACACTCTTCCCCCCTTAAGAAATTTCGCCCCCGAAATTCCTTAGTCAAAACACACACAAAGGTTCCCGCATGCCTATCAACCATAAAACAACCATCAAACATGCAAAACAAGTAAAATAAGTCTATCCTAGCATACGGAATAACTAAATCGCAAAGTAAATCTTACCAGGCAAAGAGTTCTGAATATGCCTTCCTAATGCTCTCCTCTGTCTCCCAAGTACAATCACTCTCGTTCTCGCCCCACTGGACCTTGACTAGCTTCACCGCCTTCCTTCGAAGTTGCTTCGTATCGTGCCCCACAATACGAATCGGCTTGCGGTTCCCAACCGCCTCGGGTTCTACTTCGAAGTCCTCTAACTGATCAGGTGAAATAGTCATATCTGAGTCGTGAACGAACTTCCTTAGTTGGGAAACATGAAATACATTGTGAACCCCCGCCATCTTCTCTGGCAAGCCAAATCTATATGCCAAATTCCCGACTAATTCAAGAACAGGGAATGGGCCAACAAATCTTGGTGCTAATTTGCCTCTCCTGCCAAATCGTATCACGATTTTCAACGGAGAAATCTTGACAAACACCAAGTCACCAACGGAGAATTTTAAATCTCCTCTCCTCTTATCAGCATAACTCTTCTGCCTATCTTGGGCAGCTTTTATTCGTTGTTGAATGATCTTGATCTTATCGGAAGTTTCCCTCACCACATCTGGTCCAAGCACAAACTTCTCGCCAGTCTCTATCCAACATGATGGTGAGTTGCACGGTCTTTCGTACAAAGCTTCATATGGAGCCATACCGATACTGGATTGGTAACTATTATTATATGCAAACTCTACTAGATGCAAATGGTCATCCCATGATCCACCAAAATCCAATATACAAGCTCTCAAGAGATCTTCCAATATACGATTCACCCTCTCCGTCTGACCGTCGGTCTGAGGATGATATGCGGTACTGAGATGTAATCCTGACCCTAGAGCCTCCTGTAAGCTCTTCCAAAACCCACTAGTGAACAACGGGTCTCGGTCACTCACAATGCTTTTGGGTACTCCATGAAATCTCACTACCCACTTCATATACAATTCCGCTAACTTAGCTGCAGTTCTGGTCGATTTGACTGGTATAAATCTTGCACTTTTAGTCAATCGATCCACAATTACCCAAATGCTATCATATCCCGATCTAGTCCATGGTAAGCCATCGATGAAATCCATCGAAACTTGCTCTCATTTCCATTCGGGAATTTCAAATGGTTGCAACAACCCACTAGGCTTCTTTTGCTCGGCTTTAACTAGCTGGAAATTCATGCATTTGGATATAAACTTCCCAACGTCTCTTTTCATCCCTTCCCAGTAGTAAGTCTGCTTCATGTCTCGATACATCTTATTACCACCGGGATGTATAGTCAGTTTTGAGTGATGACATTCTCTAAGCACTTCATCTCTCAAACCATTTACGTTGGGTACAACTAGTCTTCCATTCTTTCGAAGCCATCCATCTCGATCAAGCCCATACACATTCATCTCCTCACTGTCGATGTTCATCCCTAACTTGGAGATGATTTCCAATAGATTAGGATCGTTCCTCTGGCTGGAACCAATCCGCTCTATCAAAGTGGGTCTGATCACCAAACTAACTAGCATGACTGGATCCAATTCGCACTTTGGTCTGAAATCAAACCCCGCGATATACTCTAGTTGCTTCCACTCAAGAAACATTGCCCCTAAACTGGCATGTCTCCTACTCAAGGCATCGGCTACCGCATTACCTTTCCCAGGTGTGTATGCGATATCAAAATCATACGAAGCCAAGAACTTAACCATCTCTGCTGACGGAGATTCAGATCCTTCTGAGAGAAAAGATACTTTAACGATTTATGATCAGTAAAATACTCAAATCTTTCTCCCAAGAGATAGTGTCTCCACATCTTCAGCGCAAACACGATCGCTGCTAATTCCAAATCATGGGTAGGATACTTCTTCTCATGCCGCTTTAGCTGTCGACTAGCATAAGCTACAACCCTACCTCCTTGCATCAATACAGCACCCAGTCCGGTACCACAAGCATCCGTGTATACCGTCATCTCTTCATTCCCTTTAGGAATGACTAACACTGGCGCAAGCGTCAACTTCTCTTTTAGACTCCTGAAGGCATCCTCACACACTCCGTCCCAGACGAAGGACTGATTCTTCTTAGTCAATTGAGTCAACGGTGCTGCTATCTTGGAGAAGTCCTGGATAAACTTACGATAATATCCAGCTAATCCCAAGAAACTTCTTACATCCGTTACATTCTTGGGCGTAGGCCAATCCTGTACCGTAGCCACCTTCGCAGGGTCCACGGCAATACCACTCTCGGAAACAACATGACCCAAGAATCTCACTTCCCTTCTCCAAAAATGACACTTAGAGAATTTCGCTTTCAATTGGTGTTTCCTCAACACCTCCATCACTATCCTCAAGTGTCCCTTGTGTTCCTCCTCTGTCCTTGAGTAAACAAGGATATCATCCACGAACACAAGAACAAACTTAGTCAACTGATCTCTGAATACTCGATTCATAAGATCCACAAAGTAGGCTGGTGCATTGGTCAACCCAAATGGCATGACCAACCACTCATAAAATCCAGACGGCGTCCTAAATGCCGTTTTCGGAACACTCTCATCTGCTACTCGAAGCTGATGAAATCCTATCGCGAGGTCCAACTGGGAGAACACTCTTGCTCCTTCCAGTTGATCAAACAAATCATCTATCCGCGGTAGAGGATACTTATTCTTCCTCGTCACCTTATTCAACTCGCGATAGTCCACACACAAACGAAGGGAACCATCTGCCTTAGTGGCAAACACAACTGGTGCTCCCCACTCGGAGACACTCCTTCTAATAAGTCCCTTCTTCAAAAGATTGCTGACTTGCACCCCGAGCTCTCGCTGCTCCCTTGGTGCCATACGACAAAGTGGCATCACTATGGGTCTGGCATCTTTCACTAAATCAATACGGAACTCAATCTCTCGGTGTGGTGGAAGCCCGGTCACCTCCTCGAAGACGTCCGGATACTGGCCAACCACGGGCACATCTGACAACTCATCTTGCGGGATGTCGAGGGAATTTACAAAACTAGCCATAACCCCATCACTAGGTAGACTACCAAACACTACCCTCCGCCCATCATCCGCCCTCACTGTCACCAAAAAGCCCTCACAGTCTACCACCACCCCGTATCTTTGGAGCCAATCGACTCCCAATATAATGCCATACCCAGTAAAGCCCAAAAAAAAGCAATCACATACAAACATACATCCATGACTCGATAAGACCAAATTCCTGCAAATCATACTAAGGCTAGTCGAACCGCCAATCGGGTTCGTCACAACCAATGGTCTATCGACTATCTCGAGTTCCAGTCCCAACCTATCTACCAGGTCACTAGATATGAAGGAACGGGAAGCCCCAGTATCAAACAAAACTCGAACTGGTACATCATAAATAGAAAGCATACCTTGAATAACAACATTCTTTCCTTTCTCCGCCGCAGTTGGGGCATTCGACGAAGAAGGAATAGCATCAATAGCATATGCTTTCACAATCTGCTTCTCTTTAAGAGGTTGCAGACACTTATCCTTGAAATGTCCCACTTGACCACAGTTGAAGCACTTCTTATCCGCTGGCTTGGCCCGACAATCTTTAGCATAATGGCATTTCTTTCCACAGCTGAAGCACTCAACATCTTTCTTGCTCTTTTTCTGGCCACCTTTAGATTGGTCTTGCTTCCTCTTATTCTGAGAATTATTCTTGCCTCCACCGCCTGCTTGCGGCTTTGGCCCTTCTGCAGATGCAGCCTCAGTCTTTGACTTAGGGTAAAGACTCTCTGATCTCAAAGCTTTCCCCACGATCGATTCAAAAGTCTCATCAATGTGGTTGATAAGCCTTTCCCCTAAGTATCCATCCAAACCAGTAATGAACTTCTCATTCTTCTTCTCAGAAGTGTCAATGAGAGACAGTCTATACTTCGACAAAGTGTCGAACTCGGCAATATAGTCAGAAACTGCCCTTCCGTTCTGCTTGAGTTCCAAGAACCTCTTGAACAACACTGATTTCTGGGCAGCTGGAATAAACTTCTCGCTAAAGCGAGATTTGAACTGAACCCAAGTAACCTGATCTTCTGGAGTAACTGTTCTAATGGCATTCCACCAATTCATCGCTCGCCCTTGCAGCTGACGAGACGCTAGCCTTCTCTTCATCGCATCCTCAAGACCCAAGTCATCAAAGATACGGTCACAGCTATCCATCCAGTCTTGAACATCTGTGGCCGACTCCGTCCCGTGGAACGGCTTCCCACCAAGGTTGGTGTAATCCTTGCACAACTTGGCGAAATCGACCCTCGGCGCCTGCACTACTTGACCACCACCATTTCCGGGATTGGGAGCTGCCCCTTGCACTTCTCTAAGCATGTGTCTCATGAGGTCAGTAAACATCGCCCTCATGTCAGCAGCATTCCCTTGGTTGGTCCCTCTACCAGCACCTCTGGTGTCTCTACTCATCGTTCAATCTGTAAAGAGAAAACGATTAACGACCCCATAGTGGTGCTAGTGCAGTACGACTTCATTCTTATACTACCAATAGTATATATATATAGCTTTTGAAAACCAAAGTAATCACAAATACGCGCTCTCATATACGTACTATCTCTCCCTAGTGTCTTTCCCTAGGTTAACTACGCAACCTAGAGCTCTGATACCAAGTGTGACGGCCCGCCCTGCACCAACCGACATTTACTCCAAAGGTGCGCTGTACACATGTCCAGTTAGCACGGAAAGGGTCATCAGAAGGAAAGGGAAGAAGAAGAAGAAGGAAATGAATATACAAAGAACCTGTAGAATGTCTCACAGCGCATAGAACAAAATATAATAATAACATACTTGACATAAAACAGGAGAGACAGTGCATAAGCTAAAAACCAGAACTAAGCATCATAGCAGCGGAAATCCAAAATATAGCTTATTACAACTTTTCAAACTGTCTCAAAGCAAAAGCAAGGTAAAGGAGGTACACTACTAATGCCCAAGTAGCGACCACCAACGACACAGGGAGAATGTGTGTATATATATATCATACGTGGAAGCCTCCTGCCCGCTTCCGAATCAGCTACTCGCGCATCACCAGCTAACATGTCTCTAGTCTGCTCGTGTGAGCACCCAGAGTAATAAGAGGAGACATAAAACTCTGGGTCAGACATAAAGCCTGGTATGAGCGATAAGCATCTAAAGTGAACAATAACAGGTAGACTAAAACATACCTGAACCTGGACCTGCAACCAAAGAGTTAGCACTACATACTGTACAACACTCTAAGGTGCCATATCAAACGATATAAAGATACGGAGGTGGGGGAGGTGTACATGTCATAGTGATGGCAAACAATCAAATATAGCATCCATCCTCACATCTCTCACTCAGTGCATAAAGCATACGATATTCACCACTTCGATCACCCACCCTTGCTACGATCACTTTGCCCCATGAAGTCATAAATGGCTTCACTGCACTGATAACATAGCCACTAATCCTTTGCTATGTCCACTTGCCCTATGGAGTTATTCACCCCATCTGCGCTGGCTCATAGCCTTACCAATCCTTACTATGTCCACTTGCCCCATGGAGTTATTCACCCCATCTGCGCTGGCTCATAGTCTTACCAATCCTTTACTATGTCCACTTGCCCCATGGAGTTATTCACCCCATCTGCGCTGGTTCATAGTCTTACTATGCATCACCTTGCCCCTCAAGTCATGATGACTCTACTGCACTGATAACGTAGTCTTGCTACCATCACCTTGCCCCTCGAGTCACAATGACTCTACTGCACTGATAAGTAGCCCATCATTCATTTTTAGTGGTGAATCGAAATTATGAACGTCGAAAACTCCTTAGCACACGTCCCGCAGCGAAGTCCAACCATGAAGTGAACTCATCGGTTCCCAACTGGATCCTGAGCTCTAACTTCCCATATTGGACTACCTTTGCATCTCGGGTTATTGGTCAATACTGGGCCGGGTCGGATTCCCTTCAAGCCATCGGTTCGGGTCGGGTCCCCTGCATCGCATCGGTTCGAGTCTTCCTCTGGTACGGTTCGGGTCGGGTGTCCCCCTTCGGGTCGGGTCGGGTGTTTCCCTTCAGGTCGGGTCGGGTGTCCCCCTTCGGGTCGGGTCGGGTGCCATCTCCCATCTAGTTCGTGCCTTCACTCCGACTCGCTCCCTTGTTCTTCACGTGCTCCGATCTGATCCCTCCTTCTCTATCCGATCCCAGTTCAGTTAGCGTGGCCTTCCTTTTTGCCACTTTTCTCAAGTGTCAGGTTCCGATCCAATCAAATCCCTTGCTCAGTTCAACATATCCAATCCGAGCCCCCATATCCGATCCGATCCGAAACCTGCACTACTTTCTGAAATTGTTCCAGCAAGTGTTTACGCCATTCGACGACGTTTTCGACCATTCTAACTATTGAAATCAATCACAAAGCATTTCATACAGTCATAACAACATGCATAATCAACCACAAACATCAAAACATCAATATGATAGGTTAAAATGGATCAAACATACCCAAAACCCCATATTTTCCCCTTAAGCATGTTTAGGTGAAACTAATGATAGGATTAGCAAAACTTAACCAAATTAACCCAAATTCATATCAGAGGTCTAAAATATCATTTAGGAATTTATGAACATTTTTCCCGAATTTATTAGTGTATAAATTCGCTAATTAACACTAATTACCCTTAATTAGCCATAATTAGTGCAAAACTATGCAAATCACTCACCTTAGCCACAAATAAACTAAGATCTGAAATAAATCTCTGATTTGATGCAAATCCCAATACTAAACAGCAGCTCCAATGTTGATTTGGGGCAGATCTCCCTTGATTAGATGTTGCTAAGCTTAATCCTTGACCAAAAGATGATTTGGAGGTGATTTAGAGGTTGGAGGCCATTTTTAGGGTTCCTTGGTGATAAGTGGAGGCTAGAAAACTGAAATGGAATGATTCTCCATCTCATTTCAGCCTTCCCATAACCCCAATCCCGAAATGGGTTATGGGCCTCCTCACTAATCACCCGATTTGGCCCGGTTAAGCAGTTTTTCACCCTCCAAACCTTATTTCAGCCATATCTCCCAAACGGTAAGTCCGTTTGGCTATTATGACCACTCTACGGAAAGGTAAACCATCAAACGAATCTAATGGAAGTGGTTTTAGGTCAAAATTCCTTTCCAATCAAAAGTTATGGCCAAAACAGTACCAACTAAGGACAAAATGGTCATTTAAAAATCGACAAAAATCATGATCATGGGAAATGACTCTAATAGATGTTTCCCAAAGTTACATGACCATACGACTTCACATGGGAAAGAAATAAATATTCTATCATCCTATGATGTGTAGAATATGGATCATTACATTCACTTCCATGATAACTTCTTATATTTTTAATATTAAGTCCTTTTTAGTTTTGAATTTGTTCTGCAATTGTTTTAAAGTGTTCAAAAGTATTGCTTTTATTTTTCATAAAAATAGTCCATGTAAATCTAGAAAAATCATTAATAATTACAAACACGTATTTATAATGATTTATGGACAGTGGTCCAAATAAATCCATATAAAGTAATTCAAGTGGTTGTAATTTTGAGATGACTTTCTTTGATTTACAAGTGGATTTAGTTAATTAACCTAACTGACATGCATCGCAAATATTATTAACTTTGAAATCCTTTTTTTGTAAACCTTTTACTAGATTATTTTTTGAAATTTTATTTATAGTTTTAAAATTAGTATGACAAAATCTTTTGTGCCGTAGCCAACGATCTTTTTCCTTGGCTATTAAGCACATATTCGAATTATCATTTACTTTCATATTTAAAACATAAATATTTCTATATCTATTTACTTCGAAAATAAGATTTTGATTTTGTTCTAAAATACTGATTTATTTTCAGAAAACGAAATTTTAAATCCATTATCGCATAATTGTCTTATACTTAATAGATTGTGTTTTAGATTCCTAACTAATAAAACATTTGAAATAAGAGATAAATTAAATGTACAGTAATTGCCAAAATCGCCTTTGTCGATGATATATCCCTTGGATTATCTATAAAATTGACAGAAACTCCATATGACAAAATAATGTTTGTCAGCATATCTTTGTCTCATGTCATGTGTTTTGAGGAACTACTATCGAGTACCCTTTTTCCTTTTTTCTTGAGTGGGTCCTGCATAAAATAAGAGATGAGCTGGTACCTATGTAGTTAATGCTCCGCTATTACCCCGCAACATCCCCGCTATATCATGCAGTGGATTTCTACCGCTACGCTATTTCCAAATAGCCTTTGAAATAGCCTTTCCGCTTTAAGCCCCGTTATATTCCGATATTCTTGATATATCCCATTATTTCAGCTATATTCCGCTATATCTTTTTTAAAGGAAATTAATTTAAATATGACATTTATATATTATAATATTTATAAAATTAGTTTTTTATATAATTTTTGGAATATTAAATACTATAATATTCTATTAAATCTAACTAAGCTGAATAAAAGTTTACATTTATTTACATATATTAGCTTACGCTTTTATTTTAAATTAAGAATGTGCTAATTATTATTAAATTGAATGTTAATTTGCCATTTATTTATCATCTTTATATTTGCAAAAGTATTAAATACAAGTTTTATATCTTATTTAGACTCATCGGCTATATCCCGTTATTTCCTCGCTTTATCCCCGCAACAACTTTTTGCACTCCGCCGCATTGGATCCACTGAGCTCTTTAACTACACAGGTTGATACCTACTATTTAATAGGATCCTAAGAGTTAGGTCTTAGGAAACCAGATCTAGGAGGGTTCAGAGTCCCTTTTATATATATAATCATTATTATTATGTGATGTTCCTAAAAATATCTTAATATATTTATTCCTAATCAACTTATTATTTGTTTTAGTAACCCATATATTAATTGTTTTAGAAATCACATTTCTGTTTGAAATTTTAATTGTCCACCTAGTTATGAAATCCTTTTCAAATTTTTAGGCGATGAGGTTTTAAGTTTCTTTCTGTATCCTAGTCAATTTTTATTTGAAGTGGATTGAGAACTTTCAATAATTTAGACAAATTTTCTCTTCCTTTATTAAAATTTGAATTATATTGGAAATGGCTGACCACCCACTTTCTCCCCAAAAACCGCTCCCCTCTAAAAACTGTCAAATCGACCTGCCACCAGCCATTCCACCTGTAATCATTCTGCCGCCAGCACTTCCTGACCCAATGCCCTCTTCCAGCATCTTACCCCCTGTTCCCTCCTCAAATGATCCATCTATTCCAAGTAAACCCTCGAGCTCAACACCAGGAAATTCAGTCAGTGCTTCTCCGACCGAGCCTCAGATCAACTATCAAGCGAATAATCAACGGGCATGGACTTCTTTTTTACAGCGTTTGTCGCGCAATGCTAGGAAGTGCACACCCGTTGATATGCAACCTTCCTATGTTGGAGAAGCAATGAAACATACAACAGTAGTGGTTGATGCTGGCACAGCCGTATGGAAAGACTCTCCGATTGGCTTTTTTCTAGATGAACCGCTTTCGTACACGGTAGTGGTTCAGAAATGTAATAATGTTTGGAAGCCAAAAGGAGATCTTAAAGTTAAATCTAATGGAGTGCTCTCCATATTTCAATTCGCTTGTGATGAAGATAGAGAAAGAGCACTCATGGGGGAGCCGATAATTATACAAAGTTAGCTTTTTATTATAAAGCCATATGATCCCAGTGTTAGCAATGTGCGTGGTATGATTAAATCAGATTCTGTTTCGGTTCTCTTCGCAAATATTCCTCTATACACTTGGTCACCCAATGGAATCAATTGGCTTGCTTGTAGGCTTGGTAAATTGATATGCTTAGATGAAATTGAATGTGAGGATGCTGAGAACTATCACACCTCTACCAACCTGTTCAAAAATGAAACATCCAGCTACAAAGACGAAGCCTACGCGTTTACTGATATGAACTTTGAGCCTGGTATACTGAAACTTATGCCCGAGCTAATCATTTCTAATATTTGCACCATGGAGGACAGTCACGATACTGGCAACCATTTGCATGATAAAGTCAGAATACTTGATAAGGAAGGTGATGTTCTGAGCAGCAAACATAGTAAAACCAATGTGAACATGTACAGTGAAATTCCACCTCCTCCAGGTTACAAGGAAGTACCATATCCACATCATGTACATGCTGATAAGAGTAATAGTGATAACTACAAAGGTAACAAGAGCGACAAGCAATCCAAGTATGACTCTCCGACGTTAGCTGCAGCTCTAAATAGTATGGATGCAAATAAGGTCAAAACTCGATCTATGACATGGAGCTCTGAAAAACATCTCAATTTTAATAATGATGAATAAGCTCTGCATATGGAATATAAGGGGTTCTCACAAGGATACTAAGCCTGACAGATGCAAGATGCTAATCAGAAAGTACAACCTTTCAATTTTAGCTTTACTAGAAACTAAGTTGAACGAAGATCTTTCTACCTGTGCAAGTAGGTATGTAAACTCTAACTGGAAAATGTTACATAATTTAGTGGACGCCCCTTATGGTCAGATTTTAATTATGTATGATCCTAATATTAACTGCCTAACTACAATCAGCTCCTCAAGTCAATTTTCACATTGCAAAAATTTGCACATTCCCACTTCTACATCATATTATATTACCTTTGTTTATGCACACAACACGTTAGCTGCTAGAGAAAGTTTTTTCCAAGTTATGCCCACATTGAAACAAGTGCTTGACCCCTGGCTAGTTTGTGGGGATTTCAACAACCCTCTTAAATTAATGGGTAGAATTGGTAGTACATCTGTGACTCTCCCTGAAATTAGCCATATTAATATGGCAATTACGATCTTTGACCTAACTGAAATTAATACGACTGGTCCTTACTACTCCTGGAACAATTGTAATAGGAATGGTGTTCGCACTTTTTCTAAAATTAACCACTCATTCTGTAACTCTTCTGCGCTCAATATCTGGCCTAGCATAGTTAATGAACTTGTAATGCCCATTCTTTTCGAACATTCGCCCCCAAATAGTTAACTTGAATAATCGAACTATTGTTAGAAAGCCTGCCTTTTGATTTTTTGACATATGGAGCAAACATCCTGAATTTCATGATACTATCAAGTTAGTGTGGGAAGTACCCTGCCACAACAATCCAATGTTTAAGTTATATAAAAAACACAAGGCTCTCAAAAATATTCTAAATTAATGGGCTTCAAATTTTTTTGGGAATGGTAGTTTGAGCTTGCATGTCCTCGAGAGCCAGCATGTTCGAATTCAGAACAATATGGTATGTGACCCTCTAAATGCCGCTCTCCCACTACTTGAACATGATATCTCTCGTCAGCATAATGAATCATTGGTGATGGAATCAATGATGAAGAAGCAGAAATCTATGATTAAGTGGGTTGAGGAAGGAGACGGAACACGACTTACTTCCATGCAGCTTTCAGGGCAAAACAGGTTCGCGAGATGATTCATTCAATTATAGATTTGCAAGGTCAGGTACATACATCTCAATTTTCTGTTCAGAATGCATTTGTTGATTATTACTCTAAACTATTTGGGGATAGTGACAGCTTTGTAACTAGTATCGAGGATATTGATCCTATGATCTTACCTAAACTTACCATTGACATGAAAAATTATTTATGCAATTCTATAACTGATGATGAGATTAAAAAAAATCTATGTTCTCGCTGAATAAACACTCATGTGGATGTCCGGATGGGTATAACGCTGTTTTCTACACATCGTGCTGGAATATTGTTAGAATTAATGTGTGTAATGCAGTCAAACAGTTCTTTAAAAAAAAGTAAAATGTTTCACTCTTTCAATAATACTACTATTGCTCTTACCCATAAATTGAAGAATGCTAACAATGTTAACGCCTTTAGACCTATATCCTGCTGTAACACTATTTACAAATGCAACACTAAGATTATAACGAGTAGATTTAAACATGTGCTTCCTATGCTTATATCTGCTAATCAGTCTACATTTTTACCAAATAGAAATATACTTGATAATGTTCTTGTAGCGCATGAACTAATCAAAGGTTACAATACTCAGAATATATCTCCCAGAGCAATAATTAAGCTTGATATTAGGAAAGCCTTTGACACAATTCAATGGACTTCTATTATTAGAATACTCAGCTATATGATTTTTCCTGCTTGCTTTGTGGCTTGGGTTTATTCTTGTATTAGTTCTTCTCACTTCTCCATCAAAGTTAATAGCACTCCGGTGGGACTTTTTGACAGTAGACAAGGTATATGCCAAGGTGACCCTATTTCTTCTTATATTTTTATCACTGTCATGGAGACGTTAACTAGAATGTTAGATGATTTGGTTACTAATTCTCAGTTTGACCTTCATCCTAAATGTTCGGACCCCCCCCCCCCCGCATTACATCGCTCATGTTTTCTAACAATTTAATTATTTTTTGCAAACCGAACAACAAAACATTAGCTAGCATTATGTCAACTCTCCATAAGTTTTACTTGCTTACTTGGTTAAAAATTAATTATGATAAACCTAATATCTTGCTAGCTGGTGTGAGTCAAGCGCGTAAACAATTAATTTAGAATAAAACTGTTTATCATGCAGTGAAACGACTATTTCTTATCTTGGTTTACCTATGGCTACTTCAAAGGATTACTAAATTGCATTGTCTTCCACTGTATGATAGAATAATTAATAGACTTAATTGTTGGTCCACTAGTTTTCTTAGTCAAGCCGGTAGATTTACTCTTATCAAGTCTGTAATTATCTCAATGTAAGTTTATTGGTCTTGGACTTACATACTACCGAATAAACTTCACAATATGATTAAAACTGCATGCTTACGCTTCCTTTGGAAAGGTAATACTCATGCCAAATATCTTGTGCCAATTTCGTACAACAAACTTACTAAACATACTGCGAAGGGTGGGCTTGGAATGGTCAACATAAAGATTTGGAACTATGCAGATATAGCTAAACTTATTAATTACATACTTAACAAGAAAGCCAATTTTGGGAATGTTGGTCATTACAGCACATTCTTAAAGACCAAAGTTTGTGGACTTTAAAAACACAACAGGGTTTCAGTTGGACCTAGAAGTGCATCAATAAGCTTAAGAGTAAAATTCTCCCTTTCTTCAAGTTTGGGTTTGAGTCATATGATCATATTAGCTTTTTGGAGGATCGGTGGGTTGAACATGGTTACATTATTAATGAAAATATGTCTTACCTTGAAAAACGCAGTACTGGTATTCACAGTAACAGCTGCATTGAAAACGTACTTGTTCACGATAAGTTTAGCTTGCCAAGTACTACAATACATAATGTGAGTCTCCTGTGGAACCGTATTTATCGTCTCAACAGCCATCTGGTCGCTCATAACTCCAACGTTTGGGATTGGCCAGGTGAGTTTTTCAAAATTAAACTTACGTATTATGTTTTATCAAATGCTTCATCTTATGCTAATTGCAGATGGTATAAGAGGATCTGGAGAAGGGATAATTACGCCAAGGAGAACATGCATCGTTGGAAAGTGATCAATCAGACTGTTTTAACTAAGGATAGGCATGCTGCTTTTGGGTTGGATCTTCATACCACCTGTGCTTTCGGTGGAAATGCTCCAGAGAACATTCAACACCTTTTCTTCTAGTGTAGTAAAGTCTAGAAACTTTGCGCAGAAGTTCTTCTTCAAGCTGGACATGTTAACTTCCCACCGACAAGTTATAAGAAATGGACATATTTCAAGAACAAAGCTAGTACAAGAAGATCAAATTCAAGACTAATCACATATCTGCTAAAGAAACTCTCGCATCGAATATGGAAACAGTGGAATTCATGCATATTTGATAATTCCAGCTCTATGAACTTAACGCAATGGAAACACCGCCAGTGGATGGAAATAAGAAATGGCTTGAAATACCTTAAATTTTCATATGATCTGGGTATTTTTGAGCTACCATGTTAGCCTTTTGCTGTAAATAAGTGTTTTTGTTCTCTTATTTAGATGTTGATATGCTTGTATGCTCTATCTTCTTTTTGTTTCTTTCTTTCCTTGTTGACTTTGTAATCGTCTTAACATATCAATAAAAGTTGTAGGGGCCCACTCAACCCCGTTGGCTTTACAAAAAAAATGAGTTGGTTTCAGTAATCCCTTCTAATTTTATCATTAAACCAGACTTTTCTAAATTTATTATCTTAACATTGGTTTTTAACTCATGATTTTCAAAAACAAGAGCATTATTCTAATCTTTTTTAGTTTCAATTTCTTATCTCAATAGAATAAGTTGAGAATTAATATCAGAAAATAAACCTTGAATTTTCTCAAGTTCTTCTTCCAATATTTTATTCTCATCTTTAAGCATATCTCTTTTGACTTTTGCCTTGTTTTGACTTTCAACGCATCTTTATAATTTATTTTATGAACTTTTAAAGTGTCTAGTAATTCAGAATTTATTTCTATCATATCATCGAAAGTTAAATCACTAACCTTGTTTTCTTTAGCCATGAAGCACACATTAGCTTACTCATTATCACTGTTGCTGTCACTTTTTGAAGAAGAGGAATCTGAATCATCCCAAGTTACTGAAAATGCCTTCTTTTTAAATCCATCCTCATGTTTATTGCAATGTTCCTTCTTTTGTTCAAGACAATTTTTTTGTATGTTTCCCTTCTTGTGATAGTTATACATTCTAACACTGATGATGATGGTTTGTTAGTGTTAAATCTTTTCTTGCTATTAATTTTGTTTCCTTTTCTATATTTTAAAAACTTTTTGAAATTCTTGGAAATAAATGCTAGATCATCTTCATTTAATTTTGATTCTTCTTGTTGTGCATTGAATGCTACATTCCTTTTATCTTGAGCCTGTACTCGTTTTTCCTAAAAGTTAACTTCATATGACATTAGATTTCCTATAAACTCTTTTAGTTTCATGATAGAAAGATAATTTGCTTCTTCGATATCCAAGACATTTCTTTCCCTTTCATCCATTAAAGAGTTTAGGAATTTCGAAACTATATCGAAATCAGTAAATTTCTCCTAGTCCTAATAATAAATGATAAATATGTCATATGCAGTTGTTTAACGTTGTTAATTCTTTGTTTAACGTTGTTAATTCTTTCGTGAGTTTAGGTATTGGATTTTAAGCATGGGTATCTTGCTTTGTTTAACGTTGTTAATTCTTTCGTGAGTGACTTTGAGTGTTCACCATATGTCATATGCAGTTGTGCTCATGCTAACATGGTTAAACTCATTTCTATCCAAGGCACAAAATAACATATTCATTGCTTTAGAATTAGCAGTTGCATCTAATTATTGTCTATTTGACCAAGAGGAATATTTAGTCGTAGGAATATGATATTCAGTTTATGTAATATTCCATGAATCAAAACCATTTGCTTGCCTATATATCTCATGCGTGTAGCCCAAAAGTTATAATTCATATCATTAAATAGTGGTGGACGTGCGGTAGATTGTATTTCTACAAAACTAATGTTAGTTCTAGTACTGGTGTTGTTATCAATTTTACTTATAGTATAAAATTATAATGTTATGGATATATGATGCCATGCTCTGATACCAAATGAAACAACAGTGTGGATCGTGTGATATGGATAATTGTGTGTAGAATATAATTGTGGAAGATGTATATATTAATTTTGATGTTAGCAAGTAAATATTTAATGATATAAGTAATTAGAAATGATACTACAAGTAAACAATATAAAAGCGATAAATAAAAGTAAAAGACACCAGAGATTTTTAAACTGGTTCGGAGCACCGTCCTACTTCCAGTCCCAGACTCCTTCTGCAATTTCAAATAAACAATAACCCACACTTAACCTAGAGGAATAGATCTTACAACACCTGAGCAACATAACAAAGACTTGAGCAACAGAACAGGATTTGGGCTCAGCAGCCGAAGAGGACTTTACGCGTATGAGCAGCAGAGTATGAATAAAAAATTTGTAGATTATTTGTGCTCTTAATAAAAACATATTTTCTTTTTATATTAAATCCTTTCTATGATCTTTTCATCGAGCATATATATATATATATATATGTATGTATGTATGTATATTTGTGTGTATATATATATATGTACATGTATATAAGTGTATGAAGATAAGGAAGAAAATTATTAGTTGAATGTTATGTATGAGAGCGAGTTCAAGCAATATATATATATATGTTTAGAATGCATAAAATAGAGGTAATAGAAAAGTATATATACCAGATTATAAGAGAAAAAGTTAATTTGATTGATGTTAAGGCATCTATATATAGTGACTATTATATATATGGTATCAGAGTAGCAACTATTAGCTAAGAGATTAAAAGAGAAAAGGTTAATTTGATTGATGTTAAGACATCTATATGGTATCATAGCAGCAACTATTAGCGAAGAGATTTGGTTGAAAAGTTGTGTCTAAATCTATTCATATAAAGTTGTTTCTCTTCACGAAAAATAGTAACTCTTCAGAAAATTTGACTATTGGAAAATTTTAATCAACTGAAATTCAGGCCAGTCAACAGGAAATTCAAAAACATATATACATATACTTATATATCTATAGTTTCATGTGTGCACAGTATCTCAAGTCAGTCGACTGACTTTCTAGGTCAGTCAATTGACCTGGAGGACACTGTGCAATCTTGTAGATACTATATACAAAAATAAATAAAATATGAGTTCTTATGTCTTTTATATATATACTACACTTATATATATATATATTATTTGATATGTATATATATAAGCTAGTTAAAAATAATTTAGATTTATATAAAAACTACTTGAGGAGAGATTTTAGTAAATGTACTCTAAGACTCAAGACTTGATACTTAAAATGTTTTTGCACTAGACCAAATTCTCGTCTCCAATGTAGTTTGTGGTCTCTTTTTGTCGCATTAATTGTCTAACCTTCTTGTTGTAGAGTAAGCTCCTTGTCATGAATCAAAACCGTGACTCAACAATTTATACCGTTATAAATTCAAGGTCAAATTTTTTTTTTAGGTTATATGCATTCAAATGTTTAATTTTAGTTATATGTGCATGTTTAATGTTCAAAGTCGTACATTTTAACTATACAGTCATTCATTTTAATTCCAGGTTGGATCCAATAGAATCAAATCTCATCAAATGTCTTAACGTCAAATCCAAGCCTTAACCACATCAAAACAAAAGTTCTAAATGACATTCGACCCTATAAAATCAAAAGTCACAGCAAAAAATAGGGTTTTGCATGTTCCAAAATCAAATTGCCAAGATTATAGTTTGGTGACCCATAAATTTGGTCATTTGGTGACACATAAATATGGTCATGGCAAAGACTAAGAAGTTAGGATGGGTAGAGTTGGCGATGAATGGTTGGGAAATAGATTAATGGATCAGAAATCTAGGATTTTGGGGCCATAGATCTTGGTTAGGTCGAACTTGGGGGTGAAGCTAAAGGTAGAGCAAAGCGACGTTGTTAGATGTTGAAATGATGGAGCCAACGAAAAAGGATGAACGACGGAGAAGCGAAATACTGGATCAGATAGAGTGATGAAATGAAGAATTTGTTAGAAGAGAATGTGAAGTAAGGAATAGATTGGATGGAAGTCACTTTATACACGGAAAAGTGAAAAAAATCCTAATTCCATGAATCCACATCGATCCATAGGCTATAGATCATCATTGATCCATCATATTGACTCTAGTGTCTCCTAAATTTTTCAGAGACCGTATTTAACTATCCCATAGAATACTGTGAATTTTAAACCGAAACCGCTAAAAATATAGGTAAATACACAGTCTCAACTCAGAGACTTAAGTGAACGATCCACCGGCCAATGATAATTCTCTAAAAAGTTAATACTCTACGAGTCGGAAACCTAAAAAATAGACTATTCTGAAGCACATCTTGTATGACGACCGTCCTACACCTATGACACCCATAGAACGCGTTGCAGTGATGCTTGGTCAACGGAAGGTGATCATCAAGATTTTTGTTAAAAGGAAACAACCCAAAACTTGTGGTACATCTCACAATGTATCGATCAGAATATAATAATAACACATAATCGATGTAAAATAGAAGTGATAGTAAAATAGATAATAAGAAATCACAAGAATCAGAGTCACATGTCCATAAAACATAAGTAAACAGAGTCATACGAGTGATAATAAATCTAGCAAACTGTCTTTAAATAGCAAATACCATAAATCCCCATAGTAGTAGACAACGAAAAGTAATATAGTAAATATATGATTTACATGGAATAGGATTATGCTCGCCTCCTGAATGGTTACTCATGACCACACTAACCATTCATAGTTTACATATTAAAGAGCATCTAGAGTAATAAGAAGCAATGCATAAAACTATAGATCAGACAAATCTGGATTGAGTGATAGTATTCCCAAGTAGTAAAGTAAAATAGTATAATAGGTATGGAGAACCATTTATATGTATGCTACTCTATGGTTATCATGTTCAAGTATAGTGGATATGTATATTGTAAGGTAACGGTAATAAAAAATAACATCCATCATCCATCCACGCATTCACTCATCAAGTGCATTGGTTAGATGGCACTAGTCACCCTAAACCACTTAAAAGATAAGGGTGCGGAAAGTTATTATATAATTCGAACTCTAACACCTTAATCTCATCAATGAGCCTCCCTTACTCTCCAAGTGTACCTATGATTCCAAACACAGTCAATCCCTCTCACACACATTTCCCATAAAATAGTTCATTATTCAATCATTGATTTAACTCACATTAGGGAAATTCGAAAAGTGGGGTATCCCTAATGGTCATCAATTTGCCTGAGATCACATCAATTGCATTTCCAAATCAAAACCATTGGGGGCTATCCTCGACGATCTACAATTGCCATGAGATCTTACAAGTTTCCCTTCAAATACCTCTCAAGTGATCACGTTGACTTCTTCGTAACTCGCTCTGCATTTATGAATATAATGAGTCATTATTTGAGTCATTCTTCCTGAAGCATAGTCGTTGCCAATCCAAGCAATCGAACAGTCATCACGCTTTTGCAAATCAATCAGACTACATATCAAGCACCCCTGATCACTCCAGCTCCTAATAATGTAGTGTCAACCCATGCTTAGTCTCCCTAGAGTAGCACCGTCTTAACCAAGAATACGTCCAGTGAATTGTGACGATCCCTTCCTTGTTGTCCTCTTAAACCCCCTACCGATTTGAATCATGGTGAAGTGAGACGATCCCTCACTTAGCTTCTCCAACCAGACATAACTCCTTCAAATCCTGAAGCAACTTCCTTCATCGACTCAAAATCATCTACATATGGCCGATCTGATCCAAAAACCAATACACATGCTAACCAAAAGAAAAGTAGCTTTACTAACCTGATTTCGAGGACCCATGTCGATCCCACACTTAGCCAAACTTTAAGCCACTAACTATCGAACCCTTATACCTATCATATACGAACCGATTGGGCTAATTGGGAGCAAAGGATACATGTCGATCTGAACTCTCTCATGTCGTAACTTGTGCATATGAACCCAAAACAAGTTGAATTTTAATGAGATGTCATATTAGTCCTTACTTATTACCCCTGGGATCACATCTATATGAGCCAAAAGCTAAGGTTGAAACCGGTCTTGGTCCTACTGCCCATGGTTAACTTCTAATCCCTATTTTTTCACCTTATTGGCGTTTATGTCCATTCAAGCATGTTTACAACAAACATCTGACAAATAAAGCACACTCAAACCAGCATTTAGCGTGGATAAGGAGAACCAAAGCATAAACAAAGGAAATAACATCATATTCATATGGATATCTGGGGATATCTTATAGTCTCAATTTCATAAGCGTGAGTCCAATCGATTCAAACTCATATATGTGTGGTAACATAATTAAACGTGATTTATGAACATTTTTAATAGATTTTGGCAGGTGCTTATAAGCTAATACAACCTAAATAGTAAGAGGAATTACTAACCAGTCACCTTAATCCCCATAACCTCTCTAGATCCGAATGAATAGTGATTGGCGTAGATCTCTAGGGGTTACAGTAGCTCTTCCTCTAATTTAACGTTGATTCGCACGAATGTGCCCTTAATGTTGCAATTATGATAGTAAGATTATGGTTTAATGGTGTTTATAAAAAATGAAGCCGTTAATGGAGATGAGATATATATTAATAATTGTGAAATGACTAGGAGAAGATTTTACTCCCTTCAGTCCCCACCAACCCTAATCCATCCATAGGCCTTGGACCAACTCAACTAGTGACCCTCTTAAATCATTTAAGCTATATAAACCAATAAAAATCTTAAAATAGCCATATCTCTCAAACGATTAATCCTTTTTAATGTGATCAAGTCATAATTTCATTCCTACTAAAAGTTATAAAAAAACATTGTTCATTAGGGATAAACAGTCATAAAAAAATAAAAAATATATAAAGTCAGAAATGACCCAAATAGCCATTTTCGAAAATTATAGGATCAAACTACCTCCTATGAAAATAATATAAATACTTTTACTATCCTTCAATACAGAAGATAAGGGTCGTCACATTCCCGCTACCTTTAGGAATTTGTCCCTTGAAATCACTAAATAAGATATTCAAGTCATCTTGCATGCCTACCAACTATACTTAAATCCATATAATCATCAAAATCAAGTATACGTACAAAGCAATCAAAACAAAATGGGAAATTCTAAACCCATCATCACATGCATGATACCATATAGGGATATGGACGATACCATAAATGGAAATAAGAGCGAAAATTAAAAGTATCACTAAGAAAATAGTTCTAGATACGACGCCCTTATACTCTTCTCGGTTTCCCAAAAGCAATCACCATCACTTTCACCCAATTGAATGTTTACAGATCCACTACCTTCCTTCTAAGATATTTAGTATCATACCCGATGATATGAATAGGCATACAGATTCGTGAAGTTTGTGGTTCTACTTTGATATCATCCAACTGATCTAGTGTGATGGTTATAGTTAAGTCATGCAAAAAATTTCCTTAAGTGAGAAACATTGAACACATTGTGCACTTAAGCCATCTTCTGACGTAGGACGACTTTATGTGCTAAGTTCCTAATTCATTCAAGAATCAGAAAAGGACCAAAACATCTCGATGCCAGCTTCCCCCTTTATACCAAATCAATTAATATCGAACAAAAGAGAAATCTTAACCAACACCAAGTCACCAACGAAAAAATCCAAATATCAACATCTCTTATCGGCATAACTTTCATATCCATCCTGAGTAGTTTTCCTTTTTTTTGAATGATCCGCACCTTTTCCAAGTTCCTTTTAACCACATCTGTCTCACATACCAGTTTTTCTCCCATTTCCCACCAATATGAAAGGATGTTGCACAATCTACCATATAAAGCTTTACATGGTGCCATACTGATCCTATAGTGATAACTATTGTTATACGCAAATTCAAAATGATATAGGTAATCATATCACGAACCTGTAAAATCTAAAGTGCATGCACACAAGAGATATTCTATTATACGATTCACACTTTTAGTTTGCCCATTATTCTGAGGGTGGTAAACTGTGTTGAGGTGAAGCTCAGACATTAGGACTTCCTATATGCTTTTCCAAAGCTGACTAGTGAACAATAGGTATCGGTCGCTTATAATACTCTTTGTTACTCCATGGAATCACATATCCATTTCACATGCAGTTCGGCCAGCTCAACTGCGACTCTACTTGACTTAATGGATATAAACCTGGCACTCTTGGTCAATCGATCGACAATGACTCAAATGTTGTTATATCCCGCCCGAGTCTTGGAAAGACTATTAATGAATTCCATTGATAGCAGTTTCCATTTCCACTTAGGAATTTCTAATGGTTGTAAATATCCATTAGGCTTCATCAGGTAAACCTTGACTAAAAGACAATTCATGCACTTGAAAATGAAATTCACAATGTCCTTCTTCATTCCTTCCCGATAATAGGTTTGCCTCATGCCCCAATACATCTTATGACTACCAGGATATATGGTCAATCTAGAGTGATGAGACTCTCGAATAAATTCTTCCTTCCGTAATCCATCAACAATAGAAGCAATCTCTCATTTTACAAAGCCAACCATTAGGTCATGTCCGTACATCCTCATATCTTTGGGAACTACAATATTTTTTATTTTGGCCATGATCTCAATCAACTTGGGATGATGACTCTAGTTAGAACCAACACTTCAACCAAAGTAGGTCTAATTGTCCAAGCTTGCCAACATTTCTAGCTCCAATTCACATCTAGGCTGAAAATTTAAAACAATGACATACTTGAGCTGCTTCCACTCTAGGAGCAATGTCCCTAAACCGGTATGTCACATACTCAAAGCATCAACGACATCATACCTTTCCTAAATGTATATGCAATGCAAAAAACATAAGAGGCTAGAAATTTTAGCCATTGTTGTGGACTTAAGGTCCGCAAAAATAGCTAAAGTACTTCTTAGGTTGATTCAACACTATGTTTATAGAATTTTGTAACCCAGTTCATAAAATAATTCATATTTAGTTACTACATGCCATTAACAGGGAGACTGGTTTTGAAAGGTGGATCAGGATTAAGGAACCCACTATTCAAGATAAACTTTATAAGAAAGCTGGAAAATTCATGAGACTTGAGGAGGCGAAGGCTATCAAAAGAAGCTCTACCATTATGAACTTGAACCAGGTCCCTCAAGGCAATGTGTTGTTGAACAGAAGGTAGTGATTCAAGAAATGTGACTCAGGCCAAAAGCCAGAAGCGTGGAAATAAAATTGAAGAAAATGGTAGTCGGAGTGCGAAATGTCAAAAGATCTTTAGAGTAATCTGTTTTACATCATTGAACGACGCCCCAAATAATATCAACCTTGTTATCAAATAGACCGAATAATACTCAAAACTGCTAGAAAAGAAAGTCATGGAACATGATTGATGCTTCAAGAAGCATTGTTGCTTCCACGAAGTCGTAGGGCGCGATACTAACAAATGTCAATATCTGAAAAATCAAATTGAAGAGCTCATAACAAAAAGTAAGTTCTAAAGATTTATGAGGGTGTAACCAAATTACGGCGTGGGCGCTGAACCCTAGGCAATTTCCCATTTAAGCAAGACTCCTAAGCCAAATGGGGAGGGATCCTGATCAACAACTGGAAAATTCGTTATTAACTAACCCACATGCACCCAAAAAAAGAGTGCACCAACTAGACTACTTCGGCCACGTCAATCACTTCCTCTATTCTACTTATTTTCAAGTTTTCCTCTTTCCATAAATAAGCCCCATTATGACACTAGGGGCATTGTAAATTAGTAGAACTTACTTATATATTTAGTTATCAAGAAAAGAATGATTTCAAAACATATAAAGAGTTTTTACAGGGACCCCCATTATAAGAAAAATCGGCATTGTCCTATTCAACATTAAAATGATGCGATTTTATCCAAAAAGCGTTGACGCTGTAAAAAGATGGCGTTCTCCTAAGCATGTCAATTTTAAGGAAATCCACAAGCTGTCAATGTCAAAATGAAGTAACATTATCCAAAGATTGTTAACTTTGCAAAATGACAGTTTTGTCCCAAGACTTTCACTGTCGAAAAAACCAATGTTGGTCTAAGACTGTCAATAGAAGTCATGATATAAAAAGACTTTTAATGTAAAGAAATGGCGGTGTTGTCCCAAGACCTTCAATGCTGAGAAAAAATCGATGTTTGTTTAGACAATATCCAAAGACTTTTAACGTCTCAAAATGACAATGTTGTCCCAAGACCATTAACACTGAGAAAAATAAATGTTGTTGGCCTACAACACCAAAACAAAGCGACATTTTCCAAAGCCTGTTAATGCCACAAAACGATTTGGAGTTTCTAAAGGTTGTCAACAGCAAGTAAAACAAACACTGGCCTAAAAATGTTAGCGTTAAAATGAAGCAACGTTTTCTAAATACTTTTAATGCCGCAAATGATGAAGGTGTTCAAAGATTGTCAATGCCGAGAAAAATTGACATTAGCTTAAGTCTATCAATGTTAAAGCGATGCGATGTTTTCTTAAGATCGTTAACACCACAAAATAACAACATTGGCTCAAGACTATCAACGCCTAAAGAAACTAGTGTTGCCCTAATATTGTCAACTTCAAAATGAAGCAACCTTATTCAAAGGTTGCCAGTGCTGCAAAGCAACAACATTGTCCTTAGATTGTCAGCGTTGTAACTCAACCAAAACTGTCATCTGTTGAGATTGATTTATTAAGATAAGAACCAGTTTACAAAAATACCCTCAACCCCCAAGTCATGGAAACCCTCACCCATTGAGGTACTAGAACACTCATATGCTGAGGTTAGTTCCCGAAGATAGAAATTGTTTTACTAAAATAAGCACGCACTGACCGAATATAAGAATCAATTCTAAAAGAGAATCCCATCAGCCGCGATTGACTCTTGAGACTAACTGGTTCCTACTCAAAGTACGTATAAGTTGACCTAAAGTCAACCAAAACTTGATTTGAATCAAACTAAGGCACCGAAGTAAGTTAATAATTATAAACCAAAATGGATGAGTCTCTAACCATAGGCATAAATCGGTCTCTTGACCATCTTGAAAGCATCACATTGGTAACCAGACTATGGGTAACAAAAAAACAAAATTAGGGATACGATCTAAAGCTCAAAAATAGACCTATGGCATGGTTGGCAGTGCACACTAGAATGGTTAAACAAAATGACTGAGTTGAATCATACCACATGTCTGTTGCACTAAATAAGACACACCAACACAAGCAAACTACAATAAATCTAAGTGCTTTGAAAGCAAGATATGAATGAAAAAAAGCTTAGGAAATAAATGTTGCACAATGAATTTCCATGAAAATTATACCAACATTTTGTTACTATACAATGGTTTGTATAGACAGACTGATACAGACTCAAACAACGGGGGTCGGTACCCGCACAATCCCCGCAAGGAAGCAAGAATATCGGTCATGCCATGGAAAAAGACAAAAAAATCCAAGCTCCTTATCATATATTACCTTTTCTTCTTGCTTCCCATGGTGCAAGACCTAAGCCTGTTTCCGATCTTCAGCGGCTTATCGGATCCACCACCGGTTAAAAGATTGCTAGCAGGAATAATGGCGATCGACTCCACATTCTTTACCTAGAGCTTCTCGGTGCTGCTTCTCGGATCCTTGTGTTTGCGCTTCAGGAGATTCGAAGGGCTCTTAGTGGCTTTGGCATCTTTACATTTATCTCAATATTATTCACTAAGCCTCTGCCCTTTCCTCCTCGATGACTACCTCCTCCTGTCTAATGCTAGGCTAATCTCCACTGGGATGATATAATGGGTCATCCAAGCCTTACTACTTCCCGATCTGTTCAGATTGTTGCTTAATTTTAGAAGTGGAGATTGGAGTGGAACTTATGTCCTCTAGGTAACATAAAAGCAGTAAATATCGCCTAGTTTTTGTGCCGTTGAAAGGCAGTGGAAAAGACACATGGATCTCAGAATTTACATCATGAGAGAAATGAACAATCAAATCATCAACCTTTTTAGGAGAAAAAAAAAAGATCCTCAAGTCTGAGAATAGATAGGAGATTACCTATACCAGGGGTCTAGGTGCGGAAGAAGACCTCAAAATCTTTCCTGTTATCCTCATCGCTTGGTTGCATCATTTATGGGAATCTCAATTCCTAGGGATGATGCGGAAGTTTGGATGACAACCAAGGTACCAAGAGAAGAAGTAACGCCTTTGAACCCATGGTCTCATAGTGGTTCTCGAGATCAGGGAGAATCTTTGGGGTTCGAAGTAATGTGACTAGTTGGAATCTACCCTAAAATCCTAGCCTCAGTTGAAGCATGTTTCACCTTCTCGATCCCAGCCTCCTCTCTTCTTCTTGTGAGAGAAATCTAGGATTCTTCATTTAGATAGTGTTGAAGCAGTTCTTCTTTAGTGTAACCCAATCTTATAACTCGATCTAGTACTTCCTTGCAGACTTTAACAAGGGTGCAATCAAACTTGTCCCCGAAGAAATATAGACTACCCTTGCTCATGACAATGAGGGTGTAGAAGTTAACTCCCGTACTTTATCCATAGTCCTCTTCTTGGTTGTCAGATCCTTTTCCTTGTCTTTTCTCAGCTGCTAGATTTCAAAGTCATGCTCCTGTTGGGGTTTTGTGCGCAACGGAAGTTTGTCAAACCACCCAAAAGATAGGATCTTTTTCACCCCATCACTTGAAGATGAATTTGATTGAAAATAGATTGGAAATAATAGCAATATACAAATATTCCACCCAACTTCCCTCTTTATTGATTCACCAAAAACAAATTTTGTTTACACTCAATGGATCAAAACCAAAAATAAACAAAATACAATTGAATCAATAACCTTATTGAGATAGGCAGAGAATAACTAGATGACTACAAATATTGTTGGAGCGGAAGAGCGGTGAAGAACGATGACAAACCCTTGGACAATTTGGACGCACCAACTATGTCTTTCAGTAGTAAATAGGAATTGCTACCCTCAGCCCAAATTCCTACACCTTCCTCTCCAGGGCGCAAGCCCCTGGAGGCACACGACCTCACCACATATTCTCACATGGTTTCTTAATGTTGTTTTTTATCTAACCAAGAAGGCTGCATATATATATATATAATAGAAGACATAGACAAATATCCAAATTGCCTCTTCAAAATATCTTCAGAATATAGACTTTTATTTCTTTCCTTCTATGATAAAATCAATCAATCAATCAACCAATCAATTATTCAATTAATTAATCAATTAATTGATTACATCCTTTAAAGAAAATATTTGAATTAAAAAAATTCAGTAACTCCTTTACTGCCTCTGAGAATTCCTCCCTCTCACGATCATAAGTGAAAATTTCCGTATAGTTATCCTTATTGGTAGTATCTAGCTCTTTGTAGAAATGTTAGCAGCCATGCAAGTGATCCACATTCTTCTTCCAAGATTTGATATCTCTTAAAGCAACCTTTTTTTCTAGCATCATAAGTTCTTTGTCAAATCTGACTCCTTTCAAAATTAACTTGGTAGGTTCTTGGATAGAGTGGAAGGACCGGTTGGTAGCTTGTATGGTTTTCTTCCTAGAATTTGATAAACATCAAGAGTAGCGATTGTTTGGGCTATAAAGATATTGGAAATCAAAACCGAGAGACCAAAAAGGACGAGTATCTCAACCTTAGGGCTAGCTTGGGGCCTTAAAGTGGAAAATTCTTAGTGGGTCCTTGTCAATCTTAGGTTGCTTCTTGGTCTCCTCTGTCTCAGTGGATTTCTAGCCCTCGCTATCCCTCACCCTTTTCTTCCTCCTTTCCCTTACATTACCTTTTTCCTTTTCCTTCTTTCCATTTTCTCATTCTCTTTCCTCTTCCTTCTTTCTTCTTTTGTTTCCAAGCAAGCGTGACAGTTAAAAGGTTTCCTCTACGAGCGGTCCCTAAGGAAGTATGATGAAGCTCTCCAAATAACCACAACCTATGGTGTTATCTGAAAGGACAAAAATAATTGAATTCAAAAACATGCTTAAATAAAGAGGAAAGTGTTCATGATAGTGTTGGCGGTCTTAGTAGTGTATGTGAGATGTTATCTAAGCCCTAACCCCTCCATAAGCCTTGTTACCTTGTGATTAATGTCGAAGCCTGTACACCATTTAAAGTGATCTTTTCAAGATGGATATAAAAGACTCAAACCATTGGTGTGAATGGTTCCCTAATAATCCCACTTATGGGAGCATAATTATCATTAGATCGCCAAGTATCTAGCAACATCCCCACCTTTAGACATAGGGTATAGAGGCCATTCAAAGACAACAATAGTTATAACCCTTGAACTTTGAAATCTTGGTGCATTGGGCTCACCCTGGTTATATCATCATAAGGTTCTGCATAGTCTTCTTCAGAGTCTCCTCTATCTTCATTCTAGGCATACACTCTCTCCTCTACAATTTTCCTTCCTTTACTTCCAAAGAAGCCTTGACTTTACCCACGCGGTGATCTACTTCTTCATGCCCTTCTACCAGGATAGTTGTCATCCTCACTCTTTCAGTCGGTCATACCTGAGTTGATCCCTGGAGATGCTATCCTTTGGAACCCCCTTGATGGGCCTTTGGCTTCCCCTCGAGTTTCACTCATAGTGCCTTAAGATATGGAAGAAAAGAAAGTCTCAACTGTAGAATGCATTGGAGCGGGGCTCTCATGCAGGAGAACCAACCTTTTGGGAAACAACAGCCTGAATCTATAGAGATATTCGTCCTGGATCTGAAAATTTCATCTCTCTTATGTTTGGACTGCTCCTAAACTTCATATGTGATGTCCTTTTTCGGAGTAGAAAAAGCTGCGAAAACAAAAGATTGAGTTTCACATCTAAAATCATAACCATAATCCAAAAATTTACCTCCATTAATCCATATCCTATTGAATTCTTTAGGGCCACGGGTAAAGAAAAACATATTTCTAAAGGCCAATACTTTTTTGAAGAGGTTGATATAACCTTACGATTTTATTGCACCTTAACAAAAAACAAAGGAGGGATTATCTTATCTTAACTTGAATATTAGAAAACATGTTAACTCAATAAAAGTCGGTTGAAATTTGAAGGTTCGCCTAAGGTGAACAAGCAAGCAGTTTAGAATGACTTAGCCATTAGGATGCATCTTATAATGTATGTAATGTCTATCTTTTGGAGTACTATTCGTATAAATGGATTAAAAGAAGGTACCGCATTTGTCATGCACATGAAACAATGGTAAAATTCGGAAGCCAGGTGGTGATCTATCATCATACCCACTCCTGGATGATAATTCCATGTCTTCTTATGGAAGGCCAAACTACAAACAAATACTCCAAGCATCCTTATGGTGGCGATAGTTGGGTATATTTTCTATAGCTCATATAGGACTCCCAACAGAGAGCATGACAAGTCAATAATTGTTCTTCCCCATATTATAACTTGCTTGGTAGGAACATGATATGAGGCTCCAGTAGGAATAGAAGATGAATGCATGGAAGAGGATAACTCTTCTTTATAATGGGAAGAATTTCATTTCTCGATCCGTAGGTGCAAAAGGCATCATGAAGTCATTCTACACAAAAAAAACTTCTATTTAGGGAAGTCATGTTCATTATATTCTAAAGTTTCACTTAATAATCTAGTTGATGCCAACCATTTTGATCTGCACCCAAAATGTAAAAATCCTTGTATCTTATCTCCTATGTTCGCTGATAGCCTTATTATTTTCTGCAAGCATGGTAATAGGACTCTTAAGTAATATTATGAATACATTGCATGAATTTTATTTACTTACTGGTCTTAAAGTCAATTATGATAAATCGAATATTATGCTTGTTGGAGTCAATCAGGCACGTAAACATCACATTCAAATTCTCACTAGTTTAACCTGCAGTGAATCCAAGCTATCGTAACTTGGCTTGCCTATGGCAACGTCGAGAATAACCACCATGCAATGCCTTCCTTTATTTGACAGAATTACGAAAAGATTTGAATGCTGGTCTACTAGTCTCCTTACTCAGGCTGGTAGACTAACACTCATAAAATATGTCATTACTGCCTTACAAATTTACTAGACTCGAACCTGCCTATTACCCATTAAGCTGCACTACATGATAAAATCTGCTTGCATGAAGTTTATTGGAAAGGAGGTATGCATGCCAAACATACGGCTCCTATATCTTTTACAAAATTGGTAAAGCCCATCAGCAAAGGTGGGCTTGGCATCATAAACACGAAAAAATGGAACACAACAGCTATAGGCAAGCATATTGATGATGTACTCAGTAATAAGTGTAGCCTGTAGGTTGATTGGTCCGTAAAACATGTCCTTAAAAACCATGGTCTATGTACTTTGAAAACAATACAAAGTCACAATTGAACTTGGAAAAGCATAAATAAATTGAAAGTTAATATCCTGCGTCATTTTAAATATGGTGCTACTGCTTATGAGCATATTAGTTTCTAGGATGATCCGCGGCTCAATTATGGCTACGTCATTGTGGAAAATGTTACTTGCCTTGAAAAAATGAGTTCAGGTGTTCACCTTCACAATTAAGTTTCAGATTTGATCATCCTTGATCTGTTCCATTTGCCTAGTACTACCATTCAAAATTTATAGACCATATGGAACAGAATGATTGTGGCGGCAACATAAGGTCTCAAGAAGCAATAGTGTGGAAATGGAAAGGTGAGAAGTTTTACATTAAATCTTTATACAATGCTATTCTTGGTACGTCATCACTTCTTGATTGCATATGGCAAAGGATAATCTGGAAAAGAGATAGTTGCGCAAAGGAGAACCTGACACTATGGAAGGTGGTGAACCATCCTCTTCTAACTAAGGACAAACTCTCATGCAATGGGATGGCTGTTGATTCAATCTGTGTTCTCTACGGTTCTGATCTTGAAACCATGCAACACTTGTTTTTTGAATGCTAGTCTGTGCAACAACTTGCACTGAAACTATAGAGCGGTTGGGATGCAAAAGCTTTTCTGTCGACAGCAACAACCAGTGGGCTTTCTTACGAAGAAAAATTGGAACCAGGAAACTGAAGCCAAGGCTCTACAACTTCATTCTAAAGAAAGTTTGTCAGAGTATATGGACTGAGCGTAATACACGTGTTTTCAACCCTACGCAAGCTTATAATAACACGCAATGGAAGCAATCACTATGGAGGGATACCAGAAATGGCATCAAATTCGTCAAATTTTCTTACGATCCAGGGATTTTTGAGTGAGTGGCTTACGTTGTTGCCTTTTTGTATATGTGTGTTGATTTTTTTCCTATAGTCTAAAAGTTGATATGCTTGTGCTCCCTGTATTCCTTTTGCTTTTTGCTCTTTCTTTGTTACTTTGTAATCTTCTTAGCATATTAATAAAGTGGTAGGGGTCCACACAACCCCGTCGGCTCTGCCAAAAAACATTTGAAATTTAAAGCATATTAGCGAATGTAGACTAATTGAATTCCAAACACTAATCAATGGCAAGTGCAGTGCTTTATCTAGGTGAATGAAGTCAAATGAACCCTGAACTTTAAAAAGGACCTTCTCGCGTAGATGGCACACTTGCACTAAAATAAGCTATCCACATTATTTCTTTTTATATATTTATAACTTATTCGTTATCGATTGAAAAAACAAAAAATGGATTCGTTGCCTATAACGGCACAATTTTTTTGCCATAGCATCATTATATATGCGAATACGATATGAAAAAGCCATCGGATAGCTAGTAAGCTTAAACTCAACGATCCAGTCTTGGTCAAAGCTACGAAGGATATGTAAATTTTAAAGATTCTAAGTGAACATTTCAACTATGCATTTTAATTTTAGTTTCAAGTCTACTTATCCTTTATTGAAGCGATTTTGGTAATTTATGCCATTATAAATTCAAGGTCAATTTTTTTTCCATTTATACACATTTAAAAATTCAATAGCAGTAAGTGCAACTGTTTTGGTCACACTGAAGATCAGTGTGGATCTACTATCAAACCTGTGAGACAAGTATGGCAAATCAAAACAAAACAAGCATTACATTTTGATCAACAAGCTAGCAAAAACACTGACAATGTTGTCAATGATAAAAATGATGTTGATGATACATCTACTACTAGTTGTACATCAATTCTAGTGGTGGACATTACGACGGAGGAAGAGAACCAGAGCCTTACACATTCGGTGGAGCAAGCTCACCATATTCAGGAGGAAGTGGTGCCACCTGTTAAGGAATCTGAAACAATTGAAGGCATTATAAATAAAGTGAATTTAGATGAAGAAACCGAAGAGCAAGAAACTACAGACAATAAAGGCGAAAATTATACCAAAGCAAATGAAAATTACGAAAAACAGTTCTTTAAATCTGGAGATGGTAAGAGTTCTGCTCAAGTGGCTAATGGGATTACTTCTAGATTGAGAAGTAAATCTCTCCACCTAAATGTCCCTAATTAGCTGGAATGTGCGGGGTTTAAACAATGATACCCGTTATTAGACCTCCAAAATCTTCGAAGGAAATTGCATCCTTCATTTCTGGGTATTTTGGAGAATAAATTAAATGTTGAAAATCTGGATTTTTTCAGATATTCTATTGGAGATGAATGGGATCTTGTTAACAACAATGAATATTAAAATAAAGGTGGGATCTTGGTTCTTTGGAATAAATTGGTTTGGAAATGTAATGTCATTGATATGGATAAACAAAAACAACAGTAAATTTTTTAAATACTAGGGGACTTACTGTAAATGTATTTGTGGTTTATGCTTGTAATGTGATGAATGAAAGATCTATCTTATGGAAAAAACCAATGACTTTGCGAGAAGATTACATGATGAATGGCTAGTTATGTGGGACTTCAATTCTATTCTAAGACCAGAAGAAAAGAAAGGAGGTGCAAATGTTTGAGATTCTCAGCTTTCAGAATTTAATACTTGTGTTGTATCCTCAGGGTTGGTGGAACCGGTGCATGGCAGTCTACAATACACATGGCGAAGTGGTGAAAGTTGGAAAATATCTTGCAGACTTAATAGAGTTCTTATTAACTCTATCTGCATCAATAAATCAACTAATATGAAGATCAACGTGCTCCCATCATCAACAAGTGATCACTGTCCAATACATGTTAATCTAATGAGCAAAAATGACAATCCCAAAGGAAAGCCTTTCAGATTTGCTAATAATTGGCTTTCTACTGATGGTTACAATGATAATTTATTTTTTGGGGAACTTAACTTTAATGAAAGTTATTTGTTTAACTTTTTTTATTTCCTTAAAAATAAAAAAAATAAAAACAGGTTAAAGACTTGGAACGAAATCAGACCAAAGGAGGAGGACCAAATCATTCACATTGAAAATTTACTTGATGATCTTTTGACAAAAATGGATGGGGGTGATACTACTGATGATACTTGGCAATGCTATCAAGAAAACCAAATCAAATTAAAAGAACTGCTAGAGATTAAAACTGTAGAACTCAAACAGAAGGATAAAGAGAAATGGATGTCTAAAGGAGATGAATGCACAAAATTCATTTACACTAAAATGTCATGCAGAAGAAATGTGAACTATAATCATGAAATCTTTGATCAGGATGGCAAGCAGCTTATGGACTATGATAAATTTGAAAAAGAAGCCATTGCCTACTTCAGTGATCAATACAATGGACAATGTGAAACTGACTTACCCCAAATCCATGCCAGGAAAGTCATCAACGCAAGGGCAAGCGTATGTTGTGCAGAGGGTTCATCAAAACTAAAGTTCATTACGTTGTTAACTCCATCCACGTTGACTCCTCCCCCGAGCCCGATGGAATGGGTTCCTGTTTCTTCAAGAGCCATTGGAGTGACTAAAAAATAAGTTGGTGTTAGATTTAAATGAAGCTTTTCAATCTAGAAAATTTTTGAAAGAAATTAATCACATTTTCTTTGTCTTATTCCAAAGACTGATAAACCTGTGTCCATTGAAGATTATAGACCGATTGCATGTTGCAATGTCCTGTACAAAATACTAAGCAAGGTCTATTGCAACAAAATAAAAAAAGTGTTACTAGACAAGATTGCTGAGTGTCAAAGTGCATTCATTAAAAGGAGGAGCATTTCAGAGAACTCACTACTAGCACGTGAATTGATAAGAAATTTTAGTAAGAATGGAGCTGATAAATTTTACTTAAAAGTTGACCTCCATAAAGCATACGACAAAATCAACTGAAGTTTCATCATACATATTTTTACTACTAAAATTAACCATTAATGCAGGTTAACAGTGAAGGGGTATCGGAGGAACACAATCACAGAATAATCTCCCGGAAGCAAAGAGCCAAATGAAAGAAAGAATCGAGGGTAGGGGAGAATGATCTGAAAACAATATAAACTGACGCCTCTCAAGAAGAAAGGAACTTAGAAAATATAGAATACCAGCATGGTTCATCCAACAGGGTCCATCCGACAAGGTCAAGCCCAGAAGAAGGATTTTATGGCAAAAGGTCACCTAAATCAGAAGTAAAGAAAGAAAGAAAGAGGCAAGAGCTCCACCAATGGAAAGGTCATCGGTATTAATCTACTTGATACCGATACTTCAGCAGGCAAAGATATTAAGAGAACCAAGCTAGAAATGCATAAGGACTATCTGGAACCAGCTTTCGAAACATTAAATGCATAAATAATGAAAGGATACATTGGTAGACGGCAGAAGCATCATCAGGGGTCACCTTCCGGAAAACCAGACTATCCCAAAAGCTCTACCGGAAGGCAAATCGGAACCCAAACAGAGACACAGGCCATTCGTACTAATCTACCTAGTACAGAGACCAATAACAGTTTCGAATCGGTAACCGTTTACATACATCATGAGGACAAGATCTATAAGTATTCACGGGAAAGCCGGAAGCCTATGTCAAGAAGCTTACGTCCGAAATCCTACACCTGGGAATTTCTTCCGGAAGTTCAAATGCCATCCGGAAACTACCACGTCAACAAGCCCATATCAATTTCAAAGGAGCCCCAATTGACTGAGACGCTCACTATTGATGTAACACCCCACCTCCGCCAGGGTGGCTCTTGCAAGCACTCTGACTTTGGAGGGGTGTTTGAATCAGGTAAACATGCATAATGATATATCAAGGAAGAACAAGAACATATGTATATATGTAAACAGAGTAAATAAGATAAGTAAAACAGCGGAAGATTTCAAACTATTTCAAAACAAGTCTGGTACAACATAATGTCAACTTTCCAAATACACAAGTCTAGATAAAAACAACATCACTGAAAAACTGAAATACATAAGTACTATCCCCAAAATAAGTGATAACCATAGCTAGCTTCATGTCAAGACCGTACATGAGCTAAAATCCCACAAGCAAGCGATCAGAGATCCAAGCTAAGCTCCAATATTCCCACCCTGAGAACCTGGGGGGGGGGGGAACGGAAGAAAAGAGGTGAAAGAAAAACAGGTCAGTCAAAAAGACTGAGTAAGCCCTACTACAATCAATGTAAACTGATAAAGTTAACTGGCATGAGAAGCAGGGATGAACATAAGGATAACAACATACTAGCATGATGATTAACTAACAAGGTAGATAAAGGTGTCATCGCATACTCAGGTTTAAGGTTTTTGCACAACAGGTGTACTAGCAAGCTAACATGACTTAAATAAACAAGTATTGATCCCTTGGCCCAAGCTTTGGCCCAATAACATGAAATGACCCTAATACGAGGTCCAACCAAACGGTCTAATCGATCGGCTCCCTAAGCCTAACTCGTCACGTGTTGGTGTCAATACGGCCCAAACATAATTGTAGTCGGACTGTGCCGGGTCACCCGTCGGGTGTATCAAGCCCTAGGGTGTCAACCCCTGGACACCATAAACATAAGTGCACAGTCTCGATCTACTGGTACCCATGCTTGACTTCTCCAAATACGGACTACGTGCATGACCATAGTCCGTCCGGAACTACATCGGCGTACCACTCGACCATCGTTTTTGGTCACTTACCTCAAGTCCAGTAATCGTGCCCCTCCCTAGCCTAGTCCCTAGGGTCTTAATGATACAAACTTGGGATTACTGCTGGAGTGGACCCCCATTGCTAGGATTTTCTAGTGGGTTAAGTACGGTTTAACCCTTTTTCTAATCATGGATTAACTTGGTTAAGTGTAACGATGAGTTCACGACTTAACCCTGATTAATCTACCAAGCCCAAATTGGTTAAGTATTAAGTGGACCATGACTTAACCCTAATCATGAGGCATTAATTAATTTAATGTGCCTTAACCTCTCACATTAGACCTTGTTGTGGTTACTAGTTAAGCCGGGCGGGTCCGGGTAGCTTTACACCACAACTTGGTCTAACCTCAGGCTCAAGGTACAACATGTCCAACTTCTCACATTGGGTCCTATTGTTTGTAGCAACTAGTTAAGCTGGTCGGTTCTGGGTAGTTTTACGCTACAAACTCAACCCAACCTCGAGTTGGTCACACTTATATTTTCTAAGTGTCATGTCCATCATGTTTCCTAAACATATTACAAGTTTTCAAGAATTTGGGTAGACCTAACTTAATAGGTAAATTCCCAATCTTATGTTTTTATGTCTTTTAAGTTTACCCAACCCCAAACGCAATCCCATCGCTTACATAATCGCAATAACGCATAAAGGATAGAAAGAGGGAACTTGGCATAAAGATGAATAATGGTGTTGAAGCCACAAGTTTAACATGGTGGCATATGAAATGTACATATGCTCATATACTTGCATATTGCATCATTAGGCCTCAAAAGCGTGCATAAAACCAAACTTAGCATATTGGTGATACATGGTAATAAATGACATGTAGAAATGGCCATAAGTTCGCATTTAGCCTCACATGCAAGTTATCATAAGAGATATGATAACCTACATGTTGCCAAAATGCAACCTTTAGCATAAAGCTTGAAGCTTTATGTTCATATACTCAAGGTAAGCTTGCATAACATGATAACATGAGTAAAAGGATCAACCCAAACTTGCATAACATACATGGCAAACTTGCATATCATAACATAGCAAACTTGCATAACATAACATGGCAAACTTGCATATAAACTTGCATATCATAACTTGCATATCATAACATGGCTAACTTTCATAACATAACATGATTAACTTGCATATCATAACATGGCAAACTTGCATATCATAACATATCAAACTTGCATAACATGACATAGTAAACTTGCATATCATGGAAAACTTGCATATCATAATGATCAACCAAACTTGCATCATTCATTTAACTTTAGAGTTTAAATATGAAAGTAGAAAAGGGCTTACTATGCTTATGAAGACACAAAAATATATATAGATTGAGACAAAGCCCTTATGCAATCAAATAAACCCAAAATGCAAGCTCCAATAGAAAAACCCTTGAGCCAAAATGAATCAAAACTCTTGCTTTATGATGTAAATATGGAAACTTGACTTGAATGCAAGCTAATGATGCTCATACAAGCTTGAAAACACTTGTATGCATTGAAAATCTCTCATAGAAATGACTTAGGAATTTTATGAAGAGAGTGGAGGCCATGAGAGGAATGATTTTGCCATAGTTTAGTTACTTGAATGAATAATGATGATTTAGGGTTAGGTTAGGGGCTTATTTATAGAGATTAGGATTGGTTTCAACCTTAGGATTAAACCCTAATTCCAATCTCAGCCCTTAAAACCGAATCTGGCCCCAAAACCTAACCAAAACCCCAAAATGGTGCACCAGGCAAAACTGCCCGGCTGAACCAAGTCGACAGCCAAGTCGACAGGGCTGTCGACTTGGGTCCAACCAAGTCGACTGCCAAGTCGACAGGCCTGTCGACTTGGTTGGCTTGGCGGGAAATTTCCCGCCTAGCCTTCCAGGCCCGAAATTCGAAATTTGAACTTGAAATTCAAATCTGTTTTGAACTTGAAATTTTCTGAAAACTTCATTGGGCCTTAATTGGGTCATACGGACTCCGATTTTCGAAAACTCGGACTCTATTTCGCGTATTTTTCCGAGACAAACGCAATGGCATAGCCCGTTTCCCTTGATTCAGATTTATAAATTAAATTCTGCCTCGATTTACGTTATAACAGGTTATTGAAAATACGGGTTGTTACATTCTCCCATCCTTAAAGGATTTCGTCCCCGAAATCTCTAAGTTAGGAAGAACATATCCTACCATCCAACATCCATCTACTCAAAACATCATCCACGAGCAATCATTGTCCTTACAAGATTCTAAATGTTATATGAACATATGCAAAGGTGTGTGTATATGTACTTATCTAATGCAAATATCATCAATGCAAATTATGTTAGTGAAATGAATCCATATGTATGCAATTCCTAACATAATGTATAACATCTATATGCGTGCACATAACATACATCCATATGCAACATCCATGTGATAACACAAAAATTTTCATCCATGAATAAGCATAAACACTCATGCATATGCAATATGAGGAGTGTGTGAGCCGATCTAGTGCCTAATGTGTATAATGCATCCACGAGTAACCACTTGCAAACACTTGCAACCACTTGCAAACATCAAGCATAACATGTTTCAAACACATGTTTCATCCAAAGGGTTTCTGCCTAAGGTTCTCATGACAAGATTAACACGATATAGATAGCAAAAGAAAGATATGCTACAAAGAGATCGGGAAGATAAGCAAGATATACTCCTTTTGGATTACAAGAAATCCCTTCCCAACCCATATTCTATAAAAGCCCAAAAGGTTTAGTCAACCTAACGGACCCCTTTAAACCTTGACATGTATTACTAACCGATGAGTCATACCCCCTTATGGAGTTTACAACAGAAATGGGATCGAGAATGGGACCGAGAGGATATATGTAAAAGATAACATGCAAGTAAGTTCCACAGGAAAACAAGGATCAAGAATATACTCTTAAAAAGAGATATGATGCGCGTATCTAGCCTTCAGTCTTCTAAGTCACGTTTCCTTGAGCTTAACTCCACTGTGCTTTGACCGTCTTTTACCTCATGATTTCTTAGCTTCTTAACTCTTATTTCCAAATATGAGTTGGAACCCATTTCATTGTCGCCTCTCGTCTTCCTCTTTCACTTACTCTTCTATCATTCTTGGCTTAAACATAACTATGACCTCATGGTTTCATGCAAGCTCTCCAAAATTCACCAGTGAATCCTGGATCTCGTTTACTTACTATAAAGTATTCCACGCAGCAGAACTTTTCTTGAAAATACCAATCCACGTTGCCAATTGCTCTTACTAACGTGATTTTCTATAACTCATGCTTGAACGAAATGAACCATCCGCCTGCGAATGATAGGCCGTACTTAGATTCAGTTGCTTGCCCATGATTTCCCGTAGACTATCCCAAAACTGGCTAGTGAAGATTGAGTCATGGTTACTAACTATACTTTAGGGAACCTCGTGCAACCGCTTTATTTCTTGAAAGTAAACTGTCGCTAGTTATGATGCAGTCCTTTCGCTCTTTACCGGAGTGAAATGAGCACTCTTCGTGAGTCTACCTACTATGACCCACATGCTCTTATTCCCTTTCTTGATCTAGGCAGTCCATCCACGAAATCCTTCGTGACGCTTTTCCCTCTTCCATTGCGGGGACCTCCAATGGATATAATAGCCCACCGGGCTTCTATGACTCGGCCTTTAACCTGTTGGCACAACATGCACCTTGGGACAAACTCGGCCACCTCCTCGGGTGATGTGCATCTTCAAGAACCTTCTTTCTCTCATCGCGTATTAGCCATCCCTTGTCATCTATAGCGAGGTGACTTACCATCTCGCCTCGAATCAACTTGTCCATGATCTCGACTAACTGCGGGTCTTCTTTCTGCGAAGTCCCTACTTGATCCAGAAGGGTAGGTCTAAGCTCAAGGGACGCTAACTAACTAATTAAACTGAGAGAACTTCTTACTTCAATTGTCCTCGTCGGAGCTTTTCGGTTTTGAACCGCGACCACTTTAGCAGGATCCACCACTAAGCCTTGCTTAGAAACTATGTGCCCAAGAAATCTAACTCTTTTTCTCCAAAATGACATTTGGAGGACTTGGCTTTCAACTGATGCGCTCTAAGCGTATCCATCACCTCCTTGAGATGTCTAGCATGTTCTTCCTCGTTCTTTAAGAAAGTCAGGATATCGTCTACAAAGACTACCACAAACTCGTTCAGGAACTCCCTAGGCACCCTACTCATCAAGTCCACGAAGTAGGCGGGTGCATTAGTCAAACCGAATGGCATGACTAGCCATTCTAAGAATCCATCTGGAGTTTTGAACGCAGTTTTATCTATACTAACCTCAGCTACTCTGAGCTGATGGAATCCAGTAGCAAGATCAAGAGAAAACAGATGTTCCTACAAGCTGATCAAACAAATCATCGATCCTTGGTAATGGTTGTCTATTCTTCTTGTTCTACTCACGATAATTAACATACGGGCGAAGCGAACTGTCCACATTAGTAGCGAATACTACTAGAGCACCCTCTTCGGAAATGCTTCATCGTATGAAGTTCTTCTCAAGCAACTCCTTGACTTGCTTTCTTAACTCTCATCTCGTGGGACCATGTGCCTAACCGGCCACGTAACTGGCTTGGCATTATCAACCAGATAAATGCGGAAATCAATCTCTCGCTTAGGGGTAACCCCCATTCACTTCACCCAAGATATCAGGATATTCTCGGACCACCCTCACCGATTGCAAACTATCGATAGACGAGTTGAGGGATTCAAGATAACACAACGTGACGGGACCCATAGGGTTACAAGAAATTTTTAGGGTATTACCGAGGCGAGTCATGAGCCTCACAACCCTATGCTCAAAAATCAAGGATGGCTCCAAAACTGGACAACCCATCCATGCCCAAAATCAACCCATACCCCATGAAACCGAGAATATAAGCATCACACGAGAACTCTACACTCAAGATAGAGATTTTCAAATCCACGAAGATAATAGACAAATGGGCGTAAACCCCAATTGGATTTGAAACACACACGGGATCATAGACTAGACTAGTACTTAGGTGCAAACTTTCAACAAGATCAAATGAGATAAAGCTATGCGATGCACCAGAATCAAACAAAGTACGAACAGGAAAATCAGAAATGTAAACATGACTTTTAACAGAAACACTACCTCGATCATGAGCTGGAAGAACGATGTTGAGGGGATGAATTCGCCCTCCAGATGGTCTTGCACACTGGGTCTGACCTTGCCCTTGCTTCTTCGGGCAATCTTTGCTGAAATGTCCAAACTCACCACAATGAAAGCATTCACCACTCTTCCTTTTTCTCTTCCTACAATCCTTAATAAGATGCCCAACTGAACCGCAATAATGGCACTTCCTCTTGTCGTTATTGCCCTTGCTATTGTTCCCCTTGTTGCCTTGACTCTTGTTCTTGTTCTTGCGGTTTTTGGAGTTCTTGCCTTGCTTCCCGGAATTCACCGTTCCTTCCGACGTAGGCCCTCCCTTCTTCGGCCAGTCCCTAGTGAAGTGTCCCATTTCTCCACAGTCAAAGCAAGTGCCCTTCCTCTTTCTGTAATCCTTGTTTAGATGAGTCAAGCTTCCACAAGTAAAGCACTTCTTTTCCTTCTTATCTTCAGACTTCTCCTCCTTCTTTTTCATTTCCTTTTTGGGCTCCGTTTCCTTGTTTTGAGACTCATTCATCTTGACCTCCTTCTTGTCACTCCTATTCTCTTCATTGAGTAGGGCCATATTCACCAAACTCTCGAAAGTTGCCCCCAAGGATATATGAGTCATGGCTAAACCATGTAATGGCTCGTTTAATCCTAGAGCAAAGTATAGGGCCTTCTTCTGAGATGTGTTAACCAAGTCTAAACTGACCCGAGCCAGTTGATTAAACTTATCTATGTATTCCCTAATAGTCATGTCCCCTTGCTTCAGTGATAGGAACCTAAGTCCAAACTTTCCCCTAAAGTCATCCCAAGTCTCAATTGGCCTAGTAGCGGTGGTGACCACCCACCAACGTGCAGCTTCTTCCTTTAGCAACCACACTGCCAATAAAACCTTCCTACGGTCATCTATATTAAAGAAGGCAAAAAGATCTTCGGTTTCTTTCAACCAATTCCTTGCCTCTACATAAGTCTCGGTTCCAATGAAATTCTTGCAACCCATCGCCTTAAAGTCTTTGCAAATCTCCGCGAAATCCTCTTGTGGATGCTGAGGGGGAGGAGGAAGAGGAACCTCAGCGACAGGAGGAGGAGGAACATTAACTACCGGAGGAGGAGGAGGAACATCGGCGGGGCCGGCTTCGGTCGCCCTAGCCTCCAAAAGTCTCCTATACCAAACAGGTACGTGTACTCCCTCCGGAACAGCAAAGTTATCATCCATACTGAAAACGAAGAAAAAAGATAGATTCAGAATGGAGAAAAAGGAAGGAATTTTTGCTAATGGCTTTTTGGGGAATAGCCTTTAAAATAAACTAGACTTTTCTTTGGAAAATACTTTATACTTGGTTTTGAAAATAGTTTTCCAAAAGTTTTAAAAAACCTTTTTGTTCCTTCTCGTAAACCATATGCTCTGATACCAAATGTAACACCCCACCTCCGCCAGGGTGGCTCTTGCAAGCACTCTGACTTTGGAGGGGTGTTTGAATCAGGTAAACATGCATAATGATATATCAAGGCAGAACAAGAACATATGTATATATGTAAACAGAGTAAATAAGATAAGTAAAACAGCGGAAGATTTCAAACTATTTCAAAACAAGTCTGGTACAACATAATGTCAACTTTCCAAATACACAAGTCTAGATAAAAACAACATCACTGAAAAACTGAAATACATAAGTACTATCCCCAAAATAAGTGATAACCATAGCTAGCTTCATGTCAAGACCGTACATGAGCTAAAATCCCACAAGCAAGCGATCAGAGATCCAAGCTAAGCACCAATATTCCCACCCTGAGAACCTGGGGGGGAAACGGAAGAAAAGAGGCGAAAGAAAAACAGGTCAGTCAAAAAGACTGAGTAAGCCCTACTACAATCAATGTAAACTGATAAAGTTAACTGGCATGAGAAGCAGGGATGAACATAAGGATAACAACATACTAGCATGATGATTAACTAACAAGGTAGATAAAGGTGTCATCGCATACTCAGGTTTAAGGTTTTTGCACCACAGGTGTACTAGCAAGCTAACATGACTTAAATAAACAAGTATTGATCCCTTGGCCCAAGCTTTGGCCCAATAACATGAAATGACCCTAATACGAGGTCCAACCAAACGGTCTAATCGATCGGCTCCCTAAGCCTAACTCGTCACGTGTTGGTGTCAATACGGCCCAAACATAATTGTAGTCGGACTGTGCCGGGTCTCCCGTCGGGTGTATCAAGCCCTAGGGTGTCAACCCCTGGACACCATAAACATAAGTGCACAGTCTCGATCTACTGGTACCCATGCTTGACTTCTCCAAATACGGACTACGTGCACGACCATAGTCCGTCCGGAACTACATCGGCGTACCACTCGACCGTCGTTTTTGGTCACTTACCTCAAGTCCAGTAATCGTGCCCCTCCCTAGCCTAGTCCCTAGGGTCTTAATGATACAAACTTGGGATTACTGCTGGAGTGGACCCCCATTGCTAGGATTTTCTAGTGGGTTAAGTACGGTTTAACCCTTTTTCTAATCATGGATTAACTTGGTTAAGTGTAACGATGAGTTCACGACTTAACCCTGATTAATCTACCAAGCCCAAATTGGTTAAGTATTAAGTGGACCATGACTTAACCCTAATCATGAGGCATTAATTAATTTAATGTGCCTTAACCTCTCACATTAGACCTTGTTGTGGTTACTAGTTAAGCCGGGCGGGTCCGGGTAGCTTTACACCACAACTTGGTCTAACCTCGGGCTCAAGGTACAACATGACCAACTTCTCACATTGGGTCTTATTGTTTGTAGCAACTAGTTAAGCCGGTCGGTTCCGGGTAGTTTTACGCTACAAACTCAATCCAACCTCGAGTTGGTCACACTTATATTTTCTAAGTGTCATGTCCATCATGTTTCCAAAACATATTACAAGTTTTCAAGAATTTGGGTAGACCTAACTTAATAGGTAAATTCCCAATGGGTAGACCTAACTTAATAGGTAAATTCCCAATCTTATGTTTTTATGTCTTTTAAGTTTACCCAACCCCAAACGCAATCCCATCGCTTACATAATCGCAATAACGCATAAAGGATAGAAAGAGGGAACTTGGCATAAAGATGACAAATGGTGTTGAAGCCACAAGTTTAACATAGTGGCATATGAAATGTACATATGCTCATATACTTGCATATTGCATCATTAGGCCTCAAAAGCGTGCATAAAACCAAACTTAGCATATTGGTGATACATGGTAATAAATGACATGTAGAAATGGCCATAAGTTCGCATTCAGCCTCACATGCAAGTTATCATAAGAGATATGATAACCTACATGTTGCCAAAATGCAACCTTTAGCATAAATCTTGAAGCTTTATGTTCATATACTCAAGGTAAGCTTGCATAACATGATAACATGAGTAAAAGGATCAACCCAAACTTGCATAACATACATGGCAAACTTGCATATCATAACATAGCAAACTTGCATAACATAACATGGCAAACTTGCATATAAACTTGCATATCATAACTTGCATATCATAACATGGCTAACTTGCATAACATAACATGATTGACTTGCATATCATAACATGGCAAACTTGCATATCATAACATATCAAACTTGCATGACATGACATAGTAAACTTGCATATCATGGCAAACTTACATATCATAATGATCAACCAAACTTGCATCATTCATTTAACTTTAGAGTTTAAATATGAAAGTAGAAAAGGGCTTGCTATGCTTATGAAGACACAAAAATATATATAGATTGAGACAAAGCCCTTATGCAATCAAATAAACCCAAAATGCAAGCTCCAATAGAAAAACCCTTGAGCCAAAATGAATCAAAACTCTTGCTTTATGATGTAAATATGGAAACTTGACTTGAATGCAAGCTAATGATGCTCATACAAGCTTGAAAACACTTGTATGCATTGAAAATCTCTCATAGAAATGACTTAGGAATTTTATGAAGAGAGTGGAGGCCATGAGAGGAATGATTTTGCCATAGTTTAGTTACTTGAATGAATAATGATGATTTAGGGTTAGGTTAGGGGCTTATTTATAGAGATTAGGATTAGTTTCAACCTTAGGATTAAACCCTAATTCCAATCTCAGCCCTTAAAACCGAATCTGGCCCCAAAACCTAACCAAAACCCCAAAATGGTGCACCAGGCAAAACTGCCCGGCTGAACCAAGTCGACAGCCAAGTCGACAGGGCTGTTGTAACACCCCACGTCCATTAATGTCACTCACAAAGGGAATGCATTAACTTCCATGGAGGTTTTAAGTGAATATAGAACAGTAAAATTACAACAAGACAGATATAAAATAGTACTTGGAAATTCAAAAACTTTATTTCATTGTAGTAGAAGTCAAAACATGTTTGATTACATCATAACACCATATTCAATGTCAAGTACAATATCTATCTTGATAAAACAAGTACATAATCCCATTACATGAATAGCCATTAAAAAGAAAGATAACAAGCTGGACTTTACTTCAGAAGTCCAAGCTTTCCAGAAGATAAGCGATCCAACTAGACTCCACTAGAACTTGGCCCAACCTGCGGACCTGAAGGGAGAAAAAGGATGGAAAAGAGGGGGTCAGACATAAAGTCTGGTGAATATGATAATTCTACAATACTATTACCAAAATAACTGGACTAAGGCATAAGCTGGAAAACAAGAAAATGTCTATGAAGAGCAGATTAAGGACATAGACAATCGCTAAAGGCAACGTTATAGACGCTCCTAAATACTAAAGGATAAACACTATACTGCACCACACCAGTCACCCTAAAGATTCATCCCACTTAGCTTCACTTAGAAACTTTCCCAATGGCTTTACGTACCCCTAGCTGACTACATAGGTGCCGCCTGCCCCTATCTCCACTAGGTGTACCCTACTTCCCATTATTCGATCGGCTCCCTAACTCGTAGATACCCGTGCTGGCCCTACAGTGGGGTGTATCACTCCCCTAAAGTGGCAACCTGATACAACGGACATGCACGGCTTATACCTACACGATGCAACAACGTCTTACTTACCAGCCCGGGTCCACACACGCCTATGAAACCCGTTGGACTTGCGTTGCCACCGCTCCCTGTTTTGGCCTCTTATAGTCAAACTCAGTATGCGTGTCCCGTCCTCGACTTGGGTCGAGCCCACAAAGATACGTTTTGGGATACTGGTTGAAATGGGCCTCCACTATTTACCACAAGCATTCCACCTAAGCTTGTCCCCATTAGTCCATCCCACTTAACCCACTTAGTCATGTTCATTTACATGTGTGTTTGGTTAAGTCTAATCGTATTTCAAATGCCTCTAAAGGCAACCACCAGATTCCTCATGCCACCCAAGGCACCTACTTAACCCCCATGTCCCACCTTACATGATTATCTGGTTAAGTATTTCTTAGTTCATTAAGGCCATAACCTCATAAAGACCTCTCACATTAGACTGGCATTTATGGCAGCTGGATTTGCCGGGCGGGTCCGGGCAGTCTTACACCATAAAAGAGTCTAACCTCGTGTCTTTACAACTGTTATGCTTTAGTTTGGGCCTAGGACCTCTCACATTGGGCCGACATTTGTGACTACTGGATTTGCCGGGCGGGTCCGGGCAGGTTTACATCACAAACGGGTCCAACCTCGTGTCCTAAGCATTGATTATTAATAATAATCCACTTTCCCCCAATTTTAATAATTCCCTACTTGAATTATTAATTACTTCCAATTTTTAACAATGTCCATGATTGACTCAATTATGGACATCCATTCATGGTATGCAAAATCTTACAAAATTGCACCCAATTTATTAATTCCTAATATTACCCCTACCCCACGTTTGAACGTTTATTCGCAAAATATATGTTAGACTCGAATAGCCTAACTCATAGCATAAAAGAGATTATCATAATAACAACATGTATATGTGACCAAATGAATCATAATAAGGGGTGAAACTTGCATATGTCCAACTTGCATAGATTATACATGTCATGGACCTAAAGGTGTCAACTTGTTCAAAATTCACCTAATATAATCTCAATCAATTTTCATAAACTTACATATGAACATGTGTGAATCAACATCATCTAATTTTTTAACAACATGGTTTTATATGGGTACACCTAACTCAATAGGCAAATTCCCATAATCAAGTTTTATTTAATTATAGTTTCAAGTTTATGGGTACACCTAACCTAATAGGCAAATTCCCATAAACAAGATCCATTTAAATTAAGAAAAAAAACATAACTTTAAGCATGATCCAACAACATGATTTTTCAACATAATATAGCATGATTTATAACATGGCATAGTATGATAGTATAACATAGCTTGACATGATTCTCAACATAGCACGACATAGCATAAGAAAATTTACAACATAGCATGACATAGCATATATAATTTACATCATACGACAACATAATAACATAATAAGAGATCCACAATATATAGAATTTACAATTACAAATCACATCACTTTCTTGTGATCCATTCATAACTGAGTCAAATTAGTTTGTAATAGTCTTGTGAGAATCATCATACTCACCAACAAAAAAAAAGAATTAGAGAAAGAGAGATCTTTTGATTTGATTTGTGTAGATTTAGTTGTAGATGATTAGGCTTCCTCTTCTTAGTTTGTGACGGCTATGCTGAACTCCATGGCAACAGCATGACGGTAGCTTCTCTAATTTTACAAGTGGTTTAGGTCTAGGGTCTACCCACTTATTTATAGATTTTAGAATTCATTTAGGCCATTAGATTTAACCTAGAAATAACCGCAGCCGTTCAGACAAGATGGGGTTTATCTTGTTGACTCAGCAATGAGTCAGAAGTGACTCAGCAAACACTCAGCATATTAATAAACTTCTATTCATGTCATAAATATATATATATTTTCTACAATGTACATATTAGATACATCCCCTCTCTCACACACTTATTAATGTTTTTATATTCATATTAGATACATCCCCTCTCTTACACACTTATTAATATTTTTATATTCATATTAGATACATCCCCTCTCTTACACACTTATTAATATTTTTATATTCATATTAGATACATCCCCTCTCTTACACACTTATTAATATTTTAGCAACTTTAGTGTTAATAGAAAATTCGGGGTGTTACATTCTCCCCTCCTTTTAGGATTTCGTCCCCGAAATCTTCAAGTCTGGAAGAATGTATATCCTACCATCCAAACGTCCATCTACTCATCCATCATACACAGGCATCCATTGTCCTTAAAAGACTTCTAATGCTTTATGATCATATGCAAGTGTGTGTACATGTCCTTACCTAATGCGAAATCAGGCGGTCTACTGATTCAGTTGACCTCCTTAATGCAAATTATGTAAGTGCCATGAATCCATTATGTATGCAAAAGATCCTAATTGCTTACATACTACTTCTATATGCGTGCACACCAATTCAACCGAATGCAGCATCCATATGATGGTACAACCATTATACATCCATTATACTAAATACATCCATATATATGCAATATGCAATATGAAGTGACTGAGCCGATCTAGTGCCTAAAGTGTGTGTATATATGCATCCACGAGCAACCACTAGCAAACACTTGCATCCATTTTGCATCCATCATACATAACATGTCTCAAACACATGTTTCAACCATAGGATTATCCTAACTAAAGGTCAAAGATACTAATGAGAGGACATACTAAAGATAAGATAAGATAAGCTAAGCGATAAAGGAGAAATTAAAAGACATACCCTCAAAAAGAAAAGGGTACAACGAACGCATCTTCTCTTCTGTCTCCCAAGTTGCGTTGCTCTCATCATCTCCCCATTGCACTTTAACCAGTCTGACCTCTCGATTCCTCAACTTTTTGATCTCCGACCCAAGAATGCATGTAGGAGCTCGTCTAATTGTTGCATCACGCTCTATTTCCACCTCTTTAAGCAAGCTCGGCTCTACCACCTCCGCGGTCTTGTGCAAACACTTCCTCAAATGTGATACATGGAATACGTCGTGTACTCCACTAAGTTTCTCAGGCAACTCCACCCTATATGCCATCTTCCCAATCCTGTTTTTTACAGGAAACGGCCCTACAAACCTTGGTGCTAATTTCCCCACGGACCCAAAGCGAACAACATTCTGTAACGGAGATACTTTGATAAAAACCATGTCCCCAATGTCAAACTCAAGATCTGTCCTCCTCTTATCAGCATACGATTTCTGCCTATCTTGTGCTGCTTTCATCCTCCTTCGAATCAACTCAATCTTCTCCGAGGTTTCCCTAACCATATCGGGCCCAAGTAGGATTTTATCGGTAGATTCCCACCAACATGTAGGCGAACGGCAAGGCCTTCCATAAAGAGCTTCGAAAGGTGCCATGCCAATACTAGACTGAAAGCTATTATTATATGCGAATTCTACTAACGGAAGGTGCTCTTCCCATGTACCCCCAAAGTCTAGGATACAAAGCCTTAAAAGATCCTCTAGAATGCGATTCACCCTCTCGGTCTGGCCGTCTGTCTGAGGATGATATGCGGTGCTCAAACATAGCTGAGTCCCTACCACCTCTTGTAAACTCTTCCAAAATTCGCTAGTAAAGATGGGGTCACGGTCGCTTACTATACTAGAAGGAATACCGTGCAAACGAACTATCTCCTTAATGTATAAAGAAGCCAACCACGGAGCAGTCCTCTTACTTTTCACGGGAATAAAATGGGCGCTTTTAGTAAGTCTATCTACTATAACCCAAATCCCCGTGTTACCCTTCCTTGATCTTGGTAATCCATCCACAAAATCCATTGAGATGCTTTCCCATTTCCATAGTGGAACTTCTAATGGGTGAAGCAACCCACCGGGTTTCTTTTGTTCTGCTTTAACTCGTTGGCACACCAAGCATCTAGCGACGTACTCGGCCACATCCTTTTTCATACCGGCCCAAAAGAAAACCCGCTTCATATCTTTGTACATCTTATCCCCGCCGGGATGAATGGTCATTTTTGAGCGATGAGCATCATCAAGAATGGCCTTCCTTAAGTCTTCGTCTTGTGGTACACAAAGTCTATTATCCCTTCGTAACCAACCCTTATCGTCTAGGGTATACCTACGAAGATGGCTTGACGACTCCCCCCCTTTGAGCTTTTCTACTATCTCAACCAACTGTGGGTCGTCTCGCTGTGCCTCACCAACCCGTCCTAGAAGTGTAGGTCTAACCTCCAAGGATGCTAACAGACCGGGTACTAAGTCAACGGAGGGTCTAAAGTCAAACATAGAGATGAATTCTAAGCTTTGTCGTTCAACAAACAACGGACTCAAGGACAACCTTTTCCTACTTAAGGCGTCTGCCACCACGTTACCCTTGCCCGGGGTATATGCTATTTCAAAATCGTATGAGGCTAAGAATTCCATCCACCGTTGCTGCCTTAAATTCAAATCCTTCTGAGAGAATAAGTATTTTAATGATTTGTGGTCAGTGAACAGTTCGAATTTCTCACCAAGAAGATAGTGACGCTAAGACTTAAGCGTGAAAACAATTGCGGCTAGCTCTAAGTCATGCGTGGGGTAATTCTTTTCATGAACCCTCAACTGCCTTCCACCATAGGCTATTACTCTTCCCTCTTGCATGAGGACCGCGCCAAGTCCCGTCCCACAAGCATCAGTATAGATGGTAAACGGTTTATTCCCGTCTGGCAGCACTAAGACTGGGGCTGAAGTTAAGGCTCTCTTTAAACGTTGGAACGCATCATCGCAATCTTTGTCCCACGTAAAAACCAGGTTCTTCTTCGTTAACCGTGTTAATGGAGCTGATATTTTTGCGAAGTCTTTGATAAACTTCCTATAATAGCCAGCCAACCCCAAGAAACTTCTTACTTCGGTTGCATTTTTAGGGACCTTCCAATCTTGGATGGCCACCACCTTTGCGGGATCCACTGCTATCCCTTCTTTGGAAACCACGTGCCCTAAGAACCGTACTTCCTTCTTCCAGAAGTGACACTTAGAAAATTTTGCCTTAAGGTTATGCGCTCGAAGGGTTTCCAACACTTCCCTAAGATGTAGGGAGTGCTCTTCTTTATTCTTAGAAAAGACTAAGATGTCATCCACAAAGACTACCACGAATTTGTTAAGGTATTCCCTAAACACCCTACTCATCAAATCAACAAAATATGCAGGGGCGTTTGTCAAACCAAAGGGCATCACTAGCCATTCATAGAATCCGTCAGGAGTCCTAAAAGCAGTCTTATCTATACTATCCTCAGCCACTCTCAGTTGATGAAAGCCAGTGGCTAAGTCCAACTGCGAAAACACTGAGGCGCCAACTAACTGATCAAAGAGATCGTCAATCCTCGGCAGTGGGTGTCGGTTCTTTTTAGTAAGCTTGTTTAGTTCTCTATAGTCCATACAAAGTCTAAGAGACCCATCCGCCTTTGTGGCAAAAACTACTGGAGCACCCCACTCCGATATACTACGTCTTATGAACCCCTTCTCAAGCAACTCCTTTACTTGCTTATTGAGTTCCCTCCTTTCACGAGGAGCCATGTGGCGCACTGGCAAAGATACGGGTTTAGCATTATCCACAAGATAAATTCGAAAGTCTATCTCCCGCTTTGGAGGTAAGCCCTTCACCTCCTCAAACACATCCGGATATTCCCGGACCACTTCTACCGATCGCAGGTTCTCTACAGACGCGTCAAGCGATTCAAGATAACTTAGCATAACGGAATTTATGGGATTACAAAAGATGTCGAGAGCATTACCAAGGCGAGTCACAAGCCTAACTACTCTCCTTTCACAATCAAGAATGGCCCTATTTCTAGACAACCAATCCATTCCTAAAATTAGCCCATAGCCCGTGAAGCCCAATACATAAGCATCACATCTAAATTCAACGCTAAGTATAGAGATTTTCAAATCCAAACATATCATGGTCAAATGAGCCGAACCCCCAATTGGATTTGAAACGACCAAGGGATCCTCTACTAAACTGGTGTTCAAGTGCAGTGATTATACTAATGATGCAGAGATAAACGAATGAGATGCGCCAGAATCGAATAAGGTACGGACAGGATGATCAAACAGAAAAACTAAGCTTTCAACAGAAATTGTTCTACCTCTTTCTTGCAGCGGTGGGGCCGCAATAGCCTGAACTTGCCCCCTTGCCTGCCCTGGTGCCATAAGAGCATGCACCTGTCCTCCCGAGGTAGACCCTGCCCTCTGCCCCTTCTTTGGACAGTCCTTCACTAAATGTCCCGCATCTCCACAATGAAAACAACCAATCTTCTTTTTCTTTCTACAATCTTTGCTGAGATGGCCAGGCGTCCCACAATTGAAGCATTTCTTCTTCCCTTTGCCATTATTGTTTTTACCACCCTTCTTATTTTGCTGTTGGGGTTTCTTCTGATCCCCTTTCTTTTCAACTGCCTTATCCTCATGCATAAGTGCCATTTCTACTAGCTTTTCAAAGGTGGCTCCCATAGGGATGTGGGTCATAGCCAACCCTTGCAACGGTTCATTCAAGCCTCTAACGAACCTCAAAGCTTTCTTCTCTGGCGTGTTCACCAACTCCAAGCCAAACCTTGCTAACTGATTAAATTTATTGACATATTCCTTTACTGATGAGCTCCCTTGCTTTAGTGCCAGGAATTTTTCCATATTTAACTTCTCCTCTGCCCTTGAAAGAAACTTTGCCTCAAACCTTCGTCTGAAATCCGCCCATGAATCAACTGGACGTTCCCCATTAGTGACCTCCCACCAAAACGAGGCCTCTCCCTTCATTAACCAAGCAGCTAAACGGACTTTCCTCCCATCTTCCACTTCAAAGATATCCAACAATTCCTCAGTCTCCTTAAGCCAATCTCTGGCCTCCACAAACGTCTCAGTCCCTTGAAAAGTTTTTCCTCCCATAGCCTTGAATTCCTTGCACGTCTTTGCAAAAGTGTCAACACGAGGAGGAGGAGGAGGAATGGGTGCAACTAGGGGTGGAGGAGTATCCGCTGGGCCTGCAGTGGTGGCCCTAGCCTCCAAGTATCTCCTAAACCACCCTGGAATCGTCACACCTTCTGGGAGATTAAGATCTTCAGCCATGCTGAAACGAAAAAGGAAAGATTCAAAATGGAGAATTCGAAAGATAAAGATAAGGATGTGGCTATTTGGGATTATGTTTTTCATAAAAACTCTCTTTAAATAACATGTTTTTTGAAAACACTTCTTTCAAAAATACTTTAGAAAAATAGTTTTTCTAAAAAAAAAAATTATCTGTTCTGGTAACCTTATGCTCTGATACCACGTGTAACACCCCACGTCCATTAATGTCACTCACAAAGGGAATGCATTAACTTCCATGGAGGTTTTAAGTGAATATAGAACAGTAAAATTACAACAAGACAGATATAAAATAGTACTTGGAAATTCAAAAACTTTATTTCATTGTAGTAGAAGTCAAAACATGTTTGATTACATCATAACACCATATTCAATGTCAAGTACAATATCTATCTTGATAAAACAAGTACATAATCCCATTACATGAATAGCCATTAAAAAGAAAGATAACAAGCTGGACTTTACTTCAGCAGTCCAAGCTTTTCAGAAGATAAGCGATCCAACTAGACTCCACTAGAACTTGGCCCAACCTGCGGACCTGAAGGGAGAAAAAGGATGGAAAAGAGGGGGTCAGACATAAAGTCTGGTGAATATGATAATTCTACAATACTATTACCAAAATAACTGGACTAAGGCATAAGCTGGAAAACAAGAAAATGTCTATGAAGAGCAGATTAAGGACATAGACAATCGCTAAAGGCAACGTTATAGACGCTCCTAAATACTAAAGGATAAACACTATACTGCACCACACCAGTCACCCTAAAGATTCATCCCACTTAGCTTCACTTAGAAACTTTCCCAATGGCTTTACGTACCCCTAGCTGACTACATAGGTGCCGCCTGCCCCTATCTCCACTAGGTGTACCCTACTTCCCATTATTCGATCGGCTCCCTAACTCGTAGATACCCGTGCTGGCCCCACAGTGGGGTGTATCACTCCCCTAAAGTGGCAACCTGATACAACGGACATGCACGGCTTATACCTACACGATGCAACAACGTCTTACCTACCAGCCCGGGTCCACACACGCCTATGAAACCCGTTGGACTTGCGTTGCCACCGCTCCCTGTTTTGGCCTCTTATAGTCAAACTCAGTATGCGTGTCCCGTCCTCGACTTGGGTCGAGCCCACAAAGATACGTTTTGGGATACTGGTTGAAATGGGCCTCCACTATTTACCACAAGCATTCCACCTAAGCTTGTCCCCATTAGTCCATCCCACTTAACCCACTTAGTCATGTTCATTTACATGTGTGTTTGGTTAAGTCTAATCGTATTTCAAATGCCTCTAAAGGCAACCACCAGATTCCTCATGCCACCCAAGGCACCTACTTAACCCCCATGTCCCACCTTACATGATTATTTGGTTAAGTATTTCTTAGTTCATTAAGGCCATAACCTCATAAAGACCTCTCACATTAGACTGGCATTTATGGCAGCTGGATTTGCCGGGCGGGTCCGGGCAGTCTTACACCATAAAAGAGTCTAACCTCGTGTCTTTACAACTGTTATGCTTTAGTTTGGGCTTAGGACCTCTCACATTGGGCTGACATTTGTGACTACTGGATTTGCCGGGCGGGTCCGGGCAGGTTTACATCACAAACGGGTCTAACCTCGTGTCCTAAGCATTGATTATTAATAATAATCCACTTTCCCCCAATTTTAATAATTCCCTACTTGAATTATTAATTACTTCCAATTTTTAACAATGTCCATGATTGACTCAATTATGGACATCCATTCATGGTATGCAAAATCTTACAAAATTGCACCCAATTTATTAACTCCTAATATTACCCCTACCCCACGTTTGAACATTTATTCGCAAAATATATGTTAGACTCGAATAGCCTAACTCATAGCATAAAAGAGATTATCATAATAACAACATGTATATGTGACCAAATGAATCATAATAAGGGGTGAAACTTGCATATGTCCAACTTGCATAGATTATACATGTCATGGACCTAAAGGTGTCAACTTGTTCAAAATTCACCTAATATAATCTCAATCAATTTTCATAAACTTACATATGAACATGTGTGAATCAACATCATCTAATTTTTTAACAACATGGTTTTATATGGATACACCTAACTCAATAGGCAAATTCCCATAATCAAGTTTTATTTAATTATAGTTTCAAGTTTATGGGTACACCTAACCTAATAGGCAAATTCCCATAAACAAGATCCATTTAAATTAAAAAAAAACATAACTTTAAGCATGATCCAACAACATGATTTTTCAACATAATATAGCATGATTTATAACATGGCATGGTATGATAGTATAACATAGCTTGACATGATTCTCAACATAGCACGACATAGCATAAGAAAATTTACAACATAGCATGACATAGCATATATAATTTACATCATACGACAACATAATAACATAATAAGAGATCCACAATATATAGAATTTACAATTACAAATCACATCACTTTCTTGTGATCCATTCATAACCGAGTCAAATTAGTTTGTAATAGTCTTGTGAGAATCATCATACTCACCAACAAAAGAAAAGAATTAGAGAAAGAGAGATCTTTTGATTTGATTTGTGTAGATTTAGTTGTAGATGATTAGGCTTCCTCTTCTTAGTTTGTGACGGCTATGCTGAACTCCATGGCAACAGCATGACGGTAGCTTCTCTAATTTTACAAGTGATTTAGGTCTAGGGTCTACCCACTTATTTATAGATTTTAGAATTCATTTAGGCCATTAGATTTAACCTAGAAATAACCGCAGCCGTTCAGACAAGATGGGGTTTATCTTGTTGACTCAGCAATGAGTCAGAAGTGACTCAGCAAACACTCAGCATATTAATAAACTTCTATTCATGTCATAAATATATATATTTTCTACAATGTACATATTAGATACATCCCCTCTCTCACACACTTATTAATATTTTTATATTCATATTAGATACATCCCCTCTCTTACACACTTATTAATATTTTTATATTCATATTAGATACATCCCCTCTCTTACACACTTATTAATATTTTTATATTCATATTAGATACATCCCCTCTCTTACACACTTATTAATATTTTAGCAACTTTAGTGTTAATAGAAAATTCGGGGTGTTACAGCTGTCGACTTGGGTCCAACCAAGTCGACTGCCAAGTCGACAGGCCTGTCTACTTGGTTGGCTTGGCGGGAAATTTCCCGCCTAGCCTTCCAGGCCCGAAATTCGAAATTTGAACTTGAAATTCAAATCTGTTTTGAACTTGAAATTTTCTGAAAACTTCATTGGGCCTTAATTGGGCCATACGGACTCCGATTTTCGAAAACTCGGACTCTATTTCGCGTATTTTTCCGAGACGAACGCAATGGCATAGCCCGTTTCCCTTGATTCAGATTTATAAATTAAATTCTGCCTCAATTTACGTTATAATAGGTTATTGAAAATACGGGTTGTTACAATTGAAGACTAATTGGCAGCGCAAAGTCGGTCGGAAGAAAAAGGTTCGAGACCAAGAGAAAGCGGCCGGCAAAGGCCCATACATGCCCAATAACTTAGCAGCAGAAGGGGTCCCTATTTCCCTATAAATAGGACCCTAGGAGTCACATAGTAGGGGGACGATTCTTTCATTTTCCTCATCCATTTCTCTTTTCAATCTCATTTTTTCCTCTTAAAGAGAACAAATCCTAATTTCTGAATCAGATTGGGAATTTCTACAAATCTTGTAATATGTCAGCAATTTATGAATGAAGAAATCGAAGGATTAAACATTTCCGCGATTTGATAATCATATTGTGTCGTTTATGATGGAACAGGGAGTAAACACTAACCCTATTTGTATAAAAGGACTGATCACGAAACCCTCGTAAAGGGAAGAGGCTTCGTGGAAACATGAGATCTTCCACTCTTTATCTTTGGGGTTGATGATGTGAATCAACCATTTCATACTGAGCCTAATGCAGCTCAATTCCGGAGTTTAGGTTAATTGCAAACTTATAGCTTGATCACTAACACAATCAGGGTTCCTCCGGGCTGGTTTGAAGCGAAAGGATCGTTTAAGTCAATAAGTGTTGCAATATCCTTATCATCCAAGTATCGGGAAGCATTACCTTGTTTTCTTCTTATCACAATGCATATCATCTTGCCTATGATCTAAGGGAAAGCTGATTACACAAATCTCCAGTGGTATCAATTTAAATGAATCCCTCTTTGTGGAAATGGTTGATTTAGCTAACAAGCACTGACTTCAAATTTTCCATCTGAGACCTTAGATCATGGTCGTACCAATCTGTTTAAATAAATGCTTTATATGACTCATCCCGGGTGTTGACGGAAAATATATTTAATACATATGCTAAATGCAATGGGGTTCCCAACGAAATTCATGAGACTTATTGCAGAATGTATTAACTCACCAACCTTCTCTATTCTGATCAGTGGTGTTCTGAAAGGTTTCATTACTAGTAAAACGGGTATAAGACAAGGTGATCCTCTATCTCCATACTTGTTTGCAGTACCAATGGAATATTTTACATTACAGTTGGAGATTGCACATTTTGAGAAAGTCATAGAGCCTATCCACAATTTTCAACCGTACATTAGTCATTTGTTATATGCTAATGATTTGATCATATGTATTAAAGCAAAAGACTTAGCTGCCATAAAAATTAAGGAGATATTTGGTAATTTAGAAAGAAATGTGTGTTTGAAAGTGAATGTGCTGAAAACCAAATGTTATTTTAACAAATATTGTAGAACCAAGGAGGTTATTTTGAATATTCTCAAAGTAACAGAAGGGAGCCCTCCAGTTAAATATCTTGGAGTTCCACTTTCCTCAAATAAAATTACTGATAGAGAATGTGCTTCTCTTATCACTAGTATATGTAATCGATTACAGGGTTGGAGTTAACGACTTCTATCTGCTGCTGGCAGAATAGAACTTGTGCATACTGTCGTACAAGCAAAGGCTAATTTTTGGCTACAGACTTTTCAATTACCTGATGCTTCAATTGGGAAGACTGAGATAGTTCGTTCTGATTTTATTTGGAGCGGTGGCATGCACAAAATTAAGTACAGTGATCTATGTAAGCCTAAATAAGAAGGTGGAGGCTGTTTGAGAAATTTAAGAGACATGAGAGTTTCTTTTACATTAAAGCAAGCATGGAAAACCATTTCTGATGATGGTCTGTGGGATAGATGGATGAGAAATAGAAATATGAAAGAAAACTTCTGGAGAATGGTAATTGACACTAATCCTTCTACACTTGGAAGGCGATTTTGAAAATCAGAGATAAACTTGCAAAAAATGTAGAACGAGAGTTTGATGATGGTTCAGACACAGATCTCTGGAGAGATCCATTGATTGATCACAAATATTTGATTGATCATCTTGGATGGGACACATACTCTGCTTATAGGGTCCCATCACTTCTGTGAATGAAATTGTGGAGAATGAACAATGGAAGTGCAACAGTATTCCTTGCTCTACTGAATTAAAGAGGAAAATCGAATTTCTTCCTCTTTACTTTGGTAGAGAACATGATAAATGGAAATGGGGTGGGTCTAACGTATTCAGTATTAAATCATCATGGAATCTAACTCGCCAAACTCACAATGTAGTTGACTGTGCAACATTGTTTATGACAAAGTTATTCCTCCCAAAATGGCATTCACTGCCTTTAAAGAAATTAAACGAAGCTCCCAATAAAAGACAGACTTTTCAAATGGGGAACTATAAATGAAACTGGGTGTAGCTTATGTGAAAAAGACACTGAAACGCATGAACATCTATTTTTCCAGTGTGAATTCTCGGGTACCATTATTAAACGCATATGCCCTGATTTTTTAGCTCAAAACCCAAATTGAGAAGGGAAATTTGAAGACTTATTCGCTTACCTGAGCGTTGGTTAGAGCAGAAAAAACACGATAGGAGTAATCACAACATTTCCATCATAGCTGCAATGTGGTGAATTTGGAAGGAGTGGGATTGCAGGCAGTTCCAACACAGCAAGAAATCAGTGGAAGTGATTATTAAAATTACTAAAATCGACGTGAATATTATCAAATCAACAAGGAGACGGGGACTCACTGGATATGAGGCAGCACGACAAGTTGATAATGATGAAGTGGATCCAATGGAGATGCGGGGAAAGAGTACTGATACTCGAAGCCAAGAGCCGCCAAGATTTCTTCAGGTCGTGGCATTTGAGGAAGGAGAGGGTTTACTGTTTTAATTAGTGATGAGTTATCGAACTGTTGTAACAACCCTGAATTTTGGGGTAAATTTAAAAATTTATTTTAAGTAGTTTTAATGAGTTTTTGATATTTAAAATAATTTATTTAAAAAAATAACGACTAAAATTTTATTTAAATCATGCACAAAATTTCTTTGCATGTTCACATTTATTATCTTTTTTTTTCTACATTCATGCATCTGCATGTTCACATTTATTTTCTCTATTTTTCTACATTCATGCATCTGCATGTTCACATTTATTTTCTCTTTTTTTCCTACATTCATGCATCTGCATGTTCACATTTCTTATGCAATCATTTATTTCCTTCCCTACATTCTATTTACAGGTATCTTATTTTGTACTCTCATTTCTTAAATCTACATCCCTTTAAATCTCCATTTTGTTATATATGTGTCATTTTTATTCGAGGTTTAATTTAATTTTTTTTAAATATATATATATATATATATATATATATATATATTAAAATTAATGACAATTATTACAGAATATTTCATGCCTGTGTTGTCCAAAATTTATTTTATAACAAGAAAGTGATAGTAAATATTTATGCATATGCCTGTGTGTAAAATTCATTAAAAGGAATTTTACTAATAGGAAAAAATTAACATACATTACAGATACCTAAGGGGGTTAAAAGAATATAGTTAAACATAATTAAAATACACAAGGGGTTAAAACCAAAAAAAAATCCTCACCGCTATATAACGTCATAAACTTCTCTAAACCTATTCCTAATTCTTATTCCAAGCAGCCACATATCTTTTTCAATGGTCATCCTCATCTGAAACCATTTCATTTATCACTCACAAATTACTTCAAATTAGAACATAAATCAGAGTGGCGCGACGGCTTTCCAAAAGAAGGAGCAACGTGGTGATGTTGAAGACAATATTTGGGTTCGGTTTAACCGTCAAAGGAAGAAGATGGATTAAAGGTTAAGGATGATTATAATATAATTAATTATTGAATTATATAATTAATGAATTCAAATGTTCAAATTTGCTATAACTTTTTCATATGTAATTGGAATTCAGCGAAACTGAAAGCGTTTGAATCGTGGTGACGAGATCTCCATTTCAGAACTGATTAGAAGCGATTTGGAGTCAGTTAGAATTTTCAGCAAAACTAAATTTGAATCACCAAAATAAAAACAAAGGTGAGAAAATCTATTCTTTTTATTTGATAATTAAGGTTCATTAATCATAATTGTGTACTACGCATACGTTCTAATATTGTGTTGATTTTCATTCGTGAGTGGGTTTGTGATTGGTATGTTTTGTGGATCTGTTGTCTTGATCATTTTATTGATTAGATTAGTTGAATTCAAAACTTAACGTTATCGTTAATTATAATTGAGTTAAACATTAAAATGGTTATTTTGATCATCATAGATTTATATTTTTAATGTTTATGCAACATTAAAAATAAACATTTAGAGGTAAAAATGGTCTTGACATTAGATTTATATTTTTAATGTTTATGCAACATTAAAAATTAGCATTTAGAGGTAAAAATGGTCTTGACATTAGATTTATATTTTTAATGTTTATGCAACATTAAAAATAAACATTTAGAGGTAAAAATGGTCTTGACGTTAGATTTATATTTTTAATGTTTATGCAACATTAAAAATAAACATTTAGAGGTAAAAATGGTCTTGACATTAGGAGTTCACATTTTAATGTATATGAAACATTAAGATAAAACATGGATATATTAAATGTATTTATATTGGAAATTTACATGCTAATGTATATGAAACATTAAAATAAAACATTGTTATAGAAAAGTTACATTTTGTTTAATGTAAACAAAAAGAAAGGTTACATTTTGTTTAATGTAAATAGAAAGAAAAAATACATTTTTCTTTAATGAAATCAAAAGGAGGAAAAATTACATTTTTATTTAATGTAATCAAAAGAAGGAAATATTACATTTTTATAATGTAATAAAAGAAGTTAAAAGAGTTACATTTTTTATAATGTAATAAAAGTGAACAAAGAAAAGAATACATTCTTTTTATGTAGAAGAGAATATATTTTTAATGCAAGTCATGAAACGAGGAAAATGATCATAGTTTTGAAATAAAAATATGTTAACATTAAAAGTCTCATTTTTAATGTAAAGTTATAATATAGAAAAATGATCATATTTCTGAAATAAATATATTCAAGTTAGAATTAAATTGTATTGATAACATAAAAATCACATATTTATGTTGAATGGGAATTCATTAAAATATTCAAGTTAGTATGTTAACATAAAAATCACATATTAATTTGTCCCTTTTGCCAAATTTAGGATTTACATATTAATTTGTTCCTTTTGCCAAATTTAGAAATTTCACATAAATTTGTCGCTTTTATTAAATTTAGTATTAACATACAAATTTTTTGCTTTTGTCAAATTTAGAATTGACATATAAAATTATCATTTTTGTAAATAGAAATTGTAAGCAAATGAAATTTTCATTTTATTTGTTAAGATCGGATTAGAAATTTGTAAACAAATAAGTCATCATCTTTTATTTGTCAAGTTGAATTAGATAATGTACACAAATAAATTCCTCTTTTATTTGCCATCAGAACATGTACACAAATAAATCTCCTCTTTTATTAGTCATAAAAAAAATATAGAAATGTTAGGCAAATAAAATATTTGCTGTTAGAAAAATTGAATTAGTTATGCAAACAAAATATTCTTTTTGTTTGTCAATAGAATAAAAGTACATTTTTGTCATAAAATGTTGAAATAGAATAAAAGTAAAGTTTTTGTTATAAAATGATACATAGAATAAAAGTAAAGTTTTTTTTTGTGATAAAGTGATACGTAGAATAAAAAAACCATTTCATTATGGAATGTTTTAATAGGAAATTGTTTACAAATGGAACATGCATTTATGTGTCATTAATAAATATACGAATTTGTTAACCAATGAAACGTTCATTTATTTGTCATGAATATATATAGAAAACATGATTAGAAAAGAATAAACAATAGAAATTATTTTTATGGTAATGTGGACTATTAGAAAAGCGAAAACAATAAAAATTACATTTTTATTGTATTATAAAACAGTAGTAAAGGGGAAGACAATAGGAATTACATTTTATATGTAATGAAAGAATAAGAATTTACATAGTCAATAAAATTTACATTGCAAATTAAAGAGCAAGATTTGACTTGTAATATAAATTACATTTTTAAAGTAATTAAGAAGATTTGTTTTCAAAACCAAACATTTTGGAAAGATGAATATTATTGTTATCAATCTTGAATTAAAAAATATATTTTATAATTCAATTAATGGAATTAATTGACGTTGTTTTAAAAAAATTATGTCTTTGTTGTCTAAAAGTTACAATAAAAAGGATTCAATTAAAAAGATTCTATCCTTACTGTCAATATGTTAAGATAAGAAGATTAGATTCAGAATTAGACATTTTGAAAGCTTTATTTTTATTAATATAACAATTGAGAAAGTCCTCAAGTTTTATTAAGATTTGAAAGGGTTAGTTATTGTATTTGAAATCAAGTTATTTTGGAAATATAGAACATTCCAAAATTTAGATATTTTAAAATGAGAAATTGTTTAAAATAATATTTTTAGTAGAACAATTATAATGATTAATTAAAAATTGTACTCAGACACGAGGTTAGGTCACATTTGTGGTGGAAGTCTGCCCGGACCCGACTGGCATATCCAGCAGCCGCAAATGTTGGGCCTAATGTGAGAGGTCCAAGTGCGCAAATACAAATTGGGCCAAGACATGAGGTTAAACCCAACTTGTGGGATAAGTCTGCCCGGAACCGACCGGCCTATCCAGCATCCACAAGTTGCAGGCCTAATGTGAGAGGTCTAGCCCATATTAAAATATAAATGATTAAATAGAAAATGGACATTATTTACACCGTCATGAGTTAAATTAGAAATTGACGTTATTTTCACACCGTTATGTGTTAATAATGAAATGAATATTTTCACCTCCAAGTTTATTATAAAAGAAAGTTACATTTTTAATGTAATAAGATAAGGATTAGAGAAGTTTTACATTTTCTTAATGTAAATGAGGATTAGAAGAAAATTTCATTTTTTTTTAATGTAATTAAGTAAGAGAACATAAAATTTCATTTTTGTGTAATTAAGTCAATCTGCATGTGAATTAGATTGAAAGTGGAAAATTTACATTTATCATGTAAATTAAGATAAAGGAGAAAAATTACATCTTATGTAATCAAGTTAAAGTAGAAAGAAGTTTACATTTTTAATATGAATAAGAATTAAGATTTAAGTGAAAAATTACATTTTCATGTAATTAAGATTTAAGGATAAAATCACATTTCCATGTAAAAAGAATTAGAGAAGAAAATTTCCTTGTCATGTAATTAGTTTTAATTCAAGTGAAACTTACATTTTTATGTAAATAGATTTTCAGTGAAAATTATAACGATGGAAATTTAGTTTTAAATGTATTAGATTTCATTAAAAGATTAACAAAGTTATTATTTTTTAGAATTGAAGTTGACACCAAAATATATTGCATTTTGTTAGAAATTGAAATGACACAAAAATACTTATTTTTGTTAAATTATAAATGACGTACAAAAATATTCATTTTTGTTGTAATGGAAATGAAACACCAAAAATACCTATTTTTGCTGTAATTGGAATGATACACGAAATATACAATTTTTGTAAAATCGAAAATTGAAAGCAAAATATACATTTTGTGTATAGGTTATGTCTGGTAATTGAAAATGAAAACATTGTTGTGCGTGATGATATGTATCAATATTGGATAAATAAGAATATTTGTTGTTAGCAAGATATAGTGTAATAAAATACATTTCATTACACATTATTAAAATAACGATATGAAATGGTTTTCAAATTTATATATGCGAGAGTTATTTGGAAAGTCCGAGTTTACTCTCATTCCAAATAATGATACGACGTTCAAAAAATTGAAGACGACGGTTGAAGACCGACGATCTTCACATCGAATGGGTAACTAGCGTTGAGGCCCTTGATTGATTTGCTCCCAAGATAGGGCTAAGATGGTAGTTATCGGGACGTAGTGTTGATTTGTACGGATTTGGCTTTCGCTTAGACCCAGAGCATAAGCTTATAAATGGAATGTGTGTCCGACATTGTACTCATTTATATTGTATTTATTGATTTTCTATCGAATGTATGAATATTTGGTGGCGGAGAATTTATTCTCTTGCTTAACACCCTTACATATATTTCGGCAAAGGATTGGTAGTGTGATATGGAGTGACAGTTTGGCATACTAAGATGCAATGGTCAAGGTTTCTTGTTGAAAAGCAGAACCTTGTGGTGACGATCAAAGCACAGCTTGAACAAGCATAGATTTGTGTATTACGTAGCTTCATGAGCCTCACAACCCGGTGGAGTCTAAAACGGGAGAAGGGAACGCAGGGAGAGCGGCACGTTTCTTTCTAGTTAGAAGTAGTGTTAGTGCTTAAACTGGCTGATATTTTACTTATGTGGATGATGGAATGAGGCGCCTCGGATGATAGGTCCTATAGGACCGAGAAACGTGTGTTCAGGAATAACTAATCCATGAAGTTGTATGTGTGGACCGACCCTGCAGCTTTCCAAGGGTTCACTGCGGGGGATCCTGAGACATTAGCTAGAGTGTCTCGAATCGGTAAGGAGCTCCTCCCTAGCCTTGACTCATGATGTAAACCCAATTTCCAATACGACCTCAAGCGGTTTTGATTGTAGAACTAGTATGGCGACATAGTAGGATGGGGTACTATGCCGTCTATGATTGATACATTATGATTGAAATGTTTTTGAAACATATATACACTAATAATAATATCAAATCCGTTTTTAATGTATCAAGCATTTTTAACCATTATAAGGTAAAACTCTATCCTCCGGTTTGTGTTGCATTGTGTGATGGGACTTGAGTCTTATAATGGTTTCATTTTTCTAAAAGACATTGCGTTGTTTAATGATTTACTTTAATTATGCACGACAATCCATTGGAGTAAACCCGTTCCGCGTTAGCGGCGTGGTCCGTGGATTTGCCCTATTATTTTTAGATTAGTTAATTTAGATTTCTCATATCAGTCCCATGACTGACCCGTTGTTTGTTTCCACCTTTGCAAACTCGGGTGCCCTCTTTTCTACACGGGCAGTCGTGTAGTTTGTCTACAGGTTCTTATCTCGAGCAGGATTCTGGATCGAAGCTTAAAGCTATGTCCAGAGCATAGTTGTCTTCCGCTGTATCTATTTTATTGTTTCCGCTGCAATATATTAAAATATTGTAATTTATCTTCCACTATAATTTTATTCGATGTACTCTGATATTCTGTACTCTGATGTAACATTACCGTAATGTTTATAAAAGTCTGATGTTATTGTTCTGATGTGGTTGTATTCCCAAAGTTAACGTACTCGGGTTTTGAACGGTCTAGGTCGATTTTGTGATCGACCGGGTTGGGCAAGACCCGGGCTGTTACAATTGTAAACTTAAGTAGGTTATAACTGTAACTACTTGTCGATTGCGGTTGTAATCACTTTTGCCTAATTGGGCTTCTTTGGGCTGAAATAGCCTTAATAAAAGCAATACCCAGTTTCAAAAAAAGAGTTCAGTATTGGTTATATGTGCATATAAAAGTTCAAATTCATTCGTTTTAAATATGGAGTCATTCGTTTTAATTTTAGGTTAGGTCCAACAAAGTCCAAACCTCATCAAATGTCTTAACATCAAATCCAAGCCATCAACACATCGAACACAAAGTACCAAACATCGTTTAAACCTGCAAAATCGAAAGTCCAGCACAAAATAGGGTTTCGAGTGTTCCAAAAATAAAATTGCCAAGATATAGTCTCGATGATCCATAAAGATGGTCATGGCAACGACTAGGAAGTCACGGTAGGTAAAAGGTGGCTATGAAGGGTTGTGAAGCAGATTAATAGATCAAAAATCTAGGGTTTTGAGACCATAATATTGATAAAGGACGAAATTGGGCATGTATCTAAATGTGTAGACAGGCAATGACGTCACATGTCGAAGTGATGGAGCCTGATGGTAAAGGATGAACAATGGAGAAGCAAAGGATTGGACCAGATAAAATGATGAAATGAAAGATCAAGTGAAAGAAAATGTGAAGTAGGGGATGGATTAGAAGGAAGTGATTTTATAATTGGAAAAAGTGAAAAAAATCTATGTCCATAGATCGACACTGGTCTATAAGCTATAAATCAGTATCGATCCTTCATATTGACTCTGGTGTCTCCTAATTTTTTTGGATACCATAACGCTCCATCCTATAGTATCCTATGAATTTTAAACCGAAACCTCCAAGAATATAGACGAATAGACAGTCCCAACTCAGAGACTCAAGTGAATGATCGACTAGTCAATGATAGTTCTCCAAAAGTAGATTAATACTTCATCGAGTCAGGAACCTAAAAGATAGATTATTCCAAGCCGCATCTTGAATGAAAATCACCCTACTCCTCCAACGCCCATGGAATGCACTGCGGTGATGTTGTGTCAACGCAAGGCGGTCATCAAGATTTTAGTTAAAAGGAAAACAACCCAAAACTTGTTGTACATCTCACAACGCATCGATCAAAATATAATAACACCTAACCAATATAAGTAGGAGAAATAGTAAATATCTAATAATGAACCTCAAGAATCAGAGTCTCATGTCCATATGACATAAATAGAGTCATACATGTTATAATAAATCAAGCAAACTCTCTTTAAATAGAAAATATCACTAATACCTCTAGAAGTGAACAATGGAAAGCAATCTGGTATGATTTACAATAACTGTTTCTAGTATTCTAATTCATGAGAATCTAAAGAAATAAGAAGAAATACATAAAACTCTAGGTCAGAAAACGTCTGGTGTGAGAGATAGTAATCCCAAGTACTAAAGTAAAATAGTAAAATAGGTAGGTGGAACCATATATAATGTGTCCCTGTATACACAGAGTCGACTTCCCCGTAATACCTTGTGCCTTTATAAATATAATTAGTCATTATTGGAGTCATTCTTCGTGAAGCATAGTCGTTTTCGATCCAAGCTATTGCAAAATCATTGCGCCTTTGCTATTAAATCATACCACATAGTTGCACTCCCCTTGCTCACTCCAGCTCTAATAATGTAGCGCCAACCCATGCTTAGTCTTCCTAGAAGTAACACCGTCTTAAACTAAGAATAAGGCATGGGATTGGTATAGATCCCTACCTACCCGTTTAAATCCTGCTTTAATCCATAAACAACCATAAGTAGGCTAATTCCCCTTACCGATTTGAACCATGGTGAAGTGAGACGATCCCACACTTAGTTTCTCTAACAAAACATAACTCCTTCCGATCCTGAAGCAGCTACATCCACAAACTCTAAATCATTTACTTCCTGCCGGTCTGATCTGAAAACCAACCTCACATTCTGATCTGAAGTGAAGTACCTTCACTGACTTGAACTTAAGGACCCATGTCGATCAATTAGCTAAAAATTAAGACACTAACTATTGAACCATTGTACCTATCAGATGCGAACTGATTGGGCTAATCAAATGCAAAGGAAACATGTTGATATGAACTCTCTTATGCCATAACTTGAGCATACGAACCCTAAACGATTTGAAACTTAATGAGATATCAAATTAGGCCATACTTATTGCCCTTGGGATCACACTGTTTTTGACCTAAAAGCTCAAGTCAAAAATGGTCTTAATCCTACTGCCCATGATTTAACTTCCTATCTCTATTTCTTCACCCGATTGACATCTGTGTCCATAAAAGGATGTTTTACAACAAAAATCAGACATACAAGGCACACTCAAGCATTTAGCATAGTTAAGGAGAACCAAAGCATAGTCAAAGGGAAATAACATCATATTCATATAAATATCCATGGGTACCCTATAATCTCGATTTCATAAGCTTGATTCCAATCAACTCAAACTCATATATGTGTGATAAGTTAATTAAATGGGATTTACGAACATTTCAAATAGATTATAGAAGGTGTTTATAAGCTAATTCAACCTAATTAGTAAGAGGAATTACTAATAAGTCACCTTAATCCCAACAACATCTTTAGACCTGAATGAACAGTGATTGGCACATATTTCCATGGTTTTCATTAGCTCTTCCTCTAATTTGATGTTGATTGGCACTAATCTACCCTTAATGATGTAGTTTGGCTAATAAGAGTAAGGTTAAACAATGTTTATAAAAGTACGAAGCCTTTAATGGAGATGAGATATATATTAACTGTTGTGAAATGACTAGAAGAAGATTTTACTCCCTTTGGCCCCCACTAACCCTAATCCCAAAAATAGGCCTTGGACTAAATCCATTTATGACTCTATTAACCCATTTAAACTGTATAAACCTCTAAAAAAATTAAATGACATTATCACCCAAATGATCAATCCTTTTTCTAATGTGATCATTCTACGGAAATGTAAATCATCACTCGAACCTATAGAAGTGGTTTCAAGTCCTTAAAAGCTATGGACAAAACAATGATCATTAGGGATAAACGGTCATAGAAAAATCCGAAGAAAATAGCAAAAGTCAAATATAACCCTGACAGCCATTTTCTAATATTATAAAATCAAACTACCTTATGTGGAAATAATACTAATACTTTTATGATCCTCCAATACATAGTACAAGGGTCGTCACATTCTCACTACCTTTAGGAATTCCGCCCTCGAGATCACTAAATAAGTTATTCAGGTCATCTTGCACGCCTTCCAACTATATTTAAATCTAGATAATCATCAAAATCAAATATACGTACAAAGCCATCAAAAAGGGGGAATATAAACCTATCCTAGCATGAAGGATGCCATACAAGGGTATATAGATGATATCATAAATGAAAATAAGAGCGATAAATTAAAAGTCTTACTAAGCAAAGCATTCGAGATACGACACCCTTATATTCTCCTTAGTCTCCCAAATGCCATCACCAACACTTTCACCACACTGGATGTTTACGATTCCACTACCTTCATTCTAAGCTATTTTATATCATGCCCGATGATATGAACAGGCTTACAGATTCCTAAAGTTTGTGGTTCTTCGTTGATCCCAACCTTTTCTAAGTTCCTTTTAACCATATCTTCTCAGGTATAATTTTTTCACCCTTTTTCCACTAACATGAAAGGGTGTTGCACACTCTACCATATAAAGCTTCATATGGTGCCATACCAGTGCTATAACGATAATTATTGTTATACACAAACCCAAGAGGATATAAATGATTATCCCACAAACCTATAAAAGCTAAAATGCATGCACACAAGGGATCTTCCAATATACAATTTAATCTTTTAGTTTTTCCATTAGTTTAAAGGTGTAAACTGTGCTGAGGTGAAGCTCTGACATTAAGGCTCACTAGAAGCTTTTCCAAAACAGATTAGTAAATAATGGGTATCAGTATCTTACAATATGCTTTGTTACTCCACAGAATCGCATATCAACTACATATTCAGGTTGATAAGGTTAGCTGTGACTTTATTTGACTTGATGGATATAAGCTTGGCGCTCTTGGTCAACTGATCGACAATGACACAAATGTTGTTGTATCTCGCTCGACTCTTGGAGATTACAAATAAAATTCATCGCTGGTTGTTTCCATTTCCACTTGGGAAATTCCAGTGGTTGTAGTAATCCATCAGGTATCATCAGCTCAACTTAACTAAATGAGAATTCATGCACTTGAAGATGAATGTCACAATATTCTTCCTCATTCTTTCCTAATAATAGGTTTGCTTCGTATCCCAATACATCTTATGACCTCCAGGATATATGTTCAATCTAGAATAATGACACTCTCGAATAAATTCTTCCTCCCTTGGTATATCAACATTAAGAGTAATCTCTCATTCTTACAGAGCTAACCACCATGTCGTATCTGTACGTCCTCATATCTTTAGGCACTACTCTATTTGGATTTTGGCGATGAAATCAACCAATCTGGGGCCACTATTTAGAACCAAACCTTCAATCAAAGTAGGTCTAATTATCAAGATTGCCAACATTTCCAACTCCAACTCACATCTAGGTTGAAAGTCAAAACCGATGACATACTAGAGTTGCTTCCATTCTGGGAACAAAGTTCTTAAACGGATGTGTTCCGTACTCAAAGCATCAGTGACATCATTACCTATCCCATATGTATATGCAATTAAGAAAATCACAAGAGACTTGAAATTTTAGCCATCGTTGTTGTCATAGGTTAAGATCTTTCTATGAGAAGAGGTACTTGGTTTATGATTAGTAGTCAACTCAAACTTGTCCCCTAAAGATCGTTCCTCCAAATTATCAATGCAAACACGATCACTGCCAATTCCAAATAATGGTTAGGTTATCATATTCGCGATATTTTAGCTGTCGAGTGGCAATGCAACAACTTTAATCCTCTGCATTTATACCGCGCATAACCAGGTACCACACGCATCTGTGTGTTTCGTCATCTCTTCATTTCCATAAGGAATAACAAAATATGTGCATCCATCTACCTCACTTCTAAACTTACAAATGCATGCTCCTATCTTGCATCCCAAACAAAAGCATTATCCTTCTTTGCCAATTGATTCAATTGTGTTGCTATCTTGGAGAAATTCTAGCTAAATCTTGGATAATATCTAGGTAATCCCAATAAAAATTTCACATCCATAGCATTCTTGGGCAAGTCCAATCCTGAACTACTATGATCTTCATAAGATATATGACGATATCTTGCTCGAACACAACATGAATCAAGAAACTCATTGTAATCCTTTAGAAGTGACACTTGGTAAACTTGACACTTAGTCGGTGTTCTCACAACATCTCAAGCACAACCCTTATCTATGTTTTGCGGTCCTCTTATGTTCATGAGTAAATCAAAAGTCAATGGACACAAACAAAAAGTTATTAAAATGATCTCCAAAGACAGATTATAAGATCCACAAAGTATGTCCGTGCGTTGATTGAACCGAATGACATAACCAACCACTCATAAAAACCAGATGGCATCTGAAATGGCATAATCGGCACACTTTCCTTTTCCACTTACAATTAATGGAATCTTTGAACCATGTAGCTGATCGAACAAGCCATCAATCCATGGAAGTGGATATTTGTTCTTCTTTATTTCTTTATTGTCACCCCCTACCTTTATGCTTGCGTTAGCTAAGGTCAACACAAGCAATGATGTCAACTAATCCGAAGAATAAGGATATTGAGGAGCGAGCATCTGTATATTAACTTTGAACGAGTGTTAAACGTATCGGATAATCTGGTCTTACTTTTTTAAATCTCATGAGGAAATCTGACACGTCTATTTCAAGTTCATATCTACTACACTATGGATATATATAATTCAGAATCAATATAAATTCATAACAATAAAAATCAGAGTCAGACACAGATATTCACATCACTAAGGTGGAAATAGATATGAATATAACACATAAGAGAAGATACAAAGATAGTGGTCATTATCGATTCAATAAATAACAAAAGAATGGGCATAAAGCTACCCAAAATAATATGTATACAAGGGAGTCCCATATACTTATAACCCATAAAGTACAACACTAAAGTTGTTTTCCCAAAAGTGGAGGATAGTCCATGTTGTAGTTAAGAAGAATCACTTGAAATACCTCGGTCTGACCCCGAGTATTATTTACACAAAGATAAACAATAAACGGATCAGTCAAGCTATACTTATCTCATAAACTAGGGTATAATAAGAGATATAAATAAACGGAGACATATAAATACTCTAATAACAATGCCACAAATAAAGGTGAAGCTCAAGAATGTCTGCAGTATATCTCAAAAATCTATATCAGAGTTACAAAAGAATATCTTAGTCAAAATTATACAACTACTCATGGAAATGATAAATCATATCAAATCAACGTGAAACATGTCAACTCATATGTTAATGAATCTCAGATTGATAAATTAATACCTATAAACTCAGATTGATAAATTAATATCAATAAAATTTTAGATTCTAGAAAATCAAACACAAAAATCCAGAAATCACGGAGAAAACAAGGGGGTTAAGGACTATCTCAGGATGGAAGCCTGGAAACTCCCTGGCAGCCCGAAGACTCACCAACATGTGTAACTTGGTAGAGACGCGATCTTTAGGTAGCTAACCTATATTTTTGAGCTGAAGCTCCTCAGATGGTCTCAAGATCGTGGGTCGTGACCCCACTCAAACGGTCTGAAGGCCATCAAAAACAAAAATACTCATAAAAGATCACAATTGATCAAAGTAGTGCAGTTCTACAAATGAAACAAAGATCCTCAGGATGATCAGAAAATCACCAAAATACTCAAAATGAACCAAATTCCTCAGGGCAATCCGAAGATCATCAAAAATGTTAAATGAATTCCACAACTTAGAAACGTCGCATAAAGTTATTCTAAATCTCAAAAGGTCACCATGAATCAAAAAAAGTTTAAATTATCCATGCTATTAACTGTAAGAGTTTAGATATATGTCCCGTAACCATTAGCTCTTCTCAGATATTTATGAACAAGTCGTTGTTTTCCACTCAAAACATAAAACGATCATTACCACAATTTTCAATCGAACGAGCCAACGAATTAACCGTCAAAGCAAACGCAAGGGTTCATAGTCCTTGTTTTTACTAAGGCATTTAATAAGATTTCTCATACGAACGAGAAAAAAGTTTATCAAATACATGCTAGTAGATTTGTAAAGTAGTTTGTAAAATAACTTCATATAATGAAGTAGGACAAGAAACCATTTTAAATAAAAGAATTTGGTGTCTACTAATAATATAAATCCTTTTATAGTTTGAAGTGACAACTCTTATATAATATTGATCGAACTCAAAATTCACGTTTTAACAGGTAAATTAAATCTCAAGAATATCAATTATAGAAATCCGTAAGTAACGGACAAATCAAAAATCCAGAAAGGAGATCCATCCGGAACAAAAGTAACTGATAAAACTTGAAATATCATAAGAAAAAGGAAAGATATGCATTTTATAACAATTCAGATGTTTGAAATTATAACTCAGAGATCTGAATTGAATTAGCAAAAACCATGTTTCTGTTCTGAGTTTCAGACATCTGAATTGGGTAAAACAGTCATCTGAATCTATATTCAGATGTCTGAATTTACCCATTCAGATGTCTGAAACACAAATACACTATTTTTTAATTATTCATAGCAGGTCAGACGTCTGACCTATAATATTCAGATGTCTGAATCTGGGCCTGGGAACTTGTTTTGCCAAGGCAACATGTTCAAAATGATTTCGACCGACACGCGAAGGCTTATACCGTTATATACATAAAAACGAGGCTTCCATGACTTACCGAAATAATACAAAAACACAAATTTACATGCACACAAAGATTCACATGAGAAATCATCGAAATGAAATCAAAACTCATAAATTGGGAAATGTTAAAACATAAATCAATCAACACGACCAAATACACAACTCATAAGAAATATATACGTGCCAAGAGAACAGTAAACAAGCATGAACGCTTAAGGTATAGATATGAGTTCACAACTATTAGATCTAGATTAACCCTAGAGGGGAGTACATAGGGTTTATCACAGTTTTTTCGCTGTATTAAAAAACTGACAGGATATTAAAATAATAAACAGATCATAGAATGCAGCAGAAATAAAAGTGCAGAAAAAAATCACACACAGATATACCAAGCTTCGGCAAAACACTGCCTACTACTGCATTCCTAAGGTTTCTACTAGGTAAAAGAACAGATCCCGCATACAAGACCATGTACACTCGCGAACCCCTCGCTCCTATTCTAATCCTACGCTCAAAACCCTAGACTGATCTAATTCCCTAGATCAGATTTCCCCTGATTGTGACCCCGTAACTAGTAACCCTAGTTTTTACAGACTCTAGCAAGCTGCCAGTCAACACCCTAACTGGTTCCCCTAGTATTTTACAGACACTAGAAATTGTTTGATGAAAACAAAAGAAACTAGAAAAATACATTAAAATTAAAAGAAAAAACTCGAGAAACTAATTTAATTTTCCCCTTTAATAAACTTGGCTTAGCCAAATTAGAAACAGGCTAGCCCCTTTTGTAATTCAATTGCCCAATCTCTCTCGAAAACAAAATATGGCGGCGGCTCTCTAGGGTTTCAATGAAATCGTAACCAAATTGATTGCAATTGATGATGTATTCTGGAAGATGATCTCTATTGCTTGATAGCGTCGTTGCTTGTAACAACCCAAAAATCTGGGCCAGTTTAAAATTTTTATTTTGGCAATTTTAGCGAATTTTGATTATTTAAAATGAATTATTTCAAATAATATCGACGAGAAATTTATTTTGAATATAATTCGAACGTATATATTATATACGTCGTCATTAGAATATAAATAATTATATATAATTATAAATAGAATTGAAAATGGCGCGGTAGTTCGATAATTCGATTTCAAACTTCAATTGAATGTACCGGGTGCAAAACAATCCGGATTTTAGTGAAACCAAAAATAATAGGATCTAATTGATAATATCTTTCCAACGAATCTAAAAAATCGAAATTTCATAGCGGGAATCAAAAGATATGTCCAATTGAAAATTCTGAATAGTCGCTATGGAATTCAGGCCCTTAAAAATGGAAATTTTGCAAACGACCTCGGATTTCAACGAAACCACTTTTGTTGGGTCCGTGATGTCAAATTATTGCTAGATTCCAAATTTCATAATTTTTCGAATCAATATGTGAGCATGGCAAAGGAAAACGCGTTTGACCATTTTAGTTGAATTTAATCGACTGGAAAATGGCCATTTTTCAAACGGTCTCAGAATTCGATGAAACTAGTTTTGTTAGGACCGTATCGTCAATACGAAGCTAGAAAATATTTTTCTGTAATTTATAGAGTTAGTGTGTGACCCCGGTAAATTGAAATGCGCGTTCAAATTCAATATATAGAGTTATATGTTGATTTTAATGGAAACGAATCGAAAGGATCGAATCGGCCTACGATACATATCCCATTGTGTTCGGAATGGGGGTAATACGCTATGGATGACAGGCGGTGGGCCTCGTTTAGAGGTCGTATGTAAAATTCAACTTTTTATAAATAAAATAATAAATAAAATAAAAAGAAACTTCCTTTCTCTCTCTCCCCCTTAAACTCTTCTCCCCCCCCGTTCGAAATCAAAACAGAAAGAAAAAAAACCCAAAAGAAATCGCGTCGCCCCCCCCCCCATCTGCTGCCGCCGCCGCCATCGATGGCGACCTCCCCATCGCCGGAGCTCCACCAAGGCCATCCCCCTCTTCTCGCCGTCCCTCTCCCCCTACAGCCCCTCCGTTACCCCAAAACGCGAGCCCCTCCCCCTCGACTTCATCGACCGTCCCCACCGCCTGCGACCACCCGCGACCCCCCTACGCCCTCTTCGACCCTCTGCACCACCCTCCAGCGTCCGACGCCCATAGCCCTAATCCGAACAGTAAGTTTTTATTTATTTATTTTATTTTTGGCTAATTTAGTTTTCCATATATATATATATATATTTCTATTGTTTTAAAATCTGAAAACGCATATAAAGATTATAATTTTAACATAGTAAAAATTCGATTTTTCTTTATATAAAAAGTAGCGAAGAAAAGTACGACTTTTATCATGAAGTAACATGGTGAAAATACGATTTTTTTTGAAGTAGCAAGATCAAATTTTTATAAAGTAGAAAGATTGGATTTTTAATAAGAAGAAGATTTGATTTTTAATCCAACAAAGAAGTAATTTTTAATTATATAAAAATATGATTTTTATATATTGAATAGCGAAATAAAAATATGATTTTTATATATTGAATAGCGAAATAAAAATATGATTTTTATATATTGAATAGCGAAGTAAAAATTCGATTTTTATATATTGAATAGCGAAATAAAGATTCGATTTTTCTATATTGAATAGCGAAGTAAAAATTCGATTTTTATATATTGAATAACGAAGTAAAAATTCGATTTTTATATATTGAATAGCAAAGTAAAAATTCGATTTTTATATATTGAATAGCAAAATAAAAATTCGATTTTTATATATCGAATAGCGAAGTAAAAATGTGATTTTTACATATGTAGAGAATACGGGCAGAGAAAGTGACAAGAGGCAAGAACGACGAAGATTTCTACATAAGAAGAGTCGTGGGATTGGATTAGCTAATCTGTGATAATTTCTCACTCTTTGATTTAATTTTCTAGTTATATATATATATATATATACTAGGATGCAGACGGTGTTTAGTAGCACCCGACACCCGTCGTCCACAGACCATGGACGGCTTGTATGCTTGGTTGTTAGATTTAGATGTGTAGTTGATTGTGTGATGTGAAATGAAATAAAATATTAATATAGTTGAAAATATTTTATAGTTAAAAATAGAATTTTTAACGTGTATATGAAATGAAATAAAAATAAACAAATCGGACGATTTGTTTATATACACACATTTGACTGATATTGATTAGGACGATAAATTTTACACATCGCCCAACTGCACAAATAAAATCTGTGTTTGATTGTTTGAAACGCCACACGGGTATTGGGATGATATTTGAAGTACACTAATCCCGATTGTTTAGTTGTATGTCGATCGACTGATTGACAGACTGTTATAAGCGTTGAATATTTATATTTGATGCTTATACAGTGTAGAATGCACTTTGGATGATGGTTGATTATTCATCGTTGTTGATATGTACATGTGTTGTAGAAAATCCATATAATTAACATTATATGGTAATTGATTGGGCCTCATTCCAGTTTCGAAAAAGAAATATTTAAAATAAAAATATTTGAAATAGAAATATTTGAAGAGAAATATTTGAAGAAAAATATTTGAAATAGAATATTTGAAAATAGAAACATATGAAGCCGTGTTGGTTAGATTGACGCCATTTTGACGTGAACGATATTTATATCGATTTTATTCATTCTTCAATGAATATTGAAGATTTGAAATTGAATAAATTTGAAATTCGAACTATATTGAAATGAATTGAAATTCGAATAAAAATGAATTCGAATTGAATTTAATAGAATTGAATACGAATTGAAATTTAATAGAATTGAATACGAATCGAAATTTTATTGAAAACGAATTCGAATTGAATTAAATTGAAAACGAATTCGAATTGAATTTAATTGAAAACGAATTTAAATTGAATTTAATTGAAAACGAATTTGAATTGAATCGAATAGAAAATAAATCTGAATTGAATTGAATTCAATTGAAAACGAATTGAAATAGAATTGAAATCGATTTGAATTGAAATCAAATAGAAGTGAATGTAAAAAGAATTTATAAGGGAAAATTCAATTTTGATTTGAATTTGAAATAAAGGTTGAAATTGTTTTTGAAACAAATTTAAAACGATTTATATAATACGTTTAAAAGGAAAACGACGAAGTATATATTATATATATTATATATATAATATAATGGCCTGAATAGAACGCGCCGCGACAGTTCGCGAATTTCGACCATGGACTTCGAACGAATATTACGGGAGATCCGACCGTCGGATTCTCCTAAAACCGGAACCGTTGGGTTCGTATCGAAAAGTGCTTTCTGACGAATATTAGAAATTAGAAATCTAACGGTTGGATTTGGAATTATGTCCAAATCAAATTTGAAAAAGGTCGCTGTAAGTGCAGTTCGATGGCCGTTGATGGAAATCGACTGTACAGGCCTTGATAAAATTATTAAAAATAGTAATAATTTGTGTAAAATCATAAGAAATGATTTGGGAAAAATTGGGATGAAAAACTCCATATTTGAAAAGATAAAAATAGATTTTTATCGAAATGAACTAGTTTTGAACTAGAATTATAATTCTATTTATTTTTAAATAAATAAATTGAATTTGAAATGGTTTTGAAAATAACCAGAATTTCGATTGATTGCATTGGAATGGATTTGAATCGAAATTGCCTTCGGAATATTTCGATGTTGGATTTCGTGACTATACAGATGTTGTTATGGAAATTTGAAAGATATAGATATATATATATCGTTATTTCCAATACGATATTTGTTGGTCGTAGAATTTGATATTGAATATAAGCCGGGATATTTTCTATTCAGAGCCTTGTATTTAATATCAAATGTGATTTGGGTTTGTCGTGAATGGTGTCTTGACTAACACTGTTCTCGAACCCAGTTGAGAAAAGATTAAATCTTTTTATTTAGATTTAATGAAGTGTACCAATTAAATAATATTTAATTGGAATTGAATTGACATTGATTTTTGGGTTTATCGTGGGCAGTGTTTTAAATAACACTCGTTCTTTAACCCGATAATTAATGGAATGTGGTTTTGGGTTTATCGTGAATCGTGTTTTAAATGACACTGATTCTTTAACCCAGTCACAGATTAAAACTAAGTGGAGTTTTAATGAATCTTTAATTAGATTGAAATAATCGAGAATGGAGTATCACCAGTTTTGCTCCAGGCGTTAGTTAAATCTTTAGTTAGATTTGAACGTGAAATGGTAATTGAATTTACCGATAACACCGTGGTGTTAGATATGAAGTATAACCAGTTTTACTTCATGGGATGAATAGGTTGGGATTGGGAAATTAAAACAAATGATTACTTCGGTAAGGTTCGTTAATCCCGACTAGTTGAATCGAAATTCAAAAGATGATTAAAGAATAAATTCAAGGAATTTATCTTGGATAAAATTAATGGGAACCTTTCCCCATGAATGTGAAATTTTGGAAACTAACTGTCGGTTAGCCAAGCAGAATGGTTTTCTGGATATTGATCTGATGTTGGTTTCGGCCTTTGGGGTTAATATTTGGGAAATTATTCTCTTGATTAATTTACGGTTAGTGACTGATGAATTGGAATGAGGCGTATGTTGTGTTTGTGTAACACTTATTTAAAATATACGCGAGTTATTCGGAAAGACCGGGTTTATCCCATTCTGGATAACTGATACGACGATAAGTCGAAGATGAAGACGGTGGTTGAAGACCGGAAGTCTTCACCTCGTTTGGGTGATTACTGATGATCATGATTGGGCTGTACACCCAAGATGAGGGAATCAATCGGTGGTCGTCCAGATGTGCTTGGAGATCGATGGATATGCGAGGAAAGTGCCTCTGGTTTCGTTCAGACCCAGAACAGACTTGTAAATGGACTGTGTGTCTGACATTGGATTTCATTCTGTGTGACTGATATCGGTTGCATAGAGTGGTTTTCCTGTGTGGCATGCTAAGATGCAAATGATCAAGGCTTCTGTTGAAAAGCAAAGTCTTGTGGTTGATGATCAAAGCACCGCCTGTGTGGCACAGCTTTGTGTAACGTGAATTCGCGAGCCTCACACCCCGGTGGTGAACCAAAAACGGGAGACGGACCTTAGGGGGGACATGCGTTTTCTTTCTAGCTAGGGTGGTGTCAGTGACCTACCAGCCCTGACATTTATATTATTTTCACCTCTGTGGTTGTTGCTGTTGCGAGGCGCCTCGGTTTGATCGGACGATCTGGGTCCGATGGAGTCATTCGTTGGCTCATTTACGCCCTAAAGGGCGGAGAAACGTAGTGTTCAGGCATTATAATCCACATCGGTGGACCGACCCTGACGATCCAAGGGATAGTTGCGGCTGTTCCTGAGGCTCGGGCTAGAGAGTCTCGAATCGGTTGAGGACTATCTTTTGCCTCGGTTCATAGATGGAAACCCAATTTCCAAATACGTGACTTTGCGATTTTGATTGTATAACCTATATATGGCGACATAGTGGTATGGGGCATTCATGCCGCCTATGATTGATACTTATGATTTGAAGTTGTTTTATACACCATACACTTATAATAGTATCAAATGATTTCTTTTAAACGTATCAAGCATTCTTGGCTATTATAAGGTAAAAACCCTATCCCCCGGCTTGCGATGCATTGTGTGATAGGACCTGGGTCTTATAATAGCTTCATTTTTCTTTATTTAGCATTGCGCTGTTGTTTTATGCACTGGTATTCTTGGGAGGAAACCCGTTCCGTGTTATACAGCGTGGTCCCTTGATTTACCTAACGATTTAAAATAAAGATTAATAACTGTTTTAGTTCTCACACCAGTCCCATGACTGACCTGGAGTTTATTGTTTTGACCTAAACTCTGGGTGCCCTTATTTTGACACGGGCAGCTAGTAGTTTTGGTTTTGCAGATTTATATTCACAGGATCCTGGTTTACAGCTGGAATGATATCCGGAAAGCTTTGTATCCGTATATCTCCTTCAGTTGTGTTTGTATTATTTTCCGCTGCTATGTATTTAAAATGTAATGTATTGTAATCTCTGATATTTATCGAATGTGATATTCATTTATACTCTGTATATTCTTGTAATATGATGGAATTGTTGTAATATGCAATGAAATGTCCTTCCGTCTGCGTTCTATTTTGTCGTGTTCTCAAAACAATTCGTCCTTTCCCTTCTCTTCGGAGACCGGGGGAGTTCGGGTCGTTTCATCGTGGTATCAGAGCTTTGGTTTACAAAGCTAGAGAACAAGGCACATTAGAACCATACGAAAGAATTCATCAGCTATTGGGTCAGTAATATCCAATTAGAATGACTCGTTAGTGATGGGATCAGTAGTATCCTAGAACGAGTGTGAAGAGTATATTTTTAAAAATGAAAACGAATTTGTTTTGAAAATTTAAATCAACTATTCGTATTTGATTATTTATTCTATATTGATCGGGACAATCCGATATATAAAGATTTTGCATATATGTCTTGCAAACGTGTATTCGAAGTTTTAATGTACTGGATAGTTATAGAATCATACTCTAGTTGCCCGGGGATAATCCTGGTGATGGGGCATTGTCGCCAGTATTTATTTTCGAGTAACGAAAGTGAGATTTCTATGTATTTCCTATTGACTGGTGTGAGAACCGAAACTAGATAGGATTTATTGTTGTGATTTGGCATCAAAAACATGATTTTTGTATATGTGTCAAAATTATGAATTTGAGACTCTAATTCACTAATTGATTGATGTTTGCGTTGTTTGTTTATTTATTTGGTAATTTTTAGCCATTTAGCCTAATTGAATCACATATTGAATTATATTGAAAATTGGTCGCATTTGCTTGCATATACATGTGCTTACATTGAACAGGTCATAGCAAGGAGGCTAGAGCAGAGAATAAAATTTGTTTGCCCGACAAATAGGTACATGTTTACTACATAATTTACTGTTTTGTTTGGGTGATGATGATTTTATGAGCCTATTGGCTAGCCGCTTGGCTTTTTCTTTTTCTTTTTGAGATCAGAAGGCCTGTATGGCAATTTCGGGATTTTCCCGTGGCTCACGGTGCAGGGGAGGTTATGGCGAAATTTTTCAAAAATTTAGGGTGTTAGCCAAATTTTTGAAGAATTTGAAAATTCTCAGAAACTGAAAAGTTGGAGAATGGAAGCCAGATCGAACGTAGAGTTGACTAATCAAACCACTTTCGACTTTGTTCCTTTTCGGGGACGAAAAGTTTTAAGTGGGGGAGATTGTAACAACCCGAAAATCTGGGCCAGTTTAAAATTTTTATTTTGGCAATTTTAGCGAATTTTGATTATTTAAAATGAATTATTTTAAATAATATCGACGAGAAATTTATTTTGAATATAATTCGAACGTATATATTATATACGTCGTCGTTAGAATATAAATAATTATATATAATTATAAATAGAATTGAAAATGGCGCGATAGTTCGATAATTCGATTTCAAACTTCAATTGAATGTACCGGGTGCAAAACAATCCGGATTTTAGTGAAACCAAAAATAATAGTATCTAATTGATAATATCTTTCCAACGAATCTGAAAAATCGAAATTTCATAGCGGGAATCAAAAGATATGTCCAGTTGAAAATTCTGAATAGTCGCTATGGAATTCAGGCCCTTAAAAATGGAAATTTTGCAAACGACCTCGGATTTCAACGAAACCACTTTTGTTGGGTCCGTGATGTCAAATTATTGGTAGATTCCAAATTTCATAATTTTTCGAATCAATATGTGAGCGTGGCAAAGAAAACGCGTTTGACCATTTCAGTTGAATTTAATCGACTGGAAAATGGCCATTTTTCAAACGGTCTCAGAATTCGGCGAAACTAGTTTTGTTAGGACCGTATCGTCAATATGAAGCTAGAAAATATTTTTCTGCAATTTATAGAGTTAGTGTGTGACCCCGGTAAATTGAAATGCGCATTCAAATTCAATATATAGAGTTATATGTTGATTTTAACGGAAACGGTTCGAAACGATCGAATCGGCCTACGATACATATCCCATTGTGTTCGGAATGGGGGTAATACGCTATGGACGACAGGCGGTGGGCCTCGTTTAGTGGTCGTATGTAAAAGTCAACTTTTTATAAATAAAATAATAAATAAAATAAAAGAAACTTCCTTTCTCTCTCTCCCCCTTAAACTCTTCTGCCCCCCCCCCCCGTTCGAAATCAAAACAGAAAGAAAAAAAACAAAAGAAATCGCGTCGCCCCCCCCCCCCCCCCCCCCATCTGCTGCCGCCGCCGCCATCGATGGCGACCTCCCCATCGCCGGAGCTCCACCAAGGCCATCCCCCTCTTCTCGCCGTCCCTCTCCCCCTACAGCCCCTCCGTTACCCAAAAACGCGAGCCCCCCCTCGACTTCATCGGCCGTCCCCACCGCCTGCGACCACCCGCGACCCCCCTACGCCCTCTTCGACCCTCTGCACCACCCTCCAGCGTCCGACGCCCTTAGCCCTAATCCGAACAGTAAGTTTTTATTTATTTATTTTATTTTTGGCTAATTTAGTTTTCCATATATATATATTTCTATTGTTTTAAAATCTGAAAACGCATATAAAGATTATAATTTTAACATAGTAAAAATTCGATTTTTCTTTATATAAAAAGTAGGGAAGAAAAGTACGACTTTTATCATGAAGTAACATGGTGAAAATACGATTTTTTTTGAAGTAGCAAGATCGAATTTTTATAAAGTAGAAAGATTGGATTTTTAATAAGAAGAAGATTTGATTTTTAATCCAGCAAAGAAGTAATTTTTAATTATATAAAAATATGATTTTTATATATTGAATAGCGAAATAAAAATATGATTTTTATATATTGAATAGCGAAATAAAAATATGATTTTTATATATTGAATAGCGAAGTAAAAATTCGATTTTTATATATTGAATAGCGAAATAAAGATTCGAATTTTCTATATTGAATAGCGAAGTAAAAATTTGATTTTTATATATTAAATAGCGAAGTAAAAATTCGATTTTTATATATTGAATAGCAAAGTAAAAATTCGATTTCTATATATTGAATAGCAAAATAAAAATTCGATTTTTATATATCGAATAGCGAAGTAAAAATGTGATTTTTACATATGTAGAGAATACGGGCAGAGAAAGTGACAAGAGGCAAGAACGGCGAAGATTTCTACATAAGAAGAGTCGTGGGATTGGATTAGCTAATCTGTGAGAATTTCTCACTCTTTGATTTAATTTTCTAGTTATATATATATATATATACTAGGATGCAGACGGTGTTTAGTAGCACCCGACACCCGTCGTCCACAGACCATGGACGGCTTGTATGCTTGGTTGTTAGATTTAGATGTGTAGTTGATTGTGTGATGTGATGTGATGTGAAATGAAATAAAATATTTATATAGTTGAAAATATTTTATAGTTAAAAATAGAATTTTTAATGTGTATATGAAATGAAATAAAAATAAACAAATCGGACGATTTGTTTATATACACACATTTGACTGATATTGATTGGGACGATAAATTTTACACATCGCCCAACTGCACAAATAAAATCTGTGTTTGATTGTTTGAAACCCCACACGGGTATTGGGATGATATTTGAAGTACACTAATCCCGATTGTTTAGTTGTATGTCGATCGATTGATTGTCAGACTGTTATAAGCGTTGAATATTTATATTTGATGCTTATACAGTGTAGAATGCACTTTGGATGATGGTTGATTATTCATCGTTGTTGATATATACATGTGTTGTAGAAAATCCATATAATTAACATTATATGGTAATTGATTGGGCCTCATTCCAGTTTCGAAAAAGAAATATTTAAAATAAAAATATTTGAAATAGAAATATTTGAAGAGAAATATTTGAATAAAAATATTTGAAATAGAAATATTTGAAATAGAATATTTGAAAATAGAAACATATGAAGCCGTGTTGGTTAGATTGACGCCATTTTGACGTGAACGATATTTATATCGATTTTATTCATTCTTCAATGAATATTGAATAGATTTGAAATTGAATAGATTTGAAATTCGAACTATATTGAAATGAATTGAAATTCGAATAAAAATGAATTCGAATTGAATTTGAATAGAAATGAATTCGAATTGAAATTTAATAGAATTGAATACGAATTGAAATTTAATAGAATTGAATACGAATCGAAATTTAATTGAAAACGAATTCGAATTGAATTTAATTGAAAACGAATTTGAATTGAATTTAATTGAAAACGAATTTGAATTGAATCGAATAGAAAACAAATCTGGATTGAATTGAATTCAATTGAAAACGAATTGAAATCGATTTGAATTGAAATCAAATAGAAGTGAACGTAAAAAGAATTTATAAGGGAAAATTCAATTTTGATTTGAATTTGAAATAAAGGTTGAAATTGTTTTTGAAACAAATTTAAAACGATTTATATAATACGTTTAAAAGGAAAACAACGAAGTATATATTATATATATTATATATATAATATAATGGCCTGAATAGAACGCGCCGCGCCGCGGCAGTTTGCGAATTTCGACCATGGACTTCGAACGAATATTACGGGAGACCCGACTGTCGGATTCTCCTAAAACCGGAACCTTTGGGTTCGCATCGAAAAGAGCTTTCTAACGAATATTAGAAATTAGAAATCTAACGGTTGGATTTGGAATTATGTCCAAATCAAATTTGAAAAAGGTCGCTGTAAGTGCAGTTCGATTGCCGTTGATGGAAATCGACTGTACAGGCCTTGATAAAATTATTAAAAATAGTAATAATTTGTGTAAAATCATAAGAAATGATTTGGGAAAAATTGTGATGAAAAACTCCATATTTGAAAAGATACAAATAGATTTTTATCGAAATGAACTAGTTTTGAACTAGAATTATAATTCTATTTATTTTTAAATAAATAAATTGAATTTGAAATGGTTTTGAAAATAACCAGAATTTCCATTGATTGCATTGGAATGGATTTGAATCGAAATTGCCTTCGGAATATTTCGATGTTGGATTTCGTGACTATACAGATGTTGTTATGGAAATTTGAAAGATATAGATATATATATCGTTATTTCCAATACGATATTTGTTGGTCGTAGAATTTGATATTGAATATAAGCCGGGATATTTTCTATTTAGAGCCTTGTATTTAATATCAAATGTGATTTGGGTTTGTCGTGAATGGTGTCTTGACTAACACTGTTCTTGAACCCAGTTGAGAAAAGATTAAATCTTTTTATTTAGATTTAATGAAGTGTACCAATTAAATAATATTTAATTGGAATTGAATTGACATTGATTTTTGGGTTTATCGTGGGCAGTGTTTTAAATAACACTCGTTCTTTAACCCGATAATTAATGGAATGTGGTTTTGGGTTTATCGTGAATCGTGTTTTAAATGACACTGATTCTTTAACCCAGTCACAGATTAAAACTAAGTGGAGTTTTAATGAATATTTAATTAGATTGAAATAATCGAGAATGGAGTATCACCAGTTTTGCTCCAGGCGTTAGTTAAATCTTTAATTAGATTTGAACGTGAAATGGTAATTGAATTTACCGATAACACCGTGGTGTTAGATATGAAGTATAACCAGTTTTACTTCATGGGATGAATAGGTTGGGATTGGGAAATTAAAACAAATGATTACTTCGGTAAGGTTCGTTAATCCCGACTAGTTGAATCGAAATTCAAAAGATGATTAAAGAATAAATTCAAGGAATTTATCTTGGATAAAATTAATGGGAACCTTTCCCTATGAATGTGAAATTTAGAAACTAACTGTCGGTTAGCCAAACAGAATGGTTTTCTGGATATTGATCTGATGTTGGTTTCGGCCTTCGGGGTTAATTTTTGGGAAATTATTCTCTTGATTAATTTACGGTTAGTGACCGATGAATTGGAATGAGGCATATGTTGTGTTTGTGTAACACTTATTTAAAATATACGCGAGTTATTCGGAAAGACCGGGTTTATCCCATTCTGGATAACAGATACGATGATAAGTCGAAGATGAAGACGGTGGTTGAAGACCGGAAGTCTTCACCTCGTTTGGGTGATTACTGATGATCTTGATTGGGCTGTACACCCAAGATGAGGGAATCAATCAGTGGTCGTCCAGATGTGCTTGGAGATCGATGGATATGCGAGGAAAGTGCCTCCGGTTTCGTTCAGACCCAGAACGGACTTGTAAATGGACTGTGTGTCTGACATTGGATTTCATTCTGTGTGACTGATATCGGTTGCATAGAGTGGTTTGCCTGTGTGGCATGCTAAGATGCAAATGATCAAGGCTTCTGTTGAAAAGCAAAGTCTTGTGGTTGATTTTCAAAGCACCGCCTGTGTGGCACAGCTTTGTGTAACGTGAATTCGCGAGCCTCACACCCCGGTGGTGAACCAAAAACGGGAGACGGACCTCAGGGGGGACATGCGTTTTCTTTCTAGCTAGGGTGGTGTCAGTGACCTACCAGCCCTGACATTTATATTATTTTCACCTCTGTGGTTGTTGCTGTTGCGAGGCGCCTCGGTTTGATCGGACGATCCGGGTCCGATGGAGTCATTCGTTGGCTCATTTACGCCCCAAAGGGCGGAGAAACGTAGTGTTCAGGCATTATAATCCACATCGGTGGACCGGCCCTGACGATCCAAGGGGCAGTTGCGGCTGTTCCTGAGGCTCGGGCTAGAGAGTCTCGAATCGGTTGAGGACTATCTTTTGCCTCGGTTCATAGATGGAAACTCAATTTCCAAATACGTGACTTTGCGATTTTGATTATATAACCTATATATGGCGACATAGTGGTATGGGGCATTCATGCCGCCTATGATTGATACTTATGATTTGAAGTTGTTTTATACACCATACACTTATAATAGTATCAAATGATTTCTTTTAAACGTATCAAGCATTCTTGGCTATTATAAGGTAAAAACCCTATCCCCCGGCTTGCGTTGCATTATGTGATAGGACCTGGGTCTTATAATAGCTTCATTTTTCTTTATTTAGCATTGCGTTGTTGTTTTATGCACTGGTATTCTTGGGGGGAAACCCGTTCCGTGTTATACGGCGTGGTCCCTTGATTTACCTAACGATTTAAAATAAAGATTAATAACTGTTTTAGTTCTCACACCAGTCCCATGACTGACCTGGAGTTTATTGTTTTGACCTAAACTCTGGGTGCCCTTATTTTGACACGGGCAGCTAGTAGTTTTGGTTTTGCAGATTTATATTCATAGGATCCTGGTTTACAGCTAGAATGATATCCGGAAAGCTTTGTATCCGTATATCTCCTTCAGTTGTGTTTGTATTATTTTCCGCTGCTATGTATTTAAAATGTAATGTATTGTAATCTCTGATATTTATCGAATGTAATATTCATTTATACTCTGTATATTCTTGTAATCTGATGGAATTGTTGTAATATGCAATTAAATGTCCTTCCATCTGCGTTCTATTTTGTCGTGTTCTCAAAACAATTCGTCCTTTCCCTTCTCTTCGGAGACCGGGGGAGTTCAGGTCGTTTCATTGCTCCTGTTCTTCGATTGATTTGAGGACGGGCTTCTGATCGGAACTCGTGAGTTTTCTGAAATTTCTAGCTTTGAAAAACTTGACTTTATTTTGTGGGTTTCAATACCAATTTTTCCAATGATGATTGGTGTTAGAAATAGGATCTCAAATCCTTAAATTACGCTCTGATTTCAAAATATGATACGGTCTGATGTTGGTCGGTTTCCTCCTTTGATTTCCTTAATTGAATTTCTCTAGAAAAAAGCTTTGCTAATTTATTTAATTGGTTTCCTCTTTTGAAAAATCTCGGCTTTGATATTCCAAAACTGCTTTCCCATTTTAAAACAATTTAAAAAATTACCGAGAATGACATGAATGAATTCTGGAAATGAAATAAGAGTTTTTCCCTTTTTGACTAATGCCTTGATTTCAATCTGCTCTAATTTCGAAAACAAACATACCTTGAATTTCACTGCAATTCAAATCACCTTGCCTTATATGTTGTGCACCATTCTGGAAACAAAGATAATCACTTACATGTTTTGATTCATGCTGATTTTACCATTTCTGGAAACATAAACTCTTGCCTTATCTTGTGATATCACGCAGCATTGTATATGCTTGACATTTATTTTTCCATTGAGCTTCTTGCATTCAAAACAAATCTGCACCTTTGTTATGTACTTGCTCCTTGAAAAATCTCCATGTATACACCTTTCTTATTGAACCATGGCTCGACCATTTCTGTTTCATTATGACTTGTGTTGCATGTGTACACATGCTGCTACTATGCATTCATCACAATTGTGTATTATTGTATTTGTTCACCACTGTACTTGAAATTAAACCTGAAACAGAATGTATTTGTGATACTCGACAATTTGTGTCATTTTTACATGTGCATGCCGATTTGACCTTATTCTTGTTCATTCCTTTACTGTGCACACCGTTGCTTATCCATGTTGTAAGCTAAAAAAATCTTGCACACTTGAAATTGCTGCCCCAACCATTTATGTAGCTCGGCCCATGTTGTTAATACTTGAGATCACCCATTGTGTATATATTTGCTTTGCTAAAACTGCTTATGTTCATCCCTTGAGTGCATAGCATAAATGAAGTTGTGTACACATCAGCTTGCTTCTTGGCTTGCTTAAATATGTCGCCGACCACATATGTGAACATGATTGCAACACGCTTTAGTTATGCACCCATATGCACCAATACACATTAATTTACACAAATGTTGTGTATCCATGAAATCTGGACCATGTTTTTTGCCATTGGCCATGACATTTTCATGTCCCCTTGCTATTTCCATCACATGTGTATTGATCATTGATGCTCTGTATATATATATATATATATATATATATATATATATATATATATATTCACCATTGTTTGGGTGTATTTTTGAGCTGCACTATTGTAGACTTGCTTAACCTTGTGCACACTTGACCACTGTATTGTGTTGCCATTTACACTGCTTTGACTTTCACTATGCTTGTTCACATATATGAGCTCGACCACTTTGATTAAGCTTGACCACTTTGACATGAAACTTGTTGTTTCCTTCACTTTGACATCTCTAACTTGGCAGACTTGAAAAGTGTGATCTGCAATGTTAATCTTGCATGCTGACTTTGACTTTTGTAGTTCTTTGTCAATACTTGACTACTGTGCCTTATGCTCAACCACTTGAGATTTGTTGACATGCTTGCTCATGCTGTTATGATCTATGTAGTTCTGAATTTGTGCACTGTTGCACATGTTGTACCATCCATGCTCATGCACCTTGATTATGTATTTGCTGCTTTTGAATGTTGTATGTATCACTGATGTATTCATGTATCGGCCAATTTTCTTGCTGGTTTGACTTGAGTTAGCATGGCTCGACATATGAGCTTGTATATTGCTACTATCCATTTTTGGTTGGCCATTGATGTTGAGCTACGTGTATATCTGCATTTCTGTTGCACTGTCCATTTGAGTGTGCACTGAGTCGAGATGGTCCACGTGGCTGCTCCTCAGTTGCACACTGGATTGGCGAGGCAGTGCACATGTGTATATATATATACACACGTGTGTATATGCAGCTATCCAGAAAAGTTTTCCTGTCCCTGTAAAATATACGTATACAGTCTACCTTGTGATATTTACATTGCATCACTGTGAATATCACAAGCTGTCTAGACACAGTCGAATGGATATGAAAATAAGATTGAGTCATGAAAAATGATGAGAAACACACCAGAAATCTGAGGCAAAAAAATTTTAAAAATAAAATTTATATTCACATGTATTTTGAAAATGATTTCTGTTCCATATACTGTGTGTGTTTCTGTATATGACAGGTATGAAGATGATGACTGGTCTGAGCTGTGAAGACAGAAAACTGAAGACGACAGAAGACTGAAGACCGTGAATGAAGCAGTGTCAGTAAATGTGTCTGTATATGAAAGTGAAAATGTATGTGTATATGATTTGTATAGACATAGTGCCTGTATGAGTGTTGTAGGGAGAAATGTACTGATATTTGTAATAAACAAATTTTGTTTGAAATAAAATATTATTCTATTGTGTTCAAACTTGTGTTCAAACAAATTTGTTTATTGTATTCAGTTTATATACAAGTACAAATTCAAGTGAAGTATTTAAATAGTGGAGTTATAAATAGTTGTACTTTTTGAATGTTTGAAATAAAATATTATATTTAAATAAAATACTGTGTGAATATTTGAATGTCTGTACAGTCGTATTTTATTTAAATATAAATATTATATTCCTATCTGTGATGATATATGAAAACAGTATAGTAACAAACACATTTAAAATAATATTTATTTGGTTGTTATCATCAAACAAAAATCATATAATTGTGTATACAACTACGTCATATACAACAATCTCCCCCTTTTTATGATGACAAACAGATAAAAGATTTTGAGCGTAAATGTATTTGAAAAAAATGAAATATGTTACTCCCCCTATTCGAATGCTCCCTCTACAATAGGAACTCCCCCTAGAAGTGTGCATGAGTGAGAGAATTGAAAATTCAAAATTAAGAATATTTATAAAATATTCACTCATAAATCAAAATGAATATATTCACTCATAAATCAAAATCTCATCCCATTCTCCCCCTTTTGTTATCATCAAAAGGATACAGAAATTAAAATATAGATGAAAAATGACTCAGCTTAAGAGGAAGAACGATTATCAGAAATCACAATCAGTCAAACAAAAATCATTATATTCTAAGAATTAGTGGCATATTTCACATTGTAGAGTGACGGATTTACGATGAAATTTATAAAAATGGGGAGAGTTAAAAAATGTTTTCCAAATATTCTCAAAAGAATTTTAAACATGAAGTACAAAAACTATGATAGATTTGGACTATAATTAATAATTCAATTTAAGTGACAAAATCATATATTCTCAAATCCCAATAGCTATCAATCAACAAATCATAATACGTCATAAGATGTTAACACATTTCAAAGCTTAGAAAGATGGATTAATAGGCTGGTTTTTATATCCCAAGGAGAGTTTTAGATCAATTTCAATTTATGGCACAATATTTCCTTTTTCTTTTTATTTTATTTAAGAGCACACTGACCATGCATAACCAGATCTTGGATTTTTAAATGAGATCAGTTGCAGCTTAAATTATAAGTTATCTCTTAACCATGCATGCCCAGAGCTTGGATTTTTAAATGAGGTTAGAGACACACTTATGAATTAATTATGTATTTATCATTTTCAGCTTCAAAAGAAAAAAAAAACTCCTCAGTAAATAAAACCAATATGAATGATAGAAATGTGGTAGATACAGAATTGGACTGTGAAATAAATTTCTAACTTAATTATATTATGAAATATGCTGACTATACTGGGATCATTGAAAATTTTCAATTATCACTAATTCTGAATAATAATATAACCACAATTCCATCGCAAATATTTCTATTTTTTATTCAAAAAGATTTTAAAAAATATTAACTCTCCACATTAATATAAAATTATCACGGATGGCAAAATAGTGATAAATAAAGGAGATGGTCGTGAAATAATCGTTAATTCAAAGATATTGTAATAATTATTCAACCATCATAAAAATCTAAATAAAATCTCCTCTTGATGTGAAATATACTACAGTCAGAATTCATCACAATTTCAAATACTAATAATAATTTTGACGAATTATAAATACAGTTCAATTTGGATATTGATTTCAATTTCTGAATGAACAAAAATAAATAATTCTAAAATTGAAAATCAATTATAGGAGGAATTTAGAAAGATATATAGAAGATAAAAAATATATATACAGGATGAGAATAAGATTAATAAAAAAATTCCAACACATCCTAATCTGATACCACTTGATGTCTCTATTCATGAGGATTTTCTAAAATGACACTGGAGACGAATAAAGATATTTAGACAACAAAATCTTAATCACAAAGCCTAAGCTGACAAAATAACAAATTATGCATATGTATCAGATCAGTAAATAAATGATTCCAAAACAAACATTTTTCAAAACAGTATCAGAGCAGCACAGAAAATAGTTTCAAATCATACTTGTCAAGATGACGGTCACATAAGATGATTCATGATCCAATGATTAAAAATATCGTTTATTTGAAATCATTTGAGGAATATGAAACTCTTAAGATTCAGTTAATCAATCACATCAGAATGTAAATTTCAGATTCAAGATATGTGTGTGATTCAATATATCAATAATTTCAAATGGTTTTAAACAAACAAATATTTACATCAAATCATCATGAAATGACAGTGAATTTTAAGACCATATTTTCAGAGAAATTTTCAGAAGTATTTCTGACAAGTACATGAGTAATTTCAGATCATTTACATCAAGATTAAGAGATATTCATGATCTAAAAATTTTTAAAATAATTTATTTGAAATCAGTTGAATCAATGTCAAGTTTTGAGATATAATGAATAAGTCACACAAGGTTGATAAATTCAAATTTAAGATGTGTGTGAGATTCAAAATATCAAGAATTTTAGGTGATTTAAAACAAACAAATTTCAACATAATGATCACGAATTAGGATGAAATTCAAGATGTATCACTGTGATTCAAGACAGAACTTAATATCCAAGCCAATCTGAAAATCTATGAAATCATCACAACTAATAAATATTGGTGTTCTATAATGAGTATATTATTTCAAGCTTTTCTAAAATGAATTAGTGAAAACTCAAAACAACAGTGATGTGTGAAATTTCTTTAATTATTCAGATCTTCAAAAATTTAGAATTCAAAAACAACAATGTTCAAGATATGACAAGAATATATCAACACTGTTATGAATTTAGAAATCAGAAAATAAACTTCAAAACAGTTGCAGATATTTACAAATTTAAACTCAAGATCTGGAAATGATTAAAACAATAGAGTTTTATTCAAATTGAAGCAAATTTCCAGAAAAACGTGAATTTTGCAATTTGAAGTTAATGAAGCCCAAAAAAAAAATATGGTAGCGACAAATCAAAAACAAAAGAAAAAAAGAAGAGGTAGAAGGACAAAATAAACAGAAACAAATATTTACAAAGATGATTCTAGAGATCATACCTGAATTCAATGTAAATAAATGAATTTCTAACTCAATAACCTTGGCTAAGGAATTCTGAGTGATACAGAACCATAAAACAGTTTGAATTTGAATCTCCTTTAAATAGCAGTTCCTCAGCCTCCTCTGGTACCTAAGTGTTTAGGGGATTGAGTGGTCTAACAAAATTAGTAAATCCACTCACAGTTTTGTTAACAATTTTCGGAACCCAAACTTGTTTGTATAACGATCCATTCGAATCTACCTTTGTGCCCTTAGGAACCAAAATCTGTTTATATTTAGTCCAAGTTGTTTTATTTTCTTTTGGGATCCAAGAATGTTTAAATGGATTGATACAAAACAAATTCTCATCTCGATTATGATTTAAAAATCCTTTGAAATTTTCAAAGCAAACATTTCCAAAGTAATTTGAGGGATTTTTAAAATTATTAGAATTCCATTTTCCAAAACCATTTGTTTTTCCGAAACCGAGATCATTCTTATTTCCTGTAGAAAGTTGATTTTTCAACAACATATTTAAATATTTTCTTCTATTAAAAAACGTGTTAAATTTAATTCAAGATAGTTGATTTTGGATTTAAGATAAGAATTTTCTTTTATCAGATTTGAACAACGGTTAATGCTGATCTTTCTCCTTTCAGTATCATTTTGTTTCAAAACCAAGTTTTCGTTTTCAAGCAATTTGATTTTGATTTTGGATTCAAAAATCTCAGATTCAAACTGAATTTGTTTTTCAAATTGTTGTTTCTCAGAATTCTTGAATTTTTCAATCTTTTTTTCAAGCTCTTTCAAAATAGATTCAGTTTTCAACAAGCTTTCTTTTCCAAAAATTTCATGTTTGGAATTTTTAGTAGTCTTAAAATTTTCAAATTCCTTTTGCAAAAAATTATTCGAACTTAATAACTCAATCTCATTCTCTTTTAGGATTAGTATTTCATTTTCAAGCTTTTGAATATTTTCATTGAGATGAACGAGATCGGTTTTCAATTTCGAACAATTTTTGCAATCAGAATTGTCAAATTTCCTAACCTTGTCAAGTTTTAATTCCAAATAGTTATTTTTGCTGATCAACTCAAGATTTTTAGATTTCAAAGTTTTGTTTTTCAGTTGGAGTTTATCAACGGATTTAGTTAAATCAGGACGCATATAAACTAAATCTTCTTATGAGAAATTTTCTGTCTCATTATTTGTTGAGTCTGCATCGACTGATCCATCTGAATTCTCATTTGTAAATCCTGTTAAGCAAAACTCTGAATCTGAGTTGACATTCTAGGGTTTTGATCAATCGTCAGATTATCCATACAGCGCATTTAGAGTCTTCCGGATTTCTTGCGTAGTTAAACAATGAGAAATAACGCTATATTGGTCATCATCCATATAATAATATAAAATATGAGTAGTGCGAGAATTAAATTCAATATCAACCCTATTTACAACATCATATCCATTTAAAATACTATTCCAACATTTAATATCAATAGATTTTAAATAGGATTTCATTTCTGATTTCGAATTTAAAAAATCTATGCCATTAAAAATAGATGGACTATGACTAGACTGACTCTCTATGGACTGACAACTAAGGATCACCATTACTCTAGAGTTAAACAAAAATACCTGCTCTGGTACCAATTGTTGGATCTATATTAACCCTAGAGGGGGGTGAATAGGGTTTATCACAATTTTTCGCTGAATTAAAAAACTGACAGGATATTAAAATAATAAATAGGTTACATAATGCAGCAAAAATAAAAGTGCAGAAAATAAATCACACACAGATATACCTAGCTTCGGCAAAACCCTGCCTACTGCTCTGGTACCAATTGTTGACTCTCTATGGACTGGCAACTAGGGATCACCATTACTCTAGAGTTAAACAAAAATACCTGCTCTGGTACCAATTGTTGGATCTATATTAACCCTAGAGGGGGGTGAATAGGGTTTATCACAGTTTTTCGCTGAATTAAAAAACTGACAGGATATTAAAATAATAAACAGATCACATAATGCGGCAAAAATAAAAGTGCAGAAAATAAATCACACACAGATATACCTAGCTTCGGCAAAACCCTGCCTACTGCTCTGGTACCAATTGTTGACTCTCTATGGACTGACAACTAGGGATCACCATCACTCTAGAGTTAAACAAAAATACCTGCTCTGGTACCAATTGTTGGACCTATATTAACCCTAGAGGGGGGTGAATAGGGTTTATCACAGTTTTTTGTTGAATTAAAAAACTAACAGGATATTAAAATAATAAACAGATCACATAATGTAGCAAAAATAAAAGTGCAGAAAATAAATCATACAAAGATATACCTAGCTTCCTAGCTTCGGCAAAACCCTGCCTACTGCTCAGGTACCAATTGTTGACTCTCTATGACTGACAACTAGGGATCACCATTACTCTAGAGTTAAACAAAAATACCTGCTCTGGTACCAATTGTTGGATCTATATTAACCGTAGAGGGGGTGAATAGGTTTTATCACAGTTTTTTGCCGAATTAAAAAACTGACAGGATATTAAAATAATAAACAGATCACATAATGCAGCAAAAATAAAAGTGCAGAAAATAAATCACACACAAATATACCCGGCTTTGGCAAAACCCTGCCTACTTCTGCATTCCTAAGGTTTCTACTAGGTAAAAGAACAGATACCGCATACAAGACCATGTACACTCGCGAACCCCTCGCTCCTATTCTAATCCTATGCTCAATACCCTAGACTGATCTAATTCGCTAGATCAGATTTCCCCTGATTACGACCCTGTAACCAGTAACCGTAGTTTTTAAAGACTCTAGTAAACTGCCAGTCAACACCCTGACTGGATCCCCTAGTATTTTACAGACACTAGAAACTGTTTGAGCGAAAAAAAAAGAAACTAGAAAAATACGTTAAAATTAAAAGAAAAAACTCTAGAAACTAATTAATTTTCCCATTTAATAAACTTGGCTTAGCCAAATTAGAAACAGGCTGGCCCCTTTTGTAACTCAATTGCCCGATCTCTCTGGAGAACAAAATATGGCGGCGACTCTCTAGGGTTTCAATGAAATCGTCCCCAAATCGATTGCAATTGATGATGTATTCTTGAAGATGATCTTTGTTGCTTGATGGCATCGTTGCTTCTATTCTTCGCTAGAGGACGGACTTATGATCGGAACTCGTGAGTTTTCTGAAATTTCTAGCTTTGAAAAACTTGACTTGATTTTGTGGGTTTCGATACCAAGTTTTCCAGTGATGATTGTGTTAGAAATAGGATTTCAAATCCTTAAATTACGTTCTGATTTCAAAATATGATACGATCTAATGTTGGTCGGTTTCCTCCTTTGATTTCCTTGATTGAGTTTCTATGGAAAAAAAGCTTTGCTAATTTATTTAATTAGTTTCTTCTTTTGAAAAATCTCGGCTTTGATATTCCAAAACTACTTTCCCATTTTAAAACAATTTAAAAAATTGACGAGAATGACATGAATGAATTCTGGAAATGAAATAAGGGTTTTTCCCTTTTTGACTAATGCCTTGATTTCAATCTGCTCTAATTTTGAAAACAAACATGCCTTGAATTTTAATGCAGTTCAAATCACCTTGCCTAATATGTTGTGCACCATTCTGTAAACAAAGATAATCACTTACAGTTTCATGCTGATTTTACCATTTTTGGAAACATAAACTCTTGCCTTATCTTGTGATATCATGCACCATTGTATATGCTTGACATTTACTTTTCCATTGAGCTGCTTGCATTCAAAACAAATCTGCACCTTTGTTATGTACTTGCTCCTTGACCAATCTCCATGTATACACCTTTCTTATTGAACCATGGCTCGACCATTTCTGTTTCATTATGACTTGTGTTGCATGTGTACACATGCTGCTGCTATGCATTCATCACCATTGTGTATTATTGTATTTGTTCACCACTGTACTTGAAATTAAACCTAAAATAGAATGTATTTGTGATGTTCGACAATTTGTGTCATTTTTACATGTGCATGCTGGTTTGACCTTATTCTTGTTCATGCCTTTACTATGTACACTGTTGCTTATCCATGTTGTAAGCTGAAAAAATCTAGCACACTTGAAATTGCTGTCCCAACCATTTGTGTTGCTCGGCCCATGTTGTTAATACTTGAGATCACCCATTGTGTATATATTTGCTTTGCTGAAACAGCTTATTTTCATCCCTTGAGTGCATAGCATAAATGAAGTTGTATACACATCAGCTCGCTTCTTGACTTGCTTAAATATGTCGCTGACCACATATGTGAACATGATTTCACCATGCTTTAGTTATGCACCCATATGCACCAATACACATTAATGTACACAAATTTTGTGTTTCCATGAAATCTGGACCATGTTGTTTGCCACTAGCCATGACACTTTCATGTCCCCTTGCTGTTTCCATTACATGTGTGTTGATCATTGCTGCTCTGTGTGTGTGTGTGTGTATATATATATATATATATTCACCACTGTTTGGGTGTATTTTTGAGCTGCACTATTATAGACTTGCTTAACCTTGTGCACACTTGACCACTCTGTTGTGTTTCCATGTACACTGCTTTGACTTTCACTATGCTTATTCACATATATGAGCTCGACCACTTTGATAAAGCTTGACCACTTTGACATGAAACATGTTGTTTCCTTCACTTTGACATTTCTGACTTGGCGGACTTGAAAAGTGTGATCTTCCATGTTAATCTTCCATTCTGACTTTGACTTTTGTAGTTCTTTGTCAATACTTAACTACTCTGCCTTGTGCTCAACCACTTGAGATATGTTGACATGCTTGCCCAAGCTGTATGATCTATGTAGTTCTGAATTTGTGCACAGTTGCTCGTGTTGTACCATCTATGCTCATGCACCCTAATTATGTATGTGCTGCTTTTGAATGTTGTATGTATCACTGATGTATTCATGTCTCGACCAATTTCCTTGCTGGTTTGACTTGAGTTTGCATGGCTGGACACATGAGCTTGTATATTGCCACTATCCATTTTTGGTTGGCCATTGATGTTGAGCTACTTGTATATCTGCATTTCTGTTGCACTGTCCATTTGAGTGTGCACTGAGTCGAGATGGTCCACGTGGCTGCTCCTCAGTTGCACACTGGATTGGCGAGGCAGTGCACACGTGTATATATATATACACACACGTGTGTATATGCAGCCATCCAGACAAGTTTTCCTGTCCCTGTACAATATATGTATACAGTCTACCTTGAGATATTTACAGTGTATCACTGTGAATATCACAAGCTATCTAGACACAGTCGGATGGATATGAAAATAAGATTGAGTCATGAAAAATGATGAGAAACACACCAGAAATCTGAGGCAAATAAAATTTTAAAATTAAATTTATATTCGCATGTATTTTGAAAATTATTTCTGTTTCATATACTGTGTGTGTTTCTGTATATGGCAGGTATGAAGATGATGACTGGACTGAGCTGTGAAGACAGAAAACTAAAGACGACAGAAGACTGAAGACCGTGAATGAAGCAGTTTCAGTAAACGTGTCTGTATATGAAAGTGAAAATGTATGTATATATGATTTGTATAGACAGAGTGACTGTATGAGTGTTGTAGGGAGAAATGTATTGATATTTGTAATAAACAAATTTCGTTTGAAATAAAATATTATTTTATTGTGTTAAGACTTGTGTTCAAACAAATTTGTTTATTGTATTCAGTTTATATACAAGTACAAATTCAAGTGAAGTATTTAAATAGTGGATGTAAATAGTTGTATTGTTTGAATGTTTGAAATAAAATATTATATTTAAATAAAATACCGTGTGAATATTTGAATGTCTGTACATTCGTATTTTATTTAAATATAAATATTATATTCCAGTCTGTGATGATATATGAAAACAGTACAGTAACAAACACATTTAAAATAATATTTATTTGGTTGTTATCATCAGACAAAAATCACATAATTGTGTATACAACTGCGTCATATACAACAGCAACAACTCACCTTTGGTTGTTGCAAGTGACGAGATGAATGAAGACTTAGCCAAATCAACCTCTCATCGAATATAACACACAATACTTCAATCTACACATTAATATACAATATTTCCTAAGAATTAGGTTTAGGAAATCATAAGAATTGAAGAGGAATTGAGTTGGAGAAGATAGAGATCGAGCTTACCTCTCTTCTCTATTTATTCATGCTTGATTTCAACATGAATTGGATTCCTAATACCAAGCTAGGGCTTAGGGAATTTTAACTTCCCCTTATCCATTTCTAATTTTGCGAAGTAAGCGGAAATGAATGAAAGAGGAATGAGCTAGGTAGGTTATAGGGAGGTAGGTTAATGGGCTAGGTTTACAAGCCTAAGCCCCTACCCAAAGTCCCAATTCCCACAAGCTCTAAACATATCGATGCTTATTGTTTTTAATCACGTAAACATCGTTTTGAACTCAATGGAATTGGTTTCGAGTACAAATTCATCCGTATGAAAATTGTGACTTTTCATCTATATAAACGATTAACGATGTTATATTTAAATAAAATATTTAAATATATTATTGTTAAATTTGTGGGTTGTTATATTTACTCAACTCATAGTAATCAACACGCAATCTAAGGAAGCCATATGCCTTTATGGAGAATACAACAAGTGCTTCCCACTCAAATATCTCTAACAAATGAAATCTTTTTATAAATGGTCATCCACTTTACTCAAGCTCTCTCTATTCATTAGGTTCCATTCTCCTAAGAGGTATAAATATAGGTCTGACATCCTTTATATAGTGATATGGAACTCACCCTCTGTATATGGAAAAATTTTGGTCACTTCCTTGAAGATATCAAGATACTCCCTAGCAAAAGGTATATGCGACAACTCATCGTGCGGAACATCAAGCGGATATGGAAACCCTGCCATTACCTCTTCACCAGGTAGGTGGCTCAACCTTACCCTCTACTCGTCATCCATCCCTATAGTCACTGAAAATCTCTTATAATCTGCCACCACTTCATATCTCTGAAACCAATCAACTACTAAGATAATACCAAACTGACAAATCCCAAAACAAATAATCACAATCAAAAGTTCATCCACAACTCAATAACACCAACTGACGATAAATTACATAAAGGATAGTGGAGCTATCAATAAGGTCTATCACAATCAATAGTCAATTAACTATTTCAGGCTTTAGTCCTTATTTATCTACCAGGTCGCTAGGTTTGAGGTAATGGGAAGACCTAGTATCAAACAATACCTGAATATAAGCATCATGAATAGAAATCGTACCTTGAATGATGATGCCCTTTTCTTTTTCTCTCCTCGATGGTGCATCTGACAATGTTAAGCAACATTGATAGAATATGTTTCCATAATTTGCTTCTCCTTCAGACGCTGTGGACAATATCTCTGGAGGTGCCCTAGTTCATTACAACTGTAGCACTTCTTGATTTCAGATCGCCATTCCTTGAAATAATGGACCTTTTTTGGATATCCATAAAAAGTGGATTTAGATTTGAATTTCTTTTTCTGTCCATTCTTAGCCTGAAAAGATTTCTTCTTACTGTTCAACTTTATCTTGCCTCCGGCGCTTACGCACAGCTTAGTTTTCTCTTATGGAAAAGTAGCCACAACAGTCTTTGACCTAGGGTAAAGGCTCTCCTACCTTAAAGCTTTCCCCATAATAGACTCAGAGGTCTCAACAATATGATTTATCAGCTTTTTCTTCCATGTAGTCATCAAAGACAAGCATGAATTATCATTCTTTTTCTCCGAGGTGTTGATAAAAGACATACCATGCTTCGGAAAAGCGTCAAATCCAACATTATACTCGAAGACGGTCCTATCTCCCTTCTTTAACCCCATAAATCTTTGGAACAGTTCCAAATTTTCCAAAGTCCGAATAAACTTCTTACTGAAATGAAGTTTTAAATAATCCTAAGTAATCTGATCTTCAGAAGTCGCAACCTTGATGGCATTCCACAATTTCATAGCCCTTCCTTAAGGTTGATGAGAAGCCAACCTTCTTTTCGTAATACCATTAAGATGAAGATCCTCGTGGATGCACTCTCAAATGTCGAGCCAATCCTGAACTTCCATTTCCATTGTTGACACCGTTCCTTGAAATATCTTACCACCCAGAATGGGATAACCTTTATTAAGCTTAGCAAAGTCATTCCCAGGCTCTTGCACTAGTGCACCTCTTTTGGCAACAACAGGGGAGGCTCCTTAAGCATTACACGTCACGTCCTCACAAAAGAAGCAAACATGGTTTGAATTTCAGGATTATTATCTCTTGATCTAGCTCGTTCCTCAACTCCAAAGATGGATTCTCTAGTTGTATTCCTTGTCTGGCGATTCGTCATTCAATCTGTAATGAAGATAATCCATCCCCATTTCAAGGAATCCTACTTAACGCTGCTCAAGTGTAGTGCAACTTCTTTTATAAGTCTATATATGAATACATATATATATATATACATATAGTTATAAAAAATAATACATTTAACAAGTAGGCGCTCACATATAATTATACGTATCCTCGAATATTCCCACTTAGGTTGAATAATGCACCCTAATCTTGTATACCAAATGTGACGACCGCCCTATACATCCAACAACCTTAGAATGCACTGTTGTGGTGCTCGATCGATGCAACATGACTGCTAAGATTTAAGTTAAATGGAAAACAACCTAAGACCTATCGCATATCTCACTGTATGTCAATCAAAATATAATAATAACACATAACTAATATAAAGCATATAGGGTGGTAAATTGCTGATAATGAATCACAGGCACCAGAGTCATAGATCCATACAACATAAGTAAAAAGAGTTATGCAAGTGATAATAACTCAAGCAAATTGTCTCCACACAGAAAATACAATTAAGACTCATGGTAACGAACAATGAAATGCAATTGAGTACATATATGATATACATGGAATAACCTCATGCTCGTCTCCTGAACAACTACTCATGCTCGTCCTAACCTGTCTCTAGTCTTCTCATTCGAAGAGCACCCATAGTAATGAGTAGCAATGCATAGAAATCTAGGTTAGACAGAGTTTAGTGTGAGCGATAGTATTCCCAAATACTAAAGTAAAATAATACAAAAGGTACGGAGAACCATACATATCCTACACCTGTATCCAAGAGTTAGCGTGTATAATAATGTATGCTTCTCTATGATCATCATGTTAAAGTGTATCATATATATATACATATATATATAATAAGCTAACAGTAATAATAAAATATAACTTCCATCATTCATCCTTACATCCACTCATCAAGTGTGTTGATTAGATGATATTTGTAACCTCCAAACCACTCGAACTATAAGGTTGCATGTAGTTCCTCAATCTTTTGGACTCTTCCACTTGAATCTCACTAATGTGCATTGCTTACCCTCCAAGTCTATACGTGGTTCCATGTACCAACAATTCTCATTTCATTTATTTCCCATAACAGAGTTCATTACTAACATTAGAGATTGTTCGTCGGTTGGGCTATTCCCGATGGTCAACTTTTGTTGTGAGTCTCATCGATAGCCCTCCAAGTCAAAATAGCAGGGGACTATTCCAGGCAATCATCACTTACCATAAGATCTCATTAGTTGCCTTCCAGGATAACCCTCAAGTGATCACATCAACTTCCCTGTAACTCGCTCTGCCTTTATGAATATAGTTAGTAGCTATTGGAGTCGTTCTTTATGATATATATTCGTCATGGATCCAATCTACCAAAGAATCATCGCGTCTTAGCTAATTAGTTAGACCATGTAGTCAAACTCTATTTGGCCACTCTAGCTCCCAATAATGTTATGCCAACCTTGGCTTAGCCTCCTCACAGGTCGCACCATTTTAACTAAGGAGAAGGACAGGGCTCGGTGCCAATCCCTCCCTTGGTGTACCCTTAAACACTACTCTGACTCATAGCCAACCATAAGTAGGCCGATCTGAAGCCTATGATGATCCGAGACTCGCACACGGTACTGATCTGAACTGCGGTGAAGCACAATGATCCCCTACTTAGGTTCTCCAATCAGAAATAACTCCTACCGATCAGGAAGCAATTTACTCAACTGACCCTTAATCATCCACTTTCTATCGATCCGGTCCGAAGACAATCCCCATGTGTCGATCTGAAGGGAAGTACTCTACCTAACGAAGTTGAGAACCTGTGCCGATCCCAAACTTAACCAAAATTAAAGCTACTAACTTTAAAATCGTCGTATGGATGCTAAGCCTAATAAGAGAAAAGGATAAGTATACAACTAAACTCTCTCATGTCATAACTTGAGCATATAAACTCCAAATGACTTGAAACTTGGTAAGCTATTAAGTTAGGTCTTCTGTAACATCACTAGTTTTATTAGATATTATTAGGATGTTTAATTGGTCAAAAATTTAAAAAAATGTGTATGAGATTAATTAGGGAATGAGTTGAGCCATAATTAATGTAACATCCCGGATTTTTAGTTGATTTATTTCCAACATTAAAATTTATTTTAAATATTAAATTGGAATATAAATGAATTTTTATTATGGAATTTATCGATTTATGATTTAATTTTGAATACATCAAATTATGGTATATGGAAACAGCAAACAATTGAATTCAGAATTCAAAAACTGAATCGTAACAATTCAGTCGACTAATATAATTTCTGTCTTGAATTAGAATGATAGTAATAAGTATTTATTATTGAGGAACTTAATTGATCTATATTTTAAATTGGATTTAATTTAATCATAGATTTAAAGTTTTATTTCCCTTATAAGGTCAATTTGAATTGTTATCTGCTTCACACTATTGAATTAGACCATGGAAATTATTTCATTGTGTTTAGAATAACGGATAAGCCCTAGAAATGTCAGTTGTTGCGCCCGGATTATTATTCGTACCGCGAGATATTTTCGAATAGAAAATTAAATAAAATTCATATCAAATCTTTTCATCCGACCTACTCCAACATAGACCTAAATAAAATCGCACACCCTATATTTCATCTCGAGCTAAGGAAATTGTCTCTGATCTCTTATATCAAGCAGACAACAATTTAATGGCGTATGTACTTCATATTCTTCCTTGATTTATAAATGCCACTGCACCCACTCACAATTCATCGCTTCAGAAAATTCAAGCATCTGCTCTCGTTATCTTTCCCATCTCAAATCAAAATCGTGTTTTATTCCTTCCTCAATTCAGATTCAAACTGCTGATACCCTATCTCGTTTCTATTTCATACCAGTATCGCTTCTCAAAAATTCGATATATATAAATCGAATCATTCTGTATATATAAAAAATATATACATACGAATCGAGATCGTCTTAATTCAAGTACAGAAAGTGGCGCACTATCGATTCAAGTCAGAAATCAAACTCACGATTTTGGCAAAGGGCTTAGGCATCGATTTTGGGTTTAAGTCTTTGAAGCAGAACTGCGAGGTTAGGGGTCAGTTTGAGGAATATCGCTATTCATTGGAAGGGCTCCAAATTCGGTTACGTATGGGAGTTGAAGAGAGGGCAACCAACGTTGGTTTTAGGGACTGAAGCGATGTCGAACTGGGTTCAAAAGGGGGGGTTCAACGTTGCCTAGTTGCGCGAGAAGACGGATGTGGTGTTGATTGCGATCAGGTGGAGTTGATGATTGAGGACGGAGTGGCGGTTGGGGTTTTCTGGCAATTACTGAAATCGTGATTCAGTTTTGGGTTGGGCGAATACTAAAGGAGGAAATGGGAGTTTGGTCCTTGGTTTTTGGTATGGAGTGGAGCGAACTATGGAGATATGAGTTGGATTGTCTGATGTTGCCGTTGGGGTCAGGAAATGGAACGCTGAGGTGAAGAAGGGGATTAGGAGAAGGACTGTTCGATTATCAAAAAGGTTTTTGTTTCTTTTTCTTCTTTCTCTGTACCAGTGAATGGAAAGGGTGATGGCCACAGGTTTATGGTTTGTCGCAGGGGAGATTCTGATGTGTTAAGGGAATTTTTTTTATGTTCGAATGGCGTGACTGGAGATGAAAATGGCATGTTTTGGAAACAATGGAGTCACGGCTTGGTGATAGTTTGAGCTATAGGAAATTATGGAAGGAAGAGGACGGTTCATAGAAGAGATTGGATAGTATTCGTGACCTGACATTTAAAAGCTAGGTAAAGTTAAAATTTATTTTCAAAGTTAATTAAAGGGATTAGTAATGAAGAGTAATTAGTGTGTTTTTTTATTGTAAATGTAACAATTATCTTATAAATGTTGCAACTTTCCAATTGTAGATCCAATCGAGACTGCGTCAGTGTGTTGGACTAGTATCAATGTCCACTACACCGTAGAATTTGAGTGATAGAATTTGAGGCTTTCGGGAATTTTTATCTTGATTCAAACGCATATTTGGAATTAGATTTAAATGGAGCAGAATCGTCAATAATAAAATCAAGGTGAGTAAATCTCACTTAAAATTTATTTTATCATTAAAAATAAATTGTTGGTTGACTGATTGGATTGCTTTTTATAAATAAATTGTGGTTATTATATATATATATATATTAGTTATTTAGGCTTGGGGGTTGAATATATGTATAGTATTGGTGATTGGATATTTCCTGCAGTACCATTAGCGGATGCCCGCATTATCATTAGCGGATGACCCTATCGCCCTACGATATATGAGTGGATGACCTTATATACCACGATATCCTTCCTTGAAGCAGGATTGATATTATTTGTGTTGTTTGAGGTAACCTATTTGGATGCAGGGAAAAGCAGGTTGGAAGGATCCAACTGGATTCCTCAAAATATAATATTGTTTTGTTTATATATTCGTGTATGTTTGATGTGTTGTATTGAATGGATTGTTGTGTGTTAGGTATTTAAATATCACTGGCCCTAGAAATTGATATTTAAAAATATTATACAAAGGGATTTTTAGATTTAAAAAGGGAAAATTTAATTTTCGAAATAGAAATGGAATTTCGAATGAACTGAGAAATGTTAACTTGTTTTAATAATAAAAACAAGCAGCTGAATTTATAAACAATATTATAAATGGAAAGAAATATTATCGTTAATAATATTAGATTTTAAATTCAAATCTGAATTTAAAAAGGAAAGCTTATGTTCCAAACGGAAAGTGGATTTCTAATAAGATTTGAAATAGGAACTTGTTTTAAATATTTAAAATCAGAAGTGGAATTTATAATGTTTCATTAAATAATTTATAAATTTAAATTCATGTTTGGGCTTAAAAAGGGAAATTATTTTCTGAAGTGCAAATAGGATTTTAAAATGGAATTTGAAATATAGGCTTGTTTCAAATATTTAAAACAAGAAGTAAAATTTATAAACAACATTTATATATAATTAGCATGAGAAATTTGATTATTAAAATTTTAATATGAGAGTAAAATGGGATTTTTAATCTGAAATCATTTCAGGAAAGGGGAATGATGAAATTTATTCCAATATTTAGAATGTAAAATGATCTGAAATAAATCCATATGGATTTATAATTAGAGTTGATCATGTTGAATTTATTAAACAAATAAATTATTTTCCAGATAAGATATTGGGATTACTTTGAGTAAAACTAAAATGGAAATAAAATTCCATGTGTGTATATATATAAGTTATAAAAATATACTATTCCAAAATGGGGATCGAGTTTAAAAAGATTATAAAGTAGAAGTTTGTTTTTATAAGGCAGTTAATTTATAAACAACATTTATAAATATGATGAAGAAAATTTCCATCGAGTAATTTGGAAATTTAATGCAAGAAATGGAATGACAAGGTGGGATTTAAATCTATTTTTTATATTACAAGCTTGTATTAATCTCAAGATAAGAACATTGTCGGGTCAAAGTCTAAAAGGTAAATAAAATGCCCCAACTTGAATGACTTCACTATTATCAAGGGATGATATTTGTTTGTAATAGCAAAGGATGTTGAATTAATTTATTGGAATTTGATTATATTAAATTTGACCCAAGAGGGATTGAAACTGAATATAGAAATCGAGTCTTGAACAAGTTCATAACCGAGTTATGAATGTGGCTTAAAGAAATCGACGAGTTGAATGATCTGAATTGTGAAGTTAGATTTGGGTAACAGGCTTAATTTATTTCTAATTTAATGAAAATGGAGTTGGAATTATTTTATAAACAAAGTTTTTAAAGGTTTATATTTAATTTAATTAAAACGAACTCGGCGCAACGCGGTAGTTCTTAATTTGGCATTCCGAACTTCAATCGAGTATATAGAACTCGTTATAAGTCGGAATTTGATGAAACTGGAAATGTTTGGGTCTATTGAATAATAATTTTCTAGTGGTGGAGAAAAATCCAGAATTCGTCTTAAAAATTTTGAGTTACGTCAAAATCAAATTTTAGAAAAGTCGTTGTAAATTTGTTTAAAAACCATAGCGATTTAATTAATTAATTAAAGGGATTTTTAGTGAATAAAAATCTGAATTTCCACTAGAAAACCCAGATTTGAGTTATAAATTAAATATGTGGTCAACTCGAATAGACGAAGTGGCTTTAGGACAAAATCAGATTGAGGATTATGGAATGATATTAGCTGATTAACAAAAGGGATTAGTTAATGGAATTTGAAAGGAACTTAATGGGGGTCAAGTAAATTGGATTGGTAAAGTAGAATTTAAAATCGAATATATGGCTTGAGTTATAAATGAAATTCGATTTGTTTATAAGTGGATAAAAATATGTTTGAACACTACTGTTTCAAACTATAGGTGAATAAAGCGATTGAACTAATTAAAGAATTAATTAGTGGATTTGAATGTGATTAAATCCAAGTAGTTGTATGGATTGAAATAAAGTGAAAAATGCAGGTGCAAGTATATTAGATAGGTATGGGATAAAGTGAATGAAGAGTATGAAGATTTTAATTTAAGTGCCCGACAAAAAGGTACATGGTATGAGCTTTTATGCGCCGAATCGGCAAGCCGCTTGGATTTTTAATTTTCTTTTTGAATGGAAAGGGCCTAGAGAGGCGAGTTGGGGTTTGAACTATTGACTGGTAAAAGGGAGGTGCTAGCAAAATTTTCCAGAAATTTAAGGAATTAGAATATTTTTAAGAATTTGGATAACTAGAAAACAAAATATATCAATATATATGATTCGGTAAGGAAATGATATAATTAATGAAACATTAAATAAAAAGGGCCAGTGATTGTGTGATGGATGTTTTTGTTTTCCTTTGATAGTTGAGTCACCGGCTATCAAAGATTTTTTTACCATCCTTGTCAATACGGAGAGACCGGTTGGATTTATTATTCGAAAACCACTACGTATAGACATGGGTGTTGCGAATTAGAAAATGCTGAAGATAATTGGAGACGGAGTAAAAATGCAAGGGCCGTTCTATTTGTCCAGACTCAGGATAACTTGTATGGACGAATGTCTAACAAAGTATTCCTGACGGATCACATAAGATAATCTTTTTCGAGATATTAAATTTGGTGGCGGAGGAATTCGTTTCTTTTATCTTTTATACCCATAATATTTTGGAAGATCAACTAGTGATTTGATGGGTTTGACGATGTGGCATTCAAAGCGTATGGTTTCCAGATGTTCTAAAAAAGTAAACATAGCCTCAAGCCTCACAACCGGGAAATGACAAAAATCGTGCAGGCAGCATGTCTAGGTGGGTCATTCCCAAGTAGGGTATAGTTGTCACCGATCTAGAGAAAATTCATTATTCATTCTTCTTTCGATTCTGTATCTTATGGATTATGGTTGGATGACCTACAACCGCGGGTGACAATATATTCGATACACTCAAGCTAAATGAGTGGTCGGTCATGTGTGGTCCGGGTTGTAAGATGTTCTTGTTGAACCCTAGTGTATCCCCTCTAGAGTACACTGATCGGGAGGAGGTCCTATACCTTTTCATAGTTGGAATCCAATATCCAACAAGCGCCCTGCGGTTTTTGATTTTATATTATGTATGTGGAGCGTGAGATGCAAGTGTTGTGCTATTTGATTATTTATTTGATTAGAAATTAATATAATATCACTAGATTTTCGTATCAAAATGTTTTGGTTATAGTAAGGTAAAAACCGTCCATGTTTATGTGTAGGCTGGTCTTACTATTACCCTTTCTTTCAAAGAATTTTTCAAAGTTAAACAATATGGTTAGAGTTTACTCACACCAGTCCTTGTTGCTTGCTATGTGCTTGGTATGCATGGTAGGGGGTTTTCGCTTCGCGTTAGGTGGCGAACGGGGGACTCTTACCCCTACATGCCCTGAAAATGTGGGTTGGTTGTAAAGTCGAAAGGCTGGCCATAAAACAAGGTGCTGGGGTACAAATGTGAGCCACGGTGGGATGTTAGCCCGCTGACTTGGGGGTGGAGGGATGGTTGAAAAGCCTACCGAAATCGCCAGTACATCACAGTTGGTATCAGAGCTTAGGTTGAGCGAACACCTAGGCTTTGGTGGGGGTTTACTCATTAGAGATAGGGTTAATAGTACCCTAGAATCAGTTGAGTGTATACATGAGAGAGCGTATTTGTAGATTTGTATAAAAATTGTTTTATATTGTGCTAATCGATCTGTTGAGTGGTATATAAATTCCACATCGACGCATTTAGCTGACGTGGTCGATAGGGATTTATAAACACTTTAACAGAGTAAATTGATACAGTATTATTTTAAAGCTGGGTAAATGAAATAATTTTACCCAAAAATTATATTTTTATGTAAAAGTGAATAATTTTCTGAAATTATTATAATATATAGATATGGATGAGTTGATTGTTATTATTATAGTCAAATGAGATTATAAATTGAATGATTATATATAATCAAATAAAATTTGTATATGAATTAAATATATAAATAAGATGAAATTAAATTAAGTTAAAACCAAAATTGGAATTTAAATCCTGGAAATATTTTTCCAAAGTATATTAAAATAACATAGCATTATTTTGGAAGGATTTTGAATAAAAATCATTTTGAATAAAAATCATTTTGAATGAATTTTTGGAAATGATGAAGCATTGTATTCACATCGGTCACTAGAAAATAATTCCGATGATGAAGCGCGCCATCGTCGGTGTTCATTTTCGAGTTTCCAAGTGTTGGATTGCTACCGCAGTGAGATTTTCAAAGGAAATTATTTGAGAGTAACAAGTTGTTTTGGAAAGTTCAAGTATTATGAATTGGAGACAGAAATGAAGATATGTATATATATATATATATGATTTCAAAAAAGGGATTTGAAATAAAAAAACCGGGGAATTTGAATTCTGGAATTTAACTTAAGCAAGATAAATAAATCGAAATGATGGAAACCAGTTAAATGAACTGAAATTCAATATTCCCATGAAAGCTTAAAATTGTATGGGACTTAAGTTATAGAATTTGAAATGCTTAGTTATAACAAATTGATCTTTTGAAAAGTTAACGGGTCTGTAGCATTTCTTCTGCCTTAGTAATTTCGGGGATGAAATTCTTTTAAGGGGAAAGAATGTAACGTCCCAGATTTTTAGTCGATTTATTTACAACATTAAACATAATTTTAAATATTAAATTGGAATATAAATGAGTTTTTATTATGGAATTTATTGATTTATGATTTAATTTTGAATACATCAAATTATAGTATATGGAAACAACAAACAATTGAATTCAGAATTTAAAAACTGAATCGAAACAATTCAGTCGACAAATATTATTTCTGTATTGAATTAGAACGATAGTAATAAGTATTTATTATTGAGGAATTTAATTGATCTATATTTTAAATCGAATTTAATTTAATAATAAATTTAAATTGTTATTTCCCTTATACGGTCAATTTAAATAGTTATCTGCTTCATACGATTGAATTAGACCACGGAACTTGTTTCATTGTGTTCAGAATAATGGTTAAGCCCTAGAAATGTCAGTTGTTGCGCCCAGATTATTGTTCGTACCACGAGACATTTTCGAATAGAAAATTAAATAAAATTCATATCAAATCTTTTCAACCGGCCTATTCCAACGCAGACCTAAATAATATCGCACACCCTATATTTCATCTTGAGCTAACGAGTCTCTGATCTCTTAAATCAAGCAGACAACAATTTAATGGTGTATGTACTTCATGTTCTTCCTTTATTTATAAATGCCACTGCACCCACTCACAATTCATCGCTCAGAAAATTCAAGCATCTGCACTCGTTCTCTTTCCCATCTCAAATCAAAACCATGTTTTAGTCCTTCCTCAATTCAGATTCAAACCGCTGATACCCCATCTCGTTTCTATTTCATAATAGTACCGCTCCTCAAAAATTCGATATGTATAAATCGAATCATTCTGTATATATAAAAAATATATACATACAAATCAAGATCGTCTTAATTTAAGTACAGAAGGGTGGCGCGCTATCGATTCAAGTCGGAAATCGAACTCGCGATTTTGGAAAAGGGCTTAGGGATCAATTTTGGGTTTAAGTCTTTGAAGAGGAACTGCGAGGTTAGGGGTCGGTTTGAGGGCTATCGCTATTCATTGGAAGGGCTCCAAACTTGGTTACGTGTGGGAGTTGAAGAGGGGGCAACCGACGTTGGTTTTAGGGACTAAAGCGATGTCGAACTGGGTTTGAAAGGGAAGTTCGACGTTGCCCAGTTGGGCAAGGAGATGGATGTGGTGTTGATTGCGATCAGGTGGAGTTGATGATTGAGGATGGAGTGGCAGTTGGGGTTTTCTGGCAATTACTTAAATCATGATTCAGTTTTGGGTTGGGCAAATACTAAAGGAGGAAATGGGAGTTTGGTACTTGGTTTTTGGTATGGAATGGAGCGAACTATGGAGATATGAGTTGGATTGTCTGATGTTGTCGTTGGGGTCAGGAAATGGAACGCTGAGGTGAAGAAGGGGATTAGAAGAAGGACTGTTCGATTACCAAAAAGGTATGTGTTTTTTTCTTCTTTCTCTGTACCTGTGAATGGAAAGGGTGACGGTCACAGGTTTATGGTTTTTCGCAGGGGAGATTCTGATGTGTTAAGGGAATTTTTTATGTTCGAATTGCGTGACTGGAGATGAAAATGGCATGTTTTGGCAATAACGGAGTCACGGCTTAGTGATAGTTTGAGCTATAGGAAGTTATGGAAGGAAGAGGACGATTCATAGAAGAGATTGGATAGTATTCGTGACCTGACATTTAAAAGATAAGTAAAGTTAAAATTTATTTTCAAAGTTAATTAAAGGGATTAGTAATAAAGAGTAATTAGTGTGTTGTTTTATTTTAAATAAATCCATTATCTTATAAATGTTGTAACTTTCCAATTGTAGATCCAATCGAGACTGCGTCAGTGTGTTGGACTAGTATCAATGTCCATTACATTGTAGAATTTGAGTCATAGGATTTGAGGCTGTCGGGAATTTTTATCTTGATTCAAACGCATATTTGGAATTAGATTTAAATGGAGTAGAATTGTCAATAATAAAATCAAGGTTTGTAAATCTCACTTAAAATTTATTTTATCATTAAAAATAAATTGTTGGTTGATTGGATTGCTGTTTATTAATAAACTGTGGTTATTATATATTTATATTAGTTATTTAGGCTTGGTGGTTGAATATATATAGTGTTGGTGATTGGATATTTCCCGCAATACCATTAGCGGATGCCCGCGGTATCATTAGCGGATGACCCTATCGCCCCACGATATATGAGTGGATGACCTTCTATACCGCGATATCCTGCCTTGAAGCAGGATTGGTATTATTTATGTTGTTTAAGATAACCTATTTGGATGAAGGGAAAAACAGGTTGGAGGGATCCAACTGGATTCCTCAAAATATATTATTGTTTTGTTTATATATTCGTGTATGTTTGATGTGTTGAATTGAATGGATTGTCATGTGTTAGGTATTTAAATATCACTAGCCTTAGATACTGATATTTAAAAATATTATACAAAGGGATTTTCAGATTTAAAAAGGGAAAAATTTAATTTTTGAAATAGAAATGGAATTTCGAATGAACTGAGAAATATTAACTTGTTTTTAATAATAAAAACAAATAGCTGAATTTATAAACAATATTATAAATGGAAAGAAATATTATCGTTAATAATATTAGATTTTAAATTCAAATCTGAATTTAAAAAGGAAAACTTATTTTCCAAATGGAAATTGGATTTCAAATAAGATTTGAAATAGGAACTTGTTTTAAATATTTAAAATAAGAAGTGGAATTTATAATGTTTCATTAAATAATTTATAAATTTAAATTCAAGTTTGAGCTTAAAAAGGGAAATTATTTTCCTAAGTGCAAATAGGATTTTCAAATGGAATTTGAAATATAAGCTTGTTTTAAATATTTAAAACAAGAACTAAAATTTATAAACAACATTGATAAATAATTATCATGAGAAATTTGACTGTTAAAATTTTATATGAGAGTAAAAAGGTATTTTTAATCCGAAATCATTTCAGGAAAGGGGAATGATGAAATTTATTTCGATATTCAGAATGTAAAATGATCTGAAATAAATCCATATGGATTTATAATTAGAGTTGATTGTGTTGAATTTATTAAACAAATAAATTATTTTCCAAATAAGATATTGGGATTACTTTGAGTAAAACTTAAATGGAAATAAAATTCCATGTATATATGTATATAAGTTATAAAAATATACTATTCCAAAATGGGGATCGAGTTCAAAAAGATTATGAAGTAGAAGTTTATTTTAATAAGGCAGTTAATTTATAAACAACATTTATAAATTATAAAGTAGAAGTTTGTTTTAATAAGGCAGTTAATTTATAAACAACATTTATAAATATGATGAAGAAAATTTCCATTGAGTAATTTGGAAATTTAGTGCAAGAAATGGAATGAAAAGGTGGGATATAAATTGAGTTTTTATATTACAAGCTTGTATCAATCTCAAGATAAGAACGTTGTTGGTCTAGGTCTGAGAGGAAAATAAAATACCCCAACTTGAACGACTCCATTATTATCAAGGGATGATATTTGTTTGTAATAGCAAAGGATGTTGAATTAATTTATTGGAATTTGATTATATCAAATTTAACCCTAGAGGGATTGAAATTGAATACAGAAATCGAGTCTTGAACAAGTTCATAACTGATTTATGAATGTGGCATAAAGAAATCGACGAGCTGAATAATTTGAATTGTGAAGTTAGATTTGGGTAACAGACTTATTTTATTTGTAATTTAAAGAAAATGGAGTTGGAATTATTTTATAAACGAAGTTTTTAAATGTTTATATTTAATTTAATTGAAACGAACTCGTCGTAGTGCGGTAGTTCATAATCTGGCATTCCGAACATCAATTGAGTATATAGAACTCGTTATAGTCGGAATTCGATGAAACAAGAAACATTCGGATCTATTAAATAATAATTTTCTAGTGGAGAAGAAAAATCCAGATTCCGTCTTAAAAATTTTGAGTTACGTTAAAATCAAATTTTAGAAAAGTCGCTGTAAAATTATTTAAAAACCATAACGATTTAATTAATTAATTATAGGGATTTTTAGTGAATAAAAATCTGAATTTCCACTAGAAAACCCAAATTTGAGTTATAATTTAAATATGCAGTCAAATCGAATAGACGAAGTGATTTTGGGACAAAATCAGATTGTGGATTATGGAATGATATTAACTGATTAACAAAAGGGATTAGTTAATGGAATTTGAAAGGAACTTAACGGGGGGTCAAGTAAATTGGATTGGTCAAGTAAATTGGATTGGTAAAGTAGAATTTAAAATCGAATATGTGGATTGAGTTATGAATGAAATTCGATTTGTTTATAAGTGGATAAAAATATGTTTGAACACTACTGTTTCAAACTATAAGTGGATAAAGCGATTGAACTAATTACAGAATTAATTAGTGAAATTGAATGCGATTAAATCCAAATAGTTGTATGGATTGAAACAAAGTGAAAAACGCAGGTGCATGTATATTAGACAGGTATGGGATAAAGTGAATGAAGAGTATGAAGATTTTAATTTAAGTGCCCGACAAAAAGGTACATGTTGAAATTTCCATATGAGCTTTTATGCGCCGAATCGGCAAGCCGCTTGGCTTTTTGATTCTCTTTTTGAATGGAAAGGGCCTAGAGAGGCGAGTTGGGGTTTGAACTATTGACCGGTATAAGGGAGGTGCTGGCGAAATTTTCCAGAAATTTAAGGAGTTAGAATATTTTTAAGGAATTTGGATAACTAGAAAACAAAATATATCAATATATATGATTCGGTAAGGAAATGGTATAATTAACGAAACATTAAATAAAAAGGGCCAGTGATTGTGTGATGGATATTTTTATTTTCCTTTGATAGTTAAATCACCGGCTATCAAAGATTTTTTTGGCTATCGTTGTCAATACGGAGAGACCGTTTGGATTTATTATCCGAAAACCACTCCGTATAGATATAGGCGTTGCGAAATAGAAAATGCTGAAGATAATTGGAGACGGAGTAAAAATGCAAGGGTTATTCAGTTTGTCCAGACCCAGGACAACTTATATGGACGAATGTCTGACAAAGTATTCCTGACAGATCACATAAGACGATCTTTTTCGAGATATTACATTTGGTGGCGGAGGAGTTCGTTTCTCTTAGCTTTTATACCCGTAATATTTTGGAAGATCAATGTGACGGCCCGCCCCGCACCAGCCTGCATTTCCTCCGGAAGTGCGCTGTACACATGCCCGACTAGCACAGAACGGTCGCCAAAGAAAGGAAAGAAGGGAATGAACTAATCAAGGAACCTGTAGGATGTCTCACAGCGCATGGAATAAAATATAATAATAACATACTTGACATAAAACAGGTGAGACAGTGCATAAGCTGATAACTAAAATCAACATCAATCATCAGAGCAGCGGAAATCCAAATACAGCTTATTACAACTTTCCAAATTTACTGTCTCTAAACAAAAGAAAGCTAAAGTAGAAGATGCACCACCAATGCCCAAGAAGTGATCTTCAACAACACAGGGAGAATACTATATATGTATATTACGTGGAAGCCTCCTGCTCGTCTCCGGATCATCTACACGTGCATCACCAGCTAACCTGTCTCTAGTCTGCTCGTGTGAGCACCCAGAGTAATAAGAGGAGACATAAAACTCTGGGTCAGACATAAAGCCTGGTATGAGCGATAAGCATCTAAATAGAATAATAACATGTATACTAAACCATACCTAAACCTGGACCTGCAACCAAAGAGTTAGTTCCACATACCGTACAGTACTCTAAGGTGCCATAATAAGTAGTGTAAAGAATACGGGGGTGGGGGTGCATGTCATAATGATAGCAAACAAATCATCCATAGCAACCATCCTCACATTTCTCACTCAGTGCGTAAAGCATACGATATCTACCACTTTGGAACACTAGAAAAATTGAGGTAACGACGAATCCCGACTTGTAGAAACCCTGCTGTGACCAAGCCAAACACTTGGAGTCATGACCAAACATTTCAATGACCCACTTCATTGGTCGTAGCCCTTAGTTCTACCGATGCCATAATGGCCCAGAATCCGTCTTCGTACCTCCTACCATAGTGGTCCAAAGATATAGACGTCGATAACCCCTTGGCACGCGTCCCGCAACAAAGCCCAATCATGAAGCGAACTCGTTGATTCCCATCTGAATCTTGAGCTCTAACTTCTCATTTGGACTTCCTTTGCATCTCGGGTTTGGTCGAATTGGAGTGGGTCTTCAGAAGAATTGTCGCGCATTAACAGTCCTAGAATTCGGTTCGGTTCGGTAGTCATCACCCTCGTCGGTTCGGTTCGGTAGTCATCACCTTCATCGGTTCGGGTCGGTAGTCATCACCTTCATCGGTTCGGGTCGGATACTCCACTTCGGGTCGGGTCGGGTCGGGTCACTGTCTTCCTTCCAGTTTTCTCCGATCAGCTCCCTCGTTTTCCATCTACTCCGATCCGATCCGCTCCCGTTCTCCATCTGCTGCGATCCGATCCGATCCGCTCCCTTCGCCTTGCTCCATTCGTAGCCTTCCATTCTTGAGTCGATTCGATCTGGTCTCCATTATTCTTCCGATCCGATCCCTTTTGTCCACTCCAACTCTAAGTAAACGGCCTTCCTTCTCGCCAAGCCTCCTCCAGTGACAAGTCCCAATCCAGTTCGGATTTCCTTGGTCTGTTCACTAATCCGATCCGACCCCTGCTCCGATCCGAACCGGTTCGGAACCTGCACATTTCTGCAACTTTCCAGCGAGCTTTCTACGCCATTTGACGACGTTTTCGACCAATTTAACTATTCTAATCAATCATAAACATACCATAGAGTCATAGCAACATGTAAGAGCAACCACAAACACCAAAACCACGAATTTACATGTCAAAATGGATCAAAGATGCCCAAAATCCTATTTTTCCCTTAAGCATGATTAAATAAGACTAATCATAGAATTAATAAAAATTAACTAAATCGAACCAAATTTCTAACAGAGGCATAAAATATTATTTAAGAATTTCTAAACATTTTTCCAGAATTTATTGGTGTATAAATTCGCTAATCTTCACTAATTACCCTTAATTAACTGTAATTAGTGTCAAAACGATGCCATCACTCACCTTGGCCACAACTAAAACCCCAAAACTGAAATATTCTCTGATTTGGCACTGTTCCCAATCTTACACAGCAGCTCTACCTCGGTTCTCGTGCTAATACTCCTTGATTTGATGTTTGCTAAGCCTAATCTTCAATTCGAAAGTGATTAAGAGGTGTTTTGAAGAGTTTTAGAGGGTGGAGGCCATGGCTAGGTTAAGAGGAATGAATAGTGACGGCTGAAAAATGAGAAAAAGGTATTCTCCAAACCCTAACAGCCCTTTTAAACTCCTAATCCCGAAATTTCCCTTTGGGCCTAGCTGTTAATCACCCGGTTAAGCCCAATTAAGCTGTTTTTCACCACCTGAAACTTGTTTCAGCCATATCTCCCAAACGGTGAGTCCGTTTGGCTAATGTGAACACTCTACGGAAAGACAAACCATCATCCGAAGCCACTGGAAGTGGTTTCAGGTCAAAATTCATTTCCAGTCAAAAGTTATGGCCAAAACAGTACCAACTAGGGGTAAAATGGTCGTTTAAAAATCGGGAAAAATCGTGAACATGGGAAATGACCACAATAGTCGTCTCCCAAAGTTACATGACCATACGACTTCGTATGTGAAAGAAATAAATATCCTACGATCCTATGATGCGTAGAATACGGGTCGTTACATTCTCCCCCCCTTAAGAAATTTCGTCCCCGAAATTCCTTAACCCAAAACATACAAAGGATCCCGCATGCCTAACAACCACATACAACAATCAAACATGCAAAACAAGCAAACAAGCCTATCCTAGCATGCGGAAAACTAAATCGAAGTCAAAATCTTACCAAGCAAAGAGTTCTGGGTGTGTCTTCCTAATGTTCTCCTCTGTCTCCCAAGTACAATCATTCTCGTCCTCGCTCCACTGTACCTTGACTAGCTTCACCGCCTTCCTTCGAAGTCGCTTCATGTCGTGCGCGACAATACGGGCCGGCTTGCGGTTCCCAACCGCCTCGGGTTCTACTTCGAAGTCCTCTAACTGATCAGGTGAAATAGTCATATCTGAATCGTGAACGGACTTCCTTAATTGGGAAACATGAAATACGTTGTGAACTCCCGCCATCTTCTCTGGTAAGTCAATTCTATATGCCAAATTCCCGACTAGTTCAAGAACAGGGAATGGGCCAACGAATCTTGGTGCCAACTTGCCTCTCCTGCCAAATCGTATTATGCTCTTCAACGGAGAAATCTTGACAAACACCAAGTCACCAACGGAGAATTTTAGGTCTCTTCTCCTCTTATCAGCATAACTCTTCTGCCTATCTTGGGCAGCCTTCATTCGTTGTTGAATGATCTTGATCTTATCTGAGGTTTCCTTCACCATATCTGGTCCAAGCATGAACTTCTCGCCAGTCTCTATCCAACATGATGGTGAGTTGCACGGTCTTCCGTACAAAGCTTCAAACGGAGCCATACCGATACTGGATTGGTAGCTATTATTATAGGCAAACTCTACTAGATGCAAATGGTCATCCCACGATCCACCAAAATCCAATATACACGCTCTCAAGAGATCTTCCAAAATACGATTCACCCTCTCCGTCTGACCGTCGGTCTGAGGATGATATGCGGTACTGAGATGTAACTCTGACCCTAGAGCCTCTTGTAAGCTCTTCCAAAACCCACTAGTGAACAACGGGTCTCGGTCGCTCACAGTGCTTTTAGGCACTCCATGAAATCTCACTACCCACTTCATATACAATTCTGCTAACTTAGCTGCCGTTCTGGTCGATTTGACTGGTATAAATCTTGCACTTTTAGTCAGTCGATCCACAACTACCCAAATGCTATCATGTCCCGATCTAGTCCTTGGTAAACCATCAATGAAATCCATCGAGACTTGCTCCCATTTCCATTCGGGAATTTCTAAAGGCTGTAACAACCCACTAGGCTTCTTTTGCTCGGCTTTAACTAGCTGGCAATTCATGCACTTGGATATAAACTTCCCAACGTCTCTTTTCATCCCTTCCCAGTAGTAAGTCTGCTTCATATCTCGATACATCTTGTTACCACCAGGGTGTATAGTCAGCTTTGAGTGATGACACTCTCTCAGCACTTCATCTCTCAATCCATTGACATTGGGTACAACAAGCTTTCCATTCTTTCTAAGCCATCCATCTCGATCAAGCCCATACTTGTTCATCTCCTCATCGATATCCATCTTTAACTTGGAGATGATTTCCAATAGGTTAGGATCGTCCCTCTGACTAGAGCCGATCCGCTCAATTAAAGTGGGTCTGATCGTCAAACTTGCTAACATTTCTGGATCCAATTCGCACTTTGGTCTGAAATTAAACCCCGCGATATACTCCAGTTGCTTCCATTCAAGGAACATAGCCCCCAAGCTGGCATGTCTCCTACTCAATGCATCAGCCACCGCATTGCCCTTTCCCGGTGTGTATGCGATGTCAAAATCATAGGAAGCTAAGAACTCTAACCATCTCTGCTGACGGAGATTCAGATCTTTCTGAGAGAAGAGATACTTTAACGACTTATGATCTGTAAACAGCTCAAATCTTTCTCCCAAGAGATAGTGTCTCCACATCTTTAACGCGAACACGATCGCTGCCAATTCTAGATCATGGGTAGGGTATCTTCTCTCGTGCGGTTTCAATTGCCGACTTGCGTAAGCTACAACCCTACCGCCTTGCATCAATACGGCACCCAGTCCGGTACCACAGGCATCCGTGTATACCGTCATCTCTTCATCCCCCTTAGGAATGACTAACACTGGTGCGCTTGTCATCTTGTCCTTTAGGCTTTTGAATGCATTCTCGCACCTTTCATCCCAGACAAAAGCTTGATTCTTCTTAGTCAACTGGGTCAAGGGTGCTGCTATCTTGGAGAAACCTTGGATAAACTTACGATAATATCCAGCTAATCCCAAGAAACTTCTTACATCTGTTGCATTCTTGGGCGTAGGCCAATCTTGTACCGTAGCCACCTTTGCTGGGTCCACGGCAATACCATTCTCTGATACAACATGGCCCAAGAACCTCACTTCCTTCTTCCAGAAGTGACACTTAGAAAACTTTGCTTTCAATTGGTGTTTCCTCAACACCTCCATCGCTACTCTTAAATGTTCCTTGTGTTCTTCCTCTGTCCTCGAATAGACCAAAATATCATCAACGAACACAAGGACAAACTTATTCAACTGATCTCTGAATACCCTATTCATAAGATCCACAAAATATGTTGGGGCATTGGTCAGCCCGAATGGCATGACCAACCACTCATAAAATCCAGACGGCGTTCGAAATGTCGTTTTAGCTATACTCTCAGCTTCCACTCTAAGCTGATGAAAACCTGTCGCGAGATCCAACTGAGAAAATACTCTCGCGCCACTCAACTGATCGAACAAATCATCTATCCGCGGTAGAGGATACTTGTTCTTCCTCGTCACTTTATTCAACTCGCGGTAGTCTACACACAAACGAAGGGAACCATCCGCCTTGGTAGCAAACACAACTGGTGCTCCCCATTCAGAAACACTCCTTCTGATAAATCCCTTCTTCAAAAGATCGCTGACTTGCACCTCAAGCTCTCGCTGCTCCCTTGGTGCCATACGACGAAGTGGCATCACTATAGGCCTGGCATCCTTTACCAAATCAATACGAAACTCAATCTCTCGGTGTGGTGGAAGTCCGGTCACTTCTTCGAAAACATCCGGATACTGGCCAACCACGGGCAAACCTGACAACTCACTATGCGGAATGTCGAGGGAGTTTAGAAAACTAGCCAATACCCCCTTACTGGGTAGACCACCAAACACTATCCTCCGCCCATCATCCGCTCTAGCTGTCACTAAAAAGCCCTCACAGTCTACCACCACCCCGTATCTTTGGAGCCAATCTACTCCCAAAATAATGCCAAACCCAGTAAAGCCCAAAACAAAGCAATCACAAACAAACATGCATCCATGACTCGATAAGATCACATTACGACAAATCATGCTAAGGCTAGTCGAACCACCAATCGGGTTCGTCACTACTAAAGGTCTATCGACAATCTCGGGCTCCAATCCCAACCTATCTACCAGGTCACTAGATATGAAAGAACTGGAAGCTCCGGTATCAAACAAAACTCTAACAGGAACATCGTAAACAGAAAGCATACCTTGAATGACGACATTCTTTCCTTTCTCCGCCGCAGTTGGGGCATTCGACGAAGAAGGAATAGCATTAAGGGCATATGCTTTCACTATTTGCTTTTCTTTAGGGGGCTGCGGACACTTGTCCTTGTGATGTCCCATTTGGCCACAGTTGAAGCACTTCCTATCCGCTGGCTTGGCCCGACAATTACTAGCATAATGGCCCTTCTTACCACAGCTGAAGCACTCCACATCTTGCTTATTCTTTTTCTTCTGGCCATCCTTAGTCTGATTCTGCTTTCTCTTATTCTGGGGACCACCCTTGCCTCCACCACCTGCTTGTGGCTTTGGCTCATCTGCGGATGCAACCTCAGTCTTCGGCTTAGGGAAGAGACTTTCTGATCTTAATGCTTTCCCCACAATCAATTCAAACGTCTCATCGATGTGGTTAATAAGTTTTTCCCCCAAGTACTGATCCAAACCAGTTATGAATTTCTCATTCTTTTTCTCCGCAGTATCAATAAGAGATAACCCATATTTTGACAAAGTGTCAAATTCAGCAATATACTCCGAGACAGCTCTGCCATTCTGCTTGAGCTCCAAGAACTTCTTAAACAGCACTGACTTCTGAGCGGCTGGAATGAACTTCTCACTAAAGCGAGCCTTAAACTGCTCCCAAGTAATCTGATCTTCGGGAGTAGCTGCTTTTATAGCATTCCACCAATTCATTGCCCGCCCTTGCAACTGACGGGACGCTAGCTTTCTCTTCATCGCATCCTCGATACCCAAATCCTCGAAGATACGTTCGCAACTATCCAACCAATCCTGAACATCCGTGGCCGACTCCGTTCCATGGAACGGCTTCCCACCAAGGCTAGTATAATCCTTATTCAGCTTGGCGAAGTCGACTCTTGGTGCCTGCACTATTGGACCACCACCATTTCCACCATTGGGAGCTACTCTCTGTACATCTCTAAGCATCTCTCTCATGAGGTCAGTAAACATCATCCTCATGTCAGCAGCATTCCCATTATTGGCCCCTCTACCGGTACCTCTAACATATCGGCTCATCGTCAATCTGAAAAAGGAAACGATTAACGACTCCATAGTGGTGCTAGTGCAGTACGACTTCATCCATATACTACTAATAGTATATATATATAGATTTTAAAACCAAAGTAATCACAAATACGCTCTCTCGTATACATATATTATCTCTCCCTGATAACTTCCCTAGGTTAACTACGCAACCTAGAGCTCTGATACCAAGTGTGACGGCCCGCCCCGCACCAGCCTGCATTTCCTCCGGAAGTGCGCTGTACACATGCCCGACTAGCACAGAACGGTCGCCAAAGAAAGGAAAGAAGGGAATGAACTAATCAAGGAACCTGTAGGATGTCTCACAGCGCATGGAATAAAAATATAATAATAACATACTTGACATAAAACAGGTGAGACAGTGCATAAGCTGATAACTAAAATCAACATCAATCATCAGAGCAGCGGAAATCCAAATACAGCTTATTACAACTTTCCAAATTTACTGTCTCTAAACAAAAGAAAGCTAAAGTAGAAGATGCACCACCAATGCCCAAGCAGTGATCTTCAACAACACAGGGAGAATACTATATATGTATATTACGTGGAAGCCTCCTGCTCGTCTCCGGATCATCTACCCGTGCATCACCAGCTAACCTGTCTCTAGTCTGCTCGTGTGAGCACCCAAAGTAATAAGAGAAGACATAAAACTCTGGGTCAGACATAAAGCCTGGAATGAGCGATAAGCATCTAAACAGAATAATAACAGGTATACTAAACCATACCTAAACCTGGACCAGCAACCAAAGAGTTAGTACCACATACCGTACAGTACTCTAAGGTGCCATAATAAGTAGTGTAAAGAATACGGGGGTGGGGGTGCATGTCATAATGATAGCAAACAAATCATCCATAGCAACCATCCTCACATTTCTCACTCAGTGCGTAAAGCATACGATATCTACCACTTTGGAACACTAGACAAATTGAGGTAACGACGAATCCCGACTTGTAGAAACCCTGTTGTGACCAAGCCAAACACTTGGAGTCATGACCAAACATTTCAATGACCCACTTCATTTGTCGTAGCCCTTAGTTCTACCGATGCCATAATGGCCCTGAATCCGTCTTCGTACCTCCTACCATAGTGGTCCAAAGCTATAGACGTCGATAACCCCTTGGCACGCGTCCCGCAACAAAGCTCAATCATGAAGCGAACTCGTTGATTCCCATCTGAATCTTGAGCTCTAACTTCTCATTTGGACTTCCTTTGCATCTCGGGTTTGGTCGAATTGGAGTGGGTCTTCAGAAGAATTGTCGCGCATTAACAGTCCTAGAATTCGGTTCGGTTCGGTAGTCATCACCCTCGTCGGTTCGGTTCGGTAGTCATCACCTTCATCGGTTCGGGTCGGTAGTCATCACCTTCATCGGTTCGGGTCGGATACTCCACTTCGGGTCGGGTCGGTGTCCTCCTCCGGGTCGGGTCGGGTCACTGTTTTCCTTCCAGTTTTCTCCGATCAGATCCCTCGTTTTCCATCTACTCCGATCCGATCCGCTCCCGTTCTCCATCTGCCCCGATCCGATCCGCTCCCTTCGCCTTGCTCCATTCGTAGCCTTCCATTCTTGAGTCGATCCGATCTGGTCTCCATTATTCTTCTGATCCGATCCCTTTTGTCCACTCCAACTCTAAGTAAACGACCTTCCTTCTCGCCAAGCCTCCTCCAGTGACAAGTCCCAATCCAGTTCGGATTTCCTTGGTCAGTTCACTAATCCGATCCGACCCCTGCTCCGATCCGAACCGGTTCGGAACCTGCACATTTCTGCAACTTTCCTGCGAGCTTTCTACGCCATTCGACGACGTTTTCGACCAATTTAACTATTCTAATCAATCATCAACATACCATAGAGTCATAGCAACATGTAAGAGCAACCACAAACACCAAAACCACGAATTTACATGTCAAAATGGATCAAAGATGCCCAAAATCCTATTTTTCCCTTAAGCATGATTAAATAAGACTAATCATAGAATTAATAAAACTTAACTAAATCGAACCAAATTTCTAACAGAGGCATAAAATATTATTTAAGAATTTCTAAACATTTTTCCAGAATTTATTGGTGTATAAATTCGCTAATCTTCACTAATTACCCTTAATTAACTGTAATTAGTGTCAAAACGATGTTATCACTCACCTTGGCCACAACTAAAACCCCAAAACTGAAATATTCTCTGATTTGGCGCTGTTCCCAATCTTACACAGCAGCTCTACCTCGGTTCTCATGCTAATACTCCTTGATTTGATGTTTGCTAAGCCTATTCTTCAATTAGAAAGTGATTAAGAGGTGTTTTGAAGAGTTTTAGAGGGTGGAGGCCATGGCTAGGTTAAGAGGAATGAATAGTGACGGCTGAAAAATGAGAAAAAGGTATTCTCCAAACCCTAACAGCCCTTTTAAACTCCTAATCCCGAAATTTTCCTTTGGGCCTAGCTGTTAATCACCCGGTTAAGCCCAATTAAGCTGTTTTTCACCACCTGAAACTTGTTTCAGCCATATCTCCCAAACGGTGAGTCCGTTTGGCTAATGTGACCACTCTACAGAAAGAGAAACCATCATCCGAAGCCAATGGAAGTGGATTCAGGTCAAAATTCATTTCCAGTCAAAAGTTATGGCCAAAACAGTATCAACTAGGGGTAAAATGGTCGTTTAAAAATCGGGAAAAATCATGAACATGGGAAATGACCACAATAGTCGTCTCCCAAAGTTACATGACCATACGACTTCGTATGTGAAAGAAATAAATATCCTACGATCCTATGATGCGTAGAATACGGGTCGTTACAATCAACTAGTGATTTGATGGGTTTGAGGATGTGGCATTCAAAGCGTATGGTTGCTAGATGTTCTAAAAAAGTAAACGTAGCTTCAAGCCTCTCAACCAGAAAATGACAAAAATCGGGCTGGCAGCATGGCTAGGTGGGTCATTCCCAAGCAGGGTATAGTTGTCACCGATATAGAGAAAATTCATTATTCATTCTTCTTTCGATTCTGTATCTTATGGATTACGGTTGGTCGGCCGACAACCGCGGGTGACAATATATTCGATACACACAAGCTAAATGAGTGGTCGGTCATGTGTGGGCCGGGCTGCAAGATGTTCTTGTTGAACCCCAATGTATCCCTTCTAGAGTACACTGATCGGGAGGTGGTCCCATACCTTGTCATAGTTGGAATCCAATCTCAAATAAGCGCCCTGCGGTTTTTGATTTTAAATTATGTATGTGGAGTGTAAGATGCAAGCGTTCTGCTATTTGATTAGACATTAATATAATATCACTGGATTTTCGTATCAAAATGTTTTGGTTATAGTAAGGAAAAAACCGTCCATGTTTATGTGTGGGCTGGTCTTACTATCACCCTTTCTTTCAAAGGATTTTTCAAAGTTAAACAATATGGTTCGAGTTTACTCACACTAATCTCATGACTGACCCAGAGTTTATTTTGTTTGTTTTTCCTAAACTCTTGGGTGCCCAAATTTGTACGGGCAGACAAGTGTTTCAGGATTTTACAGATACACTTGGAGGAGCTTGAAGCAGGAGGCTTCACCGTTAGTTATTTAGAGTATTTCCGCTGTGATATGTATTGTACTCTGATATGGTATGTATATACAATACTAATTTTGTATTATAAAGATTATATTATATAATATATTTTATTTGTTCCGCTGTGAGCATCTGTTTTGTGATTTCTGTTCTATCTTCTGTCTATTTCTATTTCTTTAACCCTAATGACTCATATTTCTGTATTATTTGAGTTGGACGTGAGTTGTATTAGTTAGCTCAGATAGTACAGATTTGCGTGCCATTACAATTAATAACTAATTAGATCAATTAGTAATAGGTTAATAAAAGTAGGAATATGAGAAGAGCGGACTAGGAAAATGACCAACCTATACCCATTACACTTATGCTTTCTTATTTTCTCACATCACATGTTATTTTAAAAAATTAAACAACAACAAAAGCCATGCATTTCTAGGATAGAAAGAAGAGAGAAAGGATTAGTAAGAGGAAATCGAGCTTAGGAAATTAAAGGCACTCAAAACTCAGGTTTCTTCCTCTTTATTCAAGGTGAATAATAGTACTCACTCCTTTAACTTAACTTTCTAGGTCAGAATTATGTTGAATCCATATTCTCATGTATTTATTTGTGTTATTATTCCATATTTACATGGTAATAGATTATTCATATATGTTTGTTGATGACAAATTACATTTTTCAGAAAGTTTTCAAGTAAGATTCGCAACGAAATCATGTAGTATGACACCAAACGCCTAGAGATTTATGATAGGATGAGAAAAATATTCAAGAGGTGATTTTCAAAAAAAATTTGGCATGGCCAATGGGGTTGAAAGGATCCCTACCTTTTTATTGAAGCAACAAGAGTGCAAAAAAACAACCCAACCATGAAGACATGCCTTCATGATGAAGAAAACAAGAGAAACAAATGCTCCAATACATAGGGAGAACAAAAAACTAAAAAATATGGAAGAAAAACACAACACCAACCTACACGATAGAAAATTTCTGCCATATTCCAGGCTCAATGTCCAAGTTAGCAAAATCCATTCCTTTCTTTATTTAATGTGTCAACCAGCTTGTCATCATATGGGAAGACTTTCTTTGTTTAGGCTTGGAAATTAGGACATTTCTCTCCCTCTAAATGCAAGTTCTGAATTTCTTTAAAATGAGGTCCAAAAGACTTTTTCAATAATCTTTTCTGCCAGTATCCCTTAACAGTAGCTCAAGTCCTCCAAAACATTTTTAGCATCAGCAGTTCTCCCAATCTTTTACATAATAATTGTAACAAATGGGAAATTTGATGTCCAAATTTCTACATTAATACATCCCCTGTATTCACATGCCAAAACACAAGTGCCAAAAACCCAAAAAGTTAAAAGAAAGGAGTTAAAAGATGAGAAAGAAGAAAGAAAGATTAGAATATAAGAAGAAGAATACAAAAGATTAGTATTAGAAAAAGATCAGAATCTCACAGCAGAATGAATAAAATGTAATATACCAATACCCTTTACACAAGAGACAACTTATACATACATACATTAATCATCCGAGTATACGATAAAACATCATATACGGTCATAACACTCTTTCTGTACAATAATTGATAAATACAACACACAATGGAAATAAATTAATACAGTAAAATACGAGAATATGTCTCGACTCCAGTTCCTCTGCTGCAGTTCCAAATAAATCCTATACAACCTAGAAATTATACTCGGTCTAACCCGAGCACATTTTGAGGGAATGAAAAACCATCTGGATCCATCAGGAATACTTAACAGTGAAACATACATCATAGACAACTTGCTTAAAATTTGAAAACTATTTTTCAAAAGAATGAAACTCTCATAAGAGTCCACAACTGCACATAAACATAGAACATGTTTTCCCTTATGATAACCAAATACTTTTATTATAAATCCAATTGATATTGTAATAATGTTTAAATACAAATACTCATCAGTCTAGCCAAAATTGTTACATTTATTAAATTCTAGCAAACTAGGTATACGCTAAAACCGTACAAGGCTCATATTAGAGTTTGGATTTCCATTTAATGACAAGGCACCGGGGTATCTCCTATCATGGTACATCTCTAGATAAGCGTACCAAGAGCCTTGTATGGACTCCTTGCGAATCAGGACAGACCATCCCCTCTTTGGATTATATCGAATATTTCAACCCCTTGGTTGTGATCAGCAACCAAACCTCTACATTCAATAATCAAAAGGGTCATCCATTTTAGAATCATGTGGCGACAATAACCTACATGGGAGGTACCAACTTATCTCTGAAGCATATCCCCTGTTTTAGCCATTACCGACTGATGAGCCTAGAGGCTACGTTTTTACCTTTCATACATGGCACATCCCTGACTTTGGAGATCACATTGCCATTCCATCAATCACTAATTGACATCCACAAAAACAACCATCAGGCTCATAAGTCTCAAAGAAGGGTGTTATGCTAAGAGAACTTGCCTTCTATGCCAATAAGCAATGTACGTTTGTAAAAATCAATGCACATGATTTACTATAAGAAAATGAGGTCTTTACCTACCAATTATAAGTGTAGGTAAAGCTAATATAATGGTGGGTAATATGTTTTAGCTACCAATGTTGAATTGGTAGACCTTGGTAGGTAAAGCTTAGTAGAGAAAGAGTCTTTACCTTCATTTATTAATATTGGTAAGTAAAAGAATCCATGGACCCCACTAAAATGTGATTCAAATAATGAATCATTAGTTGATGTGTTTGAAGATGTGTTATCCTATGTGGCTGCTGACATGGTTACCACATTAACACATATGTGACATACATAATTGCTGCTACTTGGCATCTTGTGGTTGGTCCATGTGTCCAATAACGATTTGTCCATGTGTCATCATTTGATTAGTACATATGACATCATTTTCTTAAGCTACGTGGCATTATTTGATTAGACCACGTGGCATTATTTGGTTTACCACATGACATTATTTTTATCGGTCTACATTGGATAATATTATTAGACCACGTGACATTATTTCATATGTTGATCAAATTTAATGGTTATGTATAGATAAAAATAATAACATTTATTTATAAATGTTCTATATTAGAAATAAACAGGAAAAACATACAATAATAAAAGTCATAATTGTGAAATATACAATATAAAAGTCATTATTAAATTTCCTAGCATGAGTACAAATTGATTATACAATTTGGTTGATGACACTCCACATCAAAAGTCACAATTGTGAAATATACAATATAATTGACAATTACATCACTTTTAAGCAGCAGGAACATCGACCATTTCATGCTCAACTATAACTAGGACAAAAGCATAATGCTTGTACTGCGGCTCGCCAATATCATCTCCCAATAGCTTTTTCCAACTAGTGGTTTTGACATAATATACTGCACATAACAATAATAGTCATAGCATGTGATCATTTATAGTACAAAAATATGACATACCAACAGCTCATTATTATCTAATATAAAACAAAAATAAAGACCAGAATATAATGAGTGTTATATTCGAAGAAATTAATATATATTAATGAGATCGCATCGTAGTAAGCATTAAACATAAATATAATACATAAGTAAATATTCCACTTCAAACTGTTAAAAAATCATTCAACTTATATTGAAGTTTTAAAATCCAAATATGCAGCTTGGATTATTCAACCAACGACGTTGTATATTGCTAGAAATTCTTGATCCATCACAATATAAATTTGAGCCATACTTACCCTTTGATTCCTCATTTTTCTATCATTATACTTTGTTTATTAATAAATTTGCATTTTACTATTCTACTACGCACTGTATCCTTCAAGAAAAGATTTTAAAATGGCTATGACACTTGACAACCACTTCATAACCAAAGTTGCCTCTTCCTTTTCTTCTGCGGCATCAAGAACAAATATCAGTTTATTTCAATATGTTTACAAATCAAAATAAAGTACTAAATAAAAGAAATTTTGTATTGTTTATATTTATCCGTGATTTAAATTCATGATTTCGGTCAATATACGCCAGTAGCGCCAATGCCTCAATTAAAGCGTGCACTTACGGAAACAAGAACTGTTTGCAAGCGACATGCCTGAATGTATAGGTTTAGATAACAAACTGCTCATCCTTTGGAAACCGTATGGACATCTTATAAATAACACAAAAGCATAGGATAAGCAACAAAGGTGTCAGGCACTCAAAAATAATAGGTCTGCATGTCATTTATAGTTAGTATGATCTACAGACTTTGGTTATATTCACAAAAACATAGTATAAGCATAGTATTCACAACTAGCGATTCAATTGTTAGAAAAACTACTAGCACACACAACATAAGACAAACAATATACGTACGAATTCAGCATCATGGAGGAATAAACATATAGACATGCTTGCAGCAGTTTAAATACAAGAGGGATTTTATAAGCTGTAACCAAGTATTCATCCAAATCACGTTTTGCCCTATAGTAGGTTGAGAATATATTAGATTTTGTTAACATAAGAGAAGAGTTATCAAAAAAATGATAAGCAGCCACATGATTCCCAATAATGGCAGGGTTTCCTATGAATTCACCAAAGTAAATCGTTTTAAAAACTTAGGTTGAACAAATGAAGAATTTTTTTTATTACCTTTGCAATGGCTATAAATCGCTCGAATTTAATCAATTCAAAAGTTGAAAATACTGCAAATTTGGGAATGGAGGGGTAAAATAAACATGCGAATTTGCTTTATGATTGAGAAGAAAGGTTGGTGCTATGATTTTGTGATGGAAAAGAAAGAGAGAAGAAATGAAATAGAGAGGAATTAGTGTAATATAGAATTTGAGAACAGAGGACTAAAATATATATCAGGGAGAAATTAACGTATTAATCTGAGGAAGAAACGGGACAAGAGAGAAGAAACAGAAAGAAACGTGGAATTCAGTTTAGGCAGCAGAATATAATTGGCTTGGTATAATTTGATTTTGGTTCCATTAGGTCTTTTTGATTAGGCAATAGATATTTGAAAAATTCTATTCAAACACCATAAATTTCTTTGTTCACACTATGATATTTAATACAACTTAAGGTTAAATTGTCCTTACTAGGAGAAGAACAGAAATTATAGAATGAAAATCATATACAACTCATTCTTGTTTGCATTATGTTACTTGTATAATTTCTCTCATAAAGTCGCTTGTATATCCTTAATTATATTAATTTAAATTATTTTCAGTATTAAATCATGTTCATATCGTTACAAACAATATTTATATATAGTCAACTTTAATAGCTTTCACTTTAGTTAAATATAAAATTTGAAATTAAAATTAATTACTAAAATTAAAATTTATTAACAGTATGAAATTCTCCAATCCTTTGTTTAAATCAAATCATGTTTCAATTTAACAATAAAATTTAAGCAGATCAACTTTTTAATATACTCAAATCAAATTTCTAAACAAAGATAACTAAATATTTCAACTTTAGTTTGAAGCTTATAAATTTGAAATGCGCAGAAGTAAATTTAGGAATTTTGAAAATATGGCTTTTTGATTTGATTAAAGCATGAGAGAGAAAGTTAGTAAAACAAAAAATGCATATTTTATACTAAATGTGGATAAACTTGAAAAATCATGGTGTTTACTAAGTAAAAAGCGATGTATATGATCTTTTAATTTTTTTTATTGTATGTATAGTAATTTATGGTGTCTAAATAGAATCTGCCTAAATATTTACTTATCATATATAAGATGTAACACCCCGTATTTCTGTTAACACTAAAGTTGCTAATACAAAAAAATAAATGTGTAAAGGGGAGATATATCTAATGTGCATACAAAAATAAATGTGTAAATGGGAGATGTATCTAATGTGCATACAAGAATACAAAAATAAATGTGTAAAGGGGAGATGTATCCAATGTGCATACAAGAATAATAATAATAAATGTGTAAAGGGGAGATGTATCTAATGCGTACGTATTTATATGGATTGACAAATAATAGTAAATGTACATTAAGAAAGAAATGGTGAACATAATTGGCTTCTCTTTACAACGGACGGCTCTGGTTAACCCTAGCTTCATCGACGGCTCAAATTAACTTGCAACTCTATAAAAAGACCCTAGGTCTAAAACTAAAAATTCACAAAAAAAAAAATGAATTGGAGCCACCATGCTGTCTGCTGAAAACTAGAGGGAGCCTCCACTTGAAAGAGACGAACAACATAGCGAATACAAACTAAAAGATTAAAAAGCAACAACAAATTAGAATCAAAGCAACGTCTTCCCAAAGGAAAGCTTTGCAAATTCAGAATTTCAGAACTCAGAAAACAAGACCGTCTACGATTGTAAGTTTAGCTACATTTTTAGAATGCGAATTAATATGAATATCATGTGTTGCGATGAAATGATAATAGTACGATACTCGTTATGTTATTAATATACGTTTGTGATTTGATTCTATTATCATGTTGAATTGAGAATTATTAAGTATGATGTTTATTATGTTTTATAATATTAATCTATGCCAGTGACTTGATTCTATTGTCATGTTAAATTTGGGATTATTGGATTAGATTATTTGTATAAGCATGGACTTGGATTGTAACATCTTATGAGAATTGTGTAGTTTATTATGCAAGTTTATGTAGTGAAGTTATGCGACCAATTGTCAAATCTATATGTTCATGTTTATGCAAAACTTATGCCATGTTCACACTTATCATATGTTGGGATTAATTTGCAAGTATGTTTAAATCTATGTTACTAATTAACACATGTGTATGTTGATTAGCCTATGTTGCTAACTCACATATACGTATGTTGATTTTCCTATGTTGCAAATTAACATATGTATATGGATTTTTTCATATTGCTAATCCTCATGTATGTTGTTAATATGGCTTATGTTAAAAACACATATATGTTGAGTTAGCCTATAAGTGCAAGTTCATACCTATGACATTATAAATGTTTATGTTAGTCTTTTTGCAAGTTTGTACCTATGACATTATAATGTTCATGTTAGTTATTTTGCAAGTTCACCCCTAAAATGTTCATGTTAGTTATTTTGCAAGTACACCCTATTATGTTCATATTGATTATGCCATCAATACCAAAGTTATACCCTTGTCATGTTTATGCTAATTTATGCCAATTTGCGTATATTAAATTAGGCTAAGTTTTTATCCTAATACTTTACACCAAAAATCATGCGAACGTAAATTAGGCTGAGATGGTTAGCTTAATATTGGACGGGGTAACGTTGGTTTAAAATGATAATTTTAGGAAAACTTGCCATAAATTGGTCATTAATCACATAAGTGATTTATGGCATAAAAAGGCATTAATTACCCTAATTAATGAGATTAATTGGAAATGAATGTGACAGTAATTTGAATTTGAATAATTTACATAATTAAAATGTAAATTAGAAAATACGAACGCGCTTAACCCGAGGTTGGATTGAGTTGTGACGTAAACCTGCCCGGACCCGCCCGGCTGTCCAGTTGTCACAACAATAGCTATCCAATGTGAGAGGTTAAGGCATGGGGCCCAATAAAGACCCGAGGTTAAACTAAGTTGTGGCGTAAGACTGCCCGGACACAACCGGCATACAGGCAGCCACAACAATATATGTCTAATCTGAGAGGTTGGTGCTCTAATAAGACAATTGGAGCTGAGTTAGGACTGATAGGGTTAAGTCAATTTAATAAATACTTAACCAAATTCAACATGTTAAATAATTTGGATGGGTGGGGGTTAGGTTCATTCAGACACTTAACCACTTAACATGTTTGACTAGAAAACCTAGTAACGGGGACCCGTTTCAGCAGTAACCCAATTAGGTATCATGGTACCCTGAACTAGGCAGGGTGGGGCACGATTACTGGGCTGATTGTAAGCGGTCAAAAGCGACGGCGGTTGGTGCACAGTGTGGGTTATAGCAGAGTGCGGGCGTGCACACACTCTGGAGCAGACAAGTCAGGGCACTGGAGCATCAGTAGTATACCCTATGCATGCTAGAATTGTGTCGGGGCCGCCGCCATGGGACTTGATACACCCCATGGTGGGACCAGCATAGGTATCTACCATATAGGGTCATAGGACACATGTGAACATACGAGTAGGAGCCGATCTTTTAAAGAAAGAGAAAGGGATCACTTCACCCCAATCACGGGGTGCTTGTTGGTATAAGAATTTGTAGGTGCAGAGATAGAGATTTAAAATAGGGTGCGAAGGGATGTTCGTTTTAGGACACCTTATCTAGTTCTAGGATAGTCTATTATCCTGATATCGTCCTGTTCTCACTTTATGCAAGTCATGCTCTTTTTATTATTAACATTCTAGGAATATAGCTAGACTTACCAGACTTATGTCTGGCCCATTTTCCTTTCGTCTTCTTTTCTTCCGTCCCCCCCCCCCCCCCCCCCAGGTCCACAGGGAGGAAACACCTGTAACGACCCGCAAATCTGAGCTATCTGAGTTGACTAAATACAACACACGTCCAACCCAAATAACACAGAAATACGAACCATTAATAGAAAGAAGTTAGAGGGTGAGAATAGATGAGATAGAAACTTAGAACAGAAGAAAACGAAGATCACAACTCACAGCGGAACGAATAAAATATATTATATAACATAACTTTTGAAATACAAATCAGTAACTTTATATACATACCATCATCAGAGCACAACAGTCATTTCTGGAACAGTTATAAACACCTGTTTCCAGATACAAACAAGGTCCACAGCGGAATATATGATAGCCTATAGCTAACCGGTGAAGCCTCCTGCTTCCAGCTCCTTCAAATAGATCTGTGAAATCCCGACTACTTGGCTGCCCGTACAAATTTGGGCACCCAAGAGTTTAGGGAAAACAAAACAAAACAAACTCTGGGTTAGTCATGGGACTGGTGTGAGTAAACTCCAACCACTTGTTTAACTTTCAAAAATCCTTTTCGAAAGAAAAGATAATAGTAAGACCAGCCCACACATAAACATGGACGGCTTTTACCTTACTATAACCCAAAACACTTTGATACGAAAATCCAGTGATATTATAATAATGTCTACATCAAGTAAATAATCAAATAGCAGAACGCTTGCATCTCACGCTCCACATACATAGTAAAAATCAAAAACCGCATGGCGCTTATTGGAGATTGGATTTCCAACATGACAAGGTATGGAACCACCTTCCGCTAGTGTATCTCTAGAGAGGAATACACTGGGTTCAACAAGAACATCTTGCAACCCGGCCCACACATGACCGACCACTCATTTCGCTTGAGTGTATCGAATGTATATCACCAACGGTTGGGATCAGCAACCGTCTCCCGACTGGGACAGCATCGAATAGAATAAGAAATTAAATGAACCTCTAGATAGGTGATTATACATCCTAATGGGTGCGACCCACATAGCCATGCTGCCTGCCCGATTTTTGTCCTTTCCCGGTTGTTGAGGCCTGAGGCTACGCATACTTACCATTCATTGATAACACAATCACTTTGAATGCCACATTGTCAGATCCGTTAATCACTAGTTGAGTTTGCACAAATATTCTGGATATTATGCTAAGGGATAAATCCGTTGCAACCCTATATATTCGTACAGACCAACCCATTTGATCATTGGAAATACTCTGTCAGACATTCGTCCATATACATTCGTTCTGGGATTGAACGAAACCGAAGGCACAATTTCTATTACTAGAAAAAGCCCTTGCACTTTACTCCGTCTTCAATATATCCAGCATACTTGGTTCGCAACGCTTATGCCGATACGGAGTGGTTCTTCGGATAATAATCCAACCGGTCTCTCCATATTGACAACGATGGTCAAAACTTCGATAGTCTGTGATTTAACTATCGAATAAAAACAAGTGTTCATCCAAACATATCAAACAAATCACTGGGCTCCTTAATTAATATTTCATTAATTAAATCTCTTTTCCATTTCCTTATCAATATTTGTTAACCAAATATTTCAATAATCATCTTGGCCTCTTATGCCATCTGGAAAACGTTTCCAAATGTCAACTTCTTTTATTTTCTATATATTAGAAAATATCTCTATTTGCAATTGGAAACAATTCCAATCACTTATCTCTATCCCGACTATTTTAATTATACTCAGGAAATATTTACTTGTTATATTTTCAAAATTCCATCACTTGGGTTTAAGACGAATGTTGTGTAAAATATTGTTACAACAACCCAAAATATTTTATTCAACTAACCCTTTTCAAACACTTCCCTTCGAGACTGGATCTTGCTATTTATCCATTAAAAATGAAATCAATCAAGTTGGGGTAAAATTACCTCTCAGACCTTAACTGAAAACATCCTCAACTTCAAAACAGCGAAACCACTTACCTCGAATAAACACACTATACAATCCAATTGTTCATTTTTAAAACATGTATAAAGTTCGCTTTCTATTTCTAATTTATAGATTCCCCTTTTTGTTTACAATATTCGATTTTTATATTCACTTACCTATCGAATTCTATACGTCGATACAATGATTTCTAACTATCAAAATATCTTAAAAATATTCTAACTCCTTAAATTTCCGGAAAATTTCGCCATAACCTCCCCTGTATCGGGAGCATCGGGAAATTTCAAATAGCTTCCCGGTAACTTCTCATCTCAAAAAGAAAAAGAAAAAGCCAAGCGGCTTGCCGATACGGCACATAAAATCTCATATATGAATTAAACATGTACCTTTTTGTCGAGCACATAAATTTAAATCTTCATATACTTCATATCAAACCTGCTTACACATGTTCACCTGTTTTCAATTCAATTCAGCACCATCTAATCGTTTGAATTCAGTTTCGCCCATTTATTCTTTAATTAGTCATTTTGCCTATTTCACTTCTTTGTTGAACATAACATGTTCAAACAAAATATTTAACTCGTTCATAACCAAATTGAATTTCAATTTCAATTCTAGTTCTCTTTTCCATTTCGAATATAAATTTCAAATCGAATTTACTCATTCAAACCCCAATATCCATTTGAAAACTCATTAACTAATTTCTATTCAATTTAGTTAATTTTATTCAATAAATCAAAAATCTGATTTCTGTTTCAAAAATCAATTCATTACTCCACCTGAGTTCACATATATTTTACAACTCAACTCTGAAATTTTCTAAATAGACAATTCGGATTTTTTTCGCTTAAAATCCTTTTATAACATTAAATAAACCATTATGGTTTTAAAACGATTCTGGCGCTGCTTTTCTGGAAATTTGATTTTGATATAACTCAAAATATATACGACGAAATCCAGATTTTTCTCCTTTATTAGAAAACTATTATCAAATCGGTCCTGACGTTTCTTGTTTCAAAGAGATCCGACTTCAATTGAGTTATGTATACTCAATTGAAGTTCGAGTCGCCAATTTACGAACTTCAGCGCTGCGGCGAGTTCGTTTGAATTATATTTATATATATAAACTTTTAAACTTCGTTAAATGAATTCAACTCCCTTCTAATATATATATATATATATATATATTCCAAATTTCATTTGAATCTTTACATTTCAAATTCCATAGTTTTAAATCCTGTATTCAAATCCCATTTGAAATCCTTTATTCGAATTCTATTTCAAATCCTTTATTTAATTTCCACTTTAATTCAACTCTTTTTTTGGATTTCTATATTTGAAATTCATACTTGAATTTAAATATCCAAACTCCATTTAAATTTCTATTTGAAATTCTAAATGTTTCAAATTCCATTTTTCTCTTATTTGAAACTCCCAATATTTCAAATTACATTTTCTTTTATTTGAAATTCCATTTTTGAATTTCCTTTATTCCAATCCCATTTGAATTCCTTTAAATTCAAATTTTATTTCAATTCCCTTGAATTCAAATTCTATTTCAAAACTATTTGGATTTCCTATTTTGAAATCCTATTTCAATCCTACTTTGAAATCCTATTTCAAAGTTTATTTCAAATTCTATTTTGAAATTCCATATTCAAATTTCTACTTGAATTTCTATATTCAATTCCATGTTCAAATTCAATATTTGAATTCCAATTCAAATCTCTATTCAAATTTCATATTTCAATTCTTCTTTGAAATTCTATATTTCAAATTCTATTCAATTCTTCTTTGAAATTCTATATTTCAAAGTCTGTTTCTATTTGAATTCTTATATCCAATTTCTTTAAACAAGTTTCGACTTAAATTCCTTTTGAAATAGATATTTCTATTTTCCTTTGAAGATAGATTTCCCATTCCAATTTCACACTTGTATTTCTATTTCTGAATTATCAAATGATAATTCTTTTCACTTTATTTATAACTTCGTTATAAAAGAACTATTTATAAACTTCGTTTATAAAGGAACTACTTGTTTTATTTTTATTCCATTTAAAATTCAAATTCTATTTAAAAATAGAATTTTCCCTTTAAAATCTCAAATATCCTTCCACGATATTTTAAATACATTAACACTTAGCCCAGTGATATTTAAAACAATCAAACCATTCAAATTTCAATCATTTGATTTATAGCACGTCATATATGAATAATATATATGGAATCAAACAAATAACAAACAAACAGATAATATATTTTTGAGGAATCCAGTTGGATTCCTCCAACCTGTTTTCCTGCATCCACAGATGTTAGCACATAAATAATACCCATTCTGCTTCGTGGCAGAATATCGCAGTATAGAAGGTCATCCACTAATCATAGCGTGGGGCGTATAGGGTAATCATCCGCTATGAAACTGCGGGCATCCGCTAATGAGACTGCGGGAATCCAACCAATCAATCAACCCAATATATATAATAGCCTAAATAACTAATATATATAAAACAACCAGAAAACATTCACACAAGCAATAGACAATTATTTTTAATGAAATAAAAATAATTCTAAAGGTGAGTGAGATTTACTCACCTTGTATTTTATTTATTTGCCGAATATCCGATTAAGTTTCCATATCGTCTCGGCTTGTTTCAACCAAACCCATTTCGTACCTACGATGATTTATTTAATTTTATTGATTAAACATTATTAATTTAAATTAACTTAACACAATTTAATTAATTATTCTATGAATTCAAATTTATTAAACATATACCTTGTTGCCACTGAAAGCACTCGATTAACCACTAAGCAGCCCAGCAATTCACCGATCCATTCACATTGAAATCAGCCCCCAAAACAGCTTTATCCCATTTTGACATTTTCACGAACATTTCATCGGCGATCCAAATTCCCTTTTTAATCATCTACAATCTGCTACCTTCCCACTGTTGTTCATGCCAGAAGAAGAACCAGCAACCCAACACTCCATTTACATCATGTCTGAACTCCGCCCAGTCCCCCTTCAATACATCAGCGACTTCCTTCCCTGAAGCACAGGTCCGAACCCCTTCCAATCATCAACAGTTCGAACTTCAGTTCGTACTCATCGCGACCGCCCTTAGAGCCCTTCCCAAAAACCAACGTCAGACTTCGAAGCATCAATCTCCTCCAACCCCCGGCGTTTCCACAAATCGAGCACAACTCCAGTTCATCATTATCCGTACTTTGGTCCTCGCGTTTACTATTGGAAACTGAAAAATCATAGATCGAGATCCGAACTCCGTCGCGACCCCCTCACTCGCGAATGTCCCAGACGGCGTCCAGCTTTGACTGCGATTTTGATTTTCCCTTTCTGTTTTTTTTGTTTTGTTTTGTGAATTGATTTCGTGGTTTGATTGGGAAAGTGCTCAATTTATAGATGCAACGGGAACAAAACGTACACGCCATTAAAATTGTTGTCTTGCTTTGCTATGAAGAACGGAAACAAATTTTCCTGCTCGATGCAAAAATAGGTCTGCGTTATTAATTGAGATAGGTTGGCTGATAAAAATCCTAGGACGACTCTCTTTAATTTGATTTGATTTAATTCCAATTAAATAACTAAAATATCTCGCGGTCTCTTACTCGAAATCCCCGAACTGCCATTTAACTGTAACGATCAACTTCCCCAACGTCATTCGCAACTCTGAACTCGACGGAACAAGTTCTGAAATTTAATTCGACTATATAGAGGAAATAACAATTTAAATTGACAGTTTAAATTGAACTCGATTTAAAATATAATTCGATTTCAAACAATTAAATTTATCGATAATAAATTATTATTGTCGTTCTAATTCAAATAGAATTTATATCAGTCGACTGAACTGTTTTGATTCAGTTCGAATTGTGACTTCTATTACTATAATTCAATATATTCGATATTAAATCTATAAATTGAATATAAAAGCCATTCATATATCCAATTTAACATTTTAAAATATATTTAAATATCCAATATTAAATAGCTGAAAATCCGGGACGTTACATTCCTTCCCCCTTAAAAGAATTTCGTCCCCGAAATTGCTAAGGTAGGAAAAATACTATAAACCCATTAACTTTTAAGACCCCTTTATGTTGAAACCCACCTCTTCATATTTCAACATATTTAATTCCACCAAAACTTTTGGTTTTCTTTCATATGCATTCTAATTTATTCAAATTGATTCTGATTCAATTTATTCACTTTGATTCATTTTACTTGTCCAAGTTAAATTTAATTTTCAGAATTCAAATACCCGGTTGTTTATTTCAAATCCTTCTGAAATCATATAAATATATACATATAGTTATAATCTTTTCAAATTCAAAATATTTGAATTTTTCAACTAAACTTGTTTCTTTTCAAACAAATTCCCATCAAAACCTTTCTGAGGTAGCAATCCATCACTTAGAACTCGAAAATGAACACTGATGAAGCTGCAGTCATCATCAGAATTATTTCCCAGCCACTGAAGTGAGTTCAGTGCTTTATCACTTTCAAAATCCATTTAAAAATGATATTTATTCAAATCCTTTTCAAAACAAAGCTATATTATTTTAATATACTTCCAAAAATATTTCAAACTTCCCAGGATTTAAATTCCAAATTCTGGTTTGAATTAAATTTTAATTCATCTCAGTTGTATATTTTATTCTTATACAAATTCTATTTTGGTTATATATAACCATTCCAATTTTATAATCTCGTTTGATTATAATCCTAACAATCAACACATCCATATAATAATCTCAAAAAAATTATCCCTTCTATATCAAAATAGAAATTTGGGTAAAATTATTTCATTTACCCATTTTAAAACAATATCGTGTTGAATTTCTCTGTTCAAGTGTTTAGAAATTCCTATCGACTTCGTGGCGTCCCACGATTCGACCAGAATTCATAAACCACTCACAGACTAGCCAACACAATATAAAACAAATTTTTATATCAATTTACAAATACGCTCTCTCATATATATACTCAACTCATTCTAGGGTGCTACTGACCCTATCTCTAATGAGCACATGCCACACAAGCCTAGGTGTTCGCTCAACCTAAGCTCTGATACCAACTGTAACGACCACGGGATTCGAGTAGGCTTTTCAACCATCCTCTCCTCCCTCGGCACTGGGCTAACCTCCCAGCGTGGCTTACAGAGATACCTCAGAACTGCTTTTACGGCCAGCCTCTCGACTCGACCAACCCACATTGTCGGGAGATGTAGGGGTAAGAGTCTCCCGTTCGCCACCAAACGCGAAGCGAGAACCCCCTATCATCCGTACCAATTAAGCAACCAGCTCTGATACCAACTGTAACAACCCGCAAATCTGAGCTATCTGAGTTGACTAAATACAACACACGTCCAACCCAAATAACACAGAAATACGAACCATTAATAGAAAGAAGTTAGAGGGTGAGAATAGATGAGATAGAAACTTAGAACAGAAGAAAACGAAGATCACAACTCACAGCGGAACGAATAAAATATATTATATAACATAACTTTTGAAATACAAATCAGTAACTTTATATACATACCATCATCAGAGCACAACAGTCATTTCTGGAACAGTTATAAACACCTGTTTCCAGATACAAACAAGGTCCACAGCGGAATATATGATAGCCTATAGCTAACCGGTGAAGCCTCCTGCTTCCAGCTCCTTCAAATAGATCTGTGAAATCCCGACTACTTGGCTGCCCGTACAAATTTGGGCACCCAAGAGTTTAGGGAAAACAAAACAAAACAAACTCTGGGTCAGTCATGGGACTGGTGTGAGTAAACTCCAACCACTTGTTTAACTTTCAAAAATCCTTTTCGAAAGAAAAGATAATAGTAAGACCAGCCCACACATAAACATGGACGGCTTTTACCTTACTATAACCCAAAACACTTTGATACGAAAATCCAGTGATATTATAATAATGTCTACATCAAGTAAATAATCAAATAGCAGAACGCTTGCATCTCACGCTCCACATACATAGTAAAAATCAAAAACCGCATGGCGCTTATTGGAGATTGGATTTCCAACATGACAAGGTATGGAACCACCTTCCGCTAGTGTATCTCTAGAGAGGAATACACTGGGTTCAACAAGAACATCTTGCAACCCGGCCCACACATGACCGACCACTCATTTCGCTTGAGTGTATCGAATGTATATCACCAACGGTTGGGATCAGCAACCGTCTCCCGACTGGGACAGCATCGAATAGAATAAGAAATTAAATGAACCTCTAGATAGGTGATTATACATCCTAATGGGTGCGACCCACATAGCCATGCTGCCTGCCCGATTTTTGTCCTTTCCCGGTTGTTGAGGCCTGAGGCTACGCATACTTACCATTCATTGATAACACAATCACTTTGAATGACACATTGTAAGATCCGTTAATCACTAGTTGAGTTTGCACAAATATTATGGATATTATGCTAAGGGATAAATCCGTTGCAACCCTATATATTCGTACAGACCAACCCATTTGATCATTGGAAATACTCTGTCAGACATTCGTCCATATACATTCGTTCTGGGATTGAACGAAACCAAAGGCACAATTTCTATTACTAGAAAAAGCCCTTGCACTTTACTCCGTCTTCAATATATCCAGCATACTTGGTTCGCAACGCTTATGCCGATACGGAGTGGTTCTTCGGATAATAATCCAACCGGTCTCTCCATATTGACAACGGTGGTCAAAACTTCGATAGTCTGTGATTTAACTATCGAATAAAAACAAGTGTTCATCCAAACATATCAAACAAATCACTGGGCTCCTTAATTAATATTTCATTAATTAAATCTCTTTTCCATTTCCTTATCAATATTTGTTAACCAAATATTTCAATAATCATCTTGGCCTCTTATGCCATCTGGAAAACGTTTCCAAATGTCAACTTCTTTTATTTTCTATATATTAGAAAATATCTCTATTTGCAATTGGAAACAATTCCAATCACTTATCTCTATCCCGACTATTTTAATTATACTCAGGAAATATTTACTTGTTATATTTTCAAAATTCCATCACTTGGGTTTAAGACGAATGTTGTGTAAAATATTGTTACAACAACCCAAAATATTTTATTCAACTAACCCTTTTCAAACACTTCCCTTCGAGACTGGATCTTGCTATTTATCCATTAAAAATGAAATCAATCAAGTTGGGGTAAAATTACCTCTCAGACCTTAACTGAAAACATCCTCAACTTCAAAACAGCGAAACCACTTACCTCGAATAAACACACTATACAATCCAATTGTTCATTTTTAAAACATGTATAAAGTTCGCTTTCTATTTCTAATTTATAGATTCCCCTTTTTGTTTACAATATTCGATTTTTATATTCACTTACCTATCGAATTCTATACGTCGATACAATGATTTCTAACTATCAAAATATCTTAAAAATATTCTAACTCCTTAAATTTCCGGAAAATTTCGCCATAACCTCCCCTGTATCGGGAGCATCGGGAAATTTCAAATAGCTTCCCGGTAACTTCTCATCTCAAAAAGAAAAAGAAAAAGCCAAGCGGCTTGCCGATACGGCACATAAAATCTCATATATGAATTAAACATGTACCTTTTTGTCGAGCACATAAATTTAAATCTTCATATACTTCATATCAAACCTGCTTACACATGTTCACCTGTTTTCAATTCAATTCAGCACCATCTAATCGTTTGAATTCAGTTTCGCCCATTTATTCTTTAATTAGTCATTTTGCCTATTTCACTTCTTTGTTGAACATAACATGTTCAAACAAAATATTTAACTCGTTCATAACCAAATTGAATTTCAATTTCAATTCTAGTTCTCTTTTCCATTTCGAATATAAATTTCAAATCGAATTTACTCATTCAAACCCCAATATCCATTTGAAAACTCATTAACTAATTTCTATTCAATTTAGTTAATTTTATTCAATAAATCAAAAATCTGATTTCTGTTTCAAAAATCAATTCATTACTCCACCTGAGTTCACATATATTTTACAACTCAACTCTGAAATTTTCTAAATAGACAATTCGGATTTTTTTCGCTTAAAATCCTTTTATAACATTAAATAAACCATTATGGTTTTAAAACGATTCTGGCGCTGCTTTTCTGGAAATTTGATTTTGATATAACTCAAAATATATACGACGAAATCCAGATTTTTCTCCTTTATTAGAAAACTATTATCAAATCGGTCCTGACGTTTCTTGTTTCAAAGAGATCCGACTTCAATTGAGTTATGTATACTCAATTGAAGTTCGAGTCGCCAATTTACGAACTTCAGCGCTGCGGCGAGTTCGTTTGAATTATATTTATATATATAAACTTTTAAACTTCGTTAAATGAATTCAACTCCCTTCTAATATATATATATATATATATATATATATATATATATATATTCCAAATTTCATTTGAATCTTTACATTTCAAATTCCATAGTTTTAAATCCTGTATTCAAATCCCATTTGAAATCCTTTATTCGAATTCTATTTCAAATCCTTTATTTAATTTCCACTTTAATTCAACTCTTTTTTTGGATTTCTATATTTGAAATTCATACTTGAATTTAAATATCCAAACTCCATTTAAATTTCTATTTGAAATTCTAAATGTTTCAAATTCCATTTTTCTCTTATTTGAAACTCCCAATATTTCAAATTACATTTTCTTTTATTTGAAATTCCATTTTTGAATTTCCTTTATTCCAATCCCATTTGAATTCCTTTAAATTCAAATTTTATTTCAATTCCCTTGAATTCAAATTCTATTTCAAAACTATTTGGATTTCCTATTTTGAAATCCTATTTCAATCCTACTTTGAAATCCTATTTCAAAGTTTATTTCAAATTCTATTTTGAAATTCCATATTCAAATTTCTACTTGAATTTCTATATTCAATTCCATGTTCAAATTCAATATTTGAATTCCAATTCAAATCTCTATTCAAATTTCATATTTCAATTCTTCTTTGAAATTCTATATTTCAAATTCTATTCAATTCTTCTTTGAAATTCTATATTTCAAAGTCTGTTTCTATTTGAATTCTTATATCCAATTTCTTTAAACAAGTTTCGACTTAAATTCCTTTTGAAATAGATATTTCTATTTTCCTTTGAAGATAGATTTCCCATTCCAATTTCACACTTGTATTTCTATTTCTGAATTATCAAATGATAATTCTTTTCACTTTATTTATAACTTCGTTATAAAAGAACTATTTATAAACTTCGTTTATAAAGGAACTACTTGTTTTATTTTTATTCCATTTAAAATTCAAATTCTATTTAAAAATAGAATTTTCCCTTTAAAATCTCAAATATCCTTCCACGATATTTTAAATACATTAACACTTAGCCCAGTGATATTTAAAACAATCAAACCATTCAAATTTCAATCATTTGATTTATAGCACGTCATATATGAATAATATATATGGAATCAAACAAATAACAAACAAACAGATAATATATTTTTGAGGAATCCAGTTGGATTCCTCCAACCTGTTTTCCTGCATCCACAGATGTTAGCACATAAATAATACCCATTCTGCTTCGTGGCAGAATATCGCGGTATAGAAGGTCATCCACTAATCATAGCGTGGGGCGTATAGGGTAATCATCCGCTATGAAACTGCGGGCATCCGCTAATGAGACTGCGGGAATCCAACCAATCAATCAACCCAATATATATAATAGCCTAAATAACTAATATATATAAAACAACCAGAAAACATTCACACAAGCAACAGACAATTATTTTTAATGAAATAAAAATAATTCTAAAGGTGAGTGAGATTTACTCACCTTCTATTTTATTTATTTGCCGAATATCCGATTAAGTTTCCATATCGTCTCGGCTTGTTTCAACCAAACCCATTTCGTACCTACGATGATTTATTTAATTTTATTGATTAAACATTATTAATTTAAATTAACTTAACACAATTTAATTAATTATTCTATGAATTCAAATTTATTAAACATATACCTTGTTGCCACTGAAAGCACTCGACTAACCACTAAGCAGCCCAGCAATTCACCGATCCATTCACATTGAAATCAGCCCCCAAAACAGCTTTATCCCATTTTGACATTTTCACGAACATTTCATCGGCGATCCAAATTCCCTTTTTAATCACCTACAATCTGCTACCTTCCCACTGTTGTTCATGCCAGAAGAAGAACCAGCAACCCAACACTCCATTTACATCATGTCTGAACTCCGCCCAGTCCCCCTTCAATACATCATCGACTTCCTTCCCTGAAGCACAGGTCCGAACCCCTTCCAATCATCAACAGTTCGAACTTCAGTTCGTACTCATCGCGACCGCCCTTAGAGCCCTTCCCAAAAACCAACGTCAGACTTCGAAGCATCAATCTCCTCCAACCCTCGGCGTTTCCACAAATCGAGCACAACTCCAGTTCATCATTATCCGTACTTTGGTCCTCGCGTTTACTATTGGAAACTGAAAAATCATAGATCGAGATCCGAACTCCGTCGCGACCCCCTCACTCGCGAATGTCCCAGACGGCGTCCAGCTTTGACTGCGATTTTGATTTTCCCTTTCTGTTTTTTTTTTTTGTGAATTGATTTCGTGGTTTGATTGGGAAAGTGCTCAATTTATAGATGCAACGGGAACAAAACGTACACGCCATTAAAATTGTTGTCTTGCTTTGCTATGAAGAACGGAAACAAATTTTCCTGCTCGATGCAAAAATAGGTCTGCGTTATTAATTGAGATAGGTTGGCTGATAAAAATCCTAGGACGACTCTCTTTAATTTGATTTGATTTAATTCCAATTAAATAACTAAAATATCTCGCGGTCTCTTACTCGAAATCCCCGAACTGCCATTTAACTGTAACGATCAACTTCCCCAACGTCATTCGCAACTCTGAACTCGACGGAACAAGTTCTGAAATTTAATTCGACTATATAGAGGAAATAACAATTTAAATTGACAGTTTAAATTGAACTCGATTTAAAATATAATTCGATTTCAAACAATTAAATTTATCGATAATAAATTATTATTGTCGTTCTAATTCAAATAGAATTTATATCAGTCGACTGAACTGTTTTGATTCAGTTCGAATTGTGACTTCTATTACTATAATTCAATATATTCGATATTAAATCTATAAATTGAATATAAAAGCCATTCATATATCCAATTTAACATTTTAAAATATATTTAAATATCCAATATTAAATAGCTGAAAATCCGGGACGTTACAACACCGCAGCTTAGTCAGTTTTTCATCCAGCTTGAAGAGAGAGAATGTATTGCTTGGATTTCTTTCATTTGGACCATGGCTTTGGATATCATTTATGGGGATTATGCAGCTTTATTTATGTTTCATGCTTCTTTAACTTTTAAAATCAAGACAGTATTATGGTTGTAATAATTGGAGGTTTGTTTTGAGACAGTGTTGGAAATGTTTTGTATGAACACGTATTTATGATAATAAAAGTCTGTTGGTTTTTCCGCTGCTTATTTATATGTGTTTATATCTGTCTTGTGTTTTATCTGTGTCTTTTACTTATAAACCTCCACCAAAATTAAGGCATTCCCTTTGTGAGTGACCTTAACGGAGGTGGGGTGTTTCATAAGACTTGACATTTTGTAATACTTATTAGACAATAAATATTTAATTATCGTATATAAGAATGACAATCTGTGATATATAAAAAAAGAAGCCTTCATAAATACTTTGACATAAAGGAAATGATTGGAATATTCCATTTCTTTTAATAATAAAAATTAAAACGATCGAAATCCACTTTATGCCCAAATTTGATTTTTCATTATTAATGCAATTTTATGTCAACCTGCGTTTTATATCTTATTCTGTAGGTGGCCAATCAAAAGAGACTACATGGATTGAAGCCACAAAAGAGATCACATGTATTGAGATTTGTATGTTAGATTTAATTTAAAATAAGCTGTTAAATTTATAGCCGGAGAGGATGGTATGGATTGCGTCTCTGTAATAGACTAGAGAAAATATGTTTTAGTCATTTCAGATGATGACATATTAGTGTGAAATAGTGAAACATTTTAGAAAAAATTAAAGTTAAAAGTTTGGTAGTCAATTATTTGGAAAAAATAACAATGTATAATAAGTTATTAACAAACGATTGTTTTATTTTAATTATTTACAATTTAATTATTGCTTATCAATTCATTAACTGTTAATTATTTCATATTTCAAAATAATTATTAATAATTAATAAAGAAATGATTTTACAAAAAACATTGTTAGGATATGTAAACGAAATCTTCAATCCAAAAAAATTGCTAGAATATACATTTTTGACACGTCATCAAACAACTCAATATTATTTTTAACAAAAGATTAAAATGATATGAGAAAAATGTAGAGGCTAATCGAAAAAATAAACTCTCCCTTATGTATACGTGTAGATAATACATTTTACTTACCTATAATTGTTGGTAGATAATCATCCTTCAACAATTTTATAACATTGACAATATTTACTTACGAATAAATTTTACCATTAAATATTGGTAGATAAAGGTCCTCTTTTCCTTACCCATATTTACTGGTAGGTAAAATATTGGTAGGTAAAGGTCAAATTTCTTGTAGTGTTATTAATTGCAATCTCAGTCCGTCCATACAATTTGTCCAAGAACAAGACAAATCGAAGGTGCTCTTTTACTACATCATGTCAAGAAAATCCCTAGGATTAGTAACAAGAAGTCTACACATCACGTAGGATCCAAAAATGCAAAGACTACTGCTACAAGTATAATCTCGGTAGCTAACCAGAGACGTCAACAAGAAGAACTTCTCATTTTAAATTATACGCCTTCAAATTATATTAATACGCATAAGCAAACCTGCAAATTCAATTTCGAATTCAAAGTCGGGTCGAAATGGTTTTGGATCCTGTTACCAATCCTGGTTCCTCGATCCAACATGTTATAAGTTAAAAGGGAAATTATTAATAGTTGGTTCTTTAATTATCAAATCATATAGTACAATTAATTACATTAGAAGTGCGGGTCCCTTTTAATTTAACCATTTATTAAAAATAATTTCAACAATTCCTTAAAATCGATCTCATGTACTTATCTCAATAGAATAAGTATATTTACAAACCTCTTTCTTTCATTACTTCAAAAACCATAGTCATACACTTATCTCTTGGAATATGCATATTCACAAAACACTACTATTTCAATACTTAGAAAATATTGTTATATACTTAACCAAATGGTATAAGTATAGTCACAATTTGTACCACGGTCGAACAATGTCATACAATACATTATTTAACTATAAAACGCAAAAGGTTTTATTTAACTTCTAAACTTTGTAAATTAAAGTTTATAACATCACTTATGGAAATAATAATTTAATTTTTAGCATACACTTTTGTTTTCAAACCAGTACCATCTCTCGGATAAAAATGAAGTCGTTCAAGTTATGGCATTTTATGTACCTCTTAGAACTTGACCCAAGAACATTCTCATCTTCAAGATAAATAGACGTATGTTAATGCAAAATCTGACATTAAAAAAATGTCATAATAAGCTCTATTTATTATTCAATTCAAATAAGTTTTGAAAATCAATTCAATATTAACCTTGTTTGCAAAACTTGGATTTATTATAAAATCACTTTATAAAATCTCCTTTTAAAGTCCAATTAGAACCTCGATTCCCTTTTCTTTATAAACTCAGGTCTTATAGATCTGGGTTTAATTTTAAAATCAAATCACTATAAAACTTCACTTAAAAATAAATTTAAATCATTTAAAAGATTTTTATGATTATCCAACTTTTCATAAAATTCAATTCTGAAATCCAATATCAATTCTGAGACATTTTATAAGTCCAACAAAACTATTGATTACCTTGTTCAAAACAATTAAAAATTACTTAAAACTCAATTAACTATAAAAAAAAAGGGTTTTATAACTTCATAAAAATTCATTATAAAACATGTTGAAGTTTTACCACTTGTAATCTCCAATTGTAAAACTTATTTATAAAACAGGATTTAACTTCACAAAACATTTTATAATTTCAAAAAAAAATCCAATTATAAATATTGATCTATTTATAAAACAATTATTTTATAAAACTTAAATAAAATAAATCCAAAACCTTACTTTTGTTATAAAAATAAATTTTATAACTTCAACTTGGTCAATTTGCTTGACTGCGAATCAATGTTTTAAAAAGATGGATTTTAGGCCATCTGCTGCCAATCACTTAACCAATACTATTTACTGATTAATAACGCATCAGTGTTGAATTTAATTCAATAATCATCATCCATATCAAATCTTAATGTTACTCATGTTAGATAGTTCACATGTGTATAATATGAAAGCAAGTAACATCCGAAACATTGGGGAATTCTATTGAATCCCTCCAACCTGTCTCCCGAGATCATAGCCCATATATTAATTTATATATGAATATAAATTCGATAATCTAATGTATTTCATTTAAGATGAATCTTCCGGTTAGTCGAAGGTCATATGTTCACAAATGGGAATTATACATATCGACAACAACAAACACAGCTTTAAATCATCCAAACATCCAAACACATAATTTACATACTAAAAATAATGAATATTATTATGTAAAATAACAACATTCCTAGTATTCCAGAAAGCGTGAGAATTAACTCATCATCTGATCTAATTCACGATTTCACGTCGATTTATCTGATTTTAAACTGACATTTAAAATTAGAAAAAATTCCAATTAGCTACAAATCACTTCAATCCAACTCGTATGTGTAGTGTTCATGAATACGAATCCAACACAACTCGTTTTGTCGAAATCTGATCACGTACAAAAATATATATTATTTTTACAAGTTTGAATTGAATCAAAATGTCACTAGCATAAATTAATTACCAATTAATTACCTAACCCACCTATAATACTTCTTCCGCATTTCAAAAAGCACATTCCCTCTCCTACCTACAACAAACCAAACCCACATCCTCCTTTCTCACTCCTCTCGGCTCTCAGACCACTTAATAAAACCAAAAACAACCTTCACCAATGTTTTCTCCTTAGCTTCCTCTTCCATCCTATCACCAAAACAATAACCCGCCTTCACTAGGGAAATTGCATTCCTAACATCTCCCCCACGCACCAAAGAAGGTCAAGAAATAAATTCCAAGTAAAACTCTGCAAATTTTGCACCAAGGTGCTAAAATCAATGAAGAACTTAAATCCAAGCTTTGTTTTACCTAAATCCATAAGAATGTTTACAAATTTCCAACCGTAGTATGCCTCTAAGCTCACGCATTATGTCGAACAACACAAAATGGTGTGCACCGTACTTCGCACACATAAATTTGAAGCTTCACTCAAAACAAAATCAAGGAAACAAGCTTTTAATTTTATAGAAATTTATTTTAGTTGATTTTGAATTTTGAAACTCACCTTTTCTCTTGGTTTCGAAGATGAAACTCACGACATGAAATAAGAAAGAAGAGAGAGGAAAGGGACGAGTTGTCTAATTTTTAGTGGGGTGGAAGGGTAATTACAGCCAAATTATATAATATTATATTGACATGTATTTTATAACGAACATTTATAGCTCCCACAGTCACATACCACACCCAATTGCTATGGAATTTGAAATCCTACAATAATTTAATATTACGAACCTGATGAAACTAGTTTCGTCGAATTCCGAGACTATTTGCAAGAACAGCTATTTTTAGTCTTAAATTGTTAATTAATACGCGTTTATATCAAGCACAATCACAAAACAAATCTAGTTGAAACAAAACTTAAAATCTGACAATAATTAACAATTATGAATTTTATAAAATTAGTTTCATTGAAATCCGAGATCACTTGCAAAATTTCTATTTTCACATGTCAGTAAAATCAAATAAATAATTAATCGATTCCAAAACACTCACATTCATTGATAATAATTTCTTATTATCGTTTATATTTAAATAAAATTTTATACAGCTTCAAAATAAATTTTACTTTGTTTTAAGCTCGATATTTTAAATTTCAAGTCAATTATATAACCACATTCTCATTTTAAATTTAACTCAAGCAATTATTTCTTATAATTAACTATTTTAATTATTTAAATAATCAAATATTCATTGCTAAAAATATAGGTTGTTGCATTCTTCCTCCTATTAAATGATTTCATCCCCGAAATCACAAGTTAGGAAGATTGTTACAAACCGGTTAATTTTACTTCAAAAATATTTGTAACACCCCATTTTTAACGAACACTAAAAGACGATAAACTAAAGAATAATTAATTCAATATTCAGAATTAAGTAAAATAGACTGCGCCATGGCGTTCATGTCGGAATTATGGTCAAAATAGACACCTGGTTTGCGAAAAACGGACACCGCATGAAGAAGTTATTAAGGTTTGAAGTTTATATACGTGCAAGAATATATATATATATATATATATATAATTAAATCCACAATTCAAAAATCGGTTCGAAATTCAAAATTTGGGGAGGCGGCAAAAATCCCGCTCAGGGGTGTCGACCCGATAAGGGGGGTTGACCCCCCCTTCGGCAGATCTGGTAGATTAGGGTCTTGGGTTCACTACAAGAAATTTGTCCTTTATCTACCAATATTTTACCCACCAATAGATATAGGTAGGTAAAGAGAACCTTTATATACCAATATTTAATGGTAAAATTCATTGGTAGGTAAGTGTTGTCAATTTTAAAAAATTGTTAAAGGAAGATTATCTACCAGTAATTATAGGTAGGTAAAATGTATCATCTACACATATATAGAAGGGGAAGTTTTTTTAGCGATTAACCCCTACATTTTTCTCATATCATTTTAAACTTTCGTTAAAAATAATGGTGAGTCATTCGATGATGTGTCAAAAAAGTATATTCTAGTAAAAAAATTTGAATTGAAGGTTTCGCTTACATAACCTAGCAATGTTTTTTGTAAAATAATTTCTTTATTAATTATTAATAATTATTTTGAAATATGAAATAACTAACAGTTAATAAATTGATAAACAATAATTAAATTGTAAATAATTAATATTAAATAATCATTCGTTAATAACTTATCATACATTCTTAATTTTTTCCAAATATTTGATTAACTTTAAATTTTTCGCAAATGTTTCACAATTTCACGCTAATATGTCATCATTTGAAATGACCAAAACATATTTTCTCTTGTTTATTGCAGAGACACAATTTATACCATCCTCTCCGACTATAAATTTAACAGCTTATTTTAAATTAAATCTAACGGTACAAATCTCAATCCACGTGATCTTTTTTGTGGCTCAATCCGCATAGTCTCTTCTGATTGGCCACAATATAAAACACAAAAACTACCACTACAAATAAATACTAATAATCTTGATGACAAATATTTATTATAATTGCTATGTTTACATCCCTTTCTAAAACAAGCGAGACATTCTTACTTTAAAACTTAACTGATTTTCTTCTCTTTCTAAAAACATGTTTCATGAAATACCCTAATAATTATATTTTTCAACCTTTTTATTCACACATGAATCTGCACAATAACAACAAAATAACAAAATAATAATGATGTGGGCATCTGATAAATTTGCATCTGTGTATTCTGCAGGCCAAATTAGTATATATTCTAGCTCCAGCTCCAAAATAACTGTCCGAATCAATTACATTCATGCATATAACAAATAGATTCAATGATATAAGGAAGAGATTCATGCATATAAGGGAATTAATTACATTCATGTATATCCTTTTATTCTTTTTTCTTTTATTCTTTGTTTTACACATGATGTTTGAATAATATAATATACATTCAATTCCATTTTAATATTAGATCTATATTTACAGACAAATGAATCAATTCAATTTTGTTTGTGTATATATATATACACACACACACACACACATCAAGAGTTTGTGTTAATTAATGTACATCTTTTTTCTTTAATTCCTTTTACATTTATTTCATATTTGTTTTGTTAAAACATGGTTGACATTAGCCTTGCTTAACGTTTGTGTTAATTTATCAAGAGTTACCGTTTAACGTTTGTATGAAATAAATTGTAACATATTAATGTTGATTAATTTATGCATGATAGACTCCATACTTGACATAGATGGCAACATATTAACGTTTGTGCTAATTTATTTCATACTTGTATAAATTAATTGCAATTTATTAACGTTAATTAACGTTAACTTATACATGGTAGCATTTATAAATGGTAAAATTTGTATAAATTAATTTATTAAATAAATGGTTAACATTACATGGTACCAAGTTAATTTACGTTAATTTACATATTTAATGGTACCATGTTAATTTACATATAGATTAACGTAAATTAATATGGTACCCTTTTTTACATGGTAACATATTATTTGTATAAATGGTTACATGATAACATTTATTAACATTAATAACTGCTTACTGACGCTAGTATTCACCACAATTTTAATGCGTAGAAAACCTTTTATTTTCATCCCTAGAGGTAATTTATTTTTTCCTTTTTCTTCCTTCCTTCCTGTCTTACGTTATCTATTTATTTATTTATAGATGGCTAGAAAAATGGATCTGGTTTATGGGGATGGTAGCGTTGGGTTCATGGGTTCAGTTTCTGAAGCTATTCACAATGCTAATGGTCATGCTACTGGGTAATTAACTTATATTGTTTACATCCCTTTTTTCCTTTCCTGTTTAATTTTACAAATTTCTTACCTCAATCAATTTTCTTTATTTTATATGTGGAAACATTAGGATCATACCAAGGACTCTAATGGCTAAAGAGGTGATCTTGGCTTAAAATTCATATCTGATAAAAGTCAAAGGTTTCGTTCTCATATTTTGTTTATTATGTAGTTAATTGGAGAAACGTATGGGGTAGTGAAAGAAGTGAGCAACACGCATCAAAGAAAGGCAGAAATGTCTAAACACTCTGATGCATTCATTACATTATCTGGTTAATTTTTATTCAATATGTTACAAATTTTATTTTATCTTTCCTTCGTTTTATATTTTATGATATTATTCTACTACATTCCCAAGTGGTTATGGAACATTAGAAGTGCTACTTGAAGTTATAACATGGGCTCAACTTGGTATCCATAAAAAACTAGTTAGTGATAATTGAAGACATACTAACATTTGTATTAATTTATTTCATACTTGTATAAATTAATTGCAGTTGATTAACGTTAGTTTATACAAGGCAGCATTTATAAATGGTAACATTTGTATAAATTAATTTATTAAATAAATGGTTAACATTACATGGTACCATGTTAATTTATGTTAATTTACATATTAAATGGTAACATGTTAATTTACGTATAAATTAACGTAAATTAATATGGCATCATTTCATGGTAACATATTGTTTGTATAAATGGTTACATGGTAGCATTTATTAACGTTAGTAACTGCTTACACTTGTATAAATGTAATAACCTGGAAATCTGAGCCAATTTAAAAAATTTATTTTGGCAATTTTAGTGAATTTTGAATATTTAAAATGAATTCTTTTAAATAATAACAACGAGAAATTTATTTTGAATAGAATTAGAATGTATATATTTATTTGAATCGTCGTTAGAATATAAATAATTATTTATAATTATAAAAGGAATTGAAAATGGCGCGGTAGTTTGAAAATTCGATTTCAAATTTCAAATGGATGTACAGGATTCAAAATAAACCGGATTTTGGCGAAACCAAAAATATTAGAGTCTATTTGAAAATATCTTTTCAATGAATCTGACAAATTGAAATTTCATAGCGGGAATCAAAAGTTACGTCCAGTTGAAAATTCAGAATAGTCGCTATGGAATTCTGGCCTTTAAAAATGGAAATTTTGCAAACGACCTCAGTTTTCGACGAGACCACTTTCATTGGATCTGGGATGTCAAGTTATTGCTAGGTTTCAAAATTCATAATTTTCTGAAGCAATATGTGAGCGTGGCGAAGTAAAATGTGTTTTGACAGTTTTAGTCAATTTCGATCGACCAAAAAATGGCCATTTTCCAAATAGTCTCAGAATTTGATGAAATTAGTTTTGTTAGGACCGTATCGTCAATACGAAGCTAGAAAATATTTTTCGAGAATTTTTAGAGTCCGTATGTGGCCCCGATAAATTGAAATATGCGTTCAAATTCAATATATATTGATTTAAATTTTAACTTAAACAAAACTGATCGAAACAGTCGAATTAGCTAGCGAAACATATCCCATTGCGTTCAGAATGGGGGTAATTTGCTAGGGGCGACAGTCGTTAGGTTGGATTTCGAGTTCGAATAAAAAGTCAACCTTTATAGAAATAATAAATAATTAAATACATATATAATATAACTCACCCCTCCTTTCTCTCTCCTCATTTTAAGAAATCAAAAATAAAAAGAAAAAAACCCTCCCCCACCAGGCAATCGACGACAACCCATCGCGCCCCCCTCTCGCGCGCGCCGCCGGTCAAGGCCCCCCCAACAACCTCCGACGATGCATCTCCACTACTGGATCCCCCCCTCTGTCATCGACAACCCATACAACACTAAACCCCCAATTCTCCTGAACGCCACCGCAAATCGCAGCCCCCCCGACTGCAACTGCCTTCCAAGCGACGGCCAAACTTCGGCGCCCCAATGGCCACTGAATCGACCGCGACGCAATACCCCTTCCTCCAGTGATGCAGAAAACCTCCCTCCCCTTTGAACAGTGAGTTTTATTTATTCAATTTAGTTTAACTAATTTATAAAGTACGATTTAAAATCAGTTTTTTATGTATAAAAATATATATGAAAGGGTAGGAAATTTATATTTAAAAAGGTATGATTTTTATTTATACCATAGCATAATAAAAATATAATTTTTATATTATAGAAAGAATAAAAATATAATTTTTATATTGTAGAAAGAATATAAATATGATTTTTATATTATAGAAAGAATAAAAATATGATTTTTATATTATAGAAATAATAAAAATATGATTTTTATATTATAGAAAGATTAAAAATATGATTTTTAATGTATAGGATATCATACTAAAAATGTGATTTTAATATGAACAACGTGGAGACGACTGCGTTGGAAGTGCGGGAAAATCCACGCTATTCAGAAAAGAGAATGGCGGAGTGGAACCCTCGGTGAGAACTCCTCACCTTTAATTTATTTCTAGTTTGAAATATATACTAGGATGTAGACGGTGCTTAGTAGCACCCGACACCCGTCGTCCACAGACTATGGATGGCTTGTTTGTTTGATGTGTTGTGAAAATTAATTGTGTGATGTGGATTGAATAAATATTTTATAGTTAAAAATATAATTTTTAACGTGTATATAAAGTAAATATTTATAAACAAATCGGACGATTTGTTTATATACACTGATTTGACTGATATTGATTGGGACGATAAATTTTGCACATCGCCCAACTACATAAATAAAATCTGTGTTTTTTGATTTGAAACCCCACACGGGTATTGGGTTGATATTTGGCGTACACTAATCCCGATTGTTTAGTTGTATGTCAATCGATGGGTTGACAGACTATGTAAGCATTAATTATTTATATTTAATGTTTATGCAGTTGTGTGGTGCACTCTGGATGATGGTTGATGGTTTATCGTTGCTATTATATACATGTGTTGTAGGGAATCTATATAATTAACATTATATGGTAATTGATTGAGCCTCATTCCAATTGGGAAAATAAGGAATATTATAAAAGAAATTTCATGTGTTGAATATAATAAATATTCATGTGTTGAATAAAATAAAAATTCATGTATTGAATAGAATAAATATTCATGTGTTGAATGAAATAAAAATTCATGTGTTGAATATAATAAATATTCATGTGTTGAATAGAATAAATATTCATGTGTTGAATAAAATAAATATTTATGTGTTGAATAGAATAAACATTCATGTGTTGAATGAAACCGTGTTGATTAGATATGCGCCATTTAGATGCGAACGATATTTATATCGATTATATTCGTTTTTATAATGAATATAGAAAAAGAAGTGATTTCAAAATATAACGTTTTGAAAATACTATCATTTATATATCGATGATATGGAATATTCAATTTTGATTTGAAATTGAATATGAAGTTGAAATCGTTTTGAGAACGAATTTAAAACGATTTATAAAATACATTTTGAAAGGAAATCAATGAAATATATATATAATATATATTATATATATAATATATATTATATATATAATGGCCTGAATAGAACGCGCCGCACTGCGGCAGTTCGCGAATTTCGACCATTGACTTCGAACGGATATTACGGGAGATCCGACCGTCGGATTCTCCTAAAACCGGAACCATTGGGTTCATATCGAAAAGAGCTTTCTAATGAATATTAGAGATTTGAAATCTAATGGTTGGATTTGGAATTATGTCCAAATCAAAATTGGAAAAGGTCGCTGTAAGTGCAGTTCGATGGCCGTTGATGGAAATCGACTGTACGTGCCTTGATAAAATTATTAAAAATAGTAATAATTTGTGTAGAATCATAAGAAATGATTTGGAAAGGATTGGGATGAAAAATTCCATATTTGAAAGGATAAAAATAGATTTTTATCGAAATGAACTAGTTTTGAACTAGAATTGTAATCCATTTATTTTTTTAAATAAATAAATTGGATTTGAAAGGGTTTTAAAAGTAATCAGAATATCCAATATATAAAGTGGAAATGGATTTGAATTGAAATTGTCTTTGGAATATTTCGATGTTTGATTTCGTCATTATACAGATATTGTTATGGAAATTTGAAAGATATATTTATATCGTTATTTCCAATATGATATTTGTTGGTCGTAGAATTTGATATTGAATATAAGCCAATATATTTTCTATTCGGAGCCTTGTATTTAATATCAAATGGGATTTGGGTTTGTCGTGAATGGTGTCTTCATTTACACTGTTCTTAAACCCAGTTGAGAAAAAGATTAAATCTTTTTATTTAGATTTAATGAAGTATACCAATTAAATGGTATTTAATTGGAATTGAATTTGAACTGATTTTCTGGTTTATCGTGAACCGTGTTTTAAATGACATTGGTTCTTTAACCCAGTTAAAGACAGGATATGATTTCCCAAGTTAAATAATCATTGATAGTGATTATTGGGAAGATTAAAACCAAGTGGAGTTTTAATGAATCTTTAATTAGATTGAAATAATCGAAAATGGGGTATCTCCAGTTTTGCTCCAGGAGATAGATAAATCTTTAATTAGATTTGAACGTGAAATGGTAATTGAATTTACCGATAACACCGTATGACCAGTTTTACTTCATGGGATGAATAGGTTGGGATTGGGAAATAAAATAAATGATTACTTCAGTGTGGTTCGCTAATCCCGACTAATTTGAATTGATATTCAAAAGAAGATTAAAGAATAAATTTAAAGAATTTATCTTTGATAAAGTTTATAGGAACCTTTCCCAAAGTATAAGAATATTTGAATAAAAGAATATTCTGAATTGGAATGAGGTGTATGTTGTGTTTGTGTAACACTTGTTTATTATATACGCGAGTTATTCAGAAAGACCGAGTTTATCCCATTCTGAATAACTGATTCGACGATGTGTCGAGGATGAAGACGGTGGTCGAAGACCTTAGGTCTTCACATCGGTTGGTTGATTACTGATGATCTTGAATGGGTTGTACACCGAAGAATAGGGAATCAGTTAGTGATCGTCCAGACGAACTTGGAGATCGATGGATATGCGATGAATAAGGTTCCTCCGGTTTCGTTCAGACCCAGAACGAACTTGTATGGACTGTGTGTCTGACATTGGATTTTCCTCTGTGTTGATTAATCTCTATTAAATATACATCTGCCTGGTGAAGGGGAATTCATTCCCTTACTTCACCCTTCTCTGAGACGTACGGGATCAGAGGTTGTATATCGATAGACATCAGTCGCATGGTGTGAATTGCCTGTGTGGCATGCCTAAGTGGCAATTGATCAAGGCTTCTGTTGAAAACAAAGTCTTGTGGTTGACGATCAAAGCACCGCCTTTGTGGCATAGCTTTGTGTAACGTTGATTCGCGAGCCTCACACCCCGGTTGTGAACCAGAAATGGGAGAGGACATCAGGGAGGGCATGCGCTTCCTTCTAGCTAGGGTGGTGTAAGTGACCTACCAGCCCTGACATTTATATTATTTTCACCTGTGTGGTTGTTGCTGTTGCGAGGCGCCTCGGATATATCGGTGACTATGTGGAGTCGATGGAGTCATTTGGCTCATTTACGCCCCAAAGGGTGGGGAAACGCAGTGTTCAGGCATAATAATCCACATCGGTGGACCGACCCTAACGATCCAAGGCTTGCCTGCGCGCTTGCCTGAGATTCGGGCTAGGCAGTCTCAAATTCGGTGAGGACGATCCCTGGCCTCGGTTCACAGATGGAAATCCAACTTCCAAAACGTGACCTAGGGGTTTTGATTGTAGATCCTAGTATGGCGACATAGTGTTACGGGGCACTTATGCCGTCTATGATTGATACTTATGATTGAAATGGTTTTTGACACTATACATTTATAGTAATAATAAAAGATGAAATTTCACGTACCAAGCATTCTTGGCTATTATAAGGTAAAAACCCTATCCTTCGGCTTGCGTTGCATTGTGTGATGGGACCTGGGTCTTATAATAGCTTCATTGTTCTTTATTTAGCATTGCGCTGTTGTATTATGCACTGGTATTCTTGGGAGGAAACCCGTTCCATGTTATACGGTGTGGTCCCTTGATTTACCTAACTTTAAAATAAAGATTAATAACTGTTTTAGTTCTCACACCAGTCACATGACTGACATGGAGTTTATTGTTTTAACCTAAACTCTGGGTGCCCTTATTTTGACATGGGTAGCTAGTAGTTTTGGCTTTGCAAATTTATATTCACAGGAACCTGGTTTACAGCTGGGATGATATCCGGAAAGCTCTGTATCTGTATATCTCTTTCAGTTGTGTATTGTATTATTTTTCCGCTGCTATGTAATGTATTGTAATCTCTGATATTTTATGATGTATATTATTTATTATACTCTGTATATTCTTGTATTCTGATGTAATTGTTGTAATAAACAATGAAATGTTCTTCTGTTTGTGTCCCGATGTGGCTTGTTCTCAAAGCAATCCGCTCTTTCCTTCGCGGGGAAGTTACGGGTTCTTATATTTGGTATCAGAGCTTTGGTTTACAGAGCTCGGAGAACAAGACACGTTTGAACCAAACGAAAGAATTCATCAGAGATTGGATTAGTAATATCCAATGAGAATGTCTCGTTAGAGATGGGATCAGTAGTATCCTAGAACGAGTGTAAAGAGTATATTTTTAAAATAAAAACGAATTTTGTTTTGAAAATTTAAACTTTATTCAACGTATTTGAATATTTATTTATATCGAGTTTGGACAATCCAATATATAAAGATTTTGCATATACATCTGATCCACGGGTATTCGAAGTTTTAATATATTAGGTAGATATAGAATCACACTCTAGTCGCCTGGAGATGATTCTGATGATGAGGCCTCATCATCAGTGTTTGTGTTCGAATTTCGAAAGTGGGATTTCTATATGATTCCAATTGACTGGTGTGAGAGCCAAAATTAGATAGGGTCTATTGTTGTGATTTGGCACCAAAATTGTGATTTTTTGACTATGTATCCAAGTTATGAATTTGAAAAGATAATCAACTAATTGATTGTTGGTTGTATTGTTTGATTAATTAAATGTTGAACCTTTAGCCAAATTGAACCAAAAAGCGAATTGTATTGAAAATTTATCGCATTTGCATGCATGTACATGTACTTACATCGAACAGGTCATAGAAAGGAGGCTAGAGCAGAGGAATAAAATTGTTTGCCCGACAAATAGGTACATGTTTACAAATTTAATGGGTTTGGATGATTTTATGAGCCGATTGGCTAGCCGCTTGGCTGTTTCTTTTTCTTTTTGGATTGGTGAGGGCCATGAGAGGCTATTTGAAATATCCCGAAGCTCCCGGTGCAGTGGAGGTTATGGCGAAATTTTTCGAAAATTTAGGGTGTTAGTGAAATTTTTGAAAATTTTGAAAAGTTCTTAGAAACTGAAAAGTTGAAGAACTTAAGCCATAATGAAAATAATGGAAGTTGAGTTGATTTGTGAAACAACTTTGAACTTCGTTCCTTTTCGGGGACGAAAAGTTTTAAGTGGGGGAGATTGTAATAACCCGGAAATCTGAGCCAATTTAAATTTTTTATTTTGGCAATTTTAGTGAATTTTGAATATTTAAAATGAATTATTTTGAATAATAACAATGAGAAATTTATTTTGTATAGAATTAGAACATATATATTTATTTGAATCATCGTTAGAATATAAATAATTATAAAAGGAAATGAAAATGGCGCGGTAGTTTGAAAATTCGATTTCAAATTTCAAATGAATGTACAGGATTCAAAATAAACCAGATTTTGGCGAAACCAAAAATATTAGAATCTATTTTAAAATATCTTTCCAACGAATCCGAAAAATTGAAATTTCATTGCGAGAATCAAAAGTTACGTCCAGTTGAAAATTCAGAATAGTCGCTATGGAATTATGGCCTTTAAAAATGGAAATTTTGCAAACGACCTCGGTTTTCGACGAGACCACTTTTGTTGGGTCCGTGATGTCAAGCTATTGCTAGGTTTTAAAATTCATAATTTTCTGAAGCAATATGTGAGCGTGGCGAAGTAAAACGTGTTTTGACAGTTTTAGTCAATTTCGATCGACCAGAAAATGGCCATTTTTCAAACGGTCTCGGAATTTGACGAAATTAGTTTTGTTAGGACCGTATCATCAATACGAAGCTAGAAAATATTTTTCAGGAATTTTTAGAGTCCGTATGTGGCCCTGGTAAATTGAAATGTGCGTTCAAATTCAATATATATTGATTTAAATTTTAATTTAAACAAAACTGATCGAAATAGTCGAATTGGCTTGCGAAACATATTCCATTGTGTTCAGAATGGGGGTAATTAGCTAGGGGCAATAGTCGTTGGGTTGGATTTCGAATAAAAAGTCAACCTTTATAGAAATAATAAATAATTAAATATATATATAATATAACTCAACCATCCTTTATCTCTCCTCATTTTAAGAAATCAAAAATAAAAATAAAAAACCCTCCCCCACCAGGCGATCGACGACAACCCATCGCGCTACCCCTCTCGCGCGCGCCGCCGGCCAAGGCCCCCCCAACCTCCGACGATGCGCCTCCACTACTAGATCCGGCCCCCCTCTGCCATCGACAACCCGTACAACACTAAACCCCCAATTCCCTTGAAAGCCGCCGCAAATCGCAGCACCCCCGACTGCAACTGCCCTCCAAGCGACGTCCAGACTTCGGTGCCTCAATGGCCACTGATTCGACCACGACGCAACACCCCTTCCTCCAGTGACGCAGAAAACCTCCCTCCCCTTCGAACAGTGAGTTTTATTTATTCAATTTAGTTTAACTAATTTATAAAGTATGATTAAAAATCAGTTTTCTATGTATAAAAAAAATATATGAAAGGATAGGAATTTCATATTTAAAAAGGTATGATTTTTATTTATACCATAGCATAATAAAAATATAATTTTTATATTATAGAAAGAATAAAAATATGATTTTTATATTATAGAAAGAATAAAAGAATGATTTTTATATTATAGAAAGAATAATATGATTTTTATACTATAGAAAGAATAAAAATATGATTTTTATATAATAGAAAGAATAAAAATATGATTTTTATATTATAGAAAGAATAAAAATATAATTTTTATATTGTAGAAAGAATAAAAATATGACTTTTATATTATAGAAAGAATAAAAATATGATTTTTATATTATAGAAAGAATAAAAATATGATTTTTAATGTATAGGATATCATATTAAAAATGTGATTTTAATATGAACAGCGTGGAGACGACTGCGTTGGAAGTGCAGGCAAATCCATGCTACTCAGAAATTCAGAAAAGAGAATGACGGAGTGGAACCCTTGGTGAGAACTCCTCACCTTTAGTTTATTTCTAGTTTGAAATATATACTAGGATGCAGATGGTGCTTAGTAGCACCCGACACCCGTCGTCCACAGACCATGGATGGCTTGTTTGTTTGATTGATGTGTTGTGAAAATTGATTGTGTAATGTGGATTGAATAAATATTTTATATATTTTATAGTTAAAAATATAATTTTTAACGTGTATATAAAACAAATATTTATAAACAAATCAGACGATTTGTTTATATACATTGATTTGACTGATATTGATTGGGACGATAAATTTTACACATCGCCCAACTGCACAAATAAAATCTGTGTTTGTTGATTTGAAACCCCACACGGGTATTGGGATGATATTTGACGTACACTAATCCCGATTGTTTAGTTGTATGTCAATCGATGGGTTGACAAACTGTGAAAGCATTAATTATTTATATTTAATGCTTATGCAGTTGTGTGGTGCACTATGGATGATGGTTGATGTTTTATCGTTGCTATTATATACATGTGTTGTAGGAAATCCATATAATTAACATTATATGGTAATTGATTGGGCCTCATTCCAATTGGGAAAATAAGGAATATTATAAAAGAAAACTCATGTGTTGAATAGAATAAATATTCATGTGTTGAATAGAATAAAAATTCATGTGTTGAAATGAATAAATATTCATGTGCTGAATAAAATAAAAATTCATGTGTTGAATATAATAAATATTTCATGTGTTGAATAGAATAAATATTCATGTGTTGAATAAAATAAATATTCATGTGTTGAATAGAATAAACATTCATGTGTTGAATAAAAGCCGTGTTGGTTAGATATGCGCCATTTGGACGTGAACGATATTTATATCGATTATATTCGTTTTTATAATGAATATAGAAAAGGAAGTTATTTGTATCGATGATATAGAATATTCAATTTTGATTTGAAATTGAATATGAAGTTGAAATCGTTTTGAAAACAAATTTAAAACGATTTATAAAATACGTTTTGAAAGAAATCGACGAAATATATATATATATATATATATATATATATGTATATAATATATTATATATATAATGGCCTGAATAGAACGTGCCGCGCTGCGGCAGTTTGCGAATTTCGACTATTGACTTCGAACGGATATTACGGGAGATCCGACTGTCGGATTCTCCTAAAACCGGAACTGTTGGGTTCGTATCGAAAAGAGATTTCTAATGAATATTAGAGATTTGAAATCTAACGGTTGGATTTGGAATTATGTCCAAATCAAAATTGGAAAAGGTCGTTGGAAGTGCAGTTCGATGGCCGTTGATGGAAATCGACTGTACGCGCCTTGATAAAATTGTTAAAAATAGTAATAATTTGTGTAAAATCATAAGAAATGATTTGGAAATGATTGGGATGAAAAATTCCATATTTGAAAAGATAAAAATAGATTTTTATCAAAATGAATTAGTTTTGAACTAGAATTGTAATCCATTTTTTTTAAATAAATAAATTGGATTTGAAAGGGTTTTAAAAGTAACCAGAACTTCCAATATATAAAGTGGAAATGGATTTGAATCGAAATTGTCTTTGGAATATTTCGATGTTTGATTTCGTCATTATACAGATGTTGTTATGGAAATTTGAAAGATATATTTATATCGTTATTTCCAATACGATATTTGTTGGTCGTAGAATTTGATATTGAATATAAGCCGATATATTTTCTATTTCGAGCCTTGTATTTAATATCAAATGGGATTTGCGTTTGTCGTGAATGGTATCTTCATTTACACTGTTCTTAAACCCAGTTGAGAAAAAGATTAAATCTTTTTATTTAGATTTAATGAAGTACACCAATTAAATGGTATTTAATTGGAATTGAATTTGAATTGATTTTTGGGTTTATCGTGAACCGTGTTTTAAATGACATTGGTTCTTTAACCCAGTTAAAGACAGGATATGATTTCCCAAGTTAAATAATCATTGATAGTGATTATTGGGAAGATTAAAACCAAGTGGAGTTTTAATGAATCTTTAATTAAATTGAAATAATCGAAAATGGGGTATCACCAGTTTTGCTCCAGGCGATAGTTAAATCTTTAATTAGATTTGAACGTGAAATGGTAATTGAATTTACCGATAACACCATGGTGTTAGATATGAAGTATGACCAGTTTTACTTCATGGGATGAATAGGTTGGGATTGAGAAATAAAATAAATGATTACTCCGGTGTAGTTCGCTAATCCCGACTAATTTGAATTGATATTCAAAAGAAGATTAAAGAATAAATTTAAAGAATTTATCTTTGATAAAATTTATGGTAACCTTTCCCAAAGTATAAGAATATTTGAATAGAAGAATATTCTGAATTGGAATGAGGCGTATATTGTGTTTGTGTAACACTTGTTTATTATATATGCGAGTTATTCTGAAAGACCGGGTTTATCCCATTCTGAATAACCGATTCGACGATGTGTCGAGGATGAAGACGGTGGTCGAAGACCGGAGGTCTTCACATCGTTTGGGTTATTACTGATGATCTTGATTGGGTTGTACACCCAAGAGGAGGGAATCAGTTGGTGATCGTCCAGACGTACTTGGAGATCGATGGATATGCGAGGAATAAGGTTCCTCCGGTTTCGTTCAGACCCAGAACGAACTTGTATGGACTGTGTGTCTGACATTGGATTTTTCACTGTGTTGATTGATCTCGATTAAATATACATCTGCCTGGTGAAGGGGAATTCATTCCTTTACTTCACCCTTCTCTGAGACATACGGGATCAGAGGTTGTATATCGATAGACATCAGTCGCATAGTGTGAATTGCCTATGTGGCATTCCTAAGTGGCAATTGATCAAGGCTTCTGTTGAAAAGTAAAGTCTTGTGGTTGATGATCAAATCACTGCCTGTGTGGCATAGCTTTATGTAACGTTGATTCGCGAGCCTCACACCCGGGTTGTGAACCAGAAACGGGAGAGGACATCAGGGAGGGCATGTGTTTCCCTCTGGCTAGGGTGGTGTCAGTGACCTACCAGCCCTGACATTTATATTATTTTCATCATTGTGGTTGTTGCTGTTGTGAGGCACCTCGGATATATCGGTGACTATGTGCGGCCGATGGAGTCATTTGGCTCATTTACGCCCTAAAGGGCGGGGAAACGCAGTGTTCAGGCATAATAATCCACATCGGTGGACCGGCCCTGACGATCCAAGGCTTGCCTGCGCGCTTGCCTGAGACTCGGGCTAGACAGTCTCGAATTCGGTGAGGACGATCCCTGGCTTCGGTTCATAGATGGAAATCCAACTTCCAATACGTGACTTTGTGGTTTTGATTGTAGAGCCTATTATGGCGACATAGTGGTATGGGGCACTAAAGACGTCTATGATTGATACTTATGATTGAAATTGTTTTTGACACTATACACTTATAGTAATAGTAAAAGATGAAATTTCACGTACCAAGCATTCTTGGCTATTATAAGGTAAAAACCCTATCCTCCAGCTTGCGTTGCATTGTGTGATGGGACCTAGGTCTTATAATAGCTTCATTATTCTTTATTTAGCATTGCGCTGTTGTTTTACGCACTGGTATTCTTGGGAGGAAACCCGTTCCGTGTTATACGGCGTGGTCCCTTGATTTACTTAACTTTAAAATAAGATGAATAACTATTTTAGTTCTCACACCAGTCACATGACTGACTTGGAGTTTATTGCTTTAACCTAAACTCTGGGTGCCCTTATTTTGACATGGGCAGCTAGTAGTTTTGGCTTTGCAGATTTATATTCACAGGAACCTGGTTTACAGCTGGGATGATATCCGGAAAGCTCTATATCCGTATATCTCTTTCAGTTCTGTATTGTATTATTTTTCCGCTGCTATGTAATGTATTGTAATCTCTGATATTTTGTGATGTATATTATTTATTATACTCTGTATATTCTTATATTCTGATGTAATTGTTGTAATAAACAATGAAATGTTCTTCTATTTGCGTCCCGATGTGGCTTGTTCTCAAAGCAATCCACTCTTTCCTTCGCGGGGAAGTTACGGGTTCTTATATTTGGTATCAGAGCTTTGGTTCATCAGGGATTGGATTAGCCATATCCAATGAGAATGTGTCGTTAGAGATGGGATCAGTAGTATCCTAGAACGAGTGTAAAGAGTATATTTTTAAAATAAAAACGAATTTTGTTTTGAAAATTTAAACTTTATTCAATGTATTTGAATATTTATTTATATCGAGTTTGGACAATCCAATATATAAAGATTTTGCATATACATCTGATCCACGGGTATTCGAAGTTTTAATATATTAGGTAGATATAGAATCACACTCTAGTCGCCTGGAGATGATTCTGATGATGAGGCCTCATCATCAGTGTTTGTGTTCGAGTTTCGAAAGTGGGATTTCTATATGATTCCAATTGACTGGTGTGAGAGCCAAAATTAGATAGGGTCTATTGTTGTGATTTGGCACCAAAAATGTGATTTTTTGACTATGTATCCAAGTTATGAATTTGAAAAGATAACCAACTAATTGATTGTTGGTTGTATTGTCTGATTAATTAAATGTCGAACCTTTAGCCAAATTGAACCAAAAAGTGAATTGTATTGAAAATTTATCGCAGTTGCATGCATGTACATGTACTTACATCGAACAGGTCATAGAAAGGAGGCTAGAGCAGAGGAATAAAATTGTTTGCCCGACAAATAGGTACATGTTTACAAATTTAATGGGTTTGGATGATTTTATGATTCGATTGGCTAGATGCTTGGCTGTTTCTTTTTCTTTTTGGATTGGTGAGGGCCATGGGAGGCTATTAGAAATATCCCGAAACTCCTGATGCAGGGGAGGTTAGGGTGAAATTTTTCGAAAATTTAGGGTGTTAGCCAAATTTTTGAAAATTTTGAAAAGTTCTTAGAAACTGAAAAGTTGAAGAACTTAAGCCATAATGAAAATAATGGAAGTTGAGTTGATTTGTGAAACAACTTTCAGCTTCGTTCCTTTTCGGGGACGAAAAGTTTTAAGTAGGGGAGATTGTAATAACCTGGAAATCTTAGCTAATTAAATTTTTTTATTTTGGCATTTTTAGTGAATTTTGAATATTTAAAATGAATTTTTTTAAATAATAACGATGAGAAATTTATTTTGAATAGAATTAGAACGTATATATTTATTTGAATCGTCGTTAGAATATAAATAATTATTTATAATTATAAAAGGAATTGAAAATGGCGCGATAGTTTGAAAATTCGATTTCAAATTTCAAATGAATGTACAGGATTCAAAATAAACCGGATTTTGGTGAAATCAAAAATATTAGAATCTATTTGAAAATATCTTTCCAGTGAATCCAAAAATTGAAATTTCATAGCAGGAATCAAAAGTGGCGTCCATTTGAAAATTCTGAATAGTCGCTATGGAATTCTAGCCTTTAAAAATGGAAATTTTGAAAACGACTTCGGTTTTCGACAAGACCACTTTTGTTGGATCCGGGATGTTAAGTTATTGCTAGATTTCAAAATTCATAATTTTTTGAAGCAATATGTGAGCGTGGCAAAGTAAAACGTGTTTTGATAGTTTTAGTCAATTTTAATCGACCAGAAAATGGCCATTTTTCAAACTGTCTCGGAATTTGACGAAATTAGTTTTGTTATGACCGTATCATCAATACGAAGCTAGAAAATATTTTTCGGGAATTTTTAGAGTCCGTATGTGGCCCCGGTAAATTGAAATGTGCGTTCAAATTCAATATATATTGATTTAAATTTTAATTTAAACAAAACTGATCCAAACAGTCGAATTGGCTTGCGAAACATATCCCATTGTGTTCATAATGGGGTAATTATCTAGGGGCGACAGTCGTTGGTTGGATTTTGAGTTCGAATAAAAAGTCAAGCTTTATAGAAATAATAAATAATTAAATATATATATAATATAACTCAACCCTCCATTCTCTCTCCTCATTTTAAGAAATCAAAAATAAAAAGAAAAAACCCTCCCCCACTTGGCGATCGACAACAACCCATCGCCCTTCCCCTCTCGCGCGCGCCGCCGGCCAAGGCCCTCCCCCTCAACCTCCGACGATGCGCCTCCACTACTGGATCCGCCCCCCCCCCTCAACCTCCGACGATGCGCCTCCACTACTGGATCCGCCCCCCCTCTACCATCGACAACCCGTACAGCACTAAACCCCCAGTTCCCTTGAACGTCACCGCAAATCGCATCCCCCCCCCGACTGCAACTGCCCTCCAAGCGACGTCCAGACTCCGGCGCCCCAAAGGCCACTGACCCGACCGCGACGCAGCACCCCTTCCTCCAGTGGCACAGAAAACCTCCCTCCCCTTCGAATGGTGAGTTTTATTTATTCAATTTAGTTTAACTAATTTATAAAGTACGATTTAAAATCAGTTTTCTATGTATAAAAAAATATATGAAAGGGTAGGAATTTTATATTTAAAAAGGTATGATTTTTATTTATACCATAGCATAATAAAAATATAATTTTTATATTATAGAAAGAATAAAAATATGATTTTTATATTATAGAAAGAATAAAAATATGATTTTTATATTATAGAAAGAATAATATGATTTTTATACTATAGAAAGAATAAAAATATGATTTTTATATAATAGAAAGAATAAAAATACGATTTTTATATTATAGAAAGAATAAAAATATAATTTTTATATTATAGAAAGAATAAAAATATGATTTTTATATTATATAAAGAATAAAAATATGATTTTTAATGTATAGGATATCATATTAAAAATGTGATTTTAATATGAACAGCGTGGAGACGACTGCGTTGGAAGTGCGAGCAAATCCATGCTATTCAGAAATTCAGAAAAGAGAATGACGGAGTGGAACCCTCGATAAAAACTCCTCACCTTTAATTTATTTCTAGTTTGAAATATATACTAGGATGCAGACGGTGCTTAGTAGCACCCGACACCCGTCGTCCACGGACCATGGATGGCTTGTTTGTTTGATTGATGTGTTGTGAAAATTGATTGTGTAATGTAGATTGAGTAAATATTTTATAGTTAAAAATATAATTTTTAACATGTATATAAAATAAATATTTATAAACAAATCGGACGATTTGTTTATATACACTGATTTGACTGATATTGATTGGGACGATAAATTTTACATATCAGCCAACTGCACAAATAAAATCTGTGTTTGTTGATTTGAAACCTCACACGGAAATTGGGATTATATTTGACATACACTAATCCTGACTGTTTAGTTGTATGTCAATCGATGGGTTGACAGACTGTGTAAGCATTAATTATTTATATTTAATGCTTATGCAGTTGTGTGGTGCACTATGGATGATGGTTGATGATTTATCGTTGCATTTATATACATGTGTTATAGGAAATCCATATAATTAACATTATATGGTAATTGATTGGGCCTCATTTCAATTGGGAAAATAAGGAATATTATAAAAGAAAATTCAGGTGTTGAATAGAATAAATATTCATGTGTTGAATAGAATAAAAATTTATGTGTTGAATAGAATAAATATTCATTTGTTGAATAAAATAAAAATTCATGTGTTGAATATAATAAATATTCATGTGTTGAATAGAATAAATATTCATGTGTTGAATAGAATAAACATTCATGTGTTGAATAAAAGCCGTGTTGGTTAGATATGCGCCATTTAGACGCGAACGGTATTTATATCGATTATATTCGTTTCTATAATGAATATAGAAAAGGAAGTGATTTATATCGATGATATAGAATATTCAATTTTGATTTGAAATTCAATATGAAGTTGAAATCGTTTTGAAAACGAATTTAATACGATTTATAAAATACGTTTTGAAAGAAATCGACGAAATATATATATATATATATATATATATATAATATATTATATATATATTGGCCTGAATAGAACGTGCCGCGCTGCGGCAGTGTGCAAATTTCGACCATTGACTTCGAATGGATATTACGGGAGATCCGACCGTCGGATTCTCCTAAAACTGGAACTGTTGGGTTCGTATCGAAAAGATATTTCTAACGAATATTAGAGATTTGAAATCTAACGGTTGGATTTGGAATTATGTCCAAATCAAAATTGGAAAAGGTCGTTGTAAGTGCAGTTCGATGGCCGTTGATGGAAATCGACTGTACGGGCCTTGATAAAATTATTAAAAATAGTAATAATTTGTGTGAAATCATAAGAAATGATTTGGAAAGGATTGGGATGAAAAGTTCCATATTTGAAAAGATAAAAATAGATTTTTATCGAAATGAACTAGTTTGGAACTTGAATTGTAATCCATTTTTTTTAAATAAATAAATTGGATTTGAAATGGTTTTAAAAGTAACCAGAACTTCCAATATATAAAGTGGAAATGGATTTGAATCGAAATTGTCATTGGAATATTTCGATGTTGGATTTCGTCATTATACAGATGTTGTTATGGAAATTTGAAAAATATATTTATATCGTTATTTCCAATACGATATTTGTTGGTCGTAGAATTTGATATTGAATATAAGCCGATATATTTTCTATTCCGAGCCTTGTATTTAATATCAAATGGGATTTGGGTTTGTCGTGAATGGTGTCTTCATTTACACTGTTCTTAAACCCAGTTGAGAAAAAGATTAAATCTTTTTATTTAGATTTAATGAAGTATACCAATTAAATGGTATTTAATTGTAATTGAATTTGAATTGATTTTTGGGTTTATCGTGAACCGTGTTTTAAATGACATTGGTTCTTTAACCCAGTTAAAGACAGGATATGATTTCCCAAGTTAAATAATCATTGATAGTGATTATTGGGAAGATTAAAACCAAGTGGAGTTTTAATGAATCTTTAATTAAATTGAAATAATCGAAAATGGGGTATCACCAGTTTTGCTCCAGGCAATAGTTAAATCTTTAATTAGATTTGAACGTGAAATGGTAACTGAATTTACCGATAACACCGTGGTGTTAGATATGAAGTATGACCAGTTTTACTTCATGGGATGAATAGGTTGGGATTGAGAAATAAAATAAATGATTACTCAGGTGTAGTTCGCTAATCCCGACTAATTTGAATTGATATTCAAAAGAAGATTAAAGAATAAATTTAAAGAATTTATCTTTGATAAAATTTATGGTAACCTTTCCCAAAGTATAAGAATATTTGAATAAAAGAATATTTTGAATTGGAATGAGGCGTATGTTGTGTTTGTGTAACACTTGTTTATTATATATGCGAGTTATTCAGAAAGACCGGGTTTATCCCATTCTGAATAACTGATTCGACGATGTGTCGAGAATGAAGACGGTGGTCGAAGACAGGAGGTCTTCACATCGTTTGGGTGATTACTGATGATCTTGATTGAGCTGTACACCCAAGAGGAGGGAATCAGTTGGTGATCGTCCAGACGTACTTGGAGATCGATGGATATGTGAGGAATAAGGTTCCTCCGGTTTCGTTCAGACCCAGAACGAACTTGTATGGACTGTGTGTCTGACATTGGATTTTGCACTTTGTTGATTGATCTCTATTAAGTATACATCTTCCTGGTGAAGGGGAATTCATTCCCTTACTTCACCCTTCTCTGAGACATACGGGATCAGAGGTTGTATAACGATAGACATCAGTCGCATAGTGTGAATTGCCTATGTGGCATGCCTAAGTGGCAATTGATCAAGGCTTCTGTTAAAAAGCAAAGTCTTGTGGTTGATGATCAAAGCACCTCCTGTGTGGCATAGCTTTATGTAACGTTGATTCGCGAGCCTCACACCCCGGTTGTGAACCAGAAATAGGAGAGGACATCAGGGAGCGCATGCATTTCCTTCTAGCTAGGGTGGTGTCAGTGACCTACCAGCCCTGACATTTATATTATTTTCACCTGTGTGGTTGTTGTTGTTGCGAGGCGCCTCGGATATATCGGTGACTATGCGGAGCCGATGGAGTCATTTGGCTCATTTATGCCATAAAGGGCGGGGAAACGCAGTGTTCAGGCATAAGAATCCACATTAGTGGACCGACCCTGACGATCCAAGGATTGCCTGCACGCTTGCCTGAGACTCGGGCTAGACAGTCTCGAATTCGGTGAGGACGATCCGTGGCCTCGGTTCACAGATGGAAATCCAACTTCCAATACGTGACCTTGGGGTTTTGATTGTAGAGCCTAGTATGGCGACATAGTGGTATGGGGAACTTATGTCATCTATGATTGATACTTATGATTGAAATTGTTTTTGACACTATACACTTATAGTAATAGTAAAAGATGAAATTTCACATACCAAGCATTCTTGGCTATTATAAGGTAAAACCCTATCCTACGGCTTGCGTTGCATTGTGTGATGGGACCTGGGTCTTATAATAGCTTCATTGTTCTTTATTTAGCATTGCGTTGTTGTTTTATGCACTGGTATTCTTGGGAGGAAACCAGTTCTGTGTTATACGGCGTGGTCCCTTAATTTACCTGACTTTAAAATAAAGATTAATAACCGTTTTAGTTCTCACACTAGTCACATGACTGACTTGGAGTTTATTGTTTTAACCTAAACTCTGGGTGCCTTTATTTTGAGATGGGCAGCTAGTAGTTTTGGCTTTGCAGATTTATATTCACAGGAACCTGGTTTACAACTGGGAAGATATCCGGAAAGCTCTATATCCGTATATCTCTTTCAGTTCTGTGTTGTATTATTTTTCCGCTGCTATGTAATGTATTGTAATCTCTGATATTTTGTGATATATATTATTTATTATACTCTGTATATTCTTGTATTCTGATATAATTGTTGTAATAAACAATGAAATGTTCTTCTGTTTGCGTCCCGATGTGGCTTGTTCTCAAAGAAATCCACTCTTTCCTTTGCGGGGAAGTTACGGGTTCTTATATTTGGTATCATCGCTTTGGTTTGCAGAGCTTGGAGAACAAGACACGTTAGAACCAAACGAAAGATTTCATCAGAGATTGGATTAGTCATATCCAATGAGAATGTGTCGTTAGAGATGGGATCAGTAGTATCCTAGAACGAGTGTGAAGAGTATATTTTTAAAATAAAAACGAATTTTGTTTTGGAAATTTAAACTTTATTCAACATATTTGAATATTTATTTGTATTGACTTTGGACAATCCAATATATAAAGATTTTGCATATACGTCTGATCCACGGGTATTCGAATTTTTAATATATTAGGTAGATATATAATCACACTCTAATCGCCTAGAGATGATTCTAGTGATGAGGCCTCATCATCGGAGTTTGTGTTCGAGTTTCAAAAGTGGGATTTCTATATGATTCCAATTAACTGGTGTGAGAGCCAAAAATAGATAGGGTCTATTGTTGTGATTTGGCACCAAAAATGTGATTTTTTGACTATGTATCCAAGTTATGAATTTGAAAAGATAACCAACTAACTGATTGTTGGTTGTATTGTTTGATTATTGTTTGATTAATTAAATGTTGAACCTTTAGCCAAATTGAACCAAAAAGTGAATTGTATTGAAAATTTATCGCATTTGCATGCATGTACATGTACTTACATCGAGCAGTTCATAGAAAGAAGGCTAGAGCAGAGGAATAAAATTGTTTGCCTAACAAATAGGTACACGTTTACAAATTTATTGGGTTTGGATGATTTTATGAGCCGCTTGGCTATTTCTTTTTCTTTTTGGATTGGTGAGGGCCATGGGAGGCTATTAGAAATATCCCGAAGCTCCCGGTGCAGGGGAGGTTATGGTGAAATTTTTCGAAAATTTAGGGTGTTAGCCAAATTTTTGAAAAATTTGAAAAGTTCTTAGAAACTGAAAAGTTGAAGAACTTAAGCCATAATGAAAATAATGGAAGTTGAGTTGATTTGTGAAACAACTATCAGCTTCGTTCCTTTTCGGGGACGAAAAGTTTTTAAGTGGGGGAGATTGTAATAACCTGGAAATCTGAGCCAATTTAAAAATTTTATTTTGGCAATTTTAGTGAATTTTGAATATTTAAAATGAATTGTTTTAAATAATAACGATGAGAATTTATTTTGAATAGAATTAGAACGTATAAATTTATTTGAATCGTCGTTTGAATATAAATAATTATTTATAATTATAAAAGGAATTGAAAATGGTGCGGTAGTTTGAAAATTCGATTTCAAATTTCAAATGAATGTACAGGATTCAAAATAAACCGGATTTTGGCGAAACCAAAAATATTAGAATCTATTTGAAAATATCTTTCCAATGAATCCGAAAAATTGAAATTTCATGGCGGGAATCAAAAGTTATGTCCATTTGAAAATTCAGAATAGTCGCTATGGAATTCTGACCTTTAAAAATGGAAATTTTGCAAACGATCTCGGTTTTCGACGAGACCACTTTTGTTGGACCCGGGATGTCAAGTTATTGCTAGGTTTCAAAATTCATAATTTTTTGAAGCAATATGTGAGCGTGGCGAAGTAAAATGTGTTTTGACAGTTTCAGTCAATTTCGATCGACCAGAAAATGGCCATTTTTCAAACCTTCTCGGAATTTGACGAAATTAGTTTTGTTAGGACCGTATCATCAATACGAAGCTAGAAAATATTTTTCGGGAATTTTTAGAGTCCGTATGTGGCCCTGGTAAATTGAAATGTGCGTTCAAATTCAATATATATTGATTTAAATTTTAATTTAAACAAAACTGATCGAAATAGTCGAATTGGCTTGCGAAACATATCCCATTGTATTCAGAATGGGGTAATTATCTACGGGCGACAGTCATTGGGTTGGATTTCGAGTTCGAATAAAAAGTCAAGCTTTATAGAAGTAATAAATAATTAAATATATATATAATATAACTCAGCCCTCCTTTCTCTCTCCTCATTTTAAGAAACCAAAATAAAAAGAAAAAACCTTCCCCCACCAGGCAATCGACGACGACCCATTGCGCTCCCACTCTCGCGCGCGCCACCGGCCAAGCCCCCCCTACAACCTCCGACGATGCGCCTCCACTACTGGATCGCCCCCCCCCCCCTCTGCCATCGACAACCCGTACAGCACTAAACCCCAATTCCCCTGAATGCCACCGCAAATCGCAGCCCCCCTGACTGCAACTGCCCTCCAAGCGACGTCCAGACTCTGGCGCCCCAATGGCCACTGACCCGACCGCGACGCAACACCCCTTCCTCCAGTGACGCAGAAAACCTCCCTCCCATTCGAACGATGAGTTTTATTTGTTCAATTTAGTTTAACTAATTTATAAAGTACGATTTAAAATCAGTTTTCTATGTATAAAAAAATATATGAAAGGGTAGGAATTTTATATTTAGAAAGGTATGATTTTTATTTATACCATAACATAATAAAAATATAATTTTTATATTATAGAAAGAATAAAAATATGATTTTTATATTATAGAAAGAATAAAAATATGATTTTTATATTATAGAAAGAATAATATGATTTTTATACTATAGAAAGAATAAAAATATGATTTTTATATTATAGAAAGAATAAAAATATGATTTTTATATTATAGAAAGAATAAAAATATGATTTTTATATTATAGAAAGAATAAAAATATGATTTTTAATGTATGGGATATCATATTAAAAATGTGATTTTAATATGAACAGCGTGGAGACGACTGCGTTGGAAGTGCGGGCAAATCCATGCTATTCAGAAATTCAGAAAAGAGAATGATGGAGTGTAATCCTCGATGAGAACTCCTCAACTTTAATTTATTTCTAGTTTGAAATATATACTAGGATGCAGACGGTGCTTAGTAGAACCCGACATCCGTCGTCCACAGACCATGGATTGCTTGTTTGTTTGATTGATGTGTTGTGAAAATTGATTGTTTAAAGTGGATTGAATAAATATTTTATAGTTAAAAATATAATTTTTAACGTTTATATAAAGTAAATATTTATAAACAAATCGGACGATTTGTTTATATACACTGATTTGACTGATATTGGTTGGGACGATAAATTTTACACATCGCCCAACTGCACAAGTAAAATCTGTGTTTGTTGCTTTGAAACCCCACACGGGTATAGGGATGATATTTGACGTACACTAATCCCGATTGTTTAGTGGTATGTCAATCGACGGGTTGACAGACTGTGTAAGCGTTAATTATTTATATTTAAAGCTTATGCAGTTGTGTGGTTCTCTATGGATGATGGTTGATGATTTATCGTTGCTATTATATACATGTGTTGTAGGAAATCCATATAATTAACATTATATGGTAATTGATTGGGCCTCATTCCAATTGGGAAAATAAGGAATATTATAAAAGAAGATTCATGTGTTGAATAGATTAAATATTCATGTGTTGATTAAAATAAAAATTCATGTGTTGAATAGAATAAATATTCATGTGTTGAATAAAATAAATATTCATGTGTTGAATAGAATAGACATTCATGTGTTGAATAAAAGCCGTGTTGATTAGATATGCGCCATTTAGACGCGAACGATATTTATATCGATTATATTCGTTTTTATAATGAATATAGAAAAGGAAGTGATTTCAAAATATAATGTTGTGAAAATACTATCATTTATATATAGATGATATAGAATATTCAATTTTGATTTGAAACTGAATATGAAGTTGAAATCGTTTTGAAAACGAATTTAAAATGATTTATAAAATACGTTTTGAAAGGAAATCGACGAAATATATATATATATAATATTATATATATAATGGCCTGAATAGAATGTGCCGCGCTGCGGCAGTTTGCGAATTTCGACCATTGAGTTCGAACGGATATTACGGGAGATCCGACCGTCGGATTCTCCTAAAACCAGAATTGTTGGGTTCGTATCGAAAAAAGCTTTGTAACGAATATTAGAGATTTGAAATCTAATAGTTGGATTTGGAATTATGTCCAAATCAAAATTGGAAAAGGTCGTTGTAAGTGCAGTTCGATGGCCGTTGATGGAAATCGACTGTATGGGCCTTGATAAAATTATTAAAAATAGTAATAATTTTTGTAAAATCATAAGAAATGATTTGGAAAGGATTGGGATGAAAAATTCCATATTTGAAAAGATAAAAATAGATTTTTATAGAAATGAACTAGTTTTGAACTAGAATTGTAATCCATTTATTTTTTTAAATAAATAAATTGGATTTGAAAGGGTTTTAAAGAAACCAGAATTTCCAATATATAAAGTGGAAATGGATTTGAATCGAATTTGTCTTTGGAATATTTCGATGTTGGATTTCGTCATTATACAGATATTATTATGGAAATTTGAAAGATATATTTAGATCGTTATTTCCAATACGATATTAGAAGCTGTATATTGAAATGGATCTGAGACGTACGGGATTAGAAGTTGTATATCGATAGACATCAGTCGCATGATGTGAATTGCCTGTGTGGCATGCCTAAGTGGCAATTGATCAAGGCTTCTATTGAAAAGCAAAGTCTTGTGGTTGATGATCAAAGCACCGCCTGTGTGGCATAGCTTTGTGTAATGTTGATTCGCGAGCCTCACACCCCGGTTGTGAACCAGAAACGAGAGTGGACATTAGGGAGGGCATGTGTTTCCTTCTAGCTAGTGTGGTGTCAGTGACCTACCAGCCCTGACATTTATATTATTTTCATCTGTGTGGTTGTTGATGTTGCGAGGAGCCTCGGATATATCGGTGACTATGTGGAGCCAATGGAGTCTTTTGGCTCATTTACACCCGAAAGGGCGGAGAAACGCAGTGTTCAGGCATAATAATCCACATCGGTGGACCGGCCCTGACGATCCAAGGCTTGCCTGCGAGCTTGCCTGAGACTCTGGCTAGACAGTCTCGAATTCGGTGAGGACGATTCCTGGCCTCGGTTCACAGATGGAAATCCAATTTCCAGTACGTGACTTTGCGGTTTTGATTGTAGAGCCTAGTATGGCGACATAGTGGTTTGGGGCACTTATGCCGTCTATGATTGATACTTATAATCGGAATTATTTTTGACACTATACACTTATAGTAATAATAAAAGATGAAATTTCACGTACCAAGCATTCTTGGCTATTATAAGGTAAAAACCGTATCCTCTGGCTTGTGTTGCATTGTGTGATGGGACCTGGGTCTTATAATAGCTTCATTGTTCTTTATTTTGCATTGCGCTGTTGTTTTATGCACTGGTATTCTTGGGAGGAAACCCGTTCCTGTTATACGGCGTGGTCCCTTGATTTACCTAACTTTAAAATAAAGATTAATAACTATTTTAGTTCTCACACCAGTCACATGACTGACTTGGAGTTTATTGTTTTAACCTAAACTCTGGGTGCTCTTATTTTGACACGGGCAACTAGTAGTTTTGGTTTTGCAGATTTATATACACAGGAACCTGGTTTACAGCTGGGATGATATCCGGAAAGCTCTGTATCCGTATATCTCTTTCAGTTGTGTATTGTATTATTTTTCCGCTGCTATGTAATGTATTGTAATCTTTGATATTTTGTGATGTATATTATTTATTATACTCTGTATATTCTTGTATTCTGATGTAATTGTTGTAATAAACAATGAAATTTTCTTCTGTTTGCGTCCCGATGTGGCTTGTTCTCAAAGCAATCTGCTCTTTCCTTCGCGGGGAAGTTACAGGTTCTTATAATAAATTAACGTTACTCAACTTCGTACTTGTATAAATTAATGTAAATTAACATGTTACCATTTAATGTTAGTTAACATTAAAACATGGTAGCATTTGTTAATGTTAATAACTGCTTGCACTTGTATAAATTAATGTTACTCAACTTCATACTTGTATAAATTAACATGTTACCATTTAATGTTAGTTAACGTTAAAACAAGTATGGAATAAATGGTAACATATTAATGTTGTGTTAATTTTTTTCATACTTCTGTATATTAACGTTAATATGTTACCATTTAATATTTGATTCATATCAATGTTAATTCTCATATATTTGTTTCATTTTCAATACTAATTTAATTTGATTTGATGTTGATCTCATTTGATAACTTTCTACTAATCTCTGATTTGATTTGGTATAAAACTAATTGATTGGATTTTAAAGCTTATATTTATGTTTTTCCTTATATTGGAAGGAAAAAGCTAATAAATCTATTATGATAGGTACACACACATCGTTTCACCCTGTCTAGAAAAATTGTGAGAAATAACCCAACTTACTGAGGTAAATAAATTTATATCAAAATTATATTTGCGAAATAAATTGTTTCTTTTCAATTTACTATGTTATTTTATTATGAAAGGTATGATAGAAGACTGGACAAATTCTGGATCAAGAAGTCGATGACTAAAACTAGAGTGAGAGTATGAGTGACTGACTGTGTACATGTATATGAGTGAATTAGTATGTAGTAAGGAGCCAATGTATACGAGTGAAATGTAGCGAGGAAGTGTATGTATAAGTGATTGTATAATAGTGAGGAAACAATATGCGTACAATTCGAAAGTGTAATAAATATTTAATTGAATAAATATTGGTTATTTTCTTAAAAATAAATTCTGTGTAGATATTTATTTATAACAAATAATACCATATGGCCTAAAAAATGATGTCATATGCACTAATCAAATGATGACACATGGACAAATTATTGTTTGACACATGGACAAACTATTGTTTGACACATGAACCAACCATTAAATGCCAAGTGTCGGCATTAATATATGCCATGTGTATACTATTACGATAACCATGTCAGCATCCATGTAGGATGGCACATCACCAGCCATGTCAACAACCATCTAGGATGACACATCATCAAACAAATTAATTGGTGACTCATTATTCGAGTCATAAGGTAGTGGAGTCCATTGATTATTTTACCTACCAATATCAGCAAGTGTAGGTAAATCTCTTTCTGTACTAAGCTTTACTTACCCAATTTCTACCAATTCAATATTGGTTGCTAAAATATATTACCCACCATTATGTTAGTTTTACCTACACTTACAATTGGTAGGTAAATACCTCATTTTCTTGTAGTGGTTCGGCTATAAATATGGCCTCATATCTCATGTTTTTGCACACCAAAAATAATGGAGAACTACATGCTGCCTCTGCCCAGATTAAATCAAGTCTTTTCTTCTTTTGCAGTCAAGTTATTCAAGCTTAGAGATATGTGATTCAATTCTTCTATTTTTCTAGATCCAAACACTGTGAGTCTATGTTAATTTTAGATCCAAATAATTAAAAAGTTAATCTTGACATGACTATAACTTGGATCTATGCTTGTGACTACTTGAATCATATCAAATCTGTTATAACTTGTGTATTTATGATATTCTGACATGACTATGACTTAGATCTTAACCTCTATCATGTCAAGACCTGCCATTTTTGTAGATCTAGTCCATTGTTTATATCACATCATGTTTGTTACCATTATATTGTGGCTAAATCGAATCAGTTATAGTTAGTTATCTAATTTATTAGATCTTATCATGCCCATTATGACATTCCTATTATATTAGAATTAGTTCAATTGTCACATGTTCATCAGATCTGTTCCTATATGCTTATCTTGTCATTATGCCACTATATGTTTATGCCATTATATGTCCACCTTGTTAGTATGATCATTTCTGTCATCTTCCCTTCGTCCTTTTCCTTTTTTTATATAGCCAGGCTACTTTCGAGCCTAGGCATGCCGCTAAAACATGTCAATGCGTTAAAATGGGAACGAAGGAAAAAACAGTAAAATTTGGGGCATAACTTGTAATTGGAAGTTTGGGCATAATTTGAATGATTATACGAACATAAAGTTGGGGATATAAATCAACTTATGATTAAAGACCTTAATTTGAGGCATATGGTTCATTATGAATAAGTCATGGGAAAGGGGCATGAAAACCTATACTGAAATAGGAATAATTGGAATGCTTAGGATTACAGTAATTAGAAACTTTAACCGTACTTAGACACGAGTTAGATTACACTTATGGTGGACTTTGCAAAGATATCAGCCCCACTCATTAGGCTGACGAAGAAGAATTTGACGTTTTCATGGGATATAGATTGTGATGTTGTTTTCTAGCGATTGAAGAGGGCTCTGACAACAGCCCCGGTCTTGACCTTTCCCAACGGAAATAAAATGTTCATAGGTTACACTGATGCATGTGGTACAGGGCTTGGTGCGGTTCTGATGCAAGAGGGAAGGGTAGTATGTTATGGCGGTAGACAATTAAGGGTTCATGAGAAGAACTACCCTACCCATGACTTTGAGCTAGCTGCCATAATATTCGCGCTTAAGACATGGCGTCATTGTTTACTTGGAGAGAAGTTCGAGTTGTATAGGTGATCATAAATCTCTCAAGTACTTGTTCTCACAAAAGGATCCTAATTTGAGGTAGTAAAGATGGATAGAGTTCATAGCATCTTATGACTTCGAGATTGCTTATACCCCTGGCAGGGGTAATGTGGTGGCAGATGCATTGAGTAGGCAGAGGATGGCCTTAAGTCCTCTATTTGTAGAAAGGAAAAGCTTGGAGTTTATATCGAGTTTTGACTTTAGACCCTCAACTGAGTTTTTACCTGGCTTATTTGCATCACTGGAGGTGCGACATACTCTTATGGATCAAATAGGAGTTTCGCAGCGAGAGGATTCACAGATTTCAGACATCTTGTATAGTCTCGGTAAGGGGGAGACTTCTAGTTACCTCAGTAGATACCCCACAAACGACAAAGGGTGGTTACGATGGGATGGAATGCTTTGTGTTCCCCGAATTGGGAGCATATTAAAGACAGCCCAAGAAGAAACCCATCATTCTAAGTTGACTATTCATCCAGGTGGCGATAAGATGTACAAGGATATGAAGAGGGTTTTCTTTTGGACTGGGATAAATAAAGATGTGGCAGAGTTTGTTTCTCAATGTTTGGTTTGCCAGCAAGTTAAAGCTGAGCAAAAGAAGCCCGGTGGTTTACTTCATCCTTTGGAGGTTCCAGAGTGGAAGTGGGAGAGGATCTCTATGGATTTCATAGATGATTTGCCAAGATCGAAGAAAGGAAACACTAGTATTTTGGTTGTAGTAGACAGACTTACAAAGAGCGCTTATTTCATTCCCGTTAAGAGCAAGAGGATGGCAGCATGGTTAGCAGCAGTTTATGTTCGTGAGATAGTCCGTCTTCATGGAATACCTTCCAGCATCGTAAGTGATCGTGACCCCATCTTCACCAGCGAAATTTGGAGTAGCGTGCAAGAAGCATTAGGTATACAGTTGTGTTTGAGCACCGCTTATCACCCTCCGACATATGGACAGACGGAAAGAGTGAACAGAGTTCTTGAGGATCTTTTAATGCTATGTATCCTAGACTTCGAAGAGGCTTGGGAGGAGCATCTTCCTTTAGCATATTTCTCCTACAACTACAGTTATCAAGCTAGCATTGGCATGGCACCCTTCGAAGCATTATACGTACGACCCTGTAGATCACCAACTTGTTGGTGGGAATCTACAGAAAGACCACTACTTGGACCAGATATGGTTAGAGAAACCTCTGAGAAGACTGATCTTATTAGAAGGCAAATGAAGACCACTCAAGATAGGAAGAAGTCCTACGCAGACAAGAGAAGTACTGACACTGAGTTCGAAGTAGGAGACATTGTTTATGTTAAGGTATCATCATTAAGAAATGTGGTTCGCTTTGGATCTATACGAAAACTGGAACCAAGATTCGTAGGACTATATCCCATAACAGAAAGGATTGGCCAAATGGCTTATAGAGTAAAGCTACCCGAGAGACTATCTGGCGTTCATGATGTTTTCCACGTTTCTCATTTGTGGAAGTGTTTGCATGATACCATAGAAGTAGTTGAGTCGAGTATATTGGAGGAAGTAGAAGTGGAATGGTAGGCGACAGTTAGGTGAGTTCCTGCCCATGTTATTGGATTAGAAGTTAAGAAGCTACGCCATAGAGAAGTCAAGTTGATGAAAGTTCAGTGGGGAGATAACCCAGAGGATGCATCTTGGGAGACCGAAGACAAGATTCACACTTCATACCATTTTCTTTTCGAGGGTATGTTCTTAACTTCCTTTCCAAAGCTTTTATTCATCATGCTTGTTTCTATTATTTGAATATATCCTATCGAATCGAATCTTCGACCTTTGGGTAGAAATCCCATGGATGTAAACATGTGTTTGAGACATGTTATGTTTGATGGATGCAAGTGATTGCTCGTGGATGCATATACACACACCTAGGCACTAGATCGGCTCAATCACTCTCATACTGCATATGGATGTGTGTGCGTTTTTCTTCTTTTATGGATAAAAGTGAGTGTATCATCATCTGAATGTTGCATTTGGATGGCTGAGTGAGCGCACATATAGAACTTACGTGTAATAATAGGATTATTTGCATACATGTTGGACACATGGAAGTAACATATATTGCATTAAGGAGGTCGACTGAATCAGTAGACCGCCTGATCTTCGCATTAGTATTAGGACGTATACACACACCCTTTCATATGTTCATATAATCATTAGAAATCTTTTAAGGACAATAGATGCCTATGATGGGTGAATGAGTAGATGGAAATGGATGTTAGGATTTAACTTGGAAATTTCAGGGACGAAATCCTTTGATAGGGGAGAATATAATACCCTATATTTTAACCAACACTAAAAGACGATAAATTAAAAAATAATTAATTTAATATTTAGAATTAAGTGAAACAGACTATGCCATTGCGTTTGTCGTGGAATTTTGGTCAAAAAAAACACCTGGTTCGTGTAAAACGGACACCGTATGAAGAAGTTATTACGTTTTGAAGTTCGTATATGCGCAAGGAGAATATATATACATACATATATATATATATATAATTAAATCCAGAATTCAAAAATCAGTTCGAAAATCAAATTTTGGGGAGGTGGCAAAAACCCCGGTCAGGGGTGTCGACCCGTCAAGGGGGGTGTCGACCCATGGATCGACCCCATAAATGGGGGTCGACCCCCCTACGGTAGATCTGGCAGATCAGGGTTTTGGGTTCGGCTATAAATATGGCCTCATTTCTCATGTTTTTGCACATCAAAAATAATGGAGAACTAGAGTTGCCTCTGCCCATGTTAAATCAAGTTTTTTCTTCTTCTATAATCAAGTTATTCAAGCTTAGAGATCTGTGATTCGATTCTTTTATTTTTTTAGATCCAAACACTATGAGTCTATGTTAATTTTAGATCTAAATAATTAAAAAGTTAATCTTGACATGTCTATAACTGGGATATATGTCTGTGACTACTTGAATCATATCAGATCTGTTATAACATGTGTATCTATGATATTCAGACATGACTATGACTTAGATCTTAACCTCTATCATGTCAAGACCTATCATTTTTGTAGATCTAGTCCATTGTTTAGATCACATCGTGCTTGTTACCATTATATTGTGGATAAATCAGATCTATTATAGTTAGTTATCTAATTCATTAGATTTTGTCATGCCCGTTATGACATCCCTATTATATTAGAATTAGTTATATTGTCACATGTTCACCAGATATGTTCCTATATGCTTATCTTGTCAATATGCCACTATATGTTTATGCCATTATATGTCCACCTTGTTAGTATGATCATTTCCGTCATCTTCCCTTCGTCCTTTTCCTTTTTTTATTTAATCAGGCTACTTTCGAGCCTGGGCATGCTGCTAAAATATGCGAATGCGTTAAAATGGGAACGAGGGGGAAAAACGATATAATTTGGGGCATAACATGTAATTGGAAGTCTGGGCATAACTTGAATGAATATATGAACATAAAGTTGGGGATATAAACCAACTTGTGATTAAAGACCTTAATTTGGGGCATATGGTTCATTATGAACATGACTTGAGAAAGGGGCATGAAAACCTATAATGACATAGGAATAATTGGTTAACAATTGAAATGTTTAGGATTACAATAATTAGAAACTGTAACAGTGCTTAGACACGAGGCTAGATTACATTTATGGTGGAAGTCTGCCCGGAACCACCTGAAACCGGCTGGAACCGCCTGGCATATGCAGCGACCGCAAGTGGTGAATCTAATATGAGGGGTCTAAGTGCATAAACATGAGACGTGCTAAGACACGAGGTTAAGTCTGACTTGTGGAAGAAGCCTTCCCGGAACCTACCGGCATATCCATCATCCACAAGATGTAGGCTTAATGTGGGATGTCCACTACATTATAACCATAAATGAATATGGCTATGAAGTTGTATACTTAACCTAGTTGAATCCATAGGGATTATATGAATACGATAAATTGAATAAGGGTTAAGTAAACTTGTTTGAAACAATGGGTGGGTTAAGTAAATCTTGGGTTGGTGGGTAATATTTATATGTAGGCCCACAAACTTAACATGTTGGGATTATGCAATTTTATGACACCGGTAGGTAGGCATAATCTGTGGAAAACCTAGTAGGGATGCAAGACAAAGGGGAGAGCTTGCATCATCTTGAGTGTGGGACCCGTTTCAGTTAATAACCCATAGATAGGTATCAAACGAGTACTCCGAACTAGGTCGGAGTCGGGGCATGCTTACTGGGGATGATTGTAAGAGATCCAAAAGTGGGGTATAGTGTGGGCGACGTGTACAGATCGAGTCATGTGCGTGCATGGTCCGGACAGAGGAGGATAAGACGTCGTGACACCTGCAGATATGGTTGAGCACATCCTAAAAACAAAGGGTTGCCACTTTAGGGAGTGATACACCCTACTATGGGGCCAGCAAAGAGCATCTACGGAGTAGGGAGCCAATCGATTAAGGTAGTAATTAGGGTACATTTAGACTCTGGTATGTGTGGGATCCCGTTAATACCCTTAGGGGTAACTCAGGTATGTTGGGCTTTGTTAGACCAAAAAATGGTCCTAACACCCAATTGAATAGGATTTGTGAAGAATAATAACCTAAAACATAGAAAATCTAGCAGAGACACGAGATTTATAGTGGTTCGGCGTTAACGAGTCTACGTCCACTGTATAGTTTCTCATTTCATTCCAAAATTACAACAATAATTAATATAACCACTCAATCACTTGAATACAATGAATAATGATCTCCAAATTCATAGATTTTATTGAAGAAGAAGGTGGTTTCTTATTGAAGAGGTGCGGTCATGACAGAAATGAGGAACCAAAATGCCCAAGACCCCTTAATGTGATGCATTTTTCTGTATTTATAGGCAGAAAGTTGGTTGGACTGAATGGCCACATGGCAGCATCAGGGAAAGTCTTGAAAGTAGTGGAGAAAGTGGGGAACATGGCTTCATCCGTGAGCTTACAAATGTCATTCGATCCGGGTAAATTGGCACGAGAATAAGTCTCCAATGAAGGGAAGTTGCGTGCTTCAGGTGGTTCGGGTGGGAGGCCTAGATCCGATCTAAACCGGTTTTGTTGTCCTCATCCGATCCAATCCGAGCTCTCCATTCTGGTCCGATCCGAGCTCACCATTCCGATCCGAATCGGGCTCACCATTCCGGTCTGATCTGAGCTCTGGCTTTAGAATGTATAAGAGATTTAACCTCTAACATATGTAACCCTGATCGTCTGGGTTTTGGGTGGCCTGGTCACAAAACAGGCTAACATTTTGCTCCCTAAAGTACGTCTTATCGAAGATAAGGCATGCTTTGAATATGCCGAGCTGGATATTTCTGGAAAGTTATCTATCCTTGAGAATGTTTTATCAAATTGTTGCACTGCTTCCATGGGTGTTAGTTAGTCCAAATTCTATGGAAGGAGTAGTTGAAATGATCAGGTAATCATTTAAACCATGTCGAATCAAGAGGTCGAATCCTTCATCAAAAGTCATGTAAGGTCGTTGGCTCCTGTGTGAGATCGAACATGCATAAGTTAATGTCAAACGACGTCGTCTTCCTATGCAAGTCAAGTGTATTATGGGGTCAGGATTTCTTTTATGTATATGTTAATGTATGAAGTAGCCTCCCAGTTCGTGTGGTAGTGTAAGAATCTTCGGGATTTGAGCTAGCATTCGGACCATTGGAACAGAGCAAATCAGAATTGGCATATGCATCTGTCGTTTGTGCTTGGATTTGGACTATCTCAATATCAAGATATTACTCTAGGGATCTACGATCACATTGAGTTCTAAAATTAAGGAATCCGAAAGCCACGATCACTTCGGATCATGTCGATAAAAAATCAGAAACCGACGGTCGTGTTGGACCGTATTAAGAGAAATCCACGATCGTTCCAGATCGTTTTATAGTCCCATGATCACATATGAGTTAGTATGAGATGTTGTTGAAAACTTGCAAGCCAATGGCTGGTGTGATAATCGCAATCGTAAGACAACAATGGAGTTTATCATACTCTCCATTTGATGCAGTTGCGGATCAAGTCTTTGGATTCATGCTTGACCCGTTAGTTGGCTCACTTGGATGGTCAAGATGAATCATGTCATATTCCGGTGATACAGCTTATATGTTCTGAATCAAGAGCTTAGTCAGGGTAATGTTCAAAGTCAATCTGTCAGTTGAAGCTTGTGCTCCTAGTATCAGTGAAGGACAAGCGAAGTCAGTGCTTATGCCTCCAGCATCGTTAGGGGTTGGACTAGGTCAATCAGATATCCAGTCTTCTAGCCTTTAAACTTTCTTTCTTTACATCAGGTTAGAGGTACAGGTTTAGCAATCTTAGTCAACCCGTGTCATTCTATGCTCTTTCTCAAGTTGTCAAGGGTTGGTGATGTATATGTGAATAGTCAAATCACATTCACATCAGTGTCATCCCATCTCTTTAGTCATAAAGCATGGATTGCCTTATCGAGTGTCAGTGAACTTAGATACCTTCCTCGCATCAGCCATGGAGTTGAGTAAGCTCGTCAATCATGCAAGCGAGTGAACGTTGTTAGGGAGTAATTTATGCTTCTTCGTTCATGCTTTGGCGTTCTCCGAAATAGCCTTCGTAGTATTGTTAAGTCTATCCCTCCTACTTAGTTCCATTGAGCTTGATGATCAAGATCACGGGCTCGATCAATGAAATTGGTCCTTTTCAGAATTGTACATTCCTGTTAGTCTTTTCCGAGGCTTTTCTTTCGTCTTTATCATTTCAAGAGTCAAATGATGCTCCATTATTTGTCATGAAAACATTGAGATCATCCATCCCAATATGAGTATCCTCTTATTGCAGGAAACTGTCTATCTTAGGATAGAATTCACCAACGTATCTGGGAAAATCTCATGGTATAAAGGTATTGATGTTTGTTCCAGAGGTGAATCCACCATGGCATCTTTGTGGGCCCCGTTGCAGAGAGACTTTGGAGTCTGAGTTATCCAGAATACTGGATATTGCTGCTATCAACACCATAGACGGTCCAGGTCGATCTACCGATGCCATCGCGGCGCTGAATCATTTGAGGAACGAATGCAGAGTCTCGCTGGACCTTTGTTTGGTCGAAGTGAGTAACATGACACTCTTGGGTCCATAGACATGGATCTTTGACTGTTCGATGAAGTGGGAGACCAATGCGTTCCAGCGATTAATCGATTTCGATTTAGATGCATGCCACCAAAAATTGTATAGCAACAATGTAAGTCAAGATCCTGAAATGGTAAATTAAATTCAATTATTTAAATTGTGGTAAATTAAATTGTGGTAAGTTTTTTGATTGATGTTTCTCATGTTGCATTTGAGGTGTGCCACCTCTGGTGAAGCATCAATTAGCGTTGGAAATCTGGTACTCGTCCTTGAGAAGTTGTAGCCAATTGTCCAACTTAGCACTGGTGCTCCTCGCATGAACTCTTGAAGTCGGTGGAAGCCGGCCTCTGGCTTCTTGGTTCCGCATATGCAATGGCCATCAATCAGGATCTGTCTTATAATTCTAGATGGTGATCCGCTGCTCGGATGTATGCGGGTTTGTCTTGAGGAGTCATTCTTTCAGTTGCAGTCTGGGATCTTAGGGAACTCCAACGGTATTAAATGTGCATAAAGTTGGTAGATAGTCGAATTACATTGCTCAAAGCTCGTATCCCGTGCTCCCATCCACGAGGGTTTCGCTAAGTGATGAACATCAAATCCATGTCTTCTCTAAATTCATACTCCCTCATCAAGTCATGAGTTAGAGTTTGATTCAAAATAATTTAATCATGTCCAGCTCATGTTAGTATTTGGTCCAAGCTTTGAGGCTCAGAGACGGGTGGCGATAAGGTCAAATAATAGTCACTTTGAATGCTTGCACTAGCCCTTTGCACTAAGGAATGGGGAACTTCATGCTGAAGTTGAGTAGGATTTGAAGCATTCATCTGAAATGGAGCAGAGGTTGATCAGACTTCATTTAAGTTTCCAGTGGCTCTTACATTGCCGCCGTTCTCATCCAAAATGTTACTGACAGAAGTTGCATGTTACAAATGTATAGGAGGAGATTGATTGCACCTTATTTGATTCAAGACGACATTGCCAACTTGTCCTGGGGTCTCATGTGATCTGTACCATGGAGGGGGGAGTGTTTGAGCCAAGTTCGTTGTCGCTTGAATTCCCATGCTCTAGTGAATAAACCGTAGTTGCTCGGCCTTTTATACATCCGAGTAAAGAAGTTATCCGTCATTTTCTATCATTTCCAAAAAAGTTCATCTTTCCAAGCTATCTGGGTTCTCAATTCAGCAAGGGAACCATCTATTTCATATCTAGTCCGATATGCTGAGGGATCACCGCGAGAGGAAATCTCTTAACTTCCTTTAATGCTAGCGCCTTCTGCACCAACATTCTCAGCACGGAAGAAAGTTCTATCTTCCTTCCTCTTAACCCATGGGGCGGAGTATCAAACAATCTGCTACCTCGCAAAATAGTATGCCCCCTTGTGTAGGGTCTTCCAATCGGGAATTCGGTTGGGTCTAGCAGACGAACATTTGCTCTGCATCCACTTCGTGGTTCTAAAACGTCCTGTTAGGATTAGAGAATAAGTCAGATACAAACAAATTAGTTATGCCATTTGTAAATATTTTCAATAGTATGGCCCCTATCCAGGGGTAATGGCAAAAGACAGTGGTCGTATCACATCCCTTTCCAATTTAAACATGTATGCATGGAAAAAACATTGCATTCAAAGTTGAAGTGATTGCATTTTCCATTCAGTGTATTTGCAAAGTGGCACTCGTCATTGCACTTGAGATATCACTCTCAAGGCCTCCTTTCGGTCGTCGCCTCAGGTCGCGTGACATGTTATTGGCCATCTCGCTTCTAAGGCCTCCGTTTGGTTGCCTCCTTAAGTCATGCGAAAAGTTTAGCTTCAGACCTTGACGTCAATCCTTCGAACGCGACCCTTTATTGGTGTTGTGTGTGTGGTTCTCGTGTCTTTGCCTCGTTATCTTGTACACATTAATCTAAGTAATGAACAATAAATCACATCACAAATCAAGCAAGGGGTTTCAGTCCAGCATCCCTGCAAACAATAATTTCTACAATAAAAATCATTACTAAACTAAGTAATAGACAATAGGGGGTGTGATGTGTATGCCCCCAATCAATCTTGAATAAAGTGTCTGGCCAGGGATTGATTAGGATCGACAATGCATTGCCCGTCATATCCGAAAATGAGGGGTTTGGGATCAAGTTTTATTCTTGCCCCCGATCCTACAGCGAGATAGGAGCCCTTTCGTGGCATTTAATCACAATGCCTTTATACTCTCCTATCGTATGCCCAGGATAGACTTCGAACTTAGCTTTCAGTCTGCCCCATAATCCTTAAGTAGGGTAGGAGTTCATTTGTAGCGCACAGTGTCTGGCGCCTTTATACTCTCTCGTCGAATTCCAAGGGTAGAGTGGAGTCAAAGCGGTCTTTTAATTGTGGTGCACCTTCATGCCTTGTGGATGCTTTATCTTCTCGTCCTTTATACTCTCTCTCTCTCGAATCTTGAGAGTTAGAGTGGTTCGGGGGAACATTCATGTCATTCGCTTTGAGGCTCCTATTGCACTCTATTTTGAAGAGCGGGAGTCCACCGTCTCGAGTGTCATTCTCAAACTCGGTTCTAGTCCTTATTCCATGCTTCACTCTGGCGGATGGAGCTTTTCCAGCAAGCGGTCGGATCACACTCGCCGAGGCACTACCTCCTGATCTATGATTCATGGGTAGAGGTGGCCATTTTGCAATCATCAAGTAGTTCTCCTCCCGTTGACTCGTGGGATGGAGTTTGGGTGGACATCATAGTATCATACTTTATACTCTCTCTCAGGTCATGAGAGTTAGAATTACAGATTGAGTGGTCTTCAATCATGGCATGCCCATCACACTCGTCCTAAGCTTATACTTATATCCCAGTTATGAGGATTAGAGTTAGTCAGGCAAACATTCGGATCACATTTGCCAAGGCTTTGTATTTCTCTGATTAATCTATGGGAGGAGTGATTAGCACCAAACTTTGAGTACCTACATCATTCATATCACATGAGTTAGTCATGTCAATAACTCAAGAATCATGTAAAAGTAAATTGCATGATTGAAAAGTAAGCATATCAAAGGGCAGTGATGCCTCCTTTATTTGGATTCATGTAATCTGATGGTGTCAAGCATAGGATCGAGCCATGTAGATGGTCGAACTACACCCATTTGGAATAGGTTCCCGACATTAGAATGCAATAGTCAATGTACAATCATCTTGAAGTCTGCCACGTATGAGCCAAGGATTGGATGGTCATCTCGGATCCACCCTGAACTATACAACTTCTCCCAGACGGAAGGCGTGGCTTTGTAAACGAGTTGTTTAGTCAGGCTTGTTATGGTATTGCTCCATAACTCTATATGCGGGTATCAGAAGTCTGATCGGTACCAGATTCAGGATACCTACATCATCCACATAAATTTTCATTTGAGTTAATTACATAAATAACTCATAAAGCATGCAATGATAAGAAACAGGGTTAAAGAATAATCTTGTTAAAGGAATGAATATCATTCCAAGTGAAAATGGCGTTGCATGTTCTTTGTAGGTCCATTTTTCCTCTTCATGTCTCTGTCAGGAGATGTCTTGATTGGGGTCTTGGTGTGACAAAGACAATTAGACAGAATCTGTAAGCGAATGACAAGGTTGCATCCCGTTTAAATCGCCATCTTGCCCATACGTCAAGGGCGAGGAATGGGGGTCAGGTAATTGGGTCAAAATCGCTAATGGTAGCATCTCATCTTGTCAGTGCTATGGTGGGAATCCACAGGAGAGCAAGGGCCCCATGTTTATAGAGACTTCATACTTTCCTTATCAGGAAGTGTATATGGGGGACGTGAAGATAAACATGCCTCATCTACCCGCATGTATCTTCGATCCCATGTCGGAAATAAAAGATGATGGGTAGATAATTAATCAACATCCAAGCCTAAGTGTTCCAAATGTTTAACTTGCCAATCTTCGAACAAGACTAAGGAAGTCGGTCATGCAAGGTTATGTTTGGAATTCTCAAGCATGTGATATGGTAATGCTTGGAATTCACAAGCATATCATCTAGTTGGACTTTCCAATTTGGTTGTTGAGCATACGATTCATCAAGCGCTGGTACATTGCACCAGGATTTTTCAGTCCGAAAGGCATTATCACGAAACAATATAGTCCAAGGTCCATGATAATCTGGTATGTTCTTGATCAAGCATGTGCATAGGAATCTGGTTGTAGTTGGAGCACGGGTTCATAAAATAAGTTCATGTGTAGCCGTTGAATTCACCAGCTGATCATTTGTTGGTAACAGGCAGCTTTATTTAGTCGGGATATGCGGCGTCTCATATAAAACAGTCGCCTCTCAACTTCTCAACTTCTTCCTTTAAGGTAGCAGACCTCTCTGGGTCTAGCATGTGTCTCTTTTGCTTGACGGGAGAATACTTTGGGTTTATGTTCATTACATGGCTCCTAATTGACGGTAAAATCCCACACACATTAGCATATGTCCAGGCGAATACATCTAGATTGGCTCGTAAAAAGTACCAACTTCCTCATTTGGAGAGGGCCTAAATGAGATCTGATCATCAAGACCTTTGTCGGGTCATCATCATCAATTAGAATATCCACAGTTTTTTCATTAGATGTCTCCCTTCTGCATTCTGAATTTTCATCCTCTTTTGGATTTATGCCTCTGGACAAGTAATCGGGGGACTCCTTCCATGATGCATCCTTTACTTGCTATGCCAACACCACCTCTGCATGAGGGAAGGACTATTGGGTTCCACGCCATCTCCGTTGCGCAGCCCCTCCCATTTAGCCAAATGGGAAGCCCTTTCAGTAATTTGGTTATTACGGGCTGTTCCCACTCCATCTTAGGTTAGGAATTTTGACTATAGACAGCTAGATGTTATGTAAGTTCTGAATTTTGCTAGGGATGGATGCATGGGTGCTAATGAGCAGTCAAGTTGCTATCATCTGGGTAAGGATTCATATTTCTGATCATGGTTTACGGTGGCTCAACTGGTACCTAACTCTAGGCACCAAAGTATTTTGACCTAACCCTTATTCGATGGAAATCAGTCTTCCTTGATGCGGATGACAGCAAATAGCCATTGCAAAGTTTAACTAAGTTCTTCGGGAGGTGAACCGCAGGGGCATATTTCATTCATCACATCATATAATTGAAGTGTAGCTTTGGGATGTTGGGATCCTTAGTTGCTTTCTAGTATCCCATTATTGATAATCATGGTCGCTAAGATCACATGAATCATCTTCGGAGTATTGCTCGGATTGTTCCATGTAACCGTCATTCGGTACTTCGCTGATTGGACATGTTTATGTCATATAAATCAAGTGATCATTACTCATTCAGGAACAACATAAGTTGCACTGATGGAATCTATACACCATCATAGCTTTGGAAGGGAAAGTTGCTAAGAAACAATCATTGTTTCATATATTGTCATAGCCATCATGCTGAATCTTTTCAATAGCTCATCACATTGAATAATATCGGTATATAGAGGTTATGGCTTTCGGAGGAATCCCAGTCGTCGCCATTTTGTTGTGATATTCTCTAATTATCCATCCAATCTTTATTGACAAGCTTTGATGACTGCTATTGGTCAAAATATATGTCGAGCCGAAGGCGAGCCGTGCTCTGAGCCGAAGGCAAGCCGTTAGCGGGTCCGGGCGCAGCGCCAGTGGGGGTATGGGGCCCCATAGTCTCGGCGGCGATCGACCTAACCGGTTAGGTCGAAAATATGGGCACCGCATGATTTTCTCGATTTTGGAAGATGGAGCTTTTTCTGAAATGGTCGGAAAATGTATTCTTTCCCAAAAACAGCCGGATCGGATCGGAATTTGCCTTCAAGTTGCGGTTCGGAGATGTCTTCAAGTTAGGTCGGATCGGATTAGTTCTTCCAATCTGGATCAGAGCATCATCATGTGGTTGGTTCGGGTGCCACTCCTACGGCTTGTTGTTGTTCTTTAGGAGCTGAGCGAGTCAGATATGGGTACCACGATCCGAACCAGGCTATCATCCGATCCGGGACTACCATTCAATCTGCCTAGTTAAGCTTCTAGCATGTGCGGGTAGGATCTCCTTCTTCGACCCAGTCTCCTAGTTTTACAGAAAACGGAATTCCGATCCGCGAGGCCTGTGCATCTTTGTTCAAATCTACTCCGGTTGATCCAACCCTGACATCCAATCAAAATGATGCTAGTTCAGCACATCTCCAACTCCTTCAGGACCAAGAAACTTCGAACCCATCAAAGGCCGTGTAGATCTGATCCATGATGGTTTGCGCATCCGAGTAGCAAGCGAATCTGTTAGAATTGAATACGGATCTCCTCTCAACAAACTATGAAATCCATTAGTAGATGAAGAGATCTATGGTTGAGAACCAGTCCATTCTCAGTGAAAGCAACAAAATGTTATACCAAAACATGGTCCTAACACCCAATTGAATAGGATTTGTGAAGAATAATAATCTAAAACATAGAAAATCTAGCAGAGACACGAGATTTATAGTGGTTCGGCGTTAACGAGCCAAGTCCACTGTATAGTTTCTCATTTCATTCCAAAATTACAACAATAATTAATATAACCACTCAATCACTTGAATACAATGAATAATGATCTCCAAATTCATTGATTTTATTGAAGAAGAAGGTGGTTTCTTATTGAAGAGGTGCGTTCATGACAGAAATGAGGAATCGAAATTCCCTAGACCCCTTAATGTGATGCATTTTTCTGTATTTATAGACAGAAAGTTGGCTGGACTGAATGGCCACATGGCAGCATCAGGGAAAGTCTCGAAAGTAGTGGAGAAAGTGGGGAACATGGCTTCATCTGTGAGCTTACAAATGTCATTCGATCCGGGTAAATAGGCACGAGAATAGGTCTCCAATGAAGGGAAGTTGCGTGCTTTAGATGGTTCGGGTGGGAGGCCTAGATCCAATCCGAACCGGTGCTATTGTCCCCATCCGATACAATCCGAGCTCTCCATTCCGGTCTGATCTGAGCTCACCATTCCAATCTGAACCGGGCTCTCCATTTCGGTCTGATCTAGGCTCTCCATTCCGATCCGATTTGAGCTCTGGCTTTAGAATGTATAAGAGCTTTAACCTCTAACATATGTAACCCTGATCGTCTAGGTTTTGGGTGGCTTAGTCATAAAATAGGCTAACAGGCTACTTATTGATTGCATGGGGTGAAAACCACTCACTGGAAGTACACCTAAGTCTACCATCTTATATATGTTGGGGATCATCTCATTTTGGTTATACTAGTATCGGTGCAGAGAAATCGTTAGGGAAGCGCAACATACTCTATCATGTTTATCTTTTTTACCTTGTCATACCTGACTTTTTATGATATTACCTCTCTTATACATTTTATATGCATGTCATGATACTTTTACTTATTTTTATGCTAAAAGTAACCAGACTTTATGTCTGACCCTTTTTGTTTCCTTTTCTTTCTCTTCCCCCCCCCCCTCCAGGTTCTCAGGTTGGGAATACTCAAGCTTGATCAGGATTCTGCTTTCGTCTTGCTTAGAGCTGCATAAATGTATTTCTCGAGTTCTTATCTCTTCAACTATGGCTATGTTTTGGGGATATGCTTCTTTTATTATTCTCTGATGTTTTAAGTGCAAGGCAGAACTTTTATGATGTACTAGGTTTTATGTTTTAAGACATATGATGTAACCATATTTTGAACTACGATGCTTTATGATTAATAAAAGTTTTTAATTCCGCGGCTATTTTAATCTGTCTTGTAATGTTTATGTTTATGTTTACCTATAATGCTTCATGAAACTTAATGCATTCTCTTAATGAGTGACATTAACGGGCATAGGGTGTCACAATATTTCTTAATTTTTTTGTTAAATTCATTTAGCACCTGAAATTTTCGGAAATTTCAACACCACCTCCCTTGTACGACCCATCCAAAAAAATTTCACAATAGAATATAATACACTATACAACTCATCTCAGTGATGAGGTATCCCAAACCATGGGGAAACAAGATAAATATGACCTACGTACAGTATAATCCGAAATACGTACCATTTTGTTAGACAAACATATGTTTACCACAAAACCAAAAGCTATAAGAAAACTAGCAAGCTTTTGCCTCCATGTACCTGTATATACTTAATTAACTCAAAAGTGATTTAAGCAAAATAGACAAGTAACACAACTAACATATGCACAAACAACACATAGCAATAATATGCAACAACCGAATATGATGCAATTGGCAATAATGACATAATTCAGCAAACAACACAAATGTAGCATAATGCTACATGCAACCACAATCAATCAACACACATAAATATCATATAGTGTTATAAACACTAAAAAAATTAATTCATGTTTTATTAAGAATATAAACCTCATCATCGCACCGGGATGATAAATAACATGTTAAGCATCACCATTCTCTTAAAAGCCTTCGGTTATTACTTAACAATTATTCACGCTACACCCCAAGCAATTCAAAATTCAATTCCAAATTCACTGCAAGTCAATATACCAAGCAAGTATATTTTACTAATGGAAATCCAAATTTTATTTTCCTCAAATCCTTCCATTTTATTAAATAAATCATTTTAGTTTATAAACAACCATACCGCGATTTTTTTGAAAATTTGATTTTGGCATAACTCAAAATCTACAAGATGAAATCCTGATTTTTCTCTTTCATTAGAAAATTATAATCCAATAGATCCGAAAGGTTCTTGTTTCAAAGAATTCCGACTTATATTGGAACTTATACATCCATTTGTAGTTCAAAACATAAAATTACAAACTACCACGACACATTGAGGTCATTTTAATTTAATTTTAATTAAATGTTCAAAATTTATTTAATTAATAAATTTTAACCATATTCACTTAAGTTTTTAATTAAAACTAATATAGTATTCAAATCTAACATGAAAATTTCGACTGTCCAAAATCGTTAAATATTCCATTACAAATCTATGAAACCTCATATCAAGTTAAATGCACAATCAAATAACTCTAGCACTTATAATATAAATGCATCCATATTATAACTTGGTTAAGAATTTGGAATCATTCTAGATTTCAAAATCAAATTCTAGATTCAAAACAAACTTTCGTTTTAATCCAATAATTTATCTATCGTAGGAAGTTCTTACCTAGAAACTCCAAAATGAACACCGGTGATGTTGAAGTCATCATCAGAGTTATTTCTAGTGATTGAAGTAAGATCTATGCTTTTGAATTTTTTTAAAATTCATTTACTTTCATAAAACTTTTTAATATAATCACAAAATTCCTTTTAAATTCTTGAAAATCCATTTTTTGAATTTTTCGGAAGTTCAAATCCTTCAAATCTCAACTCAAATCCATTTCCTATTTTTAAACCTCATGTGTAAATCACACTTATATGGTTCCCATTCCATATAAGATTACTTCACAAATGCTCATCCTTGTTTAAATTCGTATTAAACAACCTACTTTGGTTAAATCCTTTTTCAACATCATCATCAGATGCCATATAGTCAAATCGTGAAACTGAATTCACACGATATTCATTTCCAAGTTTATTCTAATTAGAAATCTACCCAGCCCATGCAAGAAAGTGACAAGATTGCTCGTATCCAAACAAAGTAGTTAACACCCATAAACTAGTCGGGTACCGCTAAAAATCAATCAACACTAGTCAAGCATGAAAGTAAGCATGACTAATCCAAAGAATTAATAATAATATAATATTATCATTTCCAATCAAACTTATCATCCAAAATACTAAATTTAGTTTGAAAATTCCTTTATATATATAAATATATAAATATCTAAGATCTTTGTAAAATTATTTCATTTACCAACTCTTTAAACAATATTATATTGATTTGCTTTGTTCAAGTGTTTAGAAATTCCTATCGAATAAGGTTGGTCAAACACGTCAATTTGGAATTTATATACCACAACAGATAAACAACATAATATAAAACAATTTATAACACTAACAAATACGTGCTCTCGAATATATACACTCAAATACAGCATTCCATTGCCTTATCTCTTATTGAATTATGCCATAGAGCCATGGTTATCACTCAACCTTGAAATTCGACGCCCGAATTTCGACACTAATACATCCTCTGTATTCACGGTCCTAAACTCAAGTTCGGAAAATCTAAAAAGTTAAAAGAAATGAGTTAAAGGGTGAGAAAGAATAATTAGAATAGAAGAAGAGTAAAACACATTAGAATTAGAAAAATACGGTGGAATGAATAAAATATAATATACCAATACCCTTTACACAAATGGCAAATTGTATATATACATACAGGATTCATCAGAGTAAACAATAAATTAGCATTTACAGTCATAATGCTCTGTCTGTACAATAATCGATAAATACAACACACTATGGTAATAAATTAATACAGTACAATACGAGAATACATCTTGACACTAGCTCCTCTACTGCAACTCCAAACAAATCCTATGCAACCTGGAAATTATACTCGGTCTGACCCGAGCACATTTTAAGGGAAAGAAAAAGAACCCGGATCAGTCTGGAATAATTAACAATGAAGCATACATCACAAACAACTTGATAAAATTTTTGAAACCCTATTTCAAAAGAATGGAACTCTCGTAAGGCACAACCGCACATAATCATGACACATGTTTTTCCCTTACGATAACCAAATACTTTTATTATAAATCCATTTGATATTAAAATAATGTCTAAATACAAATACTTATTAATCTAGCTGAAATTGTTACATTTATTAAATTCTAGCATACTAGGTATACAACTAAAACCGTACAAGGCTCGTATTGGAGTTTGGATTTCCATATAATGACAAGGCACCAAAGTATCACCTGTCATGATACCTCTCTAGATAAACGTACCGAGAGCCTCGCATGGATTCCCTACGAATCAGGATCGGCCAACCCCTCTCTAGATTGAACCAAATATTTCATCCCCTTGGTTGTTATCAGCAACCAAACCTCAGCATACATAATCAAAAGGGTCATTCGTTCTAGAATTGGTTGGTAACAATACACTATATAGGAGCTACCCTCCTAGCCTCAAGCATATCTCCTGTTTTAGTTATTACCGACTGATGAAGCTAGAGGATACGTTTTTACCTTTCATACATGGCACATCCCTAACTTTGGATGTCACATCGTTATTCCTTCAATCACTAATTGGCATCCACAAAATAATACCACCAAGCTCATACGTCTCAGAGAAGGGTGTTAAGCTAAGCCACTAAACAGATGTACGTTTGTAAATTTCAATGTATACGATTTATTGAATGCAATGTCAAACATCCGTCCATACAAGTTGTCCAGGAACAAGACAAACCGAAGGTACTCTTTTACTACATCCTGTCGGGAAATCCCTAGGATTAGTAATAAGAAGTCCTCGCATCATGTAGAATCCCAAAATGTAAGGACTACTACTACAAGTATAATCCTGGTATGTAAAGTCCCATATTTTTCGGGCATTTAAATTGAACATTTAAATATGTTTTATATATTATATTGGAAATATAATGGATTCTATATCGAAATTATTTAATAAAATGAAGTTTGAACATATATATTTCTAAATTAATTAAAACGAGCTTGAATCGTCGTGGTAGTTCGTAATTTTCGATTTGAACTTTAATTGTATATACATGATTAGATATAAGTCAGATTTCTATGGAATATGAAAAGTTTGAATTGATTTGATTATATTTTTCTAATGGAAGAGAAAAATGGAGATTTCATATTATAAATTGCAAGTTATGTCCAATTCCAAATAGTCGCTATGGAATTCGTTAATAAAACGAAACCGTTTATTTAATAAATATTAAAGGTTTTTTTATATATAATTGAATATCGATATTACGATGAAATATTTTTAATGTTGAGTTTTAAACCCGAATGTGTTTATTTTGGAATTATATAATATTATATTTGGGTATAAATGATAATATTGGTTTATTTTTATTAATCAAATTGTTTTACAACTTTAAATATATTTTATCGATGGTATATATCCTTGGAAATAGCTTTCTTTTTAAATGATCATCGTTTTTGATGAAACAAATTTTATTGGAATGTGTATGGGTAATTATTGTTAGATTTCCAGTTTGGAGCCAAATGGAGTTTTTTTGTCGGTAGACGAAATTTAAAGGCGAACGGTTAAATTAAAATAACATCGTTTTGCAAACGATGTTGGTGTTCAAAAAAAATATTTCCATTGGGTTCAGAACGTTGAGATATAGCAGTGTATCCATTTTTAGTATATTTGGAGCTCGCGCGTGGCGATACGAATATAACGGTTATTAATAATAGTGTTTAATACGGTATAATATAATATAATAAAATATGAAAAATGGATGCACCCCAGTTTGATATATATCGCCACGAGTCAAAATATGTTCATTACAGTATAATAAGCTAAATCAATTGGTAACCCAAATTTAAAAAAAAAACATACGTTGAGTTGATTTTCAAAAATAATAGCCATCCTCACCGTATAGAAAAAAATTCAATTCACAGCACACAAGTCAGATTTATTTTAACAGCAAACGTGTATATATATAAATAATGTGAAGGGATGGTTCATAATCTAGTTATTAAAAAAAATATCACAAACGTAACTTCTTAAAAAGAAAAGCCTAATAACCCTCCCAAGTTTATATAATTCTACTGCACGAGCTTATATTATCACACATGCTTTACACAAGACAGCTAAATTCGTAGCCACCCTGAGTTTTCAAATCAAACAAAGCTATGAAAGGAAAAATCAAGTACAACATCTTCCCCAACATTTCGCACAAGTACATATAGTTTCCATCCAGTTTGTTTTCTCCATCAATCAGTATACACTCTAATAGATAACATCCACCTACCTAAAACATCTACAGACCATGCTGCTGCGATTTCCTCAACTATGCACTTGGCTTGAAGTATATGAAAATGGAACACGCAGACCTCAGCTGAGTTAATTATTTTTTTTCAATGTCGCTCATATCTCTTCCTCATCCAACACACGGCTTCATAGTCAACTGTAAATGGATGTATACAGCATATCCTAACCTAAGCTCTAGTTGTGCCTATGTAAGAAGATGTGTTTCTTATCCTTTCACTTCGTCCCTTATAAATAGCTGCTACCCCCCCATTTGTTTCAAACAAGCCTGGAAAACCCAAACAAACTCTTCATCTCTTTCTGCAAATAAAACTGTCTATCTACTTCATAAACTTGAGCCTTCCCATTAGTTGAAACTGCACAATCCAATAAAAAAAGGAGAGAATATGAGCATGAGTAGAATTGGGAAGAAGAGTATACATAAAAATGAGGAGACGAAGTACGGCATGCAAACGAGTTTAGAGGAAGCTTCAATGGTGGTGCATGGAGCAATGACATGGTGGAGTGAACTGTTTAAATGCAAGAAATAGAAGTTGTGTGCATGCGTGGATGTTCGGGCAGAGGGGACTCATGTTGGTGGCGACGTAAGTGGAAATGGGATGTCTGGAGGAAGCCAAGTAGCAGTGTTGGTGAAGGAGGAAACACAGTGTAGCCATTGGAGTAATATAGTGGGAATGAAAGGGTGTTGGGAGGTCACAGTGGAGAAGGGAAGTCATAGTGGAAAGTAATACTGGGAAATCAACGTGAATAGGAAAGAAATGGCCTGTGGCTTTTCGTAAAGAACAGGATGGAGGAGTACTATAAAGGGGAGTCAATATTCGGGTGGACATGCATGAGGGGATGGGTAGATGGGTTGTTGTCTTTGGCTTTATTTTTTTTATAAAAAAAGAAAAAAGAAATGAAGCTCCTGCAAGGGGACATGCTGGAAGAAGGTTTGCTGCATGCGCAAGATAGGGGAGGCTCGCAGCAAGTTCGAAACTGTACGGAAAACGGAATGGAGAGACGGGGTGCGGTAGAGATTTTCGGAGCTCCGACGTGGGGGAAGTGAGGACTGGTGGTGAGGAAGAATGACGGCGGAGAGGTTCAAAGGAAATACACAGTAGGTAAGGGAAGAAATGTGCATTTTATATTTGCCTAATTATATATATATATATATATATTAAAACGTGTTCATTCTGTTAAGCATAGTTAAGGTGCCTAATACCTTTAATTTTACCTAATATGGCCTAATATATTATATAACATGACATAGTTGGGAATGTGCCAAAATATGGAATAACGTGGCAAATTTAGGAAGATTTATACACGCCTACCTTAACCAAGATTTAGATAATAATATATTTAGATTTTATAATGTTTATTTGAAAAAGTGAGTAACGTATTAGATTTTTATTTTGGTCATACAGTAACGAAACTGAACAAAACAAGGAGCGTAGAACCGTACCGGCAAGCGTAACATTTTGAAGCTGGCTTGGATAGAGTTGGGCGCAGCTGAGAGTTTTAATTAAATTAAATGCTTGTTTAATTCTATTAAAACAGACTGCTTCAGCGAAAAATAGAAATCAATATGAGATTAACTCACTCAGTTTATCCCACTTATATTTTATATAAGTAGGGTTTTTATTTTGTATGCAATGTTTGTCATTGGTTGATGATTGAATGACTATTTGCATGTATGTTGAATATTTTTAATATTCATTTATCAAATTAAACGTTTGTTTAATTTAGACGAATTAAATCGTTATTTTAACAATTAGATTCCAAATGAAGTAACTTACCATGTTGGTTATGTTTATAATAATATAAACATGTTAAATAAATAATTGGATGTTTGATTGGATGTTATTAATTGAATTTTATTAGTTAAACTGTTTATTCTTATTTACCATGATAAATATATTATCATATTGAATTTGAGGTAACCCATTTTGATACAGTGAAGGACAGATTGGAGGAATCCAACCGGATTCCTCAAATATATTGCTTATATTCATATTTGATTATATGAAGTATTTAACCAGTATGATTGAATGAGTGATTTATCATTGATCATTGAATTAAAATTTCAACATTTGTTTAGTATTAACCAATGGATGATATTGGTTGAGTAGTTGGCAACGGTTGGCCTAAAAATGAAACATTTTATGAATGTTGATTTACAGTCAGGTAAATCGATAGAATAAGGTTATAAGAATTTATTTTATAACCAAGATGGATTTTGAAATATATATATTTTTTAGATTATTTAATAAAGGTTTATTAAAAAAGAAATAATTATTTTTATCTTGTAATTATAAACCGAGTATATAAAGCAAGTTCTTATGTTAACAAGTTTTACAAGCTATGAGCAGAAATTAACCAAATGGTTAAAGATTGAATTAATTGTTTCAAATAACAATTAATTGTGATTATTTAATTTAATTAGATTGTTAATTAAATTAAAAGAAATTATTTAAAGTGATTAAAGAAAGGACTAATGGGATTGGATAACGGGTTAACCTTGTTTTGAGTTGATTAAGTCAACTGTTTAAAACAAGATAGATTATTAATTATTGAATCATTAATTATTATTTTTAAATCGATTCTTATCTTAATTATCTGAAAGAAGATTAACAATTAATTTTGAAGTAAACAAATTGATTCTAAAAATGTTGGGATTGATTTATAATAATCAAGGTGATAATCTTGAAACTAAATTCTTTTAATGGGAGTATGAGGTTGTAAAGCCTTATGTGTAGTTAAATAAAATTGTAAGAAAATTTATATGAACTCCTATTAAGAATTCTATTTGTTGAACTTTTATAAAATTATAAAGGCAAGTTAATGTTATAAGAGTCGAAACCAGTTCAAAATGGGATTTGTAATCTGAAGGAAGTTAAAAGGAATTTAAAATCCTAAAGACAGGGAAATGGAGATGTTTTAAACTGAGAAAGCGTGTTTTTGAAATTGAAAAAAAAAATCAAAGAGAATAGATGGAGTTAAAACCTGTGTTTAAAATCGTATAGTAAATAGAAGTGTTGGAGAAATTATTGGAATGAAATTCGTTGATAAACTCATATTTATCTTGAAGATAAGAATGTTGTCATCTCAAGGTCTGAGAGGTAAATAAAATACCCCAACTTGTAATCACTTCATGATTATCCAAGGATGATATTAGTTTAGTAACGAGGGTAGTTGAGGAAGTTAAGTTAATATTTCCGTGAAGGACATTATAATCTATAAATTGAAGAGTTATGAGCTAAACATATTAAATTGGAAATAAGAAGTGAGAAAGTGATATTCCAAGTGTTGGAAGATTTAGAAATTTAATTAACAATTGTTTAACTAAAGAGGCCAAGTTATGTTGTATACTAAACCAATAAATCCACTTTATTTTTCTAGGGATGATGGTTGTTTATTTTGATAGTTAAATCACCGACTATCAAAATCTGGCCAAGTCGAATGTTGGTACGTAAATCACGACTGAATCAAAAAACAAGCGTTGATTAGATTCAAGTTGAAGATCATAGTAATTGCATTGATCTTGAATATGCAGACCTCTCCCTATTAATTTTTCTTTAGTCATCAAGGCATCATTCAGGCCTTCCCATAAGATTAGGGTTTTCTTTAGCTTATTTATTATTTTTCCAACTCTACTCCTTCGTCTCCAATTTATAAGATCATCGGTTTTGGTGACATAAGCAAAGGAAGTTTTAATTTTGAATTTCCTTCCTTTTTCTTTTAAATTTATTAGTTCTTCATGATGCAGGTTAGGATTATATTCCCTAAATTGCTTCCATAAGAGATTGATTCTTGGATTAAAGTTGATAGGGAGGCATAAAACTTATCCTCTGAGTAAGCTCCTCGCAGTAATATTTTTATCTATTCCATCCTGCATTATTTCATTGTGTTCCAGTATTTTTTCAATAAAATCACCAAAATTCAACGATGGATCCTTCCAAAAAATCTTCTATTATTATCGATCGGATTATATTTAACTATAAGGAGAAAATCTTCCCTTAATTTAGGCAGGCTCCACTATGCCTAGTTTCACCTTTGAGGAACATACATGCTCCAAAAGTGTCTATTCTTATGAATGCGTTTTCTAGACCAATGCACCCATAAGTTATCTCTATTGTTGACAAAGCTGTGTAAATGCTTTGCATGAGCTGCTCTGTTCCAAGAGATTATGTTAAAGATGCTTAACCCACCCTTAGACACAGGTTTCTCTATCAAAATTAAAAGGGTTGGGGGCAAAATATTTGCTTGTAGTGTTTCCTTTCTAGAAAAATCTCATAGCGGCAGAGCTTATGAGTTAGACAAGCTTAAGGGGTAAAATGAAAGTTCTAGCCCAATATATTTGTGTAACACCCCGCCTCCGCTAGGGTCACTCGCAAAGGAATGCACTAGCTTTAGAGGGGCATTATTGGTAAACATGCACAAAAATATCACAAGACAGAACATATAAAAATAGCGGAAGTAAAATCAAACTTTCATAACATGAATAAATAAGGTCTAAAGCCTTTTACATCAGAGTACATCAAAACCTGTCTTGCAATAGTAAAGAAGCGTAAAGACATTTTCATAAATTATTCCCCAAGTAAAAACAGTAAAGTAGCCATTAGCCAAGAAAAGTCCAAGCCATCCATGATGACCTTCAAGCAGAAGAAGTCCGAACTAAACAACAGTATTTCCTCCCTGTAACCTGGGGGGGAAACGGAAGAAAAGAGGCGAAACAAAACGGGTCAGTCAAAAAGACTGAGTAAGCCCTATCTACTATTAGCATAAAAACTAGTAAAGTTAACTGACATGAGAAACTGAGATGAACATAAGCATGATGACAAGATAGATAAGCTAAATCAAAATAACAGGATGAACTACTGAACTCAGATAAACTAGGGTGTCGTGATAAACTACGATGTCAAGATAAAACAAGGTATCACATTGTCAGGTTTCTATCAAGTATAATATCCCAAGATATCTATCGCGTATAACGTCCCATGGCATCTATCCTGTATATCCGCTCTGCACCTACCGTACTAGTACCCCAACTGTATTACGAGTTATCCGTGAATGACCCTTACTCAAAAGTCGTGTAATGGTCCATGTCAACCTAATATGCCGCATATATAGGTTACTCAACTCATATGTTTCTTTCCATGTATAAGTTCAGTCCTTTGCCGTAGGCTATACGGGCTTTCCCATGTAAACGGTTTATCCTTGAAGTTGTTTTGGACTGCAACCCTGGATCTAGTTGTGTTTCCTTACCATGAATTATCGCGCGTCCACTTAGGATTTATGCCACCTAGGACCGCTAGGGATTATGCTACCTAATGAACGTTTCCGTGTCTCGGTTTGGGTTTTGGCCACCTAGGACCACTAGGGATTACGCCACCCGTCAACCGCGCCCTTGATCCCACGTATGTATCGTGAATCGTTTTCCATGTCTAGATGCACATGTTCCCCAATGTGCCATCCGAGTTCCGTGCCAGGGCAAATCAAGAAATACGGAACTCGGTCGGGAGCTTTAAATCGTCTGCCGATGCAGATATCAAGGTCTGTTTTTGTACCCGTGGCTATGGTCCCACGTGACCCCTCCCTCAACTACTGAAAGGCAATCCAAGAAAAATCATGTATAAGAACCACTCCACGGCCCCACTATAGCCCACTTTCCTACGGGCCAACCTCACCCATGACTCGATAGCAAGCACATGGTCTGTTGGGGGTTCCCTGCCTTTCCGCACGTACACGATTGACTAAATATGGTAGGTAGTCGGCGATGCGCTATCCAGGGCAAAAACAAGAATCGTCGACTCCACGCTAATCCATCCCAGTCTTTAGGTTGCTCGCATAGCAACCAAGGCGTACTCTTGGTCCTTCTAACGCAGACCTTAACCTCTCATGGGCCTAGTATAATTACCTGGCAGCCCACAGAGGGATCCCAAGAATATCCTCACGTCCCCCGAAGCTTCCACTTCGGCACCCAGTGCGCTGGAGCTTTTATCCAAGTCAGATAACTTGCTCCCCCTCGTATACTAAGCGATGACCTACCGTATCAGGTTACTCATCGTTTTGAGAATTAGTCCTATGTCCTTGGCTAAGAATTATTACTTAGTTACCCTTAACTAAGGTTTACCACTTAGCTTCCTTTCCCGTTATTCTTGATTAACCACGGTTTTCTACCTAGTTCTTCTAGCTAGGGTTTGTCTATTGGGTCAAGTGTTATCATTCAAGTCCATGACTTAACCCACCCACGAATCACGTCAAAGATTGGCTAAGTATTTAAGTTCAAGACTTAGTCCCACAAGTTGGTTAAGTGTACCCAGAGGCTCATGACTTAACCCTATCAAGTCAAATTGGTCAAGTACTAGCTTACCTTAATCCTATCGGATTATCTTGCTAGATCGATTAAGCATAGATTATCTTAATCCCATCAAATTATCGAGTCGGATTGGTTAAGTATAGGTTGGCTTAACCCCATCCTCTAATCGTACTACAATGGTTAAGTATATTCCAAAAAGGTCTTGTGACTTAACCTTATCAGGTCCGCGTATTAGATTGGTTAAGTGTAAGTTACTTAACCCCATCAAATCATCATGTATAATTGGTTAAGTATAAGTTGCTTAACCCCATTAAATTATCACGTTAAGTTGGTTAAGTATTGGTTACTTAACCTCCTTGAATTACCGAGTTTAAATTGGTTAAGTGTTTAACTTAACCCCATCGAATTACCGTGTTTAGATTAGTTAAGTGTGGATTACTTAACCCCATCTAATTACCGTGTCGGATTAGTTAGGTGCAAATTACTTAACCCCATCCCCTAATCATCTTGTATGGTTAAGTGTCATTAAGAAAACTTACTTAACCTTGCCAAATTATCATGTTGGATTGATTAAGTGTTGGTTAACTTAATCCCCGTCCACTAGTCGTATAAAAATGGTTAAGCGTCATTAGGCAAATCAAATCACTTAACCTACCCAACCTTGTCATGTTTTGTTAAGTATCATTAGCCTAACCAATTTACTTAACCCCTTTATCCATGTCATATTTGGTTAAGAGTTATTAATAAAATTAACTTAACCCTATCATGTGACATTAATTACTTAATGCACCCCAACCTCTCACATTAGACTTTGTTGTGGTTACTAGTTAAGCCGGTCGGTTCCGGGTAGCCTTACACCACAACTTGGTCTAACCTCGGGTTCAAGCACAACATGACCAACTTCTCACATTGGGTCCTATTGTTTGCAACTACTAGTTAGGCCGGTCGGTTCCGGGTAGTTTTACGTTGCAAACTCAACCCAACCTCGAGTTGGCCACACTTATATTATCTAAGTGTCATGTTCATCATGTTTCCAAAACATGTTACAAGTTTTTCAAGCATTTGGGTAGACCTAACTTAATAGGTAAATTCCCAAAGGGTAGACCTAACTTAATAGGTAAATTCCCAAGCTTATGTTTTTATGCATACTTACATGTCAACTTCCATGTTATATTTCAAGCCATGTTTTCAAGTTGTATTTTCATGTCATTAGAAATTACCCATAACATAACCCAACGCTTTTAAACTCGCATATACGTTCGCAACAACGTAATGGATTAAAAGAAGAGACTTGGCAAAGGAATGACAAAAATGGGTATTAAGCCACAAGTTAATCATGGTGGCAAATGAGGCACAAATGTGTTCATTAGCTTGCATGTTACATTCTTACACCTCAAAAACATGCATAAACCCAAACTTGGCACATAAACGAATCATGGTGACTAAAGACATAGAATGATGACTAGTAACTCGCATATATCATCATATAAGGGTTATGATTTCATATGCAAGTTGACAAGAAGATTATGAAGGTTCTCATGTTGCATAATGCAACATTTCAACATAAAGGTTGTAGCTTTTTGCTCATAAGATCAAGATAATGACTTCATAAACTTGCATAACATGTTAGCATGCATCATTCTCAATGATCAAACCCAAACTTTCTACATGAACATTTAACTTCATAGTTAATATCTAAGAGTAGGGAAAGGGCTTACATTGCTATGAAGGCCTAAATCGATTAAATTAAAGCTTGTGATGAAGCCTATGCATGCCATCACCCAAAAACCCAAAAATGAACACTCCAAATCAATAAAAACCCCATCTTTATGAACAAAGATCAAAGCTTTAGCCTTGAAATCAACTTGAGAAGCTCTCATACTAACATAGGGACTCTCTAATACTCTCATGATCATGAAACTTCTCATAGAAATGAAGTGGAGGCTAGGATAGTTGAGTGGAGGCCATGAGAGTAGCAATTTTGCCATAGTTTAGTTGCATGAATGAATAATGAGGATTTAGGATAGGTTAGGGTCTTATTTATAGATTAGGCAAGTGTTTTAGGCCATAGGATTAAACCTAGATTCAATCCAAGCCATCAAAGTATGTCTTGGGGAAGAAGTCAAGTGTAGGAACCATCTAGGGCCTTTAGATTAAAGATGAACCATGAGAACCATCCAAATGCAAAATCTGCATTTGAGCGAATCGGCCCACGGGTTGACAGCCAAACACCCTGGATTAACCCCTAGTCGACCCAGCGGGCTCGGGTCGACCTCAAAAATCGGCCGGTTCGGTTATTCCCCTCTCCCAATTCGTTGTTTTGAACATTTTTGCATATTTATTTATTTAATTTTCAATTATATATATATATATATCAATATATATATATTTCTCTGCGCAACCCATTTCACTTAATTAAGTATACTTTAATTTGGGAATTTTTCGTGAAACTTCGCGAGGCCATATCTTGGTCATACGGACTCCGATTTTCGAAAACTCGGACTCTATTTCGCGTATTTTTCCGAGACGAACGCAATGGCATAGCCCGTTTCCCTTGATTCAGATTTTACAGTTTAATTCTGTCTCCATTTATGTTATAACAGGTTATTGAAAATACGGGTTGTTACATTCTCCCCACCTTTTAGGATTTCGTCCCCGAAATCTCCAAGTTAGGAAGAACATATCCTACCATCCATCATCCATCTACTCAAAAGATCATCCACAAGCAACCATTGTCCTTAGATGATTTCTAATGCTGTATGAATATATGCAAAACGTGTGTGTACATGTTCCTTAGCTAATGCTAATGATCAGGCCTGAATAATCTTTCTAATGCAAAATATGTATAGTGCCATGAATCCAACATGTATGCAAATAGTCCTAGTCATATAGATACTATATGCGTGCACAATCATTCATTCATATGCAACAACCGCATGATAATACATTCGATTTCATCCATAAACAAGTATAAATACTCGTGCATATGCAATATGAAATGTGACCGAGTCGAGCTAGTATCTAATGTGTATTCGCGCATCCACGAGCAACCACTTGCAACCACTTGCAACCATATCAATCATAACATGTTTCAAATACATGTTTACATCCATAGGGTTCTACCTAAGATTCCCTGAAACAGGGTCGAGAAGATAAACAAGACAAACTCCTTACGGGGTTTGTAACAGAAAATAGGACCGAGAGGATGTCCACAAAAGATAGCCTACAAGTAAGCTCTACCGAAAACAGGGATCAAGAATATACTCCCAAAAAGAGATATCATGTGCGTATCTAGTCTTTGACCATCAAAGTCGTCTTTCCTGAGCTTAATTCCATCGTGCCTTGATCGTCTTTTAACTTCACGATTTCGCAGCTTCTTATTTCCTGTTCCCATAACATGAGCTAGATATCATTTCTTTGTCGCCTCTCGTTCCACTTGCACTTATCATTTTCCTAGAATACTTGACGCAAACATGACTGCGTACTCATGAGCTCATGCAAGCTTTCCAAAATTCACTAGTGAATCTTGGATCTCGTTTATATACTATAAGGCATTCCATGTAGAAGAACTTTCTCTTGAAAGTAAACAGATGTCAATCATGTTATCATGCGCACTTACTAGGGTGATTTCTATAACCCACGCATAAGTGAAGTAAACCATCCGTCTTATCGGCGAACACCGCTCGATCGGGCTTCAAATTTCCAATAAAGGCATCAAGGGATTCTAAGTAACTAGTCATGACAGAACCTCAAAAAGGTTACACGATACTTCGAGGGTATTACCAAGGCTAGTCAAGAATCTAACTACCCTCCTATCAAAACCGAGAGTGGCACCCCTTACTGGATAACCACTTCATCCTTAGAATCCATCCATAGCTTATAAATATAAGCATTATTTCCAAGCTCAACACTTGACATAGACATTCCCAAATCCAAACAAGTCATGTATAAATGGACTGATTCTCCAATAGGACTTTGAGACAAAAATGGGATTCTCTGTTACGCTAGTACTTAAGGTGCAGAGACTCAACTATCGAAGCAGACTTAAATGATACGAACAACGAAGTCCTAACGGGATGATAGAGAAGAAAAGCTAAACCTTTAACAAGATCGTTACCCTCCTTCCGAGGTACTCTAGAAATGAGAGCATACTACTGCCCTCCCGATGATCTTGTTCTTGTCCCATAATACTTAACTATCCACCCCGTTTTACCATGCCAAAGGTACTCTCTCGTCATGGGTTTCATTGTTCATCTTTCTCCCTCCTTTGAGGACTAAGCCATATCAACAAGTTGCTCATCCTTAAGCTCGTATCCTTTGTCCTTCTTTCTCATGATCCTTTCTTATAACGCGGCCACTGGTCTCTTGAAAACCACCTCCATCGCATGGAAAGCACTTTCGTAGATAGAAAAGACTAGTCGCAGTTAAAACCACTGTGACTACAGATGGAGGAAAGAAAGGAGAAGAGATTCAATTAAGGAAACAAGGATAGTGCTAATGGCCTTTGGGGAATAGCCTTTTTCTTTTAAAAGAAAATTTTCTTGAAAAAATGCTTCTTTGTAAACGATTTTCAAATAGTTTTCAGAAGGTCTTTAAAAACTTTTTCCCAGTCTGGTAACCTTCTGCTCTGATACCACGTGTAACACCCCGCCTCCGCTAGGGTCACTCGCAAAGGAATGCACTAGCTTTAGAGGGGCATTATTGGTAAACATGCACAGAAATATCACAAGACAGAACATATAAAAATAGCGGAAGTAAAATCAAACTTTCATAACATGAATAAATAAGGTCTAAAGCCTTTTACATCAGAGTACATCAAAACCTGTCTTGCAATAGTAAAGAAGCATAAAGACATTTTCATAAATTATTCCCCAAGTAAAAACAGTAAAGTAGCCATTAGCCAAGAAAAGTCCAAGCCATCCATGATGACCTTCAAGCAGAAGAAGTCCGAACTAAACAACAGTATTTCCTCCCTGTAACCTGGGGGGGAAACGGAAGAAAAGAGGCGAAACAAAACGGGTCAGTCAAAAAGACTGAGTAAGCCCTATCTACTATTAGCATAAAAACTAGTAAAGTTAACTGACATGAGAAACTGAGATGAACATAAGCATGATGACAAGATAGATAAGCTAAATCAAAATAACAGGATGAACTACTGAACTCAGATAAACTAGGGTGTCGTGATAAACTACGATGTCAAGATAAAACAAGGTATCACATTGTCAGGTTTCTATCAAGTATAATATCCCAAGATATCTATCGCGTATAACGTCCCATGGCATCTATCCTGTATATCCGCTCTGCACCTACCGTACTAGTACCCCAACTGTATTACGAGTTATCCGTGAATGACCCTTACTCAAAAGTCGTGTAATGGTCCATGTCAACCTAATATGCCGCATATATAGGTTACTCAACTCATATGTTTCTTTCCATGTATAAGTTCAGTCCTTTGCCGTAGGCTGTACGGGCTTTCCCTTGTAAATGGTTTATCCTTGAAGTTGTTTTGGACTTCAACCCTGGATCTAGTTGTGTTTCCTTACCATGAATTATCGCGCGTCCACTTAGGATTTATGCCACCTAGGACCGCTAGGGATTATGCTACCTAATGAACGTTTCCGTGTCTCGGTTTGGGTTTTGGCCACCTAGGACCACTAGGGATTACGCCACCCGTCAACCGCGCCCTTGATCCCACGTATGTATCGTGAATCGTTTTCCATGTCTAGATGCACATGTTCCCCAATGTGCCATCCGAGTTCCGTGCCAGGGCAAATCAAGAAATACGGAACTCGGTCGGGAGCTTTAAATCGTCTGCCGATGCAGATATCAAGGTCTGTTTTTGTACCCGTGGCTATGGTCCCACGTGACCCCTCCCTCAACTACTGAAAGGCAATCCAAGAAAAATCATGTATAAGAACCACTCCACGGCCCCACTATAGCCCACTTTCCTACGGGCCAACCTCACCCATGACTCGATAGCAAGCACATGGTCTGTTGGGGGTTCCCTGCCTTTCCGCACGTACACGATTGACTAAAGATGGTAGGTAGTCGGCGATGCGCTATCCAGGGCAAAAACAAGAATCGTCGACTCCACGCTAATCCATCCCAGTCTTTAGGTTTCTCGCATAGCAACCAAGGCGTACTCTTGGTCCTTCTAACGCAGACCTTAACCTCTCATGGGCCTAGTATAATTACCTGGCAGCCCACAGAGGGATCCCAAGAATATCCTCACGTCCCCCGAAGCTTCCACTTCGGCACCCAGTGCGCTGGAGCTTTTATCCAAGTCAGATAACTTGCTCCCCCTCGTATACTAAGCGATGACCTACCGTATCAGGTTACTCATCGTTTTGAGAATTAGTCCTATGTCCTTGGCTAAGAATTATTACTTAGTTACCCTTAACTAAGGTTTACCACTTAGCTTCCTTTCCCGTTATCCTTGATTAACCACGGTTTTCTACCTAGTTCTTCTAGCTAGGGTTTGTCTATTGGGTCAAGTGTTATCATTCAAGTCCATGACTTAACCCACCCACGAATCACGTCAAAGATTGGCTAAGTATTTAAGTTCAAGACTTAGTCCCACAAGTTGGTTAAGTGTACCCAGAGGCTCATGACTTAACCCTATCAAGTCAAATTGGTCAAGTACTAGCTTACCTTAATCCTATCGGATTATCTTGCTAGATCGATTAAGCATAGATTATCTTAATCCCATCAAATTATCGAGTCGGATTGGTTAAGTATAGGTTGGCTTAACCCCATCCTCTAATCGTACTACAATGGTTAAGTATATTCCAAAAAGGTCTTGTGACTTAACCTTATCAGGTCCGCGTATTAGATTGGTTAAGTGTAAGTTACTTAACCCCATCAAATCATCATGTATAATTGGTTAAGTATAAGTTGCTTAACCCCATTAAATTATCATGTTAAGTTGGTTAAGTATTGGTTACTTAACCTCCTTGAATTACCGAGTTTAAATTGGTTAAGTGTTTAACTTAACCCCATCGAATTACCATGTTTAGATTAGTTAAGTGTGGATTACTTAACCCCATCTAATTACCGTGTCGGATTAGTTAGGTGCAAATTACTTAACCCCATCCCCTAATCATCTTGTATGGTTAAGTGTCATTAAGAAAACTTACTTAACCTTGCCAAATTATCATGTTGGATTGATTAAGTGTTGGTTAACTTAATCCCCGTCCACTAGTCGTATAAAAATGGTTAAGCGTCATTAGGCAAATCAAATCACTTAACCTACCCAACCTTGTCATGTTTTGTTAAGTATCATTAGCCTAACCAATTTACTTAACCCCTTTATCCATGTCATATTTGGTTAAGAGTTATTAATCAAATTAACTTAACCCTATCATGTGACATTAATTACTTAATGCACCCCAACCTCTCACATTAGACTTTGTTGTGGTTACTAGTTAAGCCGGTCGGTTCCGGGTAGCTTTACACCACAACTTGGTCTAACCTCGGGTTCAAGCACAACATGACCAACTTCTCACATTGGGTCCTATTGTTTGCAACTACTAGTTAGGCCGGTCGGTTCCGGGTAGTTTTACGTTGCAAACTCAACCCAACCTCGAGTTGGCCACACTTATATTATCTAAGTGTCATGTTCATCATGTTTCCAAAACATGTTACAAGTTTTTCAAGCATTTGGGTAGACCTAACTTAATAGGTAAATTCCCAAAGGGTAGACCTAACTTAATAGGTAAATTCCCAAGCTTATGTTTTTATGCATACTTACATGTCAACTTCCATGTTATATTTCAAGCCATGTTTTCAAGTTGTATTTTCATGTCATTAGAAATTACCCATAACATAACCCAACGCTTTTAAACTCGCATATACGTTCGCAACAACGTAATGGATTAAAAGAAGAGACTTGGCAAAGGAATGACAAAAATGGGTATTAAGCCACAAGTTAATCATGGTGGCAAATGAGGCACAAATGTGTTCATTAGCTTGCATGTTACATTCTTACACCTCAAAAACATGCATAAACCCAAACTTGGCACATAAACGAATCATGGTGACTAAAGACATAGAATGATGACTAGTAACTCGCATATATCATCATATAAGGGTTATGATTTCATATGCAAGTTGACAAGAAGATTATGAAGGTTCTCATGTTGCATAATGCAACATTTCAACATAAAGGTTGTAGCTTTTTGCTCATAAGATCAAGATAATGACTTCATAAACTTGCATAACATGTTAGCATGCATCATTCTCAATGATCAAACCCAAACTTTCTACATGAACATTTAACTTCATAGTTAATATCTAAGAGTAGGGAAAGGGCTTACATTGCTATGAAGGCCTAAATCGATTAAATTAAAGCTTGTGATGAAGCCTATGCATGCCATCACCCAAAAACCCAAAAATGAACACTCCAAATCAATAAAAACCCCATCTTTATGAACAAAGATCAAAGCTTTAGCCTTGAAATCAACTTGAGAAGCTCTCATACTAACATAGGGACTCTCTAATACTCTCATGATCATGAAACTTCTCATAGAAATGAAGTGGAGGCTAGGATAGTTGAGTGGAGGCCATGAGAGTAGCAATTTTGCCATAGTTTAGTTGCATGAATGAATAATGAGGATTTAGGATAGGTTAGGGTCTTATTTATAGATTAGGCAAGTGTTTTAGGTCATAGGATTAAACCTAGATTCAATCCAAGCCATCAAAGTATGTCTTGGGGAAGAAGTCAAGTGTAGGAACCATCTAGGGCCTTTAGATTAAAGATGAACCATGAGAACCATCCAAATGCAAAATCTGCATTTGAGCGAATCGGCCCACGGGTTGACAGCCAAACACCCTGGATTAACCCCTAGTCGACCCAGCGGGCTCGGGTCGACCTCAAAAATCGGCCGGTTCGGTTATTCCCCTCTACCAATTCGTTGTTTTGAACATTTTTGCATATTTATTTATTTAATTTTCAATTATATATATATATATAAAAATATATCAATATATATATATATTTCTCTGCGCAACCCATTTCACTTAATTAAGTATACTTTAATTTGGGAATTTTTCGTGAAACTTCGCGAGGCCATATCTTGGTCATACGGACTCCGATTTTCGAAAACTCGGACTCTATTTCGCGTATTTTTCCGAGACGAACGCAATGGCATAGCCCGTTTCCCTTGATTCAGATTTTGCAGTTTAATTCTTCCTCCATTTATGTTATAACAGGTTATTGAAAATACGGTTTGTTACAATTTGCATATAAAAAAATACCATATTTGGTCAAAGTGATCCTACCTGCTTGACTTAAAAACCTTTTATGCCAACGATCAAGTTTGGATATGATCTTCTCATAAAGTAGAAAGCATTGATTCAAGGTAATTTTAGAAGCAACAAGAGGTAAATTAAGATAAAAATTAGTGTTTTGGTTTACTTTTAATCCAGTAGCCTAAGTTATTTCTTCAATTTGCTCGCTACTTAGCCCGACAGCATCAAATTTATATTTGTCTAAATTTATTTTATGACCAGTGATGTTCTAGAAGGTTTCAAAACATTGAGAGACGGCCAGAACTAATTGTAAGTCAAGTTTAAAAAAAAATAACTAAGTCATCTGCAAATATTAAGGAAATGACTTAAGGATTTTTGCATTAGGGATGCAATTTGAAAAGTTTCTACAACACCAGTTTTTTAAGCATTTGAGTGAGTAGTTCCATCACTATGATAAATATATTGATAAGCATACAATGGGTCCCCTTACCTAATACCTTGTTCACCTCTAAAAATCCAATACATGAACCATTAAGAACAAGGGAGTAGTTAACAATGGATATACATTCAAATATTCATGCAATGATGGCGATGGGGAAATTCATGTAACCCGTAGTCCTAACAGTTGCATTTCATTGTAAAGAGTCAAAAACCTTCTTGATATTTAATTTTAATATAGCACGAGGACAAATTTAAGTACTGTTATAACCATACGTAAGTTCATGAGATAACATAAAATTTTCCAGTGTATTCCTTTTTGTAATAAATGCAGCTTGATTATTGGAAATAACCAAGAGAAGAAATTGATTTTAAATTATTGGAAATTATTTTTGAAATTCCTTTATAAATAGCAATACAACAGGAGATAGCTCTAAAAGAATGTACTGGGTTTTGATTTTCAACTTAAGGATCAAAGCAATGTTAGTATTATTAAATGAACCATGCATTCTTTCTTTTCTGAAATAAAGTTTCACTTCATTTATGACTTCCTTCCCAGCTAAGGGCCAAGTAGCATGAAAGAAATGCGCATTAAAACCACCTGGGCCGCCGCATGACTTTTTATTGAGGGTAGAGAAAGCTCATGCAACATTTCTTCATCAGTATCCTCATTGGATAGCATAACATTATTGTGCATGCTAATTCTAGGGAGTATCATTAGGTCAGTGCCATCAATGTACGGCTTGAACCTGTTCGCATTACCAAGTAAATCATAAAAATAAGATAAAAGGGAAATTTCAACATTTAGGGTAGAAGTTTGAAGATGTCCATCCCTATCAACAATTCTGGTGGTGTTGTTTTTTATGTTCTTGGCTTTTAAGGTAGCATGAAAATACGCAGAGATTCTTTCTCCTTCAAAATTCCATCGCAGTCTCGCTTTTTGCTTTATTATTTTATTCTCAGCAATCAAAGCTTCCATGTAATACTTGTTAGCCTCAGTTTCTTCATGCGCAAAATTTTAGATGTGGACATCTTCTTGCATCTTATTCTGAATACTTTCCATCCTTTTCCTTGATAATTCTGATTGTTTATTGCCTTTACCATACTTGTTTTTGGACCACATAGACAGCATGTCTTTAATGGCCCTAAATTTTTTCTATATTATAAAAATCGGATTACCAAAGGTAGTTTTTTGCCATTAATCTGTAACTATATTATTAAGTTTTGGTTCATCAGCCCAGTTATTAAAGTATTCAAAGTTAGCTTTGCCCCTAATAGCTTCACTCTCAAGCTGAATTATCCGATGACGGTGATTAAATAATAATTGCAAGCTTATGATTTTTCATCTCTAGACATTTGCAGAGATAGGAAGGTAAGAGAAGGAAAAGTCAAGAAGGTTCTTCTATCCTGTATCTTCTTGTTATTCCATGTGTAGTAAGTCCCAGTAGTTTTGATCACCAAAATATTAAAGTCCAATGTAGCTTGATTGAGTGGTCTGATTTCATTCAGAGGTAGAGTAATGCCACCAATTCTATCAACAATTCTCATAGAACTATTGAAATCAGCACATGTGATCCGTGGGTGAGTTTCTTATCTTTGGAAAGGTAAAATATAAAAAAGATGCTCTCAAAGACTACTAGTGTTGTCATCATAAATGAAAGTTATGAAATATGATGTGGAAGTAGGAATATTGTGACACCCCACGTTTGTTAATTTCACTCTTTATCAGAATGCATTAAGTTTCGTGAAGCGTTATAGGTAAACAGAAATAGAAACATTACAAGACAGATATAAAATAACAACGGAATTTAAAACTTTATTAAATAGAAAACATCGTGGTCCAAAACATAGTTACATCATAAGTCTGAAATACAGAAAACCCATTACATCAACTTAAAACTTATGTCTTGTACTAAAATCATCAGAATACAGTAATAAAAGAAGCATAATTCCCCAAAAATATAGCCATATTAGAGAAGATAGACAATCAAAGTGGTACATCAAAGCAGCTCCAAGTAGAATGAAAGAGAGAATCCAAATCAAGCCTGAGTATTCCAACCCTGAGACCCTAGGGGAAACGGAAGAGAGAGAAGAGGAAACAAAATGGGTCATACATAAAGTCTGACGAATCTAGTTACTTTTAGCATATAAATAAGTAAAAGCATCATGACAGACATATAAACTTGATGATAGAGAGATAACAGTATCATAAGGCAGGTATAACAGACTGAGCAGGATAAACATAATAAACATGATAGAATATATTGCGCTTCTCAAGTACTTTTCTATGCACCAATACTAATATAACAATAACAAGATGATCCCAACAAGAACAAGATGGTAGACTTAGATGTACTTCTAGTGACAGGTTTTACCCCAATAAGAATAACAGGTAGCCCAACAGGAATGACAGGTGTTACCCCCAACAAGAATAACAAGCTCCCAACAAGCAAAACTAGATGTACCCTAATTACTACCCCCAATCGATCGTCTCCCTACACCGTAGATACCCAGTGTTGGCCCCACAGTAGGATGCATCACTTCCTAAAGTGGCAACCTCGTTATTTTCAAGATGCACAACCATATCTACTGATGTCATGGCGTCTTAATTTCCCCAAGAAAACCGGACCCATGCACGCACATGACCCCGTCGGAATGCGCCATCAACACCCTCACATAAGTGACCTCTTATGATCAGCTCAGTAAGCGTGCCCCGACCCTGACCTAGTTCGGAGTACCCGTTTGATACCAAGATGGGTTACTGACTGAAACGAGTCCCACACAACAGATGATACAAGCTTCCATCCTAGGTTTGCATCCCCACTACTAGGATTTTAACAGGTTATGCCTAACAGTTTAACAAAGTTTCATAACACCTACATGTAAAACAAGTTAAATTTGTCAAGCTTATACACACACACACACACACACACACACACATATATATATATATATATATATATATATATATATATATATATATATATATATATAAAACCCGCCCCATAAATTTACAAGATTAACTTAACCCCCACTGATTCAAGCAAGTCTACTTAACCCCTAATCAATTTAAACAGGTTCGTGTAACCCCTCATAGATTTAATCAGGTTAAGTATTACAGGTTAACAAGTTATCTATTTATGGTTGTTATTGGACTAGACCTCACATTAAGTCTACTACTTGTAGGTGCTGGATATGTCGGGCGGTTCCGGGCAGACTTCTACCACAAGTTAGACTCAACCTCGTATCTTAGCACTTTTTCGTGTATGTTTATGCACTTGACCCCTCACATTAGATTAATCACTTGTGGACGATGGATTTTTCGGGCGGTTCCGGGCAGACTTCTACCACAAGTGTAATCTAACCTCGTGTCTAAGTAGGGTTACAGTTTCTAATTACTGTAAATCTAGGCATATTCATTATTAACCAATTTTCATGTTTACCCAAGATTATGCCCCAAATCCCACTCTGATTCACAATATAAGTTATGCCTCGAATTAAAGTTTTAGATCAAGGTGAAAATTATGCCCAAATCCCAGTCATGTTTTAATATAATTTATGCCCAAATTTAACATTCCCGACCATTCCTAATTTCGTGCGCTCGCATATTTTAGTGATAGGCCTAGGCTCGAAGGTAGCTTGGCTATAAAAATAAAAAGGGAAAGAGGGAGAGAAGAGAACAAGAATAGGAATTATAACAAGACATGCATATGATGACAGAAGTAAGCATACTAACTGGATAGGCATATGGTGACATGATTAGGCATACTAACAGGATAAGCATAATAAAGGTAGGCATGCAAGAACTAAACAGAGGATCAGGTGTTCAAGTAATGGCAGATCTATTTAGTTATAATTCAGGTTACTAACAGACACAGATTTAAATCCATCTTAAAAACATGTCATGATTACTATTAGTTGTTTATATCTAAAAATAACACGAACTCACTGTGACTGGATCTAAAGAACAGAAAATTGACTGGATGTTGCAGCAGAGATTCTTGAATATGTATATATTTTTGTTGCAAAAGAATAGACTATTTTAATTTGAGTTATGGCAGCACCTCGTCGTCTCCATTGTTTTTGGTGAACAAAACAATAAAAAGGATGTCCTATTTATAGCCTAATGTCAACGAATCTTGCTCAAAAACGCGTCTAAGTGCAGGGGGAAAAAATCTGCCCCAGATCTCGGTGGGGTCGACCCCGGGGTCGACATAGGGGTTGACACCCCCCGCATGGGGTCGACCCTTTACTAGCCGATTTTCCCCCTTTTTCTGCTCTGTGATTTCGAATTCTGCATTTGTTACATACATATATATATATATACAAACTTCAAACCTTAATATCTTCTTGATTTGATGTCCGTTTGACGCAAACTCAGAGTCTATGTTAAGCAGAATTCTAAGATGAACGCAATGGTGCAGTCCTTTTTACTTAATTCCCAATATTTAATTAATTATTCTTTAGTTTATTATTATAGTGTTCTTTAAAATTACGGGGTGCTACAAATATGCAAGTTATGACAATAAATCATTTTCCTATTTGAGGTAATACGTGTGAGTTGATGTATGCTAGGATCAAAAACTATGAGAATTCTGCCATATGGAGCTAACTCCGAATTATATATTATTTTTGAACTAGGGTTAATGTAATTAGAAGCTCTCATAGTAAGTTCTAGGTTTAATTTAGTTTCTAAAACGTCAAGCATACTTAAACTATGTATGTTGATCAGAAGCTTGCACTAGTCAAGTTTAATATCATGGTGTGCACCACTGATATTCCAAACAACTAAGTTCTGTGTCATTGATTAATCACTGATATTTAGTTCCTTAGTTATCATGCTTCTGGTAACATGAGCATTAGTTTTTGAGTAGCCGGGGTATTTTGCAGAAGGTGGAGAACCAGAGAAGGAGGATGATCCCACAATCAAAGTGTTTTGCATTCTGCTTGATGAGTGGTTTTTGTCCATGAAGGAAACATCTTCATTTGCTTTATCCTGATTGATCCCTTTCCCTTCATCTCGATTAACAACAATATTAGGTAAGGGGTGGTGCCTTGTAAGTACTTGGTGGGAGAATATCTCCATAATTTTTATTACTGGTGTTAGTTTGAGCATTGCTATTTTGCTTCCCTACTAATTTGGTTTGGTTAGATTTCTTTGAGCTTTCTTAGGGTTGAGCACCACATTTACTAGGATCATTCTTGTGCACTTGCACATTGTCAACTTTACCTTTTCCTCTATCTTTATTTTTGTTGAATAGGTTTTCTTTTTAGCTTTTATAGCAGTAGGCTTCTACTTTTCAAAATTATCACTGGGGATTCTGCTTTTCAAAATTGTCAGTGTGAGAGCTTTCCCCCCATAAAACATTCATTTCTTTAATTAAATTATCATGGTTTAGAAGGCACTCTTCATAGATTTCACACATCCCTTCCTCAGACACTTGCTCATGTGCATTGATGGTAGTTTTAACACACTGAGAGTCACCTATGTAAACTGGTTCATTTAAAGCTAACCTTTCACTTCCTACATCATTGTTTAAACGTTCAATTTTTTCCATGATAAAGTTAGCATTTTCCAGAGGAATTGTTTCTCCTTTATTAGTTATGTCAAAACTTTCAGAGGATATGACCTTATCATTGGTTTTATTTATAAAAGGTAATTGTTCTGAAGTTTCATTTATTTCTTGACTTTCCCCTACATCAATCAAAGCTTTGAATCTTTTATAGGTGTCAATTATTATACTCTATGTTGTTTGAATATTTTCATCTCTTTATTTATCATTATTGACTCCAAGACTATTACTTTTAGTAAGTTCCTTGATATGGCTTTTGGCTTAACCATCTTTAGAAGAAGAATTCACAGTGTTAATTTTGTCATTATTTTTATTAATAACTTTAGTTGGAGTACTCTGTTTCTTTTGTTGCTCCTTATTATTCTCAATCACTTGCTCTAAGATAGTGTTGTCCACATTTACATTTACCTTGATTATCTCTTCCTTTTCAATCTCAACACTGCTTTTTCTTTGATTGGAAGAACTATCTTTTTCCTTATCAACAATCCCTCTCACTAATTTAACTTTGTATTGTTTTTCTTTAGTTTATTTACATTTCCCCCCTTTTTGCTATTCCTTCGCTTTATATTTTTTAACTTCCTTAGCCCATTGTTTCACTGTTTTTTTCAACCTCTTCTACCTTCACTACCTTGTCATTACTGACTTCAACTGTCTTGCTTTTTTCTTCACATTTAACTGTCTTATGCCTGAAGGCTCTGCATATAAAACATATGTCAAGTTTCCATAAGTAATCAACTCTGATCCTTTGTGTACCACCTTCCACCAGTTTGAGCTCAAAGTCTTCCACCAGTTCAACATTGTCTTTCACCTCTATCATACATTTAGGATATTCGAGTCTTTCCCTTTTTTCAGTCATATCATCCATGCAAACTAACTTCCGTAACCTTATAGACAACTAATTGATACCTAGATGTTACCAGGCATAAATAGGTATGTTATAGAAGTAAACCCACACTGGAAAAGCGCGTGTACTCCCTCGAACATTACTAATGGTTGAATCATATTAATATATAATGAAGAGTTTGTTCCTCATTATGATGGGGCTCCCTTGCAAAAAAATTCCTTATCATCATGGTATGAGAATTTAAATAAAAAGATATTACCGTGTGACACTCACGTCCTTTAGTGTCACTCATTAAGAGAATGCATTAAGTTTCTTGAAGCGTTTTAGGTAAACATAAACATAAACATTACAAGACAGATATAAAATAGCAGCGGAAGAAAAACAGACTTTATTAATCATAAAACATCGTGGTTTAAAACATCATATGTCTGAATTACATAAAAACTAGTACATCATAAAAACCTTTGTCTTTTACTTAAACTTCAGAGTACAAAATAAAAGAAGAAAAATCCCCAAATAAAAACATAGCCATAGTAGCAAAGATAGGAGCTTGAACAATACATTTAAGCAGCTCCAGCAATGATAGCAGAATCCTGGTCAAGCTTGAGTATTCCCACCCTGAGAACCTAGGGGGGACAGAAGAAAGAAGAGGAAACAAAAAGGGTCAGACATAAATTCTGGCGAGTCTAATTACTTTTAGCAAATGAATAATTAAAAGTATCATGACAGGCATATAAAGTGGATAAGAAATATCACAAAGGCAGGTGTGACAAGGTAAACTTGATAGAGTGTATACGCTTCTCTAATGATTACTCTGATTCTCTACACCGATACTAGTATAACCAAAATGAGATGATCCTAACAACTATAATATGGTAGACTTAGGTGTACTTCTGCTGAGAGGTTTTAACCCCATACAATCCACAGGGAGCCCAATCCTAATAGGATCCTAAACTTTACCAAAGTCTAGGTATACCCTAACTACTACCCTAATAGATCGGCTCCCTACTCCGCAGATACCCTGTGTTGGCCCCACAGTAGGAGGTATCACTTCCTAAAGTGGCAACCCTTCGTTGATGTGCATAATCATATCTACCGGTGTTACGGTTGTCTTATCCCCCTCTGCCCATACCATGCACGCACATAGCCCCAGTCGGTTTGTGCCACCTGCAACATCCACTACGTTTAGATCTCTTACAATTAGCCCAGTAAGCATGTCCCAACTCCGACCTAGGGCGGAGTGCTCGTTTGATACTGTTTTATGAGTTACTGACCGAAACGGGTCCCCCACACAAGATGATACAAGCTCTCCCTTATCTTGTATCCCCACTAGGATTTCCACAGGTTATGCTTACCTAACGGTGTCTTAAATTACATAACCCCATCATTTCCACAGGTTATGCTTACCTAACGGTGTCTTTAATTACATAACCCCAATAGGTTAAGTTTGTGAGCCTATATATAAATATTACCCACCCTACCTAGATATACTTAACCTTCCCACTATTTCAACCAAGTTTACTTAACCCCTATTCAAGTTCATGTTCATACAATCCCTACGGATTCAACTAGGTTAAGTATTCCAATTCATTACCATGTCCATTTATGGTTATAATGTGTTAGATCCCTCACATTAAGCCTACCACTTGTGGATGTTGAATATGCCGGTCGGTTTCGGGTAGGCTTCTTCCACAAGTCGGGCTTAACCTCTTGTCTTAGCACGTCTCGTATTGGTGCACCTAGACCCCTCACATTAGATTCACCACTTGTGGTCACTAGATATGTCGGGCGGTTCCGGGCTGACTTCCAACATAAGTGTAATCTAACGTCGTGTCTAGGCGTCGTTACAATTTCTAATTACTGTAATCCTAGGCATTTCATTATTAGCCAATTTTACTTAAGTCGCTATAGGTTTTCATGCCCTTTTTCCCTAATTATGTTGAAAATAAATTATATGCCCTAAATTCATATTCGTAAACATTATTCAAGTTATGCCAAATTCCTCATTTACAAGTTATGCCCAATTTCAATGTTTTTCCCCTAGTTCCCTATTTAACGCGTTCGCATATTTCAGCGGCATGTCTAACCTCGAAAGTAGCCTGGCTATATAAAATAAAAGGGAAGGGATGAAGGGAAGATGATAGAAATAATTATACTAACAAAATTGACATAAACACATAGTGGCATGTTGATAAGATGGGCATATAAGAACAGATCTGGTGAACATGAGATGATAGAACTGATTCTAACATAATAGGGATGTCATAATAGGCATAATAAGATCTAAACAATAATTTAGATGTCCAACTAATAACAAATCCAATTTAACCACAAACATGATAGGTACACGGTGATCTAAATAGTGAATTAGATCTATAATTCAAGGTAGATCTGACATGATAAAGGTTAAGATCCAAGTCATGGTTATATCAGAATATCATAGGTTCATAAGTTATAAAAGATTGATATGATTCAAGCAGTCACAGACATAGATCCAAATTACAGTCATATCATGTTTACTTTTTAATTATTTAAATCTAAAAGTAACTTAAACTCATAGTGTTTGGATCTAGAAAAACAGAAGGAGAATAGCAGATGTTGAATCACATATCTACACTTGAATAACTTGATTAACTTGATTGCAAAATGAAAAGGTTTGATTCAGTCTGGCCACTGACATCATCTAGTCCTCCATTATTTTCTGGTGTAGAAAACAAGAGAAATGGAGCCAAATTTATAGCTGCCGGCACCCAAACCCTAACTGCCACGTCTGCCCTTGGGAGGTCGACCCCCCTCCCTTTATGGGGTCGACCCATGGGTCGACACTCCCCTTGAGGGGTCGACCAAGTGATCGACACCGCGGGATTTTTCCCGCTCACCCCAATTTGCACGATTTTGAATTTTCTGAACCAAATTTTGAATTTCTGGACCCTATATATATATATATTCTTACATGTATACATATATATATATTCTTATATGTATAGAAACTTCATAACTTCTTCATACTGTGTCCGTTTTACGTAAACCAAATATCTACCTTGACCAGAATTTCAAGAGAAACACAATGGCACAGTCCATTTCCCTTAATTCTGAGTATTAAATTAATTATTCTTTTATTTTTCCTTTTTAGTGTTGTTAAAATTACGGGGTGTTACACTCTCCCCTAAAGGATTTCGTCCCCGGAATCTCCAAGTTAAGAAGAATGTATATCCTACTATCCATCACCCTCTACTCATCCACCATTCACAGGCATCCATTGTCCTTAAAGACTTCTAATGCTTATATGAACATATGCAAAGGTGTGTGTATATGTCCCAATACTAATGTGAAGATCAAGCGGTTTACTGATTCAGCTGGCCTCCTTAATGCAATGTATGCTAGTGCCATGAATCCAAAATGTATGCATTAATCCTATTATAACATGTAAGTTCTAAATGGGTGCACAATCATTCGTCCAAATGCAACATCCATATGATGATACATCCATTTCCATCCATTAAAAGAAGAAAAATGCACACACATCCATATGCAGTATGAGAGTCATTGGGTCGATCTAGTGCCTAATGTGTGTGTGCATACGAATCCACGAGAAACCACTAACAAACACTTGCATCCACTTGCATCCATCAAACATAACATGTCTCAAACACCTTTTTACATCCATGGGATTCCTACCTAAAGCTTGAAGATTCGAACGACAGGACATACTTAAATGATAGAAGCAAGTATAAATAAAAGCTTTAGAAAGGAAGTTAAGAACATACCCTCGAAAAGAAAAGGGTACGAAGCACGAATCTTGTCTTCGGTCTCCCAAGTCGCATCCTTTAGGTTATCTCCCCACTGAACCTTCATCAACTTGACTTCCATATTGCGTAGCTTCTTAACTTCTGATCCAAGAATATGGGTAGGAACTCGTCTGACTGTCGCCTCATGTTCCACCTATACTTCCTCCAATATACTCGGCTCAACTACTTCTGCAGTATCATGCAAGCACTTCCACAAATGAGAAACGTGGAAAATATCATGAACGTCGGATAGTCTCTCTGGTAGCTTTACTCTATAGGCCATTTGGCCAATCCTTTCTGTTATGGGAAATGGTCCTACAAAACTTGGTGCTAATTTCCCTATAGATCCGAAGCGAACCACATTCCCCAAAGGTGACACCTTAATAAAAACCATGTCTTCTACTTCAAATTCAATGTCAGTCCTTCTCTTGTCAGCATAGGATTTCTTCCTATCCTGAGCGGTCTTCATTCGTCGTCTAATAAGATCAATCTTCTTGGACGTTTCCCTAACCATATCAGGTCCAAGTAATAGTCTTTCTGTAGATTCCCACCAATAAGTTGGTAACCTACAGGGTCATCCGTTTAATGCTTCGAAGGGTGTCATGCCAATGCTAGCTTGATAACTGTTGTTGTAGGAAAACTCGACTAAAGGAAGATGTTGTTCCCAAGTCCCTCCAAAGTCTAGGATACACAGCCTTAAAAGATCCTCTTGAACTTTGTTCGCCCTTTCCATCTGTTCATCGATCAGTGGGTGATAAGTGGTGCACAAACACAACTGTGTAGCTAATGCTTCTTGCAAGCTCTTCCAAAATTCACTGGTGAAAATGGGGTCACAATCGCTTACGATGCTGGAAGGTACTCCATGAAGATGGACTGTCTCACGAACGTAAATTGCTGCCAACCATGCTGCTGTCCTCTTGCTTTTAACTGGAATGAAATGAGCACTCTTAGTAAGTCTATCCACCACAAACCAAGTACTGGTGTTACCTTTCTTTGATCTAGGAAAACCATCTACGAAATTCATAGAGACGCTCTCCCACTTCCACTGTGGAATCTCCAAAGGATGAAGTAAACCACCGGGATTTTTTTGCTTAGCTTTGACTTGTTGACGAACTAAACATTCGGAAACAAACTCTGCCACATCTTTATTCATCTCAGCCCAAAATAAAACCCTCTTCATATCCCTATACATCTTATCACCGCCTGGATGAATAGTCATCTTAGAGTGATGGGCTTCTTCTAGGACTGTCTTCAACAAACTCCCGACTTGGGGAACACAAAGCCTTCCATCTTGTCTAAACCACCCTTTATCATCTATGGAATATCCATTGAGGTGACTAGATGTCTCCCCTTTACTGAGCCTACCCGAGACGTCTGAAATCTGTTGATCATATCACTGTGAAGCTCCTATCTTATCCATAAGAGTAGGTCGTATCTCTAGCGATGCAAACAAACCAGGCAATAACTCGGTGGAGGGTCTAAAGTCAAAAGACGATATGAACTCCAAGCTTTTACTTTCCACAAACAGAGGACTTAAGGCCATCCTTTGCCTACTCAGTGTGTCTGCCACCACATTACCCTTGCCAGGGGTATAAGAAATCTTGAAATCATAAGATGCTAGGAACTCCATCCACCTTTGTTGCCTTAAATTAAGATCCTTCTGCGAAAACAAGTACTTGAGAGATTTATGATCAGTATGCAACTCGAACTTCTCTCCAAGCAAATAATGATGTCATGTCTTAAGTGCGAATACTATGGCAGCTAGCTCTAAATCATGGGTAGGGTAGTTTTTCTCAGGAACCCTTAGCTGTCTACCTCCATTACACACTACCTTTCCCTCTTGCATCAAAACCGCACCAAGCCCTGTACCACATGCATTAGTGTATATCAAGACTGGGGTTGTTGTCATAGCCCTCTTCAATCGTTGGAAAGCAACATCACAATCTATATCCCATGAAAATGCCAAATTCTTCTTCGTCGGCATGGTGAGTGAGGCTGATATCTTTGCGAAGTCCTTAATGAACTTCCTATAATAGCCTGCCAATCCAAGAAATCTTCTCTCCTCCATTGTGTTTTTAGGAATTTTCCAATCTCGAACTACAACTACCTTTGCGGGATCTACTGTTATCCCATCTTTGGAAACCACATGCACTAGAAATCTCACCTCTTTTCTGCAAAAATGGCATTTGGAGAACTTTGCCTTAAGTTGATGCGCATGGAGAGTTTTCAAATCTTCTCTCAAATTTTGGGCATGCTCTTCCTCGTTCTTTGAGAAGATCAAGATATCATCAACAAGGACCATGATAAATTTATTTAGAAACTCCCGAAACACCCTACTCATCAGATCAACAAAATAGGCAGGTGTATTCGTCAACCACCCTCAACTGATGAAATCCCATGGCCAAGTCTAACTGAGAGAATATAGAGGCACCAGCAGGCTGGTCAAACAGATCATCTATCCTTGGGAGTGGGTGCATATTCTTCTTTGTGAGTTTGTTCAACTCTCTATAGTCCACACATAAGTGAAACGAACCATCCGCCTTAGTCGTGAATACTACTGGAGCACCCTACTCGGATATGCTACGCCTAATAAACCCTTTCTCAAGTAGCTCCCCTACTTGCTTGCTAATCTCCCTCCTTTCCCTTGGAGCCATATGGCTCACGGGTAATGCAACTGGCTTTGCATTATCTACCAAATATATATGAAAATTGATTTCACGCTTCGGAGTTAAGCCCTATACCTCATCAAAAACATTAGAATAATCACGAACTACTGGAACAGATTGCAGATCATCGATAGATGCATCTAGAGACTCTAGGAAACTAAGCATAACAGACACTTGTGAGTCACAAGAAATCTCGAGGGTCCTCCCATGGCAAGTCAAAAGTCTAACGACCCTCTTCTCACAATCTAGAATGGCACCATACATGGTCAGCCAATCCATCCCTAGAATCAAACCATAGCCCATAAAACCGAGCACATATGCATCGCACTCAAACTCGATGCCTAACACATATATTCTCAAACACCGACAAATCATGGACAAATGAGTCGAACCACTAGGATCCACTACCATACTAGTATTTAGGTGTAGAGATTCAACCACAGAACTAGATATAAATGAATGTGAAGCGCCAGAATCAAAAAGAGTTCTAATAGGATGATTGGAAAGAGAAATCAAACCTTCAATGGAAATTTTCCTACCTTTATCTGGAGCACTGGTTGCTTGAGCATGCACTTGCCCTCCAGAAGCTCCTGCCCTTTGACCTTGTCCCTGTTTTTTTGGGCACTCCTTAGAAAAGTGTCCAACCTGTCCACAATTGAAGCAAGAATTCTTCCTTCTTTTGCAGTCCTTCACCAAGTGACCCTCATGTCCGAAACTATGGAACTTCCTCTTATCCTTAGCCTTGTCATTCTTTCCTCCCTTCTTCTGTTGTTGTTGTTGTTGTTGTACTTTCTTAGGCCATACCTTCTTGTTTTGCGTTGCTTCTTCAACCTTAACTTACTTCTTTTCTCATTTGTCTTACTCATGCATCAAGGTCATATCAACAAGCCTTTCAAAAGTCGCTTCCATTGGAATATGGGACATAGCTAACCCATGAAGGAGTTCATTCAGCCCTTTAGCAAACCGCAAAGCATTCTTATGCGGGGTATCTACCTATTCCAATCCAAATCTTGCTAGCTGGTTGAATTTATTCACATATTCTTTAACAGTCATGTTTCCTTGTTTGAGCGCCAAGAACCTGTGACACCCCACGTCCGTTAATGTCACTCACAAAGAGAATGCTTTAAGTTTCGTGAAGCATTATAGGTAAATAGACACAGAATATTACAAGACAGATATAAATAAGATAGCAGCGGAAATTCAAATTTTTATTTCAACCATAAACCATACATCGCGGTCCAAAATACCATAAGTAATTAAAACCATTACAACAATATAACTTCTGTCTTTTACTATCAGAGTACATAAATACTTAAAGGAAAACGTAATCCCCTAAATAAAAGAGACAAATCCATAGTAAAGATAAGAACTTGAGCCATACTTTGAAAGTAGTTCTAGCAAGATGATATCTGAGTCCTAACTAAGCCTGAGTGTTTCCTCCATGAGAACCTAGGGGTGGAAACGGAAGAAAGAAGAGGAAACAAAAGGGTCAGACATGAAGTCTAGCGAGTCTAGTTACTTTTAGCAAGTAAATAAATAAAAGTAGCATGACAGGCATATAAAAGTGGATAAGTGAGATCACTACATAAATGGCAGGTGTGACAAGGTAAACAGGATAAGGTGTATATGCTTCTCTAATGATTTCTCTGTACTATTACTAGTATAACCAGAATGAGATGATCCCTTCCACTATAAGGTGGTAGACTTAGGTATACGTCCAAATGTACCCTAACTACTACCCTAATCGATCGGCTCCCTACTCCGTAGATACTTTGTGCCGGCCCCACAGTAGGATGTATCACGTCCTAAAGTGGCAACCCCTCGCCGATATGCGTAGCCCCATGTCTACAGGTGTCACGGTCGTCTTATCCCCTTCTGCCCGGCGCATGCACGCACATGGCCTAGTCGGTTTGCGCCACCCACACCGTCCTCTATGTTTGGATCTCTTGCAATCAGTCCAGTAAGCATGCCCCTTCTCCGACCTAGTACGGAGTACATGTTTTGATACCTACTTCGGGTTACTAGATGAAATGGATCCCACACAATATGATACAAGCTCTCCCCTTTATCTTGTATCCCCCACTAGGTTTTCTTTGGCTATGTATACCACTAGGTGTCTTTAATTACATAACCCTATCATTTCTACAAGTTATGTTTACCTTAAAAGGTGTCTTTAATTACATAACTTTATTATTCCAACCGGTCATGTATACCACTAGGTGTCTTTAATTACATAATCTTATCGGGTTAAGTTTGTGGGCCCATATGTAAATATTACCTACCCCCTCAAGATTTGCTTAACCCATCCACTATCCAATCAATTTTACTTAACCCTAACTTTAGTTCACAATCATACAATGGATTAGATTTGGTTAAGTAGTCAAATTTATTACCATGTCCATATATGGTTTATAATGGGCTAGACCTCCCACATTATGCCTACAACTTGTGGATGATGGATATGTCGGTCGGGTCCGGTCGGTCTTATTCCACAAGTTGGGCCTAACCTCGTGTCTTATCCCGATTCGTATTTGCGCACTTAGACCTCTCACATTAGGTTCAACATTAGTGGCTGTTGGATATGCCGGTCGAGTCCGGGCAGACTTCCACCACTAATGCAACCTAACCTCGTGTCATAAGTACAATTACAACTCCTAATTGTAATTATTAGACATTTCATTCTTATCCAATTCTTACCTTTGTCTTTATAGGTGATTATGTCCCCACTTCCCCAATTTGAATTATATGTCCAATTCAGATAAACATTATTTAAATCATGCTAAATTTAACCCTTTTCCCCTATTCCCTCACTAACGCATTCACATATATTTGATGGCATCTAGGCTAGAAAGTAGCCTAGTCATAAACAATAAAAAGAAAAGTATGGGAATATGGCAAAGGTGACTGTTTTGGCATAAACATAAACTAGCATGGTGATAAGGTGAACATATAAGCATAAATCTGATGAACTTGTTGCAATTAAATGATTCTAACATAACTATGATGTCATAATAAACATAATAAGATCTAAATTAACAATTTAGATGTCCAACTGGTTTAGATCTAATATGATAAGCATAAGGTGATAAACTAGATATGATTAGCAATTTAGATGTCCACATGACTCAAATCCAATGGTTAAAACTATATCTAACACAAATAAGGTCAAGATCCACATTATAGAATGTCATAATGGATCCAACAAGGTAGAGATTTAGATCAATAATTAAAATTTGATCTAGCACAAATAAAGCCAAGATCCACATCATAGAATGCCACAAAAGTTACAATATAACCAACAAGATAGAGATTTAGATCCAAGTTATACACAATTTAGGATGTCATGTGTTCGCAATTTACAATAGATCCAATATAATATAGGCACATGAACAAATCCAAGTCAAAGTCGTTTCATATTTACTTTTAAATATTTAAATCTAAAAGCAACTAGAGACTCACAGAGTTTGGATAAGAAGATAGAACTAGAAAAGATTGTATCTTGAATCTCCAATTGATCTGCTTAAGTTGAAGAAGATAACGGATCCAGATCAGTTCAGATACTGGTAGAGTTTGGCCACCATGAATTCTCAATGAAGAAAACAAGAGAAATAACCACATATATATAGCTGCCAGACCCTCTGAAACCGACTGCCACGTCAGCCATAGGGTGTCGACACCCCTCAAGGGGGGTCGACCCCCTAGAGCGTAAACTGCCGCCACTTTTTCTTTTTCAAATTCGTACGGTTTTGGATAAAATTCTGACTCATCCCTGACTCGTGTATATATATAATTCTTCAACGCGTATACAAACTTAAAACCCTCATAACTTCTTCATATGGTGTCTGTTTTACGCAAACCAAATGTCTTTCTTGACTAGAATTTCGAGACGGACGCAATACATCCATATGCATGCAAATAATCCTATTATAACATGTGAGTTCTATATGTGTGCACACTCGTTCGTCAAAATGCAACATCCATATGGTAAGACATCCATTTCCATCCTTAAAAGAAAAGAAAATTCACATACATCCATATGCAGTATGAGAGTGATTGAGCTGATCTACTGTCGAATGTGTGTGTATATGCATCCACAGGCAACCACTAGCAAACACTTGCATCCACTTGCATCCGTCAAACATAACATGTCTCAAACACATGTTTACATCCATAGGATTCCTAACTAAAGGTCGAAAATACTATAGATAGGATATATTCAAATGATTGAAACAAGCACAGATAAAACTTAGGAAAAGGAGTTAAGAACATACCCTCGAAAAGAAAAGGGTATGAAGCACGAATCTTGGCTTCGATCTCCTAAGTCGCATCCTCCGGGTTATCTCCCCATTGAACCTTTAGCAACTTGACCTATTTATTGCGTAGCTTCTTAAATTCTAATCCAAGAATACGGGTAGGGACTCGCCTGACTGTCGCCTCCCGTTCCACTTGTACCTCTTCCAATACACTCGGCTCAACGACTTTCGCGGTGTCATGCAAACACTTTCGTAGATGAGAAACGTGGAAAACATCATGAATACCGGATAGATTTTCTGGGAGCTTTACTCTATAGGCCATTTGGCCAATCCTCTCGGTTATAGGAAATGGTCCCACAAACCTAGGTGCTAACTTCCCTACTGATCCGAAGCGAACCACATTCCTTAGAGACGATACTTTAATAAAAACCAAGTCTCCCACTTCAAATTCGATGTCAGTCCTCATCTTGTCTACATAGGATTTCTGCCTTATCTTGAGCTGTCTTTATCCATCGTCGACTAAGGTCAATATTTTTGGACGTTTCCCTAACCATATCTGGTCCAAGTAATAATCTTTCTGTAGATTCCCACCAATAGTTGGTGATCTACAGGGTCGTCCATACAATGCTTCGAAGGGTGCCATGCCGATGTTGGATTGATAGCTGTTGTTATAGGCAAACTCTACTAAAGGAAGGTGCTCATCCCAAGTTCCTCCGAAATCTAGGATACACAGCCTCAAAAGATCCTCTAGAATTTTGTTCACCCTCTCCGTCTGCTCATCGGTTGGAGGATGATAAGCGGTGCTCAAACAAAACTGTGTACCTAATGCTTCTTGCAAGCTCCTCCAAAATTCACTAGTAAAGATGGGGTCACGATCGCTCACGATGCTGGAAGGTACTCCATGAAGACGAACTATCTCATGAACATAAATTGCTGCCAACCATGATGTCGTCCTCTTGCTCTTAACTGGAATAAAGTGAGCGCTCTTAGTGAGTCTCTCTACCACAACCCAGATATTGGTGTTGCCTTTCTTCGATTTAGGCAAACCATCTATTAAATCCATAGAGACGCTCTCCTATTTCCACTGAGGAACCTCCAAAGGATGAAGTAAACCACTGGGCTTCTTTTGCACAGCTTTAACTTGCTCGCAAACTAGACATTAGGAAACAAATCCAGCCATACCTTTCTTCATCCCAGCCCAAAAGAAAACCCTTTTCATGTCTCTGTACATCTTATCACCGCCTGGATGAATAGTCATCTTAGAGTGGTGGGCTTCTTCTAGGACTTCCTTTATCAAGCTTCCAGTTTGAGGAACACAAAGCCTTCCATCTCGTCGCGACCACCCCTTTTCACTTATGGCATTTCTACTGAGGTGACTAGAAGTCTCCCCTTTTTTGAGCTTTTCCATGATGTCTAAAATCTGCAGGTCACCTTGTTGCGAAGCTTCTATCTGATCCATAAGAGTTGGTCTTATCTCCAAGAATGCAAACAAATCAGGCAAAATCTCGATGGAGGGCCTAAAATCAAAAGCTGATATGAACCCCAATCTCTTCCTCTCCACAAACAAAGGACTCAAGGCCATCCTCTGCCTACTTAGCACGTATGTCACCACATTACCCTTGCCAGGGGTATAAGCAATCTCAAAATCACAAGAAGCTAGGAACTTCATCCACCATTGTTGCCTTAAATTGAGATCCTTCTACAAGAACATATACTTGAGAGATTTATGATCGGTGTATAACTCGAACTTCTCTACAAGTAAATAATAGCGCCACGTCTTAAGCGCGAATACTATGGAAGCTACCTCTAGATCATGGGTAGGGTAGTTCTACTCATGAACTCTCAACTGTCTACCCTCATAACACACTACTTTCCCTTCTTGCATCAAAACCGCACCAAGCCTTGTACCACATGCATCAGTGTAAACCATAAACACATTGTTCCCATCGGGCAAAGTCAAGACTGGGGCCGTTGTCAGAGCCCTCTTTAAACGTTGGAAAGCAACATCACAGTCTATATCCCATGAAAATGCCAAGTTCTTCTTCGTCAGCCTGGTGAGTGGGGATGATATCTTTGCAAAGTCCTTAATGAACTTCCTATAATAACCTGCCAACCCAAGAAAGCTTCTCACCTCGGTTGCATTTTTAGGAATTTGCCAATCTCGCACTGTAACCACCTTTGCGAAATCTACAGCTGTCCCTTCTTTGGAGACCACATGCCCTAAGAATCTCACCTCCTTTCTCCAAAAATGGCATTTGGAGAATTTTGCCTTAAGCTGATGCGCACGGGGAGTTTTCAAGATTTCTCTCAAATGTTGGGCATGTTCTTCTTCGCTTTTGGAGAAGATCAAGATATCATCAACAAAGACCACGACAAATTTGTTTAGAAACTCCCGAAACACCCTACTCATCAAATCAAAAAAATAGGCGGGTGCATTCGTCAATCCAAAAGGCATAACCAGCCATTCAAAGAATCCATCTAAATTTCTAAAAGCGATCTTACCTATGCTGTCTTCAGCCACCCACAATTGATGAAATATCGTGGCCAAGTCTAACTGGGAAAATACTGAGGCACCAACAAGCTGATCAAATAAATCATCAATCCTCGGGAGTGGACGCCTATTCTTCTTGGTGAGTTTATTCAATTCTGTATAGTCAACACACAAACGAAGCGAACCATCCGCCTTAGTTGCGAATACAACTGGAGCACCCCATTCAGATATGCTTCGTCTGATAAATTCTTTCTCAAGTAGCTCCCCTACTTGCTTACTCGGCTCCCTCCTTTCCCTCGGAGCCGTATGGCGCAGTGGTAATGGAACTGGCTTTGCATTATCCACCAGATATATACAAAAATCGATCTCACGCCTTAGAGGTAAACCCATACCTCATCAAAAACATCCGAATAATCTTGGACCATTGGAACAGATTCCAGATCATCAATAGATGCATCAAGAGACTCTAGGAAACTAAGCATAACCAACCCTTGCGGGTCACAAGAAATCTCGAGGGTCCTCCCATGACAAGTCAGAAGCCTAACGACCCTCCTCTCGCAATCCAGAATGGAACCATACGTCGTAAGCCAATCCATTCCTAGAATCAACCCATAGCCCATAAACCCGAGCACTTATGCGTCGCATTCAAACTCGACACCTAACACAGATATTTTCAAACCCTGACAAATCATAGATAAATAAGCCGAACCACCAATGGGGTTTGAAACAACTACAGGATCCACTACCGTACTAGTAATTAAGTGCAGAGATTCAACCACAGAACTAGATACAAATGAATGTGAAGCGCCAAAATCAAAAAGTGTTCTAACTGGATGATTAGAAAGAGAAATTGAACCCTCCGCAGATTTTTTTTTTACCTCTATCAGGAGCACTGATCGCGAGAGCATGCACCTTCCTTCTAGAAGTTCCTGCCCTTTGACCTTGTTCCTACGATCCCTGTTTCTTCGGGCACTCCCTAGCAAAGGGTCTGACCTCTCCACAATGGTAGCAAGAGTTCTTCCTTCGCTTACAGTCTTTGACCAAGCGACCCTCTTTCCCACAATTGTGACATTTTCTCTTATCCTTGCCTTTTTCATTCTTTCCACCTTTCTTCTACTGTTGTTGTTGTTGCTGTTGCCCCTTTTTGGGCCACACCTTCTTATTTTGTGATGTTTCCTCAGCCTTTACTTCCTCCTTCCATATCGACAAGCTTTTCAAAAGTGGCTCCCATTGGAATATGGGACATGGCTAACCCATGAAGGGGTTCATTTAGCCCTTTAGCAAACCGTAGTGCCTTCTTGTGCGGAGTATCCACAATTCTAACCCGAACCTTGCTAGCTAGTTGAATTTGTTTACATATTCTTTCACCGTCAAGTTCCCTTGCCTGAGTGCCAAGAACCTCTCCATCTGCATGCTTTTCTCGACTCGGGAAAGAAACTTTAATTCAAATCTTTGTCTAGAATCTTCCGAAGTTTCCACCAGACGTCCAGCCAGGGTAACTTCCCACCAAAATGAGGCTTTGTCTTTTAGTAGCCAGGCGACTAACTGAACCTTCCTTCTATCCTCTACTTCAAAGATTACAAACAAGCCTTGGTCTACTTGAGCAAATTTCGCACTTCTACGAATGTCTCGTTCCCATGGAATGGCTTCCCTCCCATAGCACGGAAGTCTTTGCAGGTCTTAGCGAAATTATCTACTCTTGGAGGGGGAGGAGGAGGAGGAGGAATGAGTGGTACAGCTGGGGAAGGAACGTTTCCTTAGCCTTCGGCAGGCGTCGTGGCCTCTAGATACCTACGGAACCATCCAAACGCCCTCCGGGATATTAGGAATGCTTGGTTCCCCAGACATGCTGAAAAGAAAAAGGGAAGAGTTTTAGACAAAGGATCGAAGGATATTACATATTGTAACACCCCGTATTTTGGGTTAATACTAAAATTCACTAATTACAGAATAAATAATCTCAGATGTGGGAATTAGGGGAAACGGGCTGCGTTATTGCGTTCGTCCCGGAAAAATACGCGAAATAGAGTCCGAGTTTTCGAAAATCGGAGTCCGTATGGCCCAGTTATGGCCCGATGAAGTTTGCAGAAAATTCAAAACTAAAACAGATTTAAAAATTTAAATATTCATATTTGGAATGGGCCAGGCGGGGTCAGGCGGGTAGCTTCCCGCCCAACCCATGTCGACAGGGCTGTCGATAGGCCTGTCGACAGGGGTGTCGACATGCCTGTCGACTTGCCTGTCGACAGGGTGGCACCGTTCTGTGAACCTGGGTGCACCAGGTTGCACCAGGTTGGGTTTCAGGCTGGCTAGGGGGGCTGGTTCTAGAGATTTCCTAAATCTAAGGGTCCTAATCTAATCTAGGGTTAATCTAAGGGTCTAAAATGCAACCTAATCCTATAAATAAGACCCTAACCCTACCCTAATTCATTCATAATTAAATCTAGTAACTAAACTATGGCAAAATGAAACTTGGTCATGGCCTCCACAAATCAAATGAAGAGAGTTGCAAGCTAATCAACCCCTAATTACCTTCTTCTTCATATTTGGCAACTAGTTTTACTTCATTGATTTGCTAATCTTGGTTTTGGTGAGTTCCTATGGCTTTAATAATCAATTATTAAATTGATTATGGTAGGATGTGATAAGACATGGCTATGTTTGTGGATAAATACATTTATGCAAGTTTGTATGATATGTGATTTGCAAGTTTTACGTTAAATGCAAGTTTAAGGCCATGTTTTATGATGCAAAACACCATGTTAAACATTTATGCATATGTGACATGTTATGCAAACTATATGTGAGAATATATGCAAGTTATATGTAACATGATATGCAAGTTATGCATGTGATTTTATGCATGCTAAGTAGTTGGTGTTATGCATGTTAAGTATTTGAAGTTATGCATGCGATTTTATGCATGCTAAGTAGTTGGTGTTATGCATGTTAAGTATTTGATGTTACGCATGTTAAGTATTTGATGTTATGCATGCTAAAGTATTTGACGTTATGCATGCTAGGTATTTGATTATATGCATACCAAGTATTGGGTTTTATGCATGTTAAGTGTTTGGGTTTATGCAAGTTAAGTGGTGGGTTTATGCATAATAAGTATTTGATTTTATGCATAATAAGTATTTGATTTTATGCATAATAAGTATTTGGTTTTATGCATAATAAGTATTTGATTTTATGCATAATAAGTATTTGATTCTATGCATGATAAGTAAGTGGTTTTATGCATGCTAAGTGTTTGGTATTATGCATAAATCATGACATGCAAGTTTACCCTTTTAAATATGGTATATACATATGCAAGATGGCACCCTTATATGCTATGCATGTTTACCCTCCTTTAAGATGCAAGTTCATATGCAAATGGTGTTATGCAAGCTATGTGTATGAGATTATGCAAGATATGTGCATGATGCTATGCAAGTTATGCTTAAATGCAAGTATGTGAATGCTCATGCAAGTATGTGAATGCTCATGCAAGTATGTGAATGTTCATGCAAGTATGTGAATGCTTATGCAAGTATATGAATGCTTATGCAAGTTATGTGTATGATTAAATGCATGTTTAACATGTTATGCAAGTTATGAGAATGCTTAAATGCAAGTTCAACATGTTATGCAAGATATGCGTATGCTAATATGCAAGTTTGGGTTATATGTAGTTGGGTTAATATATGTTCATATATGCAAGTTGACATCCTCTTAACCCATGACAAAGTTGTATGCTAAACCCATGATATTTGTGATGATCTTCCCCTTTGTTATGTCATGAAATGAGAACGATTTACGTGGGGAAACGATGGGGTTGGTAAATATGTTAATTAAAGAATGGTTGGGTATGATTAAGCATACCATAAAAATAAATTACCATAAGTGGGAATTTACCTATTGAGTTAGGTCTACCCCATGGGAATTTACCTATTGAGTTAGGTCTACCCATGTTATGGAAAACTTGATATTAATTAGGGATAATTAATATGGGGGTGATTAATTAGGTGTAATTAATCGACTAAGACACGAGGTTGGACTCATTTGTAGTGTAAAACTGCCCGGACCCGACCGGCTTAACCAGTTGCTACAAATGTCAGCCCAATGTGAGAGGTCTTAGCCATAAATTAAATACGTGATTAAGGTAAAGACACGAGGTTAGACTCTGTTATGACGTAAGACTGCCCGGACTCTACCGGCTTAACCAGGCGGTCATAACAGCCAGTCTAATGTGGGAGGTCTTTATGGGAGATCACGGTCTTAATTAATTAAGAAACACTTAACCATATTAGCATGTAGTGGGACATGAGGGGTTAAGTGGGTGCCTTGGGTGGCATGTAGTAACTAGTGGGGGTGCCTTGGGTGGCATGAGGAAACTAGTGGGTTGCCTTGGGTGGCAATAGAAAATACGATTAGAATACTTAACCAAAGTGGAACATGTAATTAAACATGATTAAAGGGTTAAGTAAGTGCCTTGGGTGGCATGTGGGAATCAAGTAAGTGCCTTGGGTGGCATGTGGGAATCAAGTAAGTGCCTTGGGTGGCATGTGAAAATCTAGTGGGTGCCTTAAGTGGCAGTTGTAATATAATTGGATGACTTAACCAAACCTTAACATGTAAGGGGGCATGATTATAAAAAGGGGTTAAGTGGGATGCACTAGATAAAATGACAAGCTTAAGTAGTAGCTTGTGGGGGTCCATTTCAACCAATATCCCAAACGTATCTTTGTGGGCTCGACCCATGTCGAGTGACGGGACACGCATATTGGGCTTGATTATAAGAGGCCAAAACGGGGTAGCGGTGGCAACGCAAGTCCAACGGGTTTCATATGCGTGTGTGGGCCCGGGCTGGTAGATAAGCCGTTGTTGCATCGTGTAGATATAAAGCCGTGCACCGTTAGTATTGGGTAGCCACTTTAGGGGAGTGATACACCCCACTGTGGGACCAGCACGGGTATCTACGGTAGGGAGCCGATCGATGGGGAGTAGTGGGTACACCTAGTAAAGATAGGGGCAGACGGCACCTATGTAGGGGTACACGAAACTACTGGGTAAGATTACTAGGTACACCTAGTGAATGTAGGGGCAGACGGCACCTACGTGGTCAGTTATACACCTAGTGGAGGTAGGGGCAGACGGCACCTACGTGGTCAGCTAGAAGTACCAGAAACTACTAGTTATATTTTCGAAGACTTTAGATGGGATCAACCTTTAAGTAGGAATTACTCTTGGTGGGTAGAACTGGTGTGGTGCAGTGTAGGAATTACCCTTGGGTGGGTAGGTCTGGGGTGGTGTAAGCTAGTAATTATCCTTGGGTGGATAAATACGTCGTTTCGATTATCGTAGTACATCCTGTGTTTTGTGGGCTACTTATTGTAGTCATTATCCCCAGAGGTACCGTATCTTGTTTATATCATACCCTAATTACTTTAATGGTTGTATTGTTAGGGTTATAGGACTCACTCAGACTTATGTCTGACCCCGTTGTTGTTTATCTTTTTCCCCACCCTCAGGTTATCAGAGTGGACTTAGCACTAGTGGGCTTGGACCAGACTGCTATATCCATCTTTTGGGGCTTGGACGGTAGAAGTAAAGCTCAGTTATCTTTTGGCTATTGTCTATGTAATGGGATTATGTACTTCTATTTTATCAGGATGGATATTATGTACTTGACTCTTGTTATGGTTTTGTGATGTAGCCAAACATGTTTTGTTAATGAAATGATGTTTTAAATTTTCAAGTATTACTTATATCTGTCCTGTTGTAATTTTTCTGTTCTATACTCACTAAAAATACTCCACCAAAACTAAGGCATTCCCTTTGTGAGTGACCTTAGCGGGTGTGGGGTGTTACACGTGGTATCAGAGCTTAAGGTTACCGGAACAGATAAAATTTTTAGAAAAACTATTTTCTAAGAATATTTTTGGAAAGGAGTATTTTCAAAAACATGTCTTTTAAGAGAAAAGTTTTTGAAAGAAAAGCATAATCCCCAATAGCCATATCTATATCTTTCGAATTCTCCATTTTGAATCTCTTCCTTTCTCTCATTTTGAGTTTCCCCTCCGAGTATAGATGATCTTTCTAAGATAGATAAGGATGGAAAACCACTTCAAGGGACTTAGACGTTAGTCGGATTAGAAGTTGGTTCAAGAAGGAGGAGGACTGGTAGGTATCTATTGGATAGACGATGGGAGGTAGACTCAAATAGTTGTTTAGTTAATGAAGGATGAAACCTCATTGGTGGGATGTTACGAGTGGGGAATAGGGAAGAAGAAGGCAAGTGGTTATCCTTTTGAGAGGAATAGGACACCTTATTAGGATTGTCCAAAGAAGCAAAGGCAAGGTATGGAGGGTAGTGGTATTCCCTCACGGCTAGGGTACCAGATGGGGATAGGACCGTCTAGGTTGGAATTTGGATTTCTTTATTATCCGATTCAAACTTTAATTGATCCTGATATATCGAGTTCGTTTATCTCACCATTGATAGTTGAGTCACTGCACTTAGACACCAGTTTGGTAGATGATCCCTTAGTTGTTTCAAACCCAATTGGGGCTCCATGATATGTTTGGGTTTGAAAGTCTCTATACTTAGCATTGAGTTTAGAGGTGATGCTTGTTGGGCTTCACGGGCTATGGGTTAGTTTTGGGGCATGGACTGGTTATCCAGTAGGGGTGTCGTTCTTGATTTTGAGGAGAGAGTTGTTAGGCTTATGACCCGCTTGGGTAACACTCTCGAGAACTCTTGTAATCCCATAGAATCTGTTATGCTAAGTTATCTAGAATCGCTTGACACGTCGGTCTAGAGTTTGCGATCTGTTAGAGCGGTCCGGGAGCACCCGGATGTGTGTGAGGAGGTGAAGGGCTTACCTCCGAAGCAGGAAATTGACTTCCGAATATATCTGGTGGATAATGCTAAACCAGTATCTTGGCCAGTGTGCCACATGGCTCCTAGTGAGAGGAGGGAACTCCATAAGTAAGTAGGCGATTTGCTGAGAAGGGGTTCATAAGACGAAGTATATCGAAGTGGGGCGCTCCAGTAGTTTTTGTTATGAAGGCGGATGGGTCCCTCAGACTTTGTGTAGGCTAAAGAGAACTAAATAAACTCACAAAGAAGAATGGACACCCATCGCCGAGGATTGATGATCTCTTTGATCAGTTAGTGGGCGCCTCAGTATTTTCGCAGTTGGACTTAGCCACGGGATTTCATCAGTTGAGAGTGGCTGAGGATAGTACAGAGAGGACTGCCTTTAGGACTCCGGATGATTTTTTTTATGAGTGGCTGGTGATGCCATTGGGTTTGACGAACGCCCCCGTGTACTTGGATGATTTGATAAGAAGGGTGTGCAAGGAGTACCTAAATAAGTCGTGATGGTCTTTGTGGATGACATCTTGGTCTTTTCTAGGAGCAAAGCCAGTTAGGGAAAAACGGTGGTTTTGGAGCGAGACTGGCGAGAACATCCAGAATTGGTCAAGGGCTTAATTATTTAGCCATTTTTACTAGTATCGTCTCACGTAGGTCGTCTGAATTCGAAGGAGGTATCCCTTGGGTGTTTGTCTGATATTGGTTTAGGCCTTTGGGGCTTGCATTTGGGGGATGCCGAATTCGACTAGGGTGGTCTGCGTGGGAGACAGTTGTGATGATTTTGGATGATATTGTGGTGGAGAAGAGCATGCCCTACATCTTAGGGAAGTGTGGGAGACTCTTCGAGCGCATAGTCTTAGGACAACAAAAGTGGATGGGATTTTTAGCATCCCATGGGTTTGAGATAGCGTATACCCCTGGCAAGGGTAACATGGTAGCGGACACCTTAAGTAGAAAAAGGTTGTCCTTGAGTTCATTGTTCGTTGAACGACGGAGCTTAGAGTTTATTTCTAAGTTTGACTTTAGACCTTCCGTTGACTTTGTACCCGGTTTGCTAGCCTCCTTGGAGGTTAGACCTACTCTTTTCGGGCGGATTGGAAGAGCACAGAGGGACGATCTACAGTTGGTTGAGTTGGTAGAGAAGCTCATAAGGGGGGAAGTCGTCCAGCCATTTGAGTAGGAACACCCTAGATAATAGGGGGTGTTTGCGTAGAGATGGTAGACTTTGTGTACCGCAAGACGAGGGTTTGAGGAAGGCTATTCGTGATGACGCACACCGTTCTAGGATGACCATTCATCCCGGTGGGGATAAGATGTACCAAGACATGAAGAGGGTTTTCTTCTGGGCCGGTATGAAGAAAAATGTGGCCGAGTATGTCGCTCGATGCTTGGTGTGCCAACAAGTAAAAGCGGAGCAAAAGAAACCAGGTGGGTTGCTTCACCCATTGGAAGTCCCGCAATGGAGGTGGGATAGCATCTCGATGGATTTTATTGACGGGTTACCCAGATCAAGAAAGGGTAATACAGGAATTTGGGTGGTGGTAGACAGACTTACTAAGAACACCCATTTCATACCTGTGAAGAGTAAGTGGACTGCTCCATGGCTAGCTTCTGTATATCTTCGAGAGATAGTTCGATTGCATCGGTTACCCTCTAGCATAGTGAGTGATCGAGATCCTATCTTCACTAGAGAGTTTTTGAAGAATTGGCAAGAGACAGTAGGGACTCAGTTGTGTATGAGTACCGCATATCATCCTCAGACGGACAGCCAGACCGAGAGGGTGAATCATGTTTTAGAAGACCTTTTGAGGCTATGTAGCTTGGATTTTGGAGGTACATGGGAGGAGCATCTTCCATTGGCGGAGTTGCCCGACAGACTTAGTAGTGTACATGATGTATCCCATGGGAGGAAGTGCCTACATGAGACCGCAAAGGTGATAGGGCCAAGTTGGCTTAGAAAAGTGGAAGCAGAGCGTGATGCGACGATTCGACGAGCTCCTACTTGCATCCTTGGGTCAGAGATTTGGAAGTTGAGAAACAGAGAGGTTCAACTAATCAAAGTACAAAGGGGAGATGAAGAGAGTGACGCTACCTGGGAGACGGAAGCGAAGATGCGTTCGAGGTACCCTTTTCTTTCGGAGGGTATGTCCTTTTGCTTCTCCTTCATCGTATATCTTGTGCTTATCTTATCTTTAGTATGTCCTCTCGTTAGTACCTTTGACCTTTAGATAGGGTAAACCTATGGTTGAAACATGTGTTTGAGACATGTTATGGTTGATGGATGCAAGTGGATGCAAGTGTTTGCTAGTGGTTGCTCGTGGATGCATATACACACACTCTAGGCACTAGATCGGCTCAGTCACTTCATATTGCATATTGCATAAATTTGTGTGTAGGAAAATATATTTATGGATGTATAATGGTTGTGTTATCACATGGATGATGCATTTTGGTGAATGATTGTGCACTCATGTAGATATTGTATGTGTCGATAGGGTTCTCTCGCATACATAATGGATGCATGGCACTATCATGGTTTGCATATGTTCATACGTTAGATAGGGAACATATACACACACTTTTTGCATATGCTCATACATCATTAGAAATTGTTTTAAGGACAATGGATGCCCGTGGATGATGGTTTGAGTAGATGGTTGTTTGGATGGTAGGATATGCATTCTCCTTAGCTTAGAGATTTCGGGGACGAAATCCTTTAAGGAGGGGAGAATGTAACACCCCGTATTTTGGGTTAATACTAAAATTCACTAATTACAGAATAAATAATCTCAGATGTGGGAATTAGGGGAAACGGGCTGCGTTATTGCGTTCGTCCCGGAAAAATACGCGAAATAGAGTCCGAGTTTTCGAAAATCGGAGTCCGTATGGCCCAGTTATGGCCCGATGAAGTTTGCAGAAAATTCAAAACTAAAACAGATTTAAAAATTTAAATATTCAGATTTGGAATGGGCCAGGCGGGGTCAGGCGGGTAGCTTCCCGCCCAACCCATGTCGACAGGGCTGTCGACAGGGGTGTCGACATGCCTGTCGACTTGCCTGTCGACAGGGTGGCACCGTTCTGTGAACCTGGGTGCACCAGGTTGCACCAGGTTGGGTTTCAGGCTGGCTAGGAGGGCTGGTTCTAGAGATTTCCTAAATCTAAGGGTCCTAATCTAATCTAGGGTTAATCTAAGGGTCTAAAATGCAACCTAATCCTATAAATAAGACCCTAACCCTACCCTAATTCATTCATAATTAAATCTAGTAACTAAACTATGGCAAAATGAAACTTGGTCATGGCCTCCACAAATCAAATGAAGAGAGTTGCAAGCTAATCAACCCCTAATTACCTTCTTCTTCATATTTGGCAACTAGTTTTACTTCATTGATTTGCTAATCTTGGTTTTGGTGAGTTCCTATGGCTTTAATAATCAATTATTAAATTGATTATGGTAGGATGTGATAAGACATGGCTATGTTTGTGGATAAATACATTTATGCAAGTTTGTATGATATGTGATTTGCAAGTTTTACGTTAAATGCAAGTTTAAGGCCATGTTTTATGATGCAAAACACCATGTTAAACATTTATGCATATGTGACATGTTATGCAAACTATATGTGAGAATATATGCAAGTTATATGTAACATGATATGCAAGTTATGCATGTGATTTTATGCATGCTAAGTAGTTGGTGTTATGCATGTTAAGTATTTGAAGTTATGCATGCGATTTTATGCATGCTAAGTAGTTGGTGTTATGCATGTTAAGTATTTGATGTTACGCATGTTAAGTATTTGATGTTATGCATGCTAAAGTATTTGACGTTATGCATGCTAGGTATTTGATTATATGCATACCAAGTATTGGGTTTTATGCATGTTAAGTGTTTGGGTTTATGCAAGTTAAGTGGTGGGTTTATGCATAATAAGTATTTGATTTTATGCATAATAAGTATTTGATTTTATGCATAATAAGTATTTGGTTTTATGCATAATAAGTATTTGATTTTATGCATAATAAGTATTTGATTCTATGCATGATAAGTAAGTGGTTTTATGCATGCTAAGTGTTTGGTATTATGCATAAATCATGACATGCAAGTTTACCCTTTTAAATATGGTATATACATATGCAAGATGGCACCCTTATATGCTATGCATGTTTACCCTCCTTTAAGATGCAAGTTCATATGAAAATGGTGTTATGCAAGCTATGTGTATGAGATTATGCAAGATATGTGCATGATGCTATGCAAGTTATGCTTAAATGCAAGTATGTGAATGCTCATGCAAGTATGTGAATGCTCATGCAAGTATGTGAATGTTCATGCAAGTATGTGAATGCTTATGCAAGTATATGAATGCTTATGCAAGTTATGTGTATGATTAAATGCATGTTTAACATGTTATGCAAGTTATGAGAATGCTTAAATGCAAGTTCAACATGTTATGCAAGATATGTGTATGCTAATATGCAAGTTTGGGTTATATGTAGTTGGGTTAATATATGTTCATATATGCAAGTTGACATCCTCTTAACCCATGACAAAGTTGTATGCTAAACCCATGATATTTGTGATGATCTTCCCCTTTGTTATGTCATGAAATGAGAACGATTTACGTGGGGAAACGATGGGGTTGGTAAATATGTTAATTAAAGAATGGTTGGGTATGATTAAGCATACCATAAAAATAAATTACCATAAGTGGGAATTTACCTATTGAGTTAGGTCTACCCCATGGGAATTTACCTATTGAGTTAGGTCTACCCATGTTATGGAAAACTTGATATTAATTAGGGATAATTAATATGGGGGTGATTAATTAGGTGTAATTAATCGACTAAGACACGAGGTTGGACTCATTTGTAGTGTAAAACTGCCCGGACCCGACCGGCTTAACCAGTTGCTACAAATGTCAGCCCAATGTGAGAGGTCTTAGCCATAAATTAAATACGTGATTAAGGTAAAGACACGAGGTTAGACTCTGTTATGACGTAAGACTGCCCGGACTCTACCGGCTTAACCAGGCGGTCATAACAGCCAGTCTAATGTGGGAGGTCTTTATGGGAGATCACGGTCTTAATTAATTAAGAAACACTTAACCATATTAGCATGTAGTGGGACATGAGGGGTTAAGTGGGTGCCTTGGGTGGCATGTAGTAACTAGTGGGGGTGCCTTGGGTGGCATGAGGAAACTAGTGGGTTGCCTTGGGTGGCAATAGAAAATACGATTAGAATACTTAACCAAAGTGGAACATGTAATTAAACATGATTAAAGGGTTAAGTAAGTGCCTTGGGTGGCATGTGGGAATCAAGTAACTGCCTTGGGTGGCATGTGGGAATCAAGTAAGTGCCTTGGGTGGCATGTGAAAATCTAGTGGGTGCCTTAAGTGGCAGTTGTAATATAATTGGATGACTTAACCAAACCTTAACATGTAAGGGGGCATGATTATAAAAAGGGGTTAAGTGGGATGCACTAGATAAAATGACAAGCTTAAGTAGTAGCTTGTGGGGGTCCATTTCAACCAATATCCCAAACGTATCTTTGTGGGCTCGACCCATGTCGAGTGACGGGACACGCATATTGGGCTTGATTATAAGAGGCCAAAACGGGGTAGCGGTGGCAACGCAAGTCCAACGGGTTTCATATGCGTGTGCGGGCCCGGGCTGGTAGATAAGCCGTTGTTGCATTGTGTAGATATAAAGCCGTGCACCGTTAGTATTGGGTAGCCACTTTAGGGGAGTGATACACCCCACTGTGGGACCAGCACGGGTATCTACGGTAGGGAGCCGATCGATGGGGAGTAGTGGGTACACCTAGTAAAGATAGGGGCAGACGGCACCTATGTAGGGGTACACGAAACTACTGGGTAAGATTACTAGGTACACCTAGTGAATGTAGGGGCAGACGACACCTACGTGGTCAGTTATACACCTAGTGGAGGTAGGGGCAGACGGCACCTACGTGGTCAGCTAGAAGTACCAGAAACTACTAGTTATATTTTCGAAGACTTTAGATGGGATCAACCTTTAAGTAGGAATTACTCTTGGTGGGTAGAACTGGTGTGGTGCAGTGTAGGAATTACCCTTGGGTGGGTAGGTCTGGGGTGGTGTAAGCTAGTAATTATCCTTGGGTGGATAAATACGTCGTTTCGATTATCGTAGTACATCCTGTGTTTTGTGGGCTACTTATTGTAGTCATTATCCCCAGAGGTACCGTATCTTGTTTATATCATACCCTAATTACTTTAATGGTTGTATTGTTAGGGTTATAGGACTCACTCAGACTTATGTCTGACCCCGTTGTTGTTTATCTTTTTCCCCACCCTCAGGTTATCAGAGTGGACTTAGCACTAGTGGGCTTGGACCAGACCGCTATATCCATCTTTTGGGGCTTGGACGGTAGAAGTAAAGCTCAGTTATCTTTTGGCTATTGTCTATGTAATGGGATTATGTACTTCTATTTTATCAGGATGGATATTATGTACTTGACTCTTGTTATGGTTTTGTGATGTAGCCAAACATGTTTTGTTAATGAAATGATGTTTTAAATTTTCAAGTATTACTTATATCTGTCCTGTTGTAATTTTTCTGTTCTATACTCACTAAAAATACTCCACCAAAACTAAGGCATTCCCTTTGTGAGTGACCTTAGCAGGTGTGGGGTGTTACACATATGGCTTCTTGGGGAATATCTTTCAAAATAGACTTTTCTTTTTGAAAATGCTTTCTTTTAAAACCTTCTTGAAAATAATTTTCAAAAACTTTATCCAATCTGGTAACCTTCAGCTCTGATACCAAGCGTGACACCCCACGTCCGTTAATGTCACACACAAAGGGAATGCATTAAGTTTCGTGAAGCGTTATAAGTAAACAGACACAAAATATTACAAGACAGATATAAATAAGATAGCAGTGGAAATTCAAATTTTTATTTCAACCATAAATAATACATCGTGGTCCAAAATACCATAAGTCATTAAAACCATTACAACAATATAACTTCTGCCTTTTACCATTAGGGTACATAAATACTTAAAAGAAAACATAATTCCCCAAAGAAAAGAGATAAAGCCATAGTAGAGATAAAAACTTGAGCCATACTTCGAAAGCAGCTCTAGCAAAATGATATTTGAGTCCTTACTAAGCCTGAGTGTTTCCTTCCTGATAACCGGGAGGGAAACGGAAGAAAGAAGAGGAAACAAGAGGGTCAGACATGAAGTCTGGAGAGTCTAGTTACTTTTAGCAAGTAAATAAATAAAAGTAGCATGGCAGGCATATAAAATGGATAAGAGAGATCAGTACATAAATGGCAAGTGTGACAAGGTAGACAAGATAAGGTGTATACGCTTCTCTAATGATTTCTCTATACTATTACTAGTATAACCAGAATGAGATGATCCCTTCCACTGTAAGGTTGTAGACTTAGGCATATGTCCAAATGTACCCTGACTACTACCCTAATAGATCGAATCCCTACTCCGTAGCTACTCTGTGTCGGCCCCACGGTAGGATGTATCACGTCCTAAAGTGGCAACCTCTCACTGATATGCACAGCCCCATTTCTACAGGTGTCACAGTCGTCTTATCTCCTTCTTCCCGGCTCATGCACGCACATGGCCCGGTCGGTTTGCGCCGCCCACACCGTCCTCCATGTTTGGATCTCTTACAATTAGTCCAGTAAGCGTGCCCCTTCTCCGACCAACTATGGAGTACATGTTTTGATACCTACTCCGGGTTATTGGATGAAACGGATCTAGAATAATATGATACAAGCTCTCCCCTTTGTCTTGTATCCCCAACTAACTTTTCTTTGGCTATATATACCACTAGGTGTCTTTAATTACATTACCCTATCATTTCTACAAGTTATGTTTACCCTAAAAGGTGTCTTTAATTACATAACTTTATTATTCCAACCGGCATGTATACCACTAGGTGTCTTTAATTACATAACCTTATCAGGTTAAGTTTGTGGGCCCATATGTAAATTTTACCCACCCTCTCTAAATTTGCTTAACCCATCCACTATCCAATCAATTTTACTTAACCCTAACTTTAGTTCACAATCATACAATCTCTATGGATTAGATTTGGTTAAGTAGTCCAATTTATTACCATGTCCATTTATGGTTTATAATGGGCTAGACCTCCCACATTAAGCCTACAACTTGTGGATGCTGGATATGTCGGTCGGGTCCGGGCAGTTTTATTCCACATGTTGGGCCTAACCTTGTGTCATAGCCCGATTCGTATTTGCGCACTTAGACCTCTCACATTAGATTCAACATTAGTGGTTGTTGGATATGCCAGTCGAGTCCAGGCAGACTTCTACCACTAATGCAACCTAACCTCGTGTCATATGTACAATTACAATTCCTAATTGTAATTATTAGACATTTCATTCTTATCCAATTCTTACCTATGTCTTTATAGGTGATTATGTCCCCACTTCCCCAATTTGAATTATATGTCCAATTCATATAAAAATTATGCCAAATTATGCCATTTTTCCCCGTTCCCTCACTAACGGATTCACATATATTTGACGACATCTAGGCTAAAAAGTAGCCTAGTCATAAACAATAAAAAGAAAAGTGATGGGAATATAACAAAGGTGACTATCATGGCATAAACATAAACTAGCATGGTGATAAGGTGTACATATAAGCATTAATCTGATGAACTTGTGGCAGTTAAATGATTCTAACATAATTATGATGTCATAATAAGCATAATATGATCTAAATTAACAATTTATATGTCCAACTGGTTTAGATCTAATATGATAAGCACAAGGTGATAAAATAGATCTGATTAGCAATTTAGATGTCCATATGACTCAGATCCAATGGTTAAAACTAGATCTAATGCAAATGAGGTCAAGATCCACATTATAGAATGTCATAATGGATCCAAGAAGATACAGATTTAGATTAGTAATTAAAATTTGATCTGGCACAAATAAGGTCAAGATCCACATCATAGAATGCCACAAAAGTTACAATAGATCCAATAAGATAGAGATTTAGATCCAAGTTATACACAATTTAGGATTTCATATGTTCACAATTTACAATGGATCCAATATAATATAGGCACATGAAAAAATCAAGTCATAGTCGTGTTATATTTACTTTTAAATATTCAAATCTAAAAGCAACTAGAGACTCACGGAGTTTGGATAAGAAGATAGAACTAGAAAAGATTGGATCTTGAATCTTCTATTGATTTGCTTTAGTTGAAGAAGATAACAGATCCAGATCAGTTCAGATACCGGCAGAGTTTGGCCACCATGAATTCTCAGCGAAGAAAATAAGAGAAATGACCACACATATATAGCCGCCAGACCCTCTGAAACCGACTTCCATGTCAGCCCTACGGGTGTCGACACCCCTGTGGGTGGGTCGACCTTGGTTTCGACACCCCTAAAGGGGGTCAACCCCTGTGTCGACACCCCTTTAGGGGGATCGATCCCCTAGAACGGGAAAACTGCCGCCACTTTTTCTTTTTCAAATTCGAACGGATAAAATTTTGACTCATCCCTTACTCATGTGTATATATAATTCTTCTATGCGTATACAAACTTAAAACCCTCATAACTTCTTCATACAGTGTCCATTTTACGCAAACCAAATGTCTATCTTGACCAGAATTTTGAGATGGACGCAATGGCGTAGTCTATTTTCCTTAATTCTAAATATTAAATTAATTATAATTTACTTTATCCTCTTTTAGCATCGTTGAAAATACGGGGTGTTACAGAACCTCTCCATTTGCATGCTTTTCTTAACTTGAGAAAGAAACTCATTTCAAACCTCTATCTAAAATCAGCCCATGTCTCCACCGGACACCCTGCTTGGGTTAGTTTCCACCATAACGAAGCTTCATCTTTCAATAGCCAGGCATCTAGATGAATCTTTCTACGATCGTCCACATCGAAAATTCCAAATAAGTCCTCCGTCTCCTTGAGCCAATTCCTTGCCTCTACTAACATCTCGGTTCCATGGAATGGCTTTCCTCCCATAGCACAGAAATATTTGCCGACTTTAGAGAAATTATTTGCATGCGAAGGAAGAGGAGGAAGAATGACGGGTGTAGCTGGGGGAGGAACGCCAGCAGGCACCGTGGCCTCTAGATACCTACAGAACTAGCCTGGTATCGTAACGCCCTCTGGAATATTAGGTTTTCCAGACATGCTGAGAAGAAAAGGAAAGAGATTCAGACAAAGGATTGAAAGATAGTACATATGGCTTTAGGGAATATGTTTTTCAAAACAAACTTTTCTTTTTGAAAATGCTTTATTTTAAAACCTTTTTGAAAATAGTTTTCAAAAACATTTATCTAATCTGGAAACCTTCAGCTCTAATACTAAGTGTGACACACTACATCCGTTAATGTCACTCATTAAGAGAATGCATTAATTTTCATGAAGCATTATAGGTAAACAGAAACATTATAAGACAGTTTAAATAAAGGGTGCATTTTCTACAGGTCCCTATTAAGTTTCAAAATTAGGCTCACATCCGGTCATAAACTTATTATAAATTTAGTCCCTGTTTTCATTTTTACTTGTTATTCATAATATTTGCATACATGTATGCAAATATTATGAATGAATATTTGCATACATGTATGCAAATATTTTGAATTTTTGCATACATGTATGCAACTATTCTGATGAATAGTTGCATACATGTATGCAAATATTCTGAACGAATAGTTGCATACATGTATCCAAATATTCAAATTAGTTGCATACATGTATGCAACTATTCTGAACGAATATTTGCATACATGTATGCAAATATTCAAAAAATTTGCATACATTTATGCATCTATTCTGAACGAATATTTGCATACATGCATGCAAATATTTTGAATTTTTGCATACATGTATGCAACTATTCTGATGAATATTTGCATGCATGTATGCAAATATTCGTTCAGAATAGTTGCACACATGTATGCAACTATTCAAAATATTTGCGTACATGTATGCAACTATTCTGAACGAATATTTGCATACATGTATGCAAATATTCTGAATTTTTGCATACATGTATGCAAATATTCTGAATTGTTGCATACATGTATGCAAATAAAGTTGAACTAACGTTGATGAATTGTTGTATAAAGGAATGCAATTTTTCTAAATAGAAAAATAGGGACCTAATTTACAATAAGTTTATGACCGGACCTGAGCCTAATTAAGTTTCAAAATAGGGACCTTAGCCTAATTTCCACTTAAATAAAAGTGGGATAAAAAAAACTTTATTAATCATAAAGCATCGTGGTTCAAAATATCATATGTCTGAATTATATAAAACCCAATACATCATAAAAACTTCTATCTTGTACTTAAACACCAGAGTACAAAATAAAAGAAGCAAAATCCCCAAATAAAAACATAGCCATAGCAGCAAAGATAGGAGCTTGAACAATACATCTAAGCAGCTTCAGCAAAGAATAGCAGAATCCTAGTCAAGCTTGAGTATTCCCACCATGCGAACCTGGGGGAGAAACAGAAGAAAGAAGAGGAAACAAAAAGGGTCAGACATAAAGTCTGGCGAGTCCAGTTACTTTTAGAAATGAATAAGTAGAAGTATCATGATAGGCATATAAAGTAGATAAGATAGATAATATCACAAAGGCAGGTATGACAAGGTAAACTTGATAGAGTGTATATGCTTCTCTATTGATTACTCTGATTCTCTGCACCGATACTAGTATAACTAGAATGAGATGATCCCAACAACTATAAAATGGTAGACTTGGTCGTACTTCCGATAAGAGGTTTTAACCCCATACAATCCACAGGCAGCCCAATCGTAACAGGCTCCTAAACTTTACCAGCGTCTAGGTATACCCTAATCGATCGGATCCCTACTCCGTAGATACCCTGTGCCAACGCCACAGTAGGAGGTATCACTTCCTAAAGTGGCAACCCTTCGTTGATGTACACAACCATATCTACTGGTGTCACGGTCGTCTTATCCCCCTATGCCCGGAACATGCACGCACATGGCACCAGTCGTTTTGCACCGCCCACACCGTCCACCACGTTTGGATCCCTTACAATTAGCCCAGTAAGCGTGTCCCAACTCCAACCTAGGGCAGAGTACTCGTCTGATAATTTCTATGGGTTACTGACTGAAACAAGTCCCCCACACAAGATGATACAAGCTCTCCCCTTTGTATTGTATCCCCACAAGGATTTCCATAGGTTATGCTTACCTAACGGTGTCTTTAATTACATAACCCCACCATTTCCATAGATTATGCTTACCTAACGATGTCTTTAATTACATAACCCCAATAGGTTAAGTTTGTGGGTTTATATATAAATATACCCACCCTACCCAGATTGGCTTAACCTTCCCACTATTTCAACCAAGTTTACTTAACCCTATTCAAGTTCATGTTCATACGATCCCTATGGATTCAACTAGGTTAAGTATTCCAATTCATTACCATGTCCATTTATGGTTATAATGTGCTAGACCCCTCACATTAAGCCTACCACTTGTGGATGCAGGATATGCCGGTCGGTTTCGAGAAGGCTTCTTCCACAAGTCGGGCTTAACCCCGTGTCTTAGCACGTCTCGTATTGGTGCACCTAGACCCCTCATATTATATTCACCACTTGTGGTCGCTGGATATGCCGAGCGGTTCTAGGCAGACTTCCACCACAAGTGTAATCTAACCTCGTGTCTAGGCGCAGTTACAGTTTCTAATTACTGTAATCGTAGGAATTTCATTATTAGCGAATTTTACCTATGTCGTTATAGGTTTGCATGCCCTTTTTCCCTAATTATGTTCATAATGAATTATATCCCTTAAATTCATATTTATAAACATAATTCAAGTTATGCCAAATTCCCCATTTACAAGTTATGCCCAATTTCAATGTTTTTCACGTCGTTCCCCGTTTAACGCATTCTCATATTTCAGCGGCATGTCTAGGCTTGAAAGTAGCCTGGCTATATAAAATAAAAGGGAAGGAATGAAGGGACGATGATAGAAATAGTTATACTAACAAAATTGACATAAACACATAGTGGCATATTGATAAGATGGGCATCTAAGAACAGATCTGGTGAACATGAGATGATAGAACTGATTCTAACATAATAGGGATGTCATAATAGGCATGATAAGATCTAAACAATAATTTAGATGTCCAACTAATAACAGATCCAATTTAACCACAAACGTGATAGGTACACGGTGATCTAAATAGTGAATTAGATCTATAATCCAAGGTAGATCTGATCGGATAAAGGTTAAGAACCAAGTGATGGTTATGTCAGAATATCATAGGTTCATAAGTTATAACAGATCTGATATGATTCAAGCAGTCACAGGTATAGATCCAAATTACAGTCATATCATGTTTACTTTTTAATTATTTAAATCTAAAAGTAACTTAAACTCACAGTGTTTGGATCTAGAAAAACAGAAGGAGAATAGCAGATGTTGAATTACAGATCCACACTTGAATAACTTGATTAACATGATGGTAGAAGAACGAAAAGGTTTGATTCAGTCTGGGCACTGACGGCATCTTGTCCTCCATTATTTTTCAGTGTAGAAAACAAGAGAAATGGAGCCATATTTATAGCTGCCAGCCCCCAAACCCTAACTGCCACGTCTGCCATAGGGTGGTCGACCCCCCTTTTGGGGTCGACACCCCCCTTGAGGGGTCGACACCCCCCTTAAGGGGTCGACACTCCTGAGCGGGATATTTCCTGCTCATCCCAATCTGCGCGATTTTGAATTTTCTGAACCAAATTTTGAATTTCTGGACCCTATATATATATATATATATATATATATATATATATATATATATATATATTCTTACGTGTATACAAACTTCAAACCTTTATAACTTCTTCACACAGTGTCTGTTTTACGCAAACCAAATGTCTATCTTGAATAGAATTTCGAGACGGATGCAATGGTGTAGTCCATTTCCCCTAATTTTGAGTATTAAATTAATTATTCTTTAATTTGTCCTTTTAGTGTTGTTAAAATTACGAGGTGTTACATACCGTTTGATATGATTCGGATATCTCCCTTTAACTTCCAGATAGATTTTTTACTTCTGAACAACAGCTGTGTATGCTAGTGGTTGGTCCAAAAGAAATCGACAAGAGAATCACATTTGTTTTACTTCTAGCTTGAATCACATCATTGGTGAATTCCATCGCTGCACCAACAAATGTAGGTACCATATCAAGTAGAATGTACTTCCCAACATTCCTGGTTTATGCTTGAACGAGGAAGTCAATGCCAGTTGATTTATGGCGAGAAAATACATTGAGTAAGACTATAAATGGACAAGGGACATGCCTCAAGGGGAGGAGGATCAGGAGGAGATAAAGGCAGGGGAGAGGAGTGTTGGCGAAAAGTCGAAGTGATCGGTGTAAGGCTCGAGGAAGGAGATGTGACATGGGCAGGTGTAACTGTAGGGAGAAGGCATGAAGGAGAGGCTGGCATTAATGGTAGTAATGACTGATTCTTGTTATGAATTTTAGAATTTTATAGACAAGTATGTATACTTTAAGAATTTCCTAAGTCAAGGAATTCACTTATTCCGATTTTAATCACTTAAAGCTATTAAATCCTTATTTTAGGTTCTGAGTTTTATATATGTTGATATATATATAAATGGATATATATTTATTTTTGAGGATTTTTCCCATAGATTTATAATCCAATGTGAATTCTATATGCTAAAAAGTTAAGTTTTGATTAAATGATAATTAATTGATGGTTTCAAATTCAAGGGGTTGCAATATTATGTAATTTTGAATTTTCAGATGTATGATATAAGACTAAAAAGAAATTATTCAAACCTATAGAAGTTTGTGAAATAATATAGAGTTGATGAAAAATATTTCCTAATATAGCAATTTTGTAGTTTTTACGTTATATATGGTTCTGTCAGTTACAAAGCAATGGCATCGCTTCACATTCGATGATTCGAATGATCGCTTCGAACTATAGAAAAGCACATAATGCTTAGGCAACTTAGTAGTGAGGGTTTCGAAGTAGGGAGGTGCGAAGGAATGATTTGTGGTGTTTCCTTCATTTCACAAGTGAAGATTTGCGTTTGAAAAAGGTTTCGAATTGAAAAAACTCTCTTCTTCAAATTTTGAAGCCGATTCTTCGGACCACCTATTTTAATTGGTTTCATAGTATTTATCGGGCTTATGCCAATTGTTTAGTTTTTGAGCTCTAAACTCTATTTATATCCAAAAACTCCTTTAAAGTATTTATTTTCTTCGTAGCTGTATAAGCCCAAGGCCAAATATTTTCCTAATAATGTGAAACAAAGCCATATTGTCATGCAATATTTTCTGTTTCGAAGTTGGATAGGTTTGGAAATGATAAATTTCTATATGTACCTACAATCCCTTAATACTTTTACGTTTTGAACTACTTTGATTTGCTTCAAATAAAAGCCATTTTATAACTTGTTTCGAAGGAGGCTTGAAAGACTTTTTATAAAATACTTGTTTCAAATGATTTTCTCTTTGACGCCCATTGTTTTGAACTATGTTTACATCCAAGATTTAACATATCATCAACATGCTTTAAAGTCTTATATATTAGATAGTTCTTTTAAGAAGTAAAGTGTTAATGAATTTCCTTGTTTAAAGGAGATGATATTCAAAGAGATTGAATAATAGAGGTCTATGTTTTAAGGAATATATATAAAGTATTTAACCCAGTATTTTAATAAAGTGATAATCCCTCCCATTAGATAGATTGGAAAAGGATAGAATGACTCAGATGATTAGAATACTAGATGGGACTGTTGCAGAATCATGCCTATACTTCAGTTATCGCCCCTCACTTAATTCGTCTAACATTCCAGTGCGTATGACAGGGTTAGGGTAAGACTAAAAGTACAGTACCATAGAAAGGGTTTCAATGGACTAAATTATTGGTAAACCTACAAAACCACTCAATTCTTTGTTATCTTAGCAAAACTAAGAGAGATAGATAGTCAAATAGCTAATAAGGTATTAAACTTGGACTGGCCATTCAGTCTCATTCTAACATCCAGTTAGATATTTTTGGTAAATATGGTAGGCCCAAGTCAACCATTTTATGTATGATGGATTGTCAAAATTATCCAAAGTTAGACAAATAATCAAGATAACCTTAGAGACGGCCGGTAACGATTCGATTGAGGCAGATAGTCAGAGTATGTAACAACCCAAATTTTTAACAAGCAATAATTAATTAATGAATTAATGAATTGAGGATTAAACTAATAAAATGAAAATTAATCAAAAGATATTGAGACTTGAGAAAAATAGATTTCACTGTTACGTCCATTACAAAATTCTGATTCAGATTGACTTTTATTTTACGTAAATCGGATGAGAAATGAAGAAGTTATGATCAATCAAAAATTTAAATTAAATTAGAGAATTTAATTAATAAAAAAATGGTAAATGGGTGACCCAGCCCTTAACTGGGTCGACACCTGTGTCGACCCATGTCTAAGGTGAGTCGACCCATCTTCGAGCTTTTGAATAATTCCCGCTGATGTGTAAAATTCAATGAACGTGGACATAAATCCAATGAACCTAGACACTTAACTCTACTATAAATAGCCTCCAACATCTAACCAAATCCCCACTACTCCATTTTCTCTACCTTTCTCAAATAACCTTATTCTCAAAGATTATTTTAATGGAGTATTGGGGGCTTGGTTCTACACATATTATGGGCGATATTCATTGACAGAGAAGATCTACCAAATCTTATTGGATTTGCTCTAATTATGTGAGTATCACCGTGATTATTAGATTTCTTCTAAGTTAGTATTAAAATAGATACAATAATTGTTATGGTGGTAAGCAATCTAAAGAAAAAGGATTCAGATAGTAAAATATACTAGATTTGAAAGTTTGACAATTACAGTGTTTATAAATTTAATCTTTTACATGTTATTGTTCATTTTAATTACTGTCAATTACCTATTCCTTTTTCAGTTATTATTTGATTATATGTACATTCTTCTTCCTTATCCCTTTTCTGTCATTGTTTTATTTACAGTCTTATTATGCCTATTTATACATTTTGTTCTTTTCTGAGCGTAGATCCATTTGTCCTTTTTCCTTTGTTTTGCGCTGAGCCTAGGCCAATGAGAGCATAGACCTTTACCTTTTGAGTTGCGTAAAATTGGAATAATATGAGATAACTTTAAAAAAGGGAATTAGGCATATTGGAATTTGTGAATCATGGATTGTAAATTGGGATTATTATAAAGGAAGAATATGCAAACATGTGAATGAGAATAGGTTGAACTTAATTATATATTAAGTAAACATATCATAAGAAAACATGTTATTTGACATTAATTTGTAAATATGTTATTTTTCATTTTTTTTGGTAAACAAGTTAATTTGACATTAATTTGCAAACATGTTAATATTGCATTGATTAGGAAAACATGTTATTTGTCATTGAATTAGTGAACATGTTAATATGACATTAATTTGTAAATATGTTAATATGACATTGATTAGGAAAACACATTATTTGTTATTGATTTGGTAAGCATGCTAATATGACAATAATTTGTAGATGTTAATATGACATTTATTTGGTAAACATGTTATTTGACATGTAACGACCCGTATTTTTGCCCGGTTTTCACCGGTAATTAAACCAACTTAGACCGTTCATAAAGCGGATTGTTATGGGTACTAACATATATTGAAAAAAATAACAGAACTTTTTGTTTCATAATACAAATGTTAAATCAAAGTTACAAGGAATATCATAGTTGCATACATATAGCAGCGGAAAACATAAATATACTTTCAGCGGAAGAGGCGATATAATATAGTGGAACTCCAACTTTAGACAGAAGCTCCAACTCAGAAAGGAGTCCCAATCTTGCTCTAAGGGTCTATAACTGTAAAATTAAACGATTAGCTTCCCGTGTGAAAATTAGTGGGCACCCAGAGTTTAGGAAGGAACAATAAATTCCAGGTCAGTCATGGGACTGGTGTGAGAACATAAACAGTTATTTTTGGGTTTATTTTAATGTTGGACAATTCACCGGACCACGCCGCTAATATGGAACGGTTTACTCCATGTGGATACCCGTGCATATAAATTCTCAATGACTTTTTCGGAAAATGATGCTATCATAAGCTCATCCCATATCACAGAATGCAAGCGCACACCAGATGAGCGAGTTTTACCTTATGATAACCAAACATGCTTTCATACGTAAAAATCCTCTTTTATATTAAGAGTGCATAGTGTAGAAAACAACTTCGAAAATAAATGTATCAATCTTAGACAGCATAGTGCCCCCATCCTACTATGTCGCCATAGGTATACAAATAAAACCGTAGGGAGCGTATTGGAGATTGGGTTTCCAACTTGATGATTCCTAGCACGAAATATCAATCAGGAACACAAGCGAAGTGTAACACAGTTTTACCATCCAGACTCGGATTCCAACTACAAATCGCGAGGTAAAGCACCGGTTTTCATCCAGACTCGGAGAGCGAACATACCTAATTCCCCAAGTTCACAAGTGGTACCACTTTCGCAACTATCAACACAAAATATGTATGTATAATAACCTAACCGCAAGTTTCTCATCAGTCTGGGGAGTGAGGCTTGTCGATGTCACAATATACGCAAAGCTACGCTTCAATAAACCATGCTTTGATCATCGCTAGCTCGTTATATAACTTGAGTATGCCACATTTGTCAATTTACAACATGTCAATGATTTCTATCAAAACATAACCTTTAAGCACGTAAAACTTAGAGACAGGAACAATTATTGCCACAAATCCGATATATATTAAAAGAAATTAGTGCTATGCAGTCAATTACAATGTCAGACACACAATCCATACATGTCCATTCTGGGTCTGAACGGAACAAAATCCTCAAATATATTCAGACCTCATGCCAATTATAACCTTGTATCGGGTGTACGTCCCGATTTGAGACATCAGCAACCAATCCAAATAAGTCCAAAGATTCCCGGTCTTCATTTGGCATTTCCAAGTCTTCAATTTGCTTTTTAGCGTCGTATCAATACTTGGAATGGTTTTCGGACTTACATCTGATCCCAGTCTTCCCAACTAATAAGCGCATTTTAAAACAAAGCTATGGACTATACCGGTTTCAATTTGAATCTCCTTCCCATTCTTATTAATTCATTTCTGGATAAGGTTGGATAAATTTCCTTAAATTCCGTCTTATCTCTTCTTTACAAATCCCTTGTTCAAAACTCTCTATTCGTTGTTATCATTTCCATTTGTCTTTTCAAATTTGGATTGAAAGCCTTATACACGATTTTTTTAGGTTTGAATAATAGTTCTCAAATTTATTCATTTTCATGGAATGGTAAAACGTTTCATAAGTACTATAGATTAGCTATTTACCAAATAGGTTCAAAATCATTTAAGGGTTTAATCTTACACTTAAATCATTTTAAATAATAAGTAATGCTTGTTAACATTCCAAATTTGTTCTAAATTCAAAAGGTTTTAATTAAATTTCAAATTAGATTTCAAGATAACCATGCCGTTCGTCGGATCAGTTAGGGATAGCTAGGAAGAGCAGGAAACTGTATTTTCCAAACCCAAGCCTTAGACACTATCCTCTCTATCATCCTAGAATGTTCTAGTATATATATGTATTATTGGAAGAACTGTCATCAACATATATCATCTTTACACATTCAATAATGGTTGAATATTCTAATCCTTTTCCAATCCATAATTAAGGTCTCATAACTTCAATTAAACGCGTATTTCATATTTCGTTGGAAACTAAATGTAATATTACCAAATTAGTTTAATTGTGTAGAACTTATAAATGGTCTTTAAAATAGTAGAACCAAGTGGAATTAATAAATCAATGTTCAGTTACATGCTTAAATCAATTTTTCTTTAATTAAATTTTTAAAGCTTATGGGTAGCTAAACATTTACAAATATAACTCAAACAGATTTTTAGTTAAATTTCAAAACTTGTTTCAATCTTAAGAGTCCAAAACAAATTTTAAGATATTTCCAAAATCATTTCATTGTTATGAAAATCATTTAATTATTCATGACTTAGATTCCAAATTATTTAGAAGTTTGAATTCAAAATTTAACTTTCACTTTATTTCTAATCATGGTTAACATAAGAAAGAGTTTTAAATCGACTTACCCATATAATTCCATAACTATGGTGTGCGATACAACAAAATCAATCCATATGAACACTAGTCCATACATCAACATTGCATAATTTAACAACCATCAAATTTGTGCACAAGCGTCACGTTAAATAACGCTTAGTGTTTTAGTGATTTAACTACACAAACATCCATTCAATCATCGCAACAATAGCAACCATCAATATGAACTTGATAATCGTTAACTGACCAACTTCTAGCAATTTTAACATTTCTACAAATTAAAATAAATTTAAATAAAAGTTCTCACCCAAAATTGCCTTCCAATCTTCATTGTCCCCACTTCTCTGTATCGAATGCAAATAAATCGTTGGACGATGCTATGAATCAGCACAACTTCGAACCAAATGAACCGGATCAACACTCGCGATTCCAATAACGAGTAACAGAAGTGCAGACCATGCACCCTCATGCCAAAAGTTTCATCATCTTTCCTTTTTTCTCAAAAATTGAAATGGCGAAAAACTTGAGAATTTTGTGAGGTGGATTTTTATGGTAAGGAAGAAGAAATATGTATGAACAGAGAGCAAGATACACACATTATTTATAATTGAACGAGGAAGCCAACAGTAGAGAGTAACAACACATGGTGTGGAGCATTGGATTCCCTGTACACTGAGATTTCCAAATCCGGGTGTTTTCTTCTTTGTATTGTTAATGTGTTTTAATATTGAATTTAGTTTGTCAACGCTCGAATTGTTATAAATTCGACCACTATGTAATGTAAATTAAGTTTAAGTGTCAAAGAAAAATATGCTAATTTATTGCATAATTTATTTCTTTCCTTTTATTGCGCATATCTTATATGGGTTAGATTTCTTGATTGATTACACCGCAAATATTCCAACGTTCATTCTTTGTTTTTATTATGTTAACTAATTACAATTAATATCGTTTTGCAATAACTTAAACTTAGCATTTTATTTGAACAAAATTAATTATTACTTGAAGTAAATCTCCAATATTAATCTGGCATTTTTATTATGCCATTTATACTTATCGGTTTGATTGGAAATAAATTAATCTTAAAGATACTTTACTATGTAAATAAATTCTTTGTAGTAAATTATTCCTTAAATAAGTTGTGAAATTTATTTTCAAATTGATCTTTAATTTCATCATCACATTTAAGACACAAAATTTGTAATAACATTAAATTTTGGAAAATGTTTAAAATTGAGCTTATATTTACAAACGTCATTTCCTGTTAAAAGTGAATGGTATGTTCAAAATAAAAATCCCGATTCTAGCAAGCATACATTCGATTAATATTAAAATAAATATTCAACCAACTCTAAATTTGTTAATAAAGCATTCATGTAGAAAAATAACACAGGACTTCTAATATTAAAGATTCAAATCTGTTAGTAATGTAATCATGTTTTAACATGTTTATAAATCCACAGAAGAGTTTACTTTAATATTGTGCAAAATGGACAAAATTCCAAATGTAAATGTTTAGTTTATGTCAAATGTTGATTCAAGTTATATTTTGAACACCAAAATTTCTTAGTCATTACAATCTCCCCCACTTAAAACTTTTTGTTCTCGAAAAGGAGAGCTGTAGAATTATGCTTAAGTAAAATAAGTCCTATAAATAAAATTTTATTCATTCTCATTCTAGATATTATTCAACTAGTTGAGCGAAAATATCTTGAAACATTCCTTCCAAATTACCATTATGTTTCGCTGTGCTATTCTGATTTAGTGTATGCATGTTTCAATCTTTTCAATTTTGACTTAGGGACTCAACTTCTAGTTTAAACATTGACAAATTAATTTTAGAGAAATAAATTTATAACCAAGTTTTCGATTAACACAAGCATTCGTACATTCCTTCCTAAATCATTATACATTGATTTCTTAATCTTAATACATTTGTTCCTTAGCCTTATATAATTTTTAAAGTTATCCTTACGGATTTAATAATTTTCATTCTCACGCTACCTTTGACGAAGATGGTGCTTCTGTAGTTCATTTTTCTCCCTTCTTCAGCGAATATTCTCGAACTATATGCCCCTCCTTTTTACATCGATGACACTTCTTTTCCATTGCAGGGTCCTTAATTTCTTTATTTGCCTTATGGCATTTATTCATAAAATGTCCAATTCTTTTACACTTGAAACAACGTATATCCTTTCAAATGACTTTCTACTTTTTAAATTTTTTTGGGCAGCAGACTACAAAATGACCGTTTCTAAGGTATCTATAACACTGCATATCTTTAAGTTTTCTAAGCTTCTCTATCTCTTCTTCTTCCTTTCGAGCCATTGTTCTTTTTGCTTGCTTCTGCGTCATCCAAAACTCACCCCTTGGTATCCCAAATTCCATGTTGCTTTAAGTGGCAACCTAAATTTTTTCCAAAGGGTTATACTATTTTCTCTTACTTATTTAATTTCAAGCATTCAAGTGCTTATTATTAATCGTATCAAGGGTTATGGGTTTAAAGTCTTTCGAATTGTAAGTTATTTAATTCCACCTCTTTCCATTTAGAATTCCTACTTCTTGTTCTAAATTTCGTTTTCTTTTTCAAAACCATTTATTTTATTTCAAAATACGCCCTCTCAACGAAATATTACAGAATCTCATTCTAGGGCATTCCTAAGCCTATCTCTAATGAAATACTATAACTCTGATGAGTTCTATCTTTTGTTCAAATATGTCGCACCCCGTAGCTTTGTATAACCAAAGTTCTGATACCACATGTAACGACCCTAGGCTTTGCAACCATCGGGCAGTGGGCTAACCTCCCACCGTGACATACAGTGATATCTCAGAACTGATTTTATGGCCAACCTCTCAACGGAAACAACCAACCCAATCTTCCTATTGGGACGTGTAGGGGTAAGATTCTCCTGCTCGCCACCAAATAGCCAAGCGAGAACCCCCCCATCATGTTCTCTAACTAGCTCTGATACCACATGTAACAACCCGGTTTTCGCCGGTAATTAAACCAACTTAAACCGTTCATAAAGGAGGATCATTATGGGTACTAACATATATCGAACAAAATAACAGAACTTTTCATTTCATAATGCAAATGTTACATCAGATTTACAAGAAATATCAGAGTTACATACATATAGTAGCGGAAAACATAAATATACTTTCAGCGGAAGAGACGATATAATATAGCGGAACTCCAACTTTAGCCAGAAGCTCCAACACATAAAGCGCTCCAAATCTTGCTCTAAGGGTCTGTAATTGTAAAACTAAATGACTCGCTGCCCATGTGAAAATTAGTGAGCACCCAACGTTTAGGAAGGAATAATAAACTCCAGGTTAGTCGTGGGACTGGTGTGAGAACATAAAACAGTTATTTTTGGGTTTATTTTAAAGTTGGACAATCACTGGACCACGTACCTAATGCGGAACGGTTTACTCTATGTGAATACCCGTGCATACAAATTAGCAATGACTTCTGGAAAATGAAGCTATTGTAAGCTCATCCCACATCACACAATGCAAGCGCACACCAGATGGGCGAATTTTGCCTTATGATAACCAACAATGCTTTCATAAGTAAAAATCCTCTTTTATATTAAGAGTGCATAGCGTAGAAAACAACTTCGAAAATAAATGTATCAATTTTAGAGGGCATACTACCCCATCCTACTATATCGCCATTGGTATACAAATAAAACCGTAGGGAGCGTATTGGAAATTGGGTTTCCAACTTGATGACTCCTAGCACGAAAGATCAGTCAAGAACACAAGCGAAGTGTAACACAATTTTTCCATCTAGACTCGGATACCAACTACAAATCACAAGGTAAATCACCAGTTTTCATCCAGACTCGGACACCGAACATACCTAATTCCTCAAGTTCACAAGTGGTACCACTGCAGCAGCTATCAACACAAAATATGTATGTATAACAACCTAACCGCCAGTTTATCATCAGTCCGGGGTGTGAGGCTTGTCGATGTCATGATATACCCAAAGCTACGCTTCAACAAGCCATGCTTTGATCATCGCTAGTTCGTTATATAACCTGAGTATGCCATATTTGTCAATTTACAGCATGTCACTTATTTCTATCAATACGTAACCTCTAAGCACGTAAAACTTAGAGACAGGAACAATTATTGCCACAAATCTGATATATATTAACAGAATCAGTGCTATGCAGTCAATTACAATGTCAGACACATAATCCATACATGTCCATTCTGGGTCTGAATGGAACAAAATCTGAAAATCCTCAAATATATTCAGACCTCATGCCACTTATAACCTCGTATCGAGTGTACGGCCCGATTTGAGACATCAGCAACCAATCCAAATAAGTCCAAAGATTCCCGGTCCTCATTTGGCATTTTCAAGTCTTCAATTTTCTTTATAGCATCGTATCAATACTTTGAATGGTTTTTTGGACTTACATCCGATCCCGGTTGTAACAACCCGGAATTTTGGAACCAATTAAATTTTTTATTTTAGCAATTTCATTGGATTTTGAAAATTTAAAATAATTTATTTTAAATAATAACGATATTTTCTTATTTAAATAGAAGTTAGGACGAATATATTTATTTTAATTTTAAAAGGAGTTAGAAATAGCGCACTAATTTGAAAATTTGAATTTGAACTTTGACGGAATTTACAAGATGCAAAATAAACTGGATTTTAGTAAAACCAAAAATATTAAATTCCATTTTAAAATATATTTCCAACAAATCTGAAAAATTGAAATTTCATAATGGGAATCAAAAGTTATGTCCAATATAAAATTCAGAAAAGTCGCTATAGAATTTGTATATATTTTAATATAATATATAGCCCTTAAAAATAGCTATTTTGCAAACAACCTCCGTCTTCGACTAAACCACTTTTATTGCAACTGGAATGTTAAATTGTTGTTAGATTCCAATTTTCATAATTTTAGGAATTATTATGTGAGCATGGCAAAAGAAAATGTGTTTTGTCAATTTCAGTCAAATTGGATCAACCAGAAAATGGTCATTTTTCAAACGGTCTCCAAATTCGATGAAATTGGTTTTGTTAGGACCGTATCGTCAAAACATAACTAGAAATAATTTTTCTGTAATTTTTAGAATCAGTATGTGGCCCCAATAGATATACGTTGGAATTTGTAAGTTGTTTATTTTAAAATATTACATTTTAGGTGAAACTATTATAGACTTCAGAATTGGGCTTCGCCACTAGTCCCATTGCTTCATCAGGCGTCAAAACCTATTGTTAGGCAGTGAGCAGTCCTGATTTGGACTTCGACCCGTTTCTGGCTTTAAAACACGCTTAACGATGAAAATATTATTATTTTATTCAAGCAAACCCTAATCCTAAAAATAACTAGCCGCCACTTAGAAATTCGATGGCCCTAATCCTTCGAATTTCAAATCCAAAATTCCCCCAATCCAAACAGTAATTTCAGAAGGCCATAAAGCAAAAATCATAGAGGACTCTGTGATCTCCGATATCAATGGCCATGATCGGAAACCATCGCCTGAGATGGTTGGAATTGCAGCTCAAAGCCGCTGCAGTTGGGCCCGTTTTTCTATGCATGTGGGGGTGCGATTTCAGCCATGTCGGGGGCGGTGGTGCTATTTTGGATGGGCTTTATCGTGGTGGTTGCCGATCTACAGATGGTGGTGGAAACGGAGGCACGTAGGAGGAGTTAGTCCATGAACGATGGGTTTCAACTGTCGGCTCTTTTCCTGGAACGATAGAAGGAAAGAGGAACGGCCTTTTTTTCTTAGGAGTGAAACTGAAATTAAGGGAAATTATTTATTTATTAATTTAATAATGTAATCCAATGTTTAACTCAGCTTATCTTTGTCAAATAGTATCGAAATTCAAAAAAAACGAAGTGTGTTGGAAACCTCTCGATGAGATCTACAACATGGAACCGACTAAAGCTGAAATGGAGAAAGTTGGAAATTTAGACTAAAAACACACTGTGAGATCTCTATTTTAAATTAAAATTAATTAATAATCGCGATGTGAAATTTATATTATACCATATAACTTCATGCTGATGTTGTATGAAATTTTAATTGATTATTTGTGACTACGTTGAATAACTGAACTGAATTGTGTACATTCATGATTATTAAAATTTGTTTATACAATCAAAACCATATTTCTATTGTTTATATGTAAATGAAATACGCATCGTTTGGAAGATGCTCATACATTAGAAAATCACATTTTTTTTTATTACATGTGTAAGTACATAATATATTTATTGTTTTGAATAAAAGATGTTAATAAAGAAAATCATGTTGAAAACATGTATAACATTAAAAAGTCACTTTTTATGATAGATTAGAAATAAAGAAAATCATGTTAAAAACATGTTTATCATTAAAAGTTCATTTTTATTGTTAGGTTAGAAATAAAAAGAATCTTGTTATGTTAACATTTGAATATCAATTTTATTAGATCATGTTATGTTTACATTAAAGATAACATTTTGGGTTAGGAAATGTTTATTTACATTAAAGATAACAATTTTGTTAGGGAATGCTTATTTAGATTAAAAAAACATTTATGTTATAAAATGTTGCATTAGAATAAAATAACATTTTTTAAAAAATGTTACATAAAAATGGACTTTATTTAACATAGCTTTTGGTTGATGATCAAAGCACAGCTTTATTTAACATAGCTTTGTGTAGCGATAATTCGTGAGCCTCACACCTCGGTATGAACCAGAAACGGGAGAAGGATCCAGGGAGAACATACGTTTCTTTCTAGCTAGAAGTGGTGTATGGATTTTACAAGCCCAGATATTTTTACGTATGCGGACGATGGATTGTGAGGCGCCTCGGTATTTGAGTCCCTAGTGGCTCTATTTTACGCCCCATAGGGCGGGGAGACGTATTGTTCAGTAATTTATATATAATCCACCAACGTAAGTTGGGGACTAGCACTGTGGCTCTAGGTGCAGTTGCGACTGAGTCCTGAGGCTCGGTCTAGAGAGTCTCGAATTCGGTAAGGACGATCCCTTGCCTTGGTTCATGATGGAAATCCTACTTCCAATATGACGCCATACGGTTTTGATTGTATAACTAGTATGGCAACATAGTATATGGTAGTTATGCCATCTATGATTGATACATTATGATTGAAATATTTTTGAAACATATATACACTAATAATAATTTCAAATCCGTTTTATTGTATCAAGCATTTTTGACCATTATAAGGTAAAACTCTATACTCCGGTTTGCGTTGCATTGTGTGATGGGACTTGAGTCTTATAATGGTTTCATTTTTTCTTAAAGAGCATTGCGTTGTTTAACGATTTACTTTATTTCATGCACTGGCAATCCAACGGAGTAAACCCGTTCCGCGTTAGCGGCGTGGTCCTGTAATTAGCCTTATTATTTTTATATAGATTAGGTAAGATTTCTCATACCAGTCCCATGATTGACTCGTAGTTTGTTTCACTTTGCAAACTCGGGTGCCCTCTTTTCCACACGGGCAGTCGAGTGGCTTGTTTTACAGATATCTATTTTTTTCGCAGGATTCTGGATCGAAGCTTAAAGCTGTGGCCAGAGCAATGATAGTCTTCCGCTGCATTATGTTAAGTTTATTGTAAATTATCTTCCGTTGTATTATTTATTTGATGTACTCCGAAATTCTATACTGTGATGTAACATTATTATGATGTAATAGAAGTCTTATCTTATTTGTTCTGATGTGTTGTATGCCCAAAGTTAACGTATCCGGGTTTTGAACGGTCTTAGTCGATCTTGCGATCGATTAGGTCCGGGCGAAATCCAAATCATTACAGTTGGTATCAGAGCTTTGGCTAGCTCAAATCTTTGGGGTACAACTCGTTAGAATGGAACAAAAGACTCATCAGAGATTGGATTAGTAATATCCAATAAGAATACTCATTAGAGATAGGATCAGCAGTATCCTAGAATGAGAAAACTCATTAGAGATGCCATAGAATGAGTAGAGAGTAACAAGTTAATAATTAACGTATTTGTGATTATATATATAATCTGATCTTAGAAAATATGATTTTTGAATATATAAAAGTTATATATATATAAATATATAAATATATATATATATATATATGAAAAGCTAATCAACTAATTGATTAATGATTGTGTTGTGTGATTATTAGATCAACTAATAAAATTATTTAAAACCAATAAAAGAATGAAAATCAAATTGGTTAATTAAACAACTTTCAGCTCCGTTCCTTTTCGAGGATGAAAAGATTTTAAGTGGGGGAGATTGTAACAACCCGGAATTTTGGAACCAATTTAAATTTTTTATTTTAGCAATTTTAATGGATTTTCATAATTTAAAATAATTTATTTTACATAATAACGATAAAAAAAATTATTTAAATCGAAGTTAGAATGAATATATTTATTTTAATTTTAAAAGGAGGTAGAAATAGTGCGGTAGTTTGAAAATTTGAATTTGAACTTTGACGGAATGTACAGGATGCAAAATAAACCGGATTTTAGTAAAACCAAAAATATTAAATTCCATTTAAAAATATCTTTCCAACGAATCTAAAAAATTGAAATTTCATAATGGGAATAAAAAGTTATATCCAATTTAAAATTCAAAAAAGTCGCTATAGAATTTATATATATATTTTAATATAATATATAGCCCTTAAAATAGCCATTTTGCAAACGACCTCCTTTTTCGATGAAACCACTTCTGTTGGAACTGGAATGTTAAATTATTGTTAGATTCTAATTTTCATAATTTTCGGAATTTATATGTGAGCGTGACAAAAGAAAATGTGTGGTCAATTTCAGTCAAATTGGATCAACCAGAAAATGACCATTTTTCAAATGGTCTCCAAATTCAACAAAATTAGTTTTGTTAGGACCGTATCATCAAAACATAACTAGAAATGATTTTTTTGTAATTTTTAGAGTCAGTATGTGGCCCCGATAAATATACGTTGGAATTTGTACGTTGTTTATTTTAAAATATTACATTTTAGGTGAAACTGTTATAGACTTCAGAATTGGGCTTCGCCACTATCCCATTGTGTTCAGAAGGAGTCAAAACCTATTGTTAGGCAGTGAGCAGGCCTGATTTGGACTCCGTCCCGTTTCTGGCTTTAAAACACACTTAACGATGAAAATATTATTATTTTATTCAAACAAAACCCTAATCCTAAAAATAACCAGCCGTGTAATGACCCGCATTGGCAGAGGTATTATAATTAATTTATTTAATTATTTAAAAGGTGATATAGTGAATTAAATGGTCGTGGAATTAAATAATGATGAATATTTAATTAAAATAATAAATTAAATAATATATTTAATTCTGAAATAATCAGAATTGGCTGAAATGGCAAGAACTGGATCATCTGTGATATTTAATTCAGTTTAGAATTGAATTAGAATAACAAATATATTATTTGAACGACAGTTTGAACGTATAATTATATTACAATTAAAATCGAGCTTGAAATAGTGCGGTAGTTCGCTATTTGGCGATTTGAACTTCAACTGAATATACAGGGTTCGTTTTAAATCGAATTTCTGTGAAACAAGAAACGTACGGAGCTGGTGGAGTATATCTTTCTAGTGGAAGAGAAAAATCAGGATTTCGTCGTGTAGATTTTGATTCACGTCCAAATCAAATTTCAGAAAAGTCGCCGTGGAATTCCTTTATAATTTATAAAGGAATTATTTAAATTTTTAAAAGGAATTTCAATATAAATCGAATATCGGGTTGACCCAGAAGTGAATACCGAGTTAGAAATTCATATAGGAATATTCTAGAGCTGTATGGTATTCCATTGTGAATATATACGATAATTTTTAATTATAAATATTTAATTTAATTACATTTAAATATATTTTTATATATTTAAATGGGTCATTCAGAGCTTTGAAAATAGCCAGTTTTTCATACGACCTCAGAATTCGACGAAACCAATTTTGTTGGATTCGTAATTTCAAATTATTGTTAGATTTCCAGTTTCGTGATTTTTAGAGTCATTGTGTGGTCGTACGGATTTTTAGAGTGAGAAATAGTCAATATTTTGACGGTTAAAAATACGCTGTGTGAGCATACGAAGTCGGAATTCGACGAAACCAGTTTTGTTGGGACCGTAATGTCGAACTGTAGCTGCATGTCAATTTTCGTGATTTTTGGGTATTATATGTGGTCATACGGATTTTAGAGGACAAATACAGATAGCGATGACTTAAGAATGAATATAAAAATCCTATAAATACCTAACTTAAACTAAACCCTAAACTAAATTCCTCAGAAGTCAATAGGGCAAGAAATAATGCGCCACTTCTTTCTCTCATCTTCAACAGTAAAAAACCGATGCTTTAAAAATAAAAAAGAATTCAAATAAAAGTTTATAAATTCCCAAACATACATATGTTGATTCCTGGCAAGGAGAGTTTCAACCTCATGTTAGTATTATATGATGCGATGCTAATTTGTTCGATGTCCTGTTCAGCAGTAGAAACTAGGGTTGGCGGGCGAGTGTAAATTAGGAAACTGGAGTTCGGTTTGAGTGTATAGGGGAGTTCGTTGTAGCAAGGGGGTAGTGTTGACGAAGTTTGGGGAAATATTGCGATAAAAATTGTCGTAGGTTCTCGAGAACTGCTGTAAAACGCAGTTTTCTGCGTGAACTCGAGATGAGCGAAATGGGTATGATGCTGCAGCTCCCGCGAAGAGAAGAAGAGGGGTTGCTTCGGTTTTTGGAACAATGGTGAGACGAGGTCGGCAAGGAGGAAGTTTGCGGCAATAATGGTGTGGAGATTTTCTGTTTCATAGAAGAAGATTAAGAAGGGCATAATTGGGAGAAGAATACTCACGCGGGCCTGGAAGATTTAAGATGGTGATGGGCCTTTTAAAATGGTAAAGCCCAAGGTCAATGTTAATTTAGTTTAAATTAAAACAAATTAGTGTCTTAGTTTTAAGATATCATAACTTGCACATACTTTATCGAAATCCAACAAAACAGGACCCGTTGGGATCGTATGGACGGACACTACCCAATGGAACTGAATGGGAGTGGAGCTCGTTTGAATTTATGGCGAAATAAATTGTTTGATTCAAATCAAATAACAGTTTATCGTTCTTTAACGATGAACTGCCAAAGTGAGTAAATCTCACTAACTCTGAACAGTTATAATTTCATGTTGTATTTTTAGAACTGTTAAATATTGGTTGATTGACTGTGTGTTGACAGTTTGATTGAACTACTAGTCAGTTAGCTAAATTTCTATATTGATTCTATTTAATAGAATATATCATATGGAACTGAAAAGTGATGTTATCTATATTGTTTAACATCTGTGATGCAGGGAAACAGGTTGGGGAATCCGACTGGATTCCTCAACATTTATTTTACTGTTTTTCATATATTGTGATATATGATGTGATATATAATCTGTTGTCGATTATATGTGTTTGGACGATACTGATCATCGTGATTTGATATGTTGAATACCATAACATACCGAATGTTGATAAAGGAATATTTTCAAAGTGTATTTTGAAAATGAATTATTTATATAAAATCGATGGATTTTATATAGAAAAGGAAAAGGATTTTTACAAAAGAAATATTTATAAAAAAAAGGATAAGTTAGAATAAAAGGAAATCATTTGTAAAGTGAGGAACCATTACTAAAAGTAAATCTTTATAAATGAATAGTTTATTCGAAAAGGAGTTAAATCGAATTAGTTATTCGAATAGAATAAAGGAAGTTATCGAATAAAGTTAAAAGGAGGTATTCGAATATAGTTTAGCCAAAAGGAGTTATTCGATCAGAATTCATCGAATAGAATAAATTGATTAGAGTAAATCAAACAGAGTTAATCAGTTAGGGTTAACCAGTTAGAGTTAATTGGTTAGAGTAAATTAGTTAGGTTAAACCATTAGGGTTAACTAGTTAGAGTTAATTGGTTAGGGTAAACCAGTTAGAGTTAACGGTTAGTGTTAATCAGTTAAAGTAAATCGATAGAGTTATATCAAACTAGAATTTATTGAATAGAGTTAAATCGAACTAGAGTTATCCAAATGGAGTTAATCGAATATAGTTTATTCGAATATAAGTAAAAGGAGTTAATCGAATATAGTTTATTCAAATAGAAGCAAATGCGTTAATCGAATATAGTTTATTCGAAGAAAGTAAAAGGAGTTATCGAATATAGTTTATTCGAAAGGAGTTAAGTGAAATGAGTAAATCAATAGTGTTAGTCCAATAGAGTTAATTGATAAGGGTTAATCGAATAGAGTTAAGTGAAAAGAGTCAATCGAATATAGATATTCGAAGGAGGGTTAAGTAAGGAAGTTAGTAAAAGGAATACAAAGTGAACTTTGCCTATTTCAAAGTTAGAAATGTTGTTCAGTTAAGGTCTGAGAGGTAGTTCTACCCCCAACTTGATTGGCTTCGTTTTTAACTAAGGAATAGTTAAGGTTCAGCAGTAAAGGAAATGGTTTGAGTTGGCATAGCGATGTTTGTTTAAACATCTGTCTAAGTCCAATGAAGAAGCTTTGGAAATGTTTTCCAAATAAGAAACCAGAAATGTTTTCTAATAAAGAAAACAAGAAATGGAAATGTTTTCCATTATTAATAACGTATATTTTCCAAACTTAGAAAATAAGAAATATTGAATATAGGGAAACAGGAGATAAGTAAATTAATGAAATAAAGAGATAAATGTTGAATGATGTTTGATCGATATAAATTTCCATTTGGAAATAATATCGTTGTTTGCACACCTGTTTTTCTTCGATAGTTAAATCACATACTATCGAAGTTTTGACCATTTTAACGTTGTTAATATGGAGAGGCCGGTTGGATTATTATCCAAAGAACCACTCTGTATTGGCATAAGCGTTGCGAATCATATATGCCAAAGGAAATTGAAGACGGAGTTATGCAAGGGCTATCCTATTTATAGAATAGTGCCTTCGGTTCATCCTATTCCTGGATGACTTGTATGGGCGGATGTCTGACAGAGTATTTCCACACGATCACGTATATTGATTTCTCCAACCGTACCAAGAGTGGAAGTGGAGAAGGAAACTTCTTTTAGCTAACACATAATGTATTGTTGAGGACGTCAATCGGTGATTTGATGGATTTGACGATGTGGCATTCAAAGTGAATCTGGTGTGATGATAAAGCGTATCTTCTAGCCTCACATCCGGTAAATGACAGAAATCGGGCAGGCAACATGGCTAAGTCGGTCACACCGAAGTAGGGTGTATAATCACCTAATCTAGAGTTTCATTTATTTCTAAAAATCTATTGTTGATGTATTCACATTCGGGAAACGGTTGTTGATCCCAACCGTTGGTGATATACATTCGATACACTCAAGCGAAATGAGTGGTCGGTCATGTGTGGCCGGGTTGCAAGATGTTCTTGTTGAACCCAGTGTATTCCTCTCTAGAGGTACACTAGCGAAAGGTGGTTCCATACCTTGTCATAGTTGGAAATCCATTACCCAATACGTGCATGCGGTTTTGATTGTATACTATATATGTAGGACGTGAGATGAAAGCGTTTCTGCTAGATGATTATTATATTGTGTTGATAGACATTATTATAATATCAAAAGGTTTTTGATATAAAGATATTTTGGATTCTCATAAGGGAAAAACCCGTTCCGTTATACGGCGTGGTCTTATGAGATATCGATTACCTGCTTGAACTGTTTTAAAACTGTTTTACTCATATCAGTCCCATGACTGACCCGGAGTTTATTTGTTTGTTTCCCTAAACTCTTGGGTGCCTAAATTTGTACGGGCAGTCAAGTAGTCGGGATTTATAGATATACTGGAAGAGATGGAGCAGGGGGCTTCAGGATCAAATAGCTATAGTTTATTTCCGCTGTGTTGTAACTGTTGTACTTTGATAATGATGTATATTCAAATACAAATGTATATTTCAAAGTTATGTTACATATATCATATGTTATTCGTTCCGCTGTGAGATTCGTGTTACTCTGATGTTGTGTTCTTCTTCTTCTTCTATTCTAATTTTCTACCTTATCTATCCTCACCCTCTGTTTTCTTTCTATAAATTTCCTGATTTTCAGTTTAATTTGTGGTTGGACTTGTGTTTTGGGTCAGCTCAAATTGGACCGGATTTTCGGGTCATTACAAGCCGCCACTTAGAAATTCGATGGCCCTAATCCTCCGAATTTCAAATCCAAAATTCCCCCAATCCAAACATTAATTTCAGAAGGCCATAAAGCAAAAATCGTAGAGGACTCTGTGATCTCCGAGATCAACGACCATGATCGGAAACCATCGCCTGAGATGGTCGGAATTGCAGCTCAAAGTCGCTGCAGTTGGGCGCGATTTTCTACGCGCATGGGGGTGTGAGTCCAGCCATGTCGAGGGCGGGGTTGGTTACCGATCTGCAGATGTGGTGGAAATGGAGGCGCACAGGAGGAGTTAGTCCATGAACGATGGGTTTTAAACTGTCGGCTCTTATCCTGGAACGATAGAAGGAAGAGGGATCGGCCTTTTTTCTTAGCGGTAAAACTGAAATTAAGGGAAATTATTTATTTATTAATTTAATAATGTAATCCAATGCTTAAATCAGAGTATCTTTGTCAAACAGTATCGAAATTCAGAAAAATGAAGTGCGTTGGAAACCTCTCGACGAGATCTACAACATGGAACCGACTAAAGCTGAAATGGAGAAAGTTGGAAACTCAGACTAAAAACACACTGTGAGATCTCAATTTTAAATTAAAATTAATTATTAATTGTGATGTGAAATTTATATTATACCATATAAACTTCATGTTGATGTTGTATGAAATCTTAATTGATTGTTTGTGACTACGTTGAATACCTGAACTGAATTGTGTACATTCATGATTATTAAAATTTGTTTATACAATCAAAACCATATTTCTATTGTGTATATGTAAATGAAATTCGCATCATTTGGAAAATGCTCATACATTAGAAAATCACATTTTTTTTATTACATGTGTGAGTACATAATATATTTATTGTTCTGAATAAAGATGTTAATAAAGAAAATCATGTTGAAAACATGTATAACATTAAAAAGTCATTTTTTTAATGATATATTAGAAATAAAGAAAATCATGTTAAAAACATGTTTATCATTAAAAGGTCATTTTTAATGTTAGGTTAGAAATAAAAAGAATCTTGTTATGTTAACATTTGAGTATCGTTTTTATTAGATCATGTTATGTTTACATTAAAGATAACATTTTTGGTCGGGAAATGTTTATTTACATTAAAGATAACAATTTTGTTAGGGAATGTTTGTTTAGATTAAAAATAACATTTTTGTTATAAAATGTTGCATTAGAATAAAATAACATTTTTTTTAAATGTTACATAGAAATAAAATAACATTTTTGTTATAAAATATTGCACTAGAAATGAAATAAAAATTTTGTTACAAAATGTTGCATCAGAAATGAAATAACATTTTTGTTATAAAATGTTGCATTAGAATAAAAATACCATTTTTCTACAAAATATTATGTTAGGATTAAACTGGTCACTTTTGTTAAATTTAGAATTGACATATAAAATGGCCACTTTTGTTATATTTAGAATTGACAAATAACATGGTCGCTTTTGTAAAATTTAGAATTGACATATAAAATGGTCACTTTTGTTAAATTTAGAATTGACATATAAAATGATCACTTTTGTTAAATTTAGAATTGACATATAAAATGGTCACTTTTGTTAAATTTAGAATTGACATACAAAACTGTCACGTTTGTTAAATTTAGAATTGACAATATAAAATTGTCATTTTTGTTGAAATTAGAATTTATAAAATTTGTCATTTTTGTTGAAATTAGAATTGATACAAAATTTACATTTTTGTTGAAATGAAATAGATGAAACAAATTTTACATTTTGGTTGAAATAAAATAGTTGAAACTAAAATATCATGTTTTGTTGAAATGAAATAGTTAAAAACAAAAATATCATTTTTGTTAAATAGAAATTGTAAACAAATAAAATCATCATTTTTATTTGTTAAGTTGAAATAGAAATTGTCAACATAAAATTATCATTTTTATTTGTTATGTTGAGTTAGAATTGTCAACATAAAAATATCATTTTTATGTCTTATGTTGAATTAGAATCGTCAACATAAAAACATCATTTTTATGTGTAATTAGAATTGTCAACAAACAAAAGTATTCATTATTATTGGTCAAATTAAACATTGAATTTGTAGACAAATTAAAATAGTCATTTTTGTTTATCAAATTAAACATTTAATTTGTAAACAAATAAAGATATTCATTTTATTTGTCGAGTTAAACATTGAATCTATGTACGAGTAAGAATAGTCATTTTTATTTGGTCATTAGAAATTAAAACATACACATAGACAAAATTGTCTTTTTATCCTGTCGCAAAGACATTAGAAAACATGTGTATAGACAAAATTGCCTTTTTAATTTTGTCATTAGAAGAATAGAAAGTGTATGCGAATCAAATTCTTTTTATTTGACATTAGGAAACATATAAATAAGTTATGCAAATAAAACTCCTTTTTATTTGATAATAAAAGACATATTTTGTAAACAAGTACGTCATTTCGTTAGAAAATGTTATGTTAAAATGAAATATCATTTAGTTAAATTATATGTTTCGTTAGACGAAATACAACCTTTATCATGTTAGACAAGGAATTAAATAATTACTTGTTAAAATATATGTTTGTTGAAATTAAATTATAAATATTTATTCATAGTTTAATCAGTGAAAATTGGTTAAATAGAAAATAATTCAAATTGAATTAGAATTGGTTAAATCTATTAACCAATGATTTATTTATGTAAACTATTGTTGTTTGAAAACCCCACATGGGTTTTGGGATGATATTTGACATACACTAGTCCCAATATTTAATTAATTGTCAATTGATGGATTGACAGTCTGTGATGAGCATTATTTATTTATTTTAATGCTCACATAGTTATAAACTTCACTTTGGATGTGAATAGATTATTTGATGTATGTTTATCATTATCGTTGAATGTATGAAATCCATATAACTGAATTTATATGGTAATTGATTGAGCCGCATTTCGATTCAGAACATCTTTTAAATAAAGAATATTTTAAAATAATGAATATTTTGAAATCATATTCAGTGTAGAATAAAATTTTGATTTTTATGTCCACCTTTGGATGGACATAAAATATAAAAATATGAAGCCGAATTAAGTAGCAAACGTCATTTTTAACTCGAACGGGTTTATCGGTTGATTTTATTCATTTTATAATGAATACCAAAAAGTAGTGATTTTAAAATATAATATTTTGAAAATATTAATATTTTAATATGATATAAATATAAAATATTCAATTTTGATTTAAAATGGAAAATGGAATTAAAAATCATTTTAAAATGAATTTATAAATATTTTCTAAAATATGTTTTAAATAGAAATCAACGAAATATATATATATATATAATATTATATATATATAATGGCCTAAGTAGAAAGCGCCGCGCAGCGACCATTCGCGAATTTCGACCATTAACTTCAAATTGATGTAACGGGAGATCCGACCGTTGGATTCTGCTAAAACCAGAACCATTGGGTTCGTATCGAAATGAGTTTCCAATGAATATAAGAGTTTTGAAATCTGACGGTTAGATTTGGAGTTTTGTCCAAATCAATTTTAGAAAAGATCGTTATGGATGCAGTTCGGTGGCCGTTATTGGAAACCGACTGTAAAGGCCTTAATAAAATTATTAAAAATATGCAAAAATTATATAAATTCATAATAAATGATTTTTGAAAGATTCTGGATGAAAATTCCATATTTGAAAATGTAACACCCCTAAGTCCTACATCGTGGAAGCATGTGTGAAGTGAGTACTTATATAGTAGAGCCCATCTCTTACTAGCGCTGAGGCCTTTTGAGGAACAAAACCCCACACCTATACGGTGGCGAAGTTGGGGACAATATCTTGCGTGAACAGAGGTGCGGGTTGTTACAGTGGTATCAGAGCCAATACCTAGTCAGAATTGTGGCACCTATGTGGACCACAGCGCCTGGGTGAGGTGTTTGTGAGCCAACGGGGACGTTGGGCTCTGTAGGAGGGGAGAATGTAATACCCCTAAGTCCCACATCATGGAAGCCTGTGTGCAGTGAGTACTTATATAGTAGAGCCCATCTCTTACTAGCGCCGAGGCCTTTTGAGGAACAAAACCCCACACCTATACGGTGACTAAGTTGGGGACAATATCTTGCGTGAACGGAGGTGCGGGTTGTTACAGGTCCCAGGATCGAAACCTGGTTCTGATACCAACTGTAACGGCCCCGGTTCCGCCCTTGTGGGAAATCGTCGGATACGTTTACTTTGGGCTACAACACATCAGAACAACAACAGCAGACTTTTCTAAACATTACAATAATGTCACATCAGAGTACAGAATATCAAAGTACATCGAATAAAATTACAGTGGAAGATAAATTACAATATTAAATACAATAAACAGCGGAAGACTTCTATGCTCTAGACATAACTTTAGGCTTCGATCCAGAATCCTGCTCAAGAGATAAATATCTGCAAAAAGCTACTCGAATGCCCGTGTGGAAAAGAGGGCACCCGTTGTTTAGCAGATATTTACAAACTCGGGTGCCCTCTTTTCCACACGGGCAGTCGAGTAGCTTTTTGCAGATATTTATCTCTTGAGCAGGATTCTGGATCGAAGCCTAAAGCTGTGTCCAGAGCATAGAAGTCTTCCGCTATTTATTGTATTTAATATTGTAATTTATCTTCCGCTGTAATTTTATTCGATGTACTCTAATATTCTGTACTCTGATGTGACATTACTGTAATGTTTATAAAAGTCTGTTGTTGTTCTGATGTGTTGTAGCCCAAAGTAAACGTATCCGACGATTTCCCGTAAGGGCGGAACCGGGGCCGTTACAGTTGGATTATCTTTTCAATGCAAAACAAAAATAATAATTTTATATTACAAACAAAACGATAATTTTGTGTGTTAATCTATTTACGTGAAAATATAATTTTCATATCTTTAATCTTTTTTAATGAAAACCTAATTCATTAAGATATAAATTTCATATCCTTATTCTTGTTAATTAAAATCCAATTACATAAAAATGTAATTTTTCACTATTAATCTACATGCATGAAAAATGTAATTTTTCCCTTTTAATCTAATTTACATTAAAAATGTAACTTTTACCTTTAATCTTAATTTCATAAAAATGTAAAGTTCTTACTTTTGGTTTTAATTACATAAAGATGTAATTTTCTTTCTTTCTCTTCATCTTAATTACATAAAAATATAAATTTCTTCTTTTAATCTAATTACATAAAAATGTAATTTTCTCTTCTTTAAACATGACGGTGAAAATAATGTAACTTTCTAATTTAACTCATGACGGTGTAAATAATGTCCATTTTCTATTTAACCCTTTATATTTTAATATGGGCCAGACCTCTCACATTAGGCATGCGCGCTAGTAAGAGATGGGCTCTACTATATAAGTACTCACTTCACACAGGCTTCCACGAGGACTTAGGGGTGTTACAGAAAAGGTAAAAATATATTTTTATCGAAATGAACTAGTTATTAACTAGAATAAATCATTAAATTAAGATTTAATGAAGTTTCCAATTAATTAACATTTAATTGGAATTAAATAAAGAATTGAATTTTGGGTTGTCGTGAATGGTGTCTTCAATAACACTGTTCTTAAACCCAGTCGAGAATAAATTTTTTAATTAAGATTATTAGACTTTTCCAATTATATTTAGTAATTAGAATAAAATGAAATGTGAATTGTGTTTATTATGAACTGTGTTTTTAGCGACATTTGTTCTTTAACTCGATTTACAGTTAAAATATAATTTGACATTTATAAATCTTTTATTAAGATTTAAATGGAATTTTTCCAATTTAAAGTTTTCCAATTTAATATATTAAATTTGAATTGAATGGAATTTGATTTAATAATAATCGAGATGAGCTTCTGTAAAAGAAGACCGTTACTATATATGGAATTTAAAAGGCTTGGACGTTATTCCATCTATATTATTAGTCTGATATGGGAATTTATATCGATTATGTATTGATTGGATTTCTAGGAAATTCCATATTTAATGGAAGATGATTTTGGGTTTATCGTGAACTGTGTTTTAAATGACATTGGTTCTTTAACCCAGTTAAAGACAAGATTTATTTTCTTAAAGTTGAATAATCATAAAGTAATGATTTTTGGTATTTAAACAAATTGGATTTTTAATGAATCATTAAAAATAACATTAAAGAATAAATTTTAAAGAATTTACCTTTGAAAAAATTAGTGGGAACCCTTCCATAATAATGTGAATATTTCATTAATAGAATATTCTGAGTTGGAATCAGGCGTTTGATGTGTTTTTATAGCACTTTATTATTGATTTTAAAATACGCAAGTTATTCAAAAAGACCGGGTTTAACCCATTCTGAATAATTACTACGATGATTAAATGTCGAAAATGAAGACGGTGGTTGAAGACCGACAATCTTCACATCGAATTGACGGCTACTGATGCCTTTGATTGGAGTTGCTACCTTGAAAGGGTTAAAGTGGTAGTTGTTTGGACGTACTTGTTGATTGTCCGGATATGCGAGGACCTCTCTCCTGTATTGGACATATAGGACGAGGAATAAGGTGCCTTCGATTTCGTTCAGACCCAGAACGAACTTGTAAATGGATGGTATGGCTGGCATTTTATTCCTTTATGTTGTATTCGTTGATCTCTGCTAAATATATATCTGTTTGGAGGTGGAAAATTTATTCTCTTGCTGAACACCCTTCTTTGAGACGTACGAGCTTAGAGGTTATATACTAGCAGAAATCAATGGTATGGTATGGATTGACAATGTGGCATGCTAAGATGCAAATGATCAAGGTTTGTTGTTGAAAAGCAGAGCCTTTTAATTGATGATCAAAGCACAGCTTTATTTAACATAGCTTTGTGTAGCGATAATTCGTGAGCCTCACACCTCGGTATGAACCAGAAACGGGAGAAGGATCCAGGGAGAACATACGTTTCTTTCTAGCTAGAAGTGGTGTATGGGTTTTACAAGCCCAGATATTTTTACGTATGCGGACGATGGATTGTGAGGCGCCTCAGTATTTGAGTCCCTAGTGGCTCTATTTTACGCCCCATAGGGCGGGGAGACGTATTGTTCAGTAATTTATATATAATCCACCAACGTAAGTTGGGGACTGGCACTGTGGCTCTAGGTGCAGTTGCGACTGAGTCCTGAGGCTCGGTCTAGAGAGTCTCGAATTCGGTAAGGACGATCCCTTGCCTTGGTTCATGATGGAAATCCTACTTCCAATATGACGCCATACGATTTTGATTGTATAACTAGTATGGCGACATAGTATATGGTAGTTATGCCATCTATGATTGATACATTATGATTGAAATATTTTTGAAACATATATACACTAATAATAATATCAAATCCGTTTTATTGTATCAAGCATTTTTGACCATTATAAGGTAAAACTCTATACTCCGGTTTGCGTTGCATTGTGTGATGGGACTTGAGTCTTATAATGGTTTCATTTTTTCTTAAAGAACATTGCGTTGTTTAACGATTTACTTTATTTCATGCACTGGCAATCCAACGGAGTAAACCCGTTCCGCGTTAGCGGCGTGGTCCTGTAATTAGCCTTATTATTTTTATATAGATTAGGTAAGATTTCTCATACCAGTACCATGACTGACTCGTAGTTTGTTTCACTTTGCAAACTCAGGTGCCCTGTTTTCCACACGGGAAGTCGAGTGGCTTGTTTTGCAGATATTTATTTTTTTAGGCAGGATTCTAGATCGAAGCTTAAAGCTGTGGCCAGGGCAATGATAGTCTTCCACTGCATTGTGTTAAGTTTATTGTAAATTATCTTCCACTGTATTATTTATTCGATGTACTCTGATGCAACGTTATTATGATGTAATATAAGTCTTATGTTATTTGTTCTGATGCGTTGTATGCCCAAAGTTAACATAACCAGGTTTTGAACGGTCTTGGTCGATCTTGCGATCGATTAGGTCCGGGCGAAATCCAAATCGTTACACCGTTCTTCCCAACTAATAAGCATACTTTAAAACAAAGCTATGGACTATACTGGTTTCAATTCGAATCTCCTTCCAGTTGTTATTAATTCATTTCTGGATAAGGTTGGATAAATTTCCTTAATTTCCGTCTTATCTCTTCTTTACAAATCCCCTATTCAAAACGCTCTATTCGTTGTTATCATTCTGTTCGTCTTTTCAAATTTGGATTGAAAGCCTTATACACAATTTTTTTTTCAAATTTGGATCGAAAGACTTATACACAATTGTTTTTAAGTTTAAATAATAGTTCTCAAATTTAATCATTTTCATGGAATGGTAAAACGTTTCATAAGTACTATAGATTAGATATTTACCAAATTGGTTCAAAATCATTTAAGGGTTTAATCTTACACTTAAATCATTTTAAATAATAAGTACCGCTTGTTAAAATTCCAAATTTGTTCTAAATTCAAAAGGTTTTAATTAAGTTTCAAATTAGATTTCAAGATAACTACCCCGTTCGTCGGATCAGTTAGGGATAGCCAGGGAGAGCAGGAAACTGTATTTTCCGAACGCAGGCCTTAGACATTATCCTCTCTGTCATCCTAGAATGTTCTGGTATATATATGTATTATTGGAAGAACTGTCCTCAACATATATCATATTTACACATTCAATAACGGTTAAATTGTCTAATCCTTTTCCAATCCACAATTAAGGTCTCATAACTTCAATTAAACCTGTATTTCATATTTCGTTGGAAACTAAATTTAATATTATCAAAAAAAAAATTGTTTAGAACTTACAAATGGTCTTTAAAATAATATAACCAAGTGGAATAAATAAACCAATGTTTAGTTACATGCTTAAATCAATTTTTTCTTTAATTAAATTTTGAAAGCTTATGGGTAGCTAAACAATTACAAATATAACTCAAATCAAATTTTTAGTTAAAATTCAAAACTTGTTTCAATCATAAGAGTCCAAAACAAATTTTAAGATATTTCCAAAATCATTTCATTGTTATCAAAATCGTTTAATTATTCATGACTTAGATTCCAAATTATTTAGAAGTTTGAATTCAAAATTTAACTTTCACTTTATTTCTAATCATGGTTAACATAAGAAGGAGGTTTAAACCGATATACCCATATAATTCCATAACTATGGTGTGTGATACAACAAAATCAATCTATATGAACACTAGTCCATCCATCAACATTGCAAAATTTAATAACCATCAAATTTGTGCGTAGGCATCATGTTAAATAACGCTTAGTGTTTTAGTGATTTAACTACACAAACATCCATTCAATCATCACAACAATAGCAACCATCAATATGAACTTTGTAATCATTACCTAACCAATTTATAGCAATTTTAACATTTCTACTTATGAAAATAAATTTAAATAGAAGTTCTCACCCAAAATTGCCTTCCAATCTTCACTGTCCGCGCTCCTCTGTATCGACTGCAAATAAATCGATGGACGATGCTATGAATCAGCACAATTTCGAACCAAATGAATCCGAATCAACACTCGCGATTCCAAGAGGCCTGAACCGACTGATGTTGAAAAATCAGCGGATGAGTTATGATTAGGGGTGAAATGCCACTCGAACCCAGAGATAGTTGTTTCTCCCCGAAATGCATTGAGGCGCAGCAGTTGACTGGAAATCTAGGGGTAAAGCATTGTTCTGGGGTTGATCGAGCCTAATTCGAATTGTTTTGTTCCAAACGAGTAACATAAGTGCAGGCCATGCACCCTCATGCCAAAAGTTTCGTCATCTTTCCTTTTTCTCAAAAATCGAAATGGCGGAAGACTTAAGAATTTTGTGAGGAGTTTTATGGTGAGGAAGAAGAAATATGTATGAATAGGGAGCAATCTACGCACATTATTTATAATTGAACGAGAAAGCCAATAGCAGAGAGTAACAACACATGGTGTGGAGCATTGGATTCCCTGTACATTGAGATTTCCAAATTTGGTATTGTTTCACAAATCTTTGCACTGATATGGCAAGATTTGGAGTTGCTGCCATATTTTTAAGGAGACTAAAATTTCAAATCTAATAAATACATGGAGAGCTATTTTAGGGAAAGGAGGGACACTTGTTAAATTGGTCCAGCATAGAAACAAATATTAGATTTGCTGAATATTGTCTACCGCTTTTTCATTGTTCACATTTATGTTCACACCATTCGTTTCCTTTTTGTTTTGTTAATGTGTTTTAATATTGAATTTAACTTGTCAATGGTCAAATTGTTATAAATTCAACCTCTATGTACTATAAATTAAATTTAGTGGAAAATAGGCATAAGGACAAACTTTGGAAAAAAATTAGTTTGAAGGACGTCAAGTTTTATTTTTAGGCCGAATGACAAACTTTAAAAAAAATTAGGCTGAAGGACAATGCTAAATATAATTAGAATTTTCTGCAGTGTAAAACTGAATAATGCTAATAAAAACTAGTATTTTCGTGTAGTGTAAAAAATTGAATATAATGCTAATTACATTTAGCATTTTCCTTCAGCTTAATTTTGGTTCAAAGTTTGTCCTTCGGACTAAAAATAAAAATTGGTGTCCTTCAGCCTAATTTTTCGGCAAAGTTTGTCCTACTCTATAATTACCTCTTAAATTTAAGTGTCAACGCAAAATATGTGAATTTATTGCATAATTTATTTCTTTCCTTTTATTGCGCATTCTTATATGGGTTAGATTTCTAGATTGATTACACCGCAAATATTCCAAAGTTCATGCTTTGTTTTTATTATGTTAACTGAATTACAATCAATATCGTTTTGCAATAACTTAAACTTACCATTTTATTTAAACAAAATTAATTATTACTTAAATTAAATCTCCAATATTAATCTGGCATTTTTATTATGCTATTTATACATAACAGTTTGATTGGAAATAAATTAATCTTAACAATATTTTACTATGCAAATAAATTCTTTGTAGTAAATTATTCCTTAAATAAGTTGTGAAATTTATTTCCAAATTGATCTTTAATTTCATCGTCACATTTCAGACACAAAATTTGTAATAACATTAAATTTTGGAAACTGTTTAAAATTGAGCTTATATTTACAAATGTCATTTTCTATTAAAAGTGAATGGTATGTTCAAAATAAAAATCCCAGTTCTAGCAAGCATACATATGATTAACATTAAATTAAATATTCAACCTAACTCTAAATATGTTAATAAAGCATTCATATAGAAAAATAACGTAGGAATTCTAATGTTAAAGATTCAAATCAGTTATTAATGTAATCTTGTTTTAACATCTTTATAAATCCACGGAAGGGTTTACTTAAATATTGTGTAAAATGGACAAAATTCCTAATGTAAATGCTTATTTTATGTCAAATCTTGATTCAAGTTATACTTTGAGCATCAAATTTTCTAGATCGTTTCTTGGCATTAATTTGTAAACATGTTATTTGATATGGCCTTGATTAAAAAAACCTATTATTTGATATTGATTTGTAAGCATGGCATTGATTTGGTAAACATGTTATTTGACATTAATTTGTAAACATGTTATCTGACATTAATTTGTGAATATGTTAAATTGGCATTTATTTGGGAAAACAAGTTAATTTGTTACTTATGTTCATTAGAATGTAAAATATGTTCATTTGACATTTATTCAGAGAAAACATGTTAACTTGACATTTACGTTCATTTGACATTAAAATGGAAAAATATGTTCATTTGGCATTAATTTTGGAAAACATGTTCATTTGACGTTAATCTGGAAAGCATGTTAATTTGACGTTAATTCAGAAAACATGTTAATTATACTTAATATGACATTAAGTAATATGTATGGGAAAACATGTTAATTGGAATCAATGGTGTTAAATTGGACATTAACATGCAAATGGAAAACATGTGAATTGGCGTAAGATATACTTAATTATACATTAAGTAAAACATGTTATTGTAATTTATAAACATGCAATTGGAAAAATAAGTGACATGGTAATGGGAAGGAGTTGTATTACAATCCAAGGGTAAAAGGTTGTAGATTATTTTCGTTAATTACAATCTAAGAAATAATATGTTATGACATTGAGCTTATTAATGAACTTAAAATAGGTTAAGTGAAAACACTAAATTAATAAGCGAGATAAAAGGGGTTGTAGATTACTTTCGTTAATTACAATTCGGGGGTAAAAGCTTGTGGATTACTTTCGTTAATTACAATCTAAGAAATAACATGTTATGACACTAGGCTTACTATTGAACTTAAAAGGGTTAGGTTAAAACACTGGATTAATAAGCGGGATAAAAGGGGTTGTAGATTACTTTCATTAATTACAATCCTAGGGTAAAAGGTTGTAGACTACTTTCGTTAATTACAATCCAAGAGATAACATGTTATGACACTGAGCTTATTAATAAACTTAAAGCATGTTAAGTTAAAACACTGGATTAGTAAGCGGGATAAAAGAGGTTGTAGATTACTTTCATTAATTACAATTAAGGGGTAAAAGGTTGCAGATTACTTTCATTAATTACAATCCAAGAACATGACGTTGGGCTTTTTAATGGACTTAAAACAGGATAAGTTAAGACACTGGATTAATAAGCGGGAAAGGGTCCATTTCTTTGAGATATAAGAGGCTCGTAGAAAACCTAGTTAGCTCGGGGACTAATCTCAGGGAGGCTTGTGTGTGTGGGATCTGTATCAGTCAATATTCTTTGGTTATGAACGGGACCTCGCACTAGGTAAGGGTCAAGGCATGCTTATACCGAACTGGGTAGTAAGAGGTCCAAACAAGAGGTGGGTACGGTGTTCCAGTGGAGTCATGATCGTGCATGAGTCCGAAAGTGAAAGATAAGATGTTGTAACGCCTGTGATTAAGATTGTGTATTTTTAGTGGATTGGTTTGGGACTGATAACCGCGAATGCCATAGCTGGCACAGATTATTCACATCCAGTTTAAGAAGTCGATCGATGGGTAGCATTAGGGAATTTCTTCCTAATTACTTGTTTCTGTCTGTATTGTAAAAGTGTGAAACAGTCAATCAGTTTTAGTATGATCGTGATTATCATCATTGTCTTTTGAATAAAAACAGTCAACCTTTTATGTCAATTCATATCAGTTATTGTTCACCTTTAGATATATACCAACACTTACCTTTTATGACACTCGAACAGCTATTTTTCTGATTTGACTTAATTTAGCAAATCGAGATGGTAATCATGGCAGCTCACCGGGCTTTATGTCTGAATCATTTCCTTTCTCTTTTCTTTCCCCCAGGATTACACGGAGAAAGTATATAGTTCAGATTTCTTTGTTGATTTTGTCATGATGGATTTCTACAAAGACATATTTATTCTTGTCCTCTTTCCAAGGTTGGGTTGTATCTTTTTGACTATATTTGGGGGATAATATTATTTTAATCTGATATTGTTTTTAACTGAGATACTTGAGACATGACATTTTGTAACTATTTGGTTAGATGAAACAAAGATGGTTTTATATTTATAAAATGAAAGTTTCTTCTTCCGATGTAAATTTATTATTTTATGTCTTGTGAAATCTTTATCTTTGTGATGTTTTATGTCGTTATACCAACAATGCTCCATATTTTCTTAAGGAAATCCTACGGGTGACATTAAGGAATGTAAGGTGTTACAGAGTACCCATTGGACGGGCAATCAAGAGTTGAAAACGATCATTTATTCATAAATGAATTATTGATTATTATGTCCATTGACCATTATGGATGAAGAATGGCATGGACTGGTCAATTTATTGGTATTTTTGTGCTAGTATACTAATGGGAGGCAAGCCCATTTCTCTAAGCGGCGTGATCTCATTAAATATCCATTTATTTATGAGTTGGAAAATTAATATTCATTCCAGACTACTTGTTCAACCCAAAGTTTTTATTTTTATTTTCCCCTTTAACTCCAGGGTTTTCTATTTAGCTGTTCAAGTGTAAGTTTAAAGCTTTTAGCTTTTTTAACAAATAAAGCTGGTAAGATATGCAGGAGGCATCTTTTTAGTTATTCTAGTTTTTTCTTTTAATTTTGCTATGTTGATCAAACCCATTATTGAACTTATGTTGATGTTGTAATAAGCATTATGAGTACTTTGATCAGTCTAGAAGGCATCTTCATATGTCGCTCTATAAGTATTTTGTATTTCTATTTTATCTGAAAGTTGGGAACATATAGGATTATGTAATGTACTAAATATGAAATGTAAAAGTCTATTTCAAAATTAATTTTAATTTTTTTTATATTTGTGTGCATTTGGTATTAATATTGTGATATCAATACATGTGTTCAGTCTCCAGAAATTAGTACTATAGATGGCTGTAATATCTGCAATGCTTAGTTTCAGGCCTTAAAGTGGGGAATGTTCCAGTTTGGTATCAGAGCATAAGGATATGAAATATTAAATAATTTTAAACTTTAAAAAAAATTCAACTTCAAAATTATTTTAAAACATAATCCTTATAAATTAAAAAGCAATCGGGATAAGTATAGCATTATAGTAGCATACTTGCATTTGTATTATATAAGCCTGTAGATTCTTTCTTCATTCTTCTCGCTTTCTTTGGTTCTCAAGATCGTTTTCCCATATTTTACAAGGATTTGGATCTAGATAAAGGACATAAGATTTGGAAGCAGGAAACAGAGTGCTTAATCTTGGAGGAGGAAGTACTACTACCAATGGGTTGACCGACTACGAGGAGAAACCAAAGTCGGCAACCCGCTGCTGCAAATGTTGTTATTGGAATGCCAACTCTGAACAAGGTAGCTATGTATAATTTATTTGTTAACTTGATTCAGGCCAGGAGTGCTACTATAGTTGGTAGAGGTAATGCTGGAGTTGCACATCCCAAAGTGCCCACTATTAATTATGCTACTTTAAGTCAAGACTACGAAAGATCGGGAGGAAAACCATTCATCAAAAATGAGGACGCAATTGAAGTGGATAATTGGTTACTTTATTATGAAAGGGTTTTATCTGATCTTAGACTTAACGATGACTTGAAGAGGAGACTTTCTTCTAGATATCTATGAAGAGTAGGTCTTTTCTTTTGGAATAGTATTACAATGGGAATAGCAGAAGATGAGATGTCATGGGCTAATTTCAAAAGGGGTTTCGAAGAAAGATTTATAGCAGAAGTCGATAAGTCTACTTTGGTTTAGAAGTTTTCCGAAAAAGAGCAAGGAGAGATGTCTGTTCTTGAGTATGCTGCAAGATTTAAAGAACCTTCTCACTATGATTGTGCTACAGTAGACACTGTGTTGAAGAGGAATGAGAAGTTCATAAGAGGGTTAATGTCGGAGTTGGCTAAAGCTACCTTACCACACATCCGAAGTCCTTGTGATGTTGTGATAGAGATGACATTGAGGAATAAAGAGATGTTTTAATTCTTAGATGATAAGATTGGGAGTCTCAGAGCATGCTAAGTCATAAAAGGAAATTCTACCCGGAGAAGGGAGCTCAAATGGGTGGAGCTGGCAAGAAAGGAAAAATTGAGGATTGGGTACAAGTGTAACGAGAAGGTAATATGCGATCAAATGTCATTTGAGAGATAACAAGGCTGCTATTGAGAAGAAGAATGTCAAGTGATTCATGTTTGAAGCTTACTAATGGAAAAGTTTTGTGCTTTGGATTCTTTTGCCTCAAAGCCGACTACCAAGAAGAAGGGAAAGTCTATGACGACAATTATGCTATTTATTCATAGCTTACTATTAAAGTATTGTTTAATACCAGTGTATCACATTCTTTCATATCCTAATGTTTGGTACATAAGTTATCATTAGAACCATCATACATTATTATATCATTTTGGGTAGTTGATCCTATAAGACGTCATGCAACTCTAAAGATGAGACAATAATCTAGAATCTGAGTTGTTAGGATATACTTTTTCTTGTTCATTGTTTGCATTTGATTTCATTGGTTTTGGGATCATATTGGGTATGGATTAGTTAGATAAGTATTATGATAAGATATTTTTCAAGCTAGGAAAATATCATTGAAACACCTTAACAATAATGATCAAATCGTACACTCATTCGATGATGCAAGTTCGAAGATGCATGCGTTGTTAGGAGCAATGGAATTAGATACTAGGATAAGTTAAGTTCCTATAGTAAAGGAGTTTGTAGATGTTTTTGAACTAATTACAGGATTACCACCTAGGGTGACTATATAATTTAGAATAGATCTTGTACTTAGTGCTAAACACATGAGTAGACCACCTAGCAGGATGACATCAACAAAGATGAAGGAATTGAAGGTGCAACTAGTGGACTTTGAAGGAGAGATATTTATTGGACCAAACATTTTGCCTTAGGAAGCCACTGAGGTATTCGTACAAAAACCATATGGATTAATGAAATTAGGTATCGACTATCAAAAGCCCAATGAGAAGATGATGAAGAATAGGTATCCTTTCTCAAGGACTATTGATTAGCTAAGTGGACCCAAAGTGGTTTCTCTACTTGATTTGGTTATCGGATTTCATCAATTCCTGATAGTAGAGGAAAATATTGCATTGATAGCGTTTTGAACAAAATATGGTTCGTACGAATGGATAGTCATGCCATTTGGATTGACCAATGTACCTGCCTTCTTTGTGGACTTGATGAATCAGATTTTTCGAGAATATTTTGACAAGTTCATGCTGGTATTTATAGACGACATTTTGTTGTATTCTAAGAGAGAGCAAGATCATGATGTTCATCTTAGGATAGTTCTCGAGACCTTGGGACAACATCATTTAAAGGCTAAGTTCTCAAATGTCACTTTTGAGAAACAGAAGTGAACTTTCTTGGCCATATAGTTTCAGAAAGAGGATTAATAGTAGACCTATTTAAGATAGAAGGCGCTAATAATTGGAAAATACCAGCGATAGTTATGAAGATTAATAGTTTACTTGGACTAGCTGACTGCTACAAGAGATTCATTACGGATTTCTCCCATACGGAAGCATCAATGACTAAGCTAACTAGATGGATGTTAAGTTTGTTTGGACCAACAAATATGAAAAAGCATTCCAAAGATCAAAATAATTATTAACCAGTGCACCTGTGTTAGTTTTAGCTGAAGGGAATCAAGATTTGGTTTTTTGCACCGTTGCATGTGAAACTGGACTAGGCGTTGTACTGATGCAACATGGTTAGGTCATTGCGAACTTAGACGCATGAATTTATATACCATACTAATGATTTGGAGTTCGTTGTGGTTATCTTTGCTATGAAGATTTGGAGAAATTATCTATTTAGATACCACCAAGTTGTTCTCGATTCGAGAAATCAGGTAAATTAGCACCACAATTTGTTAGACTATACCCTATCTTAAAATGGATTAAGAAACGCGGATACCGTGTAGAGTTTAGTTTAGCCGGGTCCATAATGTTTTCCATATTTCTCATCCTATGGAATATCCTATAGAATACGAACGAGATCTAGAAACTACTATGTAACCAAGGGCATTGGAAGATATACTAGTAGAACCAGGTTTGACTATTGTTAGTCATTCAGTCGGGGTCTGTATATGAGAGAAAACAAGGAATAAGTCAGCCATATACTGGAAGTCCAATGGAGTGACGTTGGGAAACCGAAGCCAAGATTAAGGTTAATAATCCTGATTTGTTTGAGGGTACATTTTCCTTTATGCATGTTTGATTGTTATGAACGATCATATCATAATTTCGAGGACAAAGTTCTTTAAGGGGGGAAGTATGCAACATCCCTAATTTTACTAGATATGGTTATAATGTTTTATTAGGAAAATTAAATAAAATAATGTGAGTATGAGATTGATTAGGGAATGAGTCGAGCATAGTTCATAATTAATTGGATCAATTAGCAAAGGGTTGATAGAAGTAGGAATATGAAAATGGTAGAATAGAAAAAGGATCTTTCCTATACCTATAACCCTTATGCTTTCTTTTTTCCTTACTTCAAATTTCACTTTACAAACTCAAAAAACAATAGAAGCCGACCACTTCTAGGAGAGAAAAAAGAGAGAAAATATCAACAAGAGGAAACCAAGCTTAGTAAATCAAAGATAGTCAAGTTTAAAGTTTCTTCGTCTTTAATTAAGGTGAATAATAGAATCCACTCTTTTGACTTGATTATTTTGTTTGGATTTATAATGAATATGAATCCTCATATGTTTATTTTTGTTATTATGCCATGCTTACATTATAAGAGATCATTCATATAAGCTTGTTGATGATAAATTTGCATTTTTATGAAGTTTTCATGTACGATTTGCATTGAAACCCTTTTATATGACACCGAAGTGCCTTGAGATTGTAGGATTAGGTGAGAAAATAATATTTTATAGATGGATTTTAAGTATTATAATTTTCTAAGCAAGTGTAAATATTTTATGAATTTCCTAAGTTAAAGAATTCATTTATTTCAGTTTTAATTATCCAAAGCTATTAAATAATTATTTTCGGTTCTAAAATTTATATATGTTGAATATATAAAGTGATTTATCTTGATTGTTAGGGATTTTTCATATTGAATTATGATTTAATATGAATATTATAAGCAAGACAAGCTTAAGGGTTTAATAAAGAAATAGATAACTAATAGTTTCGAATTCAAGTTGGTGCAATATTTTGTTATTTTAATTTTTTTGATCTGTGACACAAGGTTGAAATAAGGTATTTAAACCAATAGAATTTTTCCAAATAATATAAAGTTGATGATAAGTATTTTTAATAAAGAAGTTTGCAATTTTTATGTTATTTATGGTTCTGCCGCTTATAAAGTAACGGCTTCGCCGTGCATTCAACGACTTCGAATGACCGCTTCGATCACTTTGAACTATAGATAAGTGCATAATGCTAAGGCAACTTGTCATGGAATGCTTTGAAGCAGGGAGGTGCGAAGGAGTGATAGTAAATGGCCGCTACATTACTGACATAAGTCTGTTTATTCTACGGGAAGTATTAAATAGCTCAAAGGATTATCTAATCCTATCAGCTGGTAGTAACAAAGGAGTCTGCAGTTGTAAAGCCTTAAATAACAGTTAGTCGTCTACCTATCTTGTAGCTAATAAGCGACCGATTATTATCTCTCTCCTTATCCGGGGTTGGAATGTGCACGAATGATGTAACCCTTAAATTAATAGAACTTATAGCTAGTGTCTTCTAACTTCAAATTAACATGTTAGTAGACTTCATAGTAAGGCCTTTAAGTGATAATAGGAATCCACCTTTATGTATTATGTTTTTTGTAAGGTCTAAGTGGCTATAAACCCATCTCCTTGGTTTAGTAAGGTATTAAGTGGTTAGAAAGTCTACTTCTTAGTTATTAGGTCATAGGGTAGTTTAAAGGCTTCATATATACATAAAACGTTCTATCTCGATACATAACAATAATCTAGCTTTGGGAAGTACTACCATGGGTCTGGTAGTTGATCATTGTGCGTAACTTTGCAAGATTCAGTTAGAATTACTAGCCTTGTAAAACATATATTTTGGGTGAAACCAAATGGGGCATGCTGGTGTATTATATACAGTAGTTTATATTTTCACCTCACCATGACTTGTTGTTCTGACTCCTTCCTCATAACAACTCTCAGGTTAGCTTAGAGGGAACAGGTCTTTAGAAGTGTGCGTGCTTAGTTTTCTATTCGTGTTCTCTCATGCTCGGTATTAGTGTAACGATCCACTGTTAAGGTAATTGTCATAGTCAATACAAGTTATCCTATCTTTTTCTACAGTGAGTTTAATTTTATTGTACTATGATTATGCTCATGCTCATTATTTGCAAATGTCAGACATACATGTTCCATGCTTGGATGTGTTTGAGTTTTGATTTTATCGAAATTGGGGCTCAGAAAAGTGTGAATTATTACACAAGTTTTAATGGAGGAGAGTAAAATGTGTATTTCATTAATGTGTTATGACTTAATTTATAAATGAGACATTGTTAAGGTAAGCATTTCATAAAATTTCATAAATAAATTTGACTTTAATGTAAAATACAGGCTACAAATTATGAGAATAATATATATGATATGAGAATAATGGGCATGAGAAATAGATATTTTCTTTGCATTAAACTTATAAATATATTTAAATTTAATGCAAAATGTTCAAACAGAATTTATTAAATTTAATCACGAAGTTCTCTCTAAAAGTTCTACCTTTGAAATATACTTTTTGTAAATCCATGTGTTATTCGTTTATGTGGTTAAAATCATGCTTTTCAACATTGAATAAATGAATAGTACATTTGATGTTAATATCAAAATATTGATGAATTTTCAATTATTATCACAAATATACACATATTTGTAGACATATACTGATTTTTAATATAAATGGGATAAAAGTAAAGGAGATAAGTGATTCATATTGCCTTAGCATTGAACTTATAAATATATTAAGCTTTAATGTAAAATGTTCGAATTAAATTAATTGAGCTTAATCGCTAGGTTCTCATTAAAAATTCTAACTTTGAAATGTATTTCATTGAAAACCATATGTTAAACATCTATGTAGTTAAAATCATGCTTTCCAACATTAGTAAACAAACACCACATTTGATATTATTCACAAAATATTGATGAACTTTCAACTATTATACAAACACAAACATACACGCACATTTGTAGAAATATACTTATTTTCATAACAGGAAAATATTCACAAGGACAAAATTGAAGGCTTTCTTAACCACAAGGATAGCCCACTAAAATTTTACTCAAAAGGACAATAAACTAATTCTTTTCTTCTTCACGTGCGCTGATTTCTTCTTCCTCAACAACCCGACTCGCTCAAATTTCTTGATCTCCTCAATGAATTCCAATGCGATTTTTTTTCCTTTCATATTTCAATCTTCAGCAATCGTCTTCAAAATCCATATCGATCGCGAATCTATTAATTCAATTTGCCCAACTTTTATCGTTTCAATCGTCTTCGTTGATTCATGAAGATGCCGTGGATTTTGATTCGTTTGGCGGTAAATATGATTTCGTGATTTATTGATTTCGTGAATTCGTCGTAGAAAATCGAACAAGAGAGATGAACGAGGAAAAATCGCTAGAAAAAACTTTTTTTTTATGGTGAAGTTAGCAGCAGTTTTTAGGTATCGATTTGCTATTTTATTAGGTATCAATTTTCATGTTTTAACAGTGTTATGCTTTTGTTTTATAATTTTGATGTTATATCAGTTTTGTACTTGTACTGTTGCATTGGATTTGCAACTCAATCGAAATTATGTCATTTTAATCAACCAAAGTGGGATGTAAACATTTTTTGTATTAGTTTTCCTTTAAAATATCAAAGCAGTTTTTAGGTATCAGTTCTATATTTTTTAGGTATCAGTTTTATACTTTCTAGTTGAATTTAAATCATAGTAGTTTTTAGGTATCGGTTTTTTTTTTTTTAGGTATCAGTTTTATATTTTCTAGTTGAATTTACATCATAGCAGTTTTTAGGTATTAGTTTTATATTTTTTTAAGTATCAGTTTTATATTTTCCAGTTAAATTTACATCGTAACAATTTCTAGGTATCAGTTTTATATTTTTTTAGGTATCAGATTTATATTTTCTAGTTGAATTTACATCATAGCAGTTTTTAGGTATCAGTTTTATATTTTCTAGTTGAATTTACATCATAGCAGTTTTTAGGTATCAGTTTTTTTTTAGGTATCAGTTTTATATTTTCTAGTTGAATTTACAGTTATGTTGGTATAAGTTTTGATTGTGTATGAAATACTTGCAGATACTGCATGCTGCTGGAATTTACTTGAATTCAAGACTGAATTGAGTACAAGTAAAAGTAAATGCATGAATGCATGCTTGGAATGGGAAGCAATGTTTTATGTACTTAGATTGTGTAGGAAAACAATGTATCCTGTGACGACCCCAAAACCCGTACTGCGGTGTTAAGGGTAATCTTGGCAATATAACACAAAAACAGATAATAGCAGAACAGAAATAAATAAATACACCAGATAATGAACAATAGAATATACTGGATAAACGTAATCATCAGAGTTACACAGTATACAGGATCATACTTAGTACAAATACAGTTCAGCTATACATAAATGTCTACAGCGGAAAAGAAAACATAGTGTACAATAGGAGCTGAATAGCATAAAAAGAGATAAATGATAGAATCCATCTCCAGCTCCAGCTATCCAAAAAGAGCCTGCTAAAACCTGAATACAAGGCTGCCCGTGTAGAAAGAGGGCACCCGAGTTTGCAAGTGAAACAAACTACGAGTCAGTCATGGGACTGGTATAGAAATCTACTCAACACATTTAAAATATGGCTAATCACAGGAGCACGCCACTTTCACGGAACGGGTTTACTCCATTAGATTGCCAGTGCTTTAAAACAAATAATTCCTTTAAACATCGCAATGCTTTTTATAAAAATGAAGCCATTATAAGACTCAGTTCCCATCACACAATGCAACGCAAACCGGAGGATAGAGTTTTACCTTATAATGGCCAAAATATGGTTGATACGAATAAAACAAAAGCATTTGATATTATTACTAGTGTTTACATGTTTCAAAAACAATTTTGAATCATAACTATCAATCATAGACGGCATGGGTACCATATATCATGTCGCTATATATATATATATACACAATCAAAATCGCACGGTCACGTATTTGGAAATTGGATTTCCGTTATGAACCAAGGCAAAAGATAGTCCTTACCGACTTCGAGACGCTCTAGCCCGTGTCTCATGCAAGTACTCAGTCAAGCCTTTGGAGCGACAGGGCTGGTCCACCGATGTGGATTAAAATTCCTGAACACTGCGTTTCCCCGCCTTTTGGGGCGTAAGTGAGCCAACGAATGACTCCATCGGTCCCGGATCGACCGATATAACCAAGGCGCCTCGCAACAGCAACAACCACATAGGTGAAAATAATATAAATGTCAGCCAGTTCAAGCACCGACACCACCTCTAACTAGAAGGAAACACATTCCCTCCCTGAGGTCCTTCTCCCGTTTCTGGTTCATACCGGGGTGTGAGGCTCGCGAATTTACGTTATACACAAAGCTACGCCACACAGGCGATGCTTTGTTCATCAATTACAAGACTTTGCTTTTCAACAGAAGCCCTGATCACTGCATCTTAGCATGCCACACAGGCAATCCACACCATGCAACTGATGGCTATCAATCACACAGACTAAATTCCAATGTCAGACACACAGTCCATTTGCAAGTCCGTTCTGGGTCTGAACGAAACCGTAGGCACTATATACCTCGCAAACCCATCGATCTCCACGTACGTCCGGACGATCACCGCTCATTATCCATATTTCGGGATGCCTCCCAATCAGGACATCAGTTACCATCCAAACGAGGTGAAGATCTCCGGTCTTCGACCACCGTCTTCATCTTCAATTTCTTATCGTCGATTTAGTTATTCAGAATGGGATAAACCCGGTCTTTCTGAGCAACTCGCGTATATAAATAACTAGTGCTACACAAACACAACATACGCCTCATTCCAATTCATTAGTCACTAACCGTCAATTAGTAAGAGAACGATTTCCCAAATATTAACCCCGAAGGCCGAAATCTACATCAGATCAAAACCCAGGAAACCATTCGACTCAGCTAACCTTCAGCTTATTTCTAAATTTCACATTCCATATCGTTTATAATATTTTATAACGATTTATCGCTATTTTATTTATTTTAAAATAGCCAATTTATTCAAACGACGCTTGGGGCCATAACGCGGCCGTGGCGCTGTTTTTCTTCAGATTTGATTTACACATATTTGAAAATCTAACTGTTGGATCTTCACAAAATTTATATCATTAGAAAGATCTTTTCAAAACGAATCCAACGGTTCCAGTTTTGGGAAAATCCGACGGTCGGATCTCCCGGTACAATCGTTAGAAGTTTCGATTTCAAAATACGAACTGCAGCATCGTTATTCGATTTAATTTAATTATATTTATATATATATATAAATATAATCGATTCTGGTGCTGTTTTTCTTCAGATTTGAATTAAACATTCCAGACAATCCAACTGTTGGATTTTTACAAAGTTTATGTCGTTAGAAAGATATTTCCAAAGCGGACCCAACGGTTTCGGTTTCGGGAAAATCCGATCGTCGGATCTCCCGCACTAATCGTTTGAAATCACGGTTTCAAAACACGAACTGCAGCTTCGCTATTCGATATTTTTTAATTATATTTATATATATGAATATAAATATAATCGATTCTTCGATTTCAAAACTATTTTCTTTTCATACATTTGATAAAAATGATATTTTTATCTAACCAACATTCACTTCGACACTTCACTATTTTTCACAATTCATGTTTATAGTAAAAATGTGATTTTATCATAAAACGATTTATTTCAAAACACGACTATTTTATATAGTTTGTATAGATGATAAAAATATAATTTTTATTATAAAACAATTTATTTCAAAACACGAATACCATTCAACACATGAATTTCTATTCAACGAATGAATTTCTATTCAACACATGAAGGTTTTCTATTCAACACACGGATATAGTTTCAACACATGAAAATAATTCTAACACATGAATATTATTCAAAATTTCGGCAGCATAACGACAGGGTAGTTAAAACCGGGGCCGTCCCTAGTACAACTCCTCGCTCTACCTTAAAGCCTCGCAGCTTTTGACAATGGGGATTTCATGCATCTAGTTCGCACGCAGGCGGCATGTATATTTTTTTCCATTTCCACAAACTAATCCTATGTGGTTTCAACCAAATAATTCTCAACCACAAACGGGTATTTTTCAACCACAGTCAATCAATTTCAACCACAAAAAATTCTAATCAACCATTCGCTATCAATCAATTTTCACACCAATCACAACCAATAAATATCGTCCATGGTTTTTGGACGAGGGGCGTATATATATATATATAAGCATTTCACTTCTATTTCAACACATATATAATTTTTACAACGCATATATAACTTATACATCGACCATACTACTTATACAATGCTCATACAGGTGGTGTACAACGCTTATATAACTCATACATCGACTATATAATTTATACATCGTCGTTTTCCATATCGTTTATAATTTGGAAATCTCACATTGGGTTCCACTCCACCAAAAATAGCAGAAGGCTCAGAAAAATATGCGGTCTCTTCTAGAATGTAGAAGGCGTCCATACGAGTCCACTGTCTCTTGTTTCACTGAATTTCGTCAACAAACGAAAAAGATATGATTTTTACAATGAAATCAAAACCGTAGCACTTTAAACTGCTATAATATAGTTTCAGCCGTTACCTCACTGATGTGTTCAAAACTAGGTTTTGAATTTTCACGAGATCCGTGTAGTTTGGACCCGATCAGCCTGCGCCACCTGGAAGAGGGTCGACCAGGGGGTGGAGCGGTCGAACTCGGTGGCAGATCGGAGCTCCGGCGGCGCGATGAAGTTGCGATGTTCACGGCGGTCGTTCTCTCGATTGGAGCGACGAAAGGAGGAGCACCTGGTATGGATTTGACGAGGGAGGAGAGCTCTTCAAAAAGTTGAACTGGGGGAGGGGATAATTGTGGCTGTGGCGGTCAGAAAATGGTCGGGAAGGGGGGAATCGATTTCCGCCTTCGATCAAACGTCGGGGAGAGAGAATACGGGAAGAGAGAGAGTGTGGCACAATCAATTTTTTTTAATTTAATTTATATATTTTTAAATTTCTAAAATACCCCTTGTCACACACGAACACCAATTCAAACCCAACGACTGTCGTCCCTAGCGTTTTAACCCCATTCCGAACACAATGGGATATGTTTCGTAGGCCCATTCGACTGTTTCAGTCAGTTTTCCTTCAAATTAAAGTATAAAACATTCAATATTTGATTTGAACGTACATTTCAATCTGCCAGGGCCACAAAATAATTCGAAAAATTCCATAAAAATAAATCTAGCTATGTTTTGACGATACGGTCCCAACAAAACTAGTTTCGTCGAATTCTGAGACCGTTTGCAAAATGGCCATTTTCTGGTCGATCCAATTTAACTGTAATTGACCAAAACAAGTTTTCCTTTGCCACACTCACATATTAACTTCAAAAATTATGAAAATTGAAATCTAGCAATAGTTTAACATCCCGGATCCAACAAAAGTGGTTTCGTCGAATTCTAAGGTCATTTGCAAAATGGTCATTTTCTGGTCGACCCAATTTAATAGAAATCGACCAAACACATTTTCCTTTGCCACGCTCACATACTAACTTCAAAAATTATGAAATTTGAAACTTAGCAATAGTTTAACATCCCGGATCCAAGAAAAGTGGTTTCATCGAATTCCGAGGTCGTTTGCAAAATGGCCATTTTCCCGGGCCATATAAACTCTATAGCGACCTTTCTGAAAATTCATTTGGCCATAACTTTTGCTTCCCGCTATGAAACTTCGATTTTTCAGATTCGTTAGAAAGATATTCACTAACAGATTTAAATATTTTTGGTTTCGCTCAAATCCGTTTTGTTTTGCACCCGGTACAGTCAGTCAAAGTTTGAATTCAAATTTTGAAACTACCGCGCCATTTCAGGCCTTGTTTATAATTCAAAGTAATTATATTTATTTTCAACTTCGATTCAGACTTACTTTTCATCATTACTATTTAAAATATTTATTTTAAATACTTAAAATTCACTATTTTAGCCAATTTGAAATTTTCAAACTGGTTCAGATTTTCCGGGTCGTTACAATCTCCCCCACTTAAAACTTTTCGTCCCCGAAAAGGAACAAAGTCGAAAGTGGTTTGATTAATCAACTCTACGTTCAATCTGGCTTCCATTCTCCAACTTTTCAGTTTCTGAGTTCAAATTCTTCAAAAATTTGGCTAACACCCGGAATTTTCGAAAAATTCCGCCATAACCTCCTTTGTACGGGGAGGGGTATGGAAATTTATTGGGCCGTATTAGGTACCCAATAAATCCTATAATGCATACACATATTCATAGTGATATATTCTGGTGTTTACAGGGGAGCGTGTATAGATAATAACTCCAGAGAATAAATTCTCGTCACCCTGTCAAAGCCTGAGGGAGTGTGTATTTTAATTGCTCCAGAGAATAAATTCTCGTCACCTCGTCCCGTGTGGGAAATAAATAATCCATGTGCCATATCTAATGACTAGAGAGACGTGATTGTTGTCAACTCCAGACCCGTGTGGGGTTTTATTAATCTGGCAATTTATCGTTACATTTTATAAGGTCCATATCAGTCAACAGTTCAACCTGCAATATATAGTCATCGCCATACCAGCCTCTCGCTCGTATGGTACATCTTCCACCTCGTCACACAAGCTCCAAATGCTTATGTGGTATATGTTGAAGTATGCCTATCTTCAAGAAGTATGCCATGTAGTGTAGTTCAAAATTAATTGTTACTATCCTATTGCGACATTTTTTATTACACATAGAACAACCAGCACTCAGCATCCAATGGCATTCACAGGAGTTGATATAATAATATTTCGCATCCAACTCATTAAGGTTTACCTATTTGTCGGGAACGCAAATAAATTCTTTACTCAACAGCTATCCATTTCCCTATTCAAACATATATAATGCACATGTATATATTTCTATCTATTTTTAAATCAGTTCAATGTATGATTTAATCGAATAAATTCTACCATTCATTCTCTTATTGATTAAATTAACTATCGTTCTAATAATTTAATTAATCAAATCTACTATCACACAATGCAAACAACAAGAAATTTGTTTTTAACTTTTCAAAATCATACAAATTAATTCTTCGCCCAAGAACGGTATTCCACCCATATTTCGATACTTAATTAATAGGGCCTCAATATCTGGCTCTGCGTTCCTCCTGTTTCTGACACTCATTTTCTAGTACTTCTGCAAATAGCAGATCATGTGCCAGGTCAACAGAAAAGATATTTTAAAACATAGATACAAATACTTGAATGTAAATGTGTCTACTGGGGTGTATTTCATTCTGCTACTCATACTAGGATATTACTGATCCTATCTATAATGAGTTACCCGTCCTAGAACACTACTGGTTCTATTTCTGACGAGTTCGTTAATATGTTATATTCCAGCACTAAGCTTAACCAAAGCTCTGATACCACGTTGTGACGATACCGCGAAATCCGGTAGGCTTTGCAACCATCCCTTCATCCTCCAGTACAGCAGGTAAAACCTACCATGGCTCACAATGGCACCCCAGCCCCTTGTTTTACGGCGACCGTCTCGAGTCTCCCAGCACTGCCGAACCAACCCTCAACAGGGACATGTAGGGGTAAGAGTCTCCCGTTCGCCACCAAACCGCGAAGCAAAAACCCCCTATCATGCGAACCCAGCCTACTCAGGACCGGCAACAAGGACTGGTATGAGAAATCTACTCAACACATTTAAAATATGGCTAATCACAGGAAAACACCACTTTCACGGAACGGGTTTACTCCATTGGATTGCCAGTGCTTTAAAACAAATAATTCCTTTAAACATCGCAATGCTTTTTATAAAAATGAAGCCATTATAAGACTTAGTTCCCATCACACAATGCAACGCAAACCGGAGGATAGAGTTTTACCTTATAATGGCCAAAGTATGCTTGATATGAATAAAACAAAAGCATTTGATATTATTACTAGTGTTTACATGTTTCAAAAACAATTTCGAATCATAACTATCAATCATAGACGGCATGGGTACCATATATCATGTCGCCATATATATATACAATCAATACCGCACGGTCATGTATTTGGAAATTGGATTTCCGTCATGAACCAAGGCAAAAGATAGTCCTTACCGACTTCGAGACGCTCTAGCCCGTGTCTTAGGCAAGTACTCAGTCAAGCCTTTGGAGCGACAGGGCCGGTCCACCGATGTGGATTAAAATTCCTGAACACTGCGTTTCCCCGCCCTTTGGGGCGTAAGTGAGCCAACGAATGACTCCATCGGTCCCAGATCGACCGATATAACCAAGGCGCCTCGCAACAGCAACAACCACATAGGTGAAAATAATATAAATGTCAGCCAGTTCAAGCACTGACACCACCTCTAACTAGATGGAAACGCATGCCCTCCCTGAGGTCCTTCTCCCATTTCTGGTTCATACCGGGGTGTGAGGCTCGCGAATTTACGTTATACACAAAGCTACGCCACACAGGCGATGCTTTGTTCATCAATTACAAGACTTTGCTTTTCAACAGAAGCCCTGATCACTGCATCTTAGCATGCCACATAGGCAATCCACACCATGCAACTGATGGCTATCAATCACACAGACTGAATTCCAATGTCACACACACAGTCCATTTGCAAGTCCGTTCTTGGTCTGAATGAAACCGAAGGCACTATATACCTCGCAAACCCATCAATCTCCACGTATGTCTGGACGATCACCACTCATTATCCATATTTCGGGATGCCTCCCAATCAGGACATCAGTTACCATCCAAACGAGGTGAAGATCTCCGGTCTTCGACCACGGTCTTCATCTTCGATTTCTTATCGTCGATTCAGTTATTCAGAATGGGATAAACCCGGTCTTTCTGAGCAACTCGCGTATATAAATAACTATTGCTACACAAACACAACATACGCCTCATTCCAATTCATTAGTCACTAACCGTCAATTAGTAAGAGAACGATTTCCCAAATATTAACCCCGAAGGCCGAAACCAACATCAGATCAAAACCCAGGAAACCATTCGACTCAGCTAACCTTAAGTTAATTTCTAAATTTCACATTCCATATCGTTTATAATATTTTATAATGATTTATCGCTATTTTTATTTATTTTAAAATAGCCAATTTATTCAAACGACGCTTTGGGCCATAACGCGGCCGTGGCGCTGTTTTTCTTTAGATTTGATTTATACATATCTGAAAATCTAACCGTTGGATCTTCACAAAATTCATATCATAGAAATATCTTTTCAAAACGAATCCAACGGTTCCAGTTTTGGGAAAATCCGACGGTCGGATCTCCCGGTACAATCGTTTGAAGTTTCGATTTCAAAATAAGAACTGCAGCGTCGTTATTCGATTTAATTTAATTATATATATATATACATAAATATAATCGATTCTGTTACTGTTTTTCTTTAGATTTGAATTAAACATTCCAGACAATCCAACTGTTGGATTTTTACAAAGTTGATGTCGTTGGAAAGATATTTCCAAAGCGAACCCAACGGTTTCGGTTTCGGGAAAATCCGATGGTCGGATCTCCCGCACTAATCGTTTGAAATCACGGTTTCAAAATACGAACTGCAGCTTCGCTATTCGATATATTTTAATTATATTTATATATATGAATATAAATATAATCGATTCTTCGATTTCAAAACTATTTTCTTTTCATACATTTGATAAAAATGATATTTTTATCCAACCAACATTCACTTCGACACTTCACTATTTTTCACAATTCATGTTTATAGTAAAAATGTGATTATTATTGTAAAAGGATTTATTTTAAAACATGACTATTTTATATAGTTCATATAGATGATAAAAATATGATTTTTATTATAAAACAATTTATTTCAAAACACGAATACCATTCAACACATGAATTTCTATTCAATGAATAAATTTCTATTCAACACATGAAGGTTTTCTATTCAACACACGAATATAGTTTCAACACATGAAAATAATTCTAACACATGAATATTAGTCAAAATTTCGGCAGCATAACGGCAGGGTAGTTAAAACCGGGGCCGTCCCTAGTACGGCTCCTCACTCTACCTTAAAGCCTCGCAGCTTTTGACAATGGGGATTTCATGCATCTAGTTCACACGCAGGCGGCATGTATATTTTTTTCCATTTCCACAAACTAATCCTATGTGGTTTCAACCAAATAATTCTCAACCACAAACGGGTATTTTTCAACCACAGTCAATTAATTTCAACCACAAACAATTCTAATCAACCATTCGCTATCAATCAATTTTCACACCAATCACAACCAATAAATATTGTCCATGGTTTGTGGACGAGGGGCATATATATATATATATAAGCATTTCACTTCTATTTCAACTCATATATAATTTTTACAATGCATATATAACTTATACATCGACCGTACAACTTATACAACGCTCATACAGGTGGTGTACAATGCTTATATAACTCATACATCGACTATATAATTTATATATCGTCATTTTCCATATCGTTTATAATTTAGAAATCTCACATTGGGTTCCACTCCACCAAAAATAGCAGAAGGCTCAGAAAAATATGCGGTCTCTTCTAGAATGTAGAAGGTGTCCAGTCGAGTCCACTGTCTCTTGTTTCACTGAATTTCGTCAACAAACGAAAAAGATATGATTTTTACAGTGAAATCAAAACCGTAGCGCTTTAAACTGCTATAATATAGTTTCAGCCGTTACCTCACTGATGTGTTCGAAACTAGGTTTTGAATTGTCGCGAGATCCGTGTAGTTTGGACCCGATCAGCCTGCGCCACCTGGAAGAGGGTCGAGAGGCGCCTGAACGGGGGGTGGAGCGGTCGAACTCGGTGGCAGATCGGAGCTCCGGCGGCGCGATGAAGTTGCGATGTTCACAGCGGTCGTTCTCTCGATTGGAGCGACGAGAGGAGGAGCACCTGGTATGGATTTGACGAGGGAGGAGAGCTGTTCAAAAAGTTGAACTGGGGGAGGGGCTAATTGTGGCTGTGGCGGTCGGAAAATGGTCGGGAAAGGGGGAATCGATTTTCGCCTTCGATCAGACGTCGGGGAGAGAGAATACGGGTAGAGAGAGAGTGTGGCCCAATCAGATTTTTTTTATTTAATTTATATATTTTTAAATTTATAAAATACCCCTTGTCACACACGAACACCAATTCAAACCCAACGACTGTCGTCCCTAGCGTTTTATCCCCATTCCGAACACAATGGGATATGTTTCGTAGGCCCATTCGACTGTTTCAGTCAGTTTTCCTTCAAATTAAAGTATAAAACATTCAATATTTAATTTGAACGTACATTTCAATTTGCCAGGGCCACAAACTGATTCGAAAAATTCCAGAAAAATAAATCTAGCTATATTTTGACGATACGGTCCCAACAAAACTAGTTTCATCGAATTCTGAGACCGTTTGCAAAATGGCCATTTTCTGGTCGATCCAATTTAACTGTAATTGACCAAAACAAGTTTTCCTTTGCCACGCTCACATATTAACTTCAAAAATTATGAAATTTGAAACCTAGCAATAGTTTAACATCCCGAATCCAACAAAAGTGGTTTCGTCGAATTCTGAGGTCGTTTGCAAAATGGTCATTTTCTGGTCGACCCAATTTAATAGAAATCGACCAAACACATTTTCCTTTGCCACGCTCACATACTAGCTTCAAAAATTATGAAATTTGAAACTTAGCAATAGTTTAACATCTCAGATCCAACAAAAGTGGTTTCGTCGAATTCCGAGGTCGTTTGCAAAATTGCCATTTTCCCGAGCCATATAAACTCTATAGCGACCTTTCTGAAAATTCATTTGGCCATAACTTTTGTTTCCTGCTATGAAACTTCGATTTTTCAGATTCGTTAGAAAGATATTCACTAACAGATTTAAATATTTTTGGTTTCGCTCAAATCCGTTTTGTTTTGCACCCGGTACAGTCAGTCAAAGTTTGAATTCAAATTTTGAAACTACCGCGCCATTTCAGGCCTTGTTTATAATTCAAAGTAATTATATTTATTTTCAACTTCGATTCAAACTTACTTTTCATCATTATTATTTAAAATGTTTATTTTAAATACTTAAAATTCACTATTTTAGCCAATTTAAAATTTTCATACTGGTTCAGATTTTTCGGGTCGTTACATATCCTATTAAATCAGTTATGTATCATTGTAGGTATCATATGATACAAGTGGGTGTTATTGTGTATTACTGAGAATAATCTCATTTTTGTGATAATTGAATTGAATTGATTGCTATTTTTTTTAATCAGTAGGTATTATTGAGAATAAATATTATTTTTGTGAGATATGAATTGAGTAGGTGAGTGTTTTTTTTATCAGTGAGTATCAATTGGAATTAATGTTGTGTATCAAAAAAAGTCAATTACCAAAGCAAACAACACAAATCTACCTACTTGCAATAGTTCTCATACACTAAACCATAAAACTGATACCTAAAAAAAATACAAAACTGATACCTAAAAACTGTTGTAATATTCAATGACAAAAGTAGAACAGAAAATGAAATAAATTCGTTTGAGTAGCAAAACTGATGCAGCAGTACAAGAAAATAGCACCAAAACTATAAATAAAACAGCATAACACTATTAATACAAGAAAACTGATTCCTAAAAAAATAGCAAAATGATACATAAAAACTGCTGCACTAATTTAAAACTAAAACTAATGCAAAAAAATTGTTACATCACAGTTTGGTTGACTATAATGAAATAAGTTCAACCGTAATACATAGATAATGCAACAATACAACTACAAAATAAATACAACATTAAAAACCCAATAAACGAATATAAAACAGTGTTAAATAAACAAAAATGATATCTAAAAGAATAGAAAACTGATACCCAACTGCTGAAAAGTTGAACATAAAATTGCAGAACCAAGAGAAGTCATGAATCACCGATAGAAATTATAAAAAAACTAATCGCAAAGATGAACATTAAACTATAACGATTATAAAAAAACAATCGATGTAATCTCCAAAATCGAATTAGGGTTTCGACATTCGGTTAATGGATTGCATTATTTCATGAATCGATTGCTTTATTTCCTGTAAGATGATTTCATGATTGCGCAATTGCTTGATTTTGTGATTGCGTGATTTTGTGAAAGATGAATTCGTGATTTCCTGATTGTGTGATTTCCTGATTGCGTTATTGCGTGATTTCCTGATTAGGCGGTTGTCCATTTGGATAAAATATTAGGCGACTGCCCTTATGGATAAATTTTAGTAGGCTATTGTCCTTGTCGTTAATTGTCCCTTTTCATAATTCAAGATTATATTTTGTAACAAACTATTAACTTGAGTTATCAAAAACCATAAAAATACTTTTACAATAATCTTTCAAGTCTTTGAATTATTTGACTGGACTAATTAAATCTAAAAACTGTTATATTTGAATATAAATAATAAAGTTAATCCCCAATAAAGGAAAAAGGTAAAATACTTCAGAAATTTTTAATATTACAGTATAATATCTTATAATAAAAATTTGAGATAAGTTAGCACAAAATTTAAAGGCATATAATTATCTATCGATTAATTCTCTAAATTAACAAAATTGTTATTATAGACCGAACTCGCTGTGAACCCTTTCGATTATGAGTAGCGGGTGGTGCTTTCTTTAATGCTACAATAAATAGGCCACAAACAAAAATAGTAATCTAAATAAAATTAAACAAAACTAGGTAGTAATGAGCCAAAAAACATTCTTTAATCATTTGTTTTCAAAACTAAAACTAATATTAAATAAACCAATGTAAGTAGTCCATTGAATTTAATTAAAATACTTCTCCATTAATAGCATAATTAATATTGGTTTAAATATTAATAACCCCTCGAACAACTAGGAATTCAATGTATAATATGAGTCATTATCTAAATAGCTAAAAAGAATTAGTTGATAAAGATCCAATAACCATTCATTAATTATTATTTCTATATTATTTCTAAATGAAAAACCCAATTAGAATGAAATAAAAAAAAGATGAAAGTTATGTAAAATTGATGGTATACTGTAGCCACTAATGGTATCATTAATACCTGATATATATAGAAAAGGAATTATTATGATGTAAATGCTAATAATCCAACAAGTCACTAAAATAATCTGTAACGACTATTTGGAATTTCAAACTGGACATAACTTACAATTTATAAAGTGAAATCTCAATTTCTTACATTCATTAGAAAGATATAGTTAAATAGATTCTAACATTTCTTGTTTCTTCCAATTCTGACTTATATTGAATTCTATACGTTCATTTAAAATTCAAAACCAAATTTTCAAACTACCACGCCATTTCGATTTCGTTTTCATTAAATTTTAAATTCTTATGTTCAAACTTCGTTAATAAATAAATTTTAAGTCGTTATTTATTAAAATAAATCATTTTAAATATTTAATTCTCATTAAAATCAATTAAAAATAAATTTTAAATTGGTTCCAAAAATACGTGTTGTTACATAATCCATCAAGTCACTAACAATTCAGTATAATTGATAAGATGGAATGTAAAAAGAGTACATAATGAGTCAAATATTTTCTTTTATAAGCTATATATGCAATAGAATATATTATATATAATATATGTTGCTACTAGAAAGGAAAGAATTAAAACTTTGAAACATAAAGAAATCAAGTCTTTAAGTTGAATTTATACATGCTCTAGATAACACATGTTTTTAAACATGTTTACATTATGTGTTGTTTCAACTTACGAAAACTCGAATGCATAATATAATAAAATGATCACGAATGGAATTACCTTTAATCAACATAGGGCCTTTCAATTCATTCATCGACTATAACCTATAGTCTTATGCAAATTTCGATTTGGCTTAAGTTAAAATGTATTATAAACTAGAATAACACATGTTTTTAAACATGTTTACATTATGTGTAGTTTCAACTTATGAAAACTCGAATGCATAATATAATAAAATGATCACGGAATGGAATCACCTTTAATCAACATAGGGCCTTTCAATTCATTCATCGACTATAACCTATAGTCTTATGCAAATTTCGATATTGGCTTAAGTTAAAATATGTTATAAATTAAATGAAACTTCTCACCTATATATCAAATAGAATCTCCAAAAATGACATCGAAACCCTCATACTATTCGATTCCATCATTTATTTATATTAGAACCAAACTTCTTCAATATGATATATGATATCAACATACCTACTTGTGAAAAGGTTGCAACTGGAGAAAATTATAAAACCTAAATCATTAACCAAGATCAAATTCTATGAAGATAAAATGAAACAAATAAGATGAAATTAATTATCTTTTGAAAATCCATTACTCTATTAAGTTTAAATAATTACATATTATTCCATTTTCTTCATAAAATTGAAAAAGACAACATACTGAATTAGAGAACTCAATAAAATTTAGTGATAATTGAAATGATTATTAAAATTAAGCTTAGAAATAAGGTGTTCCATAACCGAGGAATTGAAGAGTTGTGTTTTATGTATAATGAAAGAATCCTCAGCTTAAAAAATGAATATAATAAACTATCAAATAATGAAAAAGGTAATGTTGAGGGGGATAATAATAATACATAAAGTTAAAATTTAAAGACAAAAATAAGATACTTAAAGGGTGAAGATGAAAATCATTGATAATTGAATACAAAAGATGAAATTGGTTGTCAAAAGAGTATGAACACGGTCGACATTCTCTTTTATTATATATATAGATTAAATTTTATATATGATAGATGGTTATTGAAAGCGAAAGAATCAAAAATTTTGAAACAAAATGAAAGCAAGTCATCAAACCCATATATATTCTCTCTCTCTCTCCCTCTACTTGAGCATAGGCTCTTAACCATGTATGTATTATGCATTGTTTCAATAGATGAAAGCTCAATAGCATAATATAATAATATGGCCATGTTGACCCGCCCCTTTGGCAAGGTCGTCACACCTCGAATTCTATCAGGAAAAGCTGCTCAGGACTTGAGTATAAACTTACCTTGATTGGCATTCACTTGGACGAAGTGGTGTAGTGTTGGAAAGCTTGTACTTCTCGTTGACGAAGCTTTGGATTTCACAGACCCACCGAGTAGGTTTGAATCATTCGATTCGACCGATTCGAGTCGAACCCGACCCGCCACAAACAACACCTGCATGCACCGCTAAATCGACACTCTGGCAAATATCACACCGGGTCGAATGGCATCAACCCGACCCGCCTAAGACAGTTGCTCCAGCATGGAACGTGCACCTATTCTTTAGGAAATAAACTCGCTCAACTCTCTTACTTACCCGGATCGGGTTCCACCTGTAACACACGATCTAGAGAGGCTCTCTCCACTCGATCCATGATCAGCTCCGAGCTTTGCTGACTACATGCCACATCACATTCGACCCAATCCTCCCTGATGGCTATAAATACATGATTCAACGGCATTTTCAATGGACTTTTCCTCTCTTAACTCACGGCTTCCTGTAGAACACGCAAGGACATTGCGCTACCACCAAAGTCGTATTCACCTCCCAATCTCCTACCACTTACTTATTTTCATTGTAAACACGAGGATTAGGTGTATAATCTTTAGTGAATTGTACTTTTATAACAAGTTCTTATGGATTGTAAAACTTGTTCTTATAACTTCTAAGGATTTTAGAAACTATAAAGTGGACGTAGGCAAGGATTTTGAAGAATCACTATAAAAATATCGCGTGCCCCTTTGTTATTTATTGCATTTATCATCGGTGATCTGTGTTTGTGAGGATTTCACACCGCGTTGGGTGTTAATGACGTTTTTCGGTCTAATAGCCATGACATGGAGTTACATGTAGTCAACAAAAGGGTCTTTCAGTTCATTCATCAACCATTGTTTGTAGTCATATACAAATTAAATTATTAGCTTAATTAAAAAGTCTTGTAGATAAAATGAAAACACTCAATGATATATCAAATAATCCTCCAAAAACTTATGTTAAAGCCCGCATATTGCTGTCTGCCATTTATTTGTATTAGAATCAAGCTACTTAATATGATATGTTATATCATCAGAACTTACCGTGGATAATTACAATAGGAAGAAATAAATCTTAATTTCAATTTATTAGCAAAAATCAAATTCTTAAAGATTACAAAAACATATAAAATAAAATTAATTGTCTTTTAAAGATTCATTATCATATTACACTGGAAAAATATATGTTACTGTAATTTTAATAATTAACTTGAAAAGGATGAAGTTAAATCATAATTAATTCTAGGAACGAGGTGTAATTCACTTGAGAATTTGAGTAATTCATAGATGATGAAAGAAGCCCTAACCTAAAAAAACGAACAAACTAAAGAAAGCAAATAAAAAATTAGGCAAGTTGAGGGACACCATTATACACATAGTTAATGTTTGAAGACAAAATAAAATAACTAGAGGATGAAAAATGAAAAATGAAAAATGGACCTTAACAAAAATGAATTCAATATACAGCTTGATCACAGATGATGAAAGAAGCCCTCACCTAAAAAAACGAACAAACTAAAGGAAGCAAATAAAAAATGGGGAGAGTTGAGGGATGAAAAAATGAAAAATCTGAAGACAAAATAAAATAATTAGAGGATGGAAAATGAAAAATGGACCTTAAAAGAAATGAATTCAATATAGAGCTTGAGAATGAACATGAGATCATATATAGTAAGTCAAATATTTAATTTTATATATAATATTAGATAGAGTAGATATGATAAATGAAAATAGAAGAACTAATGGTGAATTCGAACAAATTATAGTTAGATAAAAGATAAGAAGATCGACAAAAAATTATTTAGGAAGTATTTTAGTTACTTAGAACTTTTTTTTGAATTATAATATATACATACAAAATTGGAAAAGGTGAAGAAAAAAATTATGAAAAAATTAAATAGAAGAGATAGAAATAGAGGTAAGGAATGATTTTTTTTTTTTTTCAATTAAATCATAGAAAAGAGGAAAAAGAAAATATGAGGGTAGCAATAGAAAATGTATATAAAAGTATTTTTTTTTTAAATTATAGTACATCCATGAAATTGGAAAAAGGGAAAGAAACATTATGAAGAAATCAAATGGGAAAGATGTAGAATAATGGTAGAAAACATAATTTAGAATGAGAATTGTAATAAAATTATGGAAAAGTGGAGAAGCGATTATGAGAGCAGAACAAGAATTAATACGTAAAAAGGGGTATCTTTTCTAATTTTGTCTGGTACATAATGAGATTAATTGTTAAATCAACGATATAAGCTTTTACTATAATTTTATTTAAAGGCCTAAATGGAAAATATACCAGGATTAAACAATACGCGGTATTCAGCTTGAAAGTGAATGAGAGATAAAAATTCTAAAAGTGCTATATTTTCTTTTTTATATAATAAAATAGATGTGTTTGTATTAACCAAAAATGCTTAATAGTGCTAGTCTTAAAAGCTAAGAATGTAACGTAAACGATCGCTTAATCAAAGAGACAAAATATACGGTGGTTCACCTAAACTTGTATACATACATTGAAAAAAATAAAAAATATTGTCATGATTTATAACCATTACAAGGGGATAATAAGAAAGCAAGTGTTCTTTAAGGTTGCAATGGGGCAACTTAAGAACTATGATAATTTTGTATGTTATGAACAAAACTAATTCCTTCTAACTAGATCAATAGCCAATGCATGTGATAACATTTGATTACCAGTCATATATGTGACGCAAGATTAATAATACATAAATTCCCACGATATTGCTCAGAATTTTATCCATGTTCATCCAAAACACATTACCTTTGCTTATGCCTAAACTAGAGAAGGAGCGCAAAATCTGGTGGCATCATGCACGACTATTTCAAATCACCCCAAAAATAAACCTACTCTGCATTCACCCTCAATTCACTCTCCTCCCTCCAAACAAATTACTTTAAAAAAAATCATCCCTTCCTCCTCCCTCACTTTCTCATTTCCATGTTTTAATCATGGTAAGTTCACATTTTCTATGTCATACAACACTGCTACCTTAGCAACATAACAAATGCATCATACTTCACTGTTAATTTTCAGGCTAATGCATCATCAGGGATAGCAGTGGCCGATGAGTGCAAGCTTAAGTTTCAGGAACTGAAGGCAAAGAGAAACTACAGGTTCGTAACGTTCAAGATCGATGAGAAAGCACAGCGAGTCATGGTAGATAAACTCGGCGAGCCAGGGCAAAGTTATGAAGACTTCGCCGCCAGCTTGCCCGAAAACGAATGTCGGTACGCCGTCTTCGATTTTGATTTTGTTACCGTTGAGAATTGTCAGAAGAGCAAGATCATTTTCGTTGCTTGGTAAGCTTAAAATTCATTATAATTTGAGTAGCAAATTATAATACATGATGAAACAAGCATGCCTTCTGAATGTGTTTTTTTATTTAGGTCGCCGGATACATCGAAAGTGAGAAGCAAGATGGTGTATGCGAGTTCAAAAGATAGGTTCAAAAGAGAACTTGATGGTATACAGGTCGAATTGCAAGCTACCGACCCAAGCGAAATGAGCATGGATAGAGTAAAGGAGCGAGCCATCTCGTAGGCGTTTCTTCAACTACAAACTACCTTATACCAATGCATTCTATATGTATATTGTGCACTTTTCTTGATAACAGCGGTTGGTCTACATGACTATGTCGGGTCAGTTGAAGGGTTAGGATAGTTGCTGCATTCCCTTTGTTAAGGTTTGTCTGCCTTTGTATAAAGATGAATTTACTGAATTTGCGTAATGTAAAATATTTCATGTATTCCTATGTTTGTTCACCACATACAATGTACTCTGCATAATAAACTTTTACAAAAAAATTGCAAGCTTAAATGCTCATCCATACAACTTTTTAACAGCATGATTCATGTTGTAGCTAACACTTCCGAGGCATGTTTCAAAACTTCTTTAATGTCATTACATGAGATTTGAGAAAATAATTAATGTAGGAACAAAAAGATGCAATCAGCCCAAAAAGTTCACAACTTTAGGACCCTGGTTCTTCTTTGATTTTGTAATAGCCTCTTTTTGGACGGTGACCTCTTTAGTAGCTGATGTTATGTTTGATAATGAGTCAGTTGTGTTCTTTTTCTCTTCTTCAGCTACTGTAAAATCGTCATCGAGGTCATCTCCACCATGGAAAACTGTCCTCTTTCCTTGAGCACTTACCTCATGATTGCCCACTGACATTTGAAAAATAATTTGTTAATTAAAGGAATGTAATAGATATCAGTGGATGTAGCATATAACATATGTTATGAGAAAGATAGCGATGATACAAAAGGATAAAACTGGTCTAGGAAATAACCGTATTTACATGCAAAAGCTCCCAGTCATTCCTTTGGTTTCATATTTGAGTTGGATTACTAAAACCACATTCAGATAGAAATGTTAACAATAATATAAAGATAAAAAGGAAAGAACTTACGTGATCCCAGGGAATAGGAAGAATTTCTGTTCACTTTATCAGGACAGTCCCTCGCCAAGTGAGTAACTCCTCCACATACCTTACAGCAGCCTCCCTGTTATCAATTTAAATAGATTTTCATAAAATATCATTTAACATAATAAACTTCCATGTAACTAAAAAAGATACAGAAATGAACCACTACGTACGCCATTAAACATGGACAATTCAACTTTTTTCGACAGTTCGATATTGACATTGTTCTTCTAGATTTCAGTTCATTATTGATCATATTTATTGAACTAGCGCTCTGCAGCAATATATAGTTTACTAGCTGTTGCAACCTTTTCCAATTTACAAATCCGTATAACATATGTCAGTTAAGTTTAATCTTTTCTAACACAATAACTCCTTGCTATTTTTCAGTACTGAATTCACATATCGACGTCGTTCACTCTGTGAGCGCAAGTGCATGTACATACTAGAAGTGTTCCATTGCAGCACCCTAAATGCTCTCAGATTTAAGACACATGACTTCTATCTCTCTTCAATCACCAACTCAACAAGTGATTGTAGTTCAGATGCAAAATTGTGTGTGTGTGTGTGTGGGTGTGGGGGGGGGGGGCTTATTACTTGACAATTCTGGTTTAATGACCAGAGATGTGTCTGCAACGAACGATAATAGACAATTCGAGGCTACGAACGGAGTATCTAAGCGGAACTTTTGAGCAAGGTATTTATGATTTTTAATTTAATTACTTTATAGTTAATTAATTATTATTTTTGCTAAATAATATGTGATTAATTAAAATGAAATGACAGTATTGAAATTGAAATACATGCAAATTAATTGTGCAATACTAGTACTTACAGATAAAATAATGCAATCAATTAGTGCATCCATGCTGCAACAATTTCGTCTTTTATAATATCTCGAATTCTTACAATTTCATTGCCTAAAAGTCGTTGGACTTGTTCAGTTGTTCTCTTTAGTGCAGTTCTCATACTAAAATATTTCTCAATATATTCCTCTGAAATAAGATGAAAAGCATCATCATAAGCCATAAAATCTAGATCATCATTGCTGTGTTTGCATATGAAATCGTGGCTGCAATTTTTATTTGAGTGCAAATGAGTATGTTGGCATATTCTTCAAAATAACATTTTTTTTCTTTCAAATTTCAAATGTCTTCTCAGTGGCCATACGTAGACGTGAATGGTATAAATTAAAATTTTCATTTATCGCTTTTGGTTGATTTGTAGTTTCACAAATACGAGAAATATGATATCTACTACTACGATATGTGTGGTAACAATTTGAAATTTTAACATGATCGAGAATAGTATTAAATTGAGAGTCATTTGCTTTGATAATATATATATAGTAATTGTATATCATCTAAAACAGCGTGAAAACTTGAAATTGTGCTACTTGACCTTTGAAATTTTTCGCGCATTTGTCGGCTTGAGAGCATTGCGGTTACAGTGTGTAAGAATATCAAAAAAGCTTTTTGAACACCTGCACCTTCCGTTCTAGTCATACCATAATTTTGTACTTTACCACATACAAGAAAAAGAAACCCTCTTCATTCAAAAACTTCTTTGATGGTCATTCATTATGTCTTCCACCCACATTAAACTACTATAATTTAACATGTAAATCCAGAAAATATCGCTTTTTTATTCTACGTAGATACGTTATAGCGAACAAAACTTGTGTGTCTTCGTAGTCACAATCTAATAGTGAATTAGACATTGTTGATGCAGACAAAAATGTGAGAGATAGGGGAGAAGATGAATGGGGAAGAAGAGGGGAAGAGAAAGGTAAAAAAGCATGGAGGGAATGGTAGAAGTCGATACATGCTGGACGGGAGTTACCCTTGGCAGTCGACGCATCGGCCGCCAATGGCTCATTTCGCCCCAGCTAGCCAATAGGTAAGGGAACGGAGATAAAAATGTTGGTTGCGTACAATGCACCGGATGTGCCGCCTATGGTAGTGTGCCATAGAAAGACCGCAAATGGCACCCTACAGGTCTAGGTAACTAGAACTGCTCCAGAACGCATATAGAATGTGCTTGTTTCTGTGCTTTTTCTTGACCAACAGCCATATTTATTTATAGGAATACGGCAAATGCAAAATGTGTGTGTTTGACTGTGATTCATGATGACAAATTATCAGAAAAGCTCAAACAATACCACAAGAACCATGACTGCAGCAAGGGAATAATATCTAACATGTTAACGTGTTTCTTTCTAGAATATAATTGCTTATCTTTATGATATGTTCTGGTTAGAAAATGTAATCAATTAAGATAAATTGTTGCTCTTATAGAAGCAGCTGCTAAAAAATTTGTGTTAATATTGATATGGGCATCAAAATTTATTTACCAATTGAATTCACAGACATAACCTTCTTAACACGAAATTCTATCTCATACCTTTGGATAAATCCCATGTGTGTTTTTGGGACAGTTTTTGCTCAAGTGCCCACGCTCACTACATATGAAGCAACTTGCAAATTTTGTGCCACCTGCATTCCAAAAATTGAGACATGAAACAAAGAATGAAAATATATCCCAGACCACATGCCAGATTAACCTCTTTTGATCAACTTCGATCGTTGAAGATTTTCTGAATAAGCGTTCATAATAAAAGAGGTTCATGATGAGTTTCTTACAGGAAACTATTTATGCACGCTCTCAACTGGAATTATCAAACAGTAACGTAAAGACTGTCGTAATAAAGATTTTTTTTTTTTAAGTAACCTACAATGTTCACAACAAGATACTCGACTCATGTTTCAGCTGCAACTTGCAGAATGTTATTGACATAGATTAACTTCTCAAGTTTTGATGTTTCAGTAGTAAAATGTCACCGCCAAATAGTTTACCCCACATTTTACAGACAAAACAATATCTTTACATACAGAACTAGTCATTTCAAACTTATAGACTGAATCATACGCCCACTATAATCATAAAATTAACTGTAGAACGGGAAATGTATTATAAATCTCTAATGACATCCCAAAAAAAAAAATGGTGATGGAATTGCAAAGCTAAGTAACTAGCATCCATAACAAATAGGACACATTGAACAAGAGAAATTGCCACTTATGGTATATGGCATAAAATACAGAGGTCGAGGTTTAGAAAGCACAGGGATTTCAAAATACAAGTCATAATTATGTTCAACATGCCAGATGCCACGTAGTTGATACTGAGCAACGTCATTGGTATATCAACGGTTTATATTTGAGTGAAACTATCAATGGCATTTGAGTTAAAACATCGGCCAGTGTTGACAATAATTTACAGCTGTATCAACAATATCAATAGACATACGATGCTCATAGGTTATATACATGTGTGTATATGTATGTATGTATGTATGTATGTATGTATGTATGTATGTATGTATGTATGTGTGTCATTTACTCCTAAATGCCCCCGATTCCACCAAGTATTTCGATTTAAATAATGGATGAGTGGGAAGAAATGAATTATTATTATATAAGTGGGAGTTTGGATACCTACATCATATCGTGAGTAACACCGTTATAAATCTAACTAAATTTTGTGCATGTTCAATCCACATATAGAAGATCATCTATGAAAAAATTGGATTCATTTCGATATTTGTAGCATAATATGTTTGATGTTTTAATTTAACGGTTCAAATAAATGTTTGAATGGCAAAAAATTGAGTTGAGATTTTGAAAATGCTACAAAAATAAAAATGAGTCCAAATTTTACTTAGATAGTCCTCCATATGGGTGCAGAAGGGAGTGCTGCAAAAGATAAGTGTCATAAAGTGCTCCTGTGTGTGTGTGTGTGTGTATGTGTTAAAGTACACAAATATCTCATGTTTTAACAAAACTCTAGATAATGTATGCTAATTTTTATATTTATTATTATTATAAATCAAACCATTGTTTAAATTGCTCGGATGGGAATATCCGCTTCTTTTGATTAAACTTGCTAAACCAATATTATTTGCCAATGTTTCGAAATATCACATATTGGTCCTTGACTGGTGTTTTGAAACACTACATACTGGTCTGACCAGTGTTTACGTTTAGTAGTATCAGAGCAACCTCGATCCTTTAATTTGAATGCAAAAGCAAAGATACATCATCATTCTCCAGTGAAAATATTTAATGAGTTTTTGGGATGACATGCCAAGAAATTTACAATACAGTTGTAAAACATAATATTTAGTTTTACACATCGTTATAAAAGTGTATATATCCACGGTTATAGTCATCTAATTATATATTATTTCTAGAATGACACATGTACAAAATTATGTTATTTTAGGCATTTGCACTTCAGAACAATCGTACATTTTATTGTGAATATTTTCTCTATTAATTTTAAATGGTGTAATAAATGTGGACACATAAGCATTTCATGACAATACATTCCTGTATGATTGAAGATGCTCTTAACTGCTTAGCTAACTTATGGGTTTCCATGAAGAATTAGGAAACTCCAAGCTAGATAAATCTCCCTTAAAGAACTGCACAAATATGAATAAACTACAAAATTTAATGAGAAAAATCCGAGTATTACCATCTTGTATGGGCAAAGGACAGTTTGAAAGAGCATGGCCATTATCTCCACAATTGTAGCAGAATTTCCTCTCCAGCTCCTCATGCTTTTCTGGACAGTTCCGCAAACTATGCCCACGCTGCCTACACAGCAAACAAATCTGCGAAGCCCGCAAAAAATACAAATTCAAGTTCCTTAAAGCAAATAATGAAACAAAATAATGCAAAATTCACCTTGTTCTTTTCCCACTGAGATTTTTCAGGGCAAAATTTTGCAATGTGATCTGTGGACTTGCAGATGAAACAATTTTCTCCAGGTCTCATACCCGGAATTCTTAGTGGATGTTTGGATCCGCTGGTTTTAGTGATGTTATACTTTGCTTTTAAGGTTTTGAATTTGGCTTTTCTTTTGGATTTCTTCGAATTTGGGTCTGCCTTTTTCGGTTCGGGTTGTGGGAACAACTCCGGGTTTGTTTCTCTTAATCGCCGTCGGGCCAGTTTCTGCCTCTTGCTCACCATTTTTTTGTGCAATTTAGGGTTTTGGGTTTACGACTGGTAGAAGCGTCGAAAGGTAAACAGTTGTCTGGGAGAAGAGTTTTAACCCGGAAAACAGAAAGGTTGTCACCACTTTTTTGCTTTACATATCCCCGTTTATGATATAAAATTTTAAGGGTCTTTGGTATTTGATTTACTCTTCATCCCCCGATTAAAATTTCAGAATTTTATTTTTAGATTTACCCTTTAATAACTGATTATATAACTTGTCTAATATTGACGTTTTGTACAATGATTAAAAGAAATATCAGTTATATACATATAGGATGTTCGAGGCTAAATTGCATATAATAATTTAGAATTTTAAAATCATCATTGTACATGAACATTAAAAAAAAAAATTAAAGATAGAAGTTATAAATAATGATTAAAAAATAAAACAATGATTAAAAAATTAAAAATAGTACAATTAGCGATGCGTATCATTATATGTTTTGAGACCGAGACGTTAACAGTTTACAAATTTTAATTAATTCAAATAAAATTTTAAAGGGGAGAGTAGTAGAAAAAACTGCAAGTTGGAAACTAGAAAAAAAGTATTAAGAATGAAAATGTAATAAGGGCATTTTTGGATTAAATGAGGTGGGAAGAGAAAATCATGGGCCCATGGGGTGCATATTTTATTTTCTACTCAGCGGGGGATGAAGAGAAAATGTTAGAGTGTTAATAGACACACCCAAATTTTAAAATTTATTTTTACCTTTACCCATAAATTAGACATTAGATATTTCTTTCAATTGTTTTTGCATCCACCATCTTTTCCGAGTAAAACTATGGTATAAGTAAAGTTTCATAAATGAGGAATATTTGTAGATGACTTAAATCGACTTGACCCTATGACGTTGATTTTCATTTATGAAAGTAGATAAGTGTTAATATCGTTCTAAAACACAATTCAAGAATAATGCATTGGATCACATAGGTGATGGATCAGAAGAAAAGGCTTGGTGGATCGGTTACAGAGTGATGGATCGGTTGTGAAGCAAGTGGTAAAATTGCTAATCGAATCGTATGAAACACAATGAATCACGGGTATCCGATGGATCGTTACAAAGCGATCCAAGCATGGATCGTGTAGTATTGTACACAAGGCAGTTGTGCATGGATCGGTGCACATCCACGGATCGTTCATAAAGTCTGGAGCGCATGATTCAGGTGATGGATCGTGTACAAGTTGGATGTATGGATCGTCTACAGGTTGGATCGTGTGTAACTGCATGGATCGACTAAGAATGTGAATCGTTGGATCATACGGAATGATGGATCGCACACATATGAGATGGGACGTTGGCCTCTATGGAGCATCGAAGATTGATGGATCGCTCATGATCCATTGATGTATCGTCGGCCGATCCATATGGGTCGCACATACTACATTTCGAACTCCATTACACTCCCACCTTCGCATATAAATACCGGACCCCCTCACACATAAAAAGGGTTAGATTTTCTCCTTCCGGAAGGGCTGCCATTATTGATCACCAACATCACTCAAGCTTCTTCAACACCATTAAAGCATCTTCAGGAAACATTCAAGGATCTCCAACATCATTCTCCTCAAAAAATCATCGAAATTTATCACCGAGCTCAACTATCGAAGATCAAATCTGATAATCATCGCTACTAGTGAGATTCGAGTGTTTCTACTCTAAAGATCGAAAGAGAAAGAGAATTATCGAGAGATTGTAGAGGAGAGAGAGAGAGAATCATTGTAAAACAATCGAGAAAAGTGTAAATTGAGATCAATATGTACATTGTAATGGAGAAATCAATGAAATCCTCATTCAAAGTGGATGTAGGCCAAAATAGAGGCTAAACCACTATAAAGTTGCTCTCTACTTTACTATTTTCTGCATTTTCTTCTTTTAACCTTGTTTCCTACAGTTTAAAGGTGTTATTTCACCTCTTCGGGTGTTAGCGTCATTTTTTGGTGTTAACATTTGGCGCCCACCGTGGGGCTTGAACCTAAGACCACAAGGTTATGAGCCTTGATCCAAAAGTTTTGAAGCCTACTCTTTTACGATAGATCCGCAAGGTCTAAAAGTCAAGCTCGTTAAAATGATTTCTATGAAGCTTAGAAAGTTGTCTGATAGCATGGCACCTTCGAAGAAAGGTAGTAAATCTACAAGAGTTTTTAGAAATGTTGTTAATGATGCTACAGCCACTCCTCAAACCAATAATCAGACTGCTTCTCAAACTCCGGGAGCTGGTGACTCGGGATAAGTTGGACGATATTATTGCCGGCTTAAACAAGAAAATGGACGCCTCGAATAAAGCCTTAATGGATAAGCTGGATGCTCTTCTTACTGCTTAAGCCAATCCCGGAAAACCTAGAGTCGAGATTGACTTGGAAGAGAATGCACACTCCTCGGTTTCAGATCGCAATCGTGATTACTATGTGGAAGAAGTGGATGATTTATCAAGTGGTAGGGATGATGCTGACATCGAGAATTCCAAGGAAAATGCTCTTGTGCTTAAGCAAACCCGGTTGAGGGAGAATCATTCCAGAAAGCATACTTCTTACAAGGCTGCCAGTCCCATCGAAGGGGCACCTCCCCAAGTTGGAGGTACAGGGCCCCGGTTCTCTAGTCACGATTGCTTGACAAGACAAGCATCCAGTAAAGAAACTAGCGTTCGCCCCGTGGAATGACGCAACGACGAGGAGTGCCTTTCGAAGATGATTAAGCAGATCATGAAGGAAAGTATGGCTACAAATGAAGATGAGAGAGAATGAGACTTTGCTCCAAGTAAAACTCCTTTCACAGGAAGAATTCGAAAGGCTGAGTTTCCAAAGAAATTCATCCCTCCAATTATACCTGCTTATAACAGAATTACTGATCCTAATCTATTTATGTACAAGTATGAGTGGCACAAGAATGGTATGAGGGCAACGGATGAGATCAAATGCCTTTATTTTCCCATTTATTTGGACGGGATATCATCGCTATTGTTCACTATAACAACCCGAATTCCGACAGACCGGATTTTTTTAAAGTCCCAATCTATCGAAACTCGAGTTGGCTTGTCTGGTATCCTACAAAAAAAGACACAGATAAAATATATCAAAGCTCAGAAAACATCTCGCAGCGGAATAGATAAAATACAATATAAAATACTGCCTAACCAGTATCCAAAGCTATCATAACTATATACACATAACCTGCGAATGTGTTATTAGGAGAGGTCAGAACATAAGTTCTAGTGATTGGACTAAATTACACAATCTGAAATAACCCTACATATACCGTTTAGTTATGTTACCCTTTTTAGTTTATAAGGTTACTTCGTGTTAATAGAACTCAAGGCTTTACACACACGTTGCACCCATCTACCTCCCAGTAGATTAACCTAATATAGTATATGTCACGCTCCGAATTTGCCTAGCCTCCGAAGAGACGGGAAACGCGGATTGTATGAGAACACGACGCCTCAGAACACAAACATGAGAATATTTCATTGTTATTACAACAATTTACATCAGAGTACAAACATATAACAGAGTACGAATAAATATACAGCGAAAAAAAATATCAGAGATTAAAATACATAAATTTAAAATGTATGAATACAAGGTGCAGTGGAAATACATCAACTAACACACCTGAAGAGAATACACAGATACAAACCTTTCCGAATATAGCTCCAGCTGTAATCTAGGATCCTATGAAAAGAAATATCTGCAAATCCAAGACCACTAGCTGCCCGTGTGGAAAATATGGGCACGTAGAGTTTAGGTAGAAACAATAAACTCTGAGTCAGTCATGGGACTGGTATGAGAACTAAAACAGTTATTAACTTGATTTTTATATTGGGTAAATCAAGGGACCACATCGTATAACATGGAACGGGTTTTTTCCCAAGAATACCATAAAATGAATAACACAATGCTAAAAGGAAAATGAAGCTATTATAAGACTCAGGTCCTATCACACAATGCAACGCAAGTCGGAGGATAGAGTTTTACCTTATAGCCAAACATGCTTGTTACGCAAAATTTATCTTTTATTATTACTATAAGTGAAGAAATCAACTTCAAATATAAATGTATCAATCATAGGCGGCATAGGTACCATTAATTATGTCGGCAAATAGGTGTACAACTAAAATCGTAAAAACGTGTATTGGAAATTGGGTTTCCATCTATAAACCAAGGCAAGCGATCATCCTCATTGATTCGAGACACACTAGAAATGCCTCAGGATCACGCCTCTGGGAAACCCTAGGTTAGCTGCATGGCCGGTCAACCATTGTTGGTTATTTATACCATAAACTATATGTTAGCCGGTTCCATCGAACCTCCAAAATGGTCAGCAACGTCAACCATCTAGGACCTTTTAGTCGGTCCTACTATCAAATATGAGGTACCTTGCCTTCCATCAAATAATATGCAACATTCACATAAGTAAAATGTTTGGGCTCCATACCATGACATCATTCGTAGCTAGAAACTAACATATGTCCATTTCCATACGTTCCTCATCCTGTTTTTGGTTCATACCGGGGTGTGAAGCTCGCAAATTAACGCTACAGGAAACTATGCTACTTAAAGTCGTGCTTTGATCATTAACCACAAAGCCTTGCTTTTCAACAAAAACTTTGATCCATGCATCTCAGCATCCCACGTTGTCAAATCCATACTATACCATTGACTTCCACCAATACATAACCTCTAAGCTTGTATGTCTCAGAGAAGGGTATTAAGCAAGAGAATAAAGTCTCCACCACCAAATAGATATGTATTTAGTAGAGATCAATGAATACAGCGCGAAATACAATGTCAGACATACAATCCATTTGCAAGTCTGTTCTGGGTCTGAACGAAACTGGGGGCACCTTATTCCTCATCCCATATGTCCAATACAGGAGAAAGGCCCTCGCATATCCGATTGACCTCCAAGTACGTCTGTACGATCACCATTTATTACTTTGTCTTAGGTGTACATCCCAATCAAGACATTAGTAATCATCCAAACGATGTGAAGACCTCCGGTCATCAACCACTGTCTTCATATTTTCGACTTTTAGTCGTCGTATCAATTATTTAGAATGGGTTAGACCCGGACGTTCCGAATAACTCGCGTATCTTATAATCAAGTGCTATAAAAACACATCATACGCCTCATTCCAATACAGAATAGTCTTTTATTCAAATATTCTTCGAAATCATTTTAAAAGATTTTAAATATCTTTTCTCAACTTAAACCAAATGAAGGCTTATAAACTAGTCGGGATTAGCATACCTTACCGAAGTAATCATTTATTTTATTATCCCAATCCCAAATTATTAACCCATGGGGCAAAACTGGTAGTGGGGTTTACTAAGACCGACAAGCAATGGCTTGAGTGAAGTCTTAGGTTCCACACGTAAATCAAAAAATTATCATTCAACATTTCAAATCTAATTAAAGATTTCACTATCGCATGGAGTAAAACTGATGGTACTCTATTCTCGAACCTTTCTTAAATTTAGCTACCCGTTTACATTTCAATTTAATTAAAGATTCATTAAAAATCTACTTAGTTTTAATCTCAAAAATCATTACTTAATGATTATTCAACTTTAGGAAAACTAATCCTGTCTTTAACTGAGTTAAACAACCACCGTCATTTGAAACATAGTTTATGATAAATCCAAATCATCTTCCTTCAAAATGGAATCTCCACGGAAATCATAACCGTATATAAGCGATATAAATTTTGGATTAATACTATAAACGGAATAACGACAAAGCCCTTTAAAATTCCATATATAGTAAAGGTCTTCCTTCAGGGAAGCTCATCTCGATTATCACTAAATCGAATTCCATTCAATTCCAATTTCTTTTATTAAATTGGAAAACTTTACTTTTGAAAAATTCCATTAAATCTTATTTAAAAGATTTAAAAATTCCAAATCATATCTTCACTGTTAATTAGGTTTAAGAACTAATGTCATTTAAAACATCATTAACAATGAACCCATAATCAACTACCACTTAATTCCAATTATATTAATTAATTGGAAAACTTCATTAAATCTTGGTCAAAAGGTTTATTCTTTTCTCAACTGGGTTTAGGAACAATGTTATCGAAGACACCATTCACGACAAACCCAAAATCCAATTTCTCGATATTCCTTATGAAAATAAATGAAATCGATAGAAAACTCCGTTCGAGTTAAAATGGTATTTACTAACTTAACTAAGCTTCATATCTCATTCTTTTCGTGTCCATCCAAAATCGAACATCAAAATTATTATTTTCTTCTTCACTGAATATAATATCAAAATATTCGTTTATATTCTGAACCGGAATGTGACTCAATTAATTACCATATAATTTTATTTATACGTATTCCATACATCACATGAATTCAAAAATAGTGATGAACAACTATTAAACATCCAATTCACATCCAGGATATAATCTACAACTATATAAGCATTAAATAGTTAAATAACGCTTACTACGGTCTGTCGATCAATCGATTGACATACAACTAAACACAAGGGAGATGTGTGAAGTTATTATCATCCCTAGACCCATATGGGGTTTTCAATTAACAACCAATGATTATTAATTTTATACTTGGGCGATGTGTAAAATTATCGTCCCAATACCGGTATGGGGTTTACATCACAATCTATGTGAACTTATATATTATCTTCATAGTTTAATAATGATAACATTTAAAACTGTAACATCCCTCAACCACCAAGCAAATATTGCAATCACATGCAATAAAAATAAACTCAGCTACAAAAATAAATAACTACACAAAATGGTTGAGTGAGAGAGTTCTCACCTTTAGTTTCCACTCCGTCATTCTTTAATTAATGATTTATAAAACAATTTCGTAAAAATCGAGCTGTAGAAATCTGTGAATCAGAGGAATTGACAAGTCACAAACGAAGGAAATGGGCCGAAACTCGGCCAGGAAAGAGCCTGGATGCATCTAAAATGTTGACTGTGGTCTACACTGGTCAACAGCAGAAAAATAGGATTCGGACGTTTGAATTAAAAATTCAGACGTCTGAATTAGCATTTTCCTGAAACAGCAAGGATTTAGTTTATTTTTGAGCTATTTCAGACATCTGAATTTTTTTCACCAGACATGTGAATTCTGTTGCTCGTGTTTTTTAATTATTTGTAGAAGGTCAGACGTCTGGCTCAAAATATTCAAATGTCTGAATCTAGGCCTACGTCTGAATCTGGGCCTGAGCACAATTTTGCCTAGATAACAAGCTTAAAGTGATATCAGCAAATGTCCGAAGGCCTATGATGTTATTTACATGCAAATGAGGCTTCTATAACTCACCGAAGCAACTAATAATACAAAATTTATATGCATAAACATTCATACAAGAGATTTGGGATGGTTTTGATTATAAGTTCAAAAGTCAACTAAATTCCAAACAAAAGCATGCAAAAAGCGATTCAAGCAACTTATGAAAACTTAAGACTTTGTCGGGAGACAATGGAGCTTCACAAGATCAACAAATCAACTAGTAGCATATGAATTAGATCGTGTGGACAATCCTCATTATAATTTTCAACTTTTTGAAACTAACACGAATGAACTGGAAAGTGTATACATCTCTAACCAATTCATATGCATATACACAACTCTAAATGAACCTAAATGACACTATACAAGCTAACAGCTTGTGGCATGGACACAAAGATCTCACATTTGCTTGCTAGAAGCAAGAAATCAATCCAATGACAAGTTAGAACAACCTCTCTTCGACAAAAACACTAGAATCAACAACCTAGGATTATATGAACATGTTTTCTAAGAATTAGGTCATAGGAAATCTTAGAAATCAAAGAGAAAACAAGTTGTAGAAGATGGAGAAGAAGAAGAGGAGCTTGCCTAAGCTTCTCCCTTGATTTTGCACTTGATTCCTACAAGATTGGAGCTCCTAGAATCAATCAGGGTTCAGGGAATTTTAATTTTCCATTCCCTATCCCCATTTTCTACTTTTGATGAAGTGTTTGAGAAATGAGGAGGAAAGGGGCTGATTTGGGGGTTATATGGTGAGTTAGGTTAGCTAAACCAAGACTCAACCCAGATGTTAATTTTCACAAACTCGAAACATATCGTAGCTTACAGTTTTTCGAGCATGCAAACAACATTTCGAACTCAATGGAAGTGGTTTCGAGTCCAAAGTCGTCCGTACGCAGAAAGTGATATTTTGGTCTTATATCCAATGAAAAAATCAAAATTTCTCCAACTCCAAAGATATCGATGCTTATAGTTTTCGAACACGCAAACGGCATTTTAAACTCAATTGAAGTGGTTTCGAGTCCAAATTCATCCATATCCAAAATGTGAATTTTCTACGGCTATATACACCTTTTAAAAATATATTTAAATTTTATAGCAACTATTCTAAATTTTAATTTAGACATAACTTACAATTTATAAAGTGAAATCTCAATTTCATATACTCGTTAGAAAATTACAATTGTTTCTTGTTTTATCAAATTCTGATTTATACTGAATTCTATATATTCATTTAAAGTTCAAAATCAAATTTTTGAAATATCGCGCCATTTCGAGTTCGTTTTAATTAAATTTAAATTTATACGTTCTAACTTCGATTTAAATAAATTTTAAATCGTTAATTCTCAAAATAAACCATCTTAAGTACTTAATTTCTATTAAAATCTAACAAAAATAAATTTTAAATTGGTTTTGAAAATACGGGTTGTTACAATCTCCCCCCCTTAAAAAAAATTCGTCCTCGCAAAGGTAGAAGGAACTGAAGGTCGTTTACTTAACCAACCCAAACTTCCCTTGACTCAAGTTCTTCAACTTTTCAGTTACTAAGAACTTTCTAATTTCTCGAAATTTGGCTAACGCCTTAAATTTTCGAAAAATTTCAGCATAACCTCCTTTGTGCGGGTTGATTAGTACAAATACAAATCGCCTCTAGAGGCTCTCATATATCATAAAGAAAATAAAAAAACCAAGCGGCTAACCAATCGGCTCATAAAATCATCAAACCCAACAAATACAGTAAATATGTACTTATTTGTCGTGCATACAATTTTATTCCTTTTCTTAGCTTCCATGTTATGACATATTCATTATATATACATGTACATATATCCAATTCCAATTTGAGCTAATTTTCAATTTTTTTCAAGATTTGATTTGATTTAGCTTATTTTACCTTTCATTTTCATGTTGGTTTTATTATTCCAAAATTTTTATTAGTTAGACTAATAATCACACATCACAACCAGCAATCAATTAGCTGATTAGCTTTTCAAATATATAACCTTCATAGACCCAAAAATCATGTTTTTAGTGTCAAATCACAAACAATGAACTCTAACTAAGTTTTGGTTCTCACACTAGTCAATTGGAGCCATATAATATCTCACTTTCTAAACTCGAACATAAATGTTGATGATGTCATAACAATCATCAGAATCATCCCCTGACGACTAGAGTGTGATTCTATATCTACCCAGTATATATGAGACTTCATTTACACGTGCATCAGACGTATATGCAAAATCTTTCTATACTCGATAATCCAAAATTAATATAAAATAAAATACTCAAATATGTATAATAAGATATAATTTTCAAAACTAAATTCGTTTTTTAACAAACAACACTCTTCAAACTCATTCTAGGATACTACTGATCCTATCTCTAACGAATTATTCTTATAGGACGTTACTAATCCTATCTCCGATGAATTCTTTCATTTGGTTCTAACTTGTCTTGTTCCTGAGCTTTGTAAACCAAAGCTCTAATACCAAACGATTACACCCGAATTCGCCCAGCCACCGAAGAGACAGGGAAAACGCGGATTATATGAGAACACGACGCCTCAGAACACAGACATGAGAACATTTCATTACGATTACAACAATTTATACCATAGTACAAGAATATAATAGAGAACGAATACATATACAACGGAAGAAATATCAGATATTAAACTACATGAATTTAAAATGTATGAATACAAGGTACAACGGAAATACATCAACTAACACAACTGAAGAAAATACACGGATACAAAGCTTTCCAAATATAGCTCCAGCTATAATCTAGGATCTTGTGAAATGAAATATCTGCAAATCCAAAACTACTAGTCGCTCGCTTGGAAAATATGGGCACTGAGAATTTAGGTAGAAATAATAAACTCCGAGTCAGTCATGGGACTGGTGTGAGAACTAAAACAGTTATTAACTTGATTTTTATGTTGGGTAAATCAAGAGACCACGCCGTATAACATGGAACGGGTTTTTTCCCAAGAATACCATAAAACGAATAACACAATGCTAAAAGGAAAATGAAGCTATTATAAGACTCAGGTCCCATCACACAATGCAACGCAAGTCGGAGGATAGAGTTTTACCTTATAATAGCCAAACATGCTTGATACGCGAAATTTATCTTTTATTATTACTATAAGTGAAGAAATCAACTTCAAATATAAATGTATCCGGCAGCATAGGTGACATTATACTATATCGTCATATAGGTTTACAACTAAAATCATTAAATCGCGTATTGGAAATTGAGTTTCCATCTATGAACCAAGGCAAGAGATCATCCTAACCGATTCGAAACACACTAGTGATGCCTCAGGATCGCGCCTCTGGGCAACCCTAGGTTAGCCGCATGGTCGGTCAGCTGTCGCTGATTAGTTATATCATAAACTATATGTTAGCTAGTTCTATCGAACCTCCAAAATGGTCAGGTCGTCGACCATCTAGGACCTTTTAGTCGGTCTTGATATAAAATTTGAGGTACCTCGCCTTCCATCAAATAATATGCAATATCCATATGAGTAAAATGTTTGGGCTCCATACCATGACATCACTCGTAGTTAGAAACTAACATATGTCCATTTACATATGTTCCTCATCCCGTTTTTGGTTCATACTGGGGTGTGAAGCTCGCAAAGTAACGCTACACAAAACTGTTCTACTTAAAGCCGTGCTTTGATCATTAACCACAAAGCCTTGCTTATCAACAAAAGCTTTGATCCATGCATCTCATCATCCCACATTTTCAAATCCATACTATACCGTTGATTTCCACCAATACATAACCTCTAAGTTCGTACGTCTCAGAGAAGGGTGTTAAGCAAGAGAATAAATTCTCCGCCACCAAACAGATATGTATTTAGTAGAGATTAATGAATACAGCGCGAAATACAATGTCAGACATACAATCCATTTGCAAGTCCGTTCTGGGTCTGAACGAAACCGGAGACACCTTATTCCTCATCCCATATGTCCAATAAAAGGGAGAGGCCCTCGCATATCCGGTCGACCTCCAAGTACGTCTGGACGATCACCATTTATTTTTTTGTCTTGGGTGTACATCCCAATCAAGACACCAGTAATCATCCAAACGATGTGAAGACCTCCATTCTTCAACCGCTGTCTTCATATTTTCGACTTTTAGCCGTCGTATCAGTTATTCAGAATGGATTAGACCCGGACTTTCCGAATAACTCGCGTATCTTATAATCAAGTGCTATAAAAACACATCACACATCTTATTCCATTCCAGAATACTCTTTTATTCTTCGAAATCAATTCAAAAGATTTTTTATATCTTTTCTCAACTTAAACCAAATTAAGGCTTATCAACTAGTCGGGATTAGCGAAACTTACCCAAGTAATCATTTATTTTATTATCTCAATCCCAGCGTAATCATCCCATGAAGCAAAACTGGTAATGCTCCATATTTAACACCCATTGTGTTATCGGTAAAATTAATTACCATTCGGTGTTTCAAATCTAATTAAATATTTTACTATCACATAGAGTAAAACTAGTGGTACTCCATTCTCGAACCTTTCTTGAATTTGGTAAATTAGTTACCCCATTCACGTTTCAATCTAATTAAAGATTCATTAAACCTCCACTTAGTTTTAATCTCAAAAATTATTACTTAATGATTATTCCACTTGAGGAAAACTAATCCAGTCTTTAACTGGGTTAAAGAACCAACGTCATTTAAAATATAGTTCACCATAAACCCAAATCATCTTCCATCAAAATGGAATCTTCACGGAAATCATGACCGTATATAGTCAATATAAATTTCCGTATCGAACTAATACTATAAACGGAATAACGACAAAGCCTTTTAAAATTCCATATATAGTAAAGGCCTTCCTCCACGGAAGCTCATCTCGATTATCACTAAATCGAATTCTATTCAATTCCAATTTCTTTTATTAAATTGGAAAACTTTACTTTGGAAAAATTCCATCAAACCTTAATTAAAAGCACTAGTACAAAAATGGCCTGTTGCTTCGGCTCATTTGCGTCGGTTGTTCTAACAGCCGAAGCAATTGATATTATTTACTTCGGTTATGTGCACAACCGAAGCAAATGCATTGAAGCAAGTAATGTAATTTGTAGTTGCATCGGTGCATTTGCTTTGGTTGTGCACACAACCGAAGCAAATAATATCAATTGCTTCGGGTTGCAAAAATAACCGAAGTAAGTGTTCAAAAGCAAATAGTGTTATTTGCTTCAGTTGACAAATACTATTATTTACATCAGTTCCTTATAAACCGAAGCAAACGTACTGAAGCTAATAGCTTTACTTGCATCGGTTCCTTTGTAACTGAAGTAAATGCACCGAAGCAACTAGAAATTATTATAACCAAAGCAAACACACATATCAATAATAATAAACAATAGCTTTCGTATGTTATGATAAACAATTTACTATAATTAATGATTATCAATAAATAATTTATAATTACTAATTATTTTTTATATTTAATATTTTGTTATATTTAATTATTAATAATTAGTCAATTATAATTAATATTTATGAATTAGATTTAAGATAAATAAATAAATAATATTAAATAAAGTGATATTTAGTATAATAATTAAATTTAAATAATTATTAGTTAATTATGAGTGGTAAAAAAATTAATAGTTGATAACTAGTAGCCAATAATATAATTAATTATTAATAAAGTAGAAGTAAATAAGAATAATTAATAAATATTAGCTAATAGCTAATGATTAATTAATAATTCATAGTAAAAAACTTTGGACTAAAATTTAGTATTTACTATTTAATATATAGAATTATAATCAATTAATAACTAACAATAATTGTCATTAATTGAATAAATAAAGTTTAACATTTAACGTCTAATTAATAAGAAATATTTCACTAAAGGATCAACGCTCGGGCTAGGATCAGGATTAACGTTTGGGCTTCATTGACTCATTTTTGGCAGTGTTGGTGTGCGTTTTATTTCCCGCACAACATTTCATTTTCCCCCTAATATTTCATTTTCCCGGCAATCTGAAATGTGATAACTGCTGCAGTGCTGCCTCTCTTTTCTTTTCTCGCAATCCTCATCTGTTTGATTCCCTCAGACTCTCAACTCTACCTCCTCTAAATTCCACTCTTTTTCCTCTTTATGATTCATCCTTCTACTTCTTCAACGAGATCTAGACGAATTTTTAACTCTGATCCTGGCGCCCTTATTCGTGACTCGAACCCAACTTTATCAACTACAGGATTAACGTCAGATCTAGCCAACGCGACTTAAAGCCCTTTCTCCGATGTCTCCTCCGGCATGGTTGGCTTTCATGGTGAGGCGCGACTTATGGATCTTGCAATTGATTTCAATAAGTCTGTTTAAGGTATAAATATTGTGGTACCCATGTTGTCCTTTGTTAATTGTGACGTTGGATGGGGTTTTGACTGTTTGGATCTTGACTTTGGTAGTGTGGATGTTGGTGTGAATGGCTGTTTGTCGAAGGTCGAGTTTGGGTCAGTAGATGAACATGCAGTAGCAGGTTTTTGTCCTGTTTTTACTCCATGCGCAATAAATGTTTGGAAGAATGCCGCTTGTAATATTGCACGGGCTGATGGTGGAATTCCCGTAGGGTATTGTTAACTAGCAGTTAGAACATTCTTCAAAATTATTCCATTAGATGTCAAAGGATCATCCTAAAATCACATCAACGGGATATTGTTGAAGATGTTGATGACTGGTAGCTTGTAAAAAGATTACGCTCCAAGTTATTGCGGCTTAAAGATAAGTAAGGTACTTTTTTGTTTTATGCTCTGGTTTTATGACTTACATTGGGTTGTTCAAAATTGCAGCCGATTTACCAATTGCTACTTTTTAGTGTCAAGAATAGCACAGATGTGTTCGACCATTGTCATACCATAAAATACTTCATCTCATTACTGTTACTAATTCTATTGGATGTATTATATTCCTCTTATATATTATCATGCATGCACTCTGAAACTTAGTACTATTTAGATTTATATACATAAAAGGTGTAAGTTCAGATATTATAAATTTTGTTGTATGATACTGTTTCAATATTAGTTGTCAGCAAAAAAAAATCATGTGTTCACATATATTTCAGAATTCATCTTTAGGCTATAAATCAGGATGGTTGGGAACTGGGACGGTTGCATAGATTTATCCAAATTTGGTATATAAAGCATAACTTGTGTGCTGCTTCTGGACAGAACCTGGATATCATATGCTGCTAGAATTTAGATTTCAAGGGTTACTTAAAACTCTCAACTTGCAACAACCCCATTGCTCAAGCCAAAAACACCAATTTACTTATATTGAATCGTGAGATTGACAATCCATGTTAAACTTTAACAGAAAAAAATTTAAAGATGAAATAGAATATTGTTCTCTTATGCAAGCATTGCAAGATGAATATATAAGCTGATAGTGCTGAGTTGTATCATCCTCAATTTGAATATCATTTTCGATATTGATTCATATTGTGCAATTTAATTTCTCTTTATAGTAATGTGACACTTTCTTGTTACAAAATAATACAGTAACATGAAAAAGAAACAGAGATATACTAGTTATTGTGATCTTTCATGCAGGTTATATTTCCTTCCTCGCCACAATGTTCTAATCTGCTGAAAAAAGGTGATGAATACTTCACCATAGTCATTTTATATAAGTCACATTTGAAATATATTACATTTTATTTAATTAATCTTCTTCGTTTCATTGGGGCCCCACTTTGACAAATGTAGATAGGAAATGTTTTACCATAATATATTCATGGGTTGTTTGATGTTTATCACATGGGCATTTATTTTGGGGTGTTCTTTGTCCATTTTGAGGTCATATACTCCAAAAGGTTTGTTACCAAACTGTTATATTTGTTTAAGTTAATATTCAAATGTATTTATGTATTGTTACATACAGTTAAGAAAAAAAATATTATACTAGCCAATAATCATGTATATGTTGATTTATTTTCTTCGAAAATATTTTAAGATGCATATTAAAAAAGAAATAATTTTTCGTGTTATAACATAGCTTATTCTAATCCCTAAAATAGGGGATTACCATGGACGCCAATATTTTGCAAATAAGTTGTCTACTTGCAAATAAGTTGTTTGTTTGTCAATGCATTTATTTATCATTAACATTCATTTGATTAATAATGATTTGAAACCATCTTTTAATTGCAGGACTTTGTACGATTTGACCCTTATAACCAACAAGAGATAGGCGAGTTTCAGGATAATTTAGCTACTTATATCTTTCATGATTTGATGTAGTGGTCTTTTGTTATGTACAATGTTCTTTGTTATATACATTAATCGTTTTTTATATACGTTGATGTGATGAAATATAAATGATTTGTGCTTCTTTTTTGGTATGTATACATTAACTAATTTGATATATAATATGATCTTATTGTCTGTTCGATAAGTTTCATAGTATTAAGAATTTATGGAAATTTAAATTTAATTTGATACCTTTTTAGGTTTAAAAACCTGAAATGGTATCAATATTTTTTTAATTTCAGATGCCATTTGCATCGGTTACAAACAACCGATGCAAGACACATTTGTTTGCTCAAAATAATTTGCATCGGTCATTTGTAAACGACCGATGCAAATGACCAGTTTTGTAGTAGTGTTTTGAGCCAAAAACCTTCCTTTTTGCATTGGTTATTACTGAAAACCGATGCAAAAGTGTATTTGTAGCATCGGTTCTTAAACCGATGCAGTATTTTTTGACTTGTTGCATCGGTTGCTGAACTGATGCAAAAAAGGGGTAAACAACCGATGCAACTGGCCTATTTTGTAGTAGTGAAGATTTATAAATTCCAAATCATATCTTCACTGTTAGTTAGGTTTAAGAACTAATGTCATTTAAAACATCGTTCACAATGAACCCATAATTAACTTCCACTTAATTCCAATTATATTAATTAATTGGAAAACTTCATTAAATCTTGGTTAATAGATTTATTCTTTTCTCATCTGGGTTTAAGAACAATGTTATCGAAGACACCATTCACGACAAACCCAAAATCCAATTTATCGATATTCCTTATGAAAATAAATGAAATCGATAGAAAACTCCATTCGAATTAAAATGGCGTTTACTAACTTAACTCAGCTACATGTCTCATTCTTTTCGTGTCCATCCAAAATCGGACATCAAAATCATATTTTGCTTCTTCACTGAATATAATATCAAAATATTTGTTTATATTCTGAATCGGAATGTGACTCAATCAATTACCATATAATTTTATTTATATGTATTCCATACATCACATGAATTCAAAAATAGTGATGAACAACTATTAAACATCCAATTCACATCCAGGGTGTAATCTATAGCTGTATGAGCATTAAATAATTAAATAACACTTACTACGGTTTGTCGATCAATCGATTGACATACAACTAAACATAAGGGAGATGTGTGAAGTTATTATCATCCCTAGACTCATGTGGGGTTTTAAATCAACAACCAATTATTATTATTTGCATACTTGGGCGATGTGTAAAATTATCGTCCCAATACTCGTATGGGGTTTACATCACAATCCATGTAAACTTATATATTATTTTCACAGTTTAATAATGATAACGTTTAAAACTGTAACATCCATCAACCGCCAAACAAATATTGCAATCCCAGACAATAAATATATACTCAGCTACAAAAATAAATAACTATACAAAATGGTTAGGTGAGAGAGTTCTCACCTTTGGTTTTCACTCCATCATTCTTTAATTGATGATTTATAAAACGATTTCGTAAAAATTGAGCTGTAGAAATATGTGAATCAAAGAAACTGACAAGTCACAAACGAAGTCGAAATGGTCCGACACTCGGTCGGGAAAGAGCCTGGACGCATCTAAACTGTTGATCGTGGTACCCACCGGTCAACAGCAGAAAAACAGGATTCAGATGTCTGAATTTGCATTTTCATGAAACAACAAAGATTTAGCTCATTTTTGAGCTATTTCAGACGTTTGAATTAAAAATTTCTGGCATCTGAATTATGTTGCTCATGTCTTTTAATTATTCATAGCAGGTAAGATGTGTGGCTCAAAATATTCAGACGTATGAATTTGGGCCTGAGCACAATTTTGCCTAGATAACAAGCTTAAAGTGATATCTGCAAATACCCGAAGGCCTATGATGTTATATACACGCAAATGAAGCTTCTATAACTCACCGAAGCTACTCATAATACAAAATTTATATGAACAAACATTCATACAAGAGATCTGCGATGGTTTTGATTATAATTTCAAAAGTGAACTAAGTTCCAAGCATGCAAAAATGATTCAAGCAACTTGTGAAGACTTAATACTTTGCCGGGGAGACAATAGAGCTTCACAAGATCACCAAATCAACTAGTAGCATATGAATTAGATAGTGCGGACAATCCTCATCATAATTCTCAACTTTATGAACCTAACACGAATGAACTAGAAAGTGCATACATCTCTAACCAATTCATATGCATATATACAACTCTAAATGAACCTAAGTGACACTATGCAAGCTAATAGCTTGTCGCATAGACACAAAGAATTCACAAAGATCTCACCTTTGCTTGATAGAAGCAAGAAATCAATCCAATGACAAGCTAGAACAACCTCTCTTCGACAAAAACACTAGAATCAACAACCTAGGATCATATAAACATGTTTCCTAACCATTAGGTGATAGGAAATCTTAGAAATTAAAGAGGAAACAAACAGCAGAAGATGGAGAAGATGAAGAGGAGCTTACCTAAGTTTCTCCGTTGATTTTGCACTTAATTCCTACAAGATTGGAGCTCCTAGAATCAATCAGGGTTTAGGGAATCTTAATTTCCCATTCCTTATCCCCATTTTCTATTTTCATGAAGTGTTTGAGAAATGAGGAGGAAAGGGGCTGATTTGGGGGTTATATGGTGAGCTAGGTCAGCTAAACCAAGACCCAACCCAGGTGTCAATTTTCACAAACTCGAAACATATTGAAGCTTATGGTTTTCGAGCATGCAAATAATATTTCGAACTCAATGGAAGTGGTTTCGAGTCCAAAGTCGTCCATATGCAAAAAGTGATATTTTAGTCTTATATCCAATGAACAAGACCAAAATTACTCTAACTCCAAAGGCATCGATGCTTATAGTTTTCGAACACGCAAACGGGATTTTGGACTCAACTGAAGTGGTTTCGGGTCCAAATTCATCCGTATACAAAATATGAATTTTCTACGGCTATATATACCTTTTAAAAATATATTTACATTCCATAACAACTATTCTAAATTTTAATTTAGACATAACTTACAATTTATAAAGTGAAATCTCAATTTCATATACTCGTTAGGAAATTACAATTCAAAACATTCCTATGTTTCTTGTTTTATCAAATTCTGATTTATACTGAATTCTATATTCATTTAAAGTTCAAAATCAAATTTTCAAACTACTGCGCCATTTCAAGTTCGTTTTAATTAAACTTTAAATTTGTACGTTCTAACTTCGATTTAAATTAAAATTTAAATAGTTAATTCACAAAATAAACCATCTTAAATACTTAAGTTCTGTTAAAATCTATCTAAAATAAATTTTAAATTCGTTATGAAAATATGGGTTGTAACAGTATATGTAGTTACCCCCAATATCAAGGTACCTCCCATGGTACCTTCTCTCATGGTCTACACGGTCATGCCACAGAAGCAGATGCAGCTCTTATCGTACGCTAGAGAGACTTACGAATTCTCTATAAAATTACGTCATGTTCTGCATAGAGCTACCATCGCCATGCTATGTAAGCGTACGAACTGCCATATCCGAAACTCCTCGCCGAAGCTTGATCTTAACACAGAGTAATGCCCTAGCGTATATTATACACCAACCGGTGCGGCGTGCATGTATATGGATCCTCACACGTACATATTGCCAACTTTACCCTGAGGTCTGTAATAGGGCTGCATCTGAATGCACGGAACTTGTTCGGGATCCTTTTCTATATCTGTATAGGTTTGTTAAAGAGGCCTAAATTGCAGATATATAAACTATGGTCTGCATTTCTATGGTGCCTATGGTCGCATCTCGACCCCTCCCTCAACTAGCGAAAGACTACATCAAGAGCTAAGTGGCTTGCCCCTACACTACACCAAAACAGGGGATTCCCAACAAGTACATGTGTTACAAATAATTTCTGTAACACTTTTAGTGTTACCAACGACCTGTGAGGAATTTCCTGTAACACTTATAACTGTTACAAACAGAGTAACTGCTAATACTTATAAGTGTTACAAACATATTCATTACTAACACTTATAAGAGTTACAAACATATTCATTGCTAACACTTATAAATGTTGGAACCATAAGATATGGTAACACTTATAAGTGTTACAAACATATTCATTGCTAACACTTATAAATGTCAGAACTATAAGATATGGTAACACCTATAAATGTCAGTATCATAATCCTACTAACTATTATAAATTTTGGCATACATAAATTGCTAACACTTATATAACATGTTTTTATGATTTTCAATCACATATATGATTCAACATATCAATTCAAATAAAAGTATCTGGTACACTTCCATATTTCAAATTCAATATTGTCACTTTTGCATAATGCTTCCAATTTCAAAATACTATAATATCAAGTTCAAATTACAAAAAATAATACAAAGTTTTACTGAAGGTACATAGAATTTTAGATATTATGAAGGCGAAATGTGAACCATATCACCAAGCCTCCATCCGAAAATTCACAAAGCTTGCAATGTCCATTTTGCGGACCATCGTAAATCGGTGCTTCCGGATCTAAAACTTCTGTTATACAAACAACTTTCTCAACACCTTGTATTATCTCTCTAAAATGACACATGGTGCTTACAAAATATAAATGCACTCATTTTTACAGAAATAATAAATTGCAAAACTGATAAATAACAAGTTATTATTCCAAAACTAACAAATAACAAGTGAATTGCAAAACTGAGCTGTGGCTCAGTTTTGGCACTAACTGATGCTCATTTTTCTGAGCCGAGGCTCAGACTGCGCGCAAAACTCTAGTTTTGGCGCTAACCGAGGCTCATTTTGACATTAACCCAATATTATTTTAGTTGCAACCATCATCTTCAGATTACTTATAGTTCCTAAAATAACTAATTTACATCAAAACCAAAATCCTTCACAAATATAAAACTCTAGTAATTTGGCCATTGACTTATCCTATGTAACTTCAACTTTGCACAATCAGTTTTGTGCGGCAAACTGAGTTTGCAACTCAGTTTTCCGTAAAACTGAGTTGCAAAACCAATTTGAGCGCAATTGAGTTGCAAACTCAGTTGCGCGACAAACTAAGTCTGCAATTCAGTTTGCGTGCGCAACTGAGTTGCAAACCCAATTTGAGCGCAACTGAGTTGCAAACTCAGTTGCGCGGCAAACAGAATTTGCAACTTAGTTTGCGTGCAATTGAGTTTGCAACTCAGTTTGCCGCGCAAAACTGATTCCGCAAAACTACATTTTCTATTGCCTCCAGCAACATTTTCTAATGCCTCAAATAACAAGTAGTCACTCCTGATGATATAAGCATACACATAGTAAGCTATCATAACCATATAAATGGAGCTTTATTTACTCAAGAAATAAAATCGTAAAGTTAGAAGTCAAAAGAAGTGCAACAAAAAAGTCATCTTTCTATAGATCTGTTCCACAAAAATGACCACTCATGTTAAATTAATCACCAAGTGTGCTTGCACGAACATGTATGCAACTACCAAACAGGTGTTGTTCATATTTATGGAGCTGCAAATATGTACGGTTTTCAACTGCAAATGTGCAATTAGTTTTACGCGGCAAACTGAGTTTGCAACACAGTTTTGCACAAAACTGAGTTGCAAACTCAGTTTGAGCGCAACTGGGTTGCAAACTCAGTTTGAGCGCAACTGGATTGCAAACTCAGTTGCGTAGCAAACAAAGTTTACAACTCAATTTGCGCGCAACCGAGTTTGCAACTCAGTTTGCACGCAGTTGAGTTGCAAACTCAGTTTGCTGTGCAAAACTGATTCCACAAAACTGCATTTTCTTATGCCTCAAGCAACATTTGCATGTCCAGATAACTGCAGTTACAAAGATGAATTTTTTTACACTCAACCTGCATTAGCAGTTTTGTCTTTTCATGATAGACCTAAAAAAACATATGAGAGTGTTGTAAATGTTACTTAATTTTCTTTATTACATTATTTTATAAACTTGCATTTGTGGAGGAGAAAATATTACATAGAACCGTAAATGTTGGATAAATATTGGTGCATAAGAGTGTTGTTGGACTCTATTTTCTTCATTATAATAAAATGGTAGATTTAGATGCAGAACAGGCAATAAATCTACTGAGTCTCTTTATCCTTCTTAGGATATTCCCTAGGACCAAATATAATATATCTAATCCGATCATTAGTATTTCCCATTTCGATCTACCAAAAGAATATCATATAAAAAATTGTGGTATTATTATACATTATCCAATAAAGCACAGGTGAAAAAGGAGAAATAGTGAAGTTATGGTCATCATTGTTATCACGTCGACGACTAGTCGTCGACAAGTCGACGAGTCGCTGGAAAAGTTTCGACGACAGTCGACTTTTCCAGTTCGACGATGATGCGGCATAAAACCCTAAATTGAGCCCACGAATCCAAAATTGTGTCCAGAAAATCCTAATTTGACTAATTCGAAGTCGATGCTTGTCTCGATACAGAATTCGATCGTCGATTAAAAAAAAAACCTAATTGCTTCTGTCTTGGCTCGCCGCTGCTCATCCTCCCACCTCCTCGTCGCTGCTCTCGTCGCTGCCAGTCAAGGTTTGGCACACGATTTGTTTTTTTTTCTTGGAATAAGATTCGTTTTTTTTTTTTGGCATGTTAAAAGTTGGTTCAGATTTTAGAAGAAAGAATACAGACTACTGAGAGACTATTTGATGTGTTTTTAATTATATTATAACTTAGGTTTACGTTAAATTGTTAACTCGTTAAGGGTGCCTCTACTTGGCATGATTTTTAAATTATATTATAACTTAGGTTTATGTTAAATTATAACTTGATGTGTTTTGGGTATGTTAACTTGTTAACTGATTTTGTTTTTAGAAAATAATAATTAAGTGATTTGTTTTTTAATTATAATTATATATGTTGCAGTTGAAATGGAGAGTAACACAGAAAATATTTGGCATGGAGATGATATTGAGATAGATGATTTTTCTTGAGTTCATACTCATTTTATGATCTATTATGGATATTATGAGTATTATTATGGTGTGACTAGGATCTATTTTGGGTATTTATTGAATTTGAACGTAATAATATGTTATCTTTGTTGAATTTGAACTTATTATAAATTTATAATTATATCTAATTATATTATATACTTAAGTCTAATAAATATATGTATATAAAAGACTTATCGACTAGTCATGACTAGTCAGACGACTTGTCGACTAGTCTTCTCGACGGTAGTGGCTCGACTTGGCGTCGTGATAACCTTGATGGTCATTGCTTACCGCTAGCTCAAAATCACCTGACATCCCCATTGAAAGTTCACACTGGTTCTCTGTCGTGCCCAATGCCTCACATACTTTTTCTCTACATTTTGGTAAGGTCTGCATCACAATTTCAATAACCATCCATTTATCGAAATCATCAAAGAATCCTGTATAACTTGATATATATATATATATATATATATATATATTGAAACCATAGTTCATAATTCCAACCAAATTCCAGTTATATATTTTCGGTTTCGATTCTAAACTGAGCCAGCTCGGATTCAAATCGAAACCGAGTAGTGTTCGGTTTCGAATCGAAACTGAGCCTAGCTCAGTATAAACTGGGCAGAAAGGCTCAGCTCAGAAACTGAGCTAAAAGGATCAACTTTGAGTCCAAATGTGTAAACAAATAAATAATGAACTCACAGGGATCAGAAACAAAACCAACATAGACTTAAGTTTTGCACTAGGGTTATAAAGAAGCAAAAGAGTACTAAAGAAGTTGTGCTTATAGGAACTTCAACTTTGCGAAACATATTGGCCCCTCTCAGAGCTTCAACCAGTGCAATATCTTGAGGAGTCGAGACGATCAAAGCACCCGTCTTAATAAGTAAGTAGTCACTCCTGATGATATATGCAGACACATAGTAATCTATCATAACCATATAAATGGAGCTTTATTTACTCAAGAAATGAAATCGTAAAGTTAGAAGTCAGAAGATGTGCAACAAAAAAGTCATCTTTCTATAGATCTGTTCCACAAAAATGGCCACTCGTGTTAAATTAATCACTAAGTGTGCATGCACGAACATGTATGCAACTAAAAAACAGGTGTTGTTCATATTTATGCAGCTGCAAATGTGTACGGTTTTCGACTGCAAATGCACAATCAGTTTTGCATGGCAAACTGAGTTTTCAACTCAGTTTTGCGCAAAACTGAGTTGCAAATTCAGTTTGAGCGCAACTGAGTTGCAAAATCAGTTGCGCGACAAACAGTGTTTGCAACTCAGTTTGCGTGCAACTGAGTTTGCAACTTAGTTTGCCGTGCAAAACTACATTTTCTAATGCCTCAAGCAAAAAATTGCGTGTCCAAATAATCGCAGTTACGAAGATGAATTTTTTTGCCTGACACTCAACCTGCATTAGCAAATTTATCTTTTCATGATAGACCTAAAAAAAGCATACGAGAGTGTTGTAAATGTTACTTAATTTTCTTTCTTACATTGTTTTATAAATTGGCATTTGTGGAGGAGCAAATATTACATAGATGGTTCCACTCCTGATTTCGCTGCAAGAGATTAAATATTGTTCAACCTTTGCTAAATGTATAACATATGACTACTGCCTAATTGTCATTATAGGAAAATGTTAATATGCTTGCACTTAAAAAACAACCCATTATTTCTATTGGTTGCCTACTAAAATCCAAATAAACAAACATTATTTATGAAAACTTATAGGCTGCTCATCTTAGATGTGCAAAGGCATAACAATAAACGCTATATGGTGCACTTACATTCTTCTCCATTTGTATTCACTTGAACTAGAACTTTAAGAGGCTCCCTTCACAGGTCTCCTATAACTCGATTAAGACGATTGGCTAACTGAAATTGCATGAATGAACAAATAAGTCTTTGTTTATATTTTTATATTTAGAGACAAAACAATAATATAATGCCATGAATGAACAAACATTTGAGAGTTGCAGCGAACACAATAATGCCATGAACAAAACTGCCTCAACTTATTATATAAAATACTGCTGAGAGGTTCTATCATGTCAGTTTACCTTTCGCAACTTCTCCATCTCCTTTATGGCACTAACCAATTCATCGTTTTCCTAGCAACAAGTTTATGTACATTAGATACAACGGTTTAAATGCAATGCATCAAAGACAAGGATGACATGGAAAAATCTCCTATTATATACAAAGAGCTATTGCATCCAAGTCATAAGGTCCAGGCAGCATAATTCATATGACATCGGATCTAATATATACAGTTCAATAATATATTTATTTTACATTCAGTAAGGCTACATCTATTTTATTTTAGAAATCTACAACAAAAATTTATATCTATAGTCCAAACACAACAAAAGCGAAATCAATTTTTTTACCCATTATCGTGATTCCTAGAAGTCACCGTGATTCCTAGAAGCCCTAATTCCTAGAAGCCCCAATTCGAAGTCATGGAGAGCGGATTTGAGAGGCTAATACCGATTTGAGAAATCCAAAATCCTTAATATCTCTGATAACGATATCGATTAGGTAATCGTTGATATTCCACTTTTTTATTTGCTTATGACGCGGCCTACGGAGGAATAAGTGTTGAGGAATAAGCGCTGAGGTACCGATTAGGGTTATGGGTGAGAACTTACCCTTTTGCCCTCAAAATATGAGGGTTGACCAGGCATATCAACACAAATAAGTGTTGGCAAATTTTTGGTTACACATTTTTACTATAGCAACACATATTAGTGTCATTAGTCTACAACACATATAAGTGTTGGCAGTTGAAAAAAAGAAGAGTTGGCAAATGACCATTATGGTGTAGTGCTAGCAAACAATCTACATCTAAATTGGCATGTGCCGCAACCAAAGTCTTGATAGTGAAAGATCAATGGTCTATAGGTTTAGCTCTAGTCTTTTCATGTCACACTGACTGCCGATGACAGGTACCCGATGATTACTATCCTTTATTTGGTCCTAATCAGCCTCTTTATAGGCAAATCGTTGAATCGCCCTAATGTCATACCGTCATAGCCTTCTGACTGCCAAACTACTATTGCATTCAAGGTATACTCACCGGGTGGTAACGCGCAGACCCAACCTCTGCGAGTACAGCCTGAGCATGCACCGCAATAGAGGACCACCATAGAGTACCCTAACATGTCTCTCGGAAGCCGACTGCTTCCTCCTAGCCCTGCAGAGCCAGCAAGCAGAATATCAAGAGAGTAATCAAATGAACGTTCTCCTCATGTGCCTCTTGACACCACGATGATCTACCCCGTTGGGTTCTTCACCTTCAGACGTGTAGAGTGGTCCAATCGCATCACAACGATTAGACCACGTGACAGTTTGATCACGGGACGTTTTGGATGGTAGGGTTTCGATCAAAATTGGTTGCTTCATACTTTTTTTCATAATTGTGTGAAGGTAATAGATGAAAAAGAGTTTTTCAAAATCTGCATTCATATAGACCGCCAGTATATTTAGAATGTTTTGCATCATGTTTTTAAAAGTGTTTCAAAATTTATGCAAACATATAGAAGGATCTGATTTAGAACCACCTTGCACTCATATTTTATGGTTGAATCGCATTATGTGCACCATGCACATATACACATGGTTGCAAAGTGGATGTACTCAAATTGGTTGTGTAGAATAGGAATATAGGCGTCAGAATTTCAGGACAAAATTCCTTTTTAGGAGGGAAGAATGTAACAACCCAAAATTTTGGCAATATAAATTAATTATTAGAATTTTCAAAAATAGAAATTTCTACAAACGATTTAATTTGGTCTCGAAACTTTAACCGACGTGTTCATCTCAGAATTCTAATCAACTTTCATGTTTGGAGTTTTGCTAACGGAGTCCATATGAAAAAGTTAGGGACGAAATACAAAAATTGATGGAAAATAATAAATCAGGATTTACAAAAAATAGATTACCTTATTTAACTAGCCGATCTGGGCATTTGACGGCCTAGGCAGTTGATCATAGCGGTCAATCGGCGGTCGACCGTCACGGTCGACCTACTAGGCTTCAGTTTGCCCACTGACGGCTAGGTTTTATAGGTTTGCTTTATAATTTTTATAGAATTGATGGACAAATATAAATTAAAACGAATCCAACGATTCAAGGTCATTTCCATTCCTATAAATAAAGGGGTAGGGCCTCATTCTTTTCCGCAAAATCTGTGGGCAGCAGCGAAGCTCTGTCGTTTTCCTCCTTCCTCCAAACCTAATTTCTTAATTAAAATATATTCTTATGCAACAAATCAAATCCAAATCACATAGAATTGAGAGGATTATCAGATCTAATGAAAAAGAATGCAAACTAGCGCTCAACAATAGATTCTCCCCTCTTTTCCTATTTTCTTACAACTCTACAGATCTGAAATTATCCCCTTTTCAGATTTAATTGTAGATTTATAAGAATTTGGGTATTGTAGGCCTAAAAGGTTCGAACTTTGGATATGGATTGCTTATAGGCGAGTGGGAAATATATATATACATCTATAATAACGTATGTATCTCATTTGTAATAGATCTCAATTTTTATGTCTATTTCTATCAGGTCTTTTCAATAAGTAGTTGTAATTAGATTGACACCTCTCAAATATGATCATAAAAATTGTTAAAACTTGTGAATTGTATATTTTAGTCATGCATAATATTAATTGTAGGATTTTTAAACTTGTTTACACATATTCCTACAATTATGTTGTAAAATATATTGCAGTTGTAGAAAAGCACTGTAGATCTAAAAATCAGTCCAATGAAAACACCGATTAGATGTAGTTGTATTTCAGATCTCTTGTTCAGTGTTGAATAATAAATTATGTGAATTTGGATAAAAAGATACGATTGGTAAATTATGTAATTGTAATATTAAGAATTATACTTATTTGTATTCAATGTTGTTGGGTTTTAGCTTAATTGTTGTAAACATGTCATTTTCCTCTTTTTAAACAAAAGATGTCATTATGAAATCACAAAAGATATGACAAAAAGATTCCAAAAGGAAAAGTAGTGCAAATGTACTTATAAATATAAAAATAAATATTTGTGCGTAGTTTGCATCAATTATTCCTAAAATATATATACATTTGTATTTCTTGTGAATTTGGGATATGTCTATTTTTACTAATCAGGCATAGTTTACAATAATTACGGCTAATGATCTTTTTGTAAGATTTGAAACCTTTTGGCAAGATTGAGTGCAAAAAGGAATGTTTGTTTATTGATTAAACCAAATCATTAAGTTTAAAAGAATAATAATATAAATAGAAATAATAACTACGTTCACCGCATGAAAACATAAATATAAATATATACATATTATTTGTTCAAGTCGGCTTAAAACGGTAAAATATACATTGTACGGAATGTTTGAATGTTGGGATAAGGTTCGATTATGGGATTATATGTAAATGTAATCAATATTGAACTAATATATTTGCGGTGACCATTTGTAGCAATTAATATAATTAATTGTTATAAATAGGACCATAAATCAATAAATAACAATACCACTGTTATCGGGAAAATGGATATAATAGGAAAATGTTTACAGTTCCTAAATTAATTAGGATTAATGTTGAGCACCCCAATTAGGAAATTTGAATTAAAACCTCTTTTAGACACGAGGTTAAGCTTAACTTGTGTAAGAAGTCTGCCGGAATCGACCGGCATATCCAGCATCCACAGGTGGGTTGCTTAATGTGAGGGGTATAATGCTTAATAATAAATATGTCAGGCACAAAGTTAAGTTCAACTTGTGGCATAAGTCTACCCAGAACTGCCCGACAAATACAGCATCCACAGGTAGTCAACTTAAAGTGAGCGATCTGGTATATAATATATATATATATATATATATATATATATAATAGTCAACCAATAAATAAATAAATAAGAATAGCAATTGGTTTGTTGGGGTACAACAAATAGATATCTTGGGACTAACAATTAGTTGCCTTAGGAAAATACGACCGTTATGGTCATAAAGGACAATAAAAATAGAAATAAAAGAAAATGGGTGTCAAAATGGGATTAATGGATATTGATTGTCGTTTAAATGCTAAGTCCAAATTAGGGAAGTAATTAAACAAATATCCTAAGGTAAAAGAGGATATAACCTTCCTTATTTATATTAATGAATATAGAGCTTATAGTTAAAAATAGAGTTGGACGTAGTAGGTTAATAATGTAAAAACATTATTAACCATAGTTACCCGTGGCGATAATGAACCGTATGTATATAATATTTCCGTGAAGTGTAACTAAACGGAAAAGACATAATGACGTGTCCCACTTTATCCTAATAGGGAAAGGTAATGAGGGCTAACAGGGTACGAACCTAATAACCTTTGTGTGTAGTTCACTCTATTTTGAGAGTACTACCTTGGGATTATATTATATACATAAGGTACGTGGCCCTCTAGTTTATGTTAATGTTAAACAAATTATTGAGGAAAGGTACGTGGCCCTCTAGTTTATGTTAACGTTAAACAAATTATCGAGGAATCCACTCTATCTATCATTAATAGCGAGGCATTAAATAATGAAGGATGAGAGAATGATGATATATATAGAAACTCCGTAACTAGGGGTCAAACCTTGATTACATAACCAACCATATTCTGGTGTAAAGGCTTTATAAATATGTGCATAAACGTCCTATCTTGGTATTATATTTTGGGAGTACTACCTTGGGAAGAGCAGTAAAGTCATGCGTAAACATTTACAAGGTTAGGCTTGAATAGCTAACATTGGTAGGCATACATCTTGGGTTGACCCAAACAGGACACAACTGTGTATTATAATCTGTGTTGTACAATTCATGTTCACCAGAATCTTGTAGTTCTGACCCCCCTCCTCGTTACAACCTCCCAGGTTTCTAGAGAAGGTCAGGTTCTCACAAGTGTTTAAGTTTGGCTTTCTATTCTCGTCCACTCTCATGCTCGGTATTGAAAAAGTGACTTACTTTGAAAAAAGGCAGTTATAACTCTCATGTGAAAGAACCCAACTCTAAGTCTGGACAAATTGGCTTCCATTTATATTTCTTCTCAGGCTTTAGTTGGAGAAACTTCATTACAAGATGAACAAAACCAAAATATAGTTTCTCAGTCAAAAACATCATTACAAGGCACAATAATGTAGCCATCCTTAACAGTGGAACCACAAGTAGGTGAGAATTGTACATTACCTATGGGCAGGAGATCTACGTTTATTTATTGCAGCCAAAAATCAATTTCACTGCTCTAGCACAAATAAAAGGTTTGATAAAAATGTATCTCAGTCAAACCTTATAACATAACCTGTAAAATCTATTAACATGCAGACTTTAAGAAAGAAAATAAATGGACATATTATCATGTGCGTAGTCCTATATTTTCTTAAAGTTCATGTAATACAGTAATAGAACGAAGGAAAAAAAGCTTAAACCAATGGATCGAGGTTGAAAGAATAGTTAGTGGAAGTATTCGTGTACATTTTGTGTATCTCTCGACTCCCAAAGAATCTCAACTTCCTTCAGCTTTGGAACAACAAGCATCGTTCTCCTTCTCCAACCTAGTTTTGGGAATGGTAGAAGTGAGCATTATAACAACATTAATAATAGTGCGATGTGGTTTCAAAAAAGAAAATAGAAATACAGGGGGTCATAGTTCAACCGTTAAACAATGCAGAAACACAGATTATATTTTTATTTTATTTATGCTTATGTTCTTTTTAAAGCATTTTGTGAGCTAATGATTCATCTTTAACCGGACTTTCATCGCAATATCATTATCTTCTATGATAACAATGAACTGACAAAAGGTTTATTTTCTGATGCCAGCTAATTCTTCAAATTATTATTTTGAATTGTAAATGTATTCTTCCTATACTAGAAAACATTGTTATAGTGCCCAAAATCTGGCAAAAATTTGTCAACTAACCATCTAATACGTTTCAGTAAAAACTTGGCATCAATTATCAGTTTATCACTGAATAATGTTTCTCCTTGTTTTTAATGAGGAAAAAAACATTATAAATGGAAAACTACTGTGCAATATTTGGCATGAAAACATTGATAAAACATTCTTAACATGTAACAGATTAGTTATATAATATTCAAATTTGCACTGAAAATTTAAGGGTCTGGGGTTTGATCCCAAAGATATCAAATATTTTGCTTGAATAAAGTATCACTCTTATTCTGGAAAAATAAATGCACTGAAAACACATGTTGAAGCCAAGCAATAAATTTCATAAAATTATGGAAAAAGTCAGAGAGATGGTACTTACCTAGTGCTTTCTTACTATGCAAAATGTCTCCATATATGTGGTCTCCAATATAAAGGACCTATCATAGGTAAGAGCATTCAACTTCCGAAGAATTATTCTTTATGTTGAAGTCAACATAGGATACTACAATCAGAATTGACAACCAAGTAGAAATAACGAACATAACTACTATAAATTTCAATTAGTATGGTATTTAGTGCGTTATGTCAAACAAATGCAGCTTTATCTAATTCAGCTTGGCAGTGATTTTTATGTGGTTCTGCTATCTAAAACTTCAGAGTATGCTCATTGTTGTTATTTGGTTCTGCATGAGAAAATATCTAATGCAAAGAATTTCTCCATCCTTGTTCCTTAGAGAAATTAAAATTTGGCATTACAGTAAACTCATAAATCTTGAACAAAATATGGGTGATGCTAGGACGATTGGTGAAAAGGAAGATGAGATGTGAAGATTTGGGATCAGATTATCTATTCAATCCGACCTTTCATTGGATTTGGATGAAAATGGGAAATGTAACAAAAAATGTCTAAAGTTACATGACTATCAAATTATCACTTCTGCATTATAGCCTATTTGAAAGTATTTCAAATTTCCCCTGCTCTGAATTGATATATTCCATATAACTGCTAATAATATGACATGCCTCCATCGCATGATTATATCAAAGAAATGTTATTTTTCAGTATACTAAATAACCAGAAACCAAACTTATGAATTTAGAAAATTTATTAATGTAGAAAAAAGAAACATAAGTGGTAAAACATATAAGATAAAGTATTAGACCTTTTTTTATATTAGAAATGCATGTCATTACCCATTAAGATTAATTCCGATATATCGTTAACATCAATTATCCTGTTTAATTCCAATTTTTCAACCATTTTTATCTGATCGGACAATCTTTTCTTTGTTACAAGAAAACAGCAATGTCCAATTTAGCCGTTTGATTGAGCATGTCATTTGTGCTCTCATAAAACATATTTTACATTATGACAATGTAAAATAATCATACACGATCAGCACCACTGTCTACATGAATAAACGATTTTAGTGCGAGAAGTTGCGTATTTAAGCGGATACGCAGAACTTAATTTCAATTTGGAGTTTAACGGGTCCATCAGAGGTATCATTTCGTGCTAAGCGCCACATTAAGAATAAATTTTTATTTCTTAAATCATCATTTTTTTAATCAACATGAACATCATGAGAACATGATATTTTCCACATTAAGAATAGGACAATGTGCATTTGAACTGGTTTTTAATTTATTTGCACGCGACTCTCTTCCAAATATGCCTCCAGACATATGTATGTGTCACTAAATCATGTTAAGCATATATGCATGTGTAATATAGGCGTGCATGCTTTTGATCTTATTTAATGCAAAATACATAGCTTCATGAGCTTGTACCTGGAGTTTGCTATTTCATGCATGGAGGAGCTGACACGTGTCCCATTTAGTTTCCAGGTTTGTGCATGTATTTCATATTCATGCTGCTATACATAGTCTAGCATAATTTACTCCCATTCTGTAGTTGGCTACAGTTCCATCCTTCAATGCTCCAGTTCTCGGTTGCTTCATTTACTTTGTTCTCCTATTCCATGATCCTTTTTTTGTTTCTACCAAAGCATTGTATAAGCGCCCAATGTAGCAGTTCATCATTTCAACACTATATTGCCCATACCCTTCGTTCCCATATCCATACGACTTTCTTGCATCCATACATTATACCCACATAATTTAACTTTGTTTACTGTTAGGACTTTTTTGTTCTGCGGTCCACCTATATCATGCACAAATAGTCATAATTTGAATCAAATAACTATGACAGATTTTAAAATGCATTAAATAAAATGTCAAACTTATATAAATAGTACTTTCAGAGTGACTAAATAACAAATAGATAGCTTATGTATTAAAAAATAAACATTAGTAGAAAAAATATGTAACAACTGTAAATATATATTTGCTACTTTACAGTTAAAAATAATAATAGGAATGATTAGTATTGTTGTTGATCCCAATTTTTTATACATAATTTGATTCAAAAGGAAAATAGATTGTGAATGAGTAATGATTTTGTGTTAGGGAATGCTTATCCTTTAATTAAGTGTCCATCATGTGAAGCTTTTTAATTTTGCAAGAATTGCGTAAAAAAGTAAACCTTACTCACTGATCAAGCAAGATATTTCAACCTGACAGTATATGACAATGTGAGAATGCAATATCTAGTAAAAGCAGTAACAATGCAAACATAAGGCAATGAGATATTCAAACACAATCTTATATATGAAACCACAGTAAAATTGCAAAAAATATAAGTAAAAGAAGGTTGAGTAAAATAAATTACCACAAATCAACAACATTTTTCCAAAATTTCATTTAGACGGCTTGTATGTTGTAGTTGTGGTTCCAAATCAACGATGGGTAGCATATTTTAAGAAGGATAGTATAAAATGAGTGTTACAACTACAATAGCCTCACACTATTGAATCTAACGAAATAAAAACTGAAATAGTGTCATATAGTGCATCGATGTAAAGATTGAAACTATGGTGAGTGATCATAAAAATTATACCTATATTTCGACAAAAAGGATCAATCAAACTACTGCAGTGCAATGATGGAAAAACCTAACTCCATCAAATTAGTAGATAATGTATAAATTCAGGTAAATATGGGCAAAGGTAAAAAATATGGATCCATGGTAAAATTGTGGAAAAATATAGGCAAAAGAAGACTAAACGAAGCAAGTTACCATAAAATATGAACACGTTATAAATAGTTGCTTAATTCTGTCAAAGTTTAGCCCCATTCTCTTCTCACCATCTTGGCCAAAACAAAATAAATACCACATGAGACATTCACTTTGATTCCAAATTTTTACCAAAAATCGAAAGAGGGCACATAAGAAATTCAATTAAAAACACAACCTCGTAATGGACTGTAATATCCAAGAACTTCAAGATGTTTTTCATCTGTTGTATATTTGTTGTTAGCTGCTATACCTCTATAAAATGGTCCTTTCTTGCATCCATATCTTGATAATCATGTTCTTACTACCATTTTTTCTTCACTGCGTTTGGAAAATTGAAAAGAAACTAAATAAGCTCGAAATGAATCAATCAGCTTTATCGTAATTCAAAAACACGAAATATAACACAATAAAAGAACCTGATCTCAGATAGGAATGGTAAAACAAAGAAGATAAGATCACACCACTGAAGAGGGTTGCTAGTGATAGGAGCCAAGATGGTGATGCAAGCGGAAGAATCGGCTAACGATGGAGAGTTGGTTGAACAGTCGAGTAGTGAATCGCGCTGAAGGGTTTGTCGAAGACTCGAAGAGAGTCGCCGATACACGCAACTGAATGCCCATGTACTGCCTGTTTGTTGTAGATATGGTTCCAAATCAACGACGGAATTCCGATGTTGTAGATGTTGCTCCTAATCGACGATGGTTCTTTTTTTTAGAAGTATGGTGGTTTTGGTGCTAGTCGATTATCAAAATCTGAATTATTGCATCTAATATCTATTTCCGTTAAAGATTTAGAAGATAAGGTTTTGAAAGAAGAAGGAGAGTTGAAACGAGGAAGACGAGATAGGAAGAAAGTAATTTAGGGTAAGACGAGGAGGAAAATATCTTAGATTTAGGCGGAAAAATGAAAATAGAGAGGGAAGTGAAATGCAATGGGAGGAAATCGTCAAACGAAACCACTATTTTAGTCAACAGTTAAATAAATGTAACCAAAACTTCTAAATACAAAACAAAAAATCACATTAGTTACATATACATATCAAACGCTACCAATAAATGTAACCATATGTATGTTTTCTTGTAGTGTTACTTGAGTAAATACTAGTTTATCCTATCTTGTTTCCACTGTGAGTTATCTTTCATCGTACTCTGATTATGCTCATGCTCATTTATTGCAGGTAACAGATATACATGCTCCATGCTTCGATGTGTTTGAGTTTCGATTTTTGTCGAAATTTGGGCACAAAAAAATGTGGGGTGTTACACATAGTATATGTAGCTACCCCAATATCAAGGTACCTCCCATGGTACCCTTCTCGCATGGTCTACACTGCCATGCCATGGAAGCAGATGCTACTCTCATTTTACGCCAGAGCGACGTACTGATTCTCTACAAAACTACGTCACGTTTTGCATGGAGCTACCATCGCCATGCTACATAAGCGTGTGGACTGCCACAATCAAAACTCCTCGCCCAAGCTTGATCTTAACACGGAGTAAAGCCCTAACGTCTACGATACACCACCCGGTGCGGCATACCTTTATCTTGATCCACACATGTACGTACTGTCTACTGTACCCCGAGTTCCGTAATTGGGCTGCATCTGAATGCACGGAACTTGGTCGGAAGCCTTTTCTATATCTATATAGGTCTGCTAAAGAGGCTTAAAGTATAGGTATCTAAACCGTGGTCTGCATTTTTAGGTGGCTACGGTCCCACCTTGACCCCTCCCTCTACTAGTGAAAGACTACATCAAGTGTTAAGTGACGTACCCCTAGCAAACAATCAATATCCAAATTGGTGTGTCCCAAAACCAAAGTCTCGACAGTGAAAGATCGATGGTCAATAGGTTTAGCTCTAGTATTTCCACGTCACACTTACTGCCGATGATAGGTACTCGACGATTACTATCCTTTATTTGGTCTTGACCAGCCTCTTTGTAGGCAAATCGTCGAATCACCCCAACGTCATACTACCACAGCCTTCTGACCGCCAAACTACTGTTGCAATCAAGGTATACTCACTGGGTGGTAACACGCAGACCCAACCTCTACGAGTACAGCCTGAGCATGCACGACAACAGATGACCACCTTGGAGTACCCTACCACGTCCCTCAGAAGTCGCGTGCTTTCTTCCAATACTGTAGAGCTAACAAGCAGAATATCAGCAGAGTAATCAGATGGACGTGCTCCTCTCGTGCCTTTAGACACCACGATGATCTATCCCATTGGGTTCTTCACCTTCAGACGTGCAGACTAGTCCAAACGCATCACGTTAACGTGTTATTAGACCCTACGTCTAAACGTTTAATTATGGATTGCTAGTCCTCATCCAATTTCTAGTTAACTTGGTTATTTCCAATCATATTAACTTCTTATTCAAGTTACCAAGTTCTCTCCGAGCCCCTTATATCTCTAAGGAATGGACTCCCCTCGCTTATTAATTTCAGTTGTATAACTTAACCCATTTAAGTCCATTAATAAGCCCATAACATGTTATTCTCTAGATTGTAATTCAAGATCTGCAATATACAATCATTATTATCCTGTCATTCATTGTCCAATTTCAGTGTTGACATGTTTCAGTAACATGTTCTGCTTAATGTATAATTAAGTATATCTTATCTCAATCATTAGGTTTCATGTTAACATCTTACTTCATATATATATATATATATATATATATATATATCATTGTGTACAACTCATTTCATAAGTTTCCTTACTTCATTTACTCTTATGCAGTCTGAGCGGGCTTCCGCTTATTATTACTTTCTATTATTAGACTACTTAATTTGTAACGACCTGCATTTTCTGCCTATTTATTTGGATTATTTAAATTATTTAAATTATTTAAAATATTGGTTTGAATTTAAATAATCAAATTTAACGATTTATTTGGAATATATTATTTAAATAAATAACAAAATAATATTTTATTTCCAGAATATAGGGAATATGTTGAATTTGCTGTATAACGTGTATCGGCTAAATATAGAGGGTCAACATTGTTTGTATTGAAAATATATCAACAATATCGTTTATTTAACGAGCGTTGAGCGTATAGTTTATAATTTAATTAAATAAGGAGCTACAGCGGCGCGGTAGTTCGAAAATTTGAGTTTTGAACTTCAATTGACCATGGAGGATTCAAAATAAGTCGGATTTCCTCAAAACAAGAAATGTTGGAATCTATTTGACGATATCTTTCTAATGGTAGAGAAAAACCCAGTTTTCATTGCGTAGATTTTATTTTATGTCCAAATCAAAATTTGAAAAAATCGTTGTGGAATTTCATTATATATTATATCGTTATTTATAATAAATAAAGGGGTTTTTAAATTTTTATAATATCGATTTGGCTTGAAACTCAACCCGGGATATTTTATTGTGGTAGTATATTCTGGTCGTATATGGTCAATTTCAATATTTTAATATTATTATATTGAAGTATTTTAAAATTAATTTATTTTAGTTCAAATTGGCAGTTATAAAAGCGACTTTCTTCAAACGACCTCTGTTTTCGACGAAACAAATTTTGTTAGGGCCGTAACAGTAAATTATTGCTAGATTTTCAAGTTGCACGCAAATCGGTGTTATTATGTGAGCATGGAAAAATAAAATGCAAAATAAATCGATCAATTTGGACGTGTACGAGCGCCATTCGAGCAAACGAACTCGGAATTCGACGAAATAAGTTTCATTAGGATTGTATCATCAAATTATACTACGTCGTCCATTCGCATCTCGAACAGGGTTTGTATGTGAGCGCAGCAGCGAATAAATGATGTTTAAAATTGCGATAAGCACGAATAAAAATCGTTAGTCTTATCATCAGTCACCTCAACATTAAAATAACTTTTTCCCTCGCCTATATAAACCCATAGCCCAAACCCTACAACCCCAAATCAGAAAATCGTCCATACATTTTGCAGAAAAGCCCTCATTTACATTTTAATTTATATCTCAATTCTGGTGAGAATTGGTAGGGGTGTTCTGAAGTAAAATGGTAGATCGGGTCCATATCTACCTACTGTAAAAAGTTAGGGACCTATCATAGTTGGACATGGCCGGAAGCGTGGTTTAAAGTGGCGATTTCAGTTTCGTTCTGGGCCAAAATTGCAACGATTGGGTTGATTTGAGGTGATGGGATCTTGGGGGAATGAAAGAGGGGATTCCAGGCTTTAATTTGGCCGTGGTCTGGGGTTCTCTGGTGGTCGGTGGAAGGCATGGCGAGGAGATGAACGGAGGACAGTTTTTTTTGGGTTGTTTTGAGAGATGTGATCGGAAATGGCCAATTTCTGGCGGCTCTGGCCTGTGGCAGGTGGGGTATCTGATGGTCAGTGAAAGGGGGATGGCCGGCGGTCAGAATGGGGGTGGTGCGGCCTGATACGGTGGAGTGTGGTGGCGGAATTCTTGGTTTGAACGGAATCCGGTTGGGTGCAATTTCTGGCGACGTCGTGGCGAGTTGGGGGTTGGCGCTTCGGGCGTGGGGGTTCCAGGTTGCGGCGGTTCTAGTGGCGTCGACGTGGGTGGCTCTGGCGGTCTGGATCGACGTGGTGGATGAACGACGTGGAAGTTGCTTTAGTTGAGGTCATTAGGAAGAAGAAGGCCATCGTGTTCGAGGAGGTAGAATTGGGGAAACCGCGTTTTGAGAAATCCGATGATGACGTGGATCGGATTAGAGATGATTAAGGTAAATAAGGTAATGATAAGATAATTATTATTTTTAATTCATTTAATTAATATATATCTAGTTTAAATTATAAATCGATAAATATATGAAGTTTAAAACAACATATCTTTCACATACGTTAACGAAATTTAACGAAACTGGATCCGTTGGGATCGCAGGGACGAGACCTAGGTGATGGCACTGACTAGGCATTGATCTGACGCCGTTGAAATTTCAGCTAATTTTGAACGTTTGTTCAAGATTTAATGCAACAAACGCGTCAACCGTCAACCGTATTGAACTGGTGAGTTAATTCTCACACCTTCTGGAATCCTATGATGTGGTAAGTTCATATTAAAATAAAATTTACCTTTAAAAATATAAATTGGTTGTTGTTGACTGTTATGATTGATTGGATGTTGTTATTTAGATTTAATCGATCATATGAAATTTATTTCATATATTGTTATGAAATGTATAACGAACTGTGGTGCATGGAAGAACAGGTTGGAGGAATCCGACCGGATTCCTCAAATATTATATATGTTGTTTGTTTGTTTTACATTGTTGATATTTGAACTGATTGGACCCCATATGGTAGAAAAACCTGTTTGAGCATAATGGACAAATTATTATTCACCTGTGTTGCGTTTAAAGTCAACCGACAATGTTGGTTTGGTAATTGGAAGTGAATGGCCTAAAGTGTATAGTTTCAAACGTCATTCGACCGTTCGGTGAAACGACGCAGTTTAAAGTTATAAATTGTTTTATAACTAATTTGAGGCTTTCAATTATTTTATTTAAGTAATTAAATAAGAAGTTTATAAATAAATATCTTAATCAAATTTATAAAAGAATCATTTAAAAGGGTTTGTGTAGTAACATAGTGTGATGAAAACAAGTTATAAAGAAAAAGGGCAAAGAAATTATCTATGTGTTGGTAAAAATGAAATAATTGTTTTTAAAACAATTAAATGACGTTTTTAAATTAATTAAGCTATTTAATTAATTTAAAAAGGGGAAATGACTTATCAGTTAACCGCTAAGTGAGGTGTACGGTCGACAAAAATCAACCGTCTTTATTTGAAATTGATAATCGAAGTAATTTGATTTAAATACTTTGAATATTCGTTAAGGTTTAACGAATGATGTTAATAACTAGTTAATCTTTGATTAACTATAAATTAAGGAAATTATTGAATTATGTTAATGAAGTTGATTTTATTTAATAAGCTTTTCCAAATAATAATTTACACTATTTTTTTAGTTAGTAGCATTGTTAACTATTTTAATATAGTTAAATGTTAAAGTAAATTATTATTGTAATTATATATAATTAAAGAAATTACCTTTAGTTGGAATCCCATTAGAGGTGGTGAAGTGTCGATGAAATCGATCAAGACAAATAAGAGATTTTATAAGGAGGTGTAAAATTCAAGTTTCAAAATGAGAGGTGCAAATGAGATATGTAATGAATATAACGACTTAAATAAGTTTTTTCTTAATTATTAAATTAAGAAAAGTGAACTCGACTGAATAAAATTATTAAGGAAAACAGTAAATAGATTTGTAATGGACTAAAAGATGTTAATGGGTTTAAAGTGAAATCTGGGATAAGTTGCAAAAAAGATGATAAATGGATTTAGAAAGAAATCCACACGAGGTTTAAAAGGGGTCTTTAAACCAAAATGAATACTTAAAATGCTTAAGAAATGGTTTATAAAACCAACTGAGATCGAGATGGTAAATAAGATTTTGGTGAGATGGTTAAGTGACGAATTGATATTATTCTGAGATAAGAACGTTGTCGATCAAGGTCTGAGAGGTAAATAAAAATACCCCAACCTGAACGGCTTCAGTATTATCGAGGAATGGTATTGGTTTGAAACGAGTGAAAGGGGTTGTGATAGGTGTGATATTCCATATGAGAAGGATTGAATATAAGTGCGAGGTTTTGGAATATGAATTAATGCTAAATTAGATTCAATGTTGATAAGGATAATTGGTTTTAAACGATACAAGTCGACATTGGTTTTGACCATATTAGAATTGGAACTTGTTTAGTACCATTAAGTAATACATATATCGTGAGATGCTCGAACATAAGAAAATGGGATAAAGGTTTTGAAGGAAATTCTTGACATTTACCAAGGAAATAAAAAGGTGGAAATCCATATATATACATGGTTCTAAAACATTTAAAATAGTTTTGTCATACTAGAATGAAATTAAGTGTAATGTTCTAATGTATTGGAAGATTAGAAGTTCATTAACTATTTTGTTAAATGTGTTTTAAAAGGCCAGGTCATGCCAAGTACTGGATCATTGAAATCATTTTATGAACACCTTGTTATTTGATAGTTAAATCACCGACTATCAACACCTGACCAATACGATTGTTGGTATGGAAAGACCGGGATCGAATTTATATTCGAAAACCATTCCGACCAACAAATACGTGAAGACGTTGATTGAAGACGTAGCAAGTGAAGACTGTGGATCTTCATAAGCGGAAGGACTACTTGTCGAATCTCTCTGGCTTGCAACCAGAGTTATTTGATTTGTGATTCTGTCGTGGTTGGAATCCATGGATTGGCAAGGACTACTCGCTACTGATCCATGGGGTGATTCCTATATGAGATGCAGTAGGAGAGTGCCTTCGGTTCATCCTGTTCCTGGATGACTTGTATGGACGAATGTATGACAGAGTATTTCCAATGGGCCAAACGTATTGTAGTTGGGTAGCTCCCAACTAGAGTATTTTTGCGGACATCAATTAGTGATATCCAGAAGATCTGACAATGTGGCATTCAAAGTGAATGGTGACCAGAGGTTCAAGATAAATTCTAGCCTCAAGCCTCATCAACCGGGAAATGACAAAAATCGGGCAGGCAGCATGGCTATGTGGGTCGCTCCCATTATGGTGTATAATCACCTATCTAGAGAAATTACATTTTCTTCTTTAATCCATATTTGATGTTGTCCCTTTTCGGGAGGCGGTTGCTGATCCCAACCATCGGTGATATACATTCTATACACTCAAGCGAAATGAGTGGTCGGTCATGTGAGGGCCGGGTTGCAAGACGTTCTTGTTGAACCCAGTGTATTCACCTCTAGAGATACACGATCGGAAGGTGGTCCCATACCTTGTCAAGGTGGGAATCCAATATCCAATAAGCGCCCACGATTTTGGTTTGTATACTATATATGGGGAGCGTGAGATGCAAGCGTTCCTCTAGATTATTATTTATTTGTATTTAGACACTATGTTAATATCAGATCAAAGTTATGATTTCAAAAACGTTTTGGGTTATAGTAAGGTAAAAACCGTCTGTGCTTATGTGTGGGCTGGTCTTACTATTATCCTTTGATTTCATAAAGGATTTTCTAAAGTTAAACAAGTTGTGTGTTATGTGAATTTATCACCGAAAGTATTCCAGATTGACCCAGTGTATTTTGCTTTGCTTCAAATGTGCTCGGGTCAGACCGAGTGTATTTCCAGGTTAGGATCGCTTGGAATTTCAGGAGTTGGAAGCAGGCGGCTTCACCGTTAGATATATAAAGTTATTATTCTATTGTGTCTGATATATGTTGTACTCTGATGATTGGTATGTATATACAGTTTTTCTGAATAAAGAGATTTGTTATATTATATTTTATTCGTTCCACTGTGAGATTCTGATGTGTTCTTCTTCTTTCTTATATTCTAATATTCTTTCTTTCTTTCCTCATCCTCTAACCTCTTTCTATTGACAATCCAGTGTTTTCGATGCTTGAATAGTCGACATAGTGATTTTACGTCGATTTTCGAGGTCGAAAATTCTTGGGTCGTTACATAATTTCCATTATAAGTCTACTAATAATAAGCCTACTTCATTTTTTTTCATTAACCATGACTTGGTTGAATACAACCTCTTGTTGTTCTTTACTTACTTAGTTCTCTTAACTAAGGTTTATCAATAAGTTTCTTTCCATTTATTATAACCTACGTTATAATTTCCACTTGTCCCTAGGACAAGCCTACCTATTATATAACATTCTCAGTGATGTAATTAATTATAATAGGTTTATATCATTCCTTGTTCATTCCAATTCTCATACTGTTGTAACATCCATTCATTACAATAAATGTCATTTACATGTTTCCCATTACACACATATATTCATATATGTATATATATACACACATACATTCATATATACATATACATATACATATATATATATATATATATATATAGGCACCAGACCTCTCATTAAGTTGACCACTTATGGATGCTGGATTTGATGGACGGTTCCGGGCAGACTTCTACCACAAGTTGAACTTTAACTCATGTCATAGTACCGTTATTTACCATTATATGTATGTTCATGCACCAGGTCCCTCACATTAAATTGACCACTCGTGGATGTTGGATTTGCCGAGCGGGTCCGGGGAGACTTCTACCACAAGTTGAATTTAACCTCGTGTCTCATTGCAGTTACAATTTCTTAATTGTTGTAAATTTTCTGTCCAATTTAGGCATATCTGTTCTTCCAAATTTTACTGTAATTCTATTTACAATCTTTGGCAAAATAATATTCTTAAGCTTCAGGTTTATCAAAAATTCCATAATTACAGTATTTACAGTAATTTCCTATTCAGACGAATGTTTAAATGGAAACAGGTTTATATGGCATAAATGTTATCAGCATACTAAACCCCAATTACCACAATTATTCGCAATTTCATTATAACTTAATTCATGACATCTAATTAACAAGTTCTTATGATGGTTCTATATACAACAATAATCTTTTTTTAACATGTCCTAAATAGTTTTAATACCCAATTTTCCACAAATATCAAATGTTTAGCAGATTAATTATAACGAGGAATATAAACGATAAATATACCGTTATTTAAAATGGTATAATTTAGATCCACTCACCTAACAACTTTCCAATCCATGAATCTGATCTAGATTTGTTGTTCCGTGGCATCTCTAACTGAATCTATTATTCAAAATACCTACGGAGTCACAAATCTGCTGCTAATAAAAAGAGGAAAAAAGAAGAAACCTATATAAACCAGATTCAAAGACTTACCTTACGCTGATCATAACTCTAAACACCCATTTGTAGATATATATATATATATTATTTTCCTCCAAATCTTGAATCAAGATTTCCTAAGACTAATTATTCTATTTATGAAGAGATTTGAGGAAGAAGAGAATGGAAGAGCCTAGGCAGCGCCTTAGAAAATATGAGATTTAGGCTAGGATCTGCTAGTATATTTATAGGTGTACAAGAAAGTCTGAAACGTCGGATTTAACCCATTAAAATTCGAACATCACACATAAGTAAAAACATGTCACATAACAGATCTGGACCCGCCCCGGGTCGACCCGTAGGTCGACCCAGCCACCTTAGGTCGACCCACAGGTCGACCCATGTGGGTCCAAGAGCGACATTGTTCGTTGTTCTTAACATTTTCATTTAAACGTTGATTTATTTGCCCAAATTTACTTTCCTTGATTTATTTAATTCCTATTATAAACCACGGTTACGTTTGAATTTCAAATTTATGTATGTCTATAGGCATGCAATCTTTCTGTTCCTTACCTGTTAATCAATGCAATTAACGATGTTAATTTTATTCCTTTTTATGCATTCTAATTCAAATTCAGCCTAATTCTTCTTCATTTTCCATTTATTATGCATTGATTATATTCTGCTCTTAACATGCACAATTTACCTCAACATTTGAATTTACACGTATATTTATATACGTGCAACTTTCATTTTCAAAATTCAAACGACGTTATGCCGTCATTTAATTCTTATCTATTTTCATTGATTGCAGATTTATTTTGGATCTCTCATTCGTATGTATATATTTTTGCACACACATATGCATGTATACATATATTTTATACTAACATTTATGTACAATTTTCCTTATATGTGCATTTATACATATTTTCCTCTTAGAACATGTATTATTTTAGTCGTTCCTCTAAAATTAAAATATGGCGCCAGCAAGACTCGAACTTGCACCACTCACTTGGGAGTCACATGTCTTACCACCTAAGCTATATAGGCTTTTGTTAATAAGGCTACAAACAATGGTGGTCACTGTTCTTTTCTTATACCTTCTTTTCATGTTTTTTGTAATATTTCATTTAAAGATATCTTTCTTATCTTAAATATGTTTTCTGCAATCCATTTAAATTGATCAGAAAATCGCCATGGACGTAATGATGCTAATTATGTGACTAAATTCTGAAAGCTCTTCAAATTTTGTTTTATTATTTAATTAAAAATGCGGGGTGTTACATTCACCAAGCTGCCACCGAGATCTGTAGATTAATTTTCTGGTTTGAAGAGAAAGTTTGGGAATAATTCAGGTTGTATGCTTCAAAAGCTGAGGACATCATGTTGCATCCGGATTGGAGCAAAACCCATAAGAATCAATGAAAGCTTTTCTTAGTCGTTTCAATGCCACTGTGACCGAATTTGGCAATCTAGAGCCTAGGATGATATTAATGGCACTAGTGTGAGTTGTGGATAAGAAAACCAGGTTTGGAAAATGGGTGAAGATGAAGGATTCCAACACACTTGAGAAGTTCTATAAAAAGGAAAAAGAGTTTATTAGGCTGGAAGATGATCCTTCTACTACCCATAATGTTGTTGGAAGCGGTACTATGCAGGACAAGAAAGATAATGACACTCGGAGTAATCAGAAGAAAGATGTCGAAGGGAAGAAAAGGGGAAATGATGGAAAAGACAACAAGAATAACAAGAGAATTCGCTTTTTCAAAACCACAGAGTTGCCCCTTTGACCGAGTCCCCGGAGAATATCTACTTTGGTGAAAAAGATGCAGAATATTATCCAAATCCACAACCACAAAGAGTGGGAGATGGAGAAGTGAAGTCTGTAAGATTCTGCCGTTTCCATAACCAGTCCGGTCATAACACCAATGAATGCAAACATTTAAAGAGCTTAATTGAAGAGTTGATCAGGAAGAATAAGCTGCAACAATATGTCAGGAAAACGCAAGCTATAAATCCTTCTCCAGCTCCTCAGGGGGAAATTGCACTGCCAGTCATCCAGTCCAAGCAATGGAGCTCCAGCACCAACTAATGCAAGTTCGGTGATTAACACCATATCTGGTGATCTTCATCCGGCGGGTAACAGCTAGGGAGAGATTGAGAGATACACAAATGCTCTGAAGTATGTCTTGAGAGAGGAAAGATGCTTAATCCTCAGCAATACCATTCCCGCAAAGTAGTAGAAAATTTCTCATGGTGAAATTGTGTTTGGGGTGAAAGACTTGGAAGGTGTGGTATCTCCAACTCTTAATCCAATGGTGGTCATAGTTGGAATTGGTTCAACATTGGTCAGGAAGGTGCTAGTTGATTGTGGTGCTTCTATGAATGTCCTCTTCTGAAAGACATTCAACCTAATGAATCTCTTAATGACTGATGTTCAAGCTTGTCAGACGAAGATACAAATGGTTCACGGGTGAGCCGAAGTAACTGACTGGGACAATTGACTTGCTTGTGGAGTTGGGAGAAGGAGAAAGGAAGGCTATCTTGAAACAAACTTTCGTGCTCGTAAATGAAGTTTCTTCTTATAATGCATTCCTAGGTGGACTTGCTTTGGCTGATTTTAGAATTGCACTAGCACCATGGTGTTTGGCGATGAAGTTTCTCACAGAAAAAAGTGTTGGTGTGATAAAAGGAGACCAGAATACTGCCAGAGAATGTTACCTTACAGTGTTGCGAGAAGCTAAGAAGAAGGATAGGGGAAAGACTGTGGAAGCCCCCTCCGCATTCATGAACGTGGATTACAGAAACTAAGACATGACCCCTACATTGGAAAGCATAGTGGGGCTCAGAAAGAGATGGATCCTTTGAAAACCAATGCAGGGGATAATCGAGCGGCTCCAGCAGAGATCACTATTCCTATAGCAGTTCGTCTGAAAGATCCTGACAAAATCTTGAATGTTGGATCTCAGTTGGGTCAGAAGTTGCAAAAAGAGTTAATTATTTTTCTTAAAGCTAATTTGGATGTATTCGCTTGGAGTCATGCCGATATGTGTAGCATATCCCCCGAAATGGTGGTTCATGCATTGCATATTGACCCTCGCGTCTCGCCGTAAAGCAAAAAAGAAGAATTCAAGGCCCTAAAAGATTGATGGCTCTTAAAGAAGAAGTGGACAGGTTGATGGAGAATCATTTCATTAGAGAGTCAACATATCCAGATTGGGTGTCCACTCCTGTCCTAGTGAAGAAACCAATGGCAAGTGGCGCGTCTGCATAGATTATTCAGACCTCAACAAGGCATGCCCTAAAGATAGCTTTTCATTGCCCAGAATTGATCAGCTAGTAGATTCAACAGCGGGGCATAAGTTGCCATCATTTATAGATGCTTATTTAGGCTACAATTAGATAAATGATGCATGAGCCGGATCAGGAGAATACAAGCTTTGTCACAGATATGGGTTTGTACTGCTACAAAGTCATGCTATTTGGGATGAAGAAGCAGAGGCGACTCAGTAGTGACTTTTCAATGCAATGTTTAAACCACAAATTGGCAAGACTATGAAAGTTTATGTTGATGACATGCTGGTTAAATCAAAGAGGGCGACCGATCACATGGAAAATCTAGTTGAAATGTTCGATATTATGAGAAGATACGACATGAAGTTGAATCCGCTCAAGTGTTCATTTGGAGTCACATCCAGGAAATTTGTAAGGTTCATGGTGAATGCCAGGGGCACTGAGGCTAAACTTACTCAGATTTCAGCACTGAGAGAGGTGTGGGCTCCTAGAACCAAGAGAGCTTCAAAGTTTGAATAGGAAGATTGTCGCATTAAGTCGCTTCATCTTAAAGGCAACTGACAAGTGTATTCCATTCTTCGATGTGCTAAGAAAGGGATAGAAGGATTTCGAATGGACTCCAGCTTGCCAAGCAGCCTTCGAGAAGTTAATCAAGCACTTGGAAACACCCCCAATGCTTTCCAAGACCAGCGATGGAGAAGATTTGTTTCTATACCTAGCAGTATCCTCACATGCTTTTAGTGCAGCCTTGGTGCGAGAGGATTTAAAGTTTCAAAAGCCTGTGTACTATATCAGCGAAACGCTTACCACGGTAGAATTGAATTATCCAAAGCTGGAGAAGCTCGCATATTGTTTGCTCGTCACCTTGAAGAAGCTCAAACCATACACTAGAAGAAAAATCGAGATTAGCGACAGATTTTTAGCAGCGGAAAATTCCGCCGCTAATTAGCGACGGATTTCCATGGGCTTTGTAAGAGAAAATATTTTGGATTTTATATGCCATCTTATTATAAATTATTACCGTCGAATACTAATTCTGTCGCTAAATCAACGGAAATAGCAGCTCTTTACCGTCATATAATATTTAACGCTAAATTCCGTTGCTAATAGAGTCGGATTACCGTCGACATAATTTTGAAGCTATTTTCCTGCAGTTTTCCAAGAGATTTGAAATGAACTTTTATATTTATTATTTATAAAATGTTTTAAATTTGTGTTATTACTTAGTAATTAATTAGTAAATTTAAATTTTAAATAATTAATGTTAATAATACATTAGTAATTAATAATAAATAATAACTATTAGAAGTAAATAAAATTCAACAGTTAATGCTGATTAATTTTGTTTTGAAAATTAATGCTGATTAATTATTAATTACTATATAATATAAATAAGAGATAATAGTAATTAATAACATACATTGTTGTTCGATGTTTATTAAATTTGTTTTGATAATCAATGATTATTTAATAGTCTTTAATACGATTAATTAAATTAATATCAAGAAATTATTAATATATATTTGCTTTTAAGAAATTGATTGGTACACATTATTTGATAAATAATTAGGAATTAAGAAAAACAAAATGGTCAAAGTTTAAAAATAAGAAGATAAATAAATATTAAAGAATTTTGAAATTCAAAAAATTCAAACATTACCATACAAGTTATTATTTTATTAATAATTGATATGTGATACTTAATATAAGTATATAATAGTTATTATAAATTAATATCTACTATTAATAATTAGTTGTTGGTAATCTATAATTAATAATAAATATTTAATTAGTGATTAATTACAGCTGAGCATAAGATTTAAGTATTGCACTTATCTCTAATATATTGTGAGACAACACACATTTTCAGTTTATAAAGATCAGAATTTAAACTGTAAGATTACATATACATATATAATATCATGTTCTTTTATACTGGTGTATAATGTGATTTCAGTTTACATGTTTCCTAAATTCAACAAGTATTGCAATTATCTCTAATATAATATGAGACAACACATCCTCAGTTTATACAATTCAAAGTTATATATATAATGTATGTATATATATACACATACATAATATATATATAAACATACATTATATATATACATATATATGTATATATGTGTGTTTTTTTTATGAATTTTCAGAATTCTTTACGTGGTCATATAAGATAAAGCTTCTACCATGTTAATAAACAAACCGAAAACATAGCCTGCAAGGTTAAAGATTACCATCCTAATTACAGAAATTAAGAAGTAATATTTAATTCTAAATAGTAATAACCAGCGAATAATTTTTGGTTATTGTTTTAATTTTAGTACATATTTATTATTCGCTAATTACAATTGAAAATTATAATTTATATCTCGGAAATTCTTAAAATTTAAAATTTGTTAAAATAAATTTCGAAATATTCATAAAATTCTTAAAACAAATTTTGAAATTTTAATAAAATTTGAAAGAAAATAAAACTTTAGATAAATTTAAACTTAATAACATATTCAAATTTTACAAAACTCATAAACGAAAAAAAAAAAATTTGAAAAACATATAAAGTAAGTTGTATGTTATTACCTCTATATGCATTTTGAGGGTTTTTTTAGTAATATATTTACTTTGCACAATTACTCATTCCCTCCAAACTGAAATTTTCCCTCCAACTAAAATTTTCCCTCCAACTAAAATTTTTGAACCAATTCAACGTTTCCCTCCGAACCAAATTTTTTGTCGCACTACCCTTCTTTATTTCCCTCGATCAAAAACAAACCCAGCTCCTCGATTAAAAACATACGCATCCGCTCCTCTTATCTGTCTGCTGCTCTTATCACCAATTCTTCAAATTTTCCAGTTGCAAAAATTATATATTTAGCAACTGTTTTCACCAGTTGCGATAACTGTAATTTTTTACAATAGGTAAAGCCACTTGCGAAAAACGTTCTTTTAAAAATTATTTTCCCCCAAGTAATATTACTATTAAGAAGTGGTTAATAGTTAACAACAAGTTTTTGTACCAATCAATTTATAATTTGTGTTTGATAAATGTATTTTCATGAATTAATTAATAGTTTATTGTAATCATTAATAATTATTTTTTTATCGAGAAAGATACCCTATTGCAACTAATTATTTGCATTTGGCATCAAATTTAATAAGTAATAATTAAATTTTAATTATTAATGATTAGTCCTTAATAATTAAGATTGAATAATCAATATTCCATTATAATTAAGTAGGAATAAGTAATAATTAATAGTTGGTGAACAAGAAATAATGATCAATAATTATTATTATTAAATAATTCATAATAAACACGAAATAGCTAATGATTAATACATGTTAATATTTAATAACCAAAGTTTAATACTTATCTATTAGATTTCTTTAGCAACTTTCTCTAATGACAGTTTGCAATTCGTATCTTACATTTCTATAAAGTTTGTTTGGCTCCAAATTGTTAAATTATTGGCTCCAATGTTTGAAATTTTGCCTCCAAATTCAAAATTTAAGCCAAAATATTCACACGTATCGATGGTTGCTTTGCTGGCATTCAATGTTTTTTGATATCGCATACATATCTCTTCAGACGTAATTATTACTTGCCATCCGACTATTTGATATTTCCCCAAATTAAAACAGAAAGGTCCCCCACTCTAGAAACATCCTCTTCTTTTCCTCTTCAGTCCCATCCTCATCCTCGCCGGATCTGTCCTCCTCACTACTCTCTCCAGGTTCGGGTTCGCCTCGCCGTATCATTCTTGGTCTATACGATTATTTTTTATTTTAAATGCTGTGCTTTCTAGTTTGCTGATATTCCGAGGTTGAGTGGGATCGCAAAGGAGAAAGGAGCCGTTTTGGATCTCGATTTGGGTATGCGGTTTGGGTTTGTGGAGAACGTTGTTGAAGAGGGAAGGTTGCGTACGTGATTTGTTTGTCGATGTTGTTGCGAGATGTATTTGGTTGCGGTATGGTTTTTGATGGAAGAGGCTTGTTGTTTGTGGTATTGTCGCGTTGAAACTAGGTGGCATATGTTGTGGATGGAGATTGGTATGGAAGTAAGGGTTGATGAGGTCTGTGGAGGTGGAGATGCGTGATGGATGTGGGAAAGTTTGGATATTGGTATACAGTAGGCAGGTGATTAATGAATCTTGGTTGTACAGGGATTCAAGAGGAGATGGAGGGTGGTTTTGTGATCAAAGAACCGGATTTGGGGGGGGGGGGAGTGACAGGAGATGCTGAGGAGAAGTTCGATGTGTTTTTGGCAATGGTATGGTTGTGAATGTTGTTGTATGTTGATGAGGTTTTGAGGACTGGAGTGTTTGTGGGGATTGTAAGGGGGATTGGGGTCTGTTGAGGAAGTTGAATTTGGATAGTGGGGTATTGGTTGTTGGCAAGGACGGTGAAGGTTGAAGATGATGGTTTAGCTGTGGTGTGGTCTTTGAAGAAATTCGCGGTTTGTTGTTGAAGAAATCGCAAAGGATAACACGTTTATGCCTGTGATTTTATCTCCAGCGAAGTTGGGGGCGATGTGGTGGTGCATAGTGTTACTAAGTTTATACGCGGTGGCGCGGACATTATTACAGGTATACATACATACATAACCTTCATATATAGAACTTTGCTGTAATTGTTTACTAATTAATTTGAAAGCTAAATTTTGCTACCAAGAATGATACTAAACTGAAATAATTTAAAGAAAGTGAAGTTACTAGATTCAATAGTAACCCGACCAAACACTTGTTGATGGGTTTAGGTGGATTATTGGCTGGCAACCAAACCAATAGAGTGGAAACAGGCATAACATGTATCCCTTTTGAAAACAAACGTGAGAAATAGTTAGCTCATTTGATATTTAGTGAGTGCTTATGAATTCTACATGATTTCTTTTACTTCTGCAAGTTAAAAGCGAACTAACATATAGGATATTAAAAGATTCTCTTTACACTTCAATGAATTGACCATACACTACTTAAATTGGGGCGCCTTTTCGTTATAAACGTGAGAAGATTTTGGACTTGTTAGTTTGAGGTCATTATTATCTAAATTTATAATTAGTACTTGTATTATTATTGAAGTGCAGTTCAAATTGTTGAGGAGCAAATTGATGCAGTTCAAATTGTTGAGGAGGTTATAAGAATAAATGGAGACATACCACTCATTTTTATGTTGGGTTGGCAGTTAGGTGATTCTGATTCTAACATGCTATTTCAAAATATATTACAAGTTAATAGGTGGATATTGGCCAGAAGATAGTTTCTACTTTTGTGACTCTATGTATAATTAGAGAATTTTTGTTTTACAAGAAGATAGACATCTATGATGCAAAAAAGCGGGAACATGCCACAACAAGTTATGGATTTGAAATGCTAGAACTATATTTTAGTTTGTACTTTTTAGTATTGTTTATGAAATATATTGGATGTATTATGTATTTTTGATGTAAGAATGTTTAGTATGTCTATTATGTAATGTTGAATGTTGATTATGAGATGAGTGATTAATATAATACATTGGTTATGAGATGTGTGTGTTGATATTAATTGTGTTGTATTTAAATTAGGATTGTGTATTGAATGGAATACAAGTTATGTGTGTGATGAATGAGTGTGTGTGTGTGTGTGTGTGCGTGTGTATATATATATACACACACAGATCAGAAGGAGAATAGCAGCGGATTACCGACAAAAAACAGAAGGTTAAGTTTACCTTGATTTAATTTTCGTCGCTAATTCCTTGGTAATTAGTAAGGATTTACCAACGCCTTTTATAAATAATATTTTATTATAAATTAATTATCCGTCGGTAAATACTCGGTATATAAATTAAAATAAAATTAATATATAAAACTTTATTTTTATTAAAAAATTAGTAAAATGTCGGAAAACTCATGCTAAATTCCGTCGCTAAATTTGACACAGATACCGTCATGGATTTTACCGACCAAACACTTATGTAGGAAATCCGTCGCTAAAGCCTGTTTAGCGACAGATTAGAAGCGGATTCTACCGCTGCTAAATGCTGTTTTTCTTGTAGTGATATTTTCAGGCCCATTCCATCAAAGTGCTCACGGATCAGCCACAAAAACAAGTCCTATTTTGCCGTGAAACTTTGGGAAGGTTGTTGAAGTGGAATATTGAGCTCAGACAGTATGATATCACATACCATCTCCGAAGAGCAAGTAATGGACAAGTCTCAACAGACTTCATTGCCGAGTTCATAGATAGAGGTGATGAAAAGGAAGAGCTTTTATATGCGGTGGTTCAATGGAAGTTGTTCGTTGATGGAGCCATGAATGAGTACTATTTAGGGGCAGGAGCAGTTCTAGAGACTCCCGAAGGACGTTTAGTAAGTTATGCATTGAGATTGGAATTCCCATCAACAAACAATGAATCAGAGTATGAGGCATTAATCGCCGGATTGAAGATTGCAAAGGAAATAAATTTGAAGGCTTTGCAGATTTTTAGTGATTCACAGTTGGTGGTGTGACAGGTCCGAAGAGAGTTTCTAGCCAAGGGGAGGAAACTTGCCTACTTATCTGTCCAAAGCTTGGGAACTCCTCAACAACCTCGACTGCTATACCGTAACTCATATCCCTAAAGAAGAGAATATGAAGACGGTTTCACTTGCCAAGTTTTCTAGCATAGGAGATATTCGATTACTGGGATTAGTGCCCATCAAAGTTATCTCCAATCCCAGTACTAAAGATATCGATGTTGATTGGGTCATGGAAATTGGCGAAGAGCCAGAGTTATGGATGACTCCAATCAAAGATTATCTTCTCAAGGAATGCTCCCCACAGATCCAAAAAAGCGAAAGAAGCAACTGCGAAAAACACCGTTGTTTCTAATGCAGGATGGTCAGTTGTATAGGCGAGGCTTCTCTATGCCTTTGCTTTGATGCATCTCCAGAGAGGAATCCAGAACAATTAGGCAGAATTCCATGAAGAAGAGTGCGTAGAACATACGGGTGATCAAACATTAGCCAAGAAGATTCTTCGATATGGTTATTTCTGGCCTAAATTAAACCGAGACTCTGCACAATACACTAGAAAGTGTGATAGATGCCAAAGGTTCGCAAAGATTCCAAGCGAACCATCCACAACATTAACTCAAATGGTCATCCCGTGGTTGTTTGCTATTTGGAGGATTGATTTAATTGATGCATTGCCAACTGCTAAGTCTAACATGAGGTACGCCATTGTCGTCATTGATTGTTTCACTGAGTGGGCCGAAGCCGAGCCACTGGCCACCATTACCTCAAAGAAAGCTATTAATTTTGTGATAAAAGATATTATTTGCAGGTTTGGTGTTCCACAAAAGATAGTAACAGCCAATGAAACTCAATTCGAGAGTGAGGAATTCAAGGGGTTCTGTGCCAAATACAAGATCCAAAAGAGCATCACAGTTGTTGCCCATCCGCAGGCAAACAGGCAAGTGGAAGAAGTCAACAAGATTATCGAGTCAACCATCAAAAAGCAACTTGAGAAGGCTAACGGTGGTTGGGTAGATGAGCTGCCGCTTGCACTATGGCCGTATCGCATGACTCACGAATCTACAACTGGCCATACACCATTCTCTTTGGCATTTGGCTCCGAAGCAATGATTCCTGTAGAGATGGAAGTTCCCAATCATAGCATAATTCACTTCAATCAAGCGAAGAACGAGCAGCTGCAACTGGAAGAACTCAATCAGCTTGAAAAGAAAAGAGATGAAGCAGAGTTGCGAACCAGAAGAGGATAGCCAGGCACTTCAACACCAAAATCCGACATAGAACTTTTGAAGTTGGAGACCTTGTGCAAAAGGGGGTGATGACTAGCACTGGAGTATTTAGGCCAAATTGGGAAGGACCATACACTATGAGCCAAAAGCTCTTGGATGGCACATTCAAATTGTCAACAGTTGATGGAGTCCGAATACCGACAGCAAGGAACAATGACCATCTGCGTCGATATTTTACTTAATGCGTTTCCCAATCCTTGTAAAAATTATTGTAAATATTTTGCAACTACGAACCTCCCATGATTAAAGGGGGTATTGTAATTGAACATCATCTCCATGAATGAAAGCATGCCTGCTTATCTCATATATTTGCAAATTTTTGTTAAAATAATTCAAAATTTGCTTAAAATCGATTTGATATTGCAGGCTACTTAAAGAGAGCTTGCTTCCTCACAGTCCGACAAGACCTGGTGACCCATACAACACATCCCGACAAAGACAACTCAAGTGTCGAGTGCTACAAACATCATTCTGCACAAATGTAAGGACGTAATGTACCGCCTTGTAGATGGAAAGAGGAAGTCACTAAGAGTAAAGCGGTGAAAAGAGCGGCAAGTAAGCACAAAGCAAAAAATTGCAAGTTCCACCGAAGGAGCACCTCCCCAAGCTGGAGGTATAGGGGCTTGGTTCTCTAACCGTAATCGCTTGCCAAGACAAGCATCCGTTAAAACGAATGGCATCCTCCCCCTGGAATGAAGCAACGACAAAAGTTTCCTAAGTGAAGCAAAGACCAAAAGTTGTAAGTCCCATCGAAGGGGCACCTCCCCAATTGGGGTTATAGGGCTCTGGTTCTCTAACCATGATCGCTTGCCAAGACAGTCATCCGGTAAAAAGACTGGCATCCACCCTGTGGAACAACGCAATGACTAAAGCTTCCCAAGTGAAGAAGAAAGGAAATATCCTGACCGGGGGCGCCCAATCAAATCTTCGATGCTTGATTTACTCGACTGCCTAATACGAACGTTGGGTTAAAGACCTGTCCGAAGGCATCCAAACTAGTCTTCGATGCCTGACTTATTCGGCTGGCTGCGATGAACGTTGGATTGAGGAAATGTCCTGGCTGGGGGCGCCCAATAAAGTCTCTGACGCCTGATTTACTCGGCTGGCTAAGACGAACATTGGGACCTGTCCGGAGGCACCCAATCAAATTTTTGATGTTGATTTACTCAGTTGGCTGAGATGAGCGTTGGGTTAAACCAAAAAGTCTTCCCTTTAGTGAGGCAAATGCTTCCCAAGTTAAGCAAAAAGTTGCAAGTCTTGCCGAAGGGGCACCTCCCTAAGATGGAGGTACAAGGCCCTGGTTCTTTAACCGTTATTGCTTGCCAAGACAAACGTCTGTTAAAAGGACTGGTGTCTACCCTGTGGAACAACGCAACAACAAACACTTCCCAAGTGAAGCAAAAAAATTCTTCCTAAGTGAGGCACCTAAACCCAAAACCTCCCCAAGCGGAGGCACAGGAACCAAAGACTACTCCAAGAAGAATCAGAAGATAAACGAATAAAGTCGGGTTTCCTTGATACATTGGCAAACTCAGAAGCTCTCAATACGTTGGCAAGTGCAAATTCTCCAATAAAGTGGAAGCTTCTGGTGCATCAATCGAAATCAAAGAAACTCGGCAAAGTTGATCACATCCAGCTTATGAAATTCGTGGTGACATATGGTATTGGGCAATACAACCACATTGGAATGGAACAATGACTGGAAGACATACCATAAGTTCATCATGACATCGCAACAAACAAAAGACTTGCACTCTACAAAGAAGTGAATACATGAAAGTATGACAAAGCTAAAGTACAACAAACCAAAAGCAATGTTATTTCACTAAAGCAAGTTCTTACAAAAGTTCGAAAGCGAGGGTCGGCACTTGCACAAGATCCGATCAAAAGAAACTACAAGCAAGTAGACTATATAAGTAGAGAAGCTGTCGAATGCCTCAATCCTTCTTTTTCCCGCCTTTAGAAGGACTGCTCGACTTCAATGGGAGTTTGTTGGGTTTGGTTGGAGGAGGTGTAATGATGGGCTGACTCTCATTTTATCTTCTTCATCACCTTTTGCAATGTTGAGAGAAGGCGAATCAAGTGTCCTCTTACAGACACTGCGTTTACTCCTACGTCTTCTTGTTGGGGACTTAACGTCTTTTCCTGAGAGACCCTTGATGTCTTTCTTTGGGCTCTCTTCTAGCCCTTCGACATATTCCATTCCCTCTCCAGATAAGCCAGTCGGGTCATCTAAATCATAAAGTGCAGCAATTTTCTCTGATTAAGACCCAGGTTGAGAAGCAAAAACGGGTGTAGACTCGAGATCTAAGGAAGGATTGCCTGGTGGATGAGTAACGGTCAAAGCACTCGCCGTCACTTGAAAGGAGTAAAAATGGCCTCGATTCCAGTTCCTTCAGCACGGTAGGAGAAGGCTTCAGAGTGGCCTGGCCTAATTCAAACAAATAATAATCAAGGAACTCATTGTACCCATATGGAGTGAATAGAGGTCCAAGTCCGATAAAACTGGATCAATGCCAGTTTTACCTGAGATGAGAGGGATTTTGAGCTTTACTTCATAGGCACTTGGGTCATCATCGTTTCCATCATCGCCTTATGAATGCTCCCTAGCAGCCTCCTTCTTTTCTCCAGGACTAGTAGTGGGTTTTGTGGAAGGCACAACATGGGGCTCGGGATCAGAAACGATAGCTTTAGTGGAAGTAACCTGACAGTGGTAGCGACTGTGTATGAGACATGCTCTTTAGAAGGTTCAACTCTAGTCGCTAAGTCACGTTACTTCCTAAGTTCTTCTTTTCGCTTGGAAACGGCAGCGCGGGCTTCATCATCCAAGTAATGCTCAAAGAGCTCGTCCTCCATATAACCGTTGCCATTGAGTTGCACAAGAACAGACTCCCAAACCTCGGCCAAAGTGATCAGATACTTATCTTGCAAGAAAGATGAACTCCCTCGTGCCATGACGTTGAAAGTGTAGAACTTAAATAAAGTGTCATTGAATCCAGCCTTCGTATCAGCATGTGCTTGCTCAGTAGCTGCCTTATCTGAAAGAGCATAATTTCTCCTTTGCTCATATTTCGCCATCTGGCCCTCAACCAAGAAATTTCTAAATCTTGAGAACTAACTTTTTCCTCCAAGATGGCGGTGTTGGAAAATGGAGTTTTGATGACAACAACCTTATTTCAATTTTCATTACTAATTGATTATAAAACATTATACTAACATCTCTCTAGAATATATATACATACACACACACATATATGCAGGATTTGTATACAGTTTTAGAGTTTCAAGAGATTTAAGACTCATGAGTTATGAAGTTATCAAGATAACAAGGGTTCAAGAAAAATACAGTAATAGAGTCTAGTTTATATGTAAGAATCTGAATAGCACTCCAGATTCAAATTCAAATTCTGTTTTTCAAATTCTGATTTTCAAATTTCAAATTCTATTTTCAAAATTCAAATTCTATTTTCTAATTATTCTATCTTACCTATGAGTTCAAATAAATTTAAAGTTTTAAATAAATATAAGTTTTTATATATAGTTTTACAATCTTATGGTTTTATAGTTTTAAACCCTATAATTTTATAAATATGTTTATATAATATATAATTATGTTTTCATATGATTTTACACTTTAGAAAATTCATTTATATCATTAAGTTTTGATTCAAGAATTTCCAGAATAATATATATGTTTAAACACTTGAGAAATAATTTTAAAAGTAATTTGTAACATACATATGTCAACATACATAGGAGGCTATAACAACATACAACTGTCAGAAATTCAATTTTCAAAGGAAGTGTCTTTTCACTATTTGTAACATTTCAGAAACGTTGCAACCATTCAAATCTTACAAATAGGGGCTGATTTCGAATTATTTTTGTAATTTTTTTTTTTCTCCATCTTCAACCCTCTTCATCCCACCATTATTCATTATCGTTTTATTGATTTCTATACCTCTACTTTGTCAATTTCTATTCTAATTATATAAAATTTCTTCTTTTCTCACTCTCTATCCATTATGATCTGAATTGAAGAGTTATAAGGGCTGTTGTAATCATTTGGGAAGTGTTTAGGAAAGATGTGTCCCTTGTAACCCTGAAATCAAGGAAAGGGAGAGGTGGTAACCTTGTAGCTGTGAAATCAAGGGTGTCTAGATCGTTGTTAACCTTATAGCCATGAAATCAAGGGGACTGTACTTGGATATTGATAATTATAAAACTCTGCGCAATCCAATGTTGTGTAGGACTGAACGTAGGAGTAATTCGAAGCAGTATAAAATCTGGTGTGTTCTTTCCTTTTCTACATTTTATTTTTGTTTATCGCTGTGTCTATGTTTGATTCTGTGTCTATGATCATCTCTATTGTGTGTGATTCATATAGTAGATCATTTAAGTTTAAGATTTTCGTATATTCCTTATAGACACTATTTACCTCCTCTAGGATTAGTCTTGCCTTAAGATCCATATTCAGCATATCTTAACAATTAGTATCAGAGCATAGGTTTTCAAAAGTTCATCATTTGAATTTTGAAAATATAAAATGGAAAATTTTAAAATGATTATAACACTAGTTTAAATTCATGCATTGTATCAGTATTAGATAAGTCTGCATTGAATTGAAAAATCAAGTTATCATGATATGATTTCTTGAAAAGTTTAAATGAATATATAACAGAATCATCATGACGTTATTATGTCAAATTACAATTAGTTATTTTGAAAAGTCACTTGATTCTTTGAAAAGTTGTGTTGTTTTGCACGGAAAGAAGTTATGACTATTAGTCAAAGGATACAAAGATGTTCAACCAAGAAGAAAGAGAAGGAAGACAACATGGTGTTCATTTATCAATCAAGAAAAAAAAAAAAGAATATTGGCAATCTACAATGAAATGGGTACTTGATCTACAAAACTATTTTCCTTCTTCAATGTGATTCAATACTGTACTTCTCTTCAAACTCTCCACAATACCTCTGCTTTCGTGCAAATCTGTCAAGAAATGACCACGTTATGGTCAAAAGAAGGTTTGGTTCACAAGAAGAAAAAGAAACCAAAACTGTCACTGGTATTCTTCATGTATCACTTAAATATTTGTATTATTTCATCCCAAATCCTTTTATAAATTGTAATCCTTGTTCTTGCGATTGCTTTGATGGGTAGATTATCAAATTTCGATCAAAATTGAGTGAGATATGGCAGTTTAAAGTTGGCTATTCAAAACAGAAAATTATATACGGGATTTTCTGTTTCCCTCTCATTGATTCGACCTACTGCACCATAATGCTATTCAAATTCTTCATCAAACTATTATTTAATCATATCCCTTGCCTTCCTCTTCGAATTATCGCTTGTTTCATTCAATTCCGTTAAGAAATGAAGAAGTTATGCCCTCCGGAAGATTGATTATAAGTGGAAAAACGAGAAGAAGAAAAAGAGAAATTTTTGTGAAGAGACATGCTTTTGTGCCTTTATATAGTAGTTTAAGTGTCCATTCATACAAAATCAAATTCAAATTTTTGGCGCCAAGTTGGTTGACCTACTAAATCATCAATATCTTTCTCATACGGTCTTCGAATTCAACAAATGAATATACTATGCTAATCAGAAAAACGAGCCCGTCACAATATAACAGATCTCATCATCAAATTCTAGAAGATGTAACTGTGTGGTTCATAATAATGGAAGAACAAAAAAGTGAAGGATTGCAAAAATAGGTACGCTTTACAATTATTTCATAATTATCGTTGAATTTAGGAATACACATCTATGCATATAGTTATATATAGAAATTTATCTCTTTTATAAATTCTGGATATATTGGTTCATATGTCAATACACCATAGTATACATATCAATACACCAATTTAATTAAAATCTCTTCTTATTTTAAAATCTCACTACTCTTTGATTTGGTTTTGAAGGACATCTTTTCAAATATGAAAATGTCAGTTCAAACACTATTTATCAATTTTGATCTTCTACTTATGTTCTTTTTATTTCAATAATATATTGAAAGTATATTTATAGTACATAAATATGTTAATATGATTGAAATAATTTATTTTTTCAAACATTTTATATTGTTATAAAATATAAATTTCATAAATACTATCTGTAACTTAATACTAATTTTGATTTCTTATTTTTATTCTTTTATATTCCAATCTAAGCTAACGATTGTAAAAATCCCTTTTTGTTTTGATCTTGTTTAAGATTCAAAATCTCATAAAAGGTTAATAACTCACTTATAGTAATTTTTTCCCTAATTTATTTAAAAGAGGAATATTGGCATATTTCAAATCACAATAAATAGGAAATATTTACTTTTGAAACGGTTGATGTAAACTACGTACAAAAATATGTGAATTTACACATCCCTTCATATTTTGTTTGTTTATATTTATTGTTAATTATAAATAATACCTTTTATTTAAAAATAACAAAAAGGGTATATTTACAATAATCAAGTAAAACCATAAATAACATCAAACACAATAGGATTATTATTCTAACCAAAACTTCACAAACCACAAATCAATACCCAAATCCTATGAATTTGGATAAAAATACTAATAATTTTGGGACTCACCATCCTTCCGCTGGCTTCTTCTTTTTCTCAGTCTTATTCTATTTCTCTTCACGATGAAGTTGCTCCAGTGGACCTGGCCATACTGGATCCCATCTTCATGGTTGATGCGATTCCCCGTGGCCTTTCTTGTCTTTGCTCCAGTGACGAATGCGTTAAGGAGGAAATTCTTGTTAATTTTCGTCGGGCGATGGACCTGAAATATGGTCTGGTCACTCGCAACTATGCTTTGGAGCATCACCGCCTGCGCAATTTGGATAATCAAGTTTTATTTGCATCTTTGATTCTGATTCAGAGTCTTTTGTGTATTGGTTGTGACTATCCTTAGACGTAACAATGAATATTATTATATGGTATAATAGTATTTAGTTATATTCCAGAAAATGTGATAGTCAACACACCATCCTATGCAATCAACTGTTTCGCATTGTTTTATCTAATTTCAAACAAGTGTTTGAAATTAGATAAAATTCCAAATAGCTCCATGTCACCCCAATCCAATTTGTATACGTAGAATTCATGAAAACGAACCCAACGCAACTTGTTTCATTCCAATCTGACCTCGTATGATATATATATATATATATATATGCATGTTACTAGTTTATAAAAAAATTTGATATAATTTAAATAATTACCTAAGTCATTAACAGTTAATTAATTACCTAATTATCGTTAATAAGGCTAGCCCAAACCAAAAATACATTGCGCTACAACTTATTGCTCTAGTTCGTGCAACACGAAAAGCACGACCCATCTCATCGTCCACCGTGCCTTGCTCCAGTCTTTGTTCATCATGCACCTTCACCATCATGTAACCCTCATTGGTCAACACCTCCTCCTTCACACGTGGCCCCAAATAAGCACCACAATTGCTAGAAATCAAACAAAACCCTACAAACCCAAAATTCTTTGACCATGGTTCACCAACGACGACCGAACCATTTCAAGTGGCTAGCGCTCCATTCTTATTCAGGCACCTTCGGCCCTATATCCAACATTGATCACGGAAAACGAAGAAACACACAAGAGCAGCTGTCATGGTTTTGGCCAGATTCCGACCACATGCTACCTCCATTGGTTGAGCGCTGACCATGGATGAATATCATTCGTCAACGCAAACAACATTCTGGCTGACGACTTTGGCAAATTGTGGACGAATTGGAGGATGAAATTTAATCCATTGATTTGCACAAAAATTGAGGCTAGGATTAGAAGTGAAGAGTTAAGGTGTTTATATAGTCTTATAGAATCACTATCCATACATTACTATCATACATTACTAACAAACCACATCCCGAACACAATGAAACTTGTTTCGCAAGATAATTCAATTGTATTTAACAGTTATTCTTAAAATCAAATTATATATTATTATAATTTTAAATTGTTTATCAATACGCATTTAAATTGTGCATGACCATACAATTCTGATTGATACAGAACTTGAAATCTTATAATAATTAACCGTTCGCTATCTGATGAAACTGTTTTGTCGAAATCCGAGATCGTTTGCAAAAACATTATTTTTATGTGTTAACCAAAATCAACTAAAATTAAATCGATTTTTAAACACACAAATGTACTTGTTTGAATAAATATCTTACTTAAATTTGATCCAAGTTATTAAATCCCCAAATAAGTCATTTTAAAATTTTAAATTAATTAAATATTCGTATACTAAAAATTCGGGTTGTTACTTTATCTATCTAGCGCTAGGACCAACAATGGCATGCCTAATTTGGAAAACTTATCAATTACTTATTTTTAGCTGTAAATTAATTTATCTATAAGTCACAAGGGTTTTCTCTTTTCGGTCAGTTTTATTTTATTACAAGTCTCCATGTTTTACATGAATTTCAGGCCTTTTCCTGTAATTTTTATGTTTTCCTTTTCAATTCATGATATGTGAAAGTGAAAACTAGGCACACATCCCTAAAACGAAACTTAATTAATGCCACATCCTCCCCAAAGTTTGATTACATTTCCGGTCCCTATTTTAAGCTGCCGGCCAAAAATTTTTCTCCCTTCCGCCTTCTGTTTCTGCCCCCTTCGCCTTTTCCCTGTTTAGACCCCAAAAAAATGCGTCACACACTAAATTTTTTTTTCTTCAAAAAATAGGAAATATTCGCCAAAAAAAAAAAAAAAAGTTGCATACTTCTGTGCAACAATGTCAGAAAAGTAGCATACATACATGCATATATTCATATAGTTTATTTCTATTGAAAATCTGGACCAATATATGCATACATGTATGCAACTATTAGCAAATAACTGCATACATCTATGCATACAAAGTTGAACTGAGACTCATGTGTTACGAAAAGTTACATACATGAATGCAAACTATTCTGTATATATGCATGCATGTGTGCAACAAATTCAAAGGGGGTGAAGGCTTCTGAATATGTGCATGAATGTATGCATGTATTCTGTACAAGAGCATAAATGCGTGCAACAATGTCTGAAAGCGACAAATGCTTGAAAAAACATGTCAAATTTTAATATATGCATAAAAAGATGCGTATAATGCTGTTTGGCTGCATACATGTATGCATTTATACCGCAGTTTGGCACAACACTGAAATATAAGCATGAATGTATGCAGCTATTTACGAATAGGTGCATCTTTTGATGCAAAAACCTGCTGTTTTTGTGTTATTCTGGGTTTTGATGTAGTTTTTGATTGTTTTTCCACCTTATTTTTTGGGCGTGAACATGTTATATTAATAATGAATTTTCGTGATTTTTTTATATGTTTTTGAAAAATCGGGACCTAATTTACAATAAGTTTAGCACCAGATGTGAGCCTGATTTTGAAACTTAATAGGGACCCATGACAAATGGACCCTATGTGAAAACTCCTTTCTTTTCTGTTATTTTTCACATAAATTAGTTGATTCGATCTACTTTTCAAATCTAACATTTATAAAATTCTTTGTCACTTTAACATGTATAAAAGAAATAAGATAACATGTATAAAAGAAATGAGATAATCTGTAAATAAACTATAGTTTTAAGAATAAACTGTAGAAATATACTGAAAATAAACTTGAACAATACTGAAAATAAACTAGAAAACCAAAATTGTAAACTAAAACTAATTTTAACTCTATTTCTTTAATTTTTATTTCTAAAATAGTAACTTTTACTCACTTATGATCTCATGCTGATTACCCATGGCCTTCCTTGACCCCCTTTCTATAGATTTTCTAAATAGTATTTTATTTATTATTTTCTAAATTATATTTTACTTATATTCTTCTTCCTCAAAGAAAATATTTAGTTTTAGGTCTCGGCTCTAAAAGTTAAGAGGCAACTCAGAGGAAGAAGAAAGAAGAATGAGTGGATGAAATGGCTAGATAGGGGTTGATGTGCTAAAGGATCTTAGGTCATAAGATCATCTTTATTAGATTTGGAATTGATATGTCATATATAAACATCTGACTACTAATCTCAAATTTGAATAATTCAGGTTTATTCAACTCTTAGATATATTCTTCTCACTATGTACCTGGTCAGGAAAACTGGCTAGGTTACTAGTGTTATTAGGCAATTTTCCAACTCGATGGGTCGATTCGCCATCCAGTTGCGGTCGACCCGTCATCCCGCCATCTAGTGGCGGCCGACCCATGATTTTTTTAAAAATTTTCTTTCTCTTTTGAGCTGCAAATTGAACTTATGGTTTTTTCTTGATAACCTTTTTATTTTAACTTGGATTTAAATAAGTTAAATTTGATTTTTTTTAAAGAAACATTATAGACACCATGGAAAAGTTTCCATAGCCAAACTCAGATATTTATAAAAGTTTTCTTCTTAAATCTTTTATTTATTTATTAATAGTTCCTTCTTATTAAATCCATTGTTCTTTATTAATCTTATTACTAAAATATCGGGGTGTCACATAGATGCATTTTTGCTCAACATCAAGTTAATAAAGTGGCAGTCTAGAAAGTTTGCAAAAACAATGAATCGTTGCTCATTTTCTAGATTTGGGCCTCTTTCATGTGAAAAAAATGTCAAATTCTAACGATTGGATGTATACACCACAACTTGACTGAGCCACATTTGCAACCAAGTAACTAGTTTCAGACATTATTATCCAATTAGCTTTAAAATAAGGCCTAGTGTTGCAACGGTAACCGATTTTAAAGCTTTGCAGTATGTTATTGAAATGTCTACAAATAATTTTTTCTTCAATACGATTAATATTGACTTCCTTGCTTTTATCTAATTCTAATCTAATTTACAACTTGTTCAACTATGCAATGGAATCCACAATTACAATCTCTCATCTTAAACGTTAACAATACATTGATGCAGAAAAGCTGGTAAGTAAGCTAAGTATTTAAAATCTAAATTTATTTTATTTGTATCACCCGTTCCAAGCTTCCTATCAGGATTTTTCCATTTTGTAGCAATTTCTTATCTATGCTAGATTGAGTACTTCATTAACAGACTCTTCATTCTCAAAAGTAGACGTTTTGTAGATTTTTCATGTTTGACTTTTTTACTACTTGTTTGTTTTTACTATCGAACGGTCTTCCTCTATGTTTCTCTATTTGTTGTTCCAACGTAGACGAGGTGATCAATAAACCAATTTCTCCTAACTTCAATAGTAAAACTTTCTTTTCCTTGATAGCGTGGGAATCAAATAATTTTTAACATATGCAAACTCAGATGTGTGGGATAAACTCGAATGGTTCTTCAACTTATGAAATATAATTTGATTATCTCTAATGTTGTTCAATGAGTTCGATCGAAAGTGGAACACCTTCAATGTGATTCATGTATACTTCATGTGCACATGAAAGGTCGTATATTAATCGATTCAAATGGTCGCATACAAATGAATCTGTAATAACACGAATAATTTTTGCCATTTCTTTCACAGTCAAATCCAATGCATGAAACGAATCCTAACCTCTCAATTGCTTTAACAACAAAATTTGATATGAAATCCATACAACTCCTAAACTTCTATCAAAGCTAGCCTTTATTTCAATATGTTTTTGTATTATCCTGACAGTATTACAATAAAAGTTCTCTAGATATACCAAGATGTTCTTTCAACTAAGCATGCAAATACTTAGCTCTACTTATTGGTCTATTATCACAATGTTTAATTTTATTTGTCTATGCATAAGCAATATATTCTTTACATGCCAAACAATGATCATGAATATATTTCAAGCTTTCAGGATAATCCATCCATATTTATTTTGAAAATCATTGCAATATATCTAGAAATCGTCTTCAATCGGTGTGTGGGCTACCTTCTTCCAACTTTGCAAAAACATCCCAAAAATTTCATTTGTCTTAAACTCTGATTTGCAATACGTAATGACACTATTACCCATCTGCCATAAACACATCATCAACTGTTCCTATGATTTTTTTTCTTCTTAACTTCGTTTATCAGTGCCCAATCTCTATCGCTCACTATAACTCGGGTAGTCTATTGGGAAAATAAAAATATTTTAGCTTGACTAGCACTCATTCATAATTCTCCTCTCCCTCGTATGCTAGAAATGCATGAGCAAATTAAATGTTCGACCCATAGAAGTCATACCAATCATTTCTAACAAAAGCATGTTATACTGGTTTGTTTTATATAAACAATCAAGCAAAAGAATTGATGGAAAAAATTTACATAATATAGACGACTCCAGATGAGACCACATTCTTTTTGTCAAATGATCGGTTTCTGCATCAACTCGCTCTAAACTCACATAATGCTCTCTAAAAGCAATTTCATTTATTGTTGCATCTTCAATCTGCACTATATCATTGACAATTGCATTTTATATTTTGCATTGTAAATAGTCCTTAAAGTTGAGGTATTTTCTGAAAATGAATTCTTAATAATTGCTAATACTTCTCTTGGAGGCATGCCCGTGACACTCATGTCTTTTCTCTCTCTCATCAATCAGACGAGCCACATATGAATATACTTCTAAGGAATAAAGAAGTTTGTGATTATGCACTTCCCTGATTACAGATAATTGTCATTTATCTTCGGCAAGATGCACGCCTTCAATAGGAATGGACATCTGCATTTTTCTAGTAGTGCTTGTTCTATGTTGTTTTTTATATTGTTTCCTTTTTCATTGACTTTTGCTGATGATTCCGATAAACTTCAGCTCTTTCATATCCCAACTGCAAACTTTATTTTTTTTTCTAGGTCATAATTTATTAGACTTTAGAATTAAGATAATGGTATTTATATTTTTTCTGTTGTTTTACATCATCGAATTAATGTACTATGCAAATCAAACGCCTGAAATCACACAATAGTAATCATAAACTTTTAATGAGCACTTACTTGATTGGTTGTAAACTAATTTTTCAAATCAACATTCGTGTGTTTTGAATCATTCGATCGATCATCTTGCATCATATTTATATCGTCAACGTACTTACCATTTGAAAAGTAAGTGGACTCTACTTTTGTTATTGCTCAGATTCTCCGTCTACAAAACCGAAACATAAACTTAACATAATATATTTTTAAAACAGTACATATAAGTTGTAGATAAAGAAATCCTTAGAAAACAACTTACATTGTCATTCTCTATTACTACATTATCAAATGTAATGTCCTCCAAGTTTGAATTAGCCAAAAGATCATAATAAATATCCTAAAAAGGAATAGAAAACCATAAAATAATAAAAAGTCATCAACGATATTTTCTAAGATGCAATAGAAAACCCTAAATAACAAGGAAAAAAGTAACAACTTTTTTATCTTTCCCTTCTATCTTCTAATATGCAAAAGTGAGTTTTTTTTTCTTCCCTCTTTTTCTTATTACAGTTTAGGGTTTGAATTTTTAGAAATGTCTGTGCTATTTTGAGAAGAAAAGTTACGACCGTAAGCAGTTGAGTAAAAAAAAAGTATAATATGATTTTTTTTTTAAATTTGTTCAAAGGGAAACCGACCGGAGTCGTAAAACCCTCTAATGCACCTAGCCCGGTCCACAGGTACCACATAAGTGGTTGATCTTAGCGTATGCACATGGTAAACCCTTAGCATGTCATTTTGAGTTTCGAACTCGTGTCGTTGTTACCTCGATACAAGTCCTTATGCGTTGGGCTAATGCTACAGACATTATATGATGGTCAAAAGAGCATACAAAATAGGATCTGGCTATTCGCACACAATTGTTTGCTCTTCAACTCTCAGTTAAAATTTTAGAATTTATTTCCAAATTTACGCATCAACAACTAATTAGATAACTTATCTAATGTTGTACAATAATTAAAATAGAATAATATCAGCCATATAATATGGGTGTCCGAGGTTAAATTGCAAACAATAATTTAAAATTTGAAATCAGCGTTGTACATTATCTTTAAAAAATAATTAAAGATAGGAATTACAAATAATGATAAAAAAATTAAAATAGTAATTAAAAATTTAGAAACTGTACAATCAGCGATGTGTATCATTATATATTTTGAGACCGAGTACGTTAGCAGTATACAGAAATTGCAAAGACCTAAGCAGTAGGTAAATAAATCATCAGTATAGATGGTGTTATTGAAATAAATTGACATTTAGATGGAACATTTTGATTACCCTAACAAACATTAGGGTTGTGCATCGGCTTATTTCAACCAACGAGCTCACCTAAATTTTTTAATTAATTCAGTTAAAATTTTAAAGGGAGAGAGGTAGAAACAAATTGCAAGTTGAAAAAGCTAGAAAAAAAAAAAAAAAAAAAAAAAAAAGAGTGAAAATGAAATTGCAGTAAGAGCATTTTTGGACTAAACGGGGTGGAAAGAGAAAACGATTGAGTGCTAATTTTACTTCTAGTCAGTGGAGGGTGAAAAGCAAATAACGGAACGTCGCACCCTATAAAATATTAATGACCAAAAGGAGTGCTAAAAATAGCGCTCTATTAAATTAAATCGGATGAAATGGGTGGTGAAGATGGACAAAAAGTTTCCCCATTCCAATAAAATGCAAATCAACCGTGGTCTTCTTATTTCCACTGGAATGGGGACTCCATTCAATCTAGGGTTGTAAATTTTGTCCGAATGTCCGACGTCCGTTCGTGTCCGTGACCGAAATACGTCCGTCCGATTTTCATTTAGGACACGAGTTAGGACAACAAAATTTGTACCAGAAAAAATCATGTCCGGTCCGGACTCGTACGAATTACTTGTAATTCGGCGTATAGTTGAGAGAAAATCTAGTAAAATGTACAAAATGTGATATAAATAGTCATGTCCGACCGAATTCGATCGTGTCTGTGTCCGAAAAGCATATGTCCGTGTCCGACCGATTTTATTTAGGATACGAATTTAAACAACGAAATTTGTTCAAGAAAAATTTTGGTTCGGTTCTTGTTCGGTCCGATTTGTTTAGAAACAAGTGAACATAACTTTGTCCAGTACCGATTGACACCCTAGTTCAATCATAAAAATTTCTAGTGTCTCCTCTATTCGGCCAACTAGCAATTAAAACATGGACAGAGAAGCAGGTAATCAGAAGTTATTTCTTATATTATATAATGCTTAGATTTCGATATTTGCCAGTTTAATTTTCGATTTTTTAATTCTCCGTTGCAGTGATCGAGTTCCTTGGACATGTTCCGTTGTTGCAGAAGCTTCCTGGTTCATCTATTATAAGGATAGCCGAACTCGTTCGTGTTAAAAATTGTGGTAGATTCTTACCTCATCTTCTAAATAAAATTTTAATTTAAACGGATATATTTGAAATCGTGGTCTAAAATGTTTGTAATATTTTGAGGGCTGTTTGGCAACTATTCTTGCAAAGTGGATTTTTCTCTCAGATAAACAAGGGGACCGGCTATTTGAACACAATATAAAACACAAATGATCGCATAAAAGATTTAGACAGTAGGATCTTTTTGTCCTGAGAATGTGGAATTCGGGAGCAATTCAATGATGCAGATCCAAACAGGCTCTGAATATGGAAGTTAAAGTTAATTGCATAAAAGGGCTCACATTCTGGAGTCCAACCTTAGTTTTAGCAATTTAACCTGTAACTATATATTCTTGGTACTAAATTGGAACGTGGCAAAACAACTGTAGTATCTCCCTTATGCACATACAAAAGGAATTACTAATTTGATTGCCAGATGTAAGATGCATACATGTGGTATCTATCCTTTTCTTTTGTTAAGCACATAAATTACATTAGATAATAAAATAGCATTATACTATGTAAGTCAACAGTGATGAGTTTCTTTGGCAAGTATGCTTGAGTTTGTACGTGTGTACTGAATTAATGAATATTGATGGTTCCTTGTATGTATGTATGTATGTTTTAACTACAATACTTCAAGCTTCTTGAGTCATTTGTTTCCTTCTTTGTTATATCTTATCTTTTGGTGCTTCATAGATCCCGGTCAAAGTGTTATTCGTGAGGGCGACTCTGGAAATGGGCTTTATTTTATATTTGATGGTGAGGTATGAATGCTTGCTCTTACTATTGTTTGCTACCATATGTTCCCCTAAGGCCATAGCCAACAACAGTTTTCTTTCAAACAAACAAAACAAAACAACTCTTATACTGAATACACTCCAGAGTCCAGACCCATTTCTTAACCAACTGAAATATATCATACAAATAAAACATTATGTTTCAATATAGTGTAGTCTATGTTATCAAAGCCCTCGTCTAGGCACGTCTACGCTCCAGCCTGGGGATTTTTTACCTTCCAAGGCGCCTTCGATGCATGAGGCGCCAGAAAAGCTCCAACGGCGCCAAGGCTCTTGCCTTGTGAAACGACGGAAAAGCATGTCTTTTGCAACATTTGAGTAGGAATTGAAAATTTCAGCATTGGTCCCAATAGGAGTCTGAAATCCAACATGGTAAGAGAAATGTGCTCATTGAACGTATTCTCTAAAAAATGATGCTTTTCTTTCATCGACCTCTCGAAAAGAAAAAACCCTAAGTTTCTTTCGCTGAACTGTCAAAAAAAAAAAAGTCTATTTAAAAGTTTACGTAACATTGTTTGCAATTTCTATATTTTAAGTATTTTGTTGTTTGTAGACTTGAGTTGAATGCCTTTGTGCATTCTTAGTTTGATTTATGTTAATCGTATGATGTTTTGTTCTAATATTGCTTTTATATGCCCTTCCTTAAACCAACAATTGTGCTTTATTGCGTTGTTTAAAGTAATTTTTTTGAGCTGAAAAAAAGAGGGGGGGGGGGGGGGGGGATGTCACATAGGGAACCAAAAAAGCCCTAGGCGACGGCCTGGGCTTTTTGGGGCTTTCTCGCCTTGACAACTATGACTGCAGTGGAATTTACAATGACTTTCCAAAACCAGCGTAATTTATGGCATTCTTAGGAAAGCCATATTAATTTAAGCCATGCTAGGGTTTTATACGACTTTCTAAAAGCTGTTGTAATTCAATTTGTTTCAAATGCTTTGAGAAGCCGTTCTATGTACCAGTCCTAGAATCCTGTTTTATGGTTAGAATGAGGGGGATGTGATTAGATGAGCGAGCAAAACAATTTAGTTGCTCTGTGGCTTGTTCAGAGATCATTTTAAAAGTGAATGAACTATGTTGCTTGAGCTTTGAAGCAGAAAAATAAGTTTAGGAAGTTTGTGCTAGTGAAAAAAATCGAGAAAGAAAGATGTAGCTGCCCTTTGTTAAGTTCTGGCAAGAAAAACTGGCAAATATATTTACCCTCCTATTTGATGAGTATCTATGATTTTATATTTGGAAAATTACGATAAATTGCTTCTTTTAGGAGTCCATTATGAAATGGCTATAATTTCAGATTACTATGACTGTGTCAGTCGACTAATACAGATACATTTTACTTCTGGGTTATAAAGGAATACACGTGGTTTAATATATTTACAAGTTACTTTTGTATGTACATTTCTACGGTATTCAAGTTTCAGTTTTAGCAAAATGCTTCATAATTTGAAATATCAGTTTATTCTTCAGACTATAGCGTAAATACATTTCGTTTGGAAAACATGGCTGCGTTTAATATTTTTCAAGAACAGTAACAAGTATAGGTTGGAGTCCACGCGTTTTATTTCAAAAAAGGCAGTAGTTATAATATTCTGTCAATAACAATAAAAATATTAGCCTGAAGTCTGCACTTTTTGGCTTCTTGTTCATGAGTTTAATACCTACATTTTGTACTTCCATAATCGTGTGCTACCTCCTACATGTCTTATGCATGGTAGGCTGAAGTTTCTGTATGCATGGTAGGCTGAAGTTTCTGGATCTGCAAATGGGGAGGGTGAGACAATGCACTTGACGAAATACGACTATTTTGGAGGTATAAAATCTCGTTTTAGCTTAATTTTCCTCGGAATTTGTAAGACTATCATCATTTATTGTCTACAACGTGAAAGCATTTTGAACAGGTTTCGAGTATCGTTTGCCAATAAACAAACAGTACCTTCTGGACACAACATTTACATGTTAAGGATCTTGAAAGTCCCATTGTCAATATTCATGTTGCTAGTGGGCAAATACTAACCCGCTTAAGTGGCCTTCCATCCAATGATAAACTCCAATATTTTACTGAATTGTCGCAGAATCATTTGTCTCTCTTATAATATGAGCGTCGTGCACTGAGTACAACCTTTTGTGCTTGCCTCTCCCAATTTAGAACATATAGTATTATATACCCAATGTTTCTTAAGCAGACCAGGCACGGACTTTCTTTATGAATCCTCCTCAGCACGTAGGTTTATTGTTTTAATGTTTTAACTAAATCTATTACTGTGAAATCTGTTACTTTACAGGCACAGATGGTTCTTTCCACCAAGTTAGTGTAATTGCATTGACTAAGGTATTTTCTGGATTGGTCCTTGAGAATTCTACAAGTACTTTTTTTTTTTTTTTTTTTGCGCGCGCGTGTGTGTGTGTGTATTTTGTTTTCCTTGTTATTGTTATTTTTTGTTTGTTTGTTTGTTTGTGGAAGATTGTTATTTGTAGTTGCTTCCACATGCTTATAACTTCTTTTTTGAGCAGCTCACTTGCATTATGCTGGAGAATGGTCATAGTAATTTGCTGGAGCCTAAGTCAATATGGAATGCTGAGGGAATACCTGAAGATTTCTCTATAGTGGAACAGATACTGCATTTAGAGTCATTAGATGTTAGTTTGACTACAATCGTGCTGACTTAAAACTTATTACCATTTACCAAGCATACGGCTAATCACTATGGTTAAGCTTAGTTATAATAATTAGATATGCTCATAGGATTGATAGTGTGAACTATATATAATTGCAACACAGTTCAGGGTAGCTGTAGAAAATCGATGTTGGTTATGCGGCGTGAACGTAAAAGCTTTTTTCTTACTTTTTCTGTGGCATGAAATTGTCACTGTGACAAATGCCAATGATGTTTTACTATCATTGTATGCTTTGATAACACATGCTTTATAACACTTAATGTAATATAAGGTTTTTTGTATTATAGGTGGACCTATTTCGTGGCTTTACCTTGCCGGATACTCCAAGTTTTGGGCCTGTTTTTGGTGGACAGTTGATTGGACAGGCATGTTTAAATTGCTGTCCTTTTCTTCTTTCGATGAATGCACACGTGTTTTGGTTTCTTCTCATGCGATCATGTCTATTTTCTGTATTTACTCCGATCACTTATTCGAATTCTTTGACAACAATCTGCAGTACGGCATAGTATTGTCTTGATTTACTCAGTTTGTTTATTACTTGTGTGAAAAATAACGATTAATTATTGTTAAGTTACTGAGTGCCTCCCATGCATTTTGTAATCATCTCATTGTAAATGACAGGTCTAATTTTATTATACATGGTTTAATCTAGCTTTGTGTGTGTGTGTGGGGGGGGGGGGGGTGTTTGTGTTTGTGTGTGTAGTTTGTATATATTCATATGATGTTTTCTGATGTTTCTTTCAGGCATTGGCAGCAGCATGCAAGACTGTGGATTGTCGTAAAATGATCCATAGTTTGCATGTTACATTTATTATTGGTGGAGACCTAAATTGTATGTATTCGTTCCTAGTTTGTAGAGTTTGTCTACATTACTTGATCATTAATGCAAAGAGTTCTTAATTAAGTATCGTACTCATTACAGCTTGATGTTTTGCAGCACCGATCATATATCAGGTTAAACGTGCACGTGATGGCAAAAGCTTTGCTACCAGGATCGTTGAGGCAAAACAACATGGTCTTGTTATATTCAGTTTGTTTGCTTCTTTTCAGGTTATCTTTACGTTCCACTTTATCAGTTTTAAATAACAGTTTTATTTCAGAAACTACTTTCTGCTGTCAAGATTTTTCAGCAAAAGATTGTTACCACATAGCCGTTAATTTTAAATAGCTTAAAATTTGGCAGATACAGGATTAAGATATCTGAACTGACCAGAACAGTAACATATTTACTTGTTCTACTCATCACCCAAACATGCATGCATGCATGCAATTGCACACAAAACATACATAAAATGTTGTTTGATACGAATTATGTTATGTATCTTTATTTTTTGTTCACTGCATATTCTACAGAAGGAAGAAGTAGGGTTTGAGCACCAAGTAGCTTTGATGCCTCAAGTGCCACCTCCAGAAAAGGTGAAGATCTAAACTCATCATTTTCAAAGTTAATTGAATTTGTTACTAAGCACTTTGTAATTTTATTTATGACTTTTATTCAATGTGCAGCTTCCTTCGTTGGAAGAGCTGCGTGAAAGACACATTACTGATCCTCGTCTACCAATGTAACTCTTGCAAGATATCACTATCGCCCTCTCAAATCCACTCCTTTAAACGGTTATTGGACTTCTTAATTCCTTTAATTTTCTGACACTCAGTCTACTGTCAGGCATTACCGAAACAAATTTGCTAGTAAACCATTTATTCCGTGGCCTATCGAAATAAAATATTGTGGAGGTTATCCTAAACTTCCATCGCCACCACAGTGAGTATTTAAATTTTGGCTTATAATTCTTGCATGTTTGCATGTAAGGTTAAATTGTTTTGACGTCATGTTCCAAATTCATTTCAGCCTGAATTACTGGTTCAAAGCAAAAGGAAAGCTTTCTGACGACCCTGCTTTACATAGGTAAATTTTTGACCCCACAGTTTGAAATGATTGGAGTGTTAAACAAACATTAATCAGGTTTATCCGTCTCCATGTTCTCATCCCATGAGACTCTGAAAATAAATTAGTTGATTTACTGTTAAACAAACCCAAGATCGCCTCTTTTTTTTCTTTGGAAAATTGGTACTTTATTGACAAATAGAATTTCATATACTTCGACAATATGCCCTATCAAAACCTTTTAAACCTCATAACCTAAATGGGTGTCTTACAAGGAAAAACAATACATATTATCTCCATAATGTTTAAGTTGTTAACATACGATTACTCGAGCTGTAGAGGAAAAAAAAAATAAGACTGAAAACCCGCTGGAACTAGAAAGTGAATCCTGTGCCGTGATGTAACATATCGACGTTGAAAGTATTCCTTCCTTATCCAAAGACAAGCGGAGCTGCTAATTAAATAAACTGAACCCAGAAAACATGTCACCGAACAAATTTCACCGGGCTCATGTGGCCACTTTTATACGCACAAAAGTAAAATGTAACAAAAAATAGTGGCCTTGTGGGGTTTGGCCCAAACCTTTTTCTTTTTCTTTTTCAAACACAGTTTTGGTGAAACCTTGGCTGTTACTTGGTTTTCTGGGTGGTGAATTCAGCCGATACTTCTACATACTAGATCTGTAAAAATGCATATGGGGTAATTAAGAGAATTTTATTTCTGTATTGCATAACTAACCACATTATAAATTGATATTAAAACTTGGCTGCAGGTGTGTTGTAGCATATGCTTCAGATCTAATCTTTGCCCGTGTCAGTGTAGATCCTCATTGGAAGAAGGGTGAGAGGCATTCGTCACTCAGTCTGGATCATGCGTATGTATCAGATGTCTATATTTTCTGGAAACATCTTTCTGTTTTGAAACACGCCTTGATTCTGTTTTACAACCTTTTTTTTTCCGACTCATTAATGAATTGACAAACATATCAAACCAATCAACCCAGTTTTTATTGTGTAGCCAATAATGCCATCATAAAATGATAAAGATTTAGCATAAGGTTTGAATTTAAAAATGCAATATGCTAAACTTCCCAAATAAGCTTGCTTCCATAAATTTTGAGGATGTGTTTCATGTCCTCGCACAATTTTAAATATGGGGGAAACTTTACATAATATTTTCCCCTTTTGATGCGAATATTGATGCATGAACATACATTGAAGATGACACAAGATAGGTGGTGCTTGTATGTGATTGAATATAAAATAAATAAATCATGATGTATCATCGCCTTCACCTTTCGCTGTCCCAGTGCTTTTTTATACTAAACAAATAATTTTGTTACTTTTACTGTGTAGGATGTGGTTTCATAGACCCGTGAGAGCCGATGACTGGCTGCTTTATGTGGTTCGTATATACATAACACATCCTTGACTATTTTCCATTCAGTGTGTTAGAACATGGTTCTCATCTTTATGTTGTGCTTTCGTCTTGTATATATAGATAGAAAGCCCTTCTGCATATGGGGGTCGTGGATTCCTTTTTGGTCGCATGTTTAACAGGAAGGGAGAGGTGCTTAAATTTATTATTGTTGTTTTGAATAAATCAATCATTTGATAGTTTTCGTTTTATTCAACTGATCATAAACTGTAAATGCATGCAGCTTATTGCTTCCTTGACACAAGAAGCTCTTATAAGAAACATCAAGCCAAGAACTGATGCCCCTGCGTCAAAACTTTAAAAGTATGGTCCCTCCTCCAGAATATATTGTTTTTGGCTTTAGTGGAAAAAGCCAAGAGCTTAAATAAGCCTGCAATTGTTACATGGATTTGTTATATCTTAATATGTCATTTATTGTTCACTGCAATAAATGAAGTTTAAGATAAATGAGCAGTACTGAAAATTAATTCATTTCAGATTCGCTATGGTCATATGGATTTCTTATTTGCATATTATAGGGATTTTAAGATGCATTTGTATTGATGTAAACTCAGTACCTAATAAAAGTGATACGGTTGCTGCTAATGTACTTCTCGTTTGGAACATGCCATCTTCTTTATGATGTACGAGCCGCACGCCGCGCCGCGTGATTTATTTATTTATAAATTATCAACTTTGCTATAATACCTGAAGTACTTGGGTATTTCACCTGAATAAGAGAGAAAAATATGGGATTCTACATCCTAATTTTAAGGATGAATTCAAACAATTCATGGACGATCCCGGCATTTTATCTCACATTCGAGTATTTTATCCTAATTTCATTCGGGTAAAATAACATTTTTGATAAATTATATATAATAAACACATTTAAGAGACTATTTTCTACAAATATTTAATCATGTTTTTATGTTGAAAACATATGTAGTCAATTTAATTTTTTTATTTCTAAGTTGCAAAATTTAACTTAGAAATATATAATCATGTTTTTATGTTGAAACTAAAATTACCATTCCACGTAAGGTGACTGTGTACCTCGTAGTAGCCCTATATGGTTTTTTATTGTACCACGTAGATGCTCTACGGGGTACACTAAGAAACCACGTAGGGCTGTTATGAGGTACACAGCAAAACCACGTAGAGCAACTACGAAGTGTGCAGAAAACTAAAAAAAAAATAGAATAGAGAAAAAAGTATTTTTGTCCTCGTATTTTTTTTTTTATTTTTTTTTTGATAAAATGGAGGGCTATTCAGTATTTTTTTGGGTTGAAATAGAATTAGCCTTGGCTGGTTTCTACTTGGTTTGGAGGATGGGTTAGGTTTGTCAGATTTATCCAACTTGGATGGTAGCTGCTGTGATCCCTTGGGTAAGTGGTGATACGAAGGTAGATTTAAATGCAAGTTTGTCTGGTTGGAGCCTTCTGCGGCTAGACGAGTAATTCTGCTGACTCTGGTTCAGCTTGTAACTGTTGATTGTCTTGCTGGTTTGAGGGCAATTTGATGATACTTAAGTGATGTTGCACTGTTGAACCGTTTAGGTGACTGCTAAGGCAGCTTATGTTGTAATTTTTGGTTTGTTACTTTCAGTGTCTTCGTATTAACACCCTACGTGGTGATTTTATGTTTTAGAACTAGAAATGTATTTTGCAGATTGACAATCCGTCAATCTCCAATTATCTTTTTATACTCATTATTTGTTGTAATGAGAAAAGTGTTACGGATCACTTTAAAAACCGGCTGGCCTTGCAAATAAAATAAAATAAATAAATAAATGGGATTTATTTGTTTACGCGACGTTGATTAGTTATATCCTAATTTTAAGCATGATGGAGGTAGTTTGAATTTGTAAAGAGTTTTGAACTTTGAATATTAGATTTAGATTCTACTGTTAAGGTGCATTGAGATTTATTTGTTCATGTGGAGTTTGAATTTGTAAATAATTTTGAACTTTTGAATATTAGATTTATATTATATTGTTAAGAGGGCATTGAGATTTATTTATTCATGTAGAGGAGCATTTTCATTTCTATTATTAATCAATAAAAAAATAAATTTTTAAATAAGTATGTGTTAGATCCTAATTATAAGCGATATTGTGATCTACTAATATCTAATGCGGGCATTTTGGATTAGGAAATGAAATTTATTCATTGGATCTTACTATTTAGGGTATTATTGGTAGTTCACGTTGATACAAAAAAGTGTGATACAAAAACTATTACAACTATTTATAAAGATTAATCAATAAAGAAAAATGAATTTTTAAATAAGTATTATGTGTTATATCCTAATTGTAAGCGATATTATGATTTACTAATATCTACTGTGCAAATTTTGGATTAGGAAAATGAAATTTATTCATTAGATCCTACTATTCAGGATCGTCAAATTTAATAATATCTAGAAATATTATTGGTAGTTCACGTTGACAACAAAAAAGTGTGACATCAAAGCTGTTACAACTATTAATAAAGATGTTGATCTTTCTTTTCAAACTTGTGAATTTTAAACTGTTGACCAATCAATACTGCGTAGTTAGTGCTATAAGGTATACAAAAGAAAGTATATTCACTGATGCACACTCTAATAATAACCCTTTTAAATCTTTGACAACTGTTTGCTTGATACACAGAATATTATATTTTCTATGTTTGTTGAGTATAGGTGTTGTAATGGATGATACATACACATAAACATTTTCGTATAACGTTACTTATCTATGATGTTGCTCTCTTCATCGTATATTAATAGACAAAAGAGTCAGAAAAGCATCAAAGTTTAAATGTAAGATTCTTGCTTGCAAGAGCAATATGCTTATAGTACGTTGTTCCAACAAAGGGCCACTTACCGTTGTCGGCTTTGGAACTTCATATTTTAGTAAGTGAAAATTTGAGAGGCATCCCTATTTCAAAATTTATGTAACGTGGGTCCTTGTCTAAGTTTGAATGCAAATCGGGTCCCTATTTTCTGTAGCAAGGTATTTTTTTGATTTATCGCGCTGTTGTATAAAAAAGATCAAATAATTATAAATATTCACGGAGGAATTCTGCAAAAAAAAAAAAAAAAAAAATGCAGAAATATCAGCAATTTTTTTGAATAGTTGCAGACATTTCTGCAATTATTCACAAAGTATATGCATACGTTGAAAGATGGATGAATAATTGCTGGTATATCAATAATTATATATAATTGCTGATATAAGAGCAACTGTTTTACAGTTGATGTAACCAAAATAAATAAGTTGCTGATATATCAACAAATATTGCAAATAGTTGCATCATTTGCAGTGATTACTGGAGATGAAATATTTTTCATTTGTATTTGCTGATTTTACTGCAATACTTGAATGCGTTTATAAGTATAGGCTTTGAGTTTGAATTTTTCACGCAAATCAACAAAAGTTGCATAAAATTCTGCAACTTTTGGGTATAATTGCTGCAATGTCAACAATTACACGGAAAATTGCAGACAATTTCTACAGCATGCGTATTTTTTCTTGAATCATTTTTCTGTAGTTTTAATACATGAATACGATGATGATTACATGTTGAATTAAATTTTGAAGTTCGGTAAATTTTTACGTTGTTTTTTGTTGATTTTCTAAAAAAAGGGACTTATTTATAAAGTTTTTATAAATGGTTTTTTTGTATTTTGAAACTTAACAGGGACCTGAGCCAAACCGTCCTTTTTAGTAGCCTTGAGATAACCAATAGTATAAGTGAGGCCCCATCAGAGTTTACGCAATCGAACAACATTAACGCATAATTATACCTGTTAATCCACCTTCTTACGAGGTCGTTGTGCTTTAGATTTGGACGTTCAGATGGCTTGACCATCAAGACGGATAGCCCAGAGATGTGTCAGGTGGCTTAATAATCAAGTTTGAATGATGACTTGAAGTCACAGATACTCGGAATTGTTTGGAAGAAGTGTCGGGATTCAGTAAGTGCAGGGAAACTTGGCTCAAAAGTCCAGATCGACCCATGTGTGTGTCCCTGATCGGGTCGGCATGATGATTGTGCCTTGGATCGGATTGTAACAAGGAAATTGATAGGTATCGACCTATGTCAGCTAACTCGGATTAGCCCTTGCACAAATACATTAAATCGATGTGCATTTGGAGCTTGGAATCTACACAAGGGGACTTGAAAAGAAAATGGAAAGGGAGTGTAAGGGGTCAGTTTGTCCATGTTCATGGATCCGAACCAGTCCACGTTCATGAACTCAGATCGGTACTGGTCCGAAGTTTAAACAAGGACAATCCGACCTACATTCTCTATATTTGTTCATGCCCACTACCCTATTTCCACCTCGGATTTTTAAGCCGATTCGAGCCGAATTGCAGATGTAAATAGAGGGCCATATTATTCAAAAAGCGGATCTTTTTGGATTCTCTACGCATGCACTTTTCCGGATTTAACACTTAACTTCTTACTCTCTACTTTTCTTTCAAGGTCAAAATTGTATTTGTAGTTCGACACGATAAACAAGGGATTACAACAAGTGGACGTAGGCCAGATCGTCGAACAACTATGATTCTTGTGTGTTTTTCTCTTACGTTTTGATATTTTGTGTGTGGATTTACGATTTGAAACTGTCTGAATGCTAGTGGTCAATTTTGGTGCTAACATTTTAATTAGGCTGTTATGAAAATAGTTACCGTTCCCATTTGGCAAATACCATTACTGTACCCTTTTTATTGGTAAGTCAGAACTGTTTATCCGTACCGATCGACTAGTATACCGAAGACTGGTATACCGATAATCTGGTAACCGTTACACTAGTAATGATAAATTACCATTTGTCCATCAAAGTTTGTATCTTGATATGATTTTTGTAAATCGTGCATCTTTATTATACTATATGCAGTGTTAGTTAACCAAATATTTAAATGAGAAAGAAAATACACGCACTTGGAATTATTTTACCTTATTATTGAACTAAATTTAATTATTAATTTGGTTCTAGGTGCATGCTATAAAGCATATCAGATAAACATACATATATTATAAATTAACTGGTAAAATTACTGTTACCATAGGTATTGAAGAAAAATTATCGATAATATACCATTAAAAATGGTAAATTTACCGTTACCATGCCATTTTAACTAGTATACCGATTTCAATAAAAAAATGATTACCAATCAACTGATAATGGTATGGTAATGGTAAATTTACCGCTACCATACTATTTTAACTGGTATATGGATTTCAATAAAAAAATGATTACGATGGACTGGTAATGGTAAATTTGCCATTACCATAACAACCCTATAATGAGCAGAAAGGGGGTTTACTTATTTGGATTTTGGAAGGTTTAAGGATTGTTAATGACTAGGAAGAAAAAGACGGATGTTGAGGGTGAAGGAATGAGAAATAGGTGAAGTCAGGCCTTGGGACGTAGCTCATTCGTGTACCTAACAAGGGAAGACATGGATGGAATAGTGAATCGGTTGCAAACTAGATTGGAACGCCAAGGGGCAATGATGCAGGAAATTCTCCCATGACTTGGACAAACTGAATGGACCAGAATTCCAAGCCGAGGTGATGGACCAGGGCTTTTGGGCAAAGGACGCTGCTACAGGAACCGGGCACCCTATATGCAATTGACTCGGATTGGTACCAATTCGGGGGTCCGTATCGGTACAAATCCAGGGGACTAGATCGGTATTAATCCAGATCACGGTATCAATCCAAATCACACAAGGGGCATCTCCCTGGGTCCTCTTGCTGAATGTACTATAGCAGAAGCTATTTGCCCCCAATTGTATAACGTTGATAGGCCGATGGTTGGTGTAGGACGAACTGGACTGGATTGGAATGTCAAGCAACAACATGAAAAATACATATCGAAGTATCTCCTCAGACATAAGGGTAGATAGTGCTACCAACGGATGAAAAACGAGATGTTAGTAGAGATGATTACACGCATAACGAGGGGAGGATTGATGAGCCAAGGATTTGAAGATGTTAATAGGAGCTCATTTACTCATAACACTAGGAATGCAAGAAGCCCACAAGATTTTAAACTTCCAGCATTTAGTGCATATGATGGAAGATTGGACCCTATAGTGCATTTAATGCGATGTATGAAACATATGAAGGTATTGGAGGCATTCAAAAAGTTAATGGCAAAGTGTTTCTCTTGGTATTTGACGGACTTGGCTGCACTTTGGTTTAGGCAATTGAATAACATATAATTTAACCATTGGAGCGAGCTGGTTGACATGCTTATGTGGCAGTTTAGAGTTCACATTACAAGGCGGAAGAATGTGATGGCATTGATGGTGGTTAAGCAAAGAACAGGAGAAACCTTGAGAATTTTTTAGAATGATTTAATATGATAACTACATTGGTAGACATGGTATTGTTGGCGGCCATGGCATAAGCGACCGATGATTAAGAATTAAAGCTAATTTGCAAATGAATCCCTTGAGGGATCTTTATGAATTTTACCATGGGGCTGACAGGTTCTTGTGCGAGGAGGCCGCACGAGAAGAGAGGAAAACGGAAATAAACACTGTGAAAGACGAGGAAATGATCGAAGCATGTTTTAAGAAAGACAAAGGCAAGCAGAAGATTGAGAGAGAGCATGAAGCTCGAGAAAGAACAGAAGGGGACCGATATACCACTCAAGTGTTGAATTGAATAAATTGATTGAAAAGCTTTATATGGATACTAGGGGTAAATCCCTTACAGGAAATCAGCTCATAGGGAGCCGAAAGATGAAGAAAGGAGGTCTGGAAAGTATTTCATGATCTATGGGTTGGGTGAACATGCAACAATTGAATGCAGGCACCTCAAGGATGTAATGGAGAAGCATATTCAGAATTGATAGCTCCAGAAGTACATTATAAATTGGAGGACAACAACGGTGCATGGATAGGTGCCAACGGCATAGAATCTGAGTAGTTTGTGCTCGAGGAGCAAAATCATCATCTCTTAATAGGGATTACGCAAGGCCAGAAGGAATGGTTGCCGCCTCCTAACAAAACGGCTCAATTGCTTATATATGTACATGACTAGGACTTGGTCCCTAGGCATGCTTTGACCTGACATTGAGCCACGTAGCCAGGAGAGACTTAGCTTAGTTTTCTTTCTTTAGTTTTTTTAGATTTTATTATGTAAATATTTGGATCTGTGGTAAGAGTATAACCCATATAAGCGATATTATTTATGGAAATTTCTTCCCATATTCCTATCGAGAAACCTTTAAACCTCAAAACTCAAACTTATGTTTGGCTTTCACGTTTAAAATATTTGAATGAAAACATTATTAACGATATTCTGTAAAATATTAGTTTAAAGAGGTATTATAATTCTAAGTGTATTTTAAAACAAAAGTCGAAACCAATGTTAAATCAAAACATTGATTTCGATAAAACCCAGCACACTTTACAGTTAGATTAAATTTCAAACCATTACTACTTAAAACAACATTCTTATTTAAAACTATCGTTTATAGTATCTATACGATATTATTTATCCAAAAGGATAATTTATTAGACTTAATTACTTTAGTACACTTAAAACAGATATAACTCATCCTGAAGGATAAATTTATAAAAACTCCTTTTAGAACTTTAAGAACCCCTTTTTATATTCTTAAAAGAAAACACATAAGAACGAAATTTCTTTAAAAATTCTTAAAACAACAATAAATATCCTGAAAGATAGTTAATCACAATTAAGGTATTTAATAGTCAATAAATTGATTATATACAAATTTTTATTAAAGTAATTCATTAAGTTTTCTAACTGTTTTATAAATTAGTTAACTATTCTCAAATCCTTTAAATGAAATAAATAAAAGTAGTTTTACTCATTTCATTCAAATCAATTCATTTTCACTACTAAAAGAAACTTAGAAAAATAGACCAATCAAATCACAAGCGATATTGGTTAAAGTAAGTTATTGGAACTAAAGCATCATTTATTAAAACGATTATTAAGTTTCAATTAATCATTAATTACAATAATCAATAAAGATAAAGTTTCAATAACAATAATAATTAATTCAATTATAATATCATTGATTAGAATGAACAGTCAATTCTCAGTTTGTTACTTATGCAAAATCAGACAATTATAATTTGTTAAAATAGATAATCGAATAACATTATTATTAACTCGAATAATAAATAAATTTCTAAATATCATAGTTAAAATGATAATTTTATTCAAATATCGATTTGTGAAAACCCAAGCTTATAGTAAGCAAAATGTTTAATTTACTTCAATTATCGACAATATAGTCAATTTGGGAACACACATAAGTAAATTTGGGCGATAAACGAACAAAACAAACAAATGCAAGAAAAATAAAATATAGATGAATGGATGGTTATGGTAAACATATGAATAAAATCGAAGGAATTATTAATTCCGTAACAACCACAAAAAGATGTGTATATTTCATAGTGTTACGTCGCGACCTAATTCGCAACGTACACTCCGCTTTTCCTTTTTTAGTCCCCTGCAACAAATGGTTATTTATGTGCATATTGAACATATAATATAATTCATTTATGATGAATCTTCTGCTTAAAAGAAGGTAATGTCGAAGGTCATCCATTCATAGACAGGAATATATATCAACATCCACCAACAAAACAGTAAATCAACCAAATCAAAACAAACAAACAAATCCAACATATCACACAAGTTAATATCGAAGCAATAGATATTTATATTATACGATATGATAATACTGTACTCCAAAAAGTGTGAGAGTTAACTCATCATCGATTCCAATTCGACGATTTCACGTCGATTTATATAATTCCAAACAGGAGCTTGAAATTACATAAAAATCCAAACATCTCCAAAGCACTTCAAACCAACTCGTACGCGTAGTGTTCGCAAATACTAACCCAATATAATTTGTTTCGCACGAATCCGACCTCGTATGAAAAAGATATACACGTTACAAGCTTTTATTTGAATTAAAATCATTTAAATACGCTTATTGTTGTCATTAGAACACTAATCACCTAAATTAGTTTTAACGCGGTTAAAACCCTACCTCAAAAGACATCATTCTGAGGAAAAAATCGTACCCAAATCAAGACCTCCTCTCTCATAGTACGCGCCACCACCAGGCTACCAGGCGTCGAACCAACACCGCCGACTCCCCAACTCTATGCCGCCCCATCGCCTCGAACGGTGTCACATCCCTGAGATTTTGGAATAAATTTAAAATTTATTTTTAATATAATTTTATAGGAAAATACGTCAGAATTCAAAAATTCTATTTTTAAATCATCGTATGTGTCCAAAAAGTCATATTTTGCATACGGATGAATTTGGACATTTCAATTGAGTCCAAAATGTCGTTTAGGAGTTCGAAAAGTATAAACTTCGATATATTACGAGCTTTGGAATTTTGGCACCTTGGTTAGCCAACTTAGCCCACTTCCTTTAAGTGCCCAATTAGTAATCTCCCATTCATTCATTTTAACACTTCATTAGAAATTAGAAAATGAGGATTGGGAAAGGGAAATAGAATTTTGTAAGCTAGGGTTCTTGATTCCAAGCTTTAATCTTGTTGAAATCAAGTGCAAATCCAAGAAGAAGGGTAAGCATGCTCCTCTTCATCTACTCCATCTTGTTTCCTCTTTGATTTCTTTGATTTCCTATGACCTAAATCTTAGGAAATTCAATTATATGTGCTTAGATTGGAGATTTGCATGCAATATTCGAAGAGAGGTTGTTCTAGTTTGTCACAGGATTGATTTCTTGCCTCTAGCAAGCAAAGGTGAGAAACCGGGACTATGAAAGGGCTAGCTAGTTAATTATAGTTAGCTAATAGGTTGGTGTTATTGATTGATCATACAAGTTTAATATGATGTTAAATCATGATTAACATGTTAAAAATATGATTTTTATCCATTATAGGTGAGACACTACTCACTAAAGAGGGCTACATTAAGATTAATTGTTTGCTAGTCAATTGTTTGGGTTGATGAATGATTGTTGGTTGATGATATGCTAGTGAGTTAGGTAAGCTAGTGTAACTTGGTTGATTTCATGTGTTCATGTTTTCATTGAGTTGAAAATTATGATTAGAATTGTCCATACAATCTAATTCATATGCCACTAGTTGATTTGGTGATTGTGAAGTTCCGTTGCTGCCCCGACAAAGTTCTAAGTCTTCACAAGCCACTTGAATCGTATTTGATTGCTTTGATTAGAGAATTAGCCGTTTTGGAATTTATAACTAAAATCATTGCAATCTCATGCATGTATGTTGCATGTTTGATTACGATCTTGAGTTGTTTCGATGAGCTTATGGGGCCTTATTATCATCTTGATCAAGTTCATCGAAAACGATTCACGTGAAGGTAGAAATATATATATATATATATATATATATATATATATATATATATAAGGAAGGCTGGTAAAGAACTAGGCAACAACCCAGTTCCTGACCAGTCGACTGGTCCATTTTGGACCAGTCGACTGGTAATGACCTGGGCAGAAGCCCAGGTCTCTGACCAGTCGACTGGTCCGTTATGGACTAGTCGACTGGTAAACTGCTGTGGACCAGAGGACCTCGGTCCATAGTCTAGTTTGATCCAGGCTTTCTCCCGGTCGGAGCCCGGACCATTTGGACTTCGTTTGTGACTTTTCGGTTCCTCTAATTCACATATTTCAGCAATTAAAAATGAAGTTATGATTTGGAATTTATAAATCTATTAACTAAAGATTAACGGAAATTTTCCAAGTGAAGTTTTCCAATTTAATAAACTAAATTGGAATTTGATTTAGTGATAATCGAGATGAGCTTCTGTGAATGAAGATCACTACTATTTATGGAATATAAAAGGCTTTGCCGCTATTCCACTTATAATATTAGTTTGATATGGAAATTTATATCGATTATGAATTGTTCAAATTTCCATGAAGGTTCCATATTAAATGGAAGACGATTTTGGGTTTACCGTGAATTGTGTTTTAAATAACATTTGTTCTTTAGCCCGAGTAAATGCAAGATTAATTTCCAGAATGAATAGATGGTAATTAAATTTACCAAAACATGAGATGTGATATAAACCAAATACACTTGGTTTTTGATATTGATTGTGATTGATTAATTGTTTGGATTGTGCTCAACCAGTTGATGAGCAAGATATGCTTTTACATTTAACATTGGGTTGGGTAGAAATATTTGTATGCTAACACCTTGTGAAACACTTCACGATTTGACTATGAGGTGCTAACGATGTTGAGTTCAATTCAAATTTAATGAACGATTTTGAAATTATATTTTCTTAAGTGAAAAGAAATGTATTCCCAATTTTGGACAGGGAATGTTTTATAAAACATAAAAGATTTCAAGGCCTAAACCCGATGTTGTCGAAATGATTTAGAAATGTATTATGTGTTTGACATTGTAGTTCATTACATAACCGATTAGTTGCTATTGATGATATATCTGTTTGGTGGCGGAGAATTTATTCTCTTGCTTAACACCCTTTTTTGAGACGTACGAGCTCAAATGTTATGTGATTAATAGCGACTGATCATATGCGTGAATTGCTGATGTAAAGTACCATAGTTTGAAAGTATTGTGATTATTATGTTGTGAAATGATTTTCCCCACTTCGGGATATGAAATGACTTAGTATGTGGCTAAAGATTCTGGTAACCCAGACGACTAAAAGTATGGGTAAGATGGCGGTGTATGTCTTCCTCGAGGGTGTAGGATGGTGCATCATCAGTGTAGCCTGCTCCATAGTGGGAGGTGCACACACACACACACATATACATACATACATACATATATATATATGTATATATCGAGTTTCTTAGGTGTGTGCCCTTTGCCTTGTCTAAGTGGAGAAAATTCTCCCGATATTTGGGTGCATACTTTTTGTATGTATTGAAATGCTTTGGAATTCATATTTCCAAAGATTTTGGGTTTGAGATCCCAAAGTGAAATCTACTTTGATATAAAAGCTAGATATGTATTTCAAATGATTTGAAATAAGAATCGAAAAATAAAGTCCAAATGAATAATTTCTGTAAAGAGAATTGGATTTCAAAAATCTAAGTTTGGGGTTTAAGCATAAATGGGTAGATTGGAAAACTGCATGTTGTATGATGCATTGTAGATCCATATGTCTATTATTGGTTATTAATTATGCACTGGTATTCATGGGGTAAACCCCTTCCGTGATATACGGCATGGTCCCTTGATATGCCATATTTTATATAAGTTGTTTATAACTGTTAGATTTTCTCATACCAATCCCATGACTGACTCGTAGTTTATTTTTCCTTGCAAAATAGGGTGCCCATATTTTCCACACGGCAATCGAGTTGTTTGTTTTGCAGATTATTTCACTGAGCAAGATTCTGGATTGAAGCTTAAAGTTGTGTACAGAGCTTTGATAGTCTTCCATTGTGCATTATATTACATTTATTGTAAACTTATCTTTCGCTGTATAGTTTTCGATGTACTCTGATATTCTGTACTCTGATGTAACATTTGTATGATATTAATAAAAGTATTCTGTTGTTTTCTGATGTGTTGTGCGCCCAAAGTTAATAATCCGAGGATTTCCGACCGTCGGGTCGTGCGTTACGGTAGATTTGAAGGGTGGGGAAATTCGGGTTGTTACAAAGTGGTATCAGAGCTTTGGTTAACTCAAATCTTTGGGGTACAACTTGTTTGAACATAATAAAAGACTCATCAGAGATAGGATTAGTAACATCCTATATGAATACTCGTTAGAGATAGGACCAGTAGTATCCTAGAATGTGTTGCTCATTAGAGATGGGGTTAGTAATGCCCTAGAATGAGTTAAGAGTATTATGTACACGAGAGAGCGTATTTGTAATAAGGAATAGATTTTCAAAATCTATTTTGAAAGGTTATATTTTAAATAACAAACTTACTTATGTCTTCATTCCTTTTTCGAGGACGAATTTTTTTTAATTAAGGGAGTGTCACATCCCTGAGATATTGAACAAATTTAAAACTTATTTTTAATATAAATTTATAGTAAAAATACGTTAGAATTTAAAAATTCTACTTTTAAATCATCGTATGTGTCCAAAAAGTCACATTTTGCATACAGACGAATTTGGACTCGAAACCACTTCCATTGAGTCCAAAATGTTGTTTAGGAGTTCGAAAAGTATAAACTTCAATATATTCTGAGATTTGGAATTTTGGCACCTTGGTTAGGGCTTGGTTAGCCAACTTAGCCCACTTCCTTTAAGTGCCCAATTATCCCTCTCCCATTCATTCATTCTAACACTTCATTAGAAATTAGAAAATGGGGATTGGGAAAGGGAAATAGAAATTCCTTAGCTCGGGTTCTTGATTCCAGGCTTCAATCTTGTTGAAATCAAGTGCAAATCCAAGAAGAAGAGTAAGCAAGCTCCTCTTCATCTTCTCCATCTTGTTTCCTCTTTGATTTCTTATGACCTAACTCTTAGGAAATTCAATTATATGTGCTTAAAATGGAGATTTGCATGCAATATTCGAAGAGAGGTTGTTCTAGCTTGTCATAGGATTGATTTCTTGCTTCTAGCAAGCAAAGGTGAGAAACCGGAACTATGAAAGGGCTGACTAGTTAATTATAGTTAGCTAACAGTTTGGACTGATGTTATTGATTGATCATACAAGTATAGTATGATGTTAAATCATGATTAGAATGTTAAAAATGTGATTTTTATCCATTACAGATGAGACACTACTCACTAAAGATGGCTACATTAAGATTAATTGTTTGTTAGTCAATTGTTTGGGTTGATGAATGATTGTTGCTTGATGAATGATTGTTGGTTGATGATATGCTAGTGAGTTAGGTATGCTAGTGTAACTTGGTTGATTTCATATGTTCATGTTTTCATTGAGTTGAAAATTATGATTAGAATTGTCCATACAATCTAATTCATAAGCCACCAGTTGATTTGGCGATATTGTGAAGTTCCGTTGCCGCCCCGACAGAGTTCTAAGTCTTCACAAGCCGCTTGAATCGTAATTGATTGCTTTGGTTAGAGAATTAGCCGTTTTGGAATTTATAACCAAAGTCATTGCAATCTCATGCATGTATGTTTGTGCATGTTTGATTATGATCTTGAGTTGTTTCAACGAGCTTATGGGGCCTTATTATCATCTTGATCAAGTCCATAGCTCACCGGAAACGATTCATGTGAAGGAAGAATATATATATATATATAATGAAGGCTGGTAAAGGACTAGGTAACAACCTAGTTCATGACCAGTCGAATGGTCCATTTTGGACCAGTCGACTGGTAATGACCTGGGCAGAAGCCCAAGACTCTGACTAGTCAACTGGTCCATTATGGACCAGTCAACTGGTCCATTATGGACCAGTCGACTGGTAAATTGCTGTGGACCGGAGTACCTCGGTCCATAGTCTAGTTTGATCCAGGCTTTCTCCCGGTCGGAGCCCGAACCGTTTGGACTACGTTTGTGACTTTTCAGTTCCTCTAATTCACAGATTTCAGTAATTAACAACGAAGTTATGATCTGGAATTTATAAATCTTTTAACTAAAGATTAATGGAAATTTTCCAAAGTGAAGTTTTCCAATTTAATAAACTAAATTGGAACTGAATGGAATTCGATTTAGTGATAATCGAGATGAGCTTATGTGAATGAAGATCGCTACTATTTATGGAATTTAAAAGGCTTTGTCGCTATTCCACTTATAGTATTAGTTTGATATGGAAATTTATATCGATCATGAATTGTTCAAATTTCCATAAAGGTTCCATATTAAATGGAAGATGATTTTGGTTTTATCGTGAATTGTGTTTTAAATAACATTTGTTCTTTATCCCAAGTAAATGCAGGATTAATTTCCAGAATGAATAAATGGTAATTAAATTTACCAAAACATGAGATGTGATATAAACGAAATATACTTGGTTTATGATATTGATTGTGATTGATTGATTGTTTGGATTGTGCTCGACCAGTTTATGAGAAATATATGATTTTAAATTTGGCATTAGGTTGGGTAGAAATATATGTATGCTAACACCTTTTGAAACACTTCACGATTTGAATATGAGGTGTTAGCGATGTTGAGTTCATTTCAAATTTAATGAACGATTTTGAAATGATATTTTCTTAAGTGAAAATAAATGTATTCTTGATTTTGGAGAAGGAATGTTTTATAAAACAGAAAGGATTTCGAGTCCTAAACCCAATGTTTTCGAAATGATTCAAAAATGTATTATGTGTTTGACATTGTAGTTCATCACATAATCGATTAGTTGCTATTAATGATATATTTGTTTGGTGGCAGGGAATTTATTCTCTTGCTTAACACCCTTCTTTGAGACGTACAAGCTCAAAGGTTATGTGATTAATAGTGACTGATCATATATGTGAATTGCTGATGTAAAATACTATAGTTTGAAAGTACTTGTGATTATTATGTTGTGAAATGATTTTCCCCACTTCGGGATATGAAATGATTTAGTATGAGGCTAAAGATTCGGGTAATGCGGACGACAAAAAGTATGGGTAAGATGTGATGTAAGTCTTCCCCGAGGGCGTGGGATGGTGCATCATCAGTGTAGCCTACTCCGTAGTGGGAGGTGCACATATATATATCGAGTTGCTTAGGTACGTGCCCTTTGCCTTGTCCGAAGGGAGAAAATTCTCCCGATATTTGGTTGCATACTGTTTGTATGCATTGTAATGTTTAGGAATTCGTGTTTCCAAAGATTTTGGGTTTGAGATCCCGAAGTGAAATCTACTTTGATATAAAAGCTAGATATGTATTTCAAATGATTTGAAATAAGAATCGGAAAATAAAGTCCAAAGGAATAATTTTTGTAAAGAGAATTGGATTTCAAAAATCTAAGTTTGGGGTTTAAGTCTAAATGGGTAGATTGGAAAATTGCATGTTATATGATGCATTGTAGATCCATATGTCTATTATTGGTTGTTGTTTATGCATTGGTATTCATGGGGGTAAACCCGTTTCGTGACATACGGCGTGGTTCCTTTAGATGCCATATTTTATATAAGTTGTTTATAACTATTAGAGTTTCTCATATCACTCCCATGTCTGACTCGTAGTTTGTTTTTCTCTTGTAAACTCGGGTGCCCACATTTTCCACACGGGCAGTTGAGTTATTTGTTTTGTAGATTATTTCGTTGAGCAGGATTCTGGATTGGAACTTAAAGCTGTGTCCCGAGCATTGATAGTCTTCCGCTGTGCATTTTATTACATTTATTGTAAATTTATCTTCCGCTGTATAATTTTCGATGTACTCTGATATTATGTACTCTGATGTAAATATGATGTCAATAAAAGTCTTCTGTTGTTTGTTCTGATGTGTTGTGCACCCAAAGTTAATAACTCGGGGATTTCTGACTGTCGGATCATGCCTTACGGTGGACTCAAAGGGGGGGGGGGAGATTTAGGTTGTTACAGCGTGCCACGAAATCAAACCACCTCACCGGAATTCCAAGATAGAAGGAAATCGATCAAACTCGAAAATCTCCAACATCGGTAAATGATTTAAGCTTGGACCACCTCCAAAATCTCGAGCAACCTCCTATGCCCCATTCCTCTTCAGACACCAAGACCCAAAAGTCAACGAGATGCACACATTTCTAGAATACACAAAAATGACATGTTTCTGTTCACGGTGAAATTTCGGCCACCCACGACCTTCGGTTGTCGAGCGCCCGACATGGATCGACTATAAACGTCGATACGAACAATATTATAGTTGGGAGTTTTTGCTAGTTGTGGATGGATTGGAAGATTATATTTAAACCATTGAATGAAGATAAATAAAGGCTAGGGTTTTATCTTTTAGGTTGTGAACAAATGAGATGTTTATATAGGCTACCAGAAAATGCTATTCATCTAGGTTAAAATTTTCCGAACTCGACCCAGACGTTCTAACCGTCGTTAATATCTAATAACCCACATTTTGAAAACAATTGAATTAGTTCGAAGGCTAACTCAATCATATGTAACAGTTATTTTCGAAATCAAATTATAAATTCAAATTGATTATCGCTACGCGTTTATATCGCGCACGACCACATATCAACTCCAATGGATACGAAAATTGAAATCTTGCAATAATTTATTTTTTTGGATCTGATGAAACTGGTTTTGTCGAATTCCAAGATCGTTTGAAAATTAGCTATTTTCCATATTAAAATATTATTTCAAAATACGTTTTATTAATTCAAATCCAAACTTTTTATTATTGTCACTGGATTTGCAAAATGGATTTAAAATCAATATCAATTAACTTAATGATTTTGAATGAAGTTATCGAATTCGATTTAGTTAATACTTAACCAAAATATTAATTATTTAAATTTACAAACATTCAAATTTGTTGATAATAATTTCTTTTTATCATTCATATCCAATTAGGATTGCCCATGTCTTCAAAACAACTTAAGTTGATTTTTAAACTTATCAGCTTCAAATTTAAGTTGAATCAACATTTCAAATCCCAATTAAAATATAATCCAAATCAGTAGATCTTAAAATTAATCCTTTTTAATATTTAAACAATTAAATATTCCCATTATAAAAATTTGGGTTGTTACATGCTCCCAACGTGTCTTTAGGCACCTTCGATGATTTGTCCCATTGGGCTCTTCATCCCTTCAGACTGGACCAAACGCATATTGTTATTTTATTAGACCCTATATCTAATTTACCATTATGCATTTTACTAACTTTTTTTGTTGATTTACAATATTCTTTAATCCATCTAATCCGAGTATTCATTATTTGTTAATCAACTTTATTATGTAACGATCCAAAATATTTGACAATTTAAAAATCGGAATTTTTGTATATAAAACTAGAATCTTTTAATACAAAATGGATTTAATATGAATTTGATTTAATATAAATATAATTTAACTAATAAGAATAGTATTTAATTTTGTCAAATATAATAATATAATTTTGACAAGAGTTTATCAGCTTTTGTTTTTATGAATTTCCCAAGTACGCATTTACAAAACTATTTTTTTAACCTAATCTTTTGTCAAATATAAATATATTTTAAATAAACAATAAAATAAAATAAATATTTTGAAATGTTAAACAAATGGATAATATTGTCGTGATTTGATAATGTTAATCGTCGGGTACTGAAACGGTTAAAACAATAGCATATATATTGAAACATGGTAACATATATAAGTGTAACACATTCGAAACACTTTTAAAGGTGATAAAAGTGTCACTAAGTGGTAGGTAAGAGACCATGTCCCCAAGTCCAAGATTTTGCTTTTTCACCCATGGTTTTATGCATGCACTTTTACACTTTCACTATCCTTTTCCACCTAGAAAAAGCCCTTACACCCTCTCCTTTTCATTCACTTCTCTCTTTCCACTTTTCTACCTCCTTCTTAAACTTAGTAGCCATGGCTACTCTTCTCCTTCACCCCGTAGCTTCCTAAGACATTTCTCTTCCTTCTTCCTCTCCCTTCTCCTCCTTTCCCTCTTCTTCCTCCCTTCTTCCTCTCCCTTTTCCTCCTTCGTCCCTTCTTCTCCCTCCTCTTTCTCCTTCCTACCCCTTTTCCTCCTCCCTCCTCTCAGCCCCACCTACCCCCTCCACGGCCAACCACCTCCCTACTTCCTCCTCCACTAACCCACGGCCCCACCTCCACCACACATCTCGGTCAAGCACCTGCACACCACCACTTCCATGTGCCTCCAGCTTCTTCATCTCGGCCTCCACCACTAGCCCATGGCCAACAATTTCATGAGGCAATAACTCCTCCAAAAATTATCCAAGTTATGAATTTACTTTTTTACTAATTGTGTATTTTTCAGTGGCTACAACTTTCATGTTGATCACTTTTTCTAATTTTAAGGTTAGCTAGTCCAAAAATCAAGATCTTTAGAGACCATGTATTCTGGCTTCATTTTGTTGAATCTGAAATACCTCCACTATTTCAATCATATCTCACTCAAAAATAATACAAATTGGAAAATTCTTTTCATTAAACCGTAGAGAAAAGAAATTCCTACAACTTTGTAGTTGAACACTTTTCCAAATTCAAAGAGTAGCTGGTCCAAAAACCCAAGTGAAGTTGGTCTATTTTCAGAGTTAGAAAAGCATAATTGTATATTTTAAAATAAAGTTTAAACTCGTTTTGAAGTAATTAGACGATATATTCATATAAAGTTAAATTATGGCCTGAATTGGACTAGTCGCCTGCGACAATTCACAAATTTCGGCCATGAACTTCAAACGCTTATAACAGGAACTATTTAAATCGGATTTCCTTGAAATGAAAATCATTTGTTCGTATATGATATATGTTTTAATATGAAAGAATACTTTTGAAATTTCAGTGTATAGCTTTCAAGTTATGTTTAAAACTATTTTGGATAAAGGTCATTGTAAACGCAATTCGTTGACCATAATGGTAAAAGGCTGTTTTTAGTTATTAAAATATTGAAAATTTTGTAAAATCATAATTAATTCTTTAAAAGTGATTTTAAGTTGGAAAAATGAAATTTTGAATAATATAAAGGTTGTTTTGATCAAACTAGCTTATATAAGCCACTTGAAACACTTTTTATAACGATTTTGAGACGCTTTTTCAGTAATATTTGTTTTAAAGCATTAGAATCATCTATTACTTCGGAAATCATTTTCAAATTATAAATAAAATATCTTGGAAACTTTAAAATATTTAAATAAGTTGGTTGTAAGTAAATTCAAGTTTTCATAGGATTTAAAGGGTTTTCCTAATTATAATAAATTGAAGTTAGATGGAAAAAAAATCTTCGGATATTCGACATTAAATCTGCAGTTAAACCTATACTATTTGGGAAATTTAAAAGGTATTTATATTGTTATTCCACTTATAGTATTTATTGATTATGAGAATTGATATTGGATATAAGCTGATATAATTTCTGTTTAAATCTTGTATTTAATGTCATTTGGTTTGGGTTTGTTGTGAATGGTATCTTAAATTACAACATTCTTTGACCCAGTTGAGATAAAGTTATTTTTGAAAAATAATAAGGATGATGATCTTTTAGTTAAAGATTCATGGAAATACTATAACATAGGCTTAGATTGAGGAATAAGTTTTTGAGTAAAATAAAACTTGGTTAAGGATTTAATAAATGATATTTATATAATTCCAAATTAAGGAATGAAAGGTTAAGAAATAAATAAAAACTGTTAAGGAAAATTTACTTTGATTAAGATTTAATGGGTTTCGATAAAAGATCTTTGGAAATAAAGAAAAGATAAATATTGGTAAAGGATAAGGGGATGAATATGGAATTGATTTCTGATAATCAATAATAAAGGCTTTGTAAAGGGAAGGATTATGGAATTGATTTCTGATAATCAATAATAAAGGCTTTGTAAAGGAATTTTTCTTTGAATTATAAGTCATGGTTTTGGAAATAAATAAGGTAATTTTATGAATTCTATTGCAGGTTATGAAAAGAATGATTAAGGGTTTTCATAAGATAACAAAAGGTTTTAATTAACCCATCGAATAAGAAAGAGACTCGGCATATCCTATATTTCCATGTAGTTTTAAATATGCGCTCTTTATTCGGAAAGACCGGGATTAGATTTATATCAAAAACCATTCTGAATAATGATACGACAAATTGGGGAAAATAAAGATTATGAAAATAGAATATTTTCGAATCGAAAGGACCACTCGTTGACTTTCTCTTCATTGGCTGATCACTAGTATAGAGATGAATATCACTCGTTTTAACAATGGTTTGGACGTATTTGAAAATAGTCGGATTACAAGGATTTTTTCTACTAAATGGTAGTAGGAGAATGCCTTCGCTTCGTTCAGACCAAGGACGAACTTGTATGGATGTATGCCTGACATTGTATTTTGTAATGTATCGATTGGTCTTTACTAAACATATTTCTATTGGTAGCAGAGAATTTATCCTCTTAGTTTAACACCCTTCTTTGAGATGCATGAGCTCAAAGGTGGTATGGTTAGTGATTATCAATTACATATTATGAAATGACAATGTGACATGCCAAGTGATTAAGCTATGGATGATCAAAGCATGGCTTTTTATAAGCGTAGCTTTGTGTAACGTGACCTCATCAAGTCTCACACCCCGGTATGATGGTAAACTAGTAGTCAGATTTGTATGCTTATTTCGGTGATCACCAAGGAGAGATGATGAAAGGGTATTACGTAGTCCCCAATATGGGATGCTATTTGCTGGGTACTCTGATTCATGTTATGTGGGCTAGTGTAATGACATCTGAGTCTGGACATGCAACTGCGAGTATTATGACCTGTGATGTGCGCAAAGGTCATGAGTCCATGATTGATCTTTCATACCAGGAACCATTGTGTTGGAAACCCATTCTTCCATACGAGCCTTACAATTTTAGATGTATATTATTACATTAGCATAGCATATGGTACCTATGTTGGGTAAGATTGATATATTTACTTGCAAACTGATTTTCTACACTATTCACTAACAATAATATCAAATGGTTTTGCGTATCAAGCATTTTTAATTATCATAAGGGCAAAACTAGCCCAGTTGTGTGTGCTTGGATTATGTGTTATGTGGTGAGCCTTATGATAGCTTCATTTTCTAAAAAACATTACGAATTTTCTACATTGGTATTTATAAGGGAAAAACCCATTCCATATTTATACGGCGTGGTCCTATAAGTTACCTCACTTTGAAATAAATCAATTGATTTTAGTTCTTACGCCTGTCCAATGACTGACCTGGAGTTTATTGTTCCTTCACCTAAACTCTGGGTACCCATAAATTTCCACCTGGGTTGCCTAGTAGTTAAGGTTTTGCAAATAGTGTTGGAGTCATTTTAGAGCTGGTTTTGGATTAAGGCTAAAGATATATTTTGAGCATTTGTTTTCTTCCGCTAGAATATTTATATTTTCCGCTGTGGAATCATTGTACTCTAATTTTTCCTGTAACTTTGGTGTAGAAAATCTTGTTATATCAATGAAAGTTTCGTTTTGTTGCTGTTTTGATGTGGTATTACCCCAGGTGATGCAAATTCCGACATTTGAATCTCTGACATTTGGATCTTCGACATTTGAATACCATGTATGTATTAAGTGTCGATTTTCGAAGGTCGAAAATCCGGGTCGTTACATTTTGTATTAGAGCTTTGGTTTATGCAACGCTTATGGGGTATGACTCATTAGAGCTGACGATATGAACATATCAGAGATAGGATTAGTAACACCCTAAGGTGAGTAACTCATTAGAGATGGAGTTAGCAATGCTCTTGAATGAGTTTGAAGGTTATATATTGAGAGCACATATTTGCGATATAAAAATTGTTTTGAAAGTATATATTTTAAATATAAAAGGAAAAAGTTTTGAAAAATATTAAAACTTGGATGATTAAAATCAAGATTATCATGTGAATAAGAATATTTTGGTGATCTAATTTAAAATATTTCATATGGCATAGTAATTAGTCCTCTACCAACTGGATAGGATTAATAACACAAATACCTTGTGAATTCAATTTCACAATTTAACTATAAGGCAGTTGATGATATAAGGATAAGCGAGATCTTGAAATTTTGGTAGAATCATAAGAACTATATTGGGTAAACCAGTTATTAAGGATAAGCCAATAAATTTAAGCACGAATTAACCTAGACCTTCGAATAGGATTTTATTCTTCTTTGAAAAGGTCTAAAAGATAAGAATGGTTAGAACGAAAGTTGCATAACCTGAGGATTAATCAATAACTAAATTTAAGGAATATTTGTAAGGCCATTATGAATAATGATTATGGGAAATCTTTTAAATATTGAGTAAGAATCAGAATTTTTGATGATTTTGGACCGTCGATAAGTTATGTTTAGCAGGTACAAATACCTTGTGGATCAAGTTTCACGATTTTGACTGAAGAATATTTGATACATTAAAACAGTCCAAAGTCTGGAGTTTATCTAAACTTGGGTAAGCTAACTTAAAAGATAGTGTGATTCTTCCATATTTGGTAAATAAAAGTAGAAACCTGTCCAAATCACGATATTTGCATAAGTTAAAGATAGTGTGTAACGACCCGGATTTTGAGCGACTTTGGTTATCGGCATAAGCTCGATGTCGATAACCAAAACATCGAAAAATCCTGGTAATTAGTGAAAGAAATTAGAGGGTGGGGAAAGATAAGATAGAAACTTAGAATAAAAGAAGAAGAGGAACACAACATCAGAGTAACACGAATCTCACAGCGGAACGAATAACATATAATATATATAACATAACTTGAAATATACATCTGTACTTGAATATACATCAATATCAAAGTACATCACTTACGACACAGCAGAAATAACTATAGCTATATGATCCTGAAGCCTCCTGCTCCAAGCTCTTCCAGTATATCTGTAAATTCCCGACTACTTGACTGCCCGTACAAATTTAGGCACCCAAGAGTTTAGGGAAAACAACAAAGTAAACTCCGGGTCAGTCATGGGACTGGTATGAGTAAAACAGTTTAAAAACAGTTCAAACAAGTAAACGATATCTCATAAGACCACGCCGCATAACGGAACGGGGTTTTTCCCTTATGAGAATCCAAAATATCTTTATATCAAAAACCTTTTGATATTATAATAATGTCTATCAACCACAGTATATATATAATCATTTAGCAGAAACGCTTTCATCTCACGTTCTACATATATAGTATACAATCAAAACCGCAAGCACGTATTGGGTAATGGATTTCCAACTATGACAAGGTATGGAACCACCTTTCGCTAATGTACCTCTAGAGAGGAATACACTGGGTTCAACAAGAACATCTTGCAACCCGGCCACACATGACCGACCACTCATTTCGCTTGAGTGTATCGAATGTATATCACCAACAGTTGGGATCAGCAACCGTTCCCCGAATGAGACAACATCAACAATAGATTTTTAGAAGTAAATGAAACTCTAGATCAGGTGATTATACACCCTACTTCGGTGCGACCGACTTAGCCATGCTGCCTGCCCGATTTCTGTCATTTACCGGTTGATGAGGCTTGAGGTTACGCCTTATCATCACATCAGATTCACTTCGAATGCCACATCGTCAAATCCATCAAATCACCGATTGGCGTCCTCAACAGTACATTACGTGTTAGCTAAAAGAAGTTTCCTTCTCCGCTTCCACTCTTGGTACGGTTGAAGAAATCAATGTACGTGACCTTTCTGGAAATACTCTGTCAGACATTCATCCATACAAGTCACCCAGGAACAGGATGAACTGAAGGCACTATTTCTATTAATAGAAAAAGTCCTTGCACTCTACTCCGTCTTCGATTATCTTTATATAATCTGATTCGCACGCTACTGCCAATACGGAGTGGTTCTTCGGATAATAATCCAACCGGTCTCTCCATATTGACAACGATGGTCAAAACTCCGATAGTCTGTGATTTAACTATCGAATAAAAACAAGTGTTTCAATAGTCGATGATTTAACTATCGAATAAAACAAGTGTTCATCCAAACATCCAACAATCAGTGAGCCTTCAATTAATATTTCATTAATTAAATCATTTCTCTATTTCTTATCAATATTTGTTAACCAAATATTTTCAATAACCATATTGGCCCGTTACGTTATTTGGAAAACATTTCCATATATCGCCTTCCTTTATTTTCTATACTAGGAAATATTCATTATTCTATTTCCCAGCTTACACTTATTTGGGTTAAAACGGATGTTGTGTAAAACATCGTTACGACAATCCAAATACAGTATTTAACTAATTCTTATTCCACATTGATCTTCGAGCCTGAATCTTGCTACTTATCGGTATATCATGAAATCAACCAAGTTGGGGTATAATTACCTCTCAGACCTTGACTGAATAACATTTAACGTCAAAACAGACAAGACTACTTACTCGAATAATCAATACCATACAACTGATTTTTCACCTTTAACCACATATACACTTTTTCTTTCTATTCTTACTAGATTTTATTCTTATACTTCCTTTTTTATTATACTATTCTATTTCTAAGTTCGTTTTCTTATCGACTTCTATATATATCGATACGTTGATTTCTAACTATCAAATTATCTTAAAAATATTCTATCTCCTTAAATTCCCGGAAAAAATTCGCCATAACCTCCTTTGTACCGGGAGCATCGGGAAATTTCAAATAGCTTTCCCGGTCCTTCTCATCTCAAAAAGAAAAAGAAAAAAAGCCAAGCGGCTTGCCGATACGGCGCATAAAATCTCATATGGAAATTAAATACGTACCTTTTTGTCGGGCAATCTATTTATTTCACTTCTATACTTTATTCCAAACCTGTCTCCTGTATGTCTATACCTGTCCAATCTATTTTAACTATACCAATCGTTTTAACTCAATTTGTTAATTAAATCTGTTACTTAACTTCTTAGTCTAATCCACTTTCATACTTGAACATGACATGTTCAAATATATTTTAACTGCATATTTACAAATTCTAATTATACTCATACTCTCGTTTTCTTATCGACTTCTCTATTCAAATTCCAATTCAATTCTATTTGAATTCTCTTTATTTAAACTCCATTTGAATTCTCTATGCAAATTCTATAGTTTAAGTCCATTTGAATTCCTATATTCAAATTCTATAGTTTAAGTCCATTTGAATTTCTATTATTCAAATCTCTATTTCAATTCCTTATATTCAAAGTCCATTTGAATTCTATATTCAAATTCTATTTCAATTTCTTATATTCAAAGTCCATTTGAATTCTCTGCATTATTTATAAACAACGTTTATAACTTCTATTCAAATCCCCCTTTCCATTTATAAACAACGTTTATAAATTCAATTCAAATCCCATAATTTCATTTATAAAAAAGTTTATAAATTCGATTCAAATCCCATCATTTCATTTATAAACAAAGTTTATAAATTCGATTCAAATCCCATCATTTCATTTATAAACAAAGTTTATAAATTCGATTCAAATCCCATCTTCCATTTATAAACAAAGTTTATAAATTCGATACTTGTTTTATATACCTTCAAACAAGTTAATATTTCTATACTTCATTTAAAATTCAAATTCTATTTATAAAAATAGAATTCCCCTTTTTAAATTTCAAATACCCTTTTCGATATTTTTATAAATCAATATTCAAGCCCCAGGGATATTTTAAACAATCAAATCAACCAATTTTCAATCATTTGGTTTTTAACACATCATATATGAAATCAAACAAACAGCAGATAATATGTTTTTGAGGAATCCAGTTGGATTCCTCCAACCTGTTTTCCTGCATCCACAGACGTTAGTCAACATAGTAATACCCATCCTGCTTCAAGGCAGGATATCGCGGTATAGAAGGTCATCCACTAATCATAGCGTGGGGCGTATAGGGTAATCATCCGCTATGAAACTGCGGGCATCCGCTAATGAAACTGCGGGAATCCAACCAATCATCAACCCAATATATATATATATCCTAAATAACTAATATATATTTTAAAACAATCAAACAACATTCAAACAAGCACAGACAACTATTTTTAACTATATAAAAATAATTTCTAAATAAATGGTGAGTGAGGTTTACTCACCGAGATTATTTTCAGTTGTTGATATCCTGTTTATTCCCAAATCACCGTCTACGACTCCACTCAAATTACAAACGACTTCTAGCTCGAATAGCTCGCAGCCATCGACCAGTTGGTCTTGTTTTTTTCAAGATTTTTGAACCTTGTATAAAATTAAATAACATTGTTTTAAATCAACAATATTTTTATTTATTTAATGATCAAAAATAAAGATCTAACCTTTATTTACTTTCATACTCAAGCGATTAGTTTTATAAATTTATTTTCTTGCTAACTAATTCTTTCTATATAACTGATTATATAAATTAATCTATTCATTTTTATATAAACAAATTTCTTAAATAGTTTTCAATTAGAAATAAAACAAATAAAATTACCTTAATTTTATTTCAAAAGCTCGACCAATTCATGAAGTATATCCCTGACCAGTCCCTATAAAATGCCATCAGCCCATATCGGCACTTCACCGAACACCTCGTAGCCAATTCCCTTTTCTCCTTACTCTCGCACTCAAAAGAACAGACATAACTCCTCTGCCAAACCAAAAATTCAAATACACAGCCAGCCTCACCATCGAGCACTGTCTTCTCCTTTCAACTCCATCGCACAACTCAGCTCCCCCCAGTTCATCCCAACGCCATTTGAACCACAGTTGAATCCATCGAACTCCTTCATGCTTTACTGCCAAACACCATATTCACTTCAGAAAAACGAGCATCATTCCAGATTAATTTCAGTACCATGTCCATCCCTCAATCCATCGCAACCCTGTTCGAACTGCTCCAACAACAGACTATCGCGTCCCAGTCCACATCAGCACATCACACCTCCATACTGACACACCGCCGAACTTCAGTCCCACAATCGAGCAACTCGACCAATCGACTCCCCTGAACTCGCGACAAACGTCAGCGTCGTCGAACTCCAGAGCAGCGATTGTCTGACAAATGGGAATTGCGATTCCCCCTTTCGAATTTGAAATTTGGATTTCTATTTTTATTTCCTTTTTTTTCTCTGAGGATTGGTTTTCGATTTGGTTTGTGTTGGACTGGGAAAAGAGAACGATGGCAGAAGTTTTAAAGGGGGAATCCTTGGTGAAGAACACGTCCACGTTTTGATTTATTTTGTGGAAGAGGGAAAAGGCACGGTGTTGCTTTGATTTTGAGGTTATAAACAAGGCATAGTGGTTTTGTTCTGGTCCTCACAAATAAAGGATTTATTTTAAATTTTAATTTATATGGAATCGGTATTCTTTATTTTAAAATACCCATGATGCCGAACTCCTTTCTGAACCCAACAAATGACATTCCTAGGGTAAAACCACTATTCTGAACTCACTGGGATAAGTCACGTAGTCCGATTCGATCATCCCGAACAGATATTAATTTAAATCGATTTAATTTAAATTTCAAACCATTTAAATTCTTCGATAATTATTGAATATTATTATTCTAATTCAAACAGAATTATGTATTGATTATCTGAACTGATTTCAAATTCAGTTTTTTTTTAACTTCGAATTCAGTTATTCGCTGATTCCTTATTTTGATAATTTAATATATACGATATTAAATTGAAATCGATATTTAAATCGATAACATAAATATAAAATTCTATTTATATTATCCACCCAATATTTAAATTAAATATTAAATATTCAAAAATTAACCCATAAGGATCCGGGTCATTACAATCTTCCCCACTTAAAATAATTTCGTCCTCGAAATTGCTAAGGTAGGAAAAGTGCTACAAACCCATTAACTTTTCAGAACTTATTTATGTTGATACTCAACATTTCAAATTTCCCTATGTAACCCTCTTTCGAATAAATCCCTATTCGATAACTCCTCCCTTCGAATAACTATATTCGATAATTTCTCTTTCGAATAACTAGATTCGAAAAACTTCCTTCGAATAAACTATATTCGATTTACTCTATTCAATTTACTCTTTATCAATTAACTCTATTGGATTTAACTCTTTTTGATTAACTCCATCGAATAACTAAATTCGATAACTCCTTCGAATAACCAATATTCTATAACTCATTTCGATTAAACTAATCGATAACTCCTTTCGATTAAACTATAATCGATAACTCATTTCGAATAAACTATATTCGATAACTCCTTTAGTTCTATTCGAATAAACTAATATTTGATTTAACTTCATTCGCTTGACTCTAGATCGCAGCGATCACAATGGTTACGCTTGATTCCCCCAGGAAACATCCGACCGCCCTAGGCTATCTGCAGCCTTGCGAATTAAGCTAGCAGTCGTACGAAATGGCAACTTATCCTGAGTAACTATTTTTGACTAACTCTATCTCAATAACTATATTCGATCAACTTTAATTGAATAACTAACATTCCATTAAATCCTAATCCGAATTATTATGTTCAATTAACTATATCTGGTTAACTCTTAATTTGGATAACAAATATTCGATAAATTCTAATTGAATAACTAATATTCAATTTACTCTACGGATTAACCCTAACTGATTAACTCTAACTGGTTAATTCTTACTCTAATCGATTTATTTCTAACTCTAATCGATTTCTCTTATTCGAATAACTCCTATTGGATAACGTTTATTTATAAAGATTTACTTTTAGTAACGGTTCTTCACTTTATAAATGTTCTTTTTAATAACGTTACTTCACTTATACAAGTGTTGTATACCCCTTCTATTTAAAACTATCGGTGTTAAAAACCAATATCTCTTCTCTATATAAGTTCAGACTTATATATTCCATTTATCGAATGATAAATTATTTAATTTAATTTATAAACTGTTATTTATAAATTAATCTTTTCTATTAATCTGTTAAAAACAGATTTCCATTTTTTTATTCATCTTCTAAATATTCCTTTGATTAAATTCTATTTATTTAACAAATAAATATCTCATCTATAACATTCTATTTATTTACTATAAATAAATATTTTCATTCAACTTATTTGTAAATGTTTTACAAATATTCCCTTCTAAATTCTATTTGTAAATGTTTTTACAAATATTTCTCCTTATATTTGTTTGCACATAACTTCCCTTGTATTTGTGTTACAAATATATTTCCTTTATTCACACCCAATTCATATTTCATTCACATTGATTTTACTCAACTTATTCATTTCGATCCATTTAACTTACTTAAGTTAAATTTAATTTCAATCATTCAAATTTCCATTAACTAGTTGCTAATTAACAGTTTTGCCTATTTCACCCTTTTTAATTGAATATAACTTGTCCAAATATATGTCAACTTAATTATAAACTAATGTAACTATATTTTCAACTCGAGTTATATATTCGATTTCGAATATAAATTCTCAATCTCTTTTACTTATCCAAAAACACAATTTCGATTCAAATTTCCTTTAACTAATTATTTTCCAATTTAGTTAATTCTATTTAACCATTTAAAATATGATTTTTGTTTTAAAAATCATTTCACTTACTTCACTGGAGTTCATATTTATTTTATATCTCCAGTCTGGATTTTTCTAGTGCCAACTCAGATTTTATTTCCTAAAAATCCTTTTATTTATTTAATTAAGCCGTTATGGTTTTATAATGGTTCTGGCGCTGCTTTTCTAAAATTTTGATTTTGACATAACTCAAAATCTATACGACGAAATCTAGATTTTTCTCTTTCATTAGAAAACTATTGTTCAACCGGTCCCGACGATTCTTGTTTCAAAGAATTCCGACTTAATTTGAGTCCTGTATACTAAATTGAAGTTCGAATCGCCAATTTTCGAACTGCCGCGCTACAGCGAGCTCGTTTTAATTATATTTATAAATATAAACGTTTAGCCTTTGTTTATAATAAATTCAACTTCATTCTGATATATTTTTAATATATATCCAATCCATTTCACATAATATTCCCGATCTATTTCACTTCTAATATTCGAATCCTATATATTTACAATATTCAAATTCCATTTGAATTTCTTTATTCAAACTCTATATTTGAATTTCCTTCTATTCAATTTCTATTTGAATTTTCTTCGATTCAAATTCTAATTCAATTTCCTTATCTTCAGATTCTATTTGAATTTCTTATCTTCAATTCCTATTTGAATTTCTTATCTTCAATTCCTATTTGAAATCCTTTATTCAAAACCCATTTCAAATCCCTTATTCAAATTCCATTTGAAATCCTTTATTCGATTTCTATTTAAATTCCTTTGTATTTAAAATTCTATCTTAACTCCTTTGAATTTAAATTCTATTTAATTTCACTTTGAATTCAAATTTTATTTAAACTCCTTTTATTTAAAATTCTATTTCAAACTTTATATTTTCTTGAATTCTAATATTCAACCTCCACTTTATATTCTCTTTGAAATTCTATTTAACCAAATTCCATTTGAATTCTAATATTCAAATCTCTATTTGACTTTTCTTTATTCAAATCCATTTGAATTCCTTTGAATTCAAATTCCATTTCAATTTTTCTTATACAATTTCTATTTGAATTTTCTTTATTCAAACTCATTTGAATTCCTTTGAATTCAAATTCTATTTCACTTCTATTTGAAATCTATATTCCAATTCCCATTTCAAAATTCCTTTGAAGTCATATAAATATATACATATATTTATATCTATCTCAAATTCAAAACATTTGAATTCTAAAACAACTTGTTTCTTTCAAACAAATTTCCATCAAAACTTTTCTAAGGCAGCAATTTATCACTTAGAAACTCGAAAATGAACACTGATGATGTTGCGACCATCATCAGAATTATTTCCCAGCTACTGAATGAGTCCAGTGCTATATTTCTTTCAAAATCCATTTAGAAAAAATATTTTCCAAACTCCCAGGATTTTAAATTCTAAATTCTGCTTTGAATTCAATTTTTAATTCATCTCATTTGTATATATTTCATTCTTATACAAATTCCATTGGTTATATATATAACTATTTCTGTTTTATAATCTAATTCGATTATAATCCTAACAATCAACTTAACTATTTAAAAACAATATCGTGTCCAATCTTCTGTTCAAGTGTTTATAAACTCCTATCGACATCGTGGCGTCCCACGATTCGACCAAAATTTATAATCCACTCAACAGACTAGTCAACACAATATAAAACGGTTTTTATATCAAATAACAAGTACGCTCTCTCGTATATATATACACTCAAACTCAATCTAGGGTATTACTAACCCTATCTCTACCGAGTCACGCCACAGAGCCAAGTAATTCTTAACTTAAGCTCTGATACCAACTGTAACGACCCGGATTTTGAGCGACTTTGGTTATCGGCATAAGCTCGATGTCGATAACCAAAACATCGAAAAATCCTGGTAATTAGTGAAAGAAATTAGAGGGTGAGGAAAGATAAGATAGAAACTTAGAATAGAAGAAGAAGAGGAACACAACATCAGAGTAACACGAATCTCACAGCGGAACGAATAACATATAATATATATAACATAACTTGAAATATACATCTGTACTTGAATATACATCAATATCAAAGTACATCACTTACGACACAGCAGAAATAACTATAACTATATGATCCTGAAGCCTCCTGCTCCAAGCTCTTCCAGTATATCTGTAAATTCCCGACTACTTGACTGCCCGTACAAATTTAGGCACCCAAGAGTTTAGGGAAAACAACAAAGTAAACTCCGGGTCAGTCATGGGACTGGTATGAGTAAAACAGTTTAAAAACAGTTCGAACAAGTAAACGATATCTCATAAGACCACGCCGCATAACGGAACGGGTTTTTCCCTTATGAGAATCCAAAATATCTTTATATCAAAAACCTTTTGATATTATAATAATGTCTATCAACCACAGTATATATATAATCATTTAGCAGAAACGCTTTCATCTCACGTTCTACATATATAGTATACAATCAAAACCGCAAGCACGTATTGGGTAATGGATTTCCAACTATGACAAGGTATGGAACCACCTTTCGCTAATGTACCTCTAGAGAGGAATACACTGGGTTCAACAAGAACATCTTGCAACCCGGCCACACATGACCGACCACTCATTTCGCTTGAGTGTATCGAATGTATATCACCAACAGTTGGGATCAGCAACCGTTCCCCGAATGAGACAGCATCAACAATAGATTTTTAGAAGTAAATGAAACTCTAGATCAGGTGATTATACACCCTACTTCGGTGCGACCGACTTAGCCATGCTGCCTGCCCGATTTCTGTCATTTACCGGTTGATGAGGCTTGAGGTTACGCCTTATCATCACATCAGATTCACTTCGAATGCCACATCGTCAAATCCATCAAATCACCGATTGGCGTCCTCAACAGTACATTACGTGTTAGCTAAAAGAAGTTTCCTTCTCCGCTTCCACTCTTGGTACGGTTGAAGAAATCAATGTACGTGACCTTTCTGGAAATACTCTGTCAGACATTCATCCATACAAGTCACCCAGGAACAGGATGAACTGAAGGCACTATTTCTATTAATAGAAAAAGTCCTTGCACTCTACTCCGTCTTCGATTATCTTTATATAATCTGATTCGCACGCTACTGCCAATACGGAGTGGTTCTTCGGATAATAAACCAACCGGTCTCTCCATATTGACAACGATGGTCAAAACTCCGATAGTCTGTGATTTAACTATCGAATAAAAACAAGTGTTTCAATAGTCGATGATTTAACTATCGAATAAAACAAGTGTTCATCCAAACATCCAACAATCAGTGAGCCTTCAATTAATATTTCATTAATTAAATCATTTCTCTATTTCTTATCAATATTTGTTAACCAAATATTTTCAATAACCATATTGGCCCGTTACGTTATTTGGAAAACATTTCCATATATCGCCTTCCTTTATTTTCTATACTAGGAAATATTCATTATTCTATTTCCCAGCTTACACTTATTTGGGTTAAAACGGATGTTGTGTAAAACATCGTTACGACAATCCAAATACAGTATTTAACTAATTCTTATTCCACATTGATCTTCGAGCCTGAATCTTGCTACTTATCGGTATATCATGAAATCAACCAAGTTGGGGTATAATTACCTATCAGACCTTGACTGAATAACATTTAACGTCAAAACAGACAAGACTACTTACTCGAATAATCAATACCATACAACTGATTTTTCACCTTTAACCACATATACACTTTTTCTTTCTATTCTTACTAGATTTTATTCTTATACTTCCTTTTTTATTATACTATTCTATTTCTAAGTTCGTTTTCTTATCGACTTCTATATATATCGATACGTTGATTTCTAACTATCAAATTATCTTAAAAATATTCTATCTCCTTAAATTCCCGGAAAAAATTCGCCATAACCTCCTTTGTACCGGGAGCATCGGGAAATTTCAAATAGCTTTCCCGGTCCTTCTCATCTCAAAAAGAAAAAGAAAAAAAGCCAAGCGGCTTGCCGATACGGCGCATAAAATCTCATATGGAAATTAAATACGTACCTTTTTGTCGGGCAATCTATTTATTTCACTTCTATACTTTATTCCAAACCTGTCTCCTGTATGTCTATACCTGTCCAATCTATTTTAACTATACCAATCGTTTTAACTCAATTTGTTAATTAAATCTGTTACTTAACTTCTTAGTCTAATCCACTTTCATACTTGAACATGACATGTTCAAATATATTTTAACTGCATATTTACAAATTCTAATTATACTCATACTCTCGTTTTCTTATCGACTTCTCTATTCAAATTCCAATTCAATTCTATTTGAATTCTCTTTATTTAAACTCCATTTGAATTCTCTATGCAAATTCTATAGTTTAAGTCCATTTGAATTCCTATATTCAAATTCTATAGTTTAAGTCCATTTGAATTTCTATTATTCAAATCTCTATTTCAATTCCTTATATTCAAAGTCCATTTGAATTCTATATTCAAATTCTATTTCAATTCCTTATATTCAAAGTCCATTTGAATTCTCTGCATTATTTATAAACAACGTTTATAACATCTATTCAAATCCCCCCTTTCCATTTATAAACAACGTTTATAAATTCAATTCAAATCCCATAATTTCATTTATAAAAAAGTTTATAAATTCGATTCAAATCCCATCATTTCATTTATAAACAAAGTTTATAAATTCGATTCAAATCCCATCATTTCATTTATAAACAAAGTTTATAAATTCGATTCAAATCCCATCTTCCATTTATAAACAAAGTTTATAAATTCGATACTTGTTTTATATACCTTCAAACAAGTTAATATTTCTATACTTCATTTAAAATTCAAATTCTATTTATAAAAATAGAATTCCCCTTTTTAAATTTCAAATACCCTTTTCGATATTTTTATAAATCAATATTCAAGCCCCAGGGATATTTTAAACAATCAAATCAACCAATTTTCAATCATTTGGTTTTTAACACATCATATATGAAATCAAACAAACAACAGATAATATGTTTTTGAGGAATCCAGTTGGATTCCTCCAACCTGTTTTCCTGCATCCACAGACGTTAGTCAACATAGTAATACCCATCCTGCTTCAAGGCAGGATATCGCGGTATAGAAGGTCATCCACTAATCATAGCGTGGGGCGTATAGGGTAATCATCCGCTATGAAACTGCGGGCATCCGCTAATGAAACTGCGGGAATCCAACCAATCATCAACCCAATATATATATATCCTAAATAACTAATATATATTTTAAAACAATCAAACAACATTCAAACAAGCACAGACAACTATTTTTAACTATATAAAAATAATTTCTAAATAAATGGTGAGTGAGGTTTACTCACCGAGATTATTTTCAGTTGTCGATATCCTGTTTATTCCCAAATCACCGTCTACGACTCCACTCAAATTACAAACGACTTCTAGCTCGAATAGCTCGCAGCCATCGACCAGTTGGTCTTGTTTTTTTCAAGATTTTTGAACCTTGTATAAAATTAAATAACATTGTTTTAAATCAACAATATTTTTATTTATTTAATGATCAAAAATAAAGATCTAACCTTTATTTACTTTCATACTCAAGCGATTAGTTTTATAAATTTATTTTCTTGCTAACTAATTCTTTCTATATAACTGATTATATAAATTAATCTATTCATTTTTATATAAACAAATTTCTTAAATAGTTTTCAATTAGAAATAAAACAAATAAAATTACCTTAATTTTATTTCAAAAGCTCGACCAATTCATGAAGTATATCCCTGACCAGTCCCTATAAAATGCCATCAGCCCATATCGGCACTTCACCGAACACCTCGTAGCCAATTCCCTTTTCTCCTTACTCTCGCACTCAAAAGAACAGACAGAACTCCTCTGCCAAACCAAAAATTCAAATACACAGCCAGCCTCACCATCGAGCACTGTCTTCTCCTTTCAACTCCATCGCACAACTCAGCTCCCCCCAGTTCATCCCAACGCCATTTGAACCACAGTTGAATCCATCGAACTCCTTCATGCTTTACTGCCGAACACCATACTCACTTCAGAAAAACGAGCATCATTCCAGATTAATTTTAGTACCATGTCCATCCCTCAATCCATCGCAACCCTGTTCGAACTGCTCCAACAACAGACTATCGCGTCCCAGTCCACATCAGCACATCGCACCTCCATACTGACACACCGCCGAACTTCAGTCCCACAATCGAGCAACTCGACCAATCGACTCCCCTGAACTCGCGACAAACGTCAGCGTCGTCGAACTCCAGAGCAGCGATTGTCTGACAAATGGGAATTGCGATTCCCCCTTTCGAATTTGAAATTTGGATTTCTATTTTTATTTCCTTTTTTTCTCTGAGGATTGGTTTTCGATTTGGTTTGTGTTGGACTGGGAAAAGAGAACGATGGCAGAAGTTTTAAAGGGGGAATCCTTGGTGAAGAACACGTCCACGTTTTGATTTATTTTGTGGAAGAGGGAAAAGGCACGGTGTTGCTTTGATTTTGAGGTTATAAACAAGGCATAGTGGTTTTGTTCTGGTCCTCACAAATAAAGGATTTATTTTAAAATTTAATTTATATGGAATCGGTATTCTTTATTTTAAAATACCCATGATGCCGAACTCCTTTCTGAACCCAACAAATGACATTCCTAGGGTAAAACCACTATTCTGAACTCACTGGGATAAGTCACGTAGTCCGATTCGATCATCCCGAACAGATATTAATTTAAATCGATTTAATTTAAATTTCAAACCATTTAAATTCTTCGATAATTATTGAATATTATTATTCTAATTCAAACAGAATTATGTATTGATTATCTGAACTGATTTCAAATTCAGTTTTTTTTAACTTCGAATTCAGTTATTCGCTGATTCCTTATTTTGATAATTTAATATATACGATATTAAATCGAAATCGATATTTAAATCGATAACATAAATATAAAATTCTATTTATATTATCCACCCAATATTTAAATTAAATATTAAATATTCAAAAATTAACCCATAAGGATCCGGGTCATTACATAGTGAAATTCTCTTATATTTGTAAAGGAAAAATATTATAAGTATAAATCTTAATGATTTTTGGGAACATTAGAATTTGAAGGAAATAAGTTTTTATGACTTTGAATTAAGAATAATTATAAAGATAAGATTAAAACTTAGAAAATTTCTAAAGATTTTTAGAAGGAAAAACTATTAGGGGTTTGAGAATCTATAAGCTATTTTACAAGTAGATTGGTTGTATAGCTACAATTTTAGAACAACCTTTCTTTTTCGAGGACGAAAAGTTTAAAGTGGGTGATTATAACGATCTAGAATTTTTGACAATTTAAAACTAGGAATTTCGTAAAACTAGAATTTTGAATATAAAATGAATCTAACGTGAATTTGATTCAATATAAATATAATTTAATTAATAAGAATAATATTTACTTTTGTCAAATATGACAATATAATTTTGACAAGAATTTATCAAATTTTGTTTTAACGAATTTTCCAAGTGTGCATTTATAAAACTATTTTGTTAACCTAATATTTTGTCAAATATAAATATATTTTAAATATAGATAATAAAATAAAATAAATATTTTAAATATTAAATAAGTGGATAATATTGTCGGTATTTGATAACGTTAATCATCGAGTATTAAAACGGTTAAAACAATAGCATATAGATTGAAACATAGTAACATATATAAGTGTAAAAAATTTGAAACACTATTAAAGTGTGACAAAAGTGTCACTAAGTGGTAGGTAAGAAACCATGTCCCTAAGTCCATGATTTTTCTTTTCCACCCATGGTTTTGTGCATGCACTTTACACTTCCACCCTCCTTTTCTACCTAAGCCCTTACACCATCTCCTTTTCATTCAGTTCTCTCCTTCCACTTTGCTACATTCTTTTTCATCTTAGTAGCTATGGCTGCTCTCATCCTTCCTCTCATGGCTTCCTAAGCCATTTCTCCTCTTTCCTCTCCCTTTTCCTCATTTCCCTCTCCTTCCTCCCTTCTTCTCTTCCTCCTTACCTCCCCTTCTCCTTCCTCCTCCTCTCGACCCCACCTACGCCCTCCATGGCCCACAACCTCCACACCTCCTCCTCCACCAACTCACGGCCCCACCTCCACCACCCACTCGGTCAAGCACCCCACACCACCACTACCATGTTCCACCACCCTCTTCATCTCGGTTTCTACCCCTAGTCCATGACTAACAACTTCTCGAGGCCATAAATCCTCCAAAACTAATCCAAATAATGATTTTTTTTTTCAGATCGTGTATTTTTTTAGTGGGTACAACTTTCATGTTGAGTACTTTATCTAATTTTAAGCCTAGCTAGTCCAGAAATCAAGATCTTTGGAGACCGTATATTCTGGCTTCATTCTGCTGAACCTGAAAATACCTCCACTATTTTAATCATATCTCACTCAAAAATAATCCAAATTTTAAAATTCTCTTTTTCAAACCATAGGGGAAAAAATTCCTATAACTTTGTAGTTGAACACTTTTCCAAATCCAGAGAGTAGCTTGTCCAAAAACCCAAGGAAAGTTGGCCTATTTCTTAAGTTAGAAAATCTATATAGCATGGTATATGCGGTTACGCTGTTCGTCGATACGATAAGGTCATGCGATAAAGATTGGCGGAGTGGAACCCTCGGTGAGAACTATTGTGACAACCCAGAATTTTGGAATCAATTTAACATTTATTTTTAATTGATATTAATGAAAATTAAATACTTCAAACGATTTATTTTGAGAATAAATGATTTAGAATTTGTTTAAAACGAAATTTGAACGTATAAATTTATAGTTTGATTAAAACGAGCTCGTAATGGCGCGGTAGTTTGGAAATTTAGTTTTAAACTTTAAATGAATGTATAAGATTCATTATAAATCAGAATTGATGAAACAAGAAAGTTAGAATCTATTTAATTATATTTTTCTAACAAATGTAAGAAATTGATATTTCACTTTATAAATTGTAAGTTATGACCAAATTAAACTTTCAAATAGTCATTATGATTTTTTTAATATTTTAATATTATTTAAGCATTTAAAATAGCTATTTTGCAAATGACCTCCGTTTTCGATAAAAAGAATTTTGTTGGATCCAGAACACCAAATTATTGTCAGGTTTAAAATTTCAGGTCAATTGGAATTAATATTTAAGCATAGTAAATTTAAACGTGTGTTGTAAATTCAGTTGAATTTAATGCGCTGGTTAAAATGCCATTTTTCAAACGGTCTCCAAATTCAACAAAATTAATCTTGTTAGCGTCGTAATTGAAAAACATAGCGAGATTTGAAGTTTCATAATTTTTGGAGTCAGTATGTGGTCGTAGTAAATTAAAATGTGGCTTCAATTTCAATATTTAATGTTATATTGATTTATATTTTAATTTTGATAAAAACCTATCAAAACAGTCGAAATAGCTTACAAAACATATCCCATTGTATCTGAAATGGGGGTATTTGGTGAGGAACGTCAATCGTTGGGGTTTGTTTGGAGTTCGGAGCGATAAGCAAGTAATAAGTCAATTAAATAATATTTAAATTATATATATAAATATTAACTTTTTGAAACCCTAATCTCCCTCATACATTGCCTGCGTCGCCAGTTCAAACCAATGGCCGGTTTTATTCCTTGAATTCTCACAATCTACTACGAATTAAGACATGATTCTAAAACGAAAATTGTAGTGCTTCCTTCACTCTTCGATTCAATACGACCATGATCGAATCTCGTGTTGTATTTTGTTCAATTTCTGCGCTCAATGGTGGCGCGTTCAAGCGGGTTTTCTGGCATGAGGGGAGTGTCGAGATCGACGAGGCTCATGGTGGAGGAAGCACAGGATGAGGCGCACGACGGGGTAAGTGATGATCGAGGTCCGGTGCCTCGTAAGTGGTGCGATGGCAAGCCCTAGAGGGTGGATGATGGGTTCGATTCTTTGAATGGTGCTTGGAGTGTTAATTGAAAGGGAAGGAATTAAATAATATAAAAATGGGTAAGTATATTTTAATTTATTTAATTATGTAATTAAATTTTAAAAGCTTATATCTTGTCCAACCGAAATCAGAATTCGACGATTTTAAAAGCATTGGAGCCGTGGTGACGAAATCTACAATTTGGAACTGACTGGGAAGAATTTTGTGCTAGTTGAAATTTTTGGTCTGATTAAAATAATCGTTTTATAACGATTTCTATCCGATCAATTGTAGAACTCTCTCAGTCAAATATTTTGTACAATTTTTTTATTTTTATAACTGGAAACATATTAATTGCCTATGTGGATTTTTATCTGTTATATGCGATATCCCTTGAGTTCAACACATGAACTATTCAAATAATTAATTTGTTATTAGAAGCGTTGTTTGAATATACGACACTCATATTTCAAACAATGTGGATGGACTCTTTGTGGCAGCTTAAATGGAAATGGATGATTACTTATTATAACATCCCATATTATACGGTATAATAATTAATTAATTATATAAATAGGGATTGAGAGAATTTAATGTTTGTTTAATTAAATAACCTTGAATATTTAATTAATATAATAATTAAATAATATATTTAACTCTGAAATAATCAGAATTAGCTGAAATAGCGATATTGTGTGAATTGGACAATTCAAAATATATAATTCAGTTTAGAATTGAATTTTAACGACAGTTGAGCATATAATTATATTATAATTATAATCGAGCTCGAAATGGCGCGGCAGTTCGCTATTTGGCGATTTGAACTTCAACTGAATATACATGTTCCGTTTTAAATCGGATTTCTGTGAAACAAGAAACGTTAGGAGCTGGTGAAGTATATTTTTCTAGTGGAAGAGAAAAATCGGGATTTCGTCGTGTAGATTTGGAGTTATGTCCAAATCAAATTTTAGAAAAGTCGTTATGGAATTCCTTTATAATTTATATCGATTTATTTATATTTTAAATGGATTTTAAATATATATCGAATATCGATGTAACACTGGATTTGGAATGTCGAGTTATAGATCCTAATATGGAGCTATGTGATATTCTATTGTGGATATATACGATAATATTTATTTATAAATATTTAATTTAATTATTTTTAAATATATTTATATATTTAAATGGGTTATTTAGAGCTTTAAAAATAGCCAGTTTTGCAAACGAACTCCGTTTTCGACGAAACTAATTTTGTTGGATCCATAATATTAAATTATTGTTAGATTTCAAGTTTCGTGATTTTTGGAGTCAGTGTGTGGCCGTACGGATTTTTAATGTGAAAAACAGTCAATATTTTGACGGTTTAAAATACGCTGTGTGAGCAAACGGAGTCGGAATTCGACGAAACCAATTTCGTTGTGTCCGCAATGTCGAACTGAAGGTTTATGTTCAGTTTCGTGATTTTTGGATGTTATGTGTGATTATAGGAATTTTTAACAGTAAATACAGATAGCGTTTGCTTAAAACAAAATAAAATAATCAATTAAAAAATCATTTCCCTATCCTATAAATATGCCACCATCCCCTAAACCTAATTGCTCATTTCTATTTCACGGTCAACATACCCAGCCGCCACCGTTTTTGCTCAAAACAAATTTGTGGAAAAGAAAATTCCAAAACAAATTACCCAAAAATCTATAAATCATAAAACAGTTGTCCTTGAGTCCCCGGTGCAATTTCCTTCGATCCTGTAGATGTATTGCGGCATTCGAAATCGATTTCCGTCGAAGTGGAAGGTTCACAGAAACTAGGGCTTACCGTCGAGCCGGGAAGAGGGCGCCGGAGATTGTTTTGAGGGTGCCGGTGGGTTCGAGGTAGCGACAAGCTTTTGTTGATGAAGTTTGGGGAAATTTTGAGGCAAAAAGTGACGGTGATTTTAGGGGGGTGCCGCGACAAGCTGTTTGACGCGAGGGAGGAAAACTGTGATCGAGTGGGGAGAAGATGGTATGGAAAGATTGAGGAGACAAAGAGGAGATTGATGGTGTAATCGATATAAGTTTTTATGCATCATAGAAGGAGGAGTTGGAGATCGAAATAATTGGAAATGGTATGTGCGAGTGTCTGTAGTTCGTGGAGGAAGACGATGAGCAGGTCCTTGAGGAGAAAACCGTGGGTTAGGATGCTAATTAATAGGGTAACGACGGTTTAAATTATTGAAGTTTGTAAAGTGGAGAGTGGAAGCCTTGAAGGATCGGATTGGATTTAAGTGAGATGCAGATTTCGACAAGGATAATTGAGGGAGACGAGATACTGTGGAGGTTGGGTGCGTGAGATGGTATTGGATCAGATCTATTAACGGTAAAGCCCATATGAAATTAATTGAGTTTAGATTGATATAATATAGTGTATATATTGTAAAAATCATAATTCTCTCATACGATATCAGAATCAGACGAAACAGGATCCGTTAGGATCGTATGGACGGAAGCAACACAATGGAACTGACTGGAAGTAATTTGGAGCTCGTTACAATTTATAGCAAAAAAAATTGTCCGTCTGAATCAAGCGATGCTTATCGTTATTAATGATGATCGTCCAAGGTGAGTAAAACTCACCAACTCTATCAGTTATATTTTTATAACATATTTTTAGAACTGATAAATGATGATTGATTGCTATGTGGTGACTGTTTGGTTGAACTGTTAAGTAATTGGTTGAAATTATAGATCTGGTTATATATAAAAATAAATAAATGTATACATATAAATTGATTCTGTTTAGCAGAATATTTCATAGTGAAATGAAATTGATGTTAATTGTATTGTTTAACATCTGTGGATGCAGGGAAACAGGTCGGAGGAATCCAACTGGATTCCTCAACATTTATTTTACTGTTTTTCATATATTGAAATATATGATGTGATATATAATATGTTGTTGATTATGTGTGTTTGATGATATTGATCATTGTTATAGGGTATGTAAATTACCATAAGAAACACGGGAATGTAAAAGGAGAATTTTTAAATTGTAATAGAAAGAGAAATATTGGTAAAACATTTAACAAATAAAATAGAAAGAGAAGTATTTGTAAAACATTTACAAATAAAATAGAAAGGGAAATATTTGTAAAAACATTTATAAATAGAATTGAAAAGGAAATATTTATTTGCTAATTAAGTAGAATTGAAAAGGTAATATTTATTTGTTAATTAAATAGAATTGAAAAGGAAATATTTATTTGTTAAATAAACAAATAGAAAAGGGAATATTTGTAAAACAAATAGAAAAGGAAATATTTGTATAAACAAATAGAAAAGGAAGTATTTGTAATCAAATAGTGTTAGTCGAATTAAAGTTAATCGAATATTAGTTATTCGAAAGGAGTAACGAATATTAGTTATTCGAAAGGAGTAATATCGAATATTAGTTATTCGTAAGGAGTAATATCGAATATTAGTTATTCGAAAGGAGTAATATCAAATATTAGTTATTCGAAAAGAGTTATCGAATATTGGTTATTCGAAAAGGAGTTAATCGAATATAGTTATTCGAAAAGAGTTATCGAATATTGGTTATTCGAAAAGGAGTTAATCAAATATAGTTATTCGAAAAGAGTTATCGAATACTGGTTAGTTGAAAAGGAGTTATTCAAATATAGTTTATTCAAATAAAGTTAAAGGAGTTAATCGAATATAGTTTATTCGAATAGAGAAAAGGAGTTATCGAATATAGTTTATTCGAAAAGAGTTAATCGATTAGATTTGATCCATTAGAGTTGATCCATTAGAGTTAATTGATTAGTTAATCTAATAGAGTTAATCGAATTAGAGTTAATCCAATTAGAGTTAATTCAATAGAGTTAATCAATAGAGTTGATCCATTAGAGTTAATCCAATTAGAGTTAATCGATAGAGTTGATCCAATAGAGTAAATCGATTAGAGTTAATCGATATAGTTGATCCATTAGAGTTAATCCAATTAGAGTTCATCGATAGAGTTGATCCAATAGAGTAAATCGATTAGAGTTAATCGATAGAGTTGATCTAATAGAGTTAATTGATTAGAGTTAATCCAATTAGAGTTAATCCAATTAGAGTTAATCGAATATTAGTTATTCGAATAGAGTTAAATTGAATATAGTTTATTCGAAAGGAGTTAATCGAATATAGTTTATTCGAAAGGAATTAATCGAATATAGTTATTCGAAGGAAGGAGTTAATCAAATATAGTTATTCGAAGAATATAGTTAAATCGAATATAGTTATTCGAAGAAAGGAGTTAATCGAATATAGTTTATTCGAAAAGGAGTTATCGAATATAGTTTATTCGAAAGAGAGTTATACGTGAAATTCGATTATATCGAATTCGGGAAAGTACTATTCACTTTCCATTTTAATCAAGATTTATTTATTTATTAATAAATTAGTTATTTGTTTATTTATCCAAATTAAGGAATAAAAGTTAAGTTTTGAAGTTAGATATTTCAGAAGTAGGGATTATAACGCTATTATTATAATCAATGTTTTCCATAAAGAAGTGGATTCGTGAATAGAATCCAAGAGTTACGTAAGGAAGTTTGTTAAAGATTTGAAAGGTGAACTATGTCTATTTCGAGGTTAGAAATGTTGTTCAATTAAGGTCTGAGAGGTAGTTATACCCCAACTTGATTGACTCCATTTTTAACTAAGGAATGGTTAATGTTCGATAGTGAAGGTTGGTTAAGTGAATATAGTTAATCAGTGTAATGTTTTGAGTTGGCATAACGATGTTTTATTTAAACATCTGTTTAAATCCAAACGTAGGAGTTTTTGGAAATGTTTTCCAAATAAGAATCAGAATTGTTTTCTAATATAGAAAATAAGAAATGGAAACATTTTCCAATGTTAATATCATATATTTCCTAAATTTAGAAAATAAGAATTTCTATATATATATGGAAATGGGAAATGGGTAAATGGATAAATTAATGATAAATTAATTTAAGAGATAAATGATGGTTGATGATTGATCGATAGAATTTCCATCTGGAAATAATATCGTTGTTTGCACACATGTTTTCTTTGATAGTTAACTCACTGACTATCGAAGTTTTTGACCATTTCCGTTGTCAATACGGAGAGACCAGGATCAGATTCATTATCTGAAAACCACTCTGTATGGACGTTAGCATTGCGATCAAATATGATGAAGATAATTGAAGATGGAGTTATGCAAGGGCTGTCCTGTTTAAAGAATAGTACCTTTGGTTTGTCCGGCCCTAGGACAACCAGTATGGAAGAATGTCTGACAGAGTATATTTAATGGATCGCGTAAGTTGATCTCTTCAAACGTATTTACGTTTGGTGGTAGAGGAATTCGTTTCTCTTAGCTGTATACCTGTTGTATTTTTGGGGAAATTAATTTGTGATTTGGCGGGTATGACGATGTGACATTCAAAGTGAATAAATGTGTGATCTGTCAGAGATAAGCATGGCCTCTAGCCTCACAACCGGGAAATGACAATAATCGGGCAGGCAGCATGGTTAAGTGGTTGGCTGCCAAGTAGGGTGTATTATCACCTATCTAGATATATTCATTTCATTCTTTAATCTATTCGATGTTGGCCCATTCGGGAAACGGTTGCTGATCCCAACCGTTGGTGATATACATTCGATACACTCAAGCGAAATGAGTGGTCGGTCATGTGTGGCCGGGTTGAGTGTATTCCTCTCTAGAGGTACACCATCGGAAGGTGGTTCCATACCTTGTCATAGTTGGAAATCCATTACCCAATAAGTGCTCGCGGTTTTGATTGTATACTATATATGTGGAACGTGAGATGAAAGCATTCTGCAAGATGATTATTATATTGTGGTTGATAGACACTATTATAATATCAAAAGAGTTTTGATATAAAAGATCATTGTTTCTTTCAAAATGATTTGAAAGTCAAATCAAATTGATTTGGATTCTCATAAGGGAAAACCCGTTCCGTTATACGGCGTGGTCTTATGAGATATCATTTAATTGCTCAAACTGTTTTACTCACATCAGCCACATGACTGACCCAGAGTTTATTTTGTTTTGTTTTCCCTAAACTCTTGGGTGCCCAATTTTGTACGGGCAGTCAAGTAGTTGGGATTTACAGATACTTGAAGAGCTGGAGCAGGAGGCTTCATGATTATGTAGATTGTTATTTCCGCTGTGTTGTAAGTGTTATACTCTAATAATGGTATTGTATACAGTTACTGTTTTATTTCAAAGTTATGTTATGAAATATATTTATTCGTTTCGCTGTGAGATTCGTGTTTACTCTGATGTTGTATATTCTTCTTCTTCTTCTATTCTAAGTTTCTATCTTATCTATTCTCACCCTCTAATTTCTTTCATGGACTATCCGGTGTTTCCGATGCTTGAATAGTCGACATAGTGTTTTATGCCGATATCCAGGATCACAAATTCCCCGGGTCGTTACACTTATGTTATGATTTGAGTGTGAATTTGAAATAATTGACATGTTAAAAATGATTTTAATATGTATGTGATAGTTGAAATTGGATTAGAAATCCATTTACAAGTTGAACGGCTTGTTTATGTTTACCCATTTAAATAAAATCAATTAGTTGGAATAAATAATTTATTAATTAATTATTGGTTGAAAATCCCACACGAGTATTGGGATGATATTTGATTTACACTAATCCCAAGTGTTTAGATTGAATGTTAATCGATTGATTGACAGACCAATATAAACGTTAAATAATTATTTAAGGCTTAAATGGATGTAAGTGAACTTTGGATGTGAATTGGATGTTTAATAGTTGTTTATAACTATAGTTGAATACATGTGATGCATGAAATTCATATAACCGAAATTGTATGGTAATTGATTAAATCTCATTTCAATCCGAAATAAAAAAATATTTTAATATAATATTCAGTTAACAGTTGAAGTTTGGTTTTGATGTCCGATTTTGGATGGACACAAAAATATTAAAATTGACTGAACAGTGAAATGTGCAATTTTAAAGATAAACTACTGAAACGAGTTTTCAAAAATGATTATATATATTTTATATAATTTATAAAAATGGTTTTGAAGCATTTCGATTCATAATTAAAATTTATAAATCGAATTCGATTTTGAATAGAACGCGTCGCACAACGATAGTTCGCGGACGTCAACCCATAACTTCGAAATGAGATACTGGGAGATTCATTCGTCGGATTCTCCTAAAATTGCAACCATAATAAAATGAGATTTCCAATAAAATGAGAATTTTTGAAATCCAATGGTTATATTTTAATTTAAGTCAAAATGAATTTTGGAAAAGGTCGTTATGGATGTAGTTCGGTGGCCGATATTGGAAACTGACTGTAAGTGCCTTAATAAAATAACTAAAAAAAATTATTTAAAATCATAATAAATGATTTGGAAAGGTTTTTGGATGAAATATTCCATATTTGAAAAGGTAAAAGATGTTTTTATCCGAATGAACAAGTTAATAACTAGAATAGTAATCCAATGATTTTAAATTAATAAATTGGACAGTAAATGGTTTTAACATTACCAGAAGTTTCCAACATATAAACTGGAATGGATTTGAATGAAAATTAACTTTGGATATTTTCAATATTGGATTCCGCGATTATACAGATATCATTGAGGAATTTGGAAGATACTGATATCACTATTCCAAAACGATATCTATAGGTTTCAGGATTGATATTGAATGTAAGTCGATATGATTTCCATTTAAGACCTTAATTTAATATCAAATTGGATTTGGGTTTGTTGTGAATGGTGGCTTAAATACCACTGTTCTTAAACCCAGTTGAAATGTAAGTTAAGGAAGAAATCTTTTAATCAAAATTTAATAAAGTTTTCCAGTTTATTTAATTAAATTGGAACTGAATGGAATTCGTTTTAAGAATAATCGACATGAACTTCTGTAAAGAAAGGCCTTGACTATTTATGGAATTTAAAAGGCTTCGCTGTTATTTCATTTATGTTACTAGTTCGATACAAAAATTTATACCAATTATAAATTGTTCAAAGTTCCGTGAAGATTCTGTATTAAATGGAAGATGATTTTGGGTTTATTGTGAATGGTGTTTTTACATGACATTTGTTCTTTAACCTAAGTAAAGACAAGAGTAATTTCATAAGGTTGAATAATCATTAAGTAATGATTTTCGGGATTCAAACTATATTGAAGTTTTAATGAATCTTTAATTAGATTGATATGTAAAAAGAAGTAATTAAATTTACCAAACACGAGAAGTATTCGAGATGGGGCACCGCCAGTTTTACTCCATGCGATAGTTAGATCTTTAATTAGATTTGAACGTGAAATGGTAATTAAATTTACCTATAAAACGATGAGTGTTAGGTATGGAGTACTACTAGTTTTGCTCCATGAGATGAATAGGTTGGGATTGGGATAATAAAATGAATGATTACTTCGGTAAGGCTCGATAATCCCGACTAATTTTATAAACTTAATTCGATTTAAGATTGTTAAAAGATAATACAAAATCTTTTGCAATGGTTTTCAAAGAAAGATTTAAACAAGAGGTTTAAATGAATCAAAATCTTTGATAAGATTAATGGAAATAATTCCTAGTATAAAGAATATTGGGATAAAAGAATATTCTGGATTGGAATGGGGGCATATAATGTGTTTATATGTCACTTGATTATGAGATGCGCACGTCAGTCGGAAAGACCAGGTATAACCCATTCTGAATAACCCTTACGCCAACTAAAAGTCGAAGATATTGAAGATGGTGCAAAACCGATAACCTTCACATCGAACGGATTACTAATGATGCCCTTGATTTGAGTTGTTGGCTTTAAGGGGTTATAGTGGTAGCTTTCCGGATGTACTTGTTGATTGTCCGGATATACGAGGGTCTCTCTCCTGTATTGGACATATGGGACGAGGAATAAGGTACCTCCGGTTTCATTCAGACCAGAACGAACTTGCAAATGGATTGTGTGTCTAACATTGTATTTTGTGCTATATTAATTGATTTCTACTATATATATATATCTGTTTGGTGGTGGAGAAATTATTCTCTTTGCTTAACACCCTTCTCTGAGACGTATGAGCTCAGAGGTTATATATCGGTAGACATCAGTTGTATGGTATGTACCAACAATGTAGCATGCTAAGATGCAATGATCAAGGCTTTTTATTGAAAAGAAGGGCCTTATCGATGATGATCAATTCACGGCTTTTAATAGCGCAGCTTTGTGTGTAGCGTTAATTCGCGAGCTTCACACCCGGTATGAGTCAAAAGCGGGATTAGTGACTACAGGGAGTGCATGCGTTTCTTTCTAGCTAGAGGTGATGTCATGGTTTGGAGTCAAGACATTTTACATATGTGGACGATGGATGCGAGGGCCCTCGGATATGATTGGTCGACATACTGACCAGGTGACATGTCCGATAGGACCGGGAAACATATTGTTCAGGAATAACCAATCCACAGAAGAAAGAGTGGATCGGCCCTAAAGATCCAAGGGTTACTAAGGGTGTGATCCTGAGACATGCGCTAGAGTGTCTCAATACCGGTGAGGAAGATCCCTTGTCTCGACTCATAGATGGAATCCAATTTCCAATACGCGACCTTTTGGTTTTAGTTCTAAACCTATATGGAGACATAATATATGGAACCTATGTCGTCTATGATTGATACATTCATATTCGAAGTTGTTTTCTACACTACGCACTTATAATAATATCAAATTATTTGTTTTAAAGCGTACCAAGCATGATTCGCTATTATATGGTAAAACTCTATCCTCCGGCTTGGGTTGCATTGTGTAATGGGACCTGAGTCTTATAATAGCTTCATTTTTCCAAAAAGCATTGTGTTGTTTTGTTTTAAACTGACATTCATGTGGAGTAAACCAGTTACGTGTCATACGGTGTGGTCTCATGATTTTTTCCACTTTTAATGTAAGTTTTAATAATTGTTTTAAATTCTCACACCAGTCCCATGACTGACCTAGAGCTTATTGTTTTCACCTAAACTCTAGATGCCCATGTTTTCCACATGGGCAGCTAGTAGTTTTGGTTTTGCAGATTTTTATTTAACATGATGCTGGCTTAAAACTAGAGCTATATTCGAAAAGCTTTGCATCCGTGTATTTCTTTCAGTTGTGTTAGTTGATGTATTTCCACAGTGCATTGTATTTATACATTTTTATTTTCGCTACTATGTATTTTATTCTCTAATAATTTTATTTCTGCTGTGTATTATTTATTTGTACTTTGATATATTCTTGTATTCTGATGTAAATTGTTGTAATAGCAATGAAAAGTTCTCTAGTTCTGTGTTCTGATGCGTCATGTTCTCATATAATTCGCGTTCTCATTTGGTCTAGGCCGACCAGGGATTTCGGGTCGTGATAACTATTTTTATAGTTATTTTGAAACACCCCACCTCCATTAGGGTCACTCTCAAAGGGAATGCCCTAATTTTGGTGGAGGTTTATAAGTATAAGTCACAGATATACAAGACATATATAAGAACACATATTTTTGAACAGCGGAAAAACAACAACTTTTATTTCATTAAAAATACGTGTTACAACAACCATACCATAATTGTCTTACAATACTTCCAAAAACATAACATCTTCATAACTGTCTTGATTACATTATTTAAAGAAGCATAAAGAAAACATAAATAAACTGCAAAAGTCCCATAGTTGCTGTCCAAAGCCATAGTCCAAAACGAAAAGATCCAAGCAATACATTCTTTCTCTTCAAGCTGGATATGAAGGCTGGTCAAGCTGCGGTATTCCCTCCCTATGGACCTGGGGGGGGGGGAAACGGAAGGAAAGAAGACGAAAGAAAAGTAGAGTCGGACATAAAGCCTGAGTAAGTCTAGGACTATTCAGTCTATGAATAAAGAACTGGGTATGATAAGTATAAACTAGAAATGGGAAAGCACCATAAACTTAGTTAAGTTGTCTAGGGTCGAATATACTATCGTACCCCATATTAATCTCTGTACCCATGTAAACTAGTTCCCAACGGGCACCCCATAATCAGGGTTAAGTGATCCATTTTATGATGATCGGCTCCCACTCGCATAGTTACATGTGTCTTACGGCCCCCGATGTTGTAGTTACCTATGCTGGTCCCACCATGGGGTGTATCAAGTCCCATGGTGGCGGCCCGACACAATCCTAGAATGCACAGGTATGCTACTGGTGCCCCGTGCCTTATTTTTCTGCGCCGGAGTGTGTGCACGCCCGCACCCCGTTAGAACCTACACTGCTGCACCACCGCCGTCGATTTGACCTCTTACAATCAGCCCAGTAATCGTGCCCCACCCTGCCTAGTTTTAGGGTATCATGATACCTTATAGGGTTACTGCTGAAAAGGGTCCCCCGCCACTAGGTTTTTCTATTTCTAGCCAACATGCTAAGTTGGTTAAGTGTGTTATAAACCTAACCCCCAATCAGTCTGTTTAGTTTAGCATGTTCCATCTTGATTAAGTATTAATATAATTTACTTAATCCTATCAATCCTGACTCAGCCTTAATTGTCTTATTAAAGCCTTGACCTCTCACATTAGACAGGTATTGTTGTGGCTGCCTGTTGCCGGTTGGGTCCGGGCAGTCTTACGCCACAACTCAGTCTAACCTCGGGTCCTTATTGGGCTCCATGTTTAACCACCCACATTGGATAGGTATTGTTGTGACTACTGGACAGCCGGGCGGTTCTGGGCAGGTTTACATCACAACTCAATCCAACCTCGGGTTAAACACATCGTATTTTCTACATTTACATATTTTGTCTTTCTTCTTTTTATTTGCGTCCCATTATTCAAATTCATCTTTATTGGTTAAGATTTATTTATGCCACTTAATTGTTTTTCAAAGTTATTGGCGTGCGTCAAACAAGCCAACATATATGTTCTATATTTTTAACCCAAACGTCATTTCCCCCGTTTTATTCGTTCGTTCCAATGTAAGGTGTGTTGGGTTTAATACTTAAACCCAATTTAGCCATATGAAAGGGGAGGCTATAACATGGTGTTTATAAGGTGACATAAAAAGGGGAGTGTGAACGCATGAACTTGCAACATACGATCTAATTATCATAAGATAGGCATATGTGAACTTGCAATTGTAACAACATATAATATAAGCAATACTTAAACATGAATCATTCTATTCACATAATCATGGTGTAAACGAAACATGTAGTCATGGCATAAATAGTACTTAAACATGAACCACTCTAATCATATAATTATGGCATAATCATAATTGAACATGAGTCCTTATATGGTCATGGCATAAACATAATTGATTATGAATCCTATTATTCATATAATCATGGGTTTTTGTCCAATCTATGTAACTTGTAAGGGGATGCAATTCTAGTGTAAATTTCTAATGTAACTTATGTGCCAAAAATATATTATCATATGATTAAGATAACAACATAAGCTTAGAAAACATGTTCTTAACTAGGCATAATAACAAACATAGCTTAGACATGTTCATAAAATTAATACAAGCTTACAACGACGCTTGCTTTTGTCACTATCACAAAATCATGATTTTTATACTTGAACTATGATGCCAATTTCAACATAACCTTCATATGAATCATAATACTTAGGTGAATCAAATTACACTAAAGATGACCATAGAATTTTACATCATGTTGTCATAACAATAGACCATAGACTTGCATGAATTTCAAAATAAACTATTACAACATATAGTTGTTGTTCAACAATGAATCTTATACTAGCATTTACCAAATGGGTGTTGTAAATAACTACCACAAACATGTAGTTTTCAATATGAATCATATGCTTGCATAAGTCCCAATCAAAATTCCACAACATGTGGTTGTCAACATAAGCCACATACTTGTATGAATCAAACCATAGCATTGCCAAATCGTTTAGAATCAAAATAACATACAAATATAAGTCATTATCGCCACAATTCCATTTCGTTTCCAACGCAAATTGCGTACTTGCAAATATCCAATCGTATACCATAATATTCCCAAATCGTTTTGCATCAAAGCAACATGCAAATATAGATTATTATCGCCACAATTCCATTTCTTACATTACACAAATCAACACAATTATTTAATTCATACCGGAATAGCACTCTACTTACAGCGTATGGCGAATCTTCAATTCAGAAATCTGAATTCTGAATTTGGAGACGCTATTTTTTGTTGTAGGCGTTGCTTTGATTGATTTGATGTTGCTTTAAGCTTTGAATTATCTCCTAGTTGTCTCTCTATTTCTGACGTCTATCTTCAGTCTCTCCTCAGCAGCATGACGGTCTCATCTCCATTATAGTTTATGTGAATTAGGGTTAGCCTTAGGTCCTTTTTATAGAGTTTGTGAGTTGATTTAGACCGTCGATGAAGCTTGGTTTAATAATAGCCGTTCGTTCAAAGGAGGGACCAACCAGGAGCTGACACCTAGCCCTAGTGACAAGGCAAGGCTCAGAAAATCGACCAAACACAGACCTGGCCAGCCAGGGTGGGCTGGGTTCGACCTGGCTCAGGGGCCAGGTCGACACCCCAGTCGACACCGTGTCGACTTGGCAGTCGACACGGGTTACCCAGGTCGACTGCCCAGTCGACCTGGCTAGCCCCAGGTCGACTGCCAAGTCGACCTGGGTGCTTTGGGCGGGAATTTTCCCGCCTTGGCCAATTGGGCCCGATTTTGAATTTGTTTTTCTGAGCTGTTTTCGTCTGTTCGAATTTTAAACCTAATTCTGAAACTTCTGGAGGCCATATCTTGGTCAAACGGACTCCGATTTTCGAAAACTCGGACTCTATTTCGCGTATTTTTCCGAGACGAACGCAATGGCGTATCCCGTTTCCCTTAATTCTTTGATTTGAAATTAATTATACTTTAATTTATGAATTTCACGGTTATAGAATACACGGGGTGTTACATTCTCCCCCACTTAAAAGGATTTCGTCCCCGAAATCTTCAAGTTAGGAAGAATGTATATCCTAACATCCAAACATCCATCTACTCATCCATCAAACACGAGCATCCATTGTCCTTAAAAGACTTCTAATGCTTCATGATCATATGCGAAGTGTGTGTGTACATGTACTTATCTAATGCAAAATCAGGCGGTCTACTGATTCAGTTGACCTCCTTAATGCGAATTTATGTAAGTGCTATGAATCCATTATGTATGCAAATCCTCCTATTCATGATTCTACATGAGTGCACAATCATTCATATAAATGCAACATCCATATGACAACACATTAAAGTTCAACCATATACGAATGCAAACATATATGCATATGCAATATGAAGTGACTGAGCCGATCTAAAACCTAGATTGTGTGTGTATATGCAACCACGAGCAATCACTAGCAATCACTTGCAACCACTTGCAACCATCATCCATAACATGTTTCAACTACATGTTTTCATCCAAAGAGTTTCTACCTAAAAGATAGGGTCGAGGAGATATACCTAAAAAAAAAGATAGATAAAAGCGCAACTTAAGGAAAAGGAAGGATCAAAGATGTACCCTCGAAAAGAAAAGGGTAGGCAGCGCGTATTCTAGCTTCAGTTTCCCAAGTTGCATCTCCTTCGGCGTCGCTCCACTGAACTTTGACGAGCTTGACTTCGCGGTTGCGTAGCTTCTTCACTTCCGTTCCTAATATGCGGGTTGGAACTTTCCTTACGGTTGCTTCGCATTCCACTTCATCTTTTCCTAGGATATTTGGCTCTACCACTTCAGCAGACTCATGTAGTCATTTTTGGAGATGTGAAACGTGAAAGACGTTGTGAACTCCGGCCAATCTTTCGGGTAGCTCTAATCTATAGGCCATTTTCCCAATTGTTCCTATCTAAAGGTATAGTCGAATGATAGAAGCAAGTAAAAACTTTGTGCCCATTAGGCAATGTCAAAACTGGAAATCTATGCCACATATATATTGATTAGGAGAAGAACTCTCTAAGCATCAGCCCCGAAGACCGAAATCAACATCAGACTGACACCCAAAGAATTAATCAACCCAACCACTATATATGATTCTAGGAAACTAAGCATGATGGACTCCTTTTAGGTCACAAGGGAGTCCCTTCCTAAGACCAACCCGTATCCTATAAAACCCAAAAAGTTTGGTCAATCCAACGAACACCCTCAAGTCCCAACATGTGTTACTAACAGATGAGTCATACTCCCTATGGGGTTTGCAACAGAAATTGGATTGAGAATGGGACCGAGAGGATATACAGAAAAGATAGCATGCAAGTAAGCTCTACAGGAAGAGAGGGATCAAGGATATACTCTTAAGAAGAGATATGATGCACGAATCTAGTCTTCAATCTTCTAAGTCGCATTTCTTGAGCTTAACTCCATTATGCTTTGTCCGTCTTTAACTTCACAATTTCGTAGCTTCTTAATTCTTGTTTCCAAAATATGAGTTGGAACCTATTTCACTGTTGCCTCTCATTCCTCTTTCACTTACTCTACTTCTAGTATACTCGGCTCAAACATAACGGCGTACTCATGGTTCCACGCAAGCTCTCCAAAATTCACTAGTGAATTTTAGATCTCGTCCACTTACTATCAGGTATTCCACGTAGCAGAACTATCTCTTGGAAATAAATTCCAGCCACGTTGCCAAATGTACTTACTAAGGTGATTCTCCACAACTCATGCATAAGTGAAATGAACCTTCTGCCTTAGTGGCGAACACTACTGGAGCGCCCCATTCTGAAATGCTCCTTCTAATGAACCCCTTCTCTAGAAGCTCTTTAATCTGTTTACTGAGCTCTCTCCTTTCCCGTGGAGCCATGTGTCTAACGGGCGATGCAACGGGCTTTGCATTATCTACAAGATGTATACGGAAGTCTATCTCCCGCTTCGGAGGCAAGCCCTTCACCTCTTCGAAGACATCCGGATATTCCCGGACCACTCTAACTGATTGCAAATTTTCAACAGAGGCATCTAGCGATTCAAGGTAACTAAGCATAACCGCATACGAGGGATTACAAGAAATTTCCAAAGTATTACCGAGCTGGGTTAGGAGCCTAACAACCCTTTTCTCACAATCAAGGATGGCCCCATTACTGGATAGCCAATCCATGCCCAAAATCAAACCATATCCCGAAAAGCCCAAAACAAAGGCACTACATTTAAATTCTACGCTTAGAATAGAAATTTTCAATCCCAAACAGATCATAGACAAATGAGCTGGGCCCCCAATTGGGTTTGAAACAATTAAGGGGTCCTCTACCATACTAGTTTTTAGGTGCAGAGATTCTACTAAAGCAGACGAGATAAAGGAGTGTGATGCGCCAGAATCAAATAAAGTGCGAACGGGGTGATCATAAAGATAAACTACACTTTCTACAGAAGTATTTATACCTCGCTGTTGCAGAGGTGGCGCTTCTAGCACATGAACTTGTGCCCCTGAGGTGGATCCAGCCCTCTGCCCCTGTCCTCGTTTCTTTGGGCAGTCCTTAGCCCTGTGGCCTGTCTCACCGCAAGAAAAGCACCCACCATTCTCCTTGGCCTTCTTTTTCCGGCAATCTTTCACTAAGTGCCCCACTTTGCCACAAAAATTACACTTCCTCTTCTCTTTGTTGCCTTTCCCGCCCTTCTTAAAGTCTGTCTTCTTAGGCTGTAAACCCTCTTTCTTCCCTTGAGAGCTTTCTGCCTTTGTCTCCTTCTTGCCCTTATCCTCTTCGTTCAGCAACGCCATCTGTACCAACCTTTCATACGTAGCTCCCATGGGTATATAGGTCATGGCCAAACTGTGTAATGGCTCATTCAACCCTTTGACAAAACGGAGAGCCTTCTTGTGCGGGGTGTTGACTAGGTCCAGCCCAAACCTAGCCAGCTCATCGAACTGATTAACATACTCTTTGACTGTCTTGTTCCCTTGCTTAAGAAATAAGAATTTTTCCAACTGCAAACTCCTTTCCGCATCTGAGAGAAATTTAGCCTCAAACCTTGCCCTAAAGTCCTCCCATGTTTCCACTGGTCTTTCTGCATTAGTGACTTCCCACCAGTAGGAAGCCTCACCTTTTAGCAACCATACTGCCAGTTGTACTTTCTGCCTATCTTCTACCTCAAAGATGATGAATAAGTCCTCGGTTTCTTTCAGCCAATTTCTAGCTGCCACGAAGGACTCAGTTCCATGGAAATCCTTTCCTCCCATAGTTTTAAAATCTTTACATATCTTAGCAAACGTGTTTCCCCGTGGAGGAGGTGGAGGAAGAGGTGCTGCTGCAGCTGGATGATTTCCTGCAGCTGGGGGAGGAGGAACGGTAGGACCTGGCTGAGTGGTCCTTGCTTCTAAGAACCGCCTAAACCAACCAGGTATTGGTACACCCTCTGGCAAGTTAAGTTCTTCGGACATGCCGAAACAAAAAGGATAGATTCAAAACGAAGGATAAGAGATAGTACCTATGGCTTTGGGGGGACTTTGCCTTTTTTTTAAAAAAAATAAAATAATATTTTTCTTTTAAAAATGCTTCTTTAAATTTCTTTTTTGAAAATAAATTTTCAAAACTTTTTATCTTATCTGGTAAACCTATGCTCTGATACCAAGTGAAACACCCCACCTCCGTTAGGGTCACTCTCAAAGGGAATGCCCTAATTTTGGTGGAGGTTTATAAGTATAAGTCACAGATATACAAGACAGATATAAGAACACATATTTTTGAACAGCGGAAAAACAACAACTTTTATTTCATTAAAAATACGTGTTACAACAACCATACCATAATTGTCTTACAATACTTCCAAAAACATAACATCTTCATAACTGTCTTGATTACATTATTTAAAGAAGCATAAAGAAAACATAAATAAACTGCAAAAGTCCCATAGTTGCTGTCCAAAGCCATAGTCCAAAACGAAAAGATCCAAGCAATACATTCTTTCTCTTCAAGCTGGATATGAAGGCTGGTCAAGCTGCGGTATTCCCTCCCTGTGGACCTGGGGGGGAAACGGAAGGAAAGAAGACGAAAGAAAAGTAGAGTCAGACATAAAGCCTGAGTAAGTCTAGGACTATTCAGTCTATGAATAAAGAACTGGGTATGATAAGTATAAACTAGAAATGGGAAAGCACCATAAACTTAGTTAAGTTGTCTAGGGTCGAATATACTATCGTACCCCATATTAATCTCTGTACCCATGTAAACTAGTTCCCAACGGGCACCCCATAATCAGGGTTAAGTGATCCATTTTATGATGATCGGCTCCCACTCGCATAGTTACATGTGTCTTACGGCCCCCGATGTTGTAGTTACCTATGCTGGTCCCACCATGGGGTGTATCAAGTCCCATGGTGGCGGTCCGACACAATCCTAGAATGCACAGGTATGCTACTGGTGCCCCGTGCCTTATTTTTCTGCGCCGGAGTGTGTGCACGCCCGCACCCCGTTAGAACCTACACTGCTGCACCACCGCCGTCGATTTGACCTCTTACAATCAGCCCAGTAATCGTGCCCCACCCTGCTTAGTTTTAGGGTATCATGATACCTTATAGGGTTACTGCTGAAAAGGGTCCCCCGCTACTAGGTTTTTCTATTTCTAGCCAACATGCTAAGTTGGTTAAGTGTGTTATAAACCTAACCCCCAATCAGTCTGTTTAGTTTAGCATGTTCCATCTTGATTAAGTATTAATATAATTTACTTAATCCTATCAATCCTGACTCAGCCTTAATTGTCTTATTAAAGCCTTGACCTCTCGCATTAGACATGTATTGTTGTGGCTGCCTGTTGCCGGTTGGGTCCGGGCAGTCTTACGCCACAACTCAGTCTAACCTCGGGTCCTTATTGGGCTCCATGTTTAACCACCCACATTGGATAGGTATTGTTGTGACTACTGGACAGCCGGGCGGTTCCGGGCAGGTTTACATCACAACTCAATCCAACCTCGGGTTAAACACATCGTATTTTCTACATTTACATATTTTGTCTTTCTTCTTTTTATTTGCGTCCCATTATTCAAATTCATCTTTATTGGTTAAGATTTATTTATGCCACTTAATTGTTTTTCAAAGTTATTGGTGTGCGTCAAACAAGCCAACACATATGTTCTATATTTTTAACCCAAACGTCATTTCCCCCGTTTTATTCGTTCGTTCCAATGTAAGGTGTGTTGGGTTTAATACTTAAACCCAATTTAGCCATATGAAAGGGGAGGCTATAACATGGTGTTTATAAGGTGACATAAAAAGGGGAGTGTGAACGCATGAACTTGCAACATACGATCTAATTATCATAAGATAGGCATATGTGAACTTGCAATTGTAACAACATATAATATAAGCAATACTTAAACATGAATCATTCTATTCACATAATCATGGTGTAAACGAAACATGTAGTCATGGCATAAATAGTACTTAAACATGAACCACTCTAATCATATAATTATGGCATAATCATAATTGAACATGAGTCCTTATATGGTCATGGCATAAACATAATTGATTATGAATCCTATTATTCATATAATCATGGGTTTTTGTCCAATCTATGTAACTTGTAAGGGGATGCAATTCTAGTGTAAATTTCTAATGTAACTTATGTGCCAAAAATATATTATCATATGATTAAGATAACAACATAAGCTTAGAAAACATGTTCTTAACTAGGCATAATAACAAACATAGCTTAGACATGTTCATAAAATTAATACAAGCTTACAACGACGCTTGCTTTTGTCACTATCACAAAATCATGATTTTTATACTTGAACTATGATGCCAATTTCAACATAACCTTCATATGAATCATAATACTTAGGTGAATCAAATTACACTAAAGATGACCATAGAATTTTACATCATGTTGTCATAACAATAGACCATAGACTTGCATGAATTTCAAAATAAACTATTACAACATATAGTTGTTGTTCAACAATGAATCTTATACTAGCATTTACCAAATGGGTGTTGTAAATAACTACCACAAACATGTAGTTTTCAATATGAATCATATGCTTGCATAAGTCCCAATCAAAATTCCACAACATGTGGTTGTCAACATAAGCCACATACTTGTATGAATCAAACCATAGCATTGCCAAATCGTTTAGAATCAAAATAACATACAAATATAAGTCATTATCGCCACAATTCCATTTCGTTTCCAACGCAAATTGCGTACTTGCAAATATCCAATCGTATACCATAATATTCCCAAATCGTTTTGCATCAAAGCAACATGCAAATATAGATTATTATCGCCACAATTCCATTTCTTACATTACACAAATCAACACAATTATTTAATTCATACCGGAATAGCACTCTACTTACAGCGTATGGCGAATCTTCAATTCAGAAATCTGAATTCTGAATTTGGAGACGCTATTTTTTTGTTGTAGGCGTTGCTTTGATTGATTTGATGTTGCTTTAAGCTTTGAATTATCTCCTAGTTGTCTCTCTATTTCTGACGTCTATCTTCAGTCTCTCCTCAGCAGCATGACGGTCTCATCTCCATTTTAGTTTATGTGAATTAGGGTTAGCCTTAGGTCCTTTTTATAGAGTTTGTGAGTTGATTTAGACCATCGATGAAGCTTGGTTTAATAATAGCCGTTCGTTCAAAGGAGGGACCAACCAGGAGTTGACACCTAGCCCTAGTGACAAGGCAAGGCTCAGAAAATCGACCAAACACAGACCTGGCCAGCCAGGGTGGGCTGGGTTCGACCTGGCTCAGGGGCCAGGTCGACACCCCAGTCGACACCGTGTCGACTTGGCAGTCGACACGGGTTACCCAGGTCGACTGCCCAGTCGACCTGGCTAGCCCCAGGTCGACTGCCAAGTCGACCTGGGTGCTTTGGGCGGGAATTTTCCTGCCTTGGCCAATTGGGCCCGATTTTGAATTTTTTCTGAGCTGTTTTCGTCTGTTCGAATTTTAAACCTAATTCTGAAACTTCCGGAGGCCATATCTTGGTCATACGGACTCCGATTTTCGAAAACTCGGACTCTATTTCGCGTATTTTTCCGAGACGAACGCAATGGCGTATCCCGTTTCCCTTAATTCTTTGATTTGAAATTAATTATACTTTAATTTATGAATTTCACAGTTATAGAATACACGGGGTGTTACATATTTTAATTACATTATGATTACATCGGTGGCTTCGTGGTTGTTATGGTTGCTTCATAGTTGTTATGGATGCATTTACAGTTATTGTCATTCATGTGCATATAAGCATTCACTTTTGTAAACACTTACGTTATAAATACTGTGTGATGGATGAATGATTGTTATGGATGTTATTATAATCATCATTAATGATAGTATAACATACTACACTAACATATGTGGATTATATGGGTATTGGTTAAGTATCGATCCATTTTGGTAATGAAAGTGAATATTATATTCAACTAAATAAGGGGTGGAAAATAAATGTTTGAAAGTAATATAAGAACTTATGTGGAAATGAAATTGAAGTATTAATAAACAACTTTTGAAAAGGTGAAATTTACTTGAAAAAGGTTTTGAGTATAAATGGCTTGTTTGAATTTGAAATCGATTTTGAATAGTAAAATTCAAAAATTGAAGTTAAGTTTGATATATAAATGATGTTAAAAACTCAAATCGATTATTCCATTTATATTATATTATATTTAATTTGATTTCAGGAAATTTTGGGTTCCAAAAGATTAATTTTTGAAACATATTATTATTTTATTAATAAAATTATTCATTTAATATAAATAATTGATACTAAAGTGAAAATTTTGGAAATATTGGTTTCAAGCATAATTGTATATTTTAAAATAAAGTTTAAACTCATTTTGAAGTAATCGAACGATATTTTGACATAAAGATCAATTATGGCTTGAATAGGACTAGTCGCGCTGCGACGGTTCAGGAATTTCAGCCATGATCTTCAATTGCGTATGACAGAAACAATTTAAACTGGATTTTCTCGAAATGAGAAACATTTGTTACTATACGATATTAGTTTTCAAACAAAAGATTTTTTTTCAAATTTCAATGTATAAGTTTCAAGTTATGTTTAAAACCATTTTGAATAAAGGTCACTGGAAACGCAGTTCGTTGACCATAACGGTAAATGGTTGTTTTTAAGTTATTAAAAATGTGAATTTTTTTTGTAAAATCATAATTAATTATTTAAAAGTGATTTGAGTTGGAAAAGGGAAAGTTTGAATAATATAAAGATTGTTTTGATCAAACAAGCTTATATAAACCATTTTGAAACACTTTGTAATGCTTTTGAGACGCTTTTTCAGCAATAATTTGTTTTAAAGCTTTAAACTCGTATTTGAATATGGAAATCACTTTCAAATGATAAATAAAATATTTTGGGAAGTTTAAAATATTTAAACAAGTTGGTTGTAAGTAAGTTCAAGTTTACATAAGAGTTAAAAGGTTTCCCCAATTTTAAATAAAATTGATTCAAATGGGAAAAATATATTTGGATATTCGATATTAAATTCATAGTAAAACCTATACTATTAGAGGAATTTAAAAGGTATTTATACGTTATTCCACTTATAGTATTTGTTGATTATGAGAATTGATATTAGATATAAGCTGATATTATTTATGTTTTAATCTAATATTTAATATCATTTGGTTTTAGGTTTGTTTTGAATGGTGCCTTAAATAACAACATTCTTTAACCAGGTTGAGATTAAATTATTTTTGGAAAATAATAAGGATGGCGATTTTTTAATTAAAGATTTATGTAAACACTATTGCATAGGCTTAGATTGATAAATAAGTTTTTGAGTAAAATAAATCTTGGTTAAAGATTTAATAAATGATTTTTAAATAATTCTAACCAAAGGAATGAAAGTTTAAGAAATAAATAAAAGATGGTTAAGGAAAATTCACTTTGATTAAGATTTAACGGGTATCGATAAAAGATATTTGGAGGTAAAGAAAAGATAAATATTGGTAAAAGGATAAGGGAATCAATGTGGAATTGATTTATGATAACCAGGAATAAAGGCTTTGTAAATGGAATGAATATGGAATTGATTTCTGATAACCAATAAAAAGGCTTTATAAAGGAAATTTTCTTTAAATTATAAGTCATGGTTTTGGAAATCAAATACGGCAATATTATGAATTCTATTCCATGTTATGAAATGAATGATTAAGGGTTTTCATAAGATAACAAAAGGTTTTAAGTAACCAATTGAATTAGAAAGAGACTTAGCAAATCTTATATTTCCATATGGTAAGACTGCTCTCTTATTCGGAAAGACCGGGATCATATTTTTATTCGAAACCACTCCGCATAATGATACGACGAAATGGAGAAAATAAAGATTATGAAGATTGGATATTTTTAAATCGAAAGGACCACTCGTTGACTTTCTCTTTATTGGTTGATCACCAGTATAGAGATGGATATCACCCTTTTTAACAGTGGTCTGGACATATTCGAAAATGGTCGGATTGCAAGGATTTTCGCTACTAAATGGTAGTAGGAGAATGCCTTTGGTTTCGCTTAAACCTATGATGAACTTGTATGGATGTATGTATGACATTGTATTTTGTAATATATTGATTGATCTTTATTAAACATATTTCTGTTGGTGGTGGAAAATTTATTCTTTTAGCTTAACACCCTTCTTTGAGACGTATGAGTTCAAAGGTGATATGGTTACTGATTATCAATTATATATTATGAAATGACAATGTGGCATGCCAAGTGATCGAGCTATGGATGATCAAGTCATGGCTTTGTATAAGCATAGCTTTGTGTAGTGTGACATCGTCAAGCCTTACACCCCGGTATGATGGTAAACTGGTGGTCAGATTTGTATGCTTATTTCAGAAATCACCAAGTAGAGATGATGAAAGGGCATTATGAAGTCCCCATTCTGGGATGCTATTTGTTGGGTACTCTGATTCATGTTATGTGGGTTAGTATAATGGCGTCTGAGTTTGGACTTGAAACCGCGAGTATTGTAACCTGTGATGTGCGCAAAGGTCTTGAGTCCACGATTGATCTTTCGTACCAAGAACCATTATGTTGGAAACCTATCCTCCCATACGAGCCTCTACGGTTTTAGATGTATACTATTACATCAGCATAGCATATGGTACCTATGTTGGCTAAGATTGATATATTTACTTGCAAAGTAATTTTCCACGCTATGCACTAATAATAATATCAAATGGTTTTCGTGTATCATGCATTTTTTGTTATCATAAGGACAAAACACTCCCAACTGTCTGTGCTTGCATTGTGTGTTATGTGGTGGGCCTTATGATAGCTTTATTTCTAAAAAGCGTTGCAAATTATCTACATTGGTATTCTTAAGGGAAAAACTCGTGCCATGTTTATACAACGTGGTCTTATGAGTTACCTCATTTTAAAGTAAATAAATTGTTTTTAGTTCTCACAGCAGTCCCATGAATGACCTGAAGTTTATTGTTCCCTCACCTAAACTTCGGGCATCCATAATTTTCCACATGGGAAGCCTAGTAGTTATGGTTTTGCAGATAGCCTTAGAGTCATTTTAGAGCAGATTCGAGATAAAGGCTAAAGCTATATTTGGAGCATGCGTATTCTTTCGCTAGAGTCATTATATTTTCCACTGTGAAACCATTGTACTCTTATTTTTTTGTAATTTTGATGTAAAAAATATTTTTATATCAATGAAAGTTTCCTTTTGTTTATGTTCTGATGTGTTATTACCTCAGGCGATGCGGATCCCGACATTTAAATCACCGGCATTTGAATACCAAGTATGTATTCAGTGTCGATTTTTGAAGGTTGAAAATCCAGGTCTTTACACATTAGTTATAATAAAACCAATTAATAACCATAAAATTGCCAAGTTTCAAGGCCACTACAGAATATCGCCTAATCGCAAGGCCATCATAAAATTTTAAGCTCATAACTTAATACTTTGTAAGTCAATATGTCTATATTAAAGCCTAATGCCTAATCACAAGGCCACCATAGAATTATCGGCTTGTAACTTGACACGTTTTAAGTCAATACGTTCCTATTAAAGCCCAACTGTCTTTTCAACCATTCCCTGTTATATTCATATTTACAAATAAACCATGTTTGTTTATTATGATTTCCCAATTATAATATTTATGCAAATATAGATTATAGTTCATTTTTTTTATCATAGCTTGCACCATAGTCATAGAATTATGCTCATTCAACTTAATCAACACTTTTAAGTTTATTTGTAATAAGCCTTTATTTAACTATAACCTTCATTTTTGCAACCCAAATTTGCTTATTATGATTCATCTTGGTCTGTGTACAATTTTCATAATTGGTTACATTCATTTCCAATTTATCAAGTGTTTAACTTGATTTCTTACTTCTTTTCTTTACATAACATCTTCCAGTTATGTTACCCTTTTTCTTTCTATCTTCGTAATTTATTCTTTTGGAAGTTAGACCTATTTATGAATAATTGGTTACTAAAATTGTATAAGAATTTATTTCCATAGTTTAGGTAATCGTTGCAACATGAACCCATAATTGCAAGATATCCCTTTTCGCAAGTTTTAGGTTATTGAATTAGTGCGCAATACGGCTAAATCCCTATTTCACACTAATCCTTGTCATTACTTCTTATTTTCATGCTTGCAATTATGTTTCATATTTTTCCTACTGACCAACTATGCAAATATATTCCCTTTTCTTTAACCAATCAATGTATGATATTCCCAACATTTCATTTTAATGATATATGTGATTCCTGTTTTCCACTTTCTAATTTCAACCAATATTCCCTTTTATTAAAGTTTTGGTACATATGTTCATTTGACCTCAAATCATCAAATCCTCTCTTATTCATAATTCCGACTGAATTATATTTTTTCCAACATGCGCAAATAGAAAAGTTTATAATCAGTCCCCATAATTTAGATGCAAAATTCAGTTGTATACATATGCCAATATTACAGATTTTTTCATATTTTGCGCATAAACAAAATTCAACATAAAACTATAAAATCCGACGTAGAAAGGAGGAAAAGAGGACTGAGAGAACATATTATTTTTTTGAAAACAAAAATGTGTGATCTTCTAAAAAAAGAAGAGAGCACACATATATAATATAAAAATAAAAATACTACAATATCCGACAGCAATACAAAAAGGAGACAAAACAAGACTCTAAGAATGTAAAGGATAGTAGATAGACGAGCTCCGGAAAAACCACTGTAATAACCCGGAAATCAGAGCCAATTTAAAATTTTATTTTGGCAATTTTATTGAATTTTGAATATTTAAAATGAATGATTTTAAATAATAATGATGAGAAATTTATTTTGAATAGAATTAGAACGTATATATTTATATAGATCGTCTTTACTATATAAATATTTATTTTAAATCACAAAAGGAATTGAAAATGACGCGGTAGTTTGAAAATTCGATTTCGAATTTCAAATGAATGTACAGGATTCAAAATAAACCGGATTTTAGCAAAACCAAAAATATTTGAATCTATTTGAAAATATCTTTCCAGGAATCCGAAAAATTGAAATTTCATAGCGGGGATAAAAAGTTATGCCAAGTTGAAATTTCAGAATAGTCGCTATGAAATTTTGGCCCATAAAAATGGAAATTTTGCAAATGACCTCGGTTTTCGATGAAACCATTTTTGTTGGATCCGTGATGTCAAGTTATTGCTAGATTCCAAAATTCATAATTTTTCGAATCAATATGTGAGCGTGGCGAAGGAAAACGTGTTTTAACAGTTTCAGTCAATTTCGATCGACCAGAAAATGACCATTTTTCAAATGATCTCAGAATATGACGAAATCAGTTTTGTTAGAACCGTATCGTCAATACGAAGCTAGAAAATATTTTTTGGGAATTTTTAGAGTCAGTATGTGACCTCGGTAAATTGAAATGCGCGCTCAAATTCAATATATAGATTTATATTTTGATTTTGACGGAAACTGATCGAAATGATCGAATCAGCTTACAATACATATCCCATTTTGTTCGGAATGGGGGTAGTTAGCTAAGGGTGACAGTCGTTGGGCCTGATTTGGGATTCGAATTGAAAGTCAACCTTTTAGAGAATTAAATAATAAAATAATAAAAATATAAAAACTTATTTTCACTTAAAACCCTTTCCCCCAATTCATTTTCCCAGAAACCCCCTAAATCGATTTCGCGATAAAAAAGATGGCAGCCTCCTTCAACGTCGTCTCCTCCGCTCCGCTACCCCATCTTTCACCCTCCTCTGTCGCAACCGCCACCATCACCTTCGTCTGCTCCTCCGTCTTCTCCTCCTCCATCTCGAGACAACGCTCGCACCCAGCCCCATCGCGAAACAAAAACCCCCAGACCGACGCTCGTGAGTGCCCTCCGCTATCACCCCCTCCGTCGTCGGTCGTTCCTTTCCGAAGTCCCCTCCGCCGCCTCTAACCTGCTCTCTCCTCCTTCCATGAGACCCAAGCCCGAACCCTCCTCGAAAGAAACCACCGCAGTAGGCCCCATTCTCGCTTCAGCGGTGCCTGCGCCATCTCCTGCCGCAAAGAAACCCTCCTCCCTCTTGATCAACGCTATAAGTAGTTTGATTTTTATGGTATAGAAAAATTGGATTTTTCATTGTAGGAAAAAATAGATTTTCCATTGTAGAGAAGTTTATATTTTTAAAAGAGAAGATTAGATTTTTAAAACTGAAAAGATTCGATTTTTAATCATAGAGAAGATTAGATTTTTAAAACTGAAAAGATTCGATTTTTAACAATAGAAAGATTCGATTTTTAATTATAGAAAGATTCGATTTTTAATCATAGAAAGATTCGATTTTTTTTAATTAGAGCAAAATATGATTTTTAATGTATAAAATATCATATTAAAAATGTGATTTTAATATGAACAGCGTAGAGAAAGCTGCGTTGGCATTGCAAACAAATCTGAATTCAAACCGTTCAGAGATACGAAATGGAGGAGTGGAACCCTCGGTGAGAACTCCTCACTTTTATTTTGTTTTCTAGTTGAAATATATACTATGATGCAGACGGTGCTTAGTAGCACCCGACACCCGTCGTCCACAGACCATGGATGGCTTGTTTGTTTGATTGATGTGTTGTGAAAAATGATTGCGTGTAGTTGAATGAAATAAATTATTTTATGGTTAAAAATATAATTTTTAACGTTTATATAAAATAAATAGTTATAAACAAATCGGACGATTTGTTTATGTACACCCATTTGACTGATATTAATTGGGACGATAAATTTTATACATCGCCCAACTGCACAAATAAAAATCTGTGTTTGTTGATTTGAAACCCCACACGGGTATTGGGATGATATTTGGCGTACACTAATCCCAATTATTTAGTTGTATGTCAATCGATGGGTTGACAGACTGTGTAAGCGTTGATTATTTATATTTAATGCTTATGCAGTTGTGTGGTGCACTCTAGATGATGGTTGATTATTTATCGTTGCTATTATATACATGTGTTGTATGGAATCCATATAATTAACATTATATGATAATTGATTGAGCCTCATTCTAATTGGGAAAATAAGGAATATTATAAAATATAAATTCATGTGCTGAATAAAATAAATATTCAAGTGTTGAATAAAAATATATATTCATGTGTTGAATAAAAATAAATTCATGTGTTGAATAAAAGAAAATTCATGTGTTGAATAAAATAATATTCATGTATTGAATAAAAATATATATTCATGTGTTGAATAAAATAATATTCATGTGTTGAATAAAAATATAAATTCATGTGTTGAATAAAATATATATTCATGTGTTGAATAAAAATAAATTCATGTGTTGAATAAAATATATATTCATGTGTCGAATAAAAATATATATTCATGTGTTGAAGAAAATATTCATTTGTTGAATAGAATAACGAAGTTATTGAAATATATAAAGCCGTGTCGGTTAGATATGCGCCATTTTGGCGCGAACGATATTTATATCGATTATATTCGTTTTTATGATGATTATAGAAAAGGAAGCGATTTCAGAATATAACGTTTTGAAAATATTATCATTTGTATATCGATGAGGTGGAATATTCAATTTTGATTCGAAATTGAATATGAAGTTGAAATCGTTTCGAAAACGAATTTAAAACGATTTATAAAATACGTTTTAAAAAGAAAATCGACGAAATATATATAATATATATATATTATATATATAGAATGGCCTGAATAGAGCGCGTCGCGCTACGGTAGTTCGCGAATTTCGACCATTGACTTCGAATGGACATTACGGGAGATCCGACCGTTGGGTTCGTATCGAAAAGAGCTTTCTAACGAATATTAGATATTTGAAATCTAATGGTTGGATTTGGAATTATGTTCAAATCAAATTTGGAAAAGGTCGCTGTAAGTACAGTTCGATGGCCGTTGATGGAAATCGACTGTACGGGCCTTGATAAAATTATTAAAAATAGTAATAATTTGTGTAAAATCATAAGAAATGATTTGGAAAGAATTGGGATGAAAAACTCCATATTTGAAAAGATAAAAATAGATTTTTATCGAAATGAACTAGTTTTGAACTGGAGTTATAATCCATTTATTTTTAAAATAAATAAATTGGATTTGAAAGGATTTTAAAAGTAACCAGAATTTCCAATAATTGAATTGGAATGGATTTGAATCGAAATTGTCTTTGGAATATTTCGATGTTGGATTTCGTGATGATACCGATATTGTTATGGGAATTTGAAAGATATATTTATATCGTTATTTCCAATACGATATTTGTTGGTCGTAGAATTTGATATTGAATATAAACCGATATATTTTCTATTCAGAGCCTTGTATTGAATATTAAATGGGATTTGGGTTTGTCGTGAATGGTGTCTTCATTAACACTGTTCTTAAACCCATTTAAAGACAGGATATGATTTCCCAAGTTAAATAATCATTGATAGTGATTTTTGGGAAGATTAAAACCAAGTGGAGTTTTAATGAATCTTTAATTAGATTGAAATGATCGAGAATGGAGTATCACCAGTTTTGCTCCATGCGATAGTTAAATCTTTAATTAGATTTGAACGTGAAATGGTAATTGAATTTACCGATAACAATGTGGTGTTAGATATGAAGTATTACCAGTTTTACTTCATGGGATGAATAGGTTGGGATTGTGAAATTTAAAACAAATGATTACTTTGGTAAGGTTCGTTAATCCCGACTAGTTTGGATAAACCATAATTTGATTTGAATTGATATTCAAAAGAAGATTAAAGAATAAATTTAAAGAATTTATCTTTGATAAAATTAATGAGAACCTTTCCCAAAGTATAAGAATATTTGAATAAAAGAATATTCTAAATTGGAATGAGGCGTATGTTGTGTTTGTGTAACACTTGTTCATTATATATGCGAGTTATTCAGAAAGACCGGGTTTATCCCATTCTGAATAAATGATTCGACGATGTGTCGAGGATGAAGACGGTGGTCGAAGACTGGAGGTCTTCACATCGTTTGGATAATTACTGATGATCTTGATTGGGCTGTACACCTAAGAGGAGGGAATCAGTTGGTGATCGTCCAGACGTACTTGGAGATCGATGGATATGCGAGGTACAAGGTGCCTCCGGTTTCGTTCAGACCCAGAACGAACTTGTAAATGGACTATGTGTCTGACATTGGATTTTATTCTGTGTGATTGATTTCTATTAAATATATATCTGTTTGGCGGTGGAGAATTTATTCTCTTGCGTAACGCCCTTCTCTGAGACGTACGAGCTCAGAGGTTATATATTGATGGATATCAACCGCATAGAGTGAATTGCCTGTGTGGCATGCCTAAGTGGCAAATGATCAAGGCTTTTGTTGAAAAGCAGAGTCTTGTGGTTGATTTGCGAGCCTCACACCTCGGTTGTGAACCAGAAACGGTAGAGGACATCACAGAAGGCATGTGTTTCTTTCTTGCTAGGGTGGTGTCAGTGACCTACCAGCCCTGACATTTATATTATTTTCACCTGTGTGGTTATTGCTGTTGTGAGACGCCTCAGATATATCGGTGACTATGTGGAGCCAATGGAGTCATTTGGCTCATTTATGCCCCAAAGGGTGGGGAAACGCAGTGTTCAGGCATTTTAATCCACATTGGTGGACCGGCCCTGACGATCCAAGGGCTTGACTGAGTACATGTCCTGAGGCTCGGGCTAGAGAGTCTTGAATCGGTAGAGGACTATCTTTTGCCTCGGTTCACAGATGGAAACCCAACTTCCAATACATGACATTTGCGGTTTTGATTGTAGAGCCTAGTATGGCTACATGATATATGGTACCCATGCCGTCTATAATTGATATTTATGATTGAAATTGTTTTGGCACTATACACTTATAATAGTATCAAATGGTTTGTTTTTAACATACCAAGCATGTTTGGCTATTATAAGGGAAAACCCTATCCTCCGGCTTGCGTTGCATTGTGTGATGGGACCTGGGTCTTATAATAGCTTCATTTTTCCAAAAAGCATTGCGCTATTTTGTTATATGCACTGGTATTCTTGGGAGGGAACCCGTTCCGTGTTATACGGCGTGGTCCCTTGATTTACTTTATTTTAAAGTAAAGTTTTAAATAACTGTTTTAGTTCTCACACCAGTCACATGACTGACCTGGAGTTTATTGTTTTAACCTAAACTCTGGGTGCCCTTATTTTGACACGGGCAGCTAGTAGTTTTGGTTTTGCAGATTTATATTCACATGAACCTGGTTTACAGCTGGAATGATATCCGGAAAGCTCTGTATCCGTATATCTCTTTCAGTTGTGTATTGTATTGTTTTCCGCTGCTATGTAATGTTTTGTAAATCTCTGATATTTAATGTGTAATATTTATTCGTACTCTGTATATTCTTGTATTCTGATGGAATTGTTGTAATAAACAAAGAAATGTTCTTCTGTTTTTGTTCTGATTTGTCGTGTTCTCAAAACAATTAGGGGTTTCGAACGATCTTGGTCGGTTTAGCGATCGATTCAGATCGAGCGAAATTTCCAATTGTTACAACCACCGCCCATCATACTCCACTATCGAATTCCGGCAAAGCCACCACCCGATAGTGAAGCATATCTACTCCAATACAATAAACAAGTCTCTCCAGACAAAAACAGCAAAAATAAGCAGTACAACCCCAAAAACTCTATGAAACCAAGCACAAAAACGCTCCAATGCTAATGCCAAATGCCAGTCCAGACAGCAATCCACAAAGCTCCCCAGCAAAAATCAACAACCTGTAACCTGAAAGAAACTAGGCAAACCATAAGTACACATCACATATATATATGAATAAATGTGTATATATACAAATCTCAATATATATATATATATAATCCATACATATATGTGGAAAAAAAGAGACAAATAAACAACACCAACAAAAAAACAGGAATTAACAACAAATGCGAGATGTATTACTTCTAAAATAACTATTGATTCTAATAAATAAACTCAAATTAAACCTAACCTTAAGCAAAAAACAACCTAAATGTGAATCACCAAAAAATTTAAAGCGCGAGTTGGACATCCAATCCAGACAGTAATTAACAATCTTTAATGATTAAATTATCAGCGGACACAGAAATAGAATGAAAAAAATCTCAAATTCCTCTCCAACCAAATGAACCAACTAATGATAGTAACTAAAGAATCCAACACATACCTCTGTCTAGAATTATATACAAATCTATAACGATCCCAATACTCATTACAACTACTAAAAGAATTAAAACAACCAAAGACAAAAATCCTAAGAACCATAATTAAAATATGATTGGTGAAATAGCACGAGAAAAATAAATGATCAACATCTTCAACCAAAAGATTACAAAAACAACACTTAACATCGAAAATAATATTATTCTTCTTTAAAAGCTCAATCGTATTAAGCTTCTTATGAATAATCAGCCACATAAGAAATTTGGTTTTGGGAGGAGAATTAGAATTCCAAAGAAACTTAAAAGGGAGCACAGAAACACCAGTAAAATTAATAAAATTGTACATGGAGTTAACTGAGTAAACCAAGCTCTTATCCAGACCCCAACTAAAAGAATCACCATTCTCATCCAAACGATACAAGGCTAACTTAGCTTTAAGTAAGGCTAGTTGCCTTAATAAACCCCCTTCTAAAATATTAGCAAAAGAAAAATCCCACGGGGGATCGAAATCCCTTCTATTAACTTCATCAATTAAGGCATTCTTAAAGTCGCAAATATTAAAAAGCTCACTAAATTCTATTTTAAGCGGCACACGAGAAATCCAAGCATCATGCCAAAAATAAGTAAGGTTTCTGGAATGAACAGACGCCTTACAACCTAACTTGAAAAAATCAAAACAATACAAAACAGACTTCCAAAAATAAGATAATCTATTAGTCCAACTAAAACTAGAACCAACAATAAACTCACCCCCCAAATAATAAAATTTGGGAACAATAATCTTCCAAGAAGCCGACACATCAGAGCATCTAAATCTCATATACCATTAAATAAATTTTATAGGAATCAAACGATATCATATACCATTAAAATAAAAAATATTATTCAAATCCACTCACATTGTAATTTGCGCACCAAATTCTTATATTGATTCATATTTAGGTTTATTATTTGTTTTGATAGGAAATATGGATATCTAAATCTTGAATCCATTGCTTTTTCCTTAAAATCTGAAATCAACTAACCTAAATCTAATCTATATTGTATTTGAAGAGTTAGGAGAAGAAAAGGAATGGCAGAGCTCCAATGCTTTCTCAAAAAATATGATTTCAAGAGCTAGGCCCTGTAGGTTTGTTTATAGCTACTCAAAAGAACCACGTCCATTCGATTTAATATTATTAAATCTGAGCCACTCAAGAAAGAAATACACGTCATTTCTAGCCCGTATGGGTCGAACCTTACTTTGGCTGGGTCGACCCATGGGCCGACCCAACACAGGGTGCGCCAATCTTGATGCGTGATTTTCTCTTGTTTAAACGTTACTCTTAACATTATATTCTTAACCATTTTCATTTATTCTTTCCATTTTTGTTTTCCACCTAGTTTGAATTTCAAATGCTGAATTAATATGCGCGTATACTTTAAAATTTATTTATGTATACTTACACAAGATTTCAAAGGTTGTTCCTAATGTTACATTTATTTCCTATTTTATTATCTACGCATTAATTTTCCTCCACTTTCAACAAGTATTTAATTATCTTTTCGAATGTGTACTATTTTTATAATTATTACACGCATATTCACTTTAAATCAGAACATTACTTAACATCATTAAATTCCCCATAATTTAATTGTATTCGTGACACGCGTTTATTTTGAAATTCAAACGCGTTCATTTCTGAAATTTTATATGTATTAATTCCTTTGTAACATCAAGTTTATTAATTACTAACATTATTAAATTTCCTTCACTTTATGATTTAGTTCTGTTTATGATGCGTATTTTCAAATTTTACATGTAATAAATTTGAAATTTATTAAATATATATACGCATGTGTTCACATACATATCAACATTAAAAAATTAAGTAAAAATATTTCCAATAATAATTCAAAGTAGAAATTCTTTTTAACTAATTGAAACAACTAAAAAACATTAACTATAATTTTTATTTTTTTTGAAATGAAAGATACTTATATTACAGAAATAGATTACAAAGAGAGGATCAAGCTGCACATCAAAAACAACAACAAACACAAACGAATACTGTGCAAATTGACAAAGTCTAGCTCGATTCAAATAAACACAACAAGCCCACAAATTACAACCCACACAACCAACTTGCCCATAACAACACACAAAGAAGCTCCGACGACCCATGAACCAAGTCATAAGACAAAAGCTCCAAAAACACCGAAGAAATAAACCCATGCAGACCAAAATAGGAGCATGAAACCACACAGCATCCACACATCAACTCAATAGGCACCAGATTAACAAGCCAATCTACATATGAAAAACCCAGAAAACCAACCAAGAACAAGAAAGCGAACCAAGACCAGTGAAGTATATTACCCAGCAAAGAAAAAGACATAGAAACATGTCAACAGACAACACAACAGAAGCTAATTTAGGAGGTCAATTCTTTGAAATACCACGATTAACTATAAACTTTTACGAAAAACATGGTTATTGATCAACAGGTTTTACATTCCATAAAAAATCAATCAAATATCACCAAATAAATCATTATTATACTTATTTATACAGTTTTGTAAAATATCAATTCGAAAATACCAAAATTTGGCTGAATATACAACAAAAACTAAATTAGAACATAATAACTTTAGTAAGTGGAGAAGGAAGGACTGAAACTCAGTATTTCTGAACAGTTAGCATAATTGTATAATTATCTACAATGACAGAATTTGAACATAAGACCCAAAACGGAACTTCATACATTTATCAACATTGACAAATCACAGATGACAGAGCTAAATTGTTATTCCCAAGGGTTCAATCAACCTAAAATAGAACATTGTCATACATAATCAAAATATAATTGGCCGCCAATTATTGGCATATATATTTCAGAAACTGCAATAAAACGCCTTCAACAGCCTAAAAATTAGAAATTTAGAGCAAAAAAAAAATAGTACCTTTTCTTTTCAAGTTTCACCATCCATTGATTTGATTTGGAGATGATGCCGATTGCTAAGGAGGAGAAGGAGTCGCCGCCTACACCTTTACGTACATCGCCAGCTGCAGCGTCGCTCATCGCCAGTTGATGTTTGTTCCATCGTTCGCATTTTCCTTTTTTTGGGTATCGCGATTGCCGACTTTTAATTATTATTTTTTGCTTTTTTTTGCGTTGGGGAAGATGGTGCCCTAGTTTTATTGAAGGCCCTAAGCGGCAGCTAAAGCTGCTTTATGAAAGGACCGGGCTCAACAATTATACAGATACGTACTTACCAGGAAGTATTAACGCATAACGATGGAAAAACCAATTTTGTAATGTTGTATGATAAAAGAATTTATTTTGTTGTCGTTTTTCAATTGTTTGAAACTACATACCAACAACTATACATAAAAAATATATTACATATATTATATTAAAAATAAAAAATAATTATTTTAACCAATCATGCAAGCGTAAAGATTTAATATACAAATAGATATTCATGAAAAATGTCAGAAAAGATTAAAATAGTGATTCGAATATTATAGAACTTTGATATCCCGATAAAAACATAATTATCCATGAAAAGTTGCATTTTCTTTTGAAGTTCATCTGCATCGAACCCCAACCCACACCCTATCCCTCACCTCCACGGCCATTTGTCAAGGCCCACACACCATCGTCCAACCGACTGTCAGTCCCCTCCATCCGACCCTACGCTTCCCTACACCCCTTGAGACCACTCACTCCTCTAGCGGTTGAACCCCATGAGTATTTTGCTGTTGGACCTATGAACATTTTTGCTGAACCACGTTATGTTTAACTCTTCTATTGTAAAAAAATGACTTGAGAGAAGTTTACAGATTCTAAACATGTTGAGGCTGCTTTGAGATTGTCGTTCATCATGCTCATGTCATTGTTTTGATCCTGCATTATTGTGCTTGGGTTCGTGAACATGTGTTGTTGTTTGTATCTTCCAAATCCATGTCAATTCATCTTAATTGCCACCTCTCTTTTTGCCAGAAGGTGAGATTTCCTTGCTCATGAATAACATTGTTTTATATGTGAATACAACCTATTTCACAATTCAAACCTCTAACAATTCCTTTGCCTCTCTTTTGCAGAATGTCTTTCAGGAACCTGTTGATCGCTTGTTCTCCTGTTGCAAACAATAATGAATGCAAAGCTTGTTCACTACTCTAATTCTTTATTTGGAAGGAGAAATGGATGAATGCATTTATTACCCATTATCTACTTAGTTTTGTAAGTATAATCCAATAATGGAAATCAAAACATGGTTGATGATTTTAGATGAAAAAACTTTACAGTTTTCTACATGAGTGGCCATCGTAAAGAAGTATAAAATTATAAAATAAAAAAATGCATAACATAGAATGAATTGATGATGTCTACAATCTGGTATGTATTTGCCACTAATTTACCATTGGTAAAACCTTGTGTTCGCTAGCCTTGGTGATTTTGGTAGGATCGACCGTCGAAAACCTTACAATCTTCGCAGATGTTCAAATTAAAGATTCCACTTTGTGAATTGCCCAAAAAGCCAAAATTTGACATAGGTGCATTACTTCTTATAGTCCAGCTAGTTAGTCTATTTCTATAAATCATTTTTCAAGCATTACTAAATTTTCCAAGATGAACCAATTTATCAATTTTTACTTGACTTTCAACATTAAAAATTTAATATTTTTCGGCACTACACAAATGAAAACATTCCTTTTATTTTATAATAATAACCACTAGGAAGCTAAAATATTTAAGCATGGGCACCTGAGATGTTATTTGGGGATACCAAATACCGTCATACTACTGAGAAAATGATCATTGCTAACCGGAATTTGCAACGTGTTACAGTTGACCATAGTTATAGGATTTGATATATTTAAAGCTTCTATTCTTCGATCACAAATAGAAGGAACCACTCTTAAGAAATGGTAGATTTTCATAAATGCAGAAAATGCTTCCTTTATTCCCATATATTCAGAAGATAGTGTTATTACCAACTGATATTCCCCTTGTAGTTGAATGACTCATTCATTACAAGAAAAACAACAAATAGCAGCGGTAGAATATTGTAACAACCCGTATTTCAATAACATGTTAAAACGAGAATCAAGGCTGAATTTAATTTTAAATTCTGAATCAAGTAAAACGAGCTATGCCATTGCGTTCGTCTCGGAAAAATACGCGAAATAGAGTCCGAGTTTTCGAGAATCGGAGTCCGTATGACCCGTAAAAGGCCCAAAGAAGATTTCTGGAAATTTGAACTTCGGAAATAGCCTTGGGAAATCAGATCTGGGGCTAGGCGGGGAGTTTCCCGCCTAGGCCATGTCGACAGGGCTGTCGACAGGCCTGTCGACTTGGGCCCAGACCAAGTCGACAGCCCTGTCGACTTGCCTGTCGACAGGGGGTGGCCGGGGCAAGTTGCCTGGCGCACCTGTTTGTCTCACCTGGTCTTGTTCTTGGGCTGGTTCTGGAAGCTTCCGAGATCTGATGGTCCTGATCTATCCTAGGGTTAATCTAAGGGCCTAAAACTATCCTAATCTCTATAAAAAGACCCTAAACCTAACCTAAATCCCTAAAAATCAAACCTAGCAACTAAGTGCTGCCAAAATCAATTTTGATCATGGCCTCCATCTCCAATCCCTAGAGCCTATGCATTCAAATCGGGTTCAAATCAAAAGATGCAAGCTTGCTACACCAAATAGAGGCCAAATCAACATTGCTATGCGGGTTTCATGACGATTCTTTAACAAAGGAGGCACCTTTCTTAGCCAAGATGATTCATGCTTCTTTCCCTAGGCCTAACTATGTAAGTTCTAGCTACTTTTAGATGGAAACGGTAGTTTTGATAATGACATGGGATAAAATGAGGCTAAACATGATTATGCGAACCTATATGAACCTTACCTTGCCTCTTATGTTCATGTTTATGATTTTAGGCCATGTGAGTGACTTAATCATGCCTCTCATGCTATGCATAACCTAGTTTAACTTGCAAGTTTGGGTCTTTATGCATGAAATGCTAGCATGAACCTTTAGGAACCACTTTACTTGTGAAACATTGGCTAAGACAAGATTTTGGGGCTTATGCATGTTTATGAACCCAAACCCCTTATGCTAACATGCAAGTTTGTGGCCAAATCCTTTATGAGATTATGCATGCTCGTGGCCAATCCCCTCTTTTAAGTTGTGCATGTTTATGGCCAAACCCTTTTTGATAATATGCATGTTTGTGGCCGAATTCCCTTGTGACATTTTGTGTGTTTGTGGCCAAAACCCTTTTTATGACACTATGCATGTTCGAGGCCAATTTGTAGCCATAGTATTCCTACTATGTTGACTCGTCTATACTTACGTTGGAAACACGTTTTGGGGTTAGGTTAGACGAGCGTGAATATACATGAGAAACTTAACTTGAAGTTCCATGAAATATGATGTGAAACATGATTTGGGTTAAATGGGTATAACATGACAACATGCAACATTGAATATAGCATGTAAGTTGACATGTAAATATGCATAAAAACATAAGCTTGGGAATTTACCTATTAAGTTAGGTCTACCCATTGGGAATTTACCTATTAAGTTAGGCCTACCCAATTACTTGAAAACTCGACTATGAACATGACACTAGACTAAACATGAAAGTGGCCAACTCGAGGTTGGGTTGAGTTTGCAACGTAAAACTACCCGGAACCGACCGGCCTAACTAGTAGTTGCAAACAATAGGACTCAATGTGAGAAGTTGGTCATGTTGTGCTTGAACCCGAGGTTAGACCAAGTTGTGGTGTAAATCTACCCGGACCCGCCCGGCTTAACTAGTAACCACAACAAAGTCTAATGTGAGAGGTTGGGGTGCATTAAATAATTAATGCCACATAATAGGGTTAAGTTAATTTGATTAATGAGGCTTAACCAAATATGACATGGACAAAATGGGTTAAGTAATTTGATTAGGCTAATGATACTTAACAGAACATGATAAGCTTGGGTAGGTTAAGTAACTTGATTTGCCTAATGACACTTGACCATTTTTATACGAATGGTGGACGGGATTAAGTTAACCAACACTTAATCAATCCAACACGATAACGTGATAAGGTTAAGTAAATTTTCTTAATGACACTTAACCGTATAATACAGTTAATGGATGGGGTTAAGATTAGACTTAACTAATCTAAACATGGTAATCGGATGGGGTTAAGTTAGCCTAGACTTAATTAATCCAACTTGGTAATTTAATGGGGTTAAGTTAAACACTTAACTAATTTAACACGATGATTTGATGAGGTTGAGTGACCTATACTTAACCAATCTAACTCGTTAATTTGATGAGGTTAAGTTAACCTATACTTAACCAATCTAACGTGAAAACATGATAAGGCTAAGTCACGAATCGTTTGAATGCGCTTGACCGATATGACTCAGTAAGTAGATAAGGTCAAGTTAATACATATGCTGAACCAATCTAAAATGATAATTTGATAAGGTTAAGCCATGAATTGCTTGATATACTTAACCAACTTGTCACATGGTTTGTAGGGTTAAGTTTTGGACTTGGATACTTAGCCAATTTTGACGTGGTTTGTAGACGGGTTAAGTTGTGAACTTAAGTGACACTTAACCCATTAGATAAACCCTAATTCGGAGGATTAGGTAAATAACCATAGTTAACAAGGATTATGGAAATAAGGCTAAGTGGTAAACCTTAGTTAAAAGAAACTAAGCAATAATTCTTAGCCAAGGAAATTTGGACCACCTCTTAGATAGATGAGTAACCCGATACGGTAGGTCATCGTTTGAGTATACGTGTAGGAGCAGGCTATCTGATTTAGATAAAGGCTCCAGCGAACTGGGTAACGAAGCAGCGGCTTCGGGGAACGTGAGGATATTCTTGGGATCCCTCTGTGAGCTGCCAGGTCATTATACTAGGCTCACGAGAGGTTGAGGTCTGCAATAGAAGAACCAAGAATATGCCTTGGTTGCTATGCGAGCGACCTAAAGACTGGGGTGGATAGCAGTGAGCCGACGAATACATAAGGTGCCCGAGATAGCAAGTTCGTCGATCATCTACCATCTTGAGTCAAGCGTGTACGTACGGAAAGGCAGGGAACACCCAACAGACCATAATTGCTATCTAATTATGGGTGAGGTAGGCCGTAGGATGTGGGCTGGCCGGAGTGTAGTTCTCATGCAAGATTTTCTCTTGTGTTGCCTTTCACTAGTTGAGGGAGGGGTCTCGTGGGACCATAGCCACGTGTAGAAAAGCAGACCTTAGTATCTGCATCGGCAGATAAATCTAAAGCTCCCGACCGAGTCCTGTATTTCTTGTTTTGCCCTGTGACAGGACTCGGATGGCACGATGTGATACATGTGCATACAGTTATAGAAAAACGATTCACGATGAATGCGTGGGAAAAAGGGCGCGGTTGAGGGTTAGCGTAATCCCTAGTGGCCTAGGTGGTTTAACCCAAACCGAAATACGAAAGCGTGCAATAGGTAAGCGTAATCCCTAGTGGTGCTAGGTGGCGTAAGTCCTTGTAGTTCAAACGATGATTCATATGGAAGAGCCTAGCTAGAACAAGGGTGACAGTCCAAACGATTTCAAGGAAAATACGACATGAGGAAGCCCGTACGAGGTACGGCAAAGGACTGAACTTATATACATGGAAAGAAACATATGATTTTGAGTAACCTATATATGCGGTATATTAGGTTGACATGGACCATTACACGACTTTGGGCAAGGGACATTCATGGTTAACACATGACGCGGGTAGGGATACTAGTACGAGAGGTGCAAAGCAAATATACATGTTAGAACTAGGAAGAATATACATAATAGATACCGTGGGATGTTAGACGGGGTAGATACCTTGGGATAATGTACTCGATAGAAATCTGACGATGAGATGACTTGACTTATCATAACACCATAGTTTATCATGATACCTTAGTTTACCTTGCCACAGTAGTTCAACCGGCTACCCTGGTTTATCTATCTTGTAGTTATCCTTATGTTTACTTTCAGTTTATGCATGTCATGTTACCTTTACCTGTTTTTATACTGGAAGTAGATAGGACTTACTCAGTCTTTTTGACTGACCCGTTTTGTTTCGCCTCTTTTCTTTCGTTTCCCCCCCAGGTTTCAGGGAGGAAACAATGCTGTTTAGTTCGGACTTCTTCTGCTTGAAGGTCATCATGGATGGTTTGGACTTCTCTTGGCTATGGCTACTTTACTGTTTTACTTGGGGAATAATTTATTAAAAAGTCTTTATGCTTCTTTACTATTGCAAGACAGGTTTTGATGTACTCTGATGTAAAAGGCTTTAGACCTTAATTATTGAATTTATGAAAGTTCGATTTTACTTCCGCTATTTTATATGTTCTGTCTTGTGATATTTCTGTGCATGTTTACCAATAATGCCCCTCTAAAGCTAGTGCATTCCTTTGCGAGTGACCCTACCGGAGGCGGGGTGTTACAAATATGCTTCAAATCCGTCGCTAAACAGGCTTTAGCGACGGATTTCCTACGTAACCTAATGGTCGGTAAAAACCATGATGGTAATTGTGTCAGATTTAGCGACGGAATATATCATGAGTTTTCCGACAGTTTTCCGTCATTTTACTATTTTTTAATTAAAAAAATATTTTATTTATTAATTTAATTTTAATTTATTTACCGACTATTTACCGACGGATAAGTAATTTATAATAAATTATTATTTATAAAAGACGTTGGTAAATCCTTACTAATTTCCAAGGGATTAGCGACTGAAATAAAATTGAAGTAAACTTAACCTCGCTTTTTTTGTTGGTAATCCGCCGCTATTCCCCTTCTGATCTGCCTATATATATACACACACACACATACATACACACATATATCAAACTAACATCATTCAACTGTGAACACTGAAATAGCACATAAAAAAAGACAGATAAATTTGCAAGAAAAAACATCTATAATCACATTCAAAAAAGAACAACATCCATATTAACATGTAAAAAAGAACAACATCAGAAAACATTTATCCAAAGGCGCTTCAACTAATTTTAGTACATTAAAACCTGACAGAATTTTGTTAATCAGTGTAGCTTAGACAATAACTTACTAAACATGTCAAAATCTACCAAGCTGCCTTCTTCACTACTTTTGATTATTGTTGTACGAGCCTTCTTTGCAACTATTGTTGCATCTGGTTCGGCACCAAGTGCACCATTCAAATTATTTTGAAACTCCCGAATATTCAAATGATTCATTACAGATAGTGACTAGCTCGGACTGTTTGGCAACATTAAACCGACCAGCCACATCAAACGAAAGTAGTATCCAAGGAGCACAACATCCCTACCATCCAAACAACCTGCATCCACATCAAAAAACAAAGACACATAGGTTCAGTTCTACATTAAAAAAATATCAAGCAAGCACATGCATGTGGAAAAAAACGTTCAAGGCCACTTCTCACACTGCATCTACCTGTACATGGAGTAAGGAGATTAATTAATGGTCAACGATAATCATTGATCGTCATGACAGCACTGCAAATAGTCATTGACTCCATCAATGATCAATCCATGTCGCCAATAAGGTGACTAGCATAACTTTATTATCAATGAAAATAAGGTTGCAAGGATTAAATATTGACAATTGTTTAAAAATAGATAATGCATTTAATAGCAAACTGTATTTAAAAAAGGAAAAAAAAAGTTGAAAGACTCCTGCATGAACTCTTTAGTTTCTATTTTCTTAAGATTAGTTATATTCAAAAGCCACAGCAAAAAATTGCATATATTATGCTAATTTGCACCAAAGACATACGCATTTGATGGTAAATTTCTCACAAATAAGAGAAAATCAACCAAAATAAATGCGGAAGCAATAAAATTGTGTTATAGTGCAATAAGACAAACATAATTAAGAAAATAAAACAATAGATCATAAAAGCAAGTAAAGGATGGCTCAGACACATATTTATAATGGTTCCACTATCACGAGATAGTGTAAATCCACATTGACGGAAGGAGGTTCTATTATTTTTAAGACGTTCTGTGGATGTGTATTCTAGTAGGTCTAGTTGGTTGAAACTGCAATTGCATAACCAAAAAAATAGTATAATACCAAAATAGATTTGAACCCATTTACAGTTCTGCAATGTTCAACTTGTGTATAAAATAAGATAACTGAACACGGAATAGGAAAGAATACCAAGTATGAGCTGAAGGCAGATGGTCCGATGTGCCATAAGCCTTATCTTCTTTCCTAAAACCTTGATACCAGTGACAGACTGAAGGAAACGCGCCTTCTCTTCTTTGCTAAAACCTTGAATAACTTCTAGAACCATTGTATGAAAGGAGATGCATTGCTGTAACCCGAGTACTTAGTATTTGCTCTCAAATCATCCACTGTGTTGACATTTGCATATTGCATGAATCATATATTCTAAGAAATAAAATAATAATTTGCTTCATGGTTGAGAATCTCAAAAGTAAGATAAATCTTTTGCTACTTACAGTCAATATCTGGAAGACCGCTGATAAATAATTCCAACTCCTTCTTGTTAAAGATAGTTATGAGATCCCAGGAAATTAACTCATTACATCCTTATTCCGTCTGCCTGAATCAGTTTGTTATGAAGTATCAAGATGAATTGCCTGAGGTGCTGCAAGCATACAATGAAGGTCCTGATCCGGAAAATTGTCAAGGAGAATTCATATTTTCTTTTATTCCAAAACCAGCTCAGTGCAACCAAAATGTGATTACCATTAAGTATCGCCCAATGTAATATCATCAGCTCAGTGCAACCAAAATGTGGCACTACAAAAATGCGTACAGGTTCATAAATTAAGAATATGCACGTTAACATGCTAAAAAAGTAAACGAGTTTGAACTGCACACATCTTCGTGAGCATAGTTTCCCTCAATCATGTGGGGCTGTCAATAAGGAAAAGCAGAAAGAATGACCATCAAGATTAAATCAAATCACATTGAAAGCTGAATATTATAACCCAGTCAACTGAGCTTGACACTTCATCTGAAAATGATAAATTAGCGATGTATTAACAAACAAGAACTCAACAAAAATTCAAAAGCCATACGATTAGTAACTAAAGATGGCATTCAGTGCTTCTTCCGTAAAGAATCAGTGCCATTATCCAAATTTGTAGCTCATGCTACTGGCAGTCTTGAGATGTATAATGAAAACATTTTCTTAAATGGTGGAGGAAAAACATTTTTATCATGTATGAAAGAAATTAGAGAGGAGAAAAATTCAAAGAAAATTTGGGTTAAGAAGGTTGGACTTGGTGATCCAAATCCTAGCGCTGACGCTTATGCAATATGTTCTGAAGGTCACTTAATATGCTGTGACAGTTGTACATCTACATTTCTATCCTCCCCTAAAATATATATATTGTTAACCAGTATCAACAAAATTGCAACCATAAGAATCCTACTCCAAAGCATGGAGCAAACAGAATGCTAACGTAATTACAGTTATCCAGAAAATTGTCAAGGAAAATCCTTATGAGGGTTTTCAGTGTTTATTATATTGATCTTATCCAAAACACAAGAGGCAGACTGCAGAGTGAGACCGCATGAGCTCACAAGATAAGAAATGGTAAAAGATGAATCCTTTTTTTGTGTTTTTTCTGAAACTAATGAAAATTTGATTAGGTAATGGTGATAGAATGTAGGAATCGTTGGTTTTGATAATGGATCATCGGCAAAGCGTTTAAACAGAAATCGAAACATAGCGATATCCAAATAAAATAGAAATAAGGAACAAACCAAAATTGTGACTTGAGATCGCGGCTTCTATCTTCAAACCAAATCTGCAGCTCATAATTTACTTTTGCAAATCCTATCTTCGAACAAGATCTGAAATCACGACTTGAATCTCAGGCGTCACCGGGTCCAGATTTTTTAAGGGAGAAGGATATACGCGTTCATCTTTTCATGATTTCCAGATCCTTTGCCCGTAAGAGGTAAGTTGAAGATTTCTTAAGGGAGAACGACACTTCAGATTGTGCGAAAAGAAATTAAAAAAATGGAGAAGAATCGAGGTTGAAGATGAAAAGGGCAAAGCGAACTACAAAGAACGCAAGATAGGGCGATCCGAAATAGAAGCATTGAGGTGTTCTATTCGTTGGATCAATCCAGTTTGGACGGTGATGAATGGGACTGTTTCCCATAACGCGGATCTGTGTTTCCCATACGCGGATCCAGTTTGAACAGTGATGAATGGGAGGTGTTCTGTTCTGTTCGATTTTGTTTAATGGTCATTGTAAATTAATACTTATTGAAATTTTATTATTAAATACTAAATACCAGTATCACTTTATAACTATTAATTAATTATTTACTATTAATTATTAGATATTACTCTTAATTATTAAATAATTATTAATGATTAGTTATTGATAATTTGTTTACAAACTTTATGTTTTATTTCAAATTTATTCAAGATGATTTTAATTTTTTAGATTTTTCGAAATATAAAATATGATTATCAACTATAATTATAAAATATAAGTATCAATTATAATTATCAACTATAATTATTAAATACAATTATTTAAAATTAATTATTGAATGTTATATATCATTTCATAAGTATTAAATTTTATTATTAATTATTAAATAATTATTATAATAAATTGATATTTTCATTATTTAGGATAATAAATATAAAAGAACAATTTAAAATTTTAAGATTTAGTGTAAAATATACTGCCATACTGACTGAAATTTGTGATGAAAACAGAGAACTTAATTAGGAATTTAGTAATTACATCGATTATGAGCAAAGATTATTTTGTTAATTCTAAATAAGCAATTATTATAAGTTATTTAATATAGAACGTAAATTATTATTTATTACTACTTATAAATCATTAATAGAACAAATTAATTATTAATTATTGAAAATTTTAATACTTATTAAAAAAATAACACTAAAGTATATCTTAGAAAAATAATATAAACATCTCTTGCAAATCTGTTGGAATTTTCCTGCAAAATAGTTTCTATTAATATTCGTCAGTAATCTGCTTGTATTTGCAACGGAAAATAGCGACAGAAATTTTCTGCCGGTAATTGGACGTAATTTGCGACGGATTAGTGGGGGATGACAGAATAAGATGGTAATAAATAAAAGAAAAAAAAATTAAAAATACAAAAAACAATCCCTTGCAAATCACACGGAAATCTGTCACAAATTAGCGACGGAAAATTCCGCTTCTAAAAATTTGACGCTAATAAGGTGTTTTCTTGTAGTGATTTAATTAAAATCCACAAATGCATGCTCATTCGCAAACTACTAGCATTTTTATCTAGCACCTATTGATTATAGTTTACTTAAGCAATGTTTTTAATAGTCCAAGATTTCTAGTGCGTATAAAACTTGAATCATGGTTAAACTATCCAAAACTGCTTGAAATTGCATGCCATATAAAATTACATTTCCTCTCAAAGGTATAGCTGCAAGTAGAATCATTTCCCATTTAATTCAAATTCTCCGCCAATGTTCAATAACAAATATAATGCAGGAGATATATTTATGTGGTTTTCAAATTATGACTTACCGTAGAATTCTATACATGGTTCATACTCATTTGCCGACAATGGCGAATATACATATGTAATCGAGGAAAAAAGTCTTAAGTACTAAATTATTTCATTTTATAACCTTGCATTCAGGATCATGCCCACTTCCATGTATCTAATATCATAACGTACTGCAAGTGGCATGCATGAAAAGCATAAAGGAATTGGCCGTATTAACAACCTAGGTAAGAACATAAGATGTCTGTGACTCATGTTAATCGTAAAATTGCAAGTGCCATGCATCCCAATCAAAAATGCCATATAGCAGGTGCAACTTGCAGTTCTCCAACATGAAGCAAATCATATAGTTATTGTCCATATATAACTAAACTCCAAAGCAGCTAGATAGCAAGTGGCATATATCATATTTATGTTAAATTTACAATGTAATGTCGGATTTTCACATAAATTCCATTCACGTTCAAAGAACCAACATCATTTATTCGAAGAGCGTATCAACATAAAGCAAACAGGACATAGGAGATGTCATTCAATTGAAGAAGATGGTATTGTTGACATAAGAGATTTCATTTCTAGTCTATCTTATCACATTGAGCCTAAAACTTAGCGTCTAATTTCCGTTTGTTTTTCTTTTTAGCACAATTCAAATGCATGAACTAAGATATTTTAAGCTGAATACATAACTAAAAAGACAATAACCAGCTCGTACTTTGCCTCTGGACATTAGTTAACGAAGATTTGTTGTTGATTTATAAACAAAGATAAGACAACTTATGTTAAGCCACAAAGGTAAAAGCTTAAAAGCATCATACATCCAACATAAGCCACTACCATGCGAATGACGTAAAAATGACTTGAGACTACATACGAATGACGTAAAACCGACTTTATAATGCTATATGATAAAAGAATTTATTTTGTTGTCATTTTTCAATTATTTGAAACTACATACGAACAATTTTACATGAAAGAAAAATTACATATATTATATTAAAAATAAAAAATAATTATTTTAACCAATCATAATACATAAATAAATATTCATGAAAAATGCCAAAAAAAATAAAATAGTGATTCAAATATTACAGATCTTTGATATCTCGATAAAAACATAATTCTCCATGAAAAGTTGCATTTTCTTTTGAAGTCCATCTGCATCGAACCCCAACCTGCACCCTATCCCTCAACTCGACGACCATTTGTCCAGGCCCATGCACCACCGTCCAACCGACTGCCAGTCCCCTCATCCGACCCTACGCTTCCCTACATCCCTTGAGACCACTCACTTCTCTAGCGGTTGAACCCCATGAGTATTTTGCTGCCGGACCTATAAACATTTTTGCTGAACCACTTTATGTTTAACTCTTCTATTGTAAAAAAAATGACTTGAGAGAAGTTTATAGATTCTAAACATGTTGAGGCTGCTTTGAGATTGTCGTTCTTCTTGCTCATATCATTGTTTTGGTCCTGGATTATCATCCATGGGTTCTGAACATGTGTTGTTTGTATCTTCCTAATCCATGTCAATTCATCTTAATTGCCACCTCTCTTTGTGCCAGAAGGTGAGATTTCCTCGCTCATGACTAACATTGTTTTATAAGTGAATACAACCTATTTCACAATTCAAACCTCTAACAATTCCTTTTCCTCTCTTTTGCAGAATGTCTTTCAGGAACCTGTTGACCGCATATTCTCCTGTTGCAAACAATAATGAACGCAAAGCTCGTTCACAACTCTAATTCTTTATTTGGAAGGATAAATCGATGAACGCATTTACTATCCATTACCTACTTAGTTCTGTAAGTATAATCCAATAATGGAAATAAAAACATGGTTGATGATTTTAGGTGAAAAAACTTTATAGTTTTCTACATGAGTGGCCATCCTAAAGAAAGTACAAAATTATAAAATAAAAAATGCATAACATAGAAAGAATTGATGATGTCTACAATCTGGTATGTATTTTCCACTAAATTTACCATTGGTAAAACCTTGTGTTCGCAAGCCTTGGTGATTTTGGTAAGATCGACCGTCGTAAACTTTATAATCTCCATAGATATTCAAATTAAAGATTCCAGTTTGTGAATTGCCCAAAAAGCCAAAATTTGACACAGATGCATTACTTCTTATAGTCCAGCTAGTTATTCCATTTCTATAAATCATTTTTCAGACATTACTAAATTTTCCAAGATGAACCAATTTATTACTTGACTTTCAACATTAAAAAATTAATATTTTTCGGCACTACACAAATGAAAATATTCCTTTTATTTTATAATAATAATAACCACTAAGAAGATAAAATATTTAAGCATGGGCACCTGATGTGTTATTTGGGGATACCAAATACCGTCATACTACTGAGAAAATGATCATTGCTAACCGGAATTTGCAACATGTTATAGTTGACCATAGTTATAGGATTTGATAAATTAAAAGCTTCTATTCTTCGATCATAAATAGTAGGAACCACCTTTAAGAAATGGTAGATTTTCATAAATGCAGAAAATGCTTCCTTTATTCCCATATATTCAGAAGACAGTGTTATTCCCAACTGATATTCCCCTTGTAGCTGAATGACTCATTTGATTAAAATCCACAAATGCATGCTCATTTGCAAACTACTAGCATTTGTATCTAGCACCTATTGACTATAGTTTACTTAAGTAACGTTTTTAACAGTCCAAGATTTCTAGTGCGTATAAAATTTAATCATGGTTAAACTATCCAAAACTGATTGAAATTACGTGCAATATAAAATTACATTTCCTCTCAAAGGTATAGCCGCAAGTAGAATCAATTCCCAATTACTTCAAATTCTCCGCTAATGTTCAATAAACAAATACAATGCAAGAGATATATTTATGTAGTTTTCAAATTATGACTTACCGTAGAATTCTATACATGGTTCATACTCATTAGCCGAGAATAGCGAACAAACATATGTAATCGAGGAAAAAAAGTCTTAAGTACTAAATTATTTCATTTTGTAACCTTGCATTCAGGATCATTTCCACTTCCATGTATCTAATATCATAATGTACTGCAAGTGGCATGCATTAAAAGCATAAAGGAATTGGCCGTGTCAACAACCTAGGTAAGAACATAAGATGACTACGACTCATATTAATCGTAAAATTGCAAGTGCCATGCATCCCAATGAAAAATGCCATATAGCAGGTGCAACTTGCAGTTCTTCAACATGAAGCAAAATCATATAGTTATTGTCCATTTATAACTAAACTCCAAAGCAGCTAGATAGCAAGTGGCATATATCATATTTATGTTAAAATTTACAATGTAATGTCAGATTTTCACATAAATTCCATTCACGTTCAAAGAACCAACTTCGTTTATTCAAAGAGCGTATCAACATGAAGCAAACAGGACATAGGAGATGTCATTCAACTGAAGAAGATGGTATCGTTGACATAAGATATGTCATTTCTAGTCTATCACATCACGTTGAGCCTAAAACTTAGCGTCTAATTTCCATTTGATTTCCTTTTTAGCACAATTCAAATGCATGAACTAAGATATTTTAAGCAGAATACATAAATAAAAAGACAACAACCAGCCCTTACTTTGCCTCTGGACATTAGTTAACGAAGATTTGTTATTGATTTATAAACAAAGATAAAACAACTTATGTAAAGCCAAAAAGGTAAAAGCTTAAAAGCATCATACATCCAACATAAGCCACTCCTATACGAATGACGTAAAAATGCAAAACTACTGCTCATATATTTCTTGGACCAAAAACAGTTCATAAACAATAAAACAAAGAGTAGTTCATTAGGTCAACACACAAGATACTAACAAAATCTTGTAACGTAATAATAGATATAATATATTTTACTTACATACTAATAAGCAACTCACAGGTTCAAACTACTTATAAATAATGCAAATAAATGTCATTTATGAGAGATATATTGTTTTTTAACGTTAAAACAAGGAAGATCTGTAGAAATGATCTCAATTATTAAGGAAGAAGCAATCTTTTGGAGGAGTTATGGATAGCTGAGCACCCCCTTTCTAGATATACATCTATGAACAATTGTGTGCATTTCACTGAAATAGAAACTTAGATGTAGTTTATTTAGGAGACATAAAAATGGCAAAATTGATATGATCGATTAGGGGTTACTTCAAGCTACACCCACAATATCACACACAAGACAATCAATCAGCACACCATTCAAATAAAAAAGATACGATGAAAGTAAAATAGCAAGACACAAGATTTTATACGTGGAAAAACTCTTCGATGTGAAGAGTAAAAACCACGAGACCTCTTAAGGAGCCTACCCTCTTCTCTTATTGATAAACCAAAAAGGGAAAACAACCCCAAAATGTTTACAAAAGATTCGCTTCTAATCACCGGAATCCAAAAACAATAAGAGATGAAAAAGGTGTAAGAGAACACCCTATGTGTGCACTTCAGGCCAGCGGTGAATCGAGCAAGAATAAAGCTCAATCTTGAAGACAAAAACACCTTGAAGAAGATGATAAATGACCAAAACTGCTACTGCCTTATGTGACCAGATCTGGTTATATTAACCCTCTTTTCTTTTAATGTGCATACCAAAAATGTGAGTAATCTCCCAAATGTCTTTCCTGAAAAGAAAAGATATTGTTGCACAAAAGGCATGCTTGCACAACAAATCTGGGAAAAAGACAAAACCAATAAATCTCACCCACAAATTAAGCATGGCCTGCATAAAAAGATATGCTAAATATGCTTGCATAAAATTATGCCAAATATGTCTGCATAAAATTATGCCAAATATGCCTGCATAAAATTATGCCAAATATGTCTGCATAAAATTATGCCAAACATGGGCTGGAATACCCAACAATCTCCCCCTCCAGCCCAACTTGGGGAAGATATGCATGCTTCAATCATCATTTGAAACTCATTCCCACAAGCTTGCTACAAACATCAAGCTTGTTTCCTGGAACCACTTTAGTCAACATATCTGCACTATTCTTGTTTGTATGAATTTTCTTTAACTTGAGCATATTTTCTTCAATCACATTTCTTAACCAATGATACCGAACATCAATATGCTTAGTGCGTGCATGATACATGGAATTCTTGCTCAAATCCATAGCACTCTGACTGTCATAGAATACTATATACTCTTCTTGTTGCAAACCCAACTCTTGAAGGAACCTCTTCAACCAAAGCATCTCTTTACTTGCTTCCACAGCTGCTATATACTCTGCCTCAGTTGTAGATAAAGCCACACACTTTTGTAACTTGGATTGCCAAGAAATGGCTCCCCCTGAAAATGTGAACACATAACCTGAGGTAGATTTTCTACTATCAATATCACCAGCCATGTCAGCATCTGTATACCCCTCAAGAACATGTTTGCTACCTCCAAAACATAAGCAAAATCTAGAAGTACCACGCAAATATCTGAAAATCCACTTTACTGCATCCCAGTGAACTTTACCAGGATTGGATAAGTATCTACTCACCAAACCAACAGAATGTGCAATATCTGGCCTTGTGCACACCATAGCATACATCAATGAACCAACTGCAGATGAATAAGGAATAGAAGACATACTTGCTTTTTCCTTCTCCGTTGTTGGACAATCCCTCTTATTTAACTTAAAATGAGATGCGAGTGGTGTACAAACCGGCTTAGCATGCTTCATATTGAACCTTTCAAGCACACGTTCAATATATTTTTCTTGAGATAGCCACAACTTTCTAGCTTTTCTGTCACGAACAATCTCCATGCCTAAGATTTGCTTTGCAGGACCCATGTCCTTCATGTCAACTGACTTGGACAAATCTTTCTTCAAGTTGCTAATCAATTCTAAGTTTTGTCCAACTACCAACATGTCATCCACATATAAAAGAAGAAGAATGAAGATATCACCAGGAAACTTTCTAAAATACACACAAGGATCTGCAACAGTCCTCTTGTAACCATTGCTTGTCATAAATGAATCAAATTTGTGATACCACTGCCTTGGTGCTTGCTTAAGTCCATAAAGACTCTTCTTCAACTTGCAAACAAGTTTTTCTTTTCCCTTTTCTTCAAATCCTTCAGGTTGTTCCATGTAGATTTCTTCCTGCAAATCACCATGTAAAAATGCGGTTTTTACATCAAGTTGTTCCAATTCAAGGTCACAACTTGCTGCTAAACCCAAAATGGTTCTGATAGAAGTCATCTTGACAACTGGTGAAAAAATCTCATCAAAATCAATGCCTTTTTTCTAATTGCATCCTTTGACTACCAATCTAGCTTTGCGCTTTACTATCTTCTCACCATCTTTCTTGTTCTTGAAAACCCATTTGTTTTTCAAAACTTTCTTGCCTTTAGGAAGTTTCACTAGCTCAAAAGTCTGATTCTTCATCAAAGAATCTATCTCCTCTTTCATAGCCTCAAGCTAAAGATTCTTGTCTCGACTAGACAACACTTCTTGGAAGCTCTCGAGCTCACCATCAGCTGTAACTAAGATATAATCTGTGCTTGGATATCTTGTAGATGGTTTATGTTCTCTGGTTGACCTTCTAACTTGAGCATCATCCACTTGTGGGGCAATTTGCTCCCCCTGCTCACAAGCCACTTCTCCATTTGGTTGAGCTTCATCATGAACATCATCAAAATGTGCATCATCAAGTTGTGCATCATCAACACCTTCATGTGTTGCATCAAGATCAGCCTGTATTGGCTGTTCAACAAAACCACGAGTAGAGGACAAAGAAACATCAGTAGTATCAATAAAAAATCTAAGCTAGTATGATACATTGCACTCAAAAGTTCTGCACCTTTTTCATGCTCAAAGAACACTACATCTCTGCTTCTTACTACCTTTCCTTTTTCTGGATCATATAGTTTGAACCCATACTCTTCATCACCATAGCCAACAAAAACACATGGATTAGTCTTGGAATCCAGCTTTGACCTTTGGTCTTTTGGCACATGCATGTATGCCTTGCATCCAAATACTCTAAGATGTGTATATACAGGATCACATCCCTTCCATGCTCTCTCTGGAATGTCAAGCCCCAATGGAATAGATGGAGAACAGTTGATCAGATAAACTGCTGTATTCACTGCTTCAGCCCAAAATGACTTTGGTAAATCGGACATCTTCAACATGCATCGCACCTTCTCCATAATGGTTCTATTCATCCTCTCAGCTACACCATTGTGTTGGGGAGTGCCTGGAACTGTCTTCACATGTCAAATACCATATTGCGCACAATAATTCTTTAACTCATGTGAGGTATACTCTCCACCATTGTCTGTACGAAGGCACTTCAACTTGCTTTCAGTCTCCCTTTCCACCATAACATAAAACTTCTGAAAAGTTTCAAACACTTGGCTTTTGGTCTTCAAAATGTAAATCCATGTCTTTCTAGTAGCATCATCAATAAAAGTGACAAAATATTTGTTACCACCATTGGATTCAACCTCAATAGGACCACATACATCCGAATGTACAAGCTCCAACTTAGCCTGCATTCTTGTAGGCTTTCTAGCAAAAGAAGCTCTATGTTGTTTTCCTGCTAAGCAATGATCACAAGGGTTAAGAGAAATTGTAGTATTGACAGGAATAAGAGATTTACCTGCTAAATATTTCAAACCCTTTTCACTCATGTGTCCCAATCTTCGATGCCACAAATTAGGAGAATCTTTTTCTTCCACTGCATTGAGCTCACCAAAACATACAGTCAAATATGTCTTGTACAAAGAACAACACAACTCGCCTCTTGCAATTATCATGGATCCCTTGGATAATTTCCACTTGCTACTCTCAAATGTGTGACGAAAGCCTTCTTGATCAAGAATATGAGCTGAAAGCAAATTAAGACGCAAATCTGGAATATGGCGTACACCTTTCAATGTAAGCATGCATCCTACATTAGTCTTCACACGAATATCACCTATCCCAACAATGCTTGCTGAACTCTGGTTACCCATTTTGACACTGCCAAAATCACCTGCTTGATAATTCAAAAAATACTCTCTCTTAGGAACACAATGATATGAAGCACCTGTATCAACCAGCCACTCAGAATCTGTACTGCTAACATGATGACATTCACTAGTTGCGCAAATTAAAGTGACATCATCATCACTTTTAGAGGCTACTGCTGCAACATTTTTATCATCTCCTTCTTTCTGAAAATCATTCTTCTTCCCATGTTCTCTTTTCCAACGAAAGCAATACTTTTTAATATGGTCAGGCTTCTTGCAATAGTTGCATATGAAGTGATTCTTTCCATCACTAGACTTGGATCTTCCTCTTGAGTTATCACGGCCTTTGGGTCCTTTGCTCTTGCTTCTTCATCTATTCTCCACAACAAGAGCTTGTGAATTGTCAACTCCAATCTCCTTTCTTCTAATTTCTTCATTAAACATGCTTTCTTTGATCACATCCAAAGATAGCACACCATCTGGAGCTGAATTACTAATGGTCACAACTAATGTTTCCCAACTATCTGGCAAAGAACTCAATAAGAACAAAGCTTGCAATTCATCACCAAAAATGATCTTCATAGTTGTCAACTTGTTAATAATGTCTTGGAAATCATTAAGATGCTCAGAAACTGACTTTCCACCTTTCAACTTTAGATTAACAAGCCTTTTAATCAATTAAGCTTTGTTATGGGCGGTTTTCCTTTCATACAAACCTTCTAATTTCTTCCACAAATCATATGGATCGGTCTCTTGTGACACATGGTTGAAAATGCTAATGTCAACCCATTGTCTAATGGTTCCTAAAGTTTTCCTTTTCAACTTTATCCATTCATTCTCTTCCATTTTATCAGGTTTAGAAGGTTTAGAGATAATACCACTCGAACTAGTGACGGTTTCAATTGGGTCATGTAAATCCTTGCAATATAACAAGTCTTCCATCATAGGTATCCAAATAGAATAGTTGGTTGATGTCAACTTAATCATTGAGCTATGACTGCTCGACTCCATAGTGTGATAAATAACCTACCTCAAGCTATGATACCAATTTGATAGGATCGATTAGGGGTTACTTCAAGCTACACCCACAATATCACACACAAGACAATGAATCAACACACCATTCAAATAAAAAAGATACGATGAAAGTAAAATAGCAAGACACAAGATTTTATACGTGGAAAACCTCTTCGATGTGAAGAGTAAAAACCACGAGACCTCTTAAGGAGTCTACCCTCTTCTCTTATTGATAAACCAAAAAGGGAAAACAACCCCAAAATGTTTACAAAAGATTCGCTTCTAATCACCGGAATCCAAAAACAATAAGAGATGAAAAAGGTGTAAGACAACACCCTATGTGTGCACTTCAGGCCAGCGGTGAATCGAGCAAGAATAAAGTTCAATCTTTAAGACCAAAACACCTTGAAGAAGATGATAAATGACCAAAAACTGCTATTGCCTTATGTGACCAGATCTGGTTATATTAACCCTCTTTTCTTTTAATGTGCATACCAAAAATGTGAGTAATCTCCCAAATGTCTTTCCTGAAAAGAAAAGATATTGTTGCACAAAAGGCATGCTTGCACAACAAATCTGGGAAAAAGACAAAACCAATAAATCTCACCCACAAATTAAGCATGGCCTGCATAAAAAGATATGCTAAATATGCCTGCATAAAATTATGCCAAATATGTCTGCATAAAATTATGCCAAATATGGGCTGGAATACCCAACAAAAATGATTGTTTTCTGTAATATAAAATCAATCAAACACAACAATCCTCTCAACATTTTTTTCAATGTATTAATCACATCCTATTCTAGGGTTGACATTGACTTGTATGTAACCGACAACATTAACCAAAATTTGAAAACAGATTCATGATTTAAAAATCTAACCCGTGCAGTGAAGGAATCAATAGAGAAGAAGATGAATATATCTCGAATAATTGAAATATAGTTAATGTTTGCATAGCAGCTATCAGCCTCGTCTTCGTCATCCAAATCAATTCAATGTGTGAGTTCGCATTTGAACCTCTTCTTTCTTCCTGATTCACCATGGTAAACTAGTCTGCTCAAATTCTGGAATCTTGCCAACAAACTGATTCATTGATAAATTAACCCATTTCAACGATTGCAATTTCTATTTTGGGAAATTACGTTTAGGATGAGTGGTGGTGGGTTTTAGGTTCTGAGAAATCCTTTCCAACAAATTGGAAAATCCGGCAGAGCTTATAATTTGATATTTTTTTAATCGCTAATTTCTGTTCTATCTACTGTGACAGGATTAATAATTATTGAGATATGGAATGGTTTCACAAGTCAATGGAACCCATTAGAAAAAAAAAACAGGTACATACAATGCTCTTGTATTGGTATATTTGGGTTGGAGTTAATGCTTTGATTACCCGGTGAGTGGTTTTACCGGTATTTGTTATTTTTATGGACCAGCAAAATGATATTTAATTCTTAGCAAAGGAGCGTGCTTTCTACATATTAAAGAAAAATGAGAGAATATACCCCAGAAATATAAGCCAACATAAATATTAATTGTTTCTTAATCTTTACAAATTGACATGATAAAAGGAAGAAAAAGTAGTTATAAAAATTGAATTTAAAAATATAGTAAAAGAGGAGGGCTTCCAGAGGCATTAAATCATACCATTAAAAAATTAGTGTTATGATAACTATAGGGGTGTAAATCGGTCGGACCGGACCGGACGGAGGTGTATTCAGTTTCTATCCTAAAAAAATTCAGACCGAATACAGACCGGATGAAATTTTTTCTCGGACAAATCTTCTTGTCCTAATTTATGTCCTAAATAAAATCGGTCGGACACGGACATACATTTTTCGGACATGGACACGAGCGGACTCGGTCGGAGATTATTTATATCATGTTTTATACTTTTTATTAGATTTTCTATCAATATATATATATATATATCAAATTACAAGGGAATCGGACGAATTCGAACGAACTCGAACCGGACGTGATTTTTTCTCGTACAAATTTTAAGAAACTATAATTAAGGCATATTTGGGTACTTTCACTATATTAAAAAAATTAATTACAAATTTATTGCATCATTTAAAATCAACTTAGAAACAATATTATGACAAAATTTGCTTATCAAATTATAATTGTTTATAACAAATTAACAACTGTTGCCGTATTTCAGCCTACATGATAATGATTGACATTTTTTGATGTTTTGATGTCTATTATATGAATTTTTGCTTAAATCAAACAGGCCTAAGTTGCAGCAATACCTTAGAAAGTTCTTAACCCAACAATTTCAAACTAGAAACATTCCATTTGCATTTAATGGTTGCTTCATAAACCTATTACTACCATGCAGTTCTCATGTACTTTTGTCTTCTGATTTAAGTATCATTAGTCTTAAAAGATAGTTTAAGGCTCATTTCCTAATATGCACCAAACGTTTGTTAAGGTTGGTTTTTTTCTTCTTTCAGTTTAAGGCTTTAATAGTTAACGAGTACATTGGTTCGATTTTATCATCTATTTGTATTGTAAATTGCTTTTTGTCCATTTCATATCAATATATCTTATGATATGTGACTATTTCGACTCTTTTGGGGGTAGATTGTCTCCATTCAATTTTTAATCTCATATGATGGTACTGCGAAGGTGGTGCCTGACACAACGGTAAGGTTACCCGGCAGGTAATCTGAAGCGCGCAAGTTCGAGTCCCGGCTTCTTCACATATGTGAGGGAAAGGCTGTGCGCACTAATCGACCACCCCCAGAGCCCGGAAAGCGTGAGAATGGTACTAGGACGGGAGACTGCTTGGGAAGTTCTCTCGTGCTTGAGTACAGAAGCTTTTGGCACTGGGTATCCATCCACCTATATGATGGTACTGCAATTCTTATTCTCTTTTGAAAGCATACCTTAAATAGCTATTTTTATCGTATAATACCTCATGAAATATTGATGGATGTGGTATATTCGTATATTTATGTTCCTATTATCAATAAATTGATCATTTTGTATAACTTCAAATTTTAGTTCAAAATAAATCTTAATTACACATTTTCTAATTGCATTGCAGGTTGTTGATATTAGGTGGACATGTGATAACATATATAAATTATTAGGAAGAACTAACTAAATTTGAATTGCTGTAGATGCCCATATAGAAGATTTAAATGACACTGTCATTTACAAATTACAAATGGTTGCATATAGCTGAAACGAAAGGTTGAAACATTGATAATGGTAGCTGAAGCACAGAGAGCACAAGTACTAGAAAACACATGTAGAAAAGATCCCCTTATTGCAGTGTTTGAATTAGTGGGAAGAGGATATGCAGTGATGCCTTTAGAAAAATGAAGAGCAAAACGATGAAAATGACACTTTGGTAAGACAAAGAATATGCAATTGAAGACTAGCATCCTAAATGTAACCCAAGTAAAGAAGATGCTGGAAGAAAGGACCTATGTAAATGCATAAAAGATATAGTTATGTTATGTACTTTGACTGTTAAGGTGATATATTTTACTAAGGTGCACAGCGTATGTATTTTTATAACATTTTTTTAATCATTGCAATTTGATGGAGTACCATAGTGTTATTCTCTAATGGGTGCATATACAAGTGGTGTTGAAGAAGATAGTGAAAATTAACATGTATTACCCTTATTGTTTTTTTTAGTGTTATGATATATCAAATATATCAAATTTGTAGCTGTGTATATGTAAGTTTATATATACATGACAAGCGTTCAATAGCACCCCAAACAGTGCTAGCATCCCTTTGGCCTCCCTGTTTTCCTCCACATATCTGTTTTCTTTATCCTTTCACTAACTCTCTCTCTTCCCACTAACTTTCTTTAATATAAACGAGTGACTACAAATGGGGTGCTATTGAATCTGCCTCTCTCTCTATACACATGCATATTCATGACTTTTGACTTTTCTCTTCATGGTTTTGTTACTAATTAGGATAATGTTTAATTTCTTCATAAGGGAAATAGATAATGTTCCAAACTACGAAATTACAACTACAAATTTATATAAGGAGACATTTATTTATTTGACCATTACTTCACTATTAATAAATTTGGTCTTAGTATTCTATGTACACGTCCAACTGACGTGCCTAACATACTGGTGTATATTAATTTAAACACTTTAAATATGTTTCAAAATTCAAAATACACTATATATGTTGACATACATACTTGGACATGTCGACATATAACTGTCACTTTTTCAAATTTCAAAGGAAGTGTCTTTTCATTACTTGAAATGCTTCAGATATATTGCAACCTTTTAAACTCTATAAATAGGGGATAAATTTTTATTTTTATCACTTCTTCTCCATCTTCATCCCATCTTTAACCACCATTGTTGTACTTTAATTTCTTGATTTCTACACTTATACTTTGTCGATTTCTACTTAAATTATATCAAACTTATTCTTTTCTCCATTTTTATCAAATACTCTCTGATTGGAAGTGTTATTCAAGAGTTCTAGGGCTATTGTAATCATTTGGGAAAGGGTATGTTCCTTATAGCCGGAAATCAAGGAAAGAGAGTGGTGTTAACCTTCTGGCCATGAAATCAAGCGTGGTGGAATTGGTGTTAACCTTGTAGCCGTGAAATCAAGGGTGTTCTAATTGGATCTTGATATTAATAAAACTCTACGCAATCCAGCGTTGCGTGGGACTAGATGTAGGAGTAATCCAAATTAGTATAAAATCTGGTGTGTTCTTTCCTTTTCTACAATTTATATTTACTTATACGTGTGTGTGATTATTTCTTTGTTTGTGATCATTTCTAGTGTGATAATCATTGTGTGATTCATATAGTAATTCATGATTGTTTAAATTTTCCATAATCTCTTTAAAACACTATTCACTCTCTCATCTAATGTTTACTTTTCCATTAAGATCCTTAATCTGCATTTCTTAACAATTGATATTAGAGTATAGGTTTTCAAAGTTCATCATCTGAATTTTGGAAATCTAAAATGGAAAATTTTGAAATGATTTATAACACTAGTCTTAATTCATGCATTGCATCAATGTTAGAAAAGTCTGCATTTCATTATGTTGAAAAATCAATGATCTACTGAATTGTTGTCTAAAATAGGAAAAAGCGTGTTATATGGCTGTTGAAAATTCAAATTTTGATGATCAAATGGTTGAAATCAAAAAATACAAATGGATATTGGATAGTGGCTATTCGAGACATATGATGGGAAATCCATAATGACTAAATAATCTAGTATATGAAGATGGTGGAATGGTCAACTTCGGTGATAACTCTAAAGTATATATAGTCGGCATCAGCAATGTCAATAATTATGAAACTCCTATTATTTCGGATGTCTTATTAGTTAGGAATTTAAAACATAACCTACTAAGTATAAATCAACTTTGCAATAAAGGCTATAAAATCAATTTTGAAAGAAATAAATGCTTTATAGAAGATAAGGACTCAAAGATAATATTCGAAGGAGATAGGAAGAAAAGTATCTATGTACTAAGTATGAAAATTTCTAACGATAATTTATGTCTTATAACAAATGCAAGTGACCCATGGATTTGGCATAAGAGATTCAGTCATATAAATTTCAAACATATTTATAGGATTTCGAAATTAGATTCAATTAGAGGTTTACCTAAAATGAATTTTAAAGTAAATAATTTATGCAATGCTTGTCAATTCAGAAAATTGAAAGAAGTTCATTTAAATTAAAAGAGGAAATTACTACCTCAAAACCACTAGAGTTAATTCACATGGATATATTCGGTCCATCCCAAACTCAATCGATAAATAACAAAAGATATGTTTACGTAATAATCGACGATTTTTCTAGATTTATTGGACTTTGATTCTTAAAAATAAGAATGATGCTTTTGATCAATTTAAATCTTTTGCTAAAAGAATTCAAAACTTATTATCTTTAAAATTATAACAATACGCAGTAATCATGGTGGAGAGTTCAACAACGAAAAATTTGAATTTTTTTGTAATAAAAAGCGTATAACCCATAATGTAACACCCCGTAATTTTAACAACACTAAAGAGGAAACATTAAAGAATATTTAATTAAATATTCAGAAAGTGAAATTGACTGCGTATTGTGTTCGTCTCGGAATTCTGGTCAAAATAGACACCTCGTAAGCGTAAAACGGACATCGTATGAAGAAGTTATGAAGGTTTGAAGTTTGTATATGCACAAGAACAATATATATAGGTAGACCTGTCAAATATGACCCTACCCATTTACCCAACCCATTTTACCCTAATTACAACCCTATTGGGTCAACCCATGTATAATTTTTTATTAAATGGATCATAAAAGGGTTGACCCATTTTTAAAAAGGTTACAAATGGTAACCCACTTACCCAAATAGTAAAAAAGTAATACATTAAAATAACGATTTTTAAAGTTAAAATGTCAAAATTACGAAAATACCCTTTATTTTGGAAAAGGTGAAAACAAAGAAAAAATCTCAAAAAATCCAAAAAATTATGTAATGAAAATTAAAAAAATGAAGTATTTGAAAATAATGATTTTTAAAGCTAAAAGGACCAAAATTACAAAAATGTCCTTCATATTGGAAAAAGTAAAAAAATGAAAAAATTTCAGAAAATCCATAATATAGTGTCCAAAAATTCAAAAAAAAAGGTCAAAATAGTTCAAATCACGCAGAAACAAGGTGAGTGGGAAATATCCCGCCCAACGGTGTCGACCCCTTAAGGGGGGCATCGACCCCTCAAGGGGGGTGTCGACTCTTGGGTCGACCCCCTAAGTGGGGGGTCAACCCCCTAAGTGGGGGGTCGACCCCCCTAGGGCAGACGTGGCAGATTAGGGTTTGGGGCTAGCAGCTATATATATGGCCTCATTTCTCATATTTTGCACACTGAAAATAATGGAGGATTAGATGTTGTCGCTGCTCGGATTGAATCAAACCTTTTTATTCTTCTGCAATCTAGTTAATCAAGTTTAGGGTTATTCAAGTGTATATCTGTGATTCAACATCTGCTATTCTCCTTCTATTTTTCTAGATCCAAACACTGTAAGTTTAAGTTACTTTTAGATTTAAATAATTAAAATGTAAAACATGATATGACTATAATTTGGATCTATGCCTGTGACCGCTTGAATCATACCGGATCTGTTATAACTTGTGTATCTATGATATTCTGACGTGACTATGACTTGGATCTTAACCTTTATCATGTCAGATCTACCTTTGATTTAGATCTAATTCACTGTTTAGATAACCTTAAACGTGTTCTATTATGTTTATTGCCAAAACAGATCTCTTGTTAGTTGGACATCTAAATCATTGTTTAGATCACATCATGCCTATCCCTATTATGCTAGAATCAGTGCCATTGTCACATGTTCATCCTATATTCTTATCTTGCCATTATGCCACTATATGTTTATGCCATTACATGTCAACCTTGTTAGTATGATCATCTCTGTCCTTTTCCCTCTATCTTTTCCCTTTTATTTTTATATAGCTAGGCTACCTTCGAGCCTAGGCATGCCGCTGAAATATGCGAATACGTTAGATTAGGAGCGAGGGGAAAACATTAATATTAGGCATAACTTGTAATTAGGAATTTGGGCATAACTTGAATAAAGTATAGTAATATGAATTTAGGGCATATAGTTTAATATGAACATAACTTGGGAAAAGGGGCATGAAAACCTATAACGACATAGTAAATTTAGTTAATAATGGAAATGCCTAGGATTACAGAAATTAGAAACTGTAACCGCGCCTAGACATGAGGTTAGTTTACACTTGTGGTGGAAGTCTGTCTGGAACCGCCCGACATATCCAACGACCACAAGTGGTGAATCTAATGTGAGGGGTCTAGGTGCAAAAACACGAGACGTGCTAAGACAAGAGGTTAAGCCCGACTTGTGGAAGAAGTCTGCCCAGAACCGACCGGCATGTCCAGCATTCACAAGTGGTAGGCTTAATGTGGGAGGTCTAGCACATTGTAACCATAAATGGACATGATAATGAGTTGGAATACTTAACCGAGCTAAATCCATAGGGATTGTATGAACATGAACCTGATTAAGGGTTAAGTAAACTTGTTTGAAATAGTGGGTGGGTTAAGTAAATCTGGGGTGGTTGGTAATATTTATATAAAGGCCCACAAAATTAACCTGTTGGGATTATGCAATTTTATGGCACCAGTTGGTAGGCATAATCTGAGGAAAACCTAGTAGTGGGGATGCAAGACAAAGGGGAGAGCTTGCATCACCTTGTGTGTGGGACCCGTTTCAGTTAATAACCCATATGTAGGTATCAAACAAGTACTCCGAACTAGGTCGGAGTCGGGGCATGCTTACTGGGTTGAATACAAGAGATCCAAAAGTGGGGACGGTGTCTAACGGTGCATTCCATCGGGATCATGTGCATGCATGACTCCGCCTGCTCAGAAAAATAAGATGTTGTGACATCAGTAGATATAGTTGTGCACATCCGGAAAATGAAGGGTTTTCACTTTAGGGAGTGATACACCCTACTGTGGGACCATCACAGGGTATTTATGGAGTAGGGAGCCGATCAATTAGGGTAGTAATTAAGGTACACTTTGACTCCAGTATGTTTAGGATCTCGTTATTATCCATAGGGGCAACTCCGGAACATTGGGCTGCCAGTTGATTGTATGGGGTGAAAACCTCTCACTGGAAGTATGCCTAAGTCTACCATCTTATAGTCGTTGGGATCATCTCATTCTGGTTATACTAGTATCGGTGCAGAGTAATCATTAGAGAAGCGTATACACTATATCATGTTTACCTTGTCATACTTGCCCTTTGTGATCTTATCTTTCTCATCCACCTTATATGCCTGTCATGATACTTTTACTTATTTACTTGCTAAAAGTAACTGGACTCGCCAGACTTTATGTCTGACCCTTTTTGTTTCCTCTTCTTTCTTCCGTCCCCCCGCCCCTAGGTTCTCAGGTTGGGAATACTCAAGCTTGACCAAGATTATGCTATCATTTTTCTGGAGCTGCTTAGTTGCTCAAGCTCCTATCTTTGCTACTATGGCTATGTTTTTATTTGGGAACTACGCTTCTTTTATTTTGTACTCTAATGTTTTAGGTGCAAGGCAGAAGTTTTGATGATGTACTGGGTTTATGTATTTTCAGACATATGATGTTTTGAACCACGATGCTTTATGATTAATAATTTTTTTTATTCCGCTGCTATTTTATATCTGTCTTGTAATGTTTCTGTTTCTGTTTCTGTTTACCTAAAACACTTCACGAAAATTAATTCATTGCCTTAATGAGTGACACTAACGGACGTGGGTGTAACACTTTGTATCAGAGCTCAAGGTTACCAGATTAGATAAAAGTTTTTGAAAATTATTTTCAAAAAGGTTTTACAAGAAAGCATTTTCATAAGGAAAAGTCTATTTTGAAAAACATATTTTCCAAAGCCATATATAATATCTTTTGATCCTTCGTCTGAATCTCTTTCCTTTTCTTTCCAGCATGTCTAGGGACCTAATATTCCAGAGGGCGTTACTATACCAGGCTGGTTCTGTAGGTATCTAGAGGCCACGACGTCGGCCGGTGGTCAAGCTGACGTTCCTCCCACAGCTGCACCCGTGGTTCCTCCTCCTCCTCCGTGTGCAGACAACTTCTCTAAGATCTGCAAAGATTTCTATGCTATGGGAGGAAGGCCTTCCATGGAATTGAGACATTCGTAGAGGCAAGGAATTGGCTCAAGAAGACAAAGGACTTGTTTGGAATTTTCAATGTGGACGATCGTAGGAAGATTCAGCTAGCTGCCTGACTACTGAAGGATGAAGCTTCGTTTTGGTGGGAAGTAACCCAAGCGAGGCATCCGATGGAAACTTGGGATGATTTTAGACAGAGGTTTGAAATGAAGTTTCTTTCTCAAGTTGAGAAAAGCATGCAAATGGAGAGGTTCTTGGCGTTCAAACAAGGAAACATGACTGCTAAAGAATATGTGAACAAATTCAACTAGCTAGCAAGGTTTGTATTGGAACTGATAGATACTCTGCATAAGAAAGCTTTGTGGTTTGTTAAAGGGATGAATGAACCCCTTTGTGGGTTAGCTATGTCCCATATTCCAATGGGAGCAACTTTTTAAAGGCTTGTTGATATGGCCTTGATGCATGAGGAAGACAAAAGCGACAAGAAGGAAGTTAAAGTTGAGGAATCACAAAACAAGAAAATATGGCTCAAGAAAGGATAGCAACAACAACAACAGAAGAAGGGCGAAAAGAATGACAAGGCTAAGGATAAGAGGAAGATCCATAGTTGCGGACGAGAGGGTCACTTATTAAAGGACTACAAAAGAAGGAAGAATACTTGCTTCAATTGTGGAGAGGTCAGACACTTTGCTAAGGAGTGCCCGAAGAAACAGGGACCAGGTCAAAGGGCAGGACCTTCTGGAGGGCAGATGCATGCTTTCGCAACCAGTGCTCTAGATAGAGGTAGGAATGTTTCCATGGAAGGTTTGATTTCTCTTTCCAGTCATCCTATTAGAACTCTTTTTTATTCTGGCGCTTCACATTCATTTATATCTAGTTCTATGGTTGATTCTCTGCACCTAAATACTAGTATGGTAGTGGATCTCGTAGTTGTCTCAAAACCTATTGGTGGTTCGGCTCATTTGTTCATGATTTGTCGGGGTTTGAGAATATCCATTTTAGGCGTCGAGTATGAGCACGACGCATATGTGCTCGGTTTTATCGGTTATGGTTTGATTCTAGGGATGGATTGGCTAACCATGTATGGTGTCATTCTAGATTGTGAGAAGAGGGTCGTTAGACTTTGGACTTTCCATGGGAGGACCCTCGAGATTTCTTGTGACCCGCAAGGGTCTGTCATGCGTAGTTTGCTAGAGTCTCTAGATATATCTGTCGATGATCTGCGATCTATGCCAGTAGTATGAGATTATCCTGATGTTTTTGATGAGGTACGGGGATTACCTTTGGGGCGTGAAATTTATTATTGTATTTATTTGGTAGACAATGCAAAGCCAGTTTCATTACGTGTGCGCCATATGACTCCAAGGGAAAGGAGGGAGCTTAACAAGCAAGTAGTGAAGCTACTTGAGAAAGGGTTTATTAGGCGAAGCATATCTGAATGGGGTGCTCCAGTAGTATTCACGACTAAGGTGGATGGTTCGCTTCGCTTGTGCGTAGACTATAAGGGGTTGAATGAACTCACGAAGAAGAACAGGCACCCACTTCCGAGGATAGATGACTTTTTTGACCAGCTTGTTAGTGCATCGGTATTCTCTCAGTTGGTCTTGGCCATGGGGTTTCATCAGTTGAGGGTGGCCGTGGACAGTATAGACAAAACCGCTTTTAGGACTCCAGATGGTTTCTTTGAATGACTCGTTATGCCTTTTGGGTTGACGAATGCACCCGCCTATTTTTTTGATCTGATGAGTAGGGTGTTTCGGGAGTTCCTAAATAAATATGTCGTGGTCTTTGTTGATGATATCTTGATCTTCTCAAAGAGCGGAGAAGAGCATGCCGAACATTTGAGAGAAGTTTCGGAAACTCCGTGTGCGCATCAGCTTAAGGCAAAGTTCTCCAAATGCCATTTTTAGAGAAAAGAGATGAGACTTCTAGGGCATGTGGTTTCCAAAGATGGGATAACAGTAGATCCCGCAAAGGTAGTTGCAGTTCATGATTGGCAAATTCCAAAGAACGCAATGGAAGTGAGAAATTTTCCTGGACTAGCAGGCTATTATCGAAAGTTCATTAAGGACTTCGCAAAGATATCATCCCCACTCACCAGGCTAATAAAGAAGAATCTAACGTTTTCATGGGATATAGATTGTGATGTTGCTTTCCAATGATTGAAGAGGGCTTTGACAACAGCCCTAGTCTTGACCTTGCCCGATGGGAACAAAGTATTTACAGTATACACTGATGCATGTGGTACAGGGCTTGGTGTGGTTCTGATGCAAGAGGGAAAGGTATTATTTATGGGGGTAGACAACTAAGGATTCATGAGAAGAACTACCCTACCCATGATTTAGAGCTTACTGCCATAGTATTCGCGCTTAAGACATAGCATCATTATTTGGTTGGAGAGAAATTCGAGTTGTACACCGATCATAAATCTCTCAAGTACTTGTTCTCGTAGAAGGATCTTAATTTAAGGCAACAAAAATGGATGGAGTTCCTAGCATCATATGACTTCGAGATCGCTTATACCCCTAGCAAGGATAATGTGATGGCAGATGCACTGAGTAGGAAAAATATGACCTTAAGTCCTTAGTTTTTGGAAAGGAAAAGCTTGGAATTCATATCGACTTTTAACTTTAGACCCTCTACGAATTTTTGCTTAGTTTGTTTGCATCGCTAGAGATACGACCTACTCTTATGGATCAGATAAGAGCTTCATAGCAAGGTGATCCATAGATTTCAGACATCTTGGATAGGCTCAGTAAAGGGGAGACTTCTAGTCACCTCAATAGATATTCCATAGACGATAAAGGGTGGTTACGACGAGATGGAAGGCTTTGTGTTCTCCAAACTTTAAGTTTGTTAAAAACGGTCTAAGAAGAAGCCCATCATTTTAAGATGACTATTCATCCAGGCAGTTATAAGATGCATAAGGACATAAAGAGGGTTTTCTTTTGGGCTGGGATGAAGAAAGACGTAGCAGAGTTTATTTCTCAATGTTTGGTTTGTCAGCAAGTCAAAGCTGAGCAAAAGAAGCCCGGTGGTTTACTTCATCCTTTGGAGGTTCCACAGTGGAAGTGAGAGAGTGTCTCAATGGATTTCATAGATGGTTTGCCTAGATCAAAGAAAGGCAACACCAGTATTTGGGCTATAGTGGATAGACTTACTAAGAGCACTCATTTCATTCCAGTTAAGAGTAAGAGGACGGCAGCATGGTTGGCAGCGGTTTATGTACGTGAGATAGTCCGTATTCATGGAGTACCTTCCAGTATTGTAAGCGATCGTGACCCCATCTTCACTAATGAATTTTGGAGGAGCTTGCAAGAAGAATTAGGTACACAGTTGTGTTTGAGCCCCGCTTATCACCCACAGACAGATGGACAGATGGAGAGGGTGAATAGAGTTCTTGAGGATCTTCTAAGGTTGTGTATCCTAGACTTCGAAGGGACTTGGGAAGAGCAACTTACTTTAGTAGAGTTCTCCTACAACAATAGTTATCAAGTTAGCATTTGCATGGCACCCTTTGAAGCATTATACGGACGACCCTGTAGATCACTGACTTGTTGGTGGGAATCTACAAAAAGGCTACTATTTGGACCAAAGATGGTTAGAGAAACGTCCGAAAAGATTGACCTTATTAGACGGCGAATGAAGACCGCTCAAATTAGGAAGAAGTCCTACGCTGACAAGAGAAGGATTGACATTGAATTTGAAGTGGGAGACATGGTTTTCATAAAAGTATCACCTTTAAGAAATGTGGTTCGATTTGGATCTGTAGGGAAATTGGCACCAAGATTTGTAGGGTCATTTCCCATAACAGAAAGGATTGACCAAATGGCCTACAGGGTAAAGCTACCAGAGAGGCTATCCGGCGTTCGTGATGTTTTCCATGTTTCTCATTTGCGGAAGTGCTTGCATGATACTGCAGAAGTAGTTGAGCCGAGTATATTGGAGGAAGTAGAGGTGGAACGGGAGGCGACAGTCAGACGAGTTCCTTCCCATATTTGTGGATCAAAAGTTAAGAAGCTACGCAATAGAGAAGTCAAATTGATGAAAGTTCAGTAGGGAGACAACCCAAAGGATGCGAGTTGGGAGACCGAAGATAAGATTCATGCTTCTTACCCTTTTCTTTTCGAGGGTATGTTCTTAACTTCCTTTCCAAAGCTTTTATTTATGCTTGTTTCTATCATTTAAATATGTCCTATCGATCGAATCTTCGACCTTTAGGTAGAAATCTCATGGATGTAAACATGTGTTTGAGACATGTTATGTTTGATGGATGCAATTGTTTGCTAGTGGTTGCTCGTGGATGCAAATATACACACATTAGGCACTAGATCGGCTCAATCACTCTCGTACTGCATATGGACGTGTGTGCATTTTTCTTCTTTTAATTGGTGGGAATGGATGTATGATCATATGGATGTTGCATTTGGACGGACGATTAGGCACACATATAGAAACTACAAGTTACAATAGTATTGTTGCATACATGTTGAATTCATGGCACTAACATACATTGCATTAAGGAAGTGAATCAGTAGATCGCCTGATCTTTACATTAGAATAAGGACATATACACACAACTTTGCATATGTTCATAAAAGCATTAGAAGTCTTTAAGGACAATGGATGCCTGTGATTGGTGGATGAGTAGATGAGTGATGGATGGTAGGATACACATTCTTCATAACCTGGAGATTTCAGGGACGAAATCCTTTGAGTAGGGGAGAATGTAACACCCCGTAATTTTAACAACACTAAAGAGGACAAATTAAAGAATATTTAATTTAATATTTAGAATTGAGTGAAACGGACTGGGACATTGCGTTCGTCTCGGAATTCCGGTCAAAATAGACACCTGGATTGCGTAAAACGGACACAGTAGGAAGAAGTTATGAAGGTTTGAAGTTTGTATACGCGCAAGGACAATATATATATATATATAGGGTTCAGAAATTCAAAAATTAGGTCAAAACAGCTCAAATCACACAGAAATGAGGTGAGCGGGAAATATCCCGCCCAGGGGTGTCGACCCCAGGGTCAACCCCTCAAGGGGGGTGTCGACCCATGGGTTGACCCTCTAAGTGGGGGGTCGACCCCCCTATCAAAGACGTGGCAGATTAGGGTTTGGGGCTGGCAGCCATAAATATGGCCTCATTTCTCATATTTTGCACATTGAAAATAATGGAGGACTAGATGTTGTCACTGCCGCGATTGAATCAAACCTTTTTCTTCTTCTGCAATCGAGTTAATCAAGTTTAGAGTTATTCAAGTGTGGATCTGTGATTCAACATATTCTATTCTCCTTCTATTTTTCTATATCTAAACACTATGAGTTTAAGTTACTTTTAGATTTAAATAATTTCAAAGTAAAATATGATATGACTATAATTTGGATTTATGCCTGTGACTGCTTGAATCATATCAGATCCGTTATAACTTGTGTATTTATGATATTCTAACATGACTATGACTTGGATCTTAATCTTTATCATGTCAGATCTACCTTTGATTATAGATCTAATTCATTGTTTAGATCACCTTATACCCGTTCTATTATGTTTATGGCCAAAACAGATCTGTTGTTAGTTGGACATCTAAATCATTGATTAGATCACATCATGCCTATCCCTATTATGCTAGAATCAGTGCTATTGACACATGTTCATCCTATATGCTTATCTTGCCATTATGCCACTATATGTTTATGCCATGACATGTCAACCTTATTAGTATGATCACCTCCTCCCTTTTCCCTCTATCTTTTACCTTTTATTTTATACAGCCAGGCTACCTTCGAGCCTAGGAATGCCGTTGAAATATGCGAATACGTTAGATTGGGAACGAGGGGAAAACGTTAATATTGGGCATAACTTGTAATTGGGAATTTGGGCATTACTTGAATAAAGTGTAATAATATGAATTTGGGGGCATATAGTTTATTATGAACATAACTTGGGAAAAGGGGCATGAAAACCTATAACGACATAGTAAATTTGGTTAATAATGGAAATGCTTAGGATTATAGTAATTAGAAACTGTAACCGTGCCTAGACCCGAGGTTAGATTACACTTATGGTTGAAGTCTGCCCAGAACCGCCCGGCATATCTGGCGACCACATGTGGTGAATTTAATGTGAGGGATCTAGGTGCACAAACACGAGACGTGCTAATACACGAGGTTAAGCCTGACTTGTGGAAGAAGTCTGCCCGGAATCGACGGCATATCTAGCAGCCATAAGTGGTAGGCTTAATGTAGAAGGTCTATCACATTGTAACCATAAATGGACATGATAATGAGTTGGAATACTTAACCTAGTTGAATCCATAGGGATTGTATGAACGTGAACCTGATTAGGGGTTAAGTGAACTTGTTTGAAACGGTGGGTGGGTTAAGTAAATCTGGGGTGGGTGGGTAATATTTATATATAGGCCCACAAACTTAACCTGTTGGAATTATGCAATTTTATGACACCAATATGTAGGCATAATCTGAGGAAAACCTAGTAGTGGGGATGCAAGACAAAGGGGAGAGCTTGCATCATCTTGTGTGTGGGACCCGTTTCAGTCAGTAACCCATATATAGGTATCAAACGAGTACTCCAAACTAGGTCGGAGTCGGGGCACGCTTACTGGGCTGAATATAAGAGATCCAAAAGTGGGGACAGTGTCTGATGGCGCGTTCCATCGGATTCATGTGCGTGCATGACTCCGCCTGCTCGGGAAAATTATAAGACGTTATGACACCAGTAGACATGGTTGTGTACATCCAGAAAATGAAGGGTTTCCACTTTAGGGAGTGATACACCCTGCTGTGGGGGTTAGCACAGGGTATCTATGTTGTAGGGAGCCAATCAATTAGGGTAGTAATTAGGGTACACTTAGACTCCGGTATGTTTAGGAGCCCGTTATTATCCATGGGGATAATTCTGGAACGTTGGGCTGCCTGTTGATTGTATGGGGTGAAAATCTCTCACTGGAAGTATGCCTAAGTCTAACATCTTGGGATCATCTCATTCTGGTTATACTAGTATCGGTGCAGAGTAATCATTAGAGAAGCGTATACACTCTATCATGTTTACCTTGTCATACCTGCCTTTTGTGATGTTATCTTTCTCATCCACTTAATATGCCTGTCATGACACTTTTACTTATTTACTTGCTAAACGTAACTGGACTCGCCAGACTTTATGTCTGATCCTTTTTGTTCCCTCTTCTTTCTTCCATTCCCCCTCCCCTCCCCCCTAGTTTCTCAGGGTGGGAATACTCAAGCTTGACTGAGATTCTGTTATCATTTTTATAGAGCTACTTAGATGTATTACTCAAGCTCCTATCTTTGCTATTATGACTATGTTTTTATTTTGGAATTAAGCTTCTTTTATTTTGTACTCTGATGTTTTAAGTGCAAGACATAAGTTTTGATGATGTACTGGGTTTATGTATTTCCAGACATATGATGTTTTCAGACATAAATTTTTGGGCTGAAGCAGTTGCAACAGCTTGTTATATATTAAATAGAATTTTGATAAGACCCTTAACTTATAAAACACCATACGAACTTTTATATAATAAGAAACCAAAGGTATCATATTTTTAAATATTTGTAAGTAAATGTTTTATTCTTAACACCAAAGGAAATTTAGAAAAATTTGACTCTAAATCCAATAAAGGAATATTTATGAGATATTCTGAGAGATGTAAGGCATATAGAGTTTTTAATTTAAGAATTAATACTATACAAGAAACTTTAAATGTGTCTTTTGACGAAAATTATAAGAATTCAACACAAAAGAATAAATATGAACGCGAAAATGAAATTGATGAAGTAAATAACGAAATTAATCAAACAAATAAGAGAATTCGACTTCTAAGAGACCACCCTGTAGAAAATATCTTAGGGAAATCTATTATTAGGACTATAAACCAATTAAATAATATGAGTAATTCAGCGTTTATTTCTGATGTTGAACCTAAGAATCCAAAGGAAGCATCATCCGATGATTAATAGATCCTTGTTATGCAAGAGGAATTGAATCAGTTTACCAGGAATGATGTATGGGAACTTGTTCCTAGACCAGAGGATAAAAATGTAATTGGGAACTAAATGGGTTTATAAAAATAAAATGAATGAACTCGGTGAGGTCGTAAGAAATATAGCTCGACTAATTGCACAAGGATATAGTCAAGAGGAAGGTATAGATTATGATGAAACCTTCACTCTTGTAGCAAGACTTGAGGCAATTAGTGTAACGTCCCGCCCTTTTGACCGTTTCAAATCGGTGATTACCCAACTTAAAACGTCCAAAATCGACGGATCGTTATTTAGCTTACCAAGTTTAAAAACAGAATCAACACGGAAATATAGAATAAATAAATAACAGTATTGAATAATGAAATAAATTTTTTATATATAAATCAGAATTTCTTTTGAATACAATATTTTCTATACAGCGGGATGAAAATATAGTTTGAATACAATAAAAATATTTACTGTTCAAATCTTCAGAGTGCATCGTTATTGGAATCCCAGCTTCACCGGTCTTCATATCCTAAGCCGTAATCTTCTAAATTTGTATTGCTCGTGTCTGACCCGAGCGTTCCATGCAAAAACATAAAGCACTCGAGTCAGGATAAATCATTTGTTCAAGTCAAATAACTCCAACAGAAACTGAATATAATAGCCAATCCTAACAAATTTTTTAAATTTCGGGTACATCGAATCTATGAGAAACTGCCTAAAACAAATCCGGACAGCATATACGTATATTTGTATACACGTATGCTGATGATACATGTATACACATATGATATATGTATATACACATGTGCATCAACCCCCACATGTATACAAAATCATGCTTTGAATAACAAGAGTTTGCACAATGGGGTACAAGACCGTTTATGCGAATGCTGAATGAATCAGGTCAGAATGCAGTATAAACTAAGGTGGTCAAGTGATAACATATGCAGTTTATAACATGTAGCCATATGAAATCATATGCAGTTTATAACATGTAGCCAAATGATTAACATATGCAGTTTATAACATATAGCCAAATGATCAACATATGCAAATTAGAATCCGACTCGAGGACTAAAGACCAAGGCGTCAACATACTCTCATATTTTTAAGAACTGACTGTTTAAAGGACATTTACATATGTTGATCTAATCACCTCTATTTAAGTGCATGTGTGACAAAGCAACAGAATAGCAAGGCAATATATGTAACTGAGATAATATATATAACAAGTAAGACCTGAACTAAAATACTTGAAATGCGTCGGTGCATCTTGCAAAATATTTTTAGAAAAATAAATAAGAAATCACTTGGATACCATGGTAAAAGAGGAAATTGGACGTATATGAATGTCTGTAAATGTGTGATGGTCGCAGATCATTAGAAAATGCATCAATCATTGTATCATCAATCTCATAATTGAATTTCAGTGAATACTAGAGATAATAACTATGACAGAACCCAATTCAAGAACCTTCTTATTAACTTACTTGGAAACCCAATGTCCGCTTATATGTACCAAACATCTGATTAGTGTCTCAGTTTTCAGCATTGCACAATGATTATGCGGTTGATATATGAACCCGATGTCTGAAAATAGTTAAGATTCAATTCCTTTCCTGGCCACACAACTAATATATGTGCCAGATGTCTAGTTAATATCTCAGTTAATTTATTTTCAAAAGGCCACACTTCTGACTTCAATATTCAAACTTATGAACTATGTATAACTAACAAATATAAAAAGACTCTTCTGTTCCTATTAGCTATCGCATTTCCTCCTTTACCGTCGCAGGTGTTGATTTAATAACTACAATCTAATAACTTATCCATTAGCTAGCCTTGTAGCTTTTAAACTTTATCATTAAGCAACTCAGAGTTGTCTATATATCAGCTCAAATTGTACGTCCCAAGTTACCTGTCTTGCAGATTTTCATTTTCATTTCAGTAAATAAAATAGTTTCAACAATTCCTTTCCAATGAATAAAATGGGTTCGACAACTCCATTCATGTGAACAAATGGTTTCGGCAAATTTGAATTTAGTAACCCAAAATAATTTCAACAAATTCCATTAAGTAAAATAGTTCAAATTCAAGATGTAAGTCATTTCTCATGGTCTAAGTATCAATATAGCACATCATATATTTTAGTGCCAAAACTAAGGCCACAGTGACACAAAATGTGATCAACCATGATCAAACCACGCAAGTGTTGACTCGACATTATAAGTCATGTAGGGAAAAGTAAATCACGAAGGCCCAGCAACAGAAATGGTCTGTTCAAGTTTTAAATAACACCGAAATGTTACTGGTTTCCAAATACTGGTATTAATGTACTGTGTATTTACTTCCAGTTTTCTTCTATACAAACAAAACCTAGTATATTTGCCAAAGAGGATCAAAGAAACAAGCAAATCCATATTATATCATGATTCATGTGGATCAGACTTAATGAATATAATATTTTTTCTAATTTATATTGAGTGCTTAGATTAGCTGGGTTTTAGTGAGGTTTGTGAGATTAGCTGGATTTTAGTTGCATAGTTGCTGCTGCAAGTTCCTTTAAGAACATCGCAAACTTCGCCAACTGTGCCGACAATAAGCTGCTTCTATTGTGCGCTACTACTATGTGGTATACAACAACAATTGTGCTAGTAGAGTGGTGCAATTGAAGCAGTATGCAATTTCCGAAGTTGTGCACTATAGCAACACATCCTTAATACTAGATTGATAGTGGTCTGGGGACTAATTAATGGTCCAATCATTATAACTATTATTCATACACTCTTTCTTCTGATTTTATTGCAGCAAGAATATAGGAACAGTGAGTAGTTGTAAACATAGATTTTATAAAAGTAAGAAATCGGAATGGCAACTGATCGTGACGTGGTGTACTTCAAGTCTATAGTAACAAACAATATTTGGTGCAAAAACACCTATATCTAAGTGTCAGACAATCATGGCAGCTTATAAACACATAAACCAATTCCTTTTCCAGTTTAAGTTAACCAAACTAACGAGACCAATGACATCAATTTTTAACATATAGGGCTGGTGTGCATGAATCAATACATCTGTTCAAATTATGTAATTGGATAAACGGATCGAGTAAAAAGAGAATGTATTGTATCAATAGATCAAGTGTAATACTTGACAAACGCAGCAACTAATTTAAAAGCAATGAAATCAAACATCAACGATTAGAAGCAAGCCCACAAAGCATACTAGCATCGCTATCATACCCAGTTAATAATCGATGTTAACTACTTGAAATAAGATTTATCGTGAGTGAGATAACTCACCTTGAATCGGTGAAAGAATTGAGAGTAGGTGACGGTTTCAGCGTAAGTCTCGAGGTGACGACGACGAGATGGTCAACGCAGGTGATTTCGACTGAAGGCGGAGCCCCAATGTCCAAAGTCTTGCGTTTTGATGCAGCAGCTCTAGGTGAGCTTTTCGACACTGCAATTGGTCGGAGTAGGCACTGACAAGGTGCTGGTGCTTAGGCAAGCGGGGGTGGGAGGAGCGGATTTCGATTTAGAGGACTATGGTTCGATTTGAGGAAAAGGCTTTTTCGCTGAAGCCATAAAAATAGGAAAGAAACGGTTTTTATTTGGGGAAAAGAAATTGGGTTTCTGCCGTAGAAATATGAAAAGGAGAGAATGATTGTCGGTGAGGGATTTGGGAAAAGAGGGTTTCAATTTATAAGGAATGAACCGTGGGAGCCAAGGCAAGAAAAGTAGCTTGCGTATTTTAACCGAGGAAGGTAATATCTGGGGTGGCAATACAGGGGAAAGAGATTTACTTGTTTGTACCCCATACAAATCAAATCCTACCGTAATTTATTGCTACATTTAAATTTTTGTATTATCATAATTAAATTCCAATCGTAACGAAATTGGATTTTCTGCTACGTTTCCCTATTCTAAATCCAGTAAATTTTGTTTGGTCAATTTTCGGTTTCGTTTGCCCGATGTTGTTATTTTGAATTCAATTTATTTGTCGGTTCAAGTTTTAAATTTTATCTACCGTCAAAACAACTCCGTTTGGTCCTATATTTTGAAACATTAAATTTCAATTTTTTTATTTATATACACAAATACATACATATCCGAACCGATTTTCTATATATTTTGACAAACGTTATTTAACGTTTATTTTTAATTCAACCATTTAAATTCTTTAATCGAATTTCAAATTCAATTCACTTTTTCAACCAAATTTAGTTTAAACATTCAAAAATAAATATTTGATCATCAACCAACCATTCTGAATTCAATTAATATACAAAATCATATATTCCATTTTAAATTTCCAACCCAAGTATATCTTCATTTAATTCCTTATTTTATCTGTCCAAATTTCCGGGTCGTTACAATCTACTCTCCCCCCTTAAAACTTTTCGTCCCCGAAAAGAAGAGTTCGTTAGAGTTATACCAATGTATACTTCAAATTTTTATAATTGTGGAATTTTTTCCCATAATTGATTTAAATATTGATATTTAAGTCATCAATCCTCTCTGTATACCTATCATATTCAATTAGAATTTTGATCAAATATGACTTGCCCTTATCTTCCAAACTATTTTTTTTCATGCCTTTCAAACTATATTCCATTATCATAGATCAATTTCTATCTCAAATTATTTTTAAGCTATTTTTTCCCATTACTTATTCTATTTAATCTTCTAAAAGATTCAAAATCATATAATTTCTTTCAAAATCACTCTTCTTAAATTTCAATATCTGCATAACTTGGATTTACGCATCTCACATTATTCCAAATTTCATCATAAACATCATCTATCAATGTTACTTATCCATCATCGCAACTGTAATGGGACTAGGCTTAGCAACCCTTAACCCAATCTCCTTTCATCCAATCCATTTAGTCTTTTCCAACACTCATTGAAGAGTGTAAATATCATCTTCTTTTCAAGTTACAAATTGTCGACTTGAAAATTTACAAAATCCAAAATTCTTTTTATAATTTTTATACGGAAAATATTGGTGTTATTACTTCGAAAATATCTTTCTTAACTTATTAAATTAAGTATATTTTTAATTTCAAATCATTTATTTAAAAATATTTTATAACTCGAAGTTTGACAAGGCTTTTGTCGTCCTCACAGATGTTAGGCATACGCTGGCCAGACGCACGACTAAAATCTCTAAATACTAAATATCCTTTCTTCAACTCCTAGTGAAAACATTTCAAAAATTATTTTTAAAGAAACAGATATGGGAAGTACCAATGTGATATTGATATGTTGATTGTTCATGAATCGCAAATACACAATTGTTTCGTTTGGATCCTTCAGAAAACATCCGTATCCGTAGGAAATCTCTTCCCTACGAATTTCGTCATGAACAGATCAACGGAAGATATTTAAGAATCAAAAGAAAACCTGAGGTCATTGAGCGTTGGCTGCCCTATCTCAAGGTCATGAATCATATTATGTGGAGAATATATCTAGTCAAGAGGATCAATCAAGTAACAAAGACAAACTGCTGTATTAAACATGTGGTTCAATCACTAAGATATTTAAGTGGACGACAAGTACACAATGGTTACGCCTGGATTCCCCAGGAAACATCCATACCCGTAAGCTCTCACAGCTCTACGGATTATGCCCTTATAATTCGACTATAGATCGCAACAGTCACAATGGTTACGCTTGGTTCCCCCAAGAAACATCCGTCCTCCATAGGTTATCTGCAACCCTGCGAATTTCGCTACACGGTCGAATTCCGACGAATCTAGATCGCAGCGATCACAATAGTTACGCCTGATTCCCTCTTTTTTTCCCCTCAAAACTTTGTTTTACTTTTATGAAAGCTTTTAATCTTTTTTGTAGTTCCATATCTAGCCAACCCCAACTTATTTGGAATTTATGGCTTAGTTGTTGTTGTTATTGTTTTGCAGCATAGTATATTGAAATCAAATGGTGGACACTCGCCATTGTTTGAGGTCGGCACTATATTTATTTGGAGTGAGATATAAATAAAAAGGTAATTTTTATTCTAATCCACAATTTTAGTAAGTTAATCCACCCTATTTTATAGGATCGTTGACTTTTACTAAAATTTAAATTTTAATCAGTGTATCCACCTAAAAAAAAGGTACGTATTTTTCTTTTATATCCACAACTAGAATTTTGATCAAATACGACTTGCCCTTATCTTCCAAACTATTTTTTTAATGCCATTCAAACTATATTCCATTATCATAGATCAATTTCTATCTCAAAATATTTTTAAGCTATTTTTTTCATTTCTTATTCTATTTAATTTTCTAAAAGATTCAAAATCATATAATTTCTTTCAAAATCGCTCTTTTTAAATTTCAATTTCTGCATAACTTGGATTTACGCATCTCACATTATTCAAAATTTCATTATAAACATCATTTATCAATGTTACTTATCCATCATCGCAACTGTAATGGGTTTAGGCTTAGCAACCCTTAACCCAATCTCCTTTCATCCAATCCAATTAATCCTTTCCAACACTCATTGAAGAGTGTAAATATCATCTTCTTTTCAAGTTACAAATTGTCGACTTGAAAATTTACAAAATCCAAAATTCTTTTTATAATTTTTATAAGGAAAATATTGGTGTTATTACTTCGAAAATCTCTTTCTTAACTTATTAAATTAAGTATATTTTTAATTTCAAATTATTTATTTAAAAATATTTTATAACTCAAAGTTTGACAAGGCTATTATCGTCCTCACAGATGTTAGGCATACGCTGGCCAGACGCACGACTAAAATCTCCAAGTACTAAATATCCTTTCTTCATCTCCTAGTGAAAACATTTCAAAAATTCTTTTTAAAGAAGCAGATACAGAAAGTACCAATGTGATATTGATATGTTGATTGTTCATGAATCGCAAATACATAATTGTTTCGCCTGGTTCCCCCAGAAAACATCCGTATCCATAGGAAATCTCTTCCCTGCGAATTTCGTCATGAATAGATCAACAGAAGATATTTAAGAATCAAAAGAAAACCTGAGGTCGTTGAGCGTTGGCTTCTCTATCTCAAGGTCACGAAATCGTATTATATGGAGAATATATCTAGTCAAGAGGATCAATCAGGTAATAAAGACAAACTGCTGCATTAAACATGTGGTTCAATCACTAAGATATCTAAGTGGACGGCAGGTACACAATGGTTACGCTTGGGTTCCCCAGGAAACATCCATACCCGTAAGCTCTCACAGCTCTACGGATTACGCCCTTATAATTCGACTGTAGATCATAGCAGTCACAATGGTTATGCTTGGTTCCCCCAAGAAACATCCGTCCTCCATAGGTTATCTGCAGCCCTGTGAATTTCGCTACACAGTCGAATTCCGACGACTCTAGATCGCAGCGATCACAATGGTTATGTCTGATTCCCTCAAGAAACATCCGACCGTCGTAGGCTATCTGCATCCCTGCGAATTATGCTAGCAGTCGTGCTCAATGGCAACTCGTGAGTTTTATGTCCGGACAACATACTACCACCATCAGCATTTTTCAGCTAGGCTCGAAATTCAAAGGAGAAGGATGGTACTTCCATTATTTTGCTTTGGAAACATGTAATACTATATACATATAGTACTTCATTTCAAAATCCTCTTGAATCATACTTTGTAGATTTAGGGTTTTTTCTATGGGTGAACGGATGACTCTGAGTTTAAGTGTTTTGTGGATCGGTTTTATCTAATGCATGACTTGTGACTTATGAGTGATAATGTGCGTTATTTTGTGAGTAGGGTATAGAATAAACCTACCATGCTGGAGTGTGGTGTCCAATTAAAATTATTATTATATGATTTTAAACGTACTTGATTTCAGATCGGACGGATATTTTTCGGATATGAATACATAGATATCTGCATCTACATCCGATTTTTCTTTCGGATATCGGATATCCGCATCTGCTTTTCGGATATCGGATAATATCTGTATTTTCGGATACAGATTTGGATGGATTTCCAATTTTTCGGATATCCATTGACAGGCCTAGGCGGCTGACGGTAGTGGAACTCTACTAGAAGAGGTACATGGAGCAACATGATTAGAGTTAAAACTCCGTATGTAGTCCAGCAAAGCGTAAGCTCGTAGGGCAACTCGACTCCAATATGAATCAAAATCTCCAGGTGTAGTAAAAGGCTCACTATCTACCCATCCTGCATCCCTCATACCAGTAATATAAGTTGGGCTAACCCAAATAGATCAATAGTACATATCATCCACGATAAGTGGACCAGTAGGAACGAGGAGTATACCATACAACTGCAGCAAACATCACTCCCCTAAATAGCATATGAATGAACACATAGGAACTTGAAAGAAAACCCAACGTCTTGGAAGTCAAAACTGGTAAGTGAGCAGATGATCCTTATCGGGTTTCATAACCAGAATATAATCATGCCATGGACGAGTGATAATGTTGTCAATGTCACCTCATTCCTAGCGGCCATTAACTCATTGTGCACTCCCTATGCAGCATGGCACACATGCATGGCTAATCCAGTGACGAAATCTAAAAAAGTAAATATATGGTGTGTGTTTTATCTCAATGATGAGTCATGAGTGCATGTTAGTCATATACTCATAGTACTAAAAGGGGAGGATGTACCAAAAACCATATATATGTCTAGACTACTGTAAAGCATATATATCCACCGCTAAAAGCGATAACTGAGGATGGCAGTACCATAGTCATACATATGAAGCCCATTAACAACTACAAATCTAGCCAAATATCCATGTCTAGTCATGCCCCTATTGTACGTAAAAAAATGTAGGCCAAACATATATAATATAAAGACACAAATAATAGGAGTATGCATCTCCTCAGCGTCCCTATAGTCTATTATGGGACAATTAACGACAAAGACGAAAGCCCACTAAAATTTATCCATAAGGACAACCGCCTAATATTTTTTTTCCAAAAGGACAATACACTACAGTATTCCCGTTCAATTTTCACTCCCGTTCGGTTTCTACCACATCGCACTTCAATTTTTCTCGTTAAATTTTTCTCCACCGCCGCGATTTTTCTCTCCATGATTTGTTCTTCAAACATCTCCCTCGTTCGATCATCTTTAGAATTTCTCGAGCTCCTCAATTTTTTCGATTTGCCCTAATTTTATCGTCTCAAAAGCTTCATCGATTCATGAAGATGTCGCGGATTTAGATTTGTTTGGCAGTAAATATGATGTCTTCATTTTTTGATTTCGTGAATTCGTCGTAGAAAATCGAACGAAAGAGATGAAGGAGAAAAAATTCGTCGTTGTATACTTTTTTTATGGTGAAGTTAGCAGCAGTTTTTAGTTATCATTTTTCTATTTTTTTAGGTATCATTTTTCGTGTTTTAACAGTGTTATGCTTTTGTATTTATAATTTTGGTGCTATATCAGTTTTGTACATGTACTGTTGTATTAGCTTTGCAACTCAATCGAAATTATGTCATTTTAATCAATCAAAGTGGGATGTAAACATTTTTTGTATTAGTTTTCCTTTAAAATATCAAAGCAGTTTTTAGGTATCATTGTTATATTTTTTTAGGTATCATTTTTGTATTTTCTAGTTGAATTTACATCATAGCAGTTTTTATGTATCATTTTTATATTTTTTTAGGTATCACTTTTATATTTTCTAGTTGAATTTACATCGTAGCAGTTTTTAGGTATCTTTTTTATATTTTTTTTAGGTATCACTTTTATATTTTCTAGTAGAATTTACATCATAGCAGTTTTTAGGTATCATTTTTATATGTAAATATTTTTTTTATTTAACACTGTTTTATATTCGTTTGTTGTGTTTTAATGTTGTATTTATTTTGTAGTTGTATTGTTGCATTATCTTTGTATTACAGTCAAACTTGTTTCATTATAGTCAACCAAACTGTGATGTAAGTAATTTTTGTGTTACTTTTTATTTAAAACATTACAGCAGTTTTTAGGTATCTTTTTTTTTTTGGGTATCATTTTTACTACATTCACTGTGCTATGTTTTTTAGTTACTTTTTGTTGTTGTATTAATTTTGTTGCTGTACTGTTGCACTAGCTTTGTAATTCAATTGAATTTATTTCATTTTAATCAATCAAATTGTGATTCAAACATTTTCTGTATTGCTTTTTTCATTAAAATATTAAAGCAGTTTTTAGGTATCATTTTTATATTTTTAGGTAGATTTGTGTTGTTTGCTTTGGTAATTGATTTTTTTTGATACACAACATTAATTCTAACTGATACCCACTGATAAAAAAATAACACCCATCTAGTCAACTCAAATCTCACAAAAATAATATTTATTCTCAATAATACCTACTGATTTAAAATATAATAGCAATCGATTCAATTCAATTATCACAAAAATGAGATTATTCTCAATAATACACAATAATACCCACTTGTATCATATGATACCTACAACTATACATAACTGATATACTAGGATACATTGTTTTTCTACACAATATAAGTACATACAACACTGCTCCCCATTCCAAGAATGCATTCATGCATTTACTTTTACTTGTACTCAATCCAGTCTTGAATTCAAGTAAATTCCAGCAGCATGCAGTATTTGCAAGAATTTCATTACATAATCAAAACTTATACCAACATAATAATGTAAATTCAACTAGAAAATATAAAAATGATACCTAAAAACTGCTATGATGTAAATTCAACTAGAAAATATAAAAATGATACATAAAAAAATATAAAAATGATACCTAAAAATTGCTTTGATATTTTAAAGGAAAACTAATACAAAAAATATTTACATCCCACTTTGATTAAAATGACATAATTTCGATTGAGTTGCAAAGCTAATACAACAGTACATGTACAAAACTAATATAGCACCAAAATTATAAACACAAAAGCATAACACTGTTAAAACACGAAAAATGATACCTAAAAAAATAGAAAAATGATAACTAAAAACTGCTGCTAACTTCACCATAAAAAAAAATATTTCCAGCGATTTTTTTTGCATTCATCTCTCTCGTTCGATTTTCTATGACGAATTCGCAAAATCGAAAATAATGAAATCATCTCTACTGCCTATCGAATCAAAATCCGCGGCACCTTCAATAATCGACGAAGTTTTTGAGACAAAATTAGGGCAAACCGAATAAATTGAGGAGATTCTTATTACCCTAATATCTTGAACGAATTCCCAAATCAGTACGCGCATGATCGATTTTGGTATGGATGTTTGAAGATGATTGCTGGAGATCGAAACAAAACAGGAAAAAAAATTTGCGTTTATAATCAATGACCAGATTGACGGCGATAGCAGATTGATGAAGAAAAGAAAATAGCGGTCGAATAAATTATTGTAGTGTATTGTCCTTTTGGTTAAATTTTTAGTGGACTGTCCTTATGAATAAAAAAGCCCTTATTTTTGTCCTTGTAAATATTTTCCTGGTCTATTATATCATTGTAAGCATGTCAGCGTAACAGAACCTCCTCAACATCTAAAGACGGTGATTGAACTGAATGACTCAAAATTCTCATATGAGTTATTAATTGGTACTGGCTTACGGTCTGTTTGGCCAACTTCTATACCTATCAGCAAATAAAATAAAATCTAAAGGAGTCAGTCCCAACTCAACATCGGAAAAATAAAATATATGTGTAGGCTAACATCTCTCGCTAAAGGCCTCAACTATGCAACGATTGACGTGAGCAAATGCAGTTGACTGTAGAAATTCACCAAAAGATGATGCAAGCAGTCTGATCCTAATTGAGTCAGGTAGTGTATCAAAGTAATCGGTAATGCACTTATACCAACTACCGCATATAGTTATGTGACGAACCTAAATAAGTAATTATCTAACTTCAACGGTGTACCAATCAAACTTGTGATGCACAACGTATGCTAAAAGCCTATTAATTTAATGGTTGAAAATGAAAATTTTACATGTGGCATCATTAATGCTGAAGTAAGCCGATGCATGTGATACAGTGGGGGTAGCTCGTGCAATACCTGAAGGTCTTCTGCGGTCATGCCACGATCGGAATAATACGAGCCGATCCAGTATTGTCTTCGGTTGTGTACCGTACTGTCCGTCTATCAACTTTGATAGATCGCAATTCGCAGCGACATCTGGACATCTCGGTGAATAAATGAAGTGTGTTGCTAAAAGCACCCAAATTTCTTCTTCCTAATACCACGAGTGGTATTAAGAAGTGTAAAACTGGGTGCTTTTAGCACAATACCACCATGTGATGCTAAAAGGACCCAGGTTTACACTTCCTAATACCATACGTGGTATTAAAAAGAAGAATTTTGGGTGCTTTTAACAGCACTCAATGAAGTCTTTTCATGAGAGATTATCTAGGTTTAAGGATTTGGAGTGTGCCTTCGAATTCTTGTTGATTCTCATTGTGAAGCATAAATAATTACACAGGAAAAGATGGTGGGGATGGCAAAAAGTCTTTTCATTTCTATAAAATGCTAATCAATTGTGGCCATCTTCTTTTTGGTGGAACTGGTACTCCGTTCCATCGTCTAAAATTCCAGTGATCTTCTCTATTCGGCTAACCAGTAATTAACACATGGATGGAGAAGCTGGTAATCAAAGTCCTTTCCTATATTGTAAAATGCTTAAATTCCGATTTTTGCCAGCTATGGTTTAGTCGTTTAGATTACGATTTCTAAATTCAAAGTTCTTGCCCGTTGCAGTGATCGAGTTCCTAGGACATATTCCGTTGTTGCAGAAGCTTCCTGGTTCATCTATTATAAAGATAGCCGAACTCGTTTGTATTAAAAATTATGGTAGATTCTGACTTCGTCTTCGATTTTTTTTTTTTAATAAAGTTGTTAAGAGGAGTAATTAATCTAATGTTTAATGGTTAATCAATACCATTAGTATCTCTCTCATACACATACAAAAGGAATTACTAATGTGATTGCCAAATGTAAGATGCATACATGTGATATCCATCATTTTTTTTTTTGTTAAGCACAGAAACTAAATCATAAAATATCATTATACTACGTAAGTGGACAAGGAGGGGTTTCTTTGGCATGTATGCTTGAGTCTGTACGTGAGTACTCAGATATTGAATATTGATGGTTCCTTTTAAGTATGTATGGTTTTATTTACAATACTTCAAACTTCTTGAGTCATTTGTTTCCATCTTTGTTATATCTTATCTTTTGGTGCTTCATAGGCCCTGGTCAAAGTGTTATTCGTGAGGGCGACTCTGGAATTGGGCTTTATTTTATATTTGATGGTGAGGTATGAATGCTTGCTCTTACTATTTTTGCTACTACCATGTGTTCCTCTAAGGTCATAGCCAACAACAGTTGTTTTTCAAACAAACAAAACTAAACAACTCTTACACTGAATACACTCCAGACCCATTTCTTAACCAATTAAAATATATCAGACAGATAAAACATTATGTTTCAATATAATGTAGTGGAATTTACAATGGCTTTTTTTAAAACCATCATACTTTATGCCATTCTTAGGAAAGCCATTATAATTCAAGCCATGCTACGGTTTTATATCACTTTATAAAAGCTGTTGTAATTCAATTTGCTTTCGGATGCTTTAAGAAGCCGTTCTGTGTACTAGTCCTATACTCCAGTTTGATGGTTAGAATGAGCTGGGTACATGATTAGATGAGCGAGCAAAACAATTTAGTTGCTCCATGGCTTGTTCCGAGACCATTTTTAAAGTAAATGAGCCATGTTGCTTGCACTCTGATGTAGAAAAACATGTTTTGGAAGTTCATGCTGCTGAAAAAATCAAGAATGAAAGATGTAGCTGCCCTTTGATAATTTCTGGCAGGAAACAGTGGCAAATACGTTTACCTCCTATTTGATGAGCATCAATGATTTATTATTGGGCAAACTACGAGAAATTGCTTCTTTTAGCAATTAGTTATGGTTATAATTTCAGATTACTATGACTGGGTCATTCGACTCCGTACATGGATATGTTTTACGGCTGGGTTATTAAGAAATAGCGTGGTGTAATATATTTACAAGTTACTTTTGTATGTATATTCCTACGGCGTTCAAGTTTCAGTTTAAACAAAATGCTACATAAACTGAAATACTGGTTTATAGACTACAGCGTAAACACATTTTGTTTGGAAAACGTGGCTACTCTTAATTATTTTTCAAAAATAGTAACAAGCATAGATTGGAGTCCGTATATTTTATTTCCAAAATGGTAGTGGTTATATTCTGTCAATAACAATAAAAATATTTGCCTGAATTTTGCACTTTTCGGCTTCTTGTTCATGAGTTTAATACCTACCTTTTGCACTAAAATGATTGTGAGCTCTACCTCGCACATGTCTTATACATGGTAGGCTGAAGTTTCTGGATCTGCAAATGGGAAGGGAGAGACGATGCACTTAACGAAATACGACTATTTTGGAGGTATAAGATATCGCTGTAGCTTAATTTCCCTCAGACTTTGTTAAATTATCACCATTTTGTTTTCTGGCATCATTTACCAATAAACAAACAGTACCATCTGGACACAACATTTACATGTTAAGGATCTTGAAAGTCCCCTAGTTGATATTCATGTTGCTAGTGGGCAAATACTAACTGGCTTAAGTGACCTTCCCTCCAATGATAAATTCCAATATTTTACTATACAATTCATTATTGCAGTGTCTCTCTTATAATATGAGCCTCGTGCAGCCGGTACTACCTTTTGTGCTGGCCTCTCTCAGTTTAGAATAGGCAGTATTGTATACCCAATATTTCTCAGGAAAACCAGGCACAGACTTTCTTTATGGATCTTCCTCAGCACATACATTTACTGTTTTAACTAAATCTCTTACTGTGGAATCTGTTACTTCATAGGCACAGATGGTTCTGTCCACCAAGTTGGTGTAATTGCATTGACTAAGGTATTTTCTGGAACGGTCATTGAGAGTTCCATAACTGCTTAATTTTTCTTTTTCTTTTTCTGATTGTTATTTGTAGTAGCTTCCACACGCTTGTAACTTCTTTATTTTGTTAGCTCACTTGCATTGTGCTGGAGAATGGTCATAGTAGTTTGCTGGAGCCTAAGTCAATATGGAATGCTGAGGGAATACCTGAAGATTTCTCTGTAGTGGAACAGATACTGCATTTAGAGTCATTAGATGTTAGTTTGACTGCAATCATGCTGACTTAAAACTTACTACCATTTGCTAATCACTATAGCTAAGCTTGGTTATTATAATTAGATATGTTCATTGAATTGGAAATGTGAACTATATATGAAAGCAGCACTTCAGTGCAGCTGTAGAATTATAAAGTAAATATATGATATGCAGTGAGAACGTAAAAGGTTTTTTCTTGCTTTGACAAATGAAATGACAATGTTGTATTTCATGACCCTAACCAACCATGGTCCAACCTCGAATAACCTTGAATTATGAATCACAACGGTCCAGAACTCAATCAGACCTCAACTGTTCATGAGCATCGATCGGATGTTAAAGTGAACGGTTCAACCATCAATTTTAGACAGTTGAACCACGGTTCCTTTATTTTTCTTACTTTCTTATCATGCAATTCTATCTTATTTTCATCATTTGTATTAATTAGAAGAAAATAAATAAATCTATGTTTTAAAAATCATCAGCGTCCTAAAATTTAATCACATTCAACCATTTCAATTTTCACTGTTACTAGTTTCTCCAATATTACTGTAAAATTCATTAAGTTTATCGTCATTAAACTTCTATTATTTTGCACTGTTTTAGTGTATACACAATGTAGTTCATGATGTAGTTGTGCACTGCAACGGTATATAAATTTAGTTGTAGGAATTTAAGATCGTCTATAATTCATGTGTAGCATTTTTATTACAATATTACTACATATAAGTTGTTGGCAAATGCGTACATTCTTTAAAGACTTTTTTTATGGTTTGAGTGGTTGAGTCATCAAAATCTTAAGTCTTGAATGATGACGGTTCGAGCCACGGTACAGTTATGAAAACTATGGTTATATTAATATTATATTATGTTATATATAACACGTTTTTATTTATTTACTTATTTATTTATATTAGGTGGACCTATTTTGTGGCTTTAACTTGCCAGATACTCCAAATTTTGGGCCCGTTTTTGGTGGACAGTTAATTGGACAGGCAAGTTTAAATTACTATCTTTTTCTATTTTTGATGAATGCACACGTACTTTGATTCCTTCTCATGTGATCGTGTCTATATGCTACATTTACTCTGATCATTTATTCGATTTCTTTGACAACAGTCTGCATTACTGCATAGTATTATCTTGATGTACTCATTTTGTTTATTACTAGTATGAAAACAATGATTAATTAGTGGTAAGTTACTGAGTGTTTCCCATGCATTTTGTAATAATCTCATTGGTCTAATTTTATTGTTCATTGTTTTATCTTGCTCCGATCATATCTTTTTGTTATATATAAGAGTCTGTGTATATTCATATGATGTTTTCTGGTGTTTCTTTCAGGCATTAGCAGCAGCATGCAAGACCGTGGATTGTCGTAAAATGATCCATAGTTTGCATGTTGCATTTATTATTGGTGGAGACCTAAACAGTATGTATTGATCCTAATTTATAGTGTTTGTCTACATTACTTGCAAAGAGTTCTTAATTAAGTATCGAACTCATTACATTGTGATGTTTTACAGCACCGATCATATATCAGGTTAAACGTGCACGTGATGGCAAAAGCTTTGCTACCAGGATCGTTGAGGCAAAACAACATGGTCTTGTTATATTCACTTTGTTTGCTTCATTTCAGGTTATCTTTACATCTCACTTTATCAGTTTTAAGTAACAGTTGTATTTCAAAAACAACTTTCTGCTGCAAAGATTTTTCAGCAAAAGATTGATGCTACATACCCATTGATTTTAAGTAGCTTAAAATTTGGCTGTTACAGGATTAAGATATATGATATTGACAGAACTAAGACTGTTAATGGATATTCGAAATATCCTAAATTCGTCCAAATCTGCATCCGAAAAGCGGATAAATATCTGATATTTCGAAAAAATAATACAAATGTGGATACTGATGCGGATATAGGCACGTGCATCCAAAAATTATCCTTGTGAGCAAAGTATACGGATGTGGATACAGATACCCAAACACATATGCATGCATACATATAATTGCACACAGGCATGTATAAAATTTTGTTTGTATCATTATTATTTTTGTCCACTGCATGTTCTACAGAAGGAAAACGTGGGGTTTGAGCACCAAGTAGCTTTGATGCCTCAAGAGCCACCTCCAGAAAAGGTGAAGATCTAAATTTATCATTTTCAAAGTTAACTGAATTTGTTACTAAACACTTTGTAATTTTATTTAAAACTTTTACTTGATGTGCAGCTACCTTCGTGGGAAGAGCTGCGTGAAAAACTCATCGCTGATCCTCGTATACCAATGTAACTTTTGCAAGATATGACTATCTCCCTCAATACTGATGCTTGTATATATTAGTCTCAAATCCACTCTTTTAAACAGTTGCGGGACTTCATAATTCCTTCAATTTTCTGACACTCAGTTTATTGTCAGGGATTATCGAAACAAATTTGCAAGTAAACCATTTATTCCATGGCCTGTTGAAATAAAATACTGTGGAGGCTATCCTATACTTCCATCTCCACCACAGTGAGTATTAATCTAATTTTGGCTTATAATTCTTGCATGTTTGCATGGAAGGTTAAATTGTTTTGACCTTATGTCCCGAATTCATTTCAGTGTGAATTACTGGTTCAAAGCAAAAGGCAAACTTTCTGACGACCCTGCTTTACATAGGTAAACTATTCATCCCTCAGACTGAAATGTTTAGAGTACTAAACAAACGTTAATCTGGTTTTTTCCTTTTCGTGTTCTAGTCGCATGAGATTCTGAATAGTAATTTGTTGGTTTATGGTTAAATCCAAAATGGCCTCCCCCTCATGACATGTCACTGAACAAACCGAGCTGCTAATTAAATAAACTGAACCCAATAAACATGACATGTCACTGAACAAATTCACATTTTCGGGAAAAACTTGGTTGTTACTTTGTTTCATAGGTGAGTTCGGCTTATACTTATATATACCATATCCGTAAAATGCATATGGGATAATTAAGAGAATTTTATTTTTTGTATTGCGTAATTAACCCTGTTATAATTTGGTATTAATGCCTGGCTGCATGCAGGTGTGTTATAGCATATGCTTCGGATCTAATCTTTGGCCGCGTCATTGAATATCCTCATTGGAAGATGGATGAGAAGCTTTCAACAGTCAGTCTGGATCATGCGTATGTATCAAATGTCTATATTTTCTTGAAATATCTTTCTGTTCTGAAACACTCCTTGATTCTGTTTTGCAACCTTTTTTTGCTTCTGACTCATTAGTGAATTGACAAACATATCAAACCAATCAACCCAATTTCGAGTATGTGGGGGACTTTTATGCGAATGTCGTGAACATATATTGAAGATGATACAAAATAGGTGGTGCTTGTATGTGACTAAATATAACTGTTACTTCTTTTTTAATGTAGGATATGGTTTCATAGACCTGTGAGAGCTGATGATTGGTTGCTTTATGTGGTTCGTGCTAGTTATACATAAACATCCTTTACCATTTCCCATTCAAGGTATTAGAACAGATCGTTCTCATCAGAGTTTTGCTTTCATCTTATATATATATAGATAGAAAGCCCTTCTGCATATGGAGGTCGAGGATTCGTTTTTGGTCGCATGTTTAACAGGAAGGGAGAGGTATTTAGTTTTATTGTTGTTGTTGTTTAATTATATTTTATTCAACTAATCATAAACATAAATGCATGCAGCTTGTTGCATCTTTGACACAAGAAGCCCTTACACGAATCATCAAGCCAAAAAATGCTGCCCCTGCATCAAAACTCTAGAAGTCTAGTCCCTTGGAGTAAAAATTGTTTTTGGCTTTAATGGAAAAAGCCAACAGTACTCTTTTGTTCTCTTGATATTGTAATGGATGGTACGTACATACACATAGATGTAAGATTCTTGCTTGCAAGAGCAATATGCTCATAGTTATAGGATGCTGTTCCAACAAAGGGCCACCTACCCTTGCCAGCTTTGGAACTTCGTATTTTAGTAATTCCTTGGCGTAACCAATAATTTAAATGAGGCCCCATTGGATTTAATGTAACCCAATGACATTAACCCGTAATTATACCATACGGTCTCAGCATATGCTTCATGGGCCTATCATTTATGCTGTGTTACACTTTGGATTCGTTACAGCAGTCCCTGCTCAAAATTAGCTTCCAGCTCAAAATTGCCTAGGTGTTTTTTTGAAGAAATAGTGGGATCTTCATTGAGTTAAATTGCTAAGTGAAGCTACATATAGAAAGAAGGATATTGTGGAACCCTTGCCTAGGGAGAGGTACTAAATTACTAATCGACTTAGAATATCTCTAGATGTTATTCTTTTGAATCTATTTGATCATTGCCTTGTGGTCTTGTAACACCACGGAATTTATAATAATAAGATTAATAAATGAATGACTTAAATAGGAAATGAACTAAAAAGTAAAACATTTATATATGTCCGAATTCGACCACAAAAATTTCATCGTTGTGTTCATAGTGATTTTTTGGATAATTTCCATACATAGTTTGTTATGATCCAAACTAGAGCGGAAAAGTTATGAGTAACAGAAGATTCGAAAGCTTAAATTCAAATTTAATTTGTAAAATAAGTTAAAAAAAACTTGGGTCGACCGCCCTTGGGGACAATCGACGCAAAGAGAGTGTATCTGACCATTTCCTTGGCCAAGTATATAAGGAACATGGTTGAGATTTTGAACAAGTTCTTAACATTTTAATCAATTAATTTTAAAGGCTAGATTGGAATCCGAGGCTTAGGTGTATGAACTGATTTAAAAAAAAATTGGACCTAAGATTTTATTTAAGTTTAATCTGGTGGCTACGAATTGAGATATGACATTGATAAGGACGTTAATGGATACCCGAAAAATCCAAAATCCATATTCGAAAAACGAATTATATCCGATATCCGAAAAAATGGATGCGGATACGTTGATATCCGTATCCGAAAATTATTCATTCGACTTTTTTCGACACTATACTCAAAATTATAAATATTTTAGTGCAATGAATAAAATTTTGTTAGTGCTTCAATAAGTTGAAGATTTATATTACATGCACTAAATGCATATTAGCTACTCAAATCTATTTAATTTCATCATAATTGTTTATTTTTAACACTTTTACGATCAATAAAATTAAAAAACATTTATGTTAAACTAAAAAAGTTTCATTTATATTTTTTGATTTATTGATCGTTGGCGGATAGTATAATTATCTGATATCCATTCGTATCCACAGATACGGATATCCGATATCCGAAAATGATTTCGGATGCGGATACGGCTATAGCACTATCTGTATCCGAAAGTATCTGTTGACAGCCCTAGACATTGATGAGTTGGATTAAATCAGGCTAGCTCTGGTGGTCCTGAATTCTCCACTAAATCTGTAAATGATAAGTAGACCTAATCCCAAATCGCATATTCATTCTTCTTCTTTCATTTCCAGTCTTATTACATCCGTCTGAATTTTTTTTAGAGGTAAAGACTGAAGATAAAACTTTTCAAAGGAGAATATAAATTAAAATTTTATTGAAGAAAGCTAGATAGGACAAGGAGGATTTTCAAGACAAGGGTTAAATCTTAGAAACTCGGGTGACTGGAAAGTTTTCTATTTTATGAATCAAAAAGGTTAATTTATTAGCGTTAAAAACATCTCTAGTTTATATCTGAATTATAGACTCATTCATAATTGTTAGGCTAAGTGGTAATTTTTTGATTTATCTATACTATGTGAAAAATATGAGAATAATAAGGCTTACACTGTAATAAACCGATATTTTTTTGGCAAGGCCAACCGGTTCTTGTTGTTATCCCTAACATTGTTTTCATTCTAACAAATAACATGAGGTAAGCAGTTTGTCTATCTGCTACGGGCATTTTACAATTCTAATTTACAACAGAAATGACCTAGAGAAATCTAGATATTCGCCACACAGGGTGCTTAGGAAAAGAAAATGCAACTAAAATGTCCTAGAAAATTCCCAACATGCTACCATGGAAATCACAATCATAATCACAATCACAATCACAAACCAAGTGAAACAAAATACACAGCTCCACAAGATCCATTTACCACTAATTTAGCTCAGCTGCAAAACACCTATCAACTAGCCAAGAAGACTTACAATTCTAATTTACAACAGCAACGACCTAGAGATCTAGATATTCACCACGTAAGGTGCTTAGGAAAAGAAAATGCAACTAAAATGTCCTAGAAAATTCCCAACATGCTATCGTGGAAATCACAATCACAAACCAAGTGAAACGAAATACACAGCGCCACAAGATCCATACACCACTCATTTAGCTCAGCTGCAAAACACCTATCAACTAGCCAAGAAGACTTACAATTCTAATTTACAACAGAAACGACCTAGAGAAATCTAGATATTCACCATGCAGGGTGCTTAGGGAAAGAAAATGCAACTAAAATGTCCTAGAAAATTCCCAACATGCGACCGTGGCAATCACAATCATAATCACAATCACAAACCAAGTGAAACGAAATACACAACGCCACAAGATCCATACACCACTCATTTAGCGCAGCTGCAAAACACCTATCAACTAACCAAGAAGACAAGCAAAGCCATAGAAATCACACTAGCTGACTCACAAAGTAGGCAAATGTCGAACAGGAGACACCAACAAGATGATTTGAAAAAATCGCCAACACCATCGTGACAAAAGCAGACTTTGCGTACCCTTCACCCAACACAAACTACCTATCAACTAATCAAGAAGACAAGCAAAGCCATAGAAATCACACTAGCTGACTCACAAAGTAGGCAAATGTCGAACAGGAGACACCAACAAGATGATTTGAAAAAATCGCCAACACCATCGTGACAAAAGCAGACTTTGCGTACCCTTCACCCAACACAAACTACCACTAAAACCATATGCAATACCTTCATAGGATTTACTAACTACGCATACTACTAGAAAAACCACAACACCAACACACTCTCACTACTCAGGTCGAGACACCTAAGCGCATAGTACCCGACCAAACTAAACAAACAGATACAGTCGAATCAACCACAATCAGCACTAAATTCACAGTTGCAGATGCTAGAAAAAGAAGTAAAGACTCACTAGCACATCGTCGAAGCGATCCACAACCCGAAGGCCTACCTTTCGGTGAACTACAGCGGATCTAGCATTGCAAAGTGAAGAGAATAGGAGGTCACGATACAACTCTAAACTTTCTCCTGAGTAGTACAAGTGCCGACCAATATGACTAGCGCAAGTACGATTGTGGTTGATAAAGGATAAATAGGGCAATACGGTTAGAAGCGAACTACAGAAGGACTAGCGGGATAATAAGAATGGATTTGATAGGAGATGGGATTAGGGTTAAGAGGAAAAAAACCATAATCGCGAAATTTGACTAGAGGCGAGAAGGGAAGACGAAGAAGTGAGAAAGGTTGAAAGCTAGAAGGATAGCTAGTAGAAAGAGAAGGAGAACGATGTGAAGAGGAGGGGCGATTTAGCCAGTCCCCACTGAGGATGATTCGCCTTTTTTCTAATGAAATAATTTTTCTGCATCATTTTAAATTAACAAATTAAACAGAAATTTGAATGAAACGGTTAAAAATATAATCTTTATGCTTAGGTCAGCCTGAGCTTTTCTAGGTATGTCCAATAGTTGTAGATATCTTTTACTTCCGCGATGGATCGATCAGTTTTGGGCTATCTAGTTAGTTGTTTTGTTGTACATATTGCACTAGTGAGTGGCCCGTGCTACGCACACGGGCAGTGTCATATCGTATACTGGGGTGAGTTTTATTTTAGTAGTTAATATATGGTTGATAACCTACACTTGAGTGCTTCACAAGGTGTGTTGATATGCTGTCTACCAAACAGTACGGTTATGAAATCTGTACGCATGGGTAGTAAGTTATTAACTCTTAACTATATGACTTCATACCCTTGTTTTCACAACCGGACCGGACCGCCGGTTGGACCATAAGAACCGCGAGCCAGCAGCCTTCAAGGCCCGGAGTTCAGTAAAACCGCAATTTCCACCAAACCGTGAAAACCGTAAAAAACCGCGGTCCAATACAAATAAACCGGGTTAATATTTAATTTAGGTGAAAACCGACCGCATCTTTATGTATACCAATGAAATACGTTGGTCCACTAACAGCGCATGCAGACAATGAACTGGGACTTTCCCGCATCCCCTGTATATATAGCTGAAATATTTTGATATATTTACTTTCCTAGCCGATGTGGGACTAGTAATAGCCAAAAAATAAGCATGTTTTGAAATTCTGCTTTCAGCCTTTCCGAGCTGAGCTGCCATGGCTTGTTATTCCCACTTTAAAGTTTATTTTTCATAACTCTTTTTCCATTATTAAGTAAATTCAATCACATTAAATATATAATTAGTGTATTATTATTTTTATACGGTTTTAACGGTTCAACCGGTCGAACCTTCAAAAGCCTCGACCACGGAGCATTACGGTTTAACGGTCGGTCCGGTCTTTAAAACTATGCTTCATACAGGGGCGAATCTAGCCATCAAATGTAGAAGGATCAAAACTTGAGGAAGGGCAGAAGTTTATCATTGCTTGCTCAATTTTTCATTGATTGTTCAATTTTTATCCTTGGTTGCTCAATTTTTTAGGGGGGTCAGCTGCTCCCCCAGGCTACATATAGATTCGCCGCTGACTTCATACATGTTTTATTGCACCATAGACAATCTTTTATTCACTTTTAAACTTTCTGAACACCAGTGGAAGCTTCACTTAAAATTTATACTAATATGCATGTACTATGATGGTTGGTAGACCACTTGCATAGTTCTCATTGCTGGTATCATATGATTGCTAAATTGACCTTCCCGTACAGAAGGGCTTGCATAATTGCTATTAATCTTATCTACTTACATACTGTTATGCTGGTTGGGAGTAATTATGTAATTTGTGAACCAACCACCTTAACTTTGGATGAAAATGATACCAAAGATGGGAAGTATTTCAGTGCATTGATACGGACCAGGGCCTGTGTTAATTTTGCAATTTGTGATTTTGAGTTGCTTTATTTTAGATTTGTTTTCAACGGTCTTGGTTCTTACTGAGATGATAACTATTGACAATGGAACCCACCGCCTGAACATGCTTCCCTGATTTGTTCATTTGCTAGAAAATTTATATTTCATATTTCTGTGCATTTCCAGTAAAATTAACCAGCACGATTGTTAATTTAAAAACACAACCGATGCTTAATGATAGGATATTAGTCAAAGTAAATGAGTCAGTTGGGTTGAAGGTAATAATACTCTTGTAGTCTGGTAAATTGCGTTAAGCCGTGGAGGCATGCAGTTCAATTTTTAGCACAAGCATGCCACGATAATCTTAAACAAATAGATTAAGTTGTTAATTTTCATGTATTTTCCATTTTAAATAAGTGCTAGTAGCAAAAACTTAAAAAAAAATCCTAACCAACCCAAAAGTTCAACAATGAGTATTTTATGAGACAGAACATATGTATTCATAGAATATTATTCAATACATCAACAATCTGATATGTAGCAAAACCATCTCTATATCATCCTCTCGTAGAGATTTAGATGGAATCAAACCACGTAACCACTTGCGCCAGCATATAATATATGTACAATGTGGATTCACCTGTTAGCAAAAGCATTTCTTGTTGTTGTTACTTGCTCACTTTATCCAAGAATGTTAATATCGTAACCATAACCTATGCATGGTTCATCTTCCTTAATGCATTGCCACAGCAAAAGAACATAACTATTCTATTTTCAGAACAATGGCTTTTAAGTATATCATGTACATAGATATTGCTGAAAACATACCGGTTGTACATATAGTGGACAATTGAAGAAATATGGAGAGTTAAATAACTTTTTTCCGAATATTCTTGTCCATGGTCTGGCTAAGGAGGAAGTTTCACGTCAGGAAAAGATGTCTCGAGAGCATCACTGAATTTTTTTTAGGAAAACAGAACAGTTGGAGATTTAGACATGGAATAGTATGATATATGAAGTATCAAATATGTAAGGGACCCTCTACAGAAGAAAAGACATCATTTGAAATAATAAAAGCCGTGATAAATTGCATGCATATTCAACGACATTCAATAACAGTACTTGTTTCTCTCAGTGCTGGTCCTATGCTCCGGGTTGCCCTAGACAAAATGCAACACTGTTGCTTCTAGTTGAAGAAAACAACAGTAGTATTATAACTAATGTAACTATCGATAAATAATATGAATCTAACCAAACTTTAAATTTCATTGAAATGCAGAATTATAACTATTAACTGCATGCTTGTTCTGTAAAACAATTGTGAGTCAATTATATAAATATACATTTTGATCAAATGGTTGCCCCCTTAAGGGGTTGCCCTAGACGATTGGCTTGCTCACCTCACCCTAGGGCCGGCTCAGGTTGCTCTCTATGCGGTGTAAATGGTAACATTGCAAACAAACAGCCCCTTTATATAATAATTTTAGTTTGGTTGCATAGCAGATTTAACAAACAGTTTGTTAAAAGAAAATTTTAAAGTAAAACAAAAATACACAAAAATTACAAAATGGCTAGAGAAATTAGAAAACGTTTACTGGAAAACAGACCGAACCCCCTCACATAATCAATATTGCTTCATCAGGTGTGAACAGTCTAAACCTTCAATGCAAAACATGTTCATTACACAATTAGGTCAAACCGCAACATTATGAAATGAAATCCTAATCAGGCTGGTAGATAACATTGGTAACTAATTGCATGTTTACAGAATGATGTAAGCAACAAACGATCAATGCAGAACATGATTGAGTGCATAGTCATAACTCAAAAAGAGCTTACATACTGCTTTGGGCTATGGGTCGATCCTGTGAGGGTAAATTTTGTCAAGGTTAAGCCTACTCTATCTATTAAATGCAAAAAAGGTATATGTAATAAAGCATATTTTCAAAATTTCATGTTTAGCATGTAGGCAGACGTTCAGCAATTTTAGAATTCAACAAATAGTAAGACCTCGTTATTACAAGAGTTGATTCTACATGATGTGGCAAAAAAGAAAAGAATGAACTTTAATATGATAGCAAACAAATTAAGTCCGAAGCCAATACAGCAGCGATGAGTAGAATCACATGAATTCAGTTCTTATGTGTATTTCTGCAGGTACTCTAAACTTTGCCCAAGCCATCAAATGCAGTGGGAGCACAGATTAGTTTATAATTCATATTAATCACCTAGTGCTCCAATTTTCCATCATTAAAAGCCAGGTGACTCAGTAAAAGGGAAGTGAAATATAACACCAATATTTGCAGTAAGAAACACTGCCCATATTTTATAATTAGATATGAGATATTCCCAAAAAAAAAAAAAAAAAAAAAAAAAAAAAAAAAAAAAAAAAGATGTACTTGATTATTTTCTAGTAGGGCAACTGGCCAATTCAATAGCAGTTGGTGAAGGGAAGTTTTGTAAATTAATTCAGCGACACTATTAATTTGCGTATTTATGATTTGAAACCATAAAATTTCCATTTAATATTCCGCATCTCAAATGTGTATAATGTAAAATATAATGGTTATTTAGCATAAATTTATAGCAATTATGAAGTATAACTCTGAAGAAGTTAATTGGTTACTAACTACTATAATGGAAATGATGAAGAATTAAAAAATATAGTAGCATCATTAGACCACTAAGCATAATGTGAAAGAAAATAAATTAATGTGTAATTGTGATAGAAAAACATTTAATTATTATCTTGCCATCTGTCCATTATAGAGTAACTTAAATAGTATGATATCAAGAAAATTTATTCTTGCGGAAAGGATGGAAATAAAAGCAAAATGGATGAAAATATTAAGGATAATATTAAGACACTATAGGTTTACTTATTTTCAGCCACTTAATTTGCAATGTAGAAAATTGGTAACGTAGAGTAAAATTGTATCAATTTGAAACCCATAGGTTTAAGTTATTTATGTGTATATCTTACCTATGAGCTGTTATGTTATATAAAGAATTTTTTTACATATGAATACAATCAAAGGTTGCATAACAATTTTAAACGTCCTTCGTGAAATAAAAATATATTTCACAAGACCCAATTAATTAAATAAACATACAAAAACCATAACTCTATGCAATTATTCTAACTTAATCTCTGTATTAGTTAAAAGGCATAAAAAACAGTCAGTGAATTTATATAGTTTAAATGCATAATGGATGTAATTATTGCATATTTCCAAATATGAAAGTTAGTGTAAAGCCTCACTATTTCTCGTTAACTGCTTATTAAATTTGAATTCTCTTCAATGGAAATAAATATTTTGCCGCTAAGAATTTGTAATATTTAGCTTAAAATAGAAAACTAACCATTATGTATTAATAAAGAGTCATAATGGGTGTTACCGTTAATATTTTTTTAATATATCCAGATAATGGATGATCGACATGTGGATATGTAATATATCTTGCAAATTAGTAACTTTCTATATTATTTTAAAGTTTCCTCTATTTTAATTACTTTCTTTTTCAAAACAATAAATACATAGGCTTACTTTGTTTGTATGTCTCATACATGCCATATATTCGTTATGAAGTTTATCTCAAATATTTCCAAGGCGTTAAATAAATTTAGTTTTACTTGTGTTACACCATCATAATATTGTATAAAAAGCTTTAAAATATTCAAAAATATCGTGTAAAATAATGCTAACCCCCACGTATTAACTCAGTAGATATTCTATTTTATTTTATTTGATTGTGGTTATAGTTATCTCCATCATAATTGTTTTATAATAACATAAAAGATAAATAGATATTAGTGGAAATGATTATGAAACAATGAACAAAATAGTTAAACAATAGTTGTTTATATACTATGATATGCAACTGAAAAAATATAATGACCGCATACTTGATTGAGTAATAGCAAATTATTTGACCAGTCGCACGGCTATGTTGTCAAAAAATAAAAATATTAAATATGACAACTTTCAACTTATTAGATTGCAAAAGTCTTAAATTTTAGCGTTTCCCAAGTATCTTATATGCAGCAGTAGTATTCCAAAGACAACCAAAAGGATTAACGTATTAACCAACGATTGCATCTAATTGTCATAAGTAATGTATCAATTCACCAATGCAGAAGTTGCATTAATATAGACTGAAAAATATAAACATACCAAGCCTTCGCCTGTCATGACCGTGTCCAATACTTCTTATATGGATGGTTTTGCCAAAAGTGCGCATGCCATAGTACAGTCCAGGATAAGCATGGTGCTAAAGAAGAGGGGTTCAATAGTGATTCTTTTGATGAAAACGAATGATATGTTGGTTCATTAACTACTACATCTCAACGCTCAAACTTGTTGATCCTCCCGTTCAATCCTTTCAGCTGCATAATAATTTTTCCGGTATCGCTACCTTCCCCATATGGCTTTCATAAGGCCGATGGTGATTTTCATGCCTCGTTCAATCATTATTCTGATTTTTGCCTTTGAAATCATTTTGAATTTTAGTGCTATGACTTGTCTTGCTTCATTTGGTCATGATGCTGCCGTAGCTATTTCTTGTGATAACAACTATGTCTCAGCATGTCAGATGAGTAGTCTCAAAATGTTTGTTTTCTATGAATTTCTTATTAGTTCAAAAAACCAAAATTAAAATCTACGGATAAGATACTGTTGGCTTGCTTTTTGACCAAGCCATCCAGGATCATTCATAAAAGGAAACCAGGAAACCAAATCCCCCAAGAAATTGGAGGAACGGATCGCACGCCATCGTCTCGCCCAGGAACGGATCGCACGCCATCGTCTCGCCCAGGAACGGATCGCACGCCATCGTCTCGCCCAGGACTAGATCGCGCTCTATCGACTCGCCCAGGAACGGATCGCTCCCATCTCGTCGACGAACGACACCTCCAGGCGATCCGATCCCTTGTAACGAACCGAACCCTCTGACCCGTTCAACCACGAGCTGGTCTTCAGCGATCCGAATCGCACGGATCTGACGACACCTGTTCACAACGGCTAGTTTGACTGTTTCTTCAATGGTGGCGATGCGATCCGAAAATCTCGGGATTCGTGCCACGTGTCCGCGATCCGCCTGACAAAATCAGCTATAAATAGCCCAGAGCTTGGCATTTTTAAGGATCTTTTGGCAATAGTGAGTACTGAATCCGCCATTGCTGTCAAACCACTGAAATATTGAGGGAAATCATTGTTGTATTAGCTTCTAAAGCATAATTAATAACATATAAAGTGGACGTAGGCTCGTTAACGCCGAACCACTATAAATTCTGAGTGTTATTTTCTTTTTCCTTGTTCTTCATTCGAAATTCTTTACTGTTCATAACAATTTGGGTGTTAGGTCCAAATTTCGATCTAACATTTTTGGTGCTTTCATTGAGAGACTCAGTCTTAAAGTTTCGTCATTCGTTTTCTTGAAGATTCCAGCGATTCGGATATCATGGCTGGAAAAAGATCTAAAGTTTCGCAGACCAACGAAATGATCGAGGAGAGTGTGCACGAACTGGTCAACGAAGAAATTCTGGATCGCGGAGCGCAGGGGGCGATCCGATCCGACGAAGACACCTCGTTCCGAGTCGATGGGAACGAGACGATCCGTGCTACCGAAGGTGTTGTCACTCGATCCCGAGGCAACACCTCGCAACCTCTGCGTACTACGACCACGAGTCGATCTCAGGGGGGCGCAGCGAACCGCCCTCCACGAACCGCAGCTACCCGAACTGATGGTCAGAACACAACTCGACCTGGAAAAGAACCTATGACCCACTCCTATCGTCCTGGAACCTCTGCTCGACCCGGTCCGAGCACTTTGCCCATGAGAGAGGGTGATGATGACCACTATGATCCCGCTGCTCCTGTCACTGAGGGGGATCTTTCCCGCTTTGTCGAAATGTGGGATAGGTTATTTGATGAGTTGGCCGCCCAAAGGCAGGAAAGTTCTATCCTACGGCAAAACCTGACGGCTATGGATAGAAGACTTGATGAGCTAACAAGGCAAAGAGCATCGCCAGTTCGTCCACTCACCCCAGCATATTCCTCTTCATCTGAAGAATCACCGAGACCTCCGCGGCGACCGTATGAGAGAGCCGAAAACATAGAACAGCTTCGGTTCGGGACCCTGCCCTCACAGGAAGAAGAAGAACTAGGGGCAGGACCCACGAACCGTAATATGAATGGTCAAGCAACGGATCACAGGACTCGAGATGTGAACAGTCCTGTGCACGACAGACCACCTCAGCCCCGTCGCCGCACGCATACTCATGATAACAGGGGGCAGCGAAGCCCCGTCCGAGCCCCAGATTTTGTGGCTACTCCCCGAAGAGAGATCGGAGAACCTCGTCGGGCCAGAGGCACTGACCCTGAACCTCCTCTGACTAGTGCAAACGTCGCAGCCATGGTTCACCAGATTTTGGCCGACAGCCGTGGGCAGCGAAACGAAGATTGGGGGATTGGCCGCAGTCATACTCCTTTTACCGACGATATTTTGGATGCAACTTTTCCAAGGCGTTTCAACATGCCACAAATGAACCGATATGCAGGAAGGTCTGATCCTGTTCAGCACCTAATGAGATACTCTTGGTCGATGACTGCTGCCGACGCTTCTGACGCGGTTAAGTGTAAAGCGTTTCCCATATTCCTGGAGGACGTGGCTTTGCTATTGTTTACTCGCCTGCCGGCGAGATCGATTTCTAGCTTCAGAGAACTAAGCGAGAAGTTCGTAGAGCAATTCCGTATCTACGCACAGAAGACGAAAAGCGTGATCGATTTATTCCTTGTCAAACAGCGACCAGGCGAAAGTTTAAAGGTGTACCTGGATCGTTTCAATTTGGCCGCCACTGAGGTTAAAGATCCTCATGAGCCGACCATCGTCGCAGCATTGATTGACGGAGTGGATAAGGACACTGAATTCGGGAGGTACTTGGCAGGCAAACCACCCCACACCAGAGAGTTATTCTATGAGAAAGCCAACGTACATCTGCGCCGGGAAGAGGTATACGCAAACCGTAAGCTTAAAACAACTGATAAGGAAGAAGTTCAGAGCAATGTCGCCATCAAACAGACTGGAGACAGCTCGGGGAAAGTTGAAGTTAACGTCGGAAATCAGAATCAGGGTGGCCGTCCGCCGGGTAACAACAATAACAATGGTAACGGCAACAATCGGAAGAGGGGCCGAGGGAACGATTCCCAGAGAAGGACTCGTCCCAGGGCCTTTGAAAGTTATACACCCATCAATGATACTTTGGAGAATATTTTCATGGATGCGTATGAAGTCCTCCAAAATAAGAGGCCACCTCCTAGAGAATCGACAGAAAAAGAGCGTGAGACAGGAAAGTTTTGTCTCTTTCATCAAATTCACGGTCATTCGACGAATGAATGCCGTCACCTTAGGGACGTGGTCGAAAGGCTACTTCGAGAAGGGAAGCTAGATGAATACAGAGTAGCGCCTAGGGACAGGGGGCAAGCAGTGCAGGCCCCGAATCAGAATCAAAATCAACTTGCTGCTAGGCCGACTGCTCAGCAAAAAGGAAAGAATATTGTTATCAATACCGTGATCGGAGGACTCTATCTTGCTGGGCATAGTTCCAAAGCGTTAGATCAATACGTCAATGCAGCCAAACAACACCTCGAAGTGGGGGAATGTAGCAATCCCGAGGACAGTATCCCGGTGAAGCAGCAGAAGATGATGACTGATGATGTTGTTTTTCGAGAACGGGAAAGCGTCGGAGTCCATGCTCCAACTGAAGATCCACTTGTAATCACAATACCCATTGGGCCAGCCACTGTTCATAAGGTCCTGGTGGACAACGGGAGTTCCGTTAATATTCTCTTCAAAAAGGCCTTTGACCAGATGAATCTTGAAATAAAAGACTTGAAGCCCTGCCAGGGGTGGATCCGTGGATTCAACGGAGCATCCACCGCTCCAATGGGTTATGTAGAGTTGCCAGTTACACTTGGGGAAGGAGAACGCCAGAGAGTGAGAATCCTTCCCTTTGTGGTTTTGGATGTTGAATCACCATACAATGCCTTCTTGGGCCGACCGGCCCTCGCAAAGTTCAGAGCCTGTATAGCCCCTTGGTGCTTGTTATTGAAATTCCCCACAGAAGCTGGCATTGGTATCGTCAGAGGGGATCAAGTTGCTGCGCGAGCATGTTATGTCGCCGAATTAAAGTTACTTCGCAATGGAGGGGATATCGAAACTAAAGGCACTTCTCCCCCTTCGGGGGTGGGGACCTTATAGCAACCAAAGAAGACAATTGTTGGAGAGTTGCCTAAAGTGGTGCCCGAGGATATAGATCCCAGAGAGGATCAAGAACCCGGGGGCAGAATGGCGACTCCCAACGAGGCAACTGTGGATGTACCAATCGATGACAGTGACCCGGAGAAGGTCCTTAAGATTGGATCCCAGTTAAGTCCAAATCTTGCTGAAGAATTGACGAATTTCTTAAAGAACAATTTGGATGTATTTGCTTGGACCCATGCAGACATGTGCGGGATATCCCCATCAATCATGAGCCATTCTTTGAGCATTAACCCCAAACATCCTCCAGTAAAGCAAAAAAGGCGAATGCTGGGCCCAGAGAGGTCCGCTGCCTTGAAAGAAGAGGTCGGAAAGCTAAAGAGTAATGGGTTTATCAGAGATTCCACTTACCCAGACTGGATTTCGAATCCAGTCCTGGTAAAGAAGGCCAACGGAAAGTGGCGAACGTGTATCGACTTCTCGGATCTAAACAAAGCTTGTCCAAAGGATAGTTTTCCATTACCTCGAATTGACCAGTTGGTAGACTCGACGGCAGGTCATGAGCTTCTCTCATTCATGGATGCTTATTCAGGATACAACCAAATTCCGATGCACGTTCCGGACCAAGAGCATACTAGCTTTATCACTGATCTGGGATTATATTGTTACGTAGTAATGCCCTTTGGTTTGAAGAATGCAGGCGCTACGTACCAACGTCTGGTCAACAGAATGTTTTATAACCAAATCGGGAAAACAATGGAAGTATACGTCGACGATATGTTGGTTAAATCCAAGCAATCCTTTCAACACACTACTGACTTGGCAGAGATGTTCGGCATTCTTCGAAAGTATGGGATGAAATTCAATCCCACCAAATGTTCATTCGGTGTTGCTTCTGGAAAATTCTTAGGATTCATTGTCAGTTCGCGCGGTATCGAGATTAATCCGGACCAGATCACGGCAATCAGGAACATTCAGGAACCTAGGCAAATTAGAGATGTGCAAAGCCTTGCCGGAAAAGTGGCCGCACTAAGCAGATTTATCTCCAGGGCTACGGATAAGTGCATTCCATTCTTCGACTTAATAAAGCGAGGAAAACGCCACTTTAAATGGACTCCTGACTGCGTAGAAGCGTTTCAGAATTTGCTCAGCCACTTGGAGAAACCTCCCATCCTATCTAAACCAATAGATCACGAGGATTTATTCGTGTACTTGGCCGTGTCATCCCATGCGATCAGCTCAGCGTCGGTAAGGGAAGAGGATAAGATCCAAAGACCCGTGTATTATGTGAGCAAAAAATTGACAGCAGCAGAGCGTAATTATCCGCGGGTAGAGAAACTGGCGTATAGTTTACTAATTGCCTCCAGAAAAATTCGGCACTACTTTCAGGCACATCCGATCACCATATACACTGACCATCCACTCAAACAAGTTTTACAGAGACCGGAGGCATCTGGAAGGTTACTCAAATGGAACATAGAGTTAAGTCAATTTGACTTGAACTTTCAGCCTAGACGGTCAATTCGGGGGCAAGTGATAGCCGACTTCATAGCAGAATTCACTGTCCCTGAAGAAGATATAGCAAACGAAGAAGTGGAACCCTCGAAGTTACTTTTCGATCCTGATGCCTGGAAATTATATACTGATGGTGCTAGAAACAATGAAAGATCCGGCGCTGGAATAGTGCTTGAAACCCCCGAGAAACGATTGATAACTTATGCCATTCGAATGGAGTTTCAGGCCACTAACAACGATTCTGAATACGAAGCTTTGATAGCCGGATTAAAGATTGCAAAGATGCTAGAAGTCACAAAATTGAACATCTTCTGCGATTCCAAGTTAGTTGTGAACCAAGTTACTGGGAGATTCCAAGCTAAAAGTGCAAGATTGATTCTATACTTAAAGAAAGTGAAAGAGCTGCTCAATGAGTTTGATCACTACAGCATATCTCATATTCCACGGTCAGAAAATCAGCAGGCAGACAAGTTGGCAAAGGTGGCTAGTTCTAACGATCCTGAAACGATAGGGCTAGCCCCCGTTGAAGTACTTCGGTCCCCCAGCATTGACCAGATGGAAATCGACCTAGTACTAGAGACGGAACCAGAAAGGGAATCCTGGATGACCCCTATAGAGAATTTCCTAATGGGAGGAACGCTTCCAACCAGGAGAAGCGAGAGGCGTAAAGTAATTCGTAAAGCCGCCCGATACGTATTGCAAGGCGGAGTTCTTTATAGGCAAGGGTTTTCAATGCCCCTCCTTCGATGTATAGCCCACGATGACATCAAACGTGTGCTGCAAGAAGTCCATGAGGGCGAATGTGGCGATCACACTGGAGGGCAAACTTTGGCGAAAAAGATATTGCGGCATGGTTACTTCTGGCCTACCATAAACAAGGATGCAGTAAGATATGCACGACGATGTGATGCATGCCAGAGATTTTCAAAGATACCTAGAGCGCCTCCAAGCCAGTTAAAAACAATGATGAGTCCATGGCCATTTGCTATGTGGGGAATTGATATCATAGGAAGTCTCCCCATAGCAAGGGGCGGAGCAAAGTTTGCTATTGTGGCCATAGATTATTTCACTAAGTGGGTCGAGGCAGAACCACTAACTACAATCACAACTAAACGAGTGATCAACTTCATTGTGAGAAACATCATTTGCCGATTTGGAATTCCAAATATTGTGATAACGGACAACGGAACTCAATTTGATAGTGCTGAATTCAGAAACTTCTGCCAAAAATATCACATCGATAATCGATACACCTCCGTGGCACACCCACAATCAAACGGGCAAGTCGAAGCTGCAAATAAAGTAATTAAGTCCATTCTGAAAAGAAGAATGAAGCGGGCTAGAGCCATGTGGGCTGATGAATTGCCCTTGGCACTATGGGCTCACAGAACGACATATAAATCGGCGACCGGACATACCCCGTTCTCCCTCGCTTTTGGAACAGAAGCAGTCATCCCGATTGAGATAAAGGTACCTTCTCATCGGGTGACCTATTATGATCCAATGACCAATAATGAATTGCTCCTTGAGTCCCTGGATATGATCGAAGAAAAGAGGGATGAAGCCGACCTGCGTGCTCTGAGATGCAAGCAACAGGTCGCCAAATATTACAACAAAAAGGTCCGAGTCCGGACCTGGGAACCCGGAGACTTGGTTCTGAAACGTGTCTTCCCACCCCCAACTCATATGGGAGCGAAGTGGGAAGGACCGTACTCCATTTTGAGCAAGCTTGATAATGGAACCTTCAAGCTAGCAACCGTAGATGGACAGGAAATCCCCAGAGTGTGGAATGCCCAACATTTACGGCCATATTTGACATGAGAGTTTCAAATCTATTCTTTTGCTTTGTTAAAAAACTATGTACAAGGCATGACTTGCCTAGAATAGTCTGATTTCTTAAAGCAAGAGATTATAAAGTGGACGTAGGTCATGATTCGACCGAACCACTATAAAAATACTGTGTGTTATTTACCTTTACTGCACCTTTATTTATTTGCCTGTTTATTCTTATGAAAAATCAATGTGAATAATCCAGGTACCCGAAGTCTGGTGCCAACAGTTCATCCCGTAGACTAATCGGAGGGACCCAAAGTTTTAGTAAAAGCTCTAACTGCTTGTCCGACTAGCTCTAATCCACAGAGTATGGGTTAAAGTATACCCCAAGGATGAGTTTGATGAAGAATGCATGATTGCAGACTGCTTAATCCGTGACTCTAACTCTCCAGAGAAGAGAGAGAGTATAAAAGACACAAAAAATCGACATCTACGAATAACGGCGGTGTGCCATGATCGGAGCTGCCTAAGCATGAACTCTAACTCTCCAGAGAGAGAGAGTATAAAGGCGTCTCCGATTGAGCGCTGAGAAAGAGCTCCTTTCCCGCTGAAGGATCGGGGAGCGAATGAATCGCTGAGCTCGAACTCTAACTTTCCAGAGAGAGAGAGAGTATAAAGGCGTCTCCGATTGAGCGCTGAGAAAGAGCTCATTTCCCGCTGAAGGATCGGGGAGCGAATGAATCGCTGAGCTCGAACTCTAACTCTCCAGAGAGAGAAAGGGTACAAAAGCGTCTCCGATTGAGCGCTGAGAAAGAACTTATTCCCTGTTAAGAGAATGAGGGTTGACTGAACTACTGATACCCCATGAAATTTCTTTTACCCCCGTACTCAGAAATAGGGGGCAACTTGCTGCTAGTACTAATTTATCCCTAGCGAACCCCAGTCAGATGCTACGGTAACAACTGATTGGGGGAAGCCAGGCACTCGTATGCAAACACTAAACTTTGATATAATAGTGTAACATAGCATGAACATTCTTCTTCCTGTTGATTGACTGACTTATAATTATTAATAGTTGGCTAACGACTAAACGTGGAAAGTTTCTATGAATACAGGTACACAATGATGTAAGAAGAAACAAATCCTTGTTTATGTACTGCAAATCAACAAAGTGAAAACAATCTAGAAACAAAAGTGAGGACCAGTCTCACAATTACACTTCCTGGCCAGTGAAAAACCTAGAGACAAAATACCAACAAACTACAAACATCCTATTTATGCTTTGATTTCTTCTCTTGCTTCTGCCTCTCCAGCCTCTCCTTGTCGGCTTCAGATGGATCTCCCTTCTTCCTTTTCCGCTTGTCTACAAGGGGAACGTCCGACTCCTCTGAGGCCTCCTCTCCCACCTCCTTTCTCTTGCTTTTACTGGAGAGGGAAGCCGGGAAGTCATCGGGGTTTGCGAAGTGAAGCTGCCGGCTGATGGACTTGGACTGGATTTTCATAATCATCCCAGTTTTGGGATCGAACTCTGCGAGAGGGACCACGTCCAAAGCCTCGTCTCCCACCTTCTTTGAAGCCAACTCTTTCTCTTGTCTGGCTTTTCGGCTGGCCAGGGGTTCCTCATCATCATCATCATCGGCCTTTTTGGAGCCGGTAATGTCCTCTTCTTCATCCACATGGTGACCATCCATGTCTTTTAAAGCTTCAATGGTCTCGGCATCCTTGGGAACATCGGTGCTAGCTGCTGGGATGCTTCCTTCTACTGTGGTGGCCTCGACCCGCTCTGAGACATCGGTACCAGCACCCGGCAGGACAGCCTCCTTCTCTAATTCTCTCTCTTTTTCAGCACCCTTATCAACAGGCTCACCACCTGCATTATGAGAGATATACATTACTAACTCAATTGGTTGTCCTGCCAGACGACGACAATTCATAATTGCTTTAACAAATTGCGGGGAAAGGAGAGAGATACCTTCAGCAGATGCTCCCTCTTGAGTAGATCCGGATGCTCCAACAACCACGGGAGTTAGACCTAAGGGGATTAGCGGATCGTCAGGATGGTACTCCTCAACTTCGGAGGTTTTAGACTTCGCGGCGGAGCTGGAACCTTCATCGATTTTTCTTTTACCTTTAGCCAAGGTTCTCTCCTTTTCCATTTCCGCCAGGATTAAGCGACGACCTTCTGCCAGATCCTCAGGCTCGTTGTCCCTTAGGATGCTTTTCATCAATTCATCTTCATCAATCTCTTCGACCCCCAGTCTATGCTTTTCGCCCTCCACGATGGCATCCCATAAGTTGGCCAAAGTAACATGATAATCCGGGATCCATGAGATATTGCGGGTTTTGAGAACCTGGCCAAGGAAATCAAAAATCATCTCCTCAAACCCCTCGATTTCTTTCTCTCTTTCAAGGAGTTTGTGGTTGGAGGCAGTGGCCATTTCAATGGCGCTATCAACGTTCTTTTCGGCAAGAGCTGCCCGTCTCTCCGCGTCTGCCACCTGATCATTCAAGATCACTTTTTCCGCCTCTGCCAGAGCCAACTTTTCTTTTAGACTCGCTTTTTCCGCCTCCCAAGCAGCCTTCTCCGTCAGAAAATGGCCTTGTGCCGTTACCAATTCGATGTTGGCCATTCTGAGGTCTTCAACCTCCTTTTTTAAGGCCATTTTTTCCTGGCTATTGGAATCCAGCTCTGAATGGAAGCGCTGCTTGGCATTTTCTAATTCAGTTTTATAGTTTGCAGTGTCTCTCTGTGCCAAAGCGAGCTGGGCTTGGGCGTCTTCCAGGTCCTTCTCTAATTTTGTCCTAGCCCTTTCGTTATTTTCAAGTTTTGCTTTAGACCTGTGAGCTTCAATTTCAAGTGTTCGGATGACTTCCGAAAGATTAAGTGCGTGCTTTTTCATTATCTCGTTCTGTTTGGCCACGTGACGGATATGCCCGATAACTTCTTTATCCCAGTTTTTAGGGACCGGTTCCAAGGCAGGAACAAAGACCATCCTATCAAAGAACATTCCTGGAAATTGTTCCCGTAGCTTTTCCAGCTTACCTTGGATTTCGGGACCATGAACGTAATCCCGTGAACCGGGGGCAGCTAACTCTGGTTGGCTGGTAGGGACAATATCACTTCTCTCTCGCTCAGTTTCTTTGGATGAATCTCTGTCCCCATCTTTGGATTCGTGACGCCTTTTGGACGACCGACTGTGGGAAGGCGCACTCTTTGGAGGAGTCAACTCTTTTGGAAGTGTCTTTCCCCCGGTCGGAATAGTCAGATGACTCGAAGGCCTGGTAGAAGTTGATTTGGGTGGAGATCGAGGTTGCGATGAGCTCGGCCTATGAGGGGGACCGCGAGGGCGCTCGGTACCCGAACGAAGGCTGGGAGTGCCTTCGCGAAGAGAACGGTACGAATAGGATTTCCTGCGAGACATCGCTCCTGTAAAAAGAAAAGAAGAGCATATTATCACATTGAATATCCACAACATAATAGTGCACGGTCAGGCAGTGTGTGTGAGGTGTGCATCCCATATAATTCCCCCTAACAGACCCGGGCCTGGAGACAGGCTCGTCTGGCCCGTTTCACGTCCCCTTGTTGAATCAGTCGCCTCTTCGGGAGCAGAAAAGAAAGGTTCCTCGCCGAAGTCTTTTTCCGTGTATTCAATGTCGGGCAGAGGGATTTTATTCAGCTCGTCGAATAATTGTTCTTCTGTCAAGTCGTCATCGCCAACAGTTTCCATTGGAGCAGAGGTAGGGATTTCCTTGGACGCATCATCGCGGGACTCATCCCCTCTGTATACATTCAAGTCTTCGTCGTCTTGGATGACTATCGGAGAAGGACTTTTGTGAAATTTGGTTGTTTCCACCGCTTGTGAAGTTCCCTCTCCTTCCGTTGAGGGCACATATTTATAAGGTTTGCCACCGGTTCCAAGTCCAAATTTCCTATCCAAGAGGCGATGCTTGTGAAGGTTTTCATCCGTAATGCATTTTTTAATCCTTAAAAAGTCGGATCTGCTTTGCAAAAGAATGGACAACCGATTGTTGTATAATGCACCCTCTGTTTTCGGGAAGACATGATCTGTTTGAGACAAAGGAAAAAGCGGAAGAATGTTATTACTTAGACTCCTTAAGCAAGATATTCAGCTAGGCGATCAAAGTTTACTTGATTTGAGCCATCTCCGTGAGCATCCAGCCTGTCTTCTTATGTAAAACCAGTCAGACTTAGGATCCCCGATGTTGCTGTATCCGTCGTACAGAACTTTCCTGTTCGCCACTGATTCAAAAAAGGAAAAGTTTGGAGTCGCAGAAGAACGGTGCTTGAAGAGAAAGAAGAACACCAGATCTCTGAATTTAAGTTCGGCATGCAAGATCTCTGCATAAGCAACATATAAAGAGTATAGAGAGGCGTAGGCGTTTGGATGAAGATGCATCGGAGCAATGCCTAGTCGTCTCAGAGTTTCAATGGCAATTGGAGGGAACGGAGGAATGGCTCCCACTAGACACATTGTTCAACTGATCGACATGTACCCTTCCGGTGCTAGATGGGGTCTGTCTTCGCTTCCAGGTGTCAAGACATCGTCCCAAGGAATGCCATGTCTTAAGCAGATTCTCTTGAGTTTTATCTCGTCAAGCTTGGACGCTAAAGAATCAGAGAATTTATCTATCCCGATTGCGCCTGGGACTTCATCCGGAGCTCGCTCGTTAGACTCGGAGTTGTTGCTGGATGACGTACTTTCTGTCGGATCTGATTCTGTGGCTTCATATTCAGACCCAGAATCTTCACCTTCTGGATTGATTGGAGGAATTTGAGGATTATGCTGTTCAGGAGTCTCGGATTCCGTTTCGGCTACAGATCTTGAGGAAGAGTGGTCGTTCGACATTGCTGCTAGGACGAGAAAATATGAACGATAAGATCAACACTACCCGTCCCCCGTGTGTGCAAGTGCTGCTGTGTGTGCTTGTGTGTGCGCATTATTAAAAACAATAATAAAACATGAAAGCAGTCAAGGTTATTAAAGGTCGTTAGTCGTCATATGCAGTCAAATCATGAGGTCATTTAGTCCAGAAAGATCAACATCAAGGCTCTATCCTAACTGTCCAGAGTTTTGTAGCGACAAGGCGCTGATTAAAGACTGAAATTTCTTCGTATCACCAGCCGTGAGACGGATCGCATAACAGAGGGATCGCCCCCTTCGACTCGCATGACAGAGGGATCGCCCCTTTCCGGATCGCAGAGCAAAGAGATCGCCCCTCATCGAATCGCCGGACGAAGGGAAGACTCCCTCACGAACCGTTGCGACTGCCACGATACGACCTTTTGTTGCCACCGCCATCTTTCGTCTCGCCACTTGCTTTCGTCCTCAACCCTTGACCACGATCCGAGTCGGCCTTCCTTCCCCCTCTGCATCCTTCTTCTTCCTCGTCTCCTTCCCATCCTCAAATTCTGAGCTCCACGCTCGATGGCCATGGCGGCTTGGTAATTTGTTCAGAAAGTCGCGGATTTATATTGTTTCTCCCTCGAATCAGCCGTAGGAATTCAGGAAAGTAATATGAGAGTGCTTTCTATAAAGTTACCTTTCTAAAAACGGAGAGAATACTTGGATTTTCGAAAACTTAAAAGGTTGGGTTCGTTTTTCAATGGCTCACGCGAAACGATTCGGCAGAGAGAAAGAAGAAGGAGAATGAAGAGGGGAGCGTCGGCTTATATAGGCAAAGAAGGTGACCGTTTGTCTCCCCTCCTTTGTCTTATTCGGTCCACGAAGCGCCCCACAGGCCACGATCCAAAGATGGAATCGCAAAGAAGCCCACAGACCGCTTTGAAATGATGGCCCACAAAACTCAAAGCCCGACACGACTCGAAGGAAGATGCGCCCCGTATCGCACAAGACCCTAGGAACTCAGCACGAGACGAGCAGATGACCAAATCGGACCGTGTCGTCCTATGGCGATCCGACTCATGCATGTGTCAATTTGAACCAATGCGACTGTTAACTTACATCCCTTCAGGAGAGAGTATATAAGCATCTTCGAAGCATGTTTCATCATCAATAAAACATACTTCGAGGGGGCAAAATGTTGGCTCGCTTTTTGACCAAGCCATCCAGGATCATTCATAAAAGGAAACCAGGAAACCAAATCCCCCAAGAAATTGGAGGAACGGATCGCACGCCATCGTCTCGCCCAGGAACGGATCGCACGCCATCGTCTCGCCCAGGACTAGATCGCGCTCTATCGACTCGCCCAGGAACGGATCGCTCCCATCTCGTCGACGAACGACACCTCCAGGCGATCCGATCCCTTGTAACGAACCGAACCCTCTGACCCGTTCAACCACGAGCTGGTCTTCAGCGATCCGAATCGCACGGATCTGACGACACCTGTTCACAACGGCTAGTTTGACTGTTTCTTCAATGGTGGCGATGCGATCCGAAAATCTCGGGATTCGTGCCACGTGTCCGCGATCCGCCTGACAAAATCAGCTATAAATAGCCCAGAGCTTGGCATTTTTCAGGATCTTTTGGCAATAGTGAGTACTGAATCCGCCATTGCTGTCAAACCACTGAAATATTGAGGGAAATCATTGTTGTATTAGCTTCTAAAGCATAATTAATAACATATAAAGTGGACGTAGGCTCGTTAACGCCGAACCACTATAAATTCTGAGTGTTATTTTCTTTTTCCTTGTTCTTCATTCGAAATTCTTTACTGTTCATAACAATTTGGGTGTTAGGTCCAAATTTCGATCTAACAGATACGTAGGCTCATATTAATTGCAAGTAAGATTAAAATGTACGAGTCACTCATTAAAAGATTTTACTCTTCGTTATTATACCTGTCACACAAGAAGCATATGCTAAGATAATGTAAACATAAAAATGAGTACAACAGCTCGTTGACTATTGGACATGACTATGGGAATACAAATAAGATTTATTCATATGTAGCGGTGCACAAGTATGTAAAATAAAAATAGGGTTGAACATACAGTCATCACGACAATTCAAATATAGCACAAGAGTACAGAATTATATAACAACGAAAGAGAAGTTGGGATATCCAAAACTGATGCTTATCCAACTCATTAAAATCCGTAAACAAATTCAACTAATTCAAAAGCAAATGTCAATTTACATGTCAAACAAAATATGAAATTTATGACTTTAAATTGTTCAAACTGGGTATATAATTTAAATTTAGTTTTCACATATATATTAGGAAGAAACCTCTTAATTTATCAACCAATTCGTACCCACCTTCAAATAATTTGTCTTAATCACTTACCCCTAGGAAACAAACAGAGAACAATTAATTATCATATGCAAACATATTTACGAAATAGAGGCCATGAGAAAGCCAAGATTGGAGTTGGAGCACATTTTGAAGCCGAGAGAAATCATTGCAGAAAGGCGAAATAACAAAAAATATCTGAAGAACAAACTTAAAAAACATTTTTTCATACAGTAAAGTGTAAACTAAGATGGGAGAAAAACTTAGAGAATAGTAGCCTAGCCAACACATTATCGTTTGGCAAAAATAGAAAGGAATAAGTGCTTACATGGATTTAAGTTCAGCAATCGCGAAGGAATCCATGCGAAACTGATTCTTAACCCGGTGAAGGAGGGAAGCAAAGGCGATTGAAAGCGGGCAGGAAGGATGATGAAGTGCATAGAAGCGACAATATTCCTTCTGAATTTCTGTTTGACGGCGAATTTTTTTGGAAACCTTGTTTTGTTCCAAATCGACGATGAATACCTATTTTCAGGAAGGCGGTGGTAGAGGTTTAGACGGTTATGTAAATGTAAAGGTTTTGGTTTAGGGGTTGGAAGGATGGTACAGTAGAAATAATATTGTCAGTGAAACTGGTCGAAAGTTTGGAAAGTGGAAAAGGAAAATAACTAACAAAGATTTGGGGAAAGAAGAATAACGTAGTGGAATTTGCCATAGAAGCGAGGAGTTGCAGATTTGGGAAATGAAACGGTTACGAGGTTTGAAAAGGCACGTAGCACGTGGGTGCAACGTTAGTACTGCGGAGACCAAGAGAGTTGTGGATGTTTGAGTATTTCAAAATCGCTGATGCTAAATCGTACACGTAAGCGGGGTCATGTTCTTGTTTTACTATTTAAGTAGAACGCTGCTAGGGAGCCCGAACCAAAAATGGCCCGAAATTTGGCCCCCACGTTGAATTCAGGGGGCTATATTTGTCATTTCTCACTTATCTTCTCTCTCTCCTCCGCTTTCCGGCCTCTCTTCCTTCCCCACGTAAGCCGCATACTTGCCCGAATCCCTTATTTCTGGCCTTCTAGCAATTTCGATTTAAGTAATAGATTAGATCCATACACTTTGATATGTAGTGTATTTTTTTTTACTCATGTTGAACCTATTGTGGTTGTATACCACGTTTTGATGACACTGTATAATTGTACATTCATGTATATGTATCTGATACTGGATGACCTGTTCTGTGATGTATATTATGTTCATTATTCACATTTGTTCTGGATTATATTCTAGCAGCCATAATATTGTGTTGAATAGAGATTAAGAGATCGGTCCATGAAGAGAAAAAATGGATAACACATTTTATCGATATTCTTAATGTCTATTTAATACAAGATTTATGGATGGTCACCCTTAACCAGCCGTATTTTCTGCATTAGTGGACAACATTACTTGTTAATGTTCTTTACTAATGTGGGTCTCTGGGTGGAGTGTCACAAAACACTAACTCAAGATCGATTTGAATAAAAATCATAAACAAAAGTAATCGAAACCCACCTAATTCGGTTCAAGTTCGAGATTTGTAGGCAGTAACAGATCTTGTTAATCAACTGGATGAAAGCTTGGGTCGATTAGAGTTTGCTAGAACCAACTGCAAATTCTCGGTTCGACGTAGTAAAAGTAGAAGAGTAAACTAATGGCATGGTCCCGATATATATAGTAAAACCAAAGACTTTTTGCCTTCTCAGTGATGTGACAGTTGACCCAGTCCAAATCGACTATGTCAATCCGGAATCTAGTTAGATCATCAAACCAAGCCTAAAAAAACTGTAAAAATTTCATCTACTCGGTTGATGAATTAACATGCCGACTCTTATGCGACAATTGACTTGACTTGTCAATGTGCCCGACTTGCGCATAAAAAACTTCTATATTTATATTTTCATGTCTTGTGAATCTTAGACTATGTGATATATGTTTTTATACATATAATGATTCACATTTCTTAGCATGACTATACTTTGGGGAATGTTAATGGGTGTCGGGTGTTTCAATTGGTATCAAAGCCTAAGGTTATAAGATTCCTAAAATTTGTTTTAATTTTTTTTAAAAAAAGAAATTATATTTTCAAAATGAAAGAAAATTCTGAAAATAAATGTTTACCCTCACAAGTCAAACAAAACCTTCCTTTGACTCCTTTGGAATCTTAAATCTCTATCTTTTCTCTTACACATTATGTTGGGAGCCATAATCTTCCTGAGGGCTTCCCAGTTCCAGGTTAGTTTCATTGATATCTCGAGGCTACGACACCAACTAAAGAATAAGAGCACAAGCAAGATCCTGCACCCGCTGCTGTGGTTCCTTCTAATCCACCAGCAATTGTAGACTTCTCTAAGATTAGCAAGGATTTCTCGAATCTAAGCGTGAAGACTTTCTCAGGCATGGAGACTTTTGTAGAGGTTTGTACTTGGATGAGGAGTACATAAGGGATTTATGAATTATTTGAGCTTATGGATCATTAGAGAGTTTAGCTGGCCACTTGGCAGCTGAAAGAGGAGGCATTTTATTGGTGTTAAATAGTCGAGGTGGAGGGTAGAGATATTGATTGGGCCGGATTATGAGATCGGTTGAAGAAGAGATTCTTGTCACGGTTGAGGAAGGGATACAACTTAAGAGATTTCATATATTAAAGCAAGAAGACCTTACTGTTAAGGAATATATTACAGTTTTGGTCCATACAACTCATAAGAAGGCTGTCAGGACTTTCGTGAGATGGTTGAACCAACCTCACCAAGGATTGGCGATGGCACATATTCCGATGGGGGTGACGTTCGAGTCACTAGTGGAGATGGCTATCATGCATGAAGGCGCAAGGGAAGGGGTTAAAGAAGGTAAAAGAAAGTTTTCAAGTCTATGAGCTTGAAGAAGTAGTGGTTGAAAAATATGAAAGGCAAGAAGAAGAATAACGGAAAGCCTCAGAAAGGTTAAAACAAGAAGTACATCAAGTGTCATGGATGTTGATTGATGGGTCATTACATCAAGGATTATAAGAAGGCTACGATGAAATGAAAGTAATATAATTGTGGACAACCCAGACATATTAGTAGAGCATGCCCTTAGAAGACATGACATAGGACTAATGCATCAGTGGCTTAGGTACATGCCTTAAAGGAAGGTCCATCTAGTGGTGGACCAAACAGAAGTAGAAAAATCGTGGTGGAAGGTTTGATTTTTTTTCTCTACTTTCCCATTCATACTCTCTTTGACTCGGAAGCACCTTACTCTTTTATCTGTAGCGCTTTAATCAATTGTTTACACTAGGACATTTCTTTAGTCACTGATCCCATAGTTGTTTCCAACCCCATAGGTGGTTCTACATATTTGTTTGTGATTTGTAAGAGTTTGAAAGGCATTGAATTTGACTATGACGCCTTCATATTGGGATTCTATGGGTATGGGATGATCTTAGGGATGGGTATGTTAGCTATGTATGGGGCTATCTTTGACTGCGAGAGGAGGGTTGCTCGATTAATGACATGTAGTAGTCTGACCTTTGAGATTTCTTACGACCCACGGGGGTAATTCATGCTAAGTTTTCTTTATTCCCTGGATCAACTATCGACGATATTGATTCTATAACCGTAGTGCATAACACTACAAGAAATCCGACCTTTACCTACCAATATTTTGCCTACCAATATATATTGGTAGGTAAATATAATCTTTATTTACCAGTATTTAAGGGTAAGAATTATTAGTAGGTAAACATTGTCAATATTAAAACGTTTCTGAAGGATGATTATCTAGTAATAAATATGAGTAGGTAAAGGGTGTTATCTACACATGTACTAGACATAATTCTTCTTGAAATTGCCATACATATATTCTATCTTATCATTAACTTTTCATTAAGATAATGCCTGATTATGGGATGATGCGTCGCCTCCCTTATATAAAAATATACCGTAGTTATTAAATATTGTCAATCAATAATAAATATTAAATAATAAATATTGATAAAAATTAATTATGAAAATTAATCAATTTCTCTTAACCATAAATATTTATTAATTATTATTAAATTAGTTAATCACTACTATTACATAATCGAGAGGTAACAATTATAAATTAAGACTAATATTAAGTGTTAGTATACTTTTTTGACTAATTAATGGTTAATAGTAATCTTTAATAATTATGAAATAATATTTATTATTTAGCATATAATACTTAATAATTATAATTGTAAATTACATTTAAAATACTAAATATATATTGACAACGTATATGGAAAATGACACATAAATAAAACTTGATAACATATAAATAATGATAATTTTTATAAGTAATGGTTTTAAAATATTGGGGAAAAAAAATCAGTCTTTACCACTACACATTAATTGTTAAGAAAGTTTTTAATCGATGTCGTAAAACAGTACTTGCTAGTAGGCAATCCACAACAATGCACAAATCCTTATCTTAACCGTACATTGAATAACTAATTCGATCATTGAGTGTTTAGCAGCGAATCTCTCCTTTGCTTACACAAAATATACTGCCAAACCATTAGCTTACATTTTCAGTTTCCCTCCTATGTCCCAAAATTACCGCTAGAAAATTATACTGAAATTTTAATTTTCAAATCCCTTTCTCAAAAAGCGTTATAGAATTTAAATAACAATTTTTTTCTTGGAAATAGCCACCACCAATATATTTCCTCTACGTCCTCCCTTTTTCCTTCATTCTCAAAATCTCTTTTTTATAGTCGGCGACGAGAGCAGAATGGATATGCAGTCAAAGTTCAAGGTTTTCAGTACTCACAAAATGTTTACCCATATGAGATTTGGGAATACATGTCTATTTTATGCATTGAAAGTGATTATTTGTTTGGATCCGGGTGAGATCTGGAAGCACATGGAACTGGATGCTTTACGACTTGATTGAATTGGGTCAGTCTGCTCGATTTCAGTTATTGTTCTCTCAAAGGTGATTCCCATGCATACATGCACACACGCACAAACATAAAGGTTTTTTATTAGATTATTTTTGGAAGAAAAGATAAACATTTAGATTATTTTGGATTAAAAAGGAAAAGTGTATATTCGAGCTATTAGAAAAAAAAGTGATTAGATCTATGATTCAGAAGGTTTTATAATGAATGACTTTCATTTGTTTTGAAATTTTATTAAAAAAGCGATGAATTAAAATATCAATTTAAAGTTCTGGAAAGTGGTTTATGTATTCTGTAGAGGTTCTAAATGGTCGAATATAATACTTCAAGAAAGTTTGATAATTTGAAATATAAAATTTGGCCATTTTATTTTTTAACACAATTTTTATAAATGGAAAAACACAAAATCAATATTTTCTAGCTTGCAATAATCTTTTCAGAACTATCCAAATAATCATGATAGTAAGGAATCCTAATTTTTATTTCATTATTGTTTCAAGGGGTTTGTATACATTTTGAAATAGAATAACTGATTTTACATGTTTTTTTAATATGCAACTATAGCTCGTGCGGTTACAGGTGTTTGTGCATACAACACTGAATTATATCATAAAAGTAATGGTTTTTATCCATTGGATACATTGATGATTTTTGTACCGTTAGTAATGCTATAAACCCTTTTGAATTATCGTTTGATTATATTTTCTTGCAAGTTAAGTGACATTTTCATTCTTAGTACAACATTCACTTCTAGTATTCGTCATTATGTTGTCTATAATGTCTTTTATTCGATGGAAAATTTGGCTCAAGATGAAAGTGGTAACTAACAATTAGATTACAAAAAACCAGTAAAATATACATTCTTCTCGAAAGTCGTAACAAACAAGATATTTTCGCGAACCAGTTATTTATAGATATTTTAAGGCATCTAACATTCTTCTTGATTCGGAATACGACGCGAAGCTATCAGATTTTGGCTTGGCCAAAGAAGGCCCTCAAGGAGATATGACTCATGTCTCTACCAGAGTTGTCGGCACATTTGGTTATGCAGCTCCATAATATGTTATGACAGGTCTTTCTCTCATTTTTCTTGTTTTCTTAAAATATTTTTTACATTTGATTGTCAATATTGAATACTGTGGGGGACTCTTACATATTTATAGTTTTACAAACATATCCTGTCCAATGCATAATACATGAAACAATTACTTCAGGGCATTTTACATCCAAGAGTGACTTTATAGTTTTGGAGTAGTACTGTTAGAGATGTTAATCGGGAGAAATTCAATGGACAAGAAGTAACGACCCAACGATTTTCGGCCCCAAAAATCGTCATAAATACATTACCATATCTCATGCCGAACTTCTAAACACCGAAAACACCAGAACGTTTATAGAAAGAAATTAGAGGGTGAGATAAGAGAGAAAGAAATATTAGAATAGAAGAAGAAGAACCAACACCACATAGAATTAGAGTCTCACATCGCAGCGGAACAAAATATAATATAGAAATAAATTTGTACTGAGGGATTACAAAAAAATACTTACAATACCAGTGTACATTGATACATCTGGACAGTTATAATAACATGTCCTTATATACATTCACACAACGGAATAAATACTATATGTCATACGTCTGAACAACTCCAGCTTGTCTTTGGACTTCGCAACATCCAATAACCTGGACCTGTACAACCCGGTCTAATCCGAGCATTACAAACACCGGGTCAGTCTTGTGAACCAGAGTGAGATAAACACACTAAGTTTAAGGGGAATCATCCAACTTGATTTTAAAGTTTAAAATCTTTTCGAAGGAAAAGGATAATCGTAAGACCAAATCCACACATAAATACGGATGGTTTTTACCTTACGATAACCCAAAACATTTTGGAAATCATATATTATCTTCTGATATTATAATAGTGTCTAAACACAAATAAATAACAATTTAGCGGAACGCTTGCATCTCACGCTCCACATATATAATATACAAACAAAACCGCGGGCACTTATTGGAGATTGGATTCCGACTATAACAAGGTATGAAACCACCTGCCGATAGTGTATCTCTAGAGGAGAATACACTGGGTTTAACAAGAACGTCTTGGAACTCGGCCCACACATGACCGACCACTCATTTCGCTTGAGTGTATCGAATGTATATCACCACCGGTTGGGATCAGCAACCGTCTCCCGAATGGGACAACATCGATAGATTAAAGAACCAAAAAGGATTTCTCTAGATAGGTGATTATACACCCTAATGGGTGCGACCCACATAGCCATGCTGCCTGCCCGATTTTTGTCATTTCCCGGTTGATGAGGCTTGAGGTCAAGATTTATTAATTAATTGATTTATTATTTTATTAATATATTATTTAAGAACATCTGGTCAGTATTCACTTTGAATATCACATCGTCAAATCCGCCAGATATCACTAATTGACGTCTACAAAAATACCCTGCGGTTTAGCTAAGAGAAGGAGTACTGCCTCCTCCGCCATCAACAGAAATACGTTTGAAGAAATCAACGTACATGACCCCTTTGGAAATATTCTGTCAGACACTCGTCCATACAAGTTGTCCCGGGACTGGACAAACCGAAGGCACCCTCCTACCACATCCTAGGAATCACCCTATAGATCAGTAGCGAGTAGTCCTTGCAATTCGTTGATTTCACTTACGACAGAATCACAAGTCATAATATCTCCGACCACTAAACCAGAGAAATTCAAAAAGTAGTTCTTTCGCTCATGAAGATCAACGGTCTTCAATTGCTCCATCTTGATCAGCATCTGATATCTTCCACAATAACGTATTTGTTGGTCGGAATGGTTTTCGAATATAATTCGATCCCGGTCTTTCCGTACCAACAATCGTAAAGGTCAGATTTGATAGTCGGTTATTTAACTATCAAATAAAACAACCATTCAATTAAAATAGATATATTGGTTCAGTATTTAGCATCACTTGGCTTCTTCTATTTAATAATTTAATAATATTTAACTTAAACATTCCAATATTGGGGAAACAACATTTCACTTATTATTTTAGTATGCTAGCATTCGCAAAACCATTTCCTTTTTAATATTTAGTAAAATATATTGTAATAATACCCAATATTCCATTTGACTAACATTTGCATAACTTTTAATATAGCATTATACATTATCTATAACCGAGAAATCAGTTTAACGATGTTGCACAAACTCTTTTGGTTCATCCATTACTTAAGTAATAAACTCATTTAACTTATCTCTTTACTTTACTCTTCGAAAATGTCGCTCATTCTCTTTTCAATCCCATTACTTTGGAAATCCCATCCCATATTCTCAAATCCTTATCATTTCGATTACTTTGAAAAATCCCATTATACCTTCTCTTATCTTTTTATTTCCGTGACTTTGGAAATCTCATATATATTAACTCGAGCCCTTTTTGTTTCCCTTTTCTTTCGGAATTCTTTTTATATATATATAATCTCAAATCATTCAACTGACGCTCTTACCATTGCCAACTAATATCATCCTTGGATAATCCCGAAGTCGTTCAAGTTGGGGTATTATAATTACCTCTCAGACCTTGATCAACAACGTTCTTATCTTAAGATAAATACGAATGGTAATTCAAAAACTCATATTCATTTTGATATCAAAATACATTACATTTAACTAGTTTATTAAAATATAGCTTTATACTTCTTCCAATCTTTTGGAAGTCTCTATCAAAAATATAACTAATATTACTTAATTTAATGATTAAATAATCGCTCATCAAACCTAACCCTCAACTTATTTGAAACATTTGTTTACTAAACTGTATTTTTATTATCAATCTAATCACCAACTTCTTTTACCAACCCAATTACAATCCCTTTTACCAATCACTACAACAAAATTCGTTTTTAACAGCAATCCTGCTCAGCGTTTTTAAACAAAATGCGGTCAAATTTTGGCTAAATGAACTAAATTTCGTGAAAACGCTAACAATCATCAGTCTACAAAGGTTACTTCCAGAAAACTCGCCATCCTGCCTTTCTCTTTTCCTTTCCCTCCGCTTATTTTCTGTCTTTTTCATTTCACTCATTCTTCAATTTTTCCCTGCCCTAGCTCACTTTATCTTCAATTTCATAATGTCCTAACTGCTTCCTCCTCCAATTTCATCATGCCCTAGTTCTCTCGTTCAGGTGATTCGGTCGATTCAGTTCAAATTCACCTTGTTTTTCATGTTTGGCTTCGGCGATCGAGTACTAATTTATTTATTTTCACTAGGTAGATTCCAGGATTCTTTGGTTTTGATTTAGAATTCTATTCAGATGCTTTGACTTAGATGTTGATTTTGACTTCGATCTCAGATTTGGTGAGTCAAGCTACTTTTCATATACAGTTTTAGGTTATAATACTATTTTTTTTTATTTGAGGAATAATGAATTTTGATGCCTATTTCAGTGTAACATGAGAAGAATAATTCTTAGATGGATACAATTAGTTTCTAGTAATGGCTATGTAGCTTGATATGCTTCCAATGAAGTAGCTTGGATTGTTATATTTGTTTTTTATGTGAAAAAGATGAGTGGATTCTAGTTATGTTAATTGGAAATGTTTACTTTCTTTTAAATAGTATATTGATACCAACTAGAGGAATGACGAGCAAGAATCGAAAACACACAGGTCCATAAAGACATTTTATTACCTTAAATTTAGAATCTAAATTAAAGGTTTACTGGTTAACATTATCTATTTTGTGTATTCGAGTTGTTTAATTGGTTGATGAGTTATAATTACCCCATTGATTTATATTTTGATTTAAAAGTTCTTTGGTTGTGAACCATTGCTTTATTGGTTTTTTTGCTTATGTGCATGTTTTTTAATGCAACAATTATTCCAGAATGCACAAAAATATCGATCCTCCATTTTTTTGAAGAATAGAAAATGAAAATCAACCTATTTTGAAAAATGAATCATATCATGCTGATTACCTAGATGTCGATAATCACCAAGACCAATTGTTGCTAATTAGCTTATAGATATTGTCAACTTATTTGAGTGCTATCAATTTTTAATAATCATAATACAACTTTTTTTTCTCTGTTTCATATTTTTCTGATTATTTGATTTTAACTTTAATTGTTTGCGTTTTGAAACCCAATTAGTGTTTGAGTAGTTAACAAAAAGTCATGAATACCTAGCATGAACTTCTTTATCATGAATACTGAAATAACGGACATGAAGATAGAGACACAAAAATGTATCCTTTTACTCTATTTTGTAGATGATGTTTGAACTGACTTTGGTCAATTATTTAGTATGGGAATGGAAAATCAGAGGATAAAGATTGATTGTTTTGCTTTGACTAAGCATGTTTAATTCCAGCGTAACCTTGATATTATTCTAAAATCCTGAAGCATTAAATTTATTTAGTTTTCGGATTAAACATGGCTTTATAACTGTAACAATGGTCTTTTCAAGTTATAGCTCTTGTACTGCTTTAATTTGATAGATTGAGTATGCCTTAATATTTGTAACAGCAGTCCTTATGTTATAACTAAACTATTACTTTAGTCAAATGATTCCATTTAATAGTTTATTTTGTGTGATTTTTCTCATCTATGCCTTTTAGCATTTCCCCTTATTCATGTTGCCGCTCTAAAGCACGTTTGTGATGGTTAATTTTTACTTGATGTTTTTCTTCCTTTCTTATAGCATATTATTCTATCTTCCCTAAACTACTGTTTGTATCATTGTATAAAGTTTAAATCCATTCATATTGTTAATAAGTTGTAGATGCAGAACATTCTTGGTTGTCCCTACTTACTGTGTTTTTCTTCCCTATTGTTGTTGCCTGATCTTCCTTCTCCTTTTACAATTTTTGAGATTTAATCATGAACACAGTTTGTTAACCAAAGAAAAAATAAATAAAAATTTGAGAATTACATATCTTCATAGCAATTTCAGGTTAGTAATACATGTACTGGCAATTTAAAAGGTTATAGAGTTTTGTAACTGCCATTCATTGCCGTTACTTTTCATTGCCCACAAAATAAGCCATGCAATGTTATAACTTAGCAAGTGGTGCTGAGACTAAGGAAAATTTAGATTCAAGCAAGCTAATATTTAAGGTTTTTATTGAATATTAGAAAATATTAATTATTTAAAAATAATTCAGTTTTAGTGAGCTAACAAGTTCAAAAAATAAGAATGATATTTATCAAAATCGTGAAACTGCATGTAATAAAGTCATTTTCCACGGTTGGGCTTCAAACTTTGATAACAACATATTTTTTTTTTTTATCTTCCTGCTGCATTTTTGGGTTCTAACTTCATTTATAATTTATTTTTGACCATTTTGGATTAGATCGAAAATTTGTTTGGTCCTATTAGGAGTTGCCGAGTTGGTATGAAGTTTTTCAACTTGCATGTAAACATGCATTGCATCTCAGACATGGTCAGAATGCAATATCAAGAGAGATTTTAAAAGGCTACTAGATAAAATTGTTCATATTACATAATTTATGAGATACAAGTCAAAAAAACATGAAAAACTGTTTAGTATGCTCTGCTTCTCTAAAGATAAGGCAACTACCATATTTGTACAATCGTTTCTATTTCTTTGCATATATAGAAATGGGTCGAAAAGCTGAACTCGAACCATAAAATCAAAATTCAACGTACCATCAGGAAAGGGATTTCATGGAGACTGATACAATATACAACAACAAAAATGATTTTCTGCAACAATTTTTTTCATCACTCCATTATTACTGATCGATTTATTGCTTCATGTACTTACCCTTCAACACCTATTTCCCTTGATTCAGTTAATTCTGACGCATTCTGTCTATTTTCAGTGTCGACCATCATAGTAAAATCATGTAAAGGGAAAGGTCCAAAATTGATTACAAGCATTATTTTATAGTGTTTTTTAAATCTACTTGTCATTGAGAGTTCCTTATAGTTTTTCTCTTCTCTCATTAAATTATAAATCAGATTTCCATGTTAGGCTGATATTGCAAAGTGTTTTCATTAATCTTTTGTAATATACTAGAGGAACTATAAGAACAACCTACATACTTTATTGCCATGAGTCATTAGTCTCTCCACTCATCCTAAGTTTGACCCAAACATAGTAAGTGAAGATTCATAGAAAACCCTTTCAACATTTTAAATTTCAGGACTTCATTATCATATCTAAAATTTGGAAAAATGTAACAGCATTTCATCATTAAAATGGAAGTATGTCTGTCATTTCCTTATGGTCATGTATGGCACAAATTTCAAAATAGCTAATACTCAATTTAACATAACTTAAACTGACATATTGTGTAGTAACATTATCAGCATTTGCTGCATTATAAAAAGGGACTGAATATGTTATATTATTTTCTTACTAATACAATTAATGATTGAAACTGATATTTCGGTTGCTATTCACTTTCTTTATAGTTGATGCTGGATTTTTAGAATTCCAGCCCTCTTATTTTGCTACCTGCATAAAAGTATGTAAAATAAACTGAATATTTTTAATCGATACTACACAGATCTAAGCCTTATACCGATGGAATTTGATAGCCATTTGTTGCATGCATATTCATTTCTCACCTGTTTAGCTACAAAGTTGCCTCTCTATAAAACTAAACTGCAGGAATATGTTATTTACTATTGCCTCACGGCTTCTCAGACTAATGTATCTATATTTTAATTCAGGCTATGCACCTTTGTTGCATATCAGTTTCAAGCATTAATTGTTTTATTAATTATATCTTTTCTTCAAAAAAAAAAAAAGGTTAAAAAAGCTTATAGTCACTCATAGAGCTAAATTATGAGCAATAAATAGGCAATTTAATGGTTATTGATTTAAAAAAGAATTGTCAAAATAGGCATTAATGAAATCAGACTAATACATTTTAACATTTATAAAAATAGACAATTTAATGGATATCGATTTAAAATGGAAAATGTCAAAATCTAATCAATTCGTGATAAAAGGAATCATTAATTAAAAGAAAGCTAACAAAAACAAAATATTATTAAAGGTAGATCAAAACAGAATTGTGGTCTGTGTTTTTGCTTTATTACAGGAAGAATAATAGCCAATACACAGAAAATATGTATGGGAATATTCTTTAAATTATTAAATATATACTGTAAACATAAGTATCTCTAATTAGTATTCATCTAATAGTTGCAGTTTGTCCTAAAATTTATCTTTTAGACTAAGAATTTCCTGGGTTTCTCGCACATTTCTACAATAGAGCCTAATATATAAACATTTTATGAATATGTAAGATCAATAGGCAGATGGTTTATAGCCAGAAGGAGGACCTTTTCACTGATGTAGTCTGTTTGAATGAATCGTTAGAGATAGCGATGGCATGCCTTTACTAGTTTACTAGTCATTTTTGCAATTTCCGAAATTGTACTTAAGTAAAAAGTATATGAGCTTGAGAGATAAAAATATGTAGGTTAGTTACATAATAATTTATTCTCCATAATAAGGATACTGATACATTGTTTATAGTAGAAATTAATATTCATGATATTGCATACAAGGTAGGAGTTATGGTGCATTCTACCATGATAACATGGATATCTCCAGATACATGCATGAACCTGCAGATTCTGTTTTTCTATTGTCTTCAAAAATTAAATGCTAAATTTTGGTACCTGCCTTCTTCATTTATTTTAAAATATGAAACATGAACCTATAGATTCTATTTTTCTACAGTTTTTGAAAATAAAATGCTAAATTTCTACACTTTCCCTTTTTATTTCTATCAATTATTATTTAATTTGCATTTGAATTTTGTACTTAAAACATGAAACAAGAACCCTCAGGTTCTGTTTTTTCACCAGTTGAAAATTAAATGCTGAATTATGGCACCTTTCCTCTTCCTCTATAACAATCGTTAGCTAACTTTGTAGTTAAGTTTTGTATTTCAACCGCAAAACATGAACTTTCAGGTTCTATTTTTCTACTGTTTCTGAAAATTAAATGCTGAATTATGGCACTTGCCTCTTTAATGGACCAATTAATTATTAGTTAACTTTGCATTTTACTTTTATATTTAAAACCTGAAGCATGAACCTTTATGGTCAGTTTTTCTGGAGTTGACACCCTCTTTACTACGATGAAGTTGACTTAATTTTTGTGTTTTGCAAACGAAAACATCTGCAATGTACCAAATAACTAACATGGAAGCCAATGTAGGCAGGAGTAGTGCTCATGCTAAAGAATTTTATGAAATCTAGCACATGTAGATGGCCAACATTAAATAAAGCTGCACTACGGTTGAGCTAGTGAAAGCAACTTGTACTATTGATTTAAAAAAGGTGCACTATTGATGAGCTTAATCCAAGTCAGGCCACCTTCTAGGCTTCAAGAGGTGCACTATCGATGAAGCCACAAAGTAAAACATGAGGGAGATTGAGAAGCAGGCTACATATTTCTCCTTCGGCCATATCTTAAGCCACAAGTAAGTCTAGAAAATCTTTCTGATTGCGTTTATCACCACAACTACGGTGCTTTATGATTTTTTTGGCCTGTTCATAATAAGCTGTTAAACAATTCTGTTTTAAGTTTCCTGTAATCATTTGTTTGAAAATAAATAAGTTTAACGATACCAGTTTATGCTCTAATTATGATTAGACACTACAAGAAAATTTACCATAGACAGCTTATATTCTCAACGTTCAAGGGGTAAATGCGGTCGACTAAAATTTTTGGCGGATAAACAGCAAATAAACTTATGATACACATTTGTAAGCATTCTCGGTAAATATTAGTGTATATTACATTATGAATGTCCTTAATTATATAACTGACAAAAATGCAAATTATTGTCATACAAGAAAGGAATTCTGAATGTGCTTATTGCCATGTTGCCACTTTAATTTCATATTACTAACTCTAAGTAATTTTCCATCTTAACAAATTAATTTTCTATGTAAATCGACCATCATCACATTGTTTGATTCCTGCAAAGAAAACAACATTGCAACTTATCAAGAACAAAGCATCAGATAATTTATATACATTCATTGATAACGAAAAATGTATGCATCGGTGCATCTCTTACGTTGATGTTTGCATGCAGCGCATACATGGCTGCGATGTGTTGGGCAGATGCTATTGTTGACCATTATTTTCAGATAATTATGAACAATAATGGTTTATGATATAAATACCCGACAACGGTATAAAACAAGAAACAGAAGTGTAAAACTTAACAAAAGAATAAAAAATGAAAGAAAGATCAGTTATTGAAGCATTTTAGCTCCCAAGATGGGAAGAATATCATGCCTACGCATCCCATAGGAAATTAGCAAGTCAATGATTATTATTTTTCACTTAACTTTTATTTTTTTATTTCAGCTATTTCATTGGTTAATAAAAGGATGCAATGAGATTTTGCCATGTATATTTAATATTTAAGCTCCTGCCATGTACATATATCTTTATGCTATGATATTGATACAATATTCAAGTATTAGAATGCCATAGCTTTATTATGCTTCATAATCTTCCATTACTTCAAATCTTCAATGATATGTATTATGAAATCTCCAGCACGTTTTTTTATACAGGGTATAAGCATAAAAAAGCCTCCAGTGAAGTTTATCATTGAAGTTCTATGGAAAAATTTGATGTTTGCACCATCGCTTGCAAACGAGGTATGTCAATACCACAATTTTTACATTTAATAATAATCTATTAGTGCATATGATTTTTTTTTTGAAATCTTGAAATAAATACACATTTAAACTGCCCACCTCTAAACTGATCTAGTTATAGGAGTCGGAGTTCAGCTTGTGCGCGAAAAAACTGGTCATACTGAAAAATAGTTGGATATTGGTTGGTTGCGTTGGAGTGAAAAGGAGAAAGGCGTTCGATCGTTTAATTTAAAAATAATGTGTTAAGGAAGATATACAAATTGCAGTAGGAATAAAAGAACCTCTAGATAAAAATGAACCATGAAAAAATGCAACTTAACTAGGACCACATGATTCATCACTTGAACCAGATTTTGATTGCAAGCAATAAAGTCATTATAAATGTAACACCTTAAGAATGCCAATCTTTTGAAACTATTTCCAGCTGTTTTTATTGTTATAACCAATGCAAAGAGGTCTAACAAGCGCTTGTGAATATTTCTTTCTATATTGTACCTATTTGGTTTCTATATTGTACCACATGATTCATATTTCTTTCTATATTGTACCTATTTTGTTAATATAATGCAATCTGCCTTTCTTAAACATGATACACAATATCTTTGAATTTTATTAAGGAAACAACTCAATTCAATCAGATTTCTCAAGTACATTAAGAAATATATACTAGTTAAAGGGATTTTGGAAAGGATTTATCATATTACTCCCTGAAAAAGCCTTATTCTATAAATTGAGGCATGCAGGAAGGAATAGAAAACCATTCATCATATACCTGGAAACACGTTTATATCCTTGGAAAATTTGATTTGGTATTTAATTAGAGATACACAACAATTACAGAAAATAATTGATAAAATAACTTACTATGTTTACATTTCTTTCTTCTCGGGACAAATTAAGAGAAAGATACCTTCTCATAGCACGTAGGCTACCCGGATCTTATCTTATGCATCTTCTATTAAAAAAACCTTCTTCTCTTGTGTCTACATTTGAAAATTGGTTCCTTCGTTAATGAAACATGCTACAAGTTTTTATTAGGAAAAGAGGGCAACAAGCACCAACAGCTGTGGTGGTTTTACAATGCCTGTCATGGACACTCAAGTAATAACAGCTAAAAATATTTTTGGATTTTTTCTTATTCAAATCTTGAAATTTGCTGTATGCAAACCCAAAAAAATTGAACTTTTTCCTTGTGATTTTTTGTTAAAGCTACAAATATTAATCTAATTTATAAAAATAATGTGTTTTGTAAAAGTTAAATAAGTTCTATAGAAACTAAGCAAGTTTACGAAAAATAACAAAGTTTATAAAATTAGATTAAGGTTTGAAAATAATCTAACTTTATAACAATAACGAACTTAGTAAAGTACAACTAATTTGTACAAAAGTTAACCAAGTTTGATCAAAGTTAAATAATTTTCTAAAATTGACCAAATTTTTGAAAACTTAAATAAATTTATCAAAATTAACTCAGTTATATAAAATTTAAATAATATAAACAAGTTTTATATAAACTAAATAATTATCTAAATATTGAGGAATAATAAATAAATTTATAAAAATTTAACAAAATTATTTAAGTTTTATAAAAATGAAATAATTTTATAATTATCCTAATTTGAGATGAACTATTTTTTATAGAAGTTAACCAAGTTTATAGAAATTACGTAAGTTTATAAAAAATGATAAAGTGTATAAAATTTAATTAAGGTTTGAAAATAAATTAAGCTTGTAATAATAATAAAGCTAATAAAGTTTAATTAACTACTTTTGATAAAAGTTCACCATGTTGGTTGCTACCTACCAACAGCACAATGGGTGCTGCTTATTGTATGCGACAACACATGTTTGTCGCCTTTTTTACCACCTGATCGGAGTTAAGTCGAGCAAGGACTTTGGCTTATTTTGTCTGCGGTGCAACACCACCCTTGGCCTTGAGACTAGTTCTTTTATACATAAAAATAGAATGAAAATTTAAGCTTAGTAAGCAGTGAATATTTATTTACTGTGCGTGTGTTATTTGTATTGCATGTGTTTGGGTAAAGTATTTATAAGTGAATAAATGACATGTTCTCATGCATTTTGGAAGCTATTTATTGTTTTGGGTGATTAACTTTGTTTCTGAATGTACTAACGATAGTGAAATTTTTTATTTTCACTTTACAGGTAGATAAACGATGCTGATGGAAAATATTTTTGCGATTAGTTATGGATTGAAGTTATTCTTGCTGCTAAGACTATATTTTGGTTTGTAAGAATGTATGAACTACTATTTTTGATCGCTACTACTTTGTGTATGTGCATGTTTGATGTCGCACTACAATTTTATAAAATATTGTGGATGTAGCGTTTATGTTTGATGTAAGAATATTGCTTATTTTGTTTATATAATTTTACTTGTTGGTTATAAATTAGGTGATCAATATAAAATGTGTTATTAATATGATGTATTGATTATAAAATGTGGTATCGATATAATATGTTGATTATAAACATCCATAAAAATACTGAGATTGATTTTGGACTTTTTATGGCGTTTTTTAAATGCTATTGAAAATTTTCATGGTGATTTTTCAATCGTGTTTTAAAAATGCCATAAATAGTTTATTCAAAATTTGGCATACAAACACTTACAACAATTCATAAACGCTGTAAATAAATATCACAACAAAAAATAAACGCTATAAACAAATCTATCGAAACGCCATGAAAAGTATTAGCAGCATAAAACAAACGCCATTGAATAGTACTTTTCACAGCGTTTCATTGCTGCTATAGTATGGTCCTGACTTTTAACTGCATGTTGATACACAACGTGTCTAAAAACGCTGTTGATACCTTTTATGGCATTTTTCAAACGCTATAAAAAGTCATATCTGTTGTAGTGAATCCCCTTCTTCTTTTTGGAAATCTCTTTTCAATTCCCTTGATTTAACTTAATTCCATTATTAAGTATTCCTAATTCAAAATCATAGCGTTAACCTCACATTTCTATTATAAACCATGTTTATAATTCCAGGTTTTTCACAAACCCCTTTACATCTTTATTTTCATTTTTATTTAATCCAAACGTTAAGTAAACATTTCATTTAAGCTATAGTATCTGCTTAAATCTCTTTATTTCCTCATTATAAAACTCGAGTTCAAATATAAAACTCATTCATAACTTCTTTTCAAAACTTAACTATATTTCATTCCAAAATCGGTTACTTACATAAAGGTATTTCATTAAAGAGGTAATTACTTATAATAAAACAAATACCTACTTCAACATTAACTACTGTAAAATCGGTTAACTGCTTTATAAATAATAATTTTCTTTTTAAAATCTTATTAGGATTAAACAATTATTCGTTAAGTTATTTAATTTACTTCATTAACAACCAACTAATATTAATTTAAAAGTCAAACTTAGTTAAAACGGTCAACTCGGCCCACTCAAAAGATGATTATTCCTTTAACCAGTTCTAGCTAATTCCTCCTTTAAATTAATTAAAATATAATTTATTTAAATAACTTCATTTAATTGTTCCTTAGACACAGTTAATCAAATTCTTAATCGTTAGGTTATTTCCTGCTCATCTGCTTATAATTTTTATTAACATAAGAATTTGCCTTATAAAACAACTTAATTATTACTTATAAACTTTTAAATAATAATAATAATACTGATTTTCTTTTAAAATTGCTCCATTCAAAATAATAGATTTAAAATCTATTTCAGTAGTAAAATAAATTTTTAACTTCATTACAGTCGATTCGCTTGACGATAAAATCCATATTTGTATAATGATTTATTTATGGACCATGTGATGCCAACTACCCAACCAATACTATCCATTGATTCATATCATAACAAATGTTGCAATACGATTCAACAATCAATAATAATCAGTCATTCAACCATACTGGGTAAACAGTTCATATAAGGGTAATATGAAAATAAACAATGAATTTTAGGAATCTGGTTGGATCCCTCCAACTTGTTCTTCCCTGCGTCAAATATGTTATCTCAATATAATAATTCAATTCCAATAAATAAGGGTCTCATAACAGTCAATAATGATAATTCATTATCAACCAATTTAATTAACATAACAAACAATTCGAACTATTCAGACAATTTATTCAACTAACACGTTTATGTTATAAAACGTGACCAATAAGGTAAGTTACCTTGATTTGGTCAAATCGTTAGAATAACGATTTGGTATTTCACAGAAATCAAACAAACGTTTAATTTCATCAGTTCAATATATGGGAATATTTTTAACTAACAGTCAATCGTTAGTAATCATTAGCAACCATAGCACACGAACAATAAAACCCAACTTATATAAAATAGAAGTGGGGAGAATTGAGTGAGTTTAACTCACCTTGATTTCATCTGTTGCTGAAACAATTTGTTTTAATTAAATTAAACTAACGTTTAATTTAATTAAAAACCCCAATAACTGCCAACTCTGATCAGCCCAACTCCATCGTTTTGTGCTCATCGATATGGACCTGAGTGACCGATTCTATCCAATCTCGTTACTGTATGACATAGTCACAATTTTAATACGGTGTTCACTTTAATAAATCGATATTATAAAACCTAAATAATCTATTATTTACTAAAACTTACTTACCTTATATGCATCTTCATTAGACATAAAATAATATTGTTCACCATACGTTAAATTTAATATGGGATTAGGCATGTGAACATTGTAGTTATAATATTCAGACATCATTAGAAAGGATTAGGATCATCGTTATAATTTGGTACTATTAAGGGATGCGTTCAGTACATTGGGTCATATGTACTTGGGCCATGGTTAACATGGTATTATACAATTTATAATTGCAATTAGGCAAAGTAAATATAGAATTAGGCATTTTTTTTAAAAGTAGTTAGAATATTATAACCAAACGTGGCATATATGAAATAAAAAGACTGCGTATATACTATTTTAAGTAATAAATTTAGTAACCTAGTATATTTTAAATAAATTATGTTATATATATAACCCCGAAAGGGCACCTATGGTTATTAACGTTTTAAAGTGGCTTAGGCACAATTAACCTTTCATTTGGCATTTTTAAAAGTGGATTAGGCTGTACAAACCGGGTGGACACATTTGTGGTTATTGTACATCTTCTACCTGTTTCATTCACGCAAGCTCCATATTTCTCTTCCTCCCTTGTTTCGCTGCCGGAAACCAAAACCGACTCCTGCCTCGGACTCCTCATCACGAGAACCTCAATATGAGCACCACCGCACCTCTTCGAGTTGACCCCGCGTTCCGCTGTTCATCGTGAGTTTCACCTGAACGCCACCTCGAACTTCAGACCCCCTTGTTGCTCTCGTCTTCTTCCATTTTTACAACATACTCCAGCTCAAGACACCCATGCAAACTTCAGCTCGAGCCCTATGCTTATATATACGCCACCAACTTCCCATCACTGTTTCCACGCAAATCCTCACCTTCACTGTTTGAAACAAATGCCTGTTCCTTCCCGCAGCCTACGTTCTGAAACCCATTACCACCGCAACCGATGCCCCTAACCATCGAACTTCCAACGCGACCATCACTTGCGCCCAGTCTCTCTTCCTCTCTGGCCTGATCCCGACCTTTCTGGATACACGTTGGTACCAAAAACCGAGCTATTTTTCATTCCACAATACATATATGTATCCAAAACACCCCGCATGAGTCCCTAGTTCAATAGATGCGCCCTCCTTTCAACAACTTGGAAAAAACTTGCGCCACCATTACATCCCGTTTTCACCTTTGTTTGTGCTGACAGTTTTGTTTTTAAAATCATGGGCTTGCGTGTTTATCATGGAAGAGGAGTTTTATTGTGTTTATATGAAGCTTTCTTTCTTTAACTGAAGTCTTTGCGTAAAAGGAAAAACTAAAGAAATGGGTTTGTTTTTGCAAGCTGCGAAATAACGAAATGGCCACTAGTGTTTATATATATGCACGATGGAAGGGATAAGCTCAAAGTTATGTCAAATGGTACAAGGCACATGCGTGTGGTAACAAAAATAGCTGCTGATTTGTCTTTTCAAATGTCGAGCTATTGAAGAGGAGGTCCATGCCTGAGAGGACATAAATAGGATCATAGCTGAGAAACAGGGCAGTTGCTATGTGCGTTTTCCTTTCATTAGCTCGTGATTGATTTTAAGTTTCCCTTTTAAGCTACAACGTATAACGTAGGGTAGATAGGAGATCCGTGAAGAAATGGCATGGGTGTAGCTGAACAGGAATGGTAGCTGAGTATGGCATTTGCAGTGTAAAGTAGACAAGCCTTAACAAGAAAGGAAGGGGTAGTAGAGTCTGCGTTGAATGTAAGTTTGCATGTTAATTTGAATTTGACCGGTCTTGCATCGTGTATTCATTTCAGTACGTGCCTGCCTAAGTTTACATCTCCTGTTATGACGTGAAATTATATAGGTGCAGTTGTAGATATGGAGTAGTCTTAGGCAATGCAGAAGACAGACATTGCAAAATTTCCAACATAGCTGAAAGGTATAGGCAGTACCTGTTCTTACGCATAGAGTATTTCTTTTCTTTCATTTCATTTAGATTTAGCTGGTGCTGTTTGATTTAATGAGAAGACAATACGCTTGGTCTGCTGAAAGTCAGGATAACATAGCTTTATATAAAATAGGGTGTACAGACTTTATTAAGGATGAAGGGTATACAAATATACTTCGTTTTTATTTCTATGGTCATTTTATATGTTAATTTTTTTATTTATATGGTCCGCCAACATACACGATCTTCAAACACAACGGAAATGGATGTATCACTATGTCTCCACATTCTGGTCCCAACGAAATTAATTTTGTTGAAAATGGACTCCGCTTGCACAACGCCGTTATTTTAATTTATCGGTACACCTTTAAATTTCGTCTACCGACAAAATGACTCCATTTGGTTTCAAACCAGAAATCTAGCAATAGTCAACTATACGTATTCCAATAAAACTTGTTTCGTCGAAAATGGAGGTTGTTTGAAAAATAATCATTTCTAACGCTGATATAATATATCGAACAATTTTCCGTGTGCGAAGCACGGGCCTCATCATAAGATAAGCAACGTGTTGATTTAGACGTTCTATTTCTTATGATTACTTAATTTCATTGTCAATTGTCCTTGAGCGTTTTATGCTCGTACCGATATACATGAATTTCAAATTGCAAATTATGAAATACCGCGATGTTTCGAATTCAATTTATAAATAAATGTTCGAACTTCGCTTATCAAACGAATTATATATATATATATTATGATTCCATTGATACTTCGAATTTAATATAATAAAATATATTAAATATCTAACCACTAAAAATACGGGACGTTACATTCCTTCCCCCTTAAAATGGCCATGTATATTTTAAACAGGTATGGAATGAAGATAATAAAGAATATATATTGAGTGCCCGACAAAAAGGTGCATGTTTAAATTTTCATATGAGGTTTTATGCGCCGAATTGGCAAGCTGCTTGGCTTTTTGATTTTCTTTTTGAATGGAAAGGGCCTAGAGAAGCGAGTTGGGGTTTGAACGATTGACCGGTACAGGGGAGGTGCTGACGAAATTTTTCGGAAATTTAAGGAGTTAGAATATTTTTAAGAAAATTTGAAAATATAAATCAATATATCAAAATATATAAAGTTCGATAAGGAAATTGGAAATATAGTTAATGAAGAATATTAATTAAAAGGGGCTAGTGATTGTTTGATTGTTGATAGATGTTTGTTTTTCCTTTGATAGTTAAATCACCGACTATAAAAGATTTTTGACCATCGTTGTCAATACGGAGAGGCCGGTTGGATTTAATATCCGAAAATCACTCCGTATAGGCATAGGCATTGCGAATTAGATTATGCTGAAGATAATCGAAGACGGAGTGAAATTCAAGAGCTGTTATGTTTACCCAGTCCCAGGACAACTTGTATGGACGAATGTCTGACAGAATATTCCTAACGGTCACATAAGACGATCTTTTCAAGGTATTACGTCTGGTGGCGGAGAAATTCGTTTCTCTTAGCTTTTATACCCGTAATACTTTTGGGAAGATCAACTAGTGATTTGACGGGTTTGACGATGTGGCATTCAAAGTGTATGGTGGCCAGATGTTCTAAAAGATAGACGTAGCCTTAAGCTTCACAACCGGGAAATGACAAAAATCGGGCAGGCAGCATGGCTATGTGGGTCGCTCCCATTAGGGTGTATAATCACCTATCTAGAGAAATTCCTTTTACTTCTTTAATCTATTTTGATGCTGTCCCTTTTCGGGAAACGGTGGTTTAAGCCCAACTGTTGGTGATATACATTCGATACACTCAGGCGAAATGAGTGGTCGGTCATGTGTGGGCCGGGTTGCAAGACGTTCTTGTTGAAACCAGTGTGTTCCCCTCTAGAGATACACTATCGGCAGGTGGTCCCATACCTTGTCATAGTTGGAATCCAATCTCCAATAAGCGCCTTGCGGTTTTTGATTTTATACTATATATGTAGAGCGTGAGATGCAAGCGCTCTACTATTTGGTTATTTATTTGATTAGACATTATTATAATATCATAGCTAATCCGTACTATCTGAGTTGACTAATAACACCATATATCCAACCCAAATTGCACAGAAATACGAATCATTATTAGAAAGAAGTTAGAGGATGAGAAATAGAAAGAAAGAAATATTAGAATAGAAGAAAACAAAGAAGACAAATCTCACAGCGGAATGAATAAAATATATTGTATAACATAACTTTTTGAAATACAAACCAGTAACTTTATATACATACCATCATCAGAGCACAACAACCACTGTAACGAACTGGGATTTTCGACTCTGAAAATCAACACCCAACTGCCATGTTGACTATTCGAACATCGGAAATACCTGATCATTAATAGAAAGAAGTTAGAGGGTGAGAACAGATAAGATAGAAAATTAGAATAGATGAAGAAGAAGATCACCATAGAACAGAATCAGAGTAATACGAATCTCATAGCGAAACGAATAAAATATAGTATATAACATAACTTTGCAATTAAACAGTATATATATAGAATGTTTATCAGAGTGCAACACTTACACACAACGGAAATAAACAGTAGCTATATAATCTTGAAGCCCACTGTAACGAACCGCCAAATTCCCGATCCTGAATATCGATATAAATGCCATATCGACTAGCCAAGCACCAGAAATTTACCGGGTCATTAAAAGAAAGAAGTGAGAGGGTGAGAGTAGAAAAGATAGAAAAGTAGAATAGAAGAAAAAGAAGAACACAAAAGAATCAGAGTAACACGAATCTCACAGCGGAATGTCAAAATATAATATATAATGTCATTTGAAATACAAAATGGTATATGCACTTACATACATCATCAGAGTACATCATATATACAATACAGCGGAACAAAACTTTTTATATCTAACACTTAAGCCTCCTTCTCCAAGTTGATCTCTCCAGTATCTGTAAAATCCTAAACTACTTGACTGGCAGTACAAATTTGGGCACCCAAGAGTTTAGGGAAAACATAGAAAAATAAACTCTGGGTCAGTCATGGGACTGGTGTGAGCAAACGATTTAAACAACTTGTTTAACTTGGAAAAATTCTTTTGAAAGAAAAGATAATCAATCGTAAGACCAATCCACACATAAACACGGACGGTTTTTACCTTACGATAACCCAAAACATTTTGAAATCATAATTATTCTGTTATTATAATAATGTCTAGGGTTTCCACAAATAAATTAAAATCTAGCGGAACGCTTACATATCACGCTCCACATACATAGTATACAAACAAAACCGCGGACGCTTATTGGAGATTGGATTCCATCTATGACACGGTATGGAACCACCTGCTGATAGTGTATCCCTAGAGGGGAATACACCGGGTTCAACAAGAACGTCTTGCAACCCGACCTACACATGACCGACCGCTCATTTCGCTTGAGTGTATCGAATGTATATCACCAACGGTTGGGATCAGCAACCATTTCCCGAAGGGGACAACATCGAATAGAATAAAGAAGGAAATGAATTTTCTCTAGATAGGTGATTATACACCCTAATGGGAGCCACCCACATAGCCATGTCGCCTGCCCGATTTTTGTCATTTCCCGGTTGTGAAGCTTGAGGTTAGAATTTACCTTTAGAACATCTGGCTGTTATTTACTTTGAATGCCACATTGTCAGATCCGCCAAATCACAAATTGACGTCCACAAAAATACTCTGGGAATTACGCTGGAGAAGAATCTTCTCCGCCACCGAACAGAAGTACGTTTGTAAAAATCAATGTATGTGATTCTTAAGAAATACTTTGTCAGACATTCGTCCATACAAGTTGTCCTGGGATTGGACAAACCGAAGGCACTATTCTGTGAACCCATCTTAGGCAATTTCTACCTAGGATTTATGGAACAGCCCTTGTATAACTCCATCTTCGATTATCTTCAATAATCTCTGACTCGTATAAATCGAATTGAAGTGGAATATAGATTCCGGCCTCTTCGAAATGATAACGTTAATATCTTTTAGGGTCAAGTGATACTTAATAGCAATCAATCAACATATTTTATTTGGTTTCTATACCCTAATTGATTATCAGGAATATAATAAAATCAGTTCACACATAAGATTCAACTCACAAATTTAAATAATGATCTAATTCAGGATGGGTTAACGTTATTATTTACTTTAATATTTAGAATAGTCACATTATAACACAAACATCAATCAATCGACAATCAACTTTCATAACATATCTAACATCTCTGGTTCGATAATTCTAATTCAATTAATCGTTGTTTATATACATTGGTAAACATTGGATAAGGATTATTCCCATATTTTATCCGTCCATAATTCTCTTTCTTTAGATAAATAATTAATTAATTTATTGAATCTTTATTTAAACCAGAAAGTAAATGATACTTTTCTGAATTTGATATAATCGATTTCCAATTTTACTTCTCTTCCCAATTCATCTTCATTTTATGAATTTCGAAATAACCTTATCATTTCAGGGTTTACTCGATTCCCCTTTTCCAATTCCTCTTACCACCATCATCATTTGCAACATTTGTTTTAAATGTTATTCGCCTAGAAATATGGATATCATTCCTTCTGGTCTTCTTTTATTTAATCATCCTGATTTCATTTGTAAATATTATTACGGGTTGTTCATCAAGTTATTTAAATTGTTATAAATCTTCTTTTATTATTTATCACTCGATTCTAAAACGATTAAATACTTAAGTCAAATAAAATAACCCATCAACGTTTAAAACATTAAAACTCATTAATGACAATCAATCCCGCTTTAAAAATCATGATATATGGTCGATTATATTTTTAACACATCAGATCTTAACCAATTATTCTGTCTCAAGAATAATTGAATAATTATGTTCCTTAATTAAAATAATAATTTAAATTCTATTTAAATAACTATAACTTTGATAAATAACTATACAGATTGATGAAAGTTTAACTTCAATTAACGATGTTAGTTCTACTAAAAATTCTATTTTACAATGACCCAATGTGATCGATATAATTTGTCTTATCGATCAATAAATATTTTATCCTTATTTCATTCCAAATTAACAACAAAAATAAAATAAAAATTGGATATTTAAAACAAAAACCGTTGTTTTACCTCAACACCCATCGATGCTTATTTTATTTTCTTACTTCGCTTTTCCTTTTTTCTTCCTACTTTCCTATTTCTTTTCTTTATATTTCCTATTTACTTCAGCCCATGACCTTGGCCCATCCCTTCCCTTATATTATTTTATTTTATATATTTTATTATTTTGTTTGACTGGGCCGTAGCCCAATTTTCATAAACAAACCCGCCCACCCCTTTATTTCTTCTCCTACGTCCTCCTTTTCTTTTGCTTTCTCTTGTATACAATACTGGTGCACAACACCTTGTGCACATATACGCCTCGTCCCCTGACCATACCCTTGCCGCTTCACTTCCCATTAGTCATCTTTGCCACCCACATCGTCAACGGTTGGTCGGTCATCACCATAAACTCCTCATTCAACGATTCACTCCTCCGCCATTTCAACTGGAATTCTGCTCCAGTACATCGCCTCGCATTCACCTCCCCAGGCCAGATTCTGGCCATCGGACCTCTTGTCCCTGCCACCATTCGATTTCCCACACCTTCGAGCACCACCATGCTGATTTTTACCACACTCGATCATCCCAAGCCTTCTCACGCATGGATTAAAATTACCCCCAAATCACAGTATACAAAATTCTATATTACTTTAAATCTCAACAATCAAGCCAGGGAAAAATGATTGGACATTTTTCCCCTCATCCCTGGTCCTCAACGCTTCTCTGTCCCCAACCGCAAGACCCATCGTCCACGATATCGCCGGAATTTGACCCAAGTTCCCGTTTTTGATTTTCCCAAAATTCTCTTCATTCTTGTTACTATAAATCTTCAATTTTCTTTTAAAAATCATGATTTCCTATTTCTATTTCATTGGTATACCTGATTCGTGTAATTATCATGTTTGAATTATTGAGTTTTTAGGCTCTTTACAGTAATATTTCTTTTATCAGTATATATAATATTCAGACGAGTTGCAAATAAATTATAGGTATGAACTAACTATATTCATGTAGGTCTTCCACCCTATAATATCCATACAGGTCTTCTATTCCATTGTATCAAACATATGGATAATGTAAGAAGTGGAATGGTTTACTGCTAAAACATACAGATGTCTCTTTTCTTTCCATGGGCTAGCTGGGTTCAACATTTTCCTAAACTCAGATGATTGTATTATACTGGTAAACTAACAAAGAAATGCATACCACAAACTAGTCCAATGGTGATGAAAGACTGAAAGTAAAAATTTACTAACAGCTCTGGTCTCTGTTTCAGTTCCCATGATTTGTTTTTCCCCGGCTTTAATTTAGCTAAGTATGATCGTATTCAAAGCATATCTGTATGGATATATATCTTTGTATTATATTTTATACAATCATCCTTAGTCATGCTTAAATGAGAAAAAGGGGATTTCTCTTACATAATGTTTCCATTTTTTTTCCCTCTGGTATTTAACTCTCTTTTATTTTCATTTCTAACTATTTGCTTCCAGTTTTACCAATCATGAGAGTTGAATTAGCTTAGTAGTAAACATTCAAGATAGAGATGCATATGTGTCTGTTCATACCACACTATATAATAATTTATAATAGATTTGCAAGTGTTAAAAAGAAGATTTTTTTCCTCTTATCAAAAATATACTGATGTTGCTCAGAAATATTGAACACTGGTTTACATTTCTGTTCTCATATTTGTTTCCAGATGAACATGAAAAATCAAGGTACTTCATTCAATATATTCTAACCTATATATATATATATATATATATATATATATATATATATATATATATATATATATATATATTCATGCTAAGTCATACAAACAAGACAGTTTAAATGTGAAACAGGGTAGAGTTTTCTCATAACCGTACTACTGTTTTTTTTTTCATTGGTTTTGTTTTCCAGTTTCTCATGCTTTTATTAAAACGTACCCTATATAAATGCATGCCTATATCCAGTATAAAATCAAATTATAGTTTTCAATTTGAGAATTCAATTGAAGTTTACTCACAAATATATATTGTGTTTTATTTCAATTTGTACTTGCTGTTTTTTCCATTCTCAAGTCTTTCAACCCTCTTATCTAAATTTACTAATTCCAGAGATGAGACCCTTTAAACCCCTTAAACATGTGAATCACATATTATAGATACACATAATCTAAGATGAATATAAAACAGCAAGGAAAGTTAATTTGTTTTGCTCACATTATAGCTCCCTGGTTCCCGATTTATGCTCACTTTTTTCAGTTTCAAATGCTCTGTTTATTCTCAGCTTTCACTCGAATACCCTCTGCCATTTGCATCCGGTTCTTCTCTTCAGTTTTGTTTCAGATTTTGGTTTTTTGTTGAGAGTGTTCGCAGCAATGTATTTATAGATTTCAAGACTTGCACATGAAGTTATAGCTTTGAGGTAGGGGTTGACTTTATATGGGTATAGCTACTGGCTATTTGATGGAAAAGATAGGGTAAAAAAAATCCTTATTTGATCTTCTACTAGATTTTGCACACTGCTGCTTCATAGCAATACACTGATGATACCAACTATAATGGCTCGCAAATCCATACTATCTGAATTGACTAATAACACCACACGTCCAACCCAAATTTCACAGAAACACGAATCATTATTAGAAAAAAGTTAGAGGTGAGAAATAGAAAGAAAGAAATATTAGAATAGAAGAAAATGAAGATCACAAACTCACAACGGAACGAACAAAATATATTAAATAACATAACTTTTGAAATACAAATCAGTAACTGTATATACATACCATTATCAGAGCACAACAGTTATTCCTGGAACAGTTATACAAGCTCCTCCAAGTATATCTGTAAAGGCCTGAACTACTTGACTGCCCGTACAAATTTGGGCACCCAAGAGTTTAGGGAAAACAAAACAAAATAAACTCTGGGTCAGTCACGGGGCTGGTGTGAGATTCGTATTACTCTGATTCTGTTCTGTGGTGATCTTCTTCTTCTTCTATTCTAATTTTCTATCTTATCTATTCTCACCCTCTAACTTCTTTCTATTAATGATCAGGTATTTCCGATGTTCAAATAGTCAACATAGCAGTTTTTGTGTTGATTTTCGGAGTCGGAAATCCCAGTTCGTTACAGTGGTATCAGATAATACGTTTCCTTTATAATTGAGATGGCTATAAATAACCAATCAGAATTCATATAAGAGTGATGTATGAAATCAGATTAATTAAATCTGAGTATAAGTCAGAATTGAAAGTAAAATTCCAGAAACTTGGAAATGGTTTGATAATGAATTTTGGATTAAAAATAAGAAAATTTTAAGATCCTAGGTGATTTGAAAATGTTTTTCAAATATAGTAAAAGGTATTTTGTAGTGATTTCAAAATAGAAATGTTAAAAATAAGTTTTGAAAATGTTATAGTATTGAACTCACACCAGTCCCACGACTGACCCAGAGTTTATTTGTTTTGTTTCGCTAAACTCTTGGGTGTCCAAATTTGTACGGAAAGCCAAGTACTTAGGATTTTACAGATATTGGGAGGAGCTTGGAACAGGAGGCTTCAACATTAATTATATATAGAGTTTAATTCCGTTGTGACATTCATTTGATGTACTCTGATGATATATGTAAGCATCAATACATTTGTATTTCCAAAGTTATGTTATATATTATATTTTATTCGTTCCGCTGTGAGTTTCGTGTTACTCTGATGTGTTGTACGTTCCTCTTCTTCTTCTATTCTAATTTTCTATCTTATCTATTCTCACCCTCTAACTTCTTTCTATTAACAATCTGGTATTTCCGATGTCTGAATAGTCGACATGGATTTTGTGTCAATTTTTGAAGTCGAAAACCCTTCGGGTCGTTACAGCCCGCAAATCCATACTATCTGAGTCGAATAATAACACCACACGTCCAATCCAAATTGCACAAAAATACAAATCATTATTAGAAAGAAGTTAGAGGATGAGAAATAGAAAAAAAAGAAAGGTTAGAATAGAAGAAAACCAAAAAAACAAATCTCACAGCGGAACGAATAAAATATATTATATAACATAACTTTTTGAAGTACAAATCAATAACTTTATATACATACCATTAGCAGAGCACAACAGTTATTCCTGGAACAGTTATAAACACCTGCTTCCAGATACAACATAGTACACAGCGGAAATATGATAGTCTATAGTTAACTGGTTGATGGTTGAAATTCCTCCCAATAGCTGCTCCCTTTATATATATAAAATAAGTAATTTATATTTTAAGATTTTGTTGTAATATTAATTTGTCTATCTCATGTGAGTATAAGAGTATCTAAGTAAAAATAAAAAGGACAATTTGATTACTTCACATAAAAGATAGACGAAATTAATTATGAATTGCTTGAAAATAAAATAAGATTACTTCATAAGAAGGGATATAAAATGTATATTATTATTTAATGCAAGTTATTCATTAACATTGATAATGTTGATAAGATCTAATTCATTAATTTGAATAATAATTTCTCTTATGCCTATATAAGCTTGCCATGTTTATATATGTAAAATATAAATATATACAAGTTAGTGAATGTGTGAACATTTTTCTTGCATTTTGAAACTTGCTTTTAAGTCATGAGTTACTTAAAGTGAAAAAAATAATGAAATACACTTGGAATTTATATTGCATTTTTATTTCCAAATCAGCATATACATATAGTAAATACATATATGCATATGTTCATATTACACTGTAACAATGTAATTTTCTGTTATATTTGAGTTGACTAATAACACCACATGTCCAAAAATGCAATAGTATATCATACGCACTATCTATATATGATGCGTCAATCCCTAAAAAAAAAAAATCCAAGTGAATCTAAAAAATCCTTAAACTCTTGGAACACTTGCATCTCACGCTCTACATATATAGTATACACAGTAGGAAACGTACAACCCGGATTATCAGCGAAATGACAAGGATAGACTGTGACATGGTGATTTCCGCATGAGTTTTTACAGGTTCAGGTTATTGGATAATACGAAGTTCAGAAGAAAAGCTGGAGGAGTTCGGACGTATGATCTTATCTAGTATATTCCGATGTGTGTTGTATATGAGGACAGATTAATATAACTGTCTAATCATGTGATGTACTCTGATGATTGTAAGTATAATTTTAAGCTCTCAATAAAGATTTATTTCTATATTATATTTTGTTAAGCTGCGATGTAAGACTCTGTGTCGTGTTGGATCTTCTTCTTCTATTCTAATATTTCTTTCTTTCTTATCTCACCCTCTAAATTCTTTCATTAACTATCTGGTGGTTTTCGATACTTGAGTTTTGGCCGGTAATACATGGTTATATATTAATGTCGGAATTCGGGAGTCGAATCCCTACCGGGTCGTTACAGAGCCTAATGGCCCGAATTTCCATACCCTTTGAGTCGACTAATTGCACTACACGTCCAACCCAAATTACACAGAAATACGAGTCATTACTAGAAAGAAGTTAGAGGATAAGAAATAGAAAGAAATATTAGAATAGAAGAAAACGAAGATCACAAACTCACAGCAGAACGAATAAAATATATTAGATAACATAAACTTTGAAATATAAATCAGTAACTTTATATACATACCATCATCAGAGCACAACATCTATTTCTGAAACAGTTATAAACACCTATTTCCAGATACGAACATAATACACAGCGGAAATTATGATAGCCCATAGCTAACAGGTGAAGCCTCCTGCTTCAAGCTCTTCCAAGTGAATCTGTAAAACCCCGACTACTTGACTGCCCATATAAATTTGGGCACCCAAGAGTTTAAGGAAAACAAACAAAATAAACTCTAGGTCAGCCATGGGACTGGTGTGAGTAAACTCCAACCATTTGTTTAACTTTCAAAATCCTTTCGAAAGAAATGATAATCGTAAGACCGATCCACACATAAACATGGATGGTTTTTGCCTTACGATAACCAAAAATATTTTTGATATCAAATCCAGTGATATTACAATAGTGTCTAAATCAAATAAATAGAATCTAGCGGAACGCTTGCATCTCATGCTCCATATATAATGTAAAATCAAAAATCGCAGTGCGCTTATTGGAGATTGGATTACCAACATGATAAGGTATGAAACCACCTTCCGATAGTGTATCTCTAGAGGGGAATACACTGGGTTCAACAAAATGGTTACAAGACGTTCTTGTTGAACCCAGTGTACTTGCCTCTAGAGATACACTATCGGCAGGTGGTTCCATACCTTGTCGTAGTCGAAATCCAATCTCCAATAAGAGCCCAAGGTTTTGTTTGTATACTATATACGTGGAGCGTGAGATGCAAGCGTCTGCTAGATTCTATTTATTTGTATTTAGACTGGGTTATACAGGATCAGGTTATCGGATGTTGTGAAGTCCAAAGACAAGATGAAGGAGTTCAGACGTATGGTGTTATATCGCTATTATTCCATTGTATGTTACATATATGAGGACATACTATTATAAATGTTCCGATGTATTGATGTACTATGATGTTGTAAGCGTTATTCCAAGCTTTCAATAAAAGTTATTTCTGTATTTTATTTCGCTGCGATGTGAGACTCTGATGTTGTTCTGGTGTTATTCTTCTTCTTCTATTCTAACTTTCTTTCTTATCTCACCCTAAAATTTCTTTCTAATAACGTTCCAGTATTTTCGATGCTTGAATGTTTCGACATGGTATTTTTGTGTCGATTTGTAACGACCTAGGGATTTCCGGCCCCTAAAAAAATCGACATAAATACGTCTCCCGTACCTCATGCCGACCTTTCAAACACCGAAAACACCGGAACAATATTAGAAAGAATTTAGAGGGTGAGTTAAGAAAGAAAGAAATATAAGAATAGAAGAAGAAGAACCAACACAGCCCAGAATCAGAGTCTCACATCATAGCGGAACAAAATAAAATACTGAAATAAAACTGTATTGAGAGCTTTTAAAAATACTTACAATATCAGAGCACATCAACATCTCTGGACAGTTATAAAAATCTGTCCCACATACAATACACAGCGGAATGGTATCTACATAATATCATACGTCTGGACTCTTCCAACTCATCTCTTCACAACATTCGACAACCTGAACCTGTACACCCCGGGCTAACCCGAGTATTTATAAAACACCGGGTCAGTCTGGTGAACTCGAGTGAGAAAAACTCGCACAGTATTAAAGGTATCACACAACTTGATTTTTAAAGTCAAAATCTTTTGAAAGAAAAAGATAATCGTAAGACCAAATCCACACATAAATACGGACGGTTTTTACCTTACAATAACCCAAAATGTTTTTGAAATCAGTATCTTTTCTAATATTATAATTGTGTCTAAATACAAGTAGATATCAATCTAGCAGAATGCTTGCATCTCACGCTCCACATATATAGTATACAATTCAAAATAGCGGGCGCATATTGGAGATTGGATTCTGAATATGACAAGGTATGGGACCACCTGCCGATAGTGTATCTCTAGAGGCGAATACATTGGGTTCAACAAGAACGTCTTGCAACCCGGCCCACACATGACCGACCACTCATTTCACTTGAGTGTATCGAATGTATGTCACCAACGGTTGGGCTCAAACCACCGTTTCTCGAAAGGGACAGTATCGATAGAATAAAGAAGCAAAAGGAATTTCTCTAGATAGGTGATTATACACCCTAATGGGAGCGACCCACATAGCCATGCTACCTACCCGATTTTTTTCATTTACCGGTTGATGAGGCTTGAGGCTTGAATTCCCTTTTGGAACATCTGATCAACATTCACTTTGAATGCCACATCGTCAGATCTGCTAGATATCACTAATTGACGTCCACAAAAATACTCTAGTTAATTGGCTAAAGAAAACCATTTCTCCGCCATCAACTATGGTACGTTTGAAGAAATCAACGTACGTAATTCCTTTGGAAATACTCTGTTAGACATCCGTCCATACAAGTCATCCAGGAACAGGATGAACCGAAGGCACCCTTCTACCACATCCAAAGAATCACCCTATAGATTAGTAGCGAGTAGTCCTTGCAACTCGTAGATTCCAACCACGACAGAACCACAACTTATCTCTGGGAGCTAACCAAAGATTATTAGCGGTGCTTCCGTTTTATGAAGATCTACAGTCTTCATTACTCCATCTTGATCATCTTCTGATATCTTCACATATTTGTTGGTCGGAATGGTATTCGAATATAAATTCGATCCCGGTCTTTCCGCACCAACAATCGTATTGGACATATTTGATAGTCAGTTATTTAACTATCAAAATAAACAGTGATTCAATCATGAAAATCCAATGAGTTCATTGGTTCAGTATTCAGCATCAGTTGGCCTTTTAATTAACAAATGTAAATTTAAAACTCTTAAATATTTCGATATTACAAATATAGCTTTTCACTTCTTATTTAACATAAGGCTTTTCTTTAAACAAATTCACTTTTTATATCCAATTTCCTATTTTCATTCCAAAACATTATCCACATCATTGTCTAATATTGGGAAAATCAATTCAACTTATTTATCTGTAAAAATAATGTTATGAAATATCTTTTATTCATTACTTGACAACACCCAGTGCTTATTCTTATTGAATAACTCAGATTTACATTTCATTTCTAGCTCGAAAATATCATTATAATTTCACGTAGCCCCTTTTTATTCCCCTTTTCTCTTTAGAATCCTCATTATATATTCTCCAAGTTTTCACCAACGGTGTATTATTATTTCTAACCTCTTTAACATTACCAACTAATATCATCCTCAGATAATCATGATGTCGTTCAAGTTGGAGTATTTTAATTAGCTCTCTGACCTTGATCAACAACGATCATATCTTAAGACAGATACAAGTTGTAATCCAAAACCAATATCTTATTCTAATTTCAACACAATTTCCATTTAACTATATTATTTAAAAATACGATTTCATAAAACGTCTTACTTTTTGAAAATTCCTTTCTTAGATATAACCATATTTCTTAATTCCATAATTAAATAATTCCTTATACAACGTCATCTTTAAGCTTTACCTCTAATTTCTTTAACGACGGTACACTAGAATTAAATAACGATGATAGTTGGGATTTTACAGATTCACTTGGAAGAGCTGGAAGCAGGAGGTTTCACATGTTAGCTATAGACTATCATATTTCCGCTGTGTACTATGTGGTATCTAGAAACATGTGTTTATAACTGTTCCAGGAATAACTGTTGTGCTCTGATGATGGTATGTATATAAAGTTACTGATTTGTATTTCAAAAGTTATGTTATATAATATATTTTATTCGTTCCGCTGTGAAATTTGTGTTCTTCATTTTTCTTCTATTCTAACTTTTCTTTCATTCTATTTCTCATCCTCTAACTTCTTTCTAATAATGATTCGTATTTCTATGCAATTTGGGTTGGACGTGTGGTGTTATTAGTCAACTCAGATAGTACAGATTTGCGGGTCATTACAGTATTTACAAATACTATATGTCATACGGACATATAACATCCGATAATTCTGATGTTGTCGTGCTCCAACCCAACCGTAACGACCCGAAAAAGTTCTGATCATGATTATCAATACTGATATGTTTCCTGTATCACATATCGGCTGATCAACCATCATAACTTAACAAATCATTAATAGAAAGAAATTAGAGGATGAGAAATAGAAAGAAAGAGAGTTAGAACAGAAGAAAAGAAGAACTGAACACAACAGAATCAGAGTATAACGAGTCTTACAGTGGAACTGAATAAAATATATTATATAACAATACTTGAAATACAAAACTGCATTTACTTACGTACATCATTAGAGTACAACTCATACATAACACAGTGGAAATAAACTTGATATATGTAATGTTGTAGACCCCGCTCTATTCAAAAATACGGGATGTTACGGCTCTATAATATTTCTTTCTTTCTATTCCTCATCCTCTAACCCAATAAGAGTCCGCAGTTTTGATTGTATACTATATAGGTAGAGCGTGAGATGCAAGCATTCCACTAGATGATTATTTATTTGTGATTTGATAGAACTATCATAATATCAGAAAAGATATTGATTTTAAAAGTGTTTTAGGTTATAGTAAGGTAAAAACCGTCCGTATTTATGTTTGGGCTGGTCTTACTATTATCCTTTTCCTTCAGAAAAGATTTTCAAAGTTAAACAAGTTGTTGTGCTATGAATTTACCACTGAAAGTATTCCAGACTGACCCAGTGAATTTTGTTTTAAATCAAATGTGCTCAGGTCAGACAGAGTATATTAACAGGTTAAGTATCATTGGAGTTTCAAGAGCTGAAAGCAGGAGGCTTCACCGTTATATAGTTACTCACAGTTTATTTCCGCTGTGTCTGATATATGATGTACTCTGATGGTTGGTATGCATACAGTTTCTTTTTGTATAAAGAGATATTATATTTTGTTCGTTCCGCTGTGAGATTCTGATGCATTTTCTTATTCTTCTATTCTAATATTTCTTTCTTTCTTTTCTCACCCTCTCATTTCTTTCTAATAACGTTCCGGTGTTTTCGATGCTTGAATGTTCGACACAGTGTTTTATGTCGATTTTCGGGGTCAAAAAATCCCTGAGTCGTTACGGTGATACCAACTGTAACAACCCGCAAATCCGTACTATCTGAGTTGACTAATAACACCACACGTCCAACCCAAATTGCACAGAAATACGAATCATTATTAGAAAGAAGTTAGAGGATGAGAAATAGAAAGAAAGAAATATTAGAATAGAAGAAAACGAAGATCATATACTCACAGCGGAACAAATAACATATATTAAATAACATAACTTTTGAAATACAAATCAGTAACTGGATATACATACCATTATCAGGCACAACAGTTATTCCTTGAACAGTTATAAACACATGTTTCCAGATACAACATAGTACACAACGGAAATATGATAGTCTATAGCTAACTAGTGAAGCCTTCTGCTTCCAGCTCTTCCAAGTGAATCTGAAAAATCCCGACTACTTGATTGCCCGTACAAATTTGGGCACCCCAGAGTTTATTGGTAACGACCCCACAGTTTCGACGCCCAGACTTCGACAATAATACATAGAATTGCTTGCCAAAACCCAAGTATCGAAAACACCAGATAGTTAATGAAAGAAAATAGAGGGTGAGATAAGAAAGAAATATTAAAATAGAAGAAAGGAAGAAGAAACACGACAACATAGAGTCTCACATCGCAGCAGAACAAAATATAATATAGAAATAATCTTTATTGAGAGCTTGGAAATACTTACAAATATCAGAGTACAGCTTACAAGCAACATATCTGGACAATTGTAATGATCTTTCCTCATATACAACACACAGCGGAATAATGTAATGTCATACGTCTGAATCCATCCATCTCGTCTCTAATTTTTAGAACAGTAAATATTTCTTTTGTATTCAAACTGTATTTTTCATTCCGCTGTATAGATAGAACAATTTTGTATTCAAAAATACCTGATCATTTCGCTATAGACTATTATATTTTCCGCTGTGTACTATGTTGTATCTGGAAATAGGTGTTTATAACTGTTCCAGGAAAAACTGTTGTGCTCTGATAATGGTATGCATATACAATTACTAATTTGTATTTCAAAAAGTTATGTTATATAATATATTTTATTCGTTCCCCTGTGAGATTTGTCTTCTTTGTTTTCTTCTATTCTAATATTTCTTTCTTTCTATTTCTCATCCCCTAACTTCTTTCTAATAATGATTTGTATTTCTGTGCAATTTGGGTTGGACGTGTGGTGTTATTAGTCAACTCAGATAGTACGGATTTGCAGGATGTTATAGTTTATATACATAAATGATTAGAAGCAGGAGGCTTCACCAGTTAGCTACAGACTCTGATAATTGTAAGTTTTGTTTAAGCTCTCAATAAAGATTTTTTTCCCCTATATTATATTTTGTTCCGCTGCGATGTGAGATTCTGTGTTGTCTTCTTCTTCTCCTATTCTAATATTTCTTTCTTTCTTATCTCATCCTCTAACTTCTTTCTATTGGCATCTGGATTTCCAGTACATTCGGGTTGAACAAGTGTTGTTTTGGTCAGTTCAAAGGTATCGGAAATTCCGGTCGCTACAGTTTCCAGATAAAACATAGTACACAGCGGAAATATGATAGTCTATAGCTAAAAGGTGAAGCCTCCTGCTTTAAGCTCCTCCAAGTGAATCTGTAAAATCCCGACTACTTGACTATCCGTACAAATTTGGGTTGGAGAAATTTCATTGTACGTCCCACTGTAACAAATTAGTCGGGATTTTTCATATTCACTTGCAAGAGCTAGAAGCAGGAGGCTTCACCAATTAGCTATAGACTATCATATTTCCACTGTGTACTATGTTGTATCTAGAAACAGGTGTTTATAAATGGTCCAGGAATAACTGTTGTGCTCTGATAATGGTATGTATATACAGTTACTGATTTGTATTTCAAAAGTTATGTTATTTAATATATTTTATTCGTTCCACTGTGAGTTTGTGATATTCGGTTTTCTTCTATTCTAATATTTCTTTCTTTCTATTCCTCATCCTCTAACTTCTTTCTATTAATGATTCGTATTTCTGTGTCATTTGGGTTGGACGTGTGGTGTTATTAGTCAACTCAGATAGTACGGATTTGTGGGCCATTACAAATATGATAGTCTATAGCTAACTGGTGAATCTGAAAAATATGATTTTGAAGAGCTGGCCACAACATTTATTCCATACTCTGATCATCTATTTTAACAGCCAAAGATGAGCCAGAGGTGTTCATACGTATGATATCTAGTGTTTATTCCTCTATGTGACTGTATATGATGATAGGACATTATACTGTCTAGATATATTGATGTACTCTGATGATTTGTAAGTTTTATATTAAGCCCTCAATAAAGATTATTTATATATTATATTTTGTTCCGTTGTGATGTGAGACTCTGTGTGGTGTTTCTTCTCCTCCTTCTTCTATTTTAATATTTCTTTATTTCTTATCTCACCCTCTAACTTCTTTCTAATAACTTTCTAAATGTTTTGTACTCGAGTTTGGACAATGGATGTAATTGTGTCGAAAATTTGAGCATCGATTTTTCTGGTTCGTTACAGTAACTGTAGCGTCTTGGAAATTTCGACACTTGAATACACATTTATACAACCCGGGTCAAGTATCAAAAACCCAAAAAGCTAGGAGACATAAATAAGAGGGTGAGATAAGAAAGAAAGAATATTAGAATAGAAGAAGAAGAAGAACCAACACAACACAGAGTCTCACATCGCAGCGGAACAAAATATAATATATAGATAAACTTTATAGAGAGCTTCGAATAAACTTACAATCATCAGAGTACATCAATACATTGGGACAGTTATGAGAATATGTCCTCATATACATCACACGGTGGAATAATACTGGTATAACATCATACGTCTGAACTCCTTTGGCTCGTCTTTGGACTTCATAGTATCCGGTACCCTGAACCTGTACACCCTGGTCTAGAAGAAATTAGAGGGTGAGAAATTAGAGTGGTTCAGTATTATATAGCTATTGTATTTCCGCTGTGTGTAAGTGTTGTGCTCTGATAATGTTATTGTACATATATACTGTTTTATTGCAAAGTTTTGTTATATATTATATTTTATTCATTCCGCTGTGAAATTCGTATTACTCTGATTCTGTTCTATGGTGATATTCTTCTTTTTCTATTCTAATTTTCTATCTTATCTATTCTCACCCTCTAATTTTTTTTTTCTATTAATGATTAGGTATTTCCGATGTTTGAATAGTCAACATGGTAGTTTTGTGTTGATTTTCGGAGTCGAAAATCCCAGTTCGTTCTTTAGATAAATAACTCTGATACCACTGTAACGACCTGAAAATTTTTGACCCTGGAAATTGACACAAATAATTAACAATCTAGCAGAACGCTTGCATCCCACTCTCCACATATATAGTATAAAATCAAAATCGCAGGCGCTTATTGGAGATTGGATTTCGACTATGACAAGGTACGGAACCACCCGTCGATAATGTATCTCTAGAGAGGAATATACTAGGTTCAATAAGAACGTCTTCCAAGTCGGTCACCTTGACTGAAAACATCCTTAACTTCAAAACGGAAAAAATCACTTACCTCGAATAATCAACATTATAAAAACCAATTATTCATTTTAAACCTGTAACGTTTCTCTTTCTAATTTTACCAGATTTAAATATATATTTTCTTTTTGTTTATAATATTCTATTTTAAATTCGTTTCCTTATCAAATTCTATATATATCGATATATCGATTCATAATTATCAATTTTTCTTAAAAATATTCTAACTCCTTAAATTTCCAGAAAAATTCGCCATAACCTCCTTTGTACCGGTCAATAGTTCAAATCTCAACTCGCCTCTCTATGCCCTTTCCATTCAAAAAGAAAATCAAAAAGCCAAGTGGCTTGCCGATTCGGCACATAAAATCTCATATGGAATTTAAATATGTACCTTTTGGTCGGGCATTTCAATTTATATCTCTTCATATACTTCATTCCAAACCTGCTTAACACGTATCCAAATATTCCTATTTGGTTTCAACTCAATCCATTCGTCTTAACCCAATTCACTAATTTATTTTCTAATTAACTATTTTTCCTATTTCACTTCTTTGTTTGAACATAACATGTTCAAATAAAATATTTTAATCTACTCATGAACCCAATCTAATTCCATTTTCAACTGGAGTTACATACTCGATTTCGAATAAAAATTCTCAAATCACTTTTTCTTATCCAACGCCCAATTTCGATTCAAATCTCGATTAACTATTTATTCTTCAAACTAGTTAAATCTATTTAATGACTAAAAATCTATTTTTTATTTCAAAAATCATTTCACTTACTTCATTGGAGTTCATATTTATTTTATATCTCTAGTCTGGATTTTTCTAATGACAATTTAGATTTTTTTTCATTAAAATCCTTTTATTTATTTAAATAAACCATTATGACTTTATAATGGTTTTGGCGCTGTTTTTCTGAAAATTTGATTTTGACATAACTCAAATCTATTCGACGAAATCCAGATTTTTCTCTTCCATTTGAAAACTATTATTCCAACGGAATAGTGGACCATGATTGATTTTTAAGGGACTGGTCAATAATATAGTTATATAAATACATTGCCAGTCTAAAAGGTAGATGTAGGGTGCGCTACATAAATACCATTGATTACGAAAACATAGAGAAGGATGCCTAGATGAGAAATTATATATATATATATATGGCAATATGCTAGCTTATTATAATAGTAAGGTAATAGTAAAACCAAGAATTTGACCCAATATGAGAAGTACCATACGACTACCCATGTGAATTTCGTCGTGAACAGATCAACAGAAGATATTTAAGAATCAAAAGAAAATCAAAGGTCACTGAGTGTTGATTGCTCTCTCCCAAGGTCACGAAACCCATCGTATTCGAGTGTTTAGAAACTCCTACCGATACAGTGGATCAAACTGATCGATCAGAACTGATAAACAACTCAGCCAATAATTCTCCATAATACAAAACCATTTTTATATCAAATAACAAATACGTTCACTCGTACATATACACTCAACTCAATCTAGGGTATTACTAACCCCATCTCTACTGAGTCACGCCACAGAGCCAAGGTAATTCGGTTAACCTTAATCTCTGATACAACTGTAATGAACTGGGATTTTCGACCCAGAAAATCAACATAAAACCCATGTTAATTATTCAGGTATCGAACATTCCAGATCATTAATAGAAAGAAGTTAGAGGGTGAGAATAGATAAGATAGAAAATTAGAATAGAAGAAGAAGAAGATCACTATAGAACAGAATCAGAGTAATACGAAACTCACGATGGAACAAATAAAGTGTAATATATAATATAACTTTGCAATAAAACAGTATATATGTATAGAATAACATTATCAGAGTACAACACGTACATACAGCGGAAATAACAATAGCTATAAAATCCTGAAGCCTCCTGCTTCAAGCTCCTCCAAGTATATTTGTAAAGACTTGAACTACTTGACTGCCTGTACAAATTTGGGCACCCAAGAGTTTAAAAACAAAACAAAATAAACTCTGGGTCAGTCATGGGACTGGTGTGAGTAAACTCAAATCATTTCGTTTAACTTTTCAAAACCACTTTCAAAAGAAAAGGTAATCGTAAGACCGATTCACACATAAACACGGATGGTTTTTACCTTTCGATAACCCAAAATAGCTTTGGAAATCAATACTTCTCTGATATTACGATAATGTCTAATCACAAGTAATTAATAATCTAGCAGAATGCTTGCATCTCACGTGCCACATATATAGTATACAAACAAAACTGCGGGTGCTTATTGGAGATTGGATTCCGACTATGACAAGGTATGGGACCACCTGTAGATAGTGCATCTTTAGAGGCGAATACACTGGGTCCCACCATTTCCCGAAAAGGGACAACATCGGAAATAGATAAAAGAATGAAATGGATTTTCTCTAGACAGGTGATATACACCCTAATGGGAGCGACCCACCTAGCCATGCTGCCTGCCCGACTTCTGTCATTTCCCGGTTGATGAGGCTTGAGATCATAACGTATCTTTTGGAACACCTGACCACTGTTCACTTTGAATGCCACATCCTTATACCCGCCAAATCACAAATTGATTTCCCCAAAAATACCACGGGTATAAAGCTAAGAGAAACGAATTCCTCCGCCACCAAACGTAAGTACGTTTGAAGAGATCAACTTACGCGATCCGTTAGATATACTCTGTCAGACATTCATCCATTTACGTTGTCCTGGGACTGGACAAACCGAAGGCACTATTCTGTAAATAGGAAAGCCCTTGCATAACTCTGTCTTCAATTATTTTCATCATATTTGATCGCAACGCTAACGTCCATACAGAGTGGTTTTCAGATAATGAATCTGATCCCGGTCTCTCCGTATTGATGACGTAAAAATGGTCAAAAACTTCGATAGTCGGTGATTTAACTATCAAAGAAAAATAGGTGTACAACCAACGATCTTATTTCCAGATAGAAATTAGATCGATCAATCATCAATCAACACCGATCTCCTTCAATTTAATTTATCATTAATTTATTCAGTTACCCATTTCCATATCTCCATAAGTTCTTATTTTCTAAATTTAGAAAATATACGTTATTAATAATTGGAAAACATTTCCATATTTGCTCCGTTCCTTATTTTCTATATTAGAAAAACCTTTCTGATTCTTATTTGGAAAACATTTCCAAACTCCTTCATTTTATTTATACATCATTATAATAAATGTTTTTTTTTGTAAATCTAAATAACGATTTTAGCGTTGTCATTATATAAATGTTTTGTAAATCTAAACAACGATCTTAACACTATTGTTATAATAAATGTTTTATAATTCTAGACAGCGATTGTAACGTTGTTGTTAAAAGTAATGTTTTATAAATCAAATATTTGGAAACAACGATTATAACACTACTATTCTAATCAATGTTTTTCCATAAATGAAATGGATCCATAGATTGAATCTGAGAGTACCGTAAGCGATGTCTTGTTTGAAGTTATGAGCTTTGACTATCTCAAAGTTGAGAATGTTGTTCAATTATGGTCTGAGAGGTAATTATACCCCAAGTTGATTGACTTCATGATTGATGGAGGAATGGCTAAGGTTCGATAGTGAAGATTGGTTAACGATATGTTTAGTTAATAAATGGTATATAGTTTGAGTTGTAATAATGATGTTTTTCTTACATTGGGTTAATTTAAAGGATTTTGAAATGTTTTCCCCAAATAAAGTAAGAGATATTTTTTATGTGTAGAAAATGAAATGAATTGGTCAATGAGGAATTAATAAATGGAATATGGAAATATTTTCCGATATTAATAAGGGATATTTTCTGAATATAGAAATAATGATTTGTGAATGTTTAGAAATAGTTTCTAACTGGAATAAGAGATATTTTTTCGAATAAAGAAATTAGGATATTGGAAATGTTTTCCAATAATCAAGAGAGACAATCGAGCTTTGAAAATAAAAGAAAGATTGAAATTTGGAATTGATAATAAAATAAGGAATTGGTACAAAAAAGGGCCAGTATTGCTTGATGGTTGATCGGTAGAATTTCAATTTGGAAATTGGGTTGTTGGTTGAATGGATGTTCCTTCGATAGTTAAATCACCAACTATCAAAGTTTTGATTTATTTTATACCTCCATTGTCAATAGGAGAGACCGGGATCAGATTTAATACCAGAAAACCACTACGTATTGGTATAAGCGTTATGAGTCAACTTATGCCAAAAATAATTGAAGACAAAGTAAAATGCAAGAGATGTTCTTTTAACCTTATGTAGAAATTGCCCAAGATGGATTAATAGAATGGTGCCTTTGGTTTGTCCAGACCTAGGACAACTTGTATTGACAAGATCTGACAGAGTATTTCCAAAGGGATTACGTACGTTGATTCCTTCAAACGTACGTTGATTCCTTCAAACGTACGAAGTTAGTTGCAAAGAAGGGAAACTTCTTTAGCCTAACAATCTTAGTATTTTTGTGGGAATCAATTAGTGATTTTCGATGGATCTGACGATGTGGCATTCAAAGTGAATGGTGGCCAGATGTTCTGGAAGATAATTCAAACCTCAAGCCTCACAACCGGGAATTGACAAAAATCGGGCAGACAACATGGCTATGTGGGTCGCTCCCATTAGGATGTATAATCTACTATCTAGAAAAATTCCAATTGCTTCTTTAATCTATCAATTTGTCCCTTTTAGGAAACAGTTGTTGATTCCAACCATTGGTGATATACATTTGTTACACACAAGCGAAATGACTGGTCAGTCATGTGTGGGCTGGGTTGCAAGACGTTCTTGTTGAACCCCAATGTATCCCCTCTAGAGTACACTGATCGGAAGGTGGTTCCATACCTTGTCATGTTAGAAATCTAATCTCCAACAAGCGCCCTACAGTTTTTGATTCATATTATATATGGAGCGTGAGATGCAAGCGTTCCGCTAGATTCTAACTTTAGTTCTCACACACACATGGGGGGAATACGGGCTATCTTATTCTAACTTATGTTATTGCTTCTTCAGTAGTTTAGTGATCATGGCAGAGAGACGTTCATCTAGGTTAGCAGAGAAGATAGAAGTTGCAGAAACTTCTGAGAAATTTACTCTTGATGACATATCCTCTCCCTCAGACCTTGAATGGGACGATGAGGGCTCAGATTATGAAGTAGAAGAACACAATAGTGAAATACCTTCTGATAGTGAAGTTTCTCTTGGCGATGAAGAGGAAGGAGGGATAGGAGATAATCGAGCTCCTAATGAGTTTGAGTCTGCCATTATATTGGAGTTACCCAAAGTTTCTGTTGAATCAATGATTGATGACAACAGACTTGTCCGAATATGTCTAAAGTATGGGATACTGAAAAGAGATACACTGGAGCCATCGAAAGCAGATCGTCCCCACAGTCCCCCGGAAGGATTTATGGCAGTTACCTGATTGATGTGCATGGTTGAGGCTATTCCACCGTTTCCGCCTTTTGTTGTCGACTTTCTGAGACAGATGCGGATTGCCCTCATGCAATTACATCCCAACTCTTATGCTTATTTATACACGTTATATATAGCATACAAAGAGGTTTTAGGTATAGAGCCTACCTTCAATGACGTCCACTTTTTTTATAATTTCAAGCATCGGACTTAAGAGACTCCTTCCTTCTCATATTTGAATCTGTCCCAAAAAGGAAAATTATTGCAGCACCGTTTAGCAACAAGGATGGCGATTCTAAGCTCGAATGGTTTTATATCAGGCAACAGCCGGGGTGCGCCAGGAGATGGACCAAATCAAGTAAAGCACCGATTTTCTAGATCTCAATTTTAAATGTTCATACCAACACATTAACCTGCTTTCTTTTTTATTCGCAGTTGATAACCCAAAGCAAATATCGGACCAATTGTACTTTGATCGTTTGCATCGGCTTCTCAATGGCAGTCAAAAGTTTCTAACCATCGACGAAGTTCTTAAGGATGAGTATCTCCATCATCATGGGTTACTATCCATTACCCGTAGCATAGGTCATGGGACTGGTCCATATGTGTACATACCCCCGATAGACATTATTCCTGAGGCGGGCGAGGGCTTGAAAGGTCCTACAATACCTCTTCGGACTTCACCTTCTCCATCTTCAACTTAGGACGACGAGTTAGCCAACATAGCTGAAAAGCACAGAGAAGGGTATACCGTCCCTGATGACGCTATTTCTCCTGAGAAGTCAACATCTCCTAAAGAGCTGCCAACAGATGCTTCTCAAGGAGATGCTTCTACTATGGATGATTCCACATTTAAGGGTTTAGGAAACCTTCCCCTGCCTGAAACCATCTATACTTCAGAGGATTTTGGCACGAACTCTTTAACTTTCACCTCTTCAGAGGAGGCTACTCCCGTGAAGACCAAAGAGCCCGCTCGCGCTAGTCTGGCTTTAGACTTGGGTTTGTTGGGGGGGGACACTACTTAGGATGAACTCAACACATTAGCACCACACATCACAACACTCACTTCTTATGTGAACACCGATTCTAAATTCCACTTACGTTGTTGCGCAGGTACAATGTCTCGCCCTTACTACGATGTCAGAAAAATGCGTCGTAGCATGTCTAGGCCTCCTTCGGATATCGAGCATGATCACCGTGAGAGCCGAGGCAGAGATGACAGAAGGCCTCATAATTCTTATCGACCACACACCTCGCGCTCTCGTTCCCCCGTCGGGTCGGATTCAGACAGATATAAGAGCTACCAGAGTCGTCGAGGAGAAGACATGTCACAGCCGAAAGACCGAACTTCTCCTCAAGACAAACACAGCCTAGGAAAAAGTCCACCGATACATACCGACTCACGAGAAAAACACAAGGTTTCTGAAAAGCAATCTGGAAAGGGTGATACAGCCATCGTCCCGACTAAGCGAAAACACGTAGAACTAACATACCGCAAGCCTCTACCACTCGATGCTGATTCCAAAGTTAAGCTGGCAAATCTGGAGAAGCAGTTCCCAGATCATTACTTTGAGAATTTGACTTTTTTACCTGCACTTGAGCCTATTTCCTCAAAGTGGGCAGATGAAGCTAAAGCAAAGATTGACGCAGTTGAGAAGCAATACTCGAAAATGTTCAAATATTCATGTAATCTCTCCAGAATTATTCGGACTTTAATTACAGATGTTGATTCAATGAAAAAGGCTGCGGATTACGACGAGAATGCCTTGAAAATTTTGGAGAAGGACCTAGAAGACACATAGGCTCAACTCGTCATCGCTCAACGGGACGCCAACAACTTCAAATGGCAATTTGAGGAGTTACAGAAGCGTTATCATGACTTGCTGGAATCTCATAGTCAAGAGTGTTTGGAGTTGAAGAAATAAGCAGAAGACGCTAAGTCGGACAGTGTCAAAATGCAACTGGCTTATAATACTCTTGAGCAAGAAAAAGCCGAGTTAGCGAGAAAAAATGCTGAACCGGAGAAACGAAACGCTGACCTGGAGTCCAAGTTAATGGAATCCGAGAATAGGGCTGCCCTAGCTGAGGGGAATGTGGAGAACGTCATTAAGTCTGCTGAAGAGACCCGTAGACAGCTATCAGAGGCTCAGGAAGAAGTGTACGGTTTTGGCGAATTACTGATTGAATTCTTTGCGCACATAATTCGTCGCCGAAACATCTCTTGGATTGAAGACTATCCAACTACCTTAGTCAACGTATGGAGTCAAATCATCGAATGGGAGAAAGAGGAACTTAAGGTAGACTTCATTGATGAAGATAAACTTATGGAGAAGTATCTGAGAGATGATGAACCGGCACGCCTGGCCGAGGGGCGCCGCCTCATTGCCGCTGCTATAGAGGAGGAGAAGCGCCTGGCTAAACAAAAGAATATCCTTGAGGCTGGTTCTCCTTCCGCTACCGCTGAGACTAATGAAGCCGAGGGATATGATCCCGGGAACCCGGGAATTCCTAAGGCGTCTCTTTTATCTCCTATACCCGAATCAGCGTCAAAGATGGTAGTCACCCCAATTGAGAAAGCATTGGAAGGTATTTCCACCTTTTCACCTCAATTTGTCAAGGCCGTCTCCACCTTTCATCACATAATTGGGCAATCAATGGAGGATCCTTTATTTTCTCCTAAGTTGATAACTTTGCTTCTCATTCTGCAGGTGCTAGACCAACCGAGAAAATCGATGAGCCTCAGGGATCCTCTATTAGAGAGGAATTCGTGAAAAAGGCTCAGGGAGGACAGCATAAGGCTACCACCGCCAAACCCGGAGGAGGCACTGAACTGTCTAAGGCTGACACTTCTCATGATGACGAGATGATAGATGCCTTAAAAGACGACGGTGGTAATGAGGGGCATGAAGAAGATCCTGATGTGGCTATAATTCGGGATTCAAAAAGTGCCGATGACATTACTTTGGCTGAAATGAAAGCCGATCAAGACAAACGCATGCAGCTAAAAGTTGAAGACTTGAACCCCGAAAGCTTTACGCCCCTTGCAGTGATGGATCCTGGATCAAGGTTAGTCGTTAAGCTTTCAACTAGGTCTATTATAGTAGAGCTTGCTAAAAAATCTTCTCTTGATCCCAGTGTTCTGACTCCTGGGAAGAAATCCACCGATTCTGGTACTTCAACTACAGAAAAGAAGAGGCCAAAGCGTCTTATGACTGATGCTGAAAAAGAGGCTAGAGTTACTCATAAGGCTGCCAAAAAATCCAAGTCTGTTCCAAAGCCCAAGTGATGATGTGCTTTGTTTTATTTTGATATTCAATTGGTCCGCAATTGTTGCAGCGAGTGCGGCTCTCGCATCTTTTGCTTGATTTCCCTGTACAAACTTAAGTGTTTGTAAATAAAAATAGTTTATTTCCTGCAATGTCTGATAGTTGTTAGTTTAGTACTTAAGTAAAAATGAAAATAGACAGCATGTCATATTACAGTTATATAATAAAATCAATGTTGAGGGGAATATGTGTACACATATATGCCCCCAATCGATCTTGGATAACCGAGCAAGAATTACTCAGGATTGATAAAATCCAATTGCCCCCGATTCTCCGATGGGGCCATATTCCTTTCGTCATTGATGCCTATTCTTTCTAGCATCCTTATACTCTCCTATCTCATAACCAGGTTAGAGTATTGTTGAGGCGGTCTCTCATCCGGGTGCACCTTCACGCCCCAAGGGACGTTGTCTTCCCGTCCTTTATACTCTCTCTCGATTCATGAGAGTTAGAGTTAAGAATGTCATCTTCCATTCTTTTGCATTCTATCATGCAAGCGGTCATTTTGTTCGCTCCTGCACATAGGTTATCTCCAATTTTCCAGATTTAGTTTAATGTTTCGTATTTCATGGTCATGATAGAATGATAGTCAAATATATAAATTGTTTATGAATCGAGAGATTTGAAGTTTTAATGGCCAAAGAACAAGGTCCACTCAACGGCGATGGCCAGGATAAAGGAAGAGGAAAGGCCTTGGAAAAGAGTGAACGTAATGTGTGACCTCGAAATGAAAACAAGTATGATCGATATACTGATCTCAATTCTTCTTTTCTCGATATCTATCTCGATATACGCGAGTCCTTGCCCACTTCAAGACCACCTCGACGAGAACCGACCCAGATGGAACTCGATTCTAGCAAGCATTGTATATTCCACAACGTAGCTGGACATAAAAAGAATGATTGCCAAGATGATGATGGCCATTTGTACGAGAGTTGGGTCCTGCAAATACAAAAGTACCATCCTTGTTTTAGAGGAGGGTGATGGATCAAGCATTTTATTCCACTTGGCTTTAGAGGGTGGAGAGCATCAACCATACTCGGCTTTGTGGCAGGCATAAACCATGCTCAGCTTAGGGGCGAGCATTAACCATGTTCGGCTTAGTGGCGAACGCTAATCTAGCTTGGCTTAGAAAGGGAGAGTATTTACCATACTCGGCTTAGTGGCGAACATAAACCATGCTCGGCTTAGGGTAAGTGTTTCTTATGCTCGACCCGTGTTAGGTTAGTTAGTTTAGCGAGCTATGCATGCTCATGGTGTAAAGAAAAGAGAGTGTAGTCCACACTCGTGTTTAGAAAATGTAACCACACTCACTTGATGTAGTAGGTGTTTGAAATGATGGTGGGCTTTCGCGCTGACCACACAGAACAGGGGGGCGAGCATTATCCATGCTCGGTTTAGAGATTTCACAATATGATCTACTTTTACAAAAATTGAAATTCATAACTGCTAAGCAATTATTACAAAGAAAAGAAATTCTACGGGGACAACGATTGATTACAGAGCATTCTTAAGAGCTAAATCCTATGTGCATATCAAGGCGTCCTTGTTATTAAAAAAAATTCATCGAAATAAAAGATAAAAAATCTAATTAATGATAATGCCGCGAGTGCTAGTCTCAGGGTCCTTTCCGTTTCTAGGAGCTCGCGGACCAGCCTGAGGAGCTTGAGCAGAAGGTCGCGGCGGCATGGCCGGGGCGCGATCTTTTACATATTCAGCGAGTTCCCCTTTTCTGACTCGTCCTTCAATGAGATCGCATAGATGTTGACAATCATTTGTATTATGTCCAGCTACATTGTGGAATATACAATGCTTGCCAGAATCGAGTTCCATCTGGGTCGATTCTCGTCGAGGTGGTCTTGAAGTGGGCAAGGACTCGTGTATATCGAGGTAGATATAAAGCAAAGAAGAATTGAGCTCGGTATATCTATCATACTTGTTTTCATTTCGAGGTCGCACATTGTGTTCACTCTTTTCCGAGGCCCTTCCTCTTCCTTTATCCTGGCCATCGCCGTTGAGTGGACCTTGTTGTTTGGCCACTAAAACTTCAAGGCTCTCCATTTCAAGGCTGGCATCCTCTTGGTGTGAGTGATTTGCATAGTTTTGCACTAATTACGGTTAATTAAGGATAATTAGTGTTGATTAACGAAATTAGACATGATAAAATTTTGGAAAAATATTTATAAATTCTGAAGTATTATTTTATACCTCTGTTAGAAATTTGGGTTGATTTGGTTAAGTTTTGTTAATCCTATGATTAGTTTTGCTTAAACATGCTTAAGGGAAAATATGGGATTTTGGCTATGTTTGATCCGTTTTAACATATCAAATTGATGTTTTGGTGTTTACGGTTGTTTCTACATGTTACTATGACTGTATGGTATGCTTTGTGATTGATTAGAATAGTTAGATTGGTCGAGAATACCGTTGAATGGCGTAAAACAGGTTGCTAGAAGTCGCAAGAAAACTGTGCAGGAAACCGGATAAGATCGCACCCCCGAACCGACCCGATCGTGACAACCACCCACGAGCCGCTCCTCTGAACTGCTGCGCCATGAGGCAGTGCATCGATCCCGTACTACTTGGAGATCCTGACCCAACCAGGAGTCCCGACCCGATCAGCACACAACGATTCGAGCGGGTGAGGAAGGCCCGATCCGATCCGGAGCTCTCCACGATCCGAACCGCTTGGAGATGTGGACCCCGACCCGAACTGCTGGAGGAAGGACATCACGACTAGATCTGATGCAGTTGGCTCGAACGATCCAAAGGAATAGGATGACCACGAACCGAACTCAGGAGTTCTAAACATGAGGCATGGTTTGCGAACCAAATGAAGACCGATCCGGGGAAGAAGACCAAAAACCCGAGATGCAAAGGAAGTTCAAATGAGTAGTTTTGACTCGAGATCCAGATGGGAACCAACGAGTGAACTTCATGATTGGGCTTTTCTACGGACGTGTGCTAAGGGGTTGTCGATGTCTATAACTTTGGATCACTATGTGTAAGGGGCACGTGAACGGATTCAGGGCCACAGTGACCTAGGTACGACTAAACGGGCTATAGACCAATGAAGTGGGGTCATTGTAAAGATTTAGTCATGACTCCATGTGGTAGGCTTGGTGGTAGCAGTAGTTGTACAAGTCAAACTCCGTCACTACTTCGGTGGGTCTAGTGATTGACAATGGTGGACATCGTATGCTTTACGCACTGAGTAAGAGATGTGAGGATGATTGCTATGTTTGATTTGTTTGCCATCATTATGACATGCACACCCCCACCCCCGTATTCTTTACACAGTATGTTAGTGGCACCATAGAGTATTGTACGGTATGTAGTGCTAACTCTTTGGTTGCAGGTCCAGGTTCAGGTATGGTTTAGTATACTTGTTATTGTTCTGTTTAGCTGCTTATCGCTCATACCAGACTTTTTGTCTAACCTAGAGTTTTATGTCTCTTCTTATTACTCTGGGTGCTCTCACGAGCAGAATAGAGATAGGTTAGGTGGTATTCACGAGTAGCTGTACCGGAGATGAGCAGGAGGCTTCCATGTATCATATATATATAGATATTCTCCCTGTGTCGCTGCTGGTCACTACTTTGGGCATTAGTAGTGCACCCTTCCTTTCTTTTGCTTTAGAGACAATTTTAAAGTTGTAATAATGATGATGTGGAACATAAGCTGTATTTGGATTTTCCGCTGCTATGATGTTTAGTTTCAGCTTATGCACTGTCTCACCTATTTTATATCAAGTATGTTGTTATTAAAATGTATTCCTTGCGATGCGAGACATTCTACAGGTTCTTGATTGGTTCATTCTCTTCTTTCCTTTCTTTAGCGACTGTTCCGGGCCAGTCGGGCATATGTACAGCGCACTTTTGGAGGAAATGTCGACTGGTGCGGGGCGGGATGGAAGGACACATGACCCGAAGGAGCTTGTCACGAACTGAGATGTTGAGTGCTTTAGCCGTGGCAAGAAGGGCCACTATGATAGTAATTATCGAGCAAAGCCAGCGGACAGGAAGTGCTTCAACTGTAGCCAAGTGGGACATCACAAGGAAAAGTGTCCGCAACCCCCTAAGGAAAAGCAGATGGTGAAAGCATATGCCCTTAATGCTATTCCTTCTTCGTCGAACGCCTCAACTGTGGCAGAGAAGGGAAAGAATGTCGTTATTCAAGGTATGCTTTCTGTTTATGATGTTGCTGTTAGAGTTTTGTTTGATACCAAGCTTCCAGTTCTTTTATATCTAGTGACCTAGTAGATAGGTTGGGATTGGAACCCGAGATCGTCGATAGACCTTTAGTAGTGACGAACCCGATTGGTGGTTCGACTAGCCTTAGCATGATTTGTCGTAATGTGTTCTTATCGAGTCATGGATGCATGTTTTTTTGTGATTGCTTTGTTTTGGGCTTTACTGGGTTTGGCATTATTTTGGGAGTCGATTGGCTCCAAAGATACGGGGTGGTGGTAGACTATGAGGGCTTTTTGGTGACATCTAGAGCGGATGATGGGCAGAGGGCAGTGTTTGGTGGTCTACCTAGTGATGGGGTAATGGCTAGTTTTCTAAATTCCCTCGACATCCCGCATGGTGAGTTGTTAGGTTTGCCCATGGTTGGCCAGTATCGGACGTCTTCGAGGAAGTGACCGGGCTTCCACCACACCGAGAGATTGAGTTCTGTATTGATTTGGTGAAAGATGCCAGACCTATAGTGATGCCACTTCGTCGTATGGAACCAAGGGAGCAGCGAGATCTCGAGGTGCAATTCAGCGATCTTTTGAAGAAGGGATTTATCATAAGGAGTGTTTCTGAATGGGGAGCACCAGTTGTGTTTGCTACCAAGGCTGATGGTTCCCTTCGATTGTGTGTAGACTACCGTGAATTGAATAAGGCGACGAGGAAGAATAAGTATCCTCTACCGCGGAAAGATGATTTATTTGATCAGTTAAGTGGCGTGAGAGTATTCTCCCAGTTGGATCTCGCAACAGGTTTTCATCAGCTTACAGTGAAAGCTGAGAGTATAGATAAAACGGCATTTCGGACGCCGTCTGGATTTTATGAGTGGTTGGTCATGCCATTCGGGCTGACCAATGCACCAACATATTTTGTGGATCTTATGAATATGATATTCAGAAATCAGTTGAATAAGTTTGTTCTTGTGTTCGTGGACGATATACTTGTTTATTCAAAGACAGAGGAAGAACACAAGGAACATTTGAAGATAGTGATGGAGGTGTTGAGAAAACATTAATTGAAAGTAAAGTTTTCTAAGTGTCACTTTTGGAGGAGGAAGTGAGATTCTTGGGCCATGTTGTTTCAGAGAATGGTATTGCCGTGAACCCTTCGAAGGTGGCTACGGTACAAGATTGGTCTATGCCCAAGAATGCAATGGACATAAGAAGTTTCTTGGGATTAGCTGGATATTATCGTAAGTTTATCCAAGACTTTTCCAAGATAGCAGCACCGTTGACTCAGTTGACCAAGAAGAATCAAGCTTTCGTCTGGGACGAAAAGTGTGACAATGCATTCAAGAGTCTAAAGGAAAAGTTGACATGTGCGCCAGTGTTAGTCATTCCTAAGGGGAATGAAGAGATGACAGTATATACGGATGCATGTGGTACCGGACTAGGTGCTGTATTGATGCAAGGAGGTAGGGTTGTAGCTTATGCAAGTTGGCAACTAAAACCGCACGAGAAAAGATACCCTACCCATGACTTGGAATTAGCAGCGATCGTGTTCGCATTGAAGATGTGGAGACATTATCTCTTGGGAGAAAGATATGAGCTGTTTACCGATCATAAATCGTTAAAGTATCTTTTCTCTCAAAAGGATCTAAATCTCCGACAACAAAGAAGGTTAGAATTCTTAGCTTCCTATGATTTTGACATCGCATATACACTAGGAAAGGGCAATGCGGTGGCTGATGCATTGAGTAGAAGACATGCCATTTTAGGGGCTATGTTTCAGAATGGAAGCAACTGGAGTACATTGCTGGGTATGATTTCAGACCGAAGTGCGAATTGAATCCAGAAATGTTAGCAAGTTTGACGATCAGACCCACTTTGATTGAGCGGATTGGTTCCAGTCAGAGGGACGATCCTAACCTATTGGAAATCATGTCAAAGTTAGAGATGAGAATCGACGTAGAGATGAACAAGTATGGGCTTGATTGAGATGGATGGCTTAGAAAGAATGGAAGACTAGTTGTACCTAATGTCAATGGATTGAGTGATGAAGTGCTTAGAGAATGTCATCACTCAAAACTGACAATACACCCCTGTGGTAACAAGATGTATCGAGACATGAAGCAGACCTACTACTGGGAAGTTTATATCCAAATGCGTGAATTGCCAATTAGTTAAAGCTGAGCAAAAGAAGCCTAGTGGTTTGTTACAACCATTAGAAGTTCCAGAATGGAAATGGGAACAAGTCTCAATGGATTTCATTGATGGGTTACCAAGGACTAGATCAGGCCATGATAGCATTTGGGTGATTGTGGACCGATTGACCAAAAGTGCAAGATTTATGCCCGTTAAGTCGAATAGAACGACAGCTAAGTTAACCGAACTATATGTAAAGTAGGTAGTGAGATTTCATGGATTACCCAAAGGCATTGTAAGTGACCGAGATCCGTTGTTCACTAGTGGATTTTGGAAAAGCTTACAAGAGGCATTAGGATCAGAATTACATCTCAGTACTGCGTATCATCCTCAAACCGACAGTCAAACAGAGAGGGTGAATCGTATATTAGAAGATCTCTTGAGGGCCTACGTATTGGATTTTGGTGGATCATGGGATGACCATTTACATCTAGTAGAGTTTGCATATAATAATAGTTATCAATCCAGTATTGGTATGGCTCCATTTGAAGCTTTGTACGGAAGACCGTGCAACTCACCGTCCTGTTGGTTAGAGACAGTGAGAAATATGTGCTTGGACCAGAAGTAATAAGAGAAACATCAGACAAGATTATGGTTATCCAACAGCGAATGAAGGCTTCCCAGGATAGGCAGAAGAGTTATGCCGATAAGAGGAGAAGAGAATTAAAGTTCTCCATTGGCGACTTGGTGTTTGTCAAGATTTCTCCGTTGAAGAGCGTGATACGATTTGGCAGGAGAGGCAAGTTAACACCAAGATTTGTTGGACCATTCCTAGTTCTTGAGCAAATTGGGAATTTGGCATATAAAGTTGAATTACCATAGAAGATGGCAGGAGTTCATAACGTATTTCATGTTTCCCAGTTAAGGAAATTCGCACACGACCCAAATGTGACTATTTCACCTGATCAGTTGGATGATATCGAAGTTGAACCCGACGCGGTTGGGAACCGCAGGCCTATGCATATTGTTGGGAATGATACGAAGCAACTTCGAAAGAAAGCGGTAAACTTAGTCAATGTTCAGTGGGGCGAGAATGAAAATGATTGTACTTGGGAAACGAGGAGAGCATTAGGAAGACGTATCTAGAACTCTTCGCCTGGTAAGATTACAGTTTCAATTTAGTCTTTCTGCATGCTAGGATAGGTTTGTTTTGTTTGTTTTGCATGATTGATTGTTGTGTATGGCTGGTAGGCATGCAGGATCCTTTGTATGTTTTGGGTTAAGGAATTTCGGAGACGAAATTTCTTAAGGGGGGAGAGTGTAACGACCCGCATTCTACGCATCATAGGATCGTAGTATATTTATTTCATCATCATAGAGAGTCGTATGGTCATGTAACTTTGGGTGACGACTACTGGGGTCATTTCCCATGTTCAGGATTTTTCCTGATTTTTAAATGACCATTTTGCCCCTAGCTGATCTTGTTTTGGCCATAACTTTTGATTGGAAAGAAGTTTTGACCTGAAACCGCTTCCATTAGATCCGGATGATGGTTTAACTTTCCGTAGAATAGTCACATTAGCCAAACGGACTCACCATTTGGGAGATATGGATGAAACAAGTTTCAGATCGTGAAAAATAGCTTAATTGGGCTTAACCGGGTGATTAACAGCTAGGCCCGAAGGGGAATTTCGGGATTAGAATTTTAAAAGGGTTGTTAGGGTTTAGAGAATACCTTTGCCTCATTTTTCAGCCGTCACTATTCATTCCTTTCAACCTAGCCAAGGCCTCCAACATCTAAAACACCTCTAAATCACTTTCTAATTGAAGATTAGGCTTAACAACGTCAGATTAAGGAGAGATAGCACTAAAGCAAGGTTAGAGCTACTGTTAGACATCAGTATTCGTGCCAAACAGAGATTCATTTCAGATCTGAGCTTTATTTGTGGCAAAGGTGAGTGATTAGCATTGTTTTGACACTAATTACAGTTAATTAGGGTGATTAGTGTTAATTGGTAAATTTATGCATTAATAAATTCTGGAAAATTATTTATAAAATTCGAAATGATGTTTTAGACCTCTGTTAGAAGTTTGGGTTAATTTGTTAAGTTTTTCTAATCATATCATTAGATTTGCTTAAACATGCTTAAGGGAAAATATGAGGTTTTGGCTATGTTTGATCCGTTTTAACCTATCAAATTGTTGTTTTGGTGTTTATGGTCAGTTCTATATGTTTCTATGAATGTATGGTACGCTTTGTGATTGATTAGAAAAGTTAGAATGGTCGAAAACGTCATCGTATGGGGTAAAATAGTCGCTGGAAGAATTGCAGAAAATTGGCCAGCAACCGGATAAGATCGCACTTTCCGAACCCGACCCGGTCGTGACACCATCTTCACGAGCCGCCGCGAGTATGCATCCACAACCAATCCGATGGAGGGATCTCTTCACGATCCGAACCACTTGGAGATGTGGACCCCGACCCGAACTACTAGAGGAAGGACACCATGACTCGATCCGATGCAGGTGGCTCGAACCGATCCGAAGGAGGAGGATGACCACGAACCGAACTCAGGAGTTCTGAACGCGAGGCATGGGTTGCGAACCAAATGAAGACCGATCCGGGGAAGAAGACCAAAAACCCGAGATGCAAAGGAAGTCCAAATGAGTAGTTTTGACCCAGGATCCAAATGGGAACCAACGAGTGAACTTCATGATTGGGCTTTGCTGCGGGACGTGTGCTAAGGGGTTGTCGATATCTATAACTTTGGATCACTATGTGTAAGGGGTACGTGAATGGATTCAGGGCCACAGTGGCCTAGGTACGACTAGTGGGCTATGGACCAATAAAGTTGGGTCATTTGAAAGGGTTTGATCATGATCCCATGGGATAAGCTTGGTATTAGCAGTAGTTGTACAAGTCGAACTCCGTCATTACCTCGATGGGTCTAATGATCAAAGTGGTGGATATCGTATGCTCTACGCACTGAGTGAGAGATGTGAGGATGGTTGCTATGTTTGATTTGTTTGCCATCATTATGACATGCACACCCCCACCCCCATATTCTTTACACCATATGTTAGTGGCACCTTAGAGTATTGTACGGTATGTAGTGCTAACTCTTTGGTTGCAGGTTTAGGTATGGTTTAGTATACCTGTTATTGTTCTATTTTGCTGCTTATCGCTCATACCAGACTTTTTGTCTGGCCCGGAGTTTTATGTCTCTTCTTATTACTCTGGGTGCTCTCACGAGCAGACTAGAGACAGATTAGGTGGTATGCACGAGTAGTTGTACCGGAGACGAGCAAGAGGCTTCCACATATGATATATATATATAGATATTCTCCCTGTGGCGCTGCTGGTCACTACTTTGGGCATTAGTAGTTTACCTTTCCTTTCTTTTTCTTTAGAGATAGTTTTAAAGTTGTAATAATGATGATGTGGAACATAAACTGCATTTGGATTTTCCGCGGCTATGATGTTTAGTTTTCAGCTTATGCACTGTCTCGCCTGTTTATGTCAAGTATGTTGTTATTATATTTTACCCCATGCGCTATGAGACATTCTACAGGTTTTCGGTTAGTTCATTCTCTTCTTTCCTTTCTTTGGCGACCGTTCCGTGCTAGTCGGGCATGTGTACAGCGCACTTTTGGAGGAAATGTCGGCTGATGCGGGGCAGGCGTCACACTTTAGCCTACTTTGTGAACTAGGCTACACAAAGATTAAAAGATCAAATGTTGAAGATACTCACTCAATAAAGTCAGTTCGGATCGGAGGTCCACTGGCCAAGGCAAAGTGATCCAAAGCAGAGGATGACAGTGCACAAGCCGGACCAGATCAAAAAGAATAAGGCCGATCTAACCCCCACACCATTCCGCTTCGACCCAAATTCAGAACCAAAATATTCACTCCCACATTCCCTTAATACTCGAAATGGTTATGCCCACGATCTACCCACGTTTGCCACTAACCTGGTGTGTTGTCACCTCCACAATCCATCTGAACCCGATAGCAACGGGATTGGTGCCACGTGGATCCAAACCGATCCCTTTCCAGGAACATTTTCCACCTATAAATGCATCATCAAGAGGCATTTGGAAGGATCTTTTGGCATTTTCAGGATTGAAACTCCTTTGCAACCCGAATTTCATCAACTTATTCATCCTACAATCATCTTTCAAATCATATTGTGAAGGAAATTGAGTGAATCAATGTATGAAATGAGTGAGAATTGAGTGAAAATCATTATTGTACTCACATTCAAGACATCAATCAAAAAAGAAGAAAGTGGATGTAGGCTACTTAATGCCAAACCACTATAAATTGTGTGTTTTCTTCGTTTTAGTTTTCATTTCATTAGAATCTTTAATATTTTGGGTATTAGAGCCAATTTTGGATCTAACATTTTGGTGCTTTCATTGAGAAATCTTCGAATTCTCAGCTTTTTGGGATTATCATTCTACTATTTGGACCCTCAAGTTCAAAGAAGTTAATCCTCTGTTTCTGACATTTTTAAGTACTTGTTGACTAACTGTTGAAGAATCGAGTATTATGGCCAAGACAAAAGGAAAAGAAGTGCAAGGCGCTAAGGGAAACAATGCTAGAGAAGATCAACAAGCCATCGTGCTAACGAGGTCACGTGCTCAAGATTCTGGAGCAGGTCGCTCCGGCCAGGAAGGTCTGAACTGGATGGAAGACCCCGATCCGAGCCGGTCCAATGAAGTTGAGGGCACTCATTCTCCCCATCCAAACCGCTTCGGCCAGGCCACTGCACTCCGATCTGATCCGAACCAGAATGAAGCTGGAACTTCTACTCGAGCTCCCACCAACGCTCCGATTCCAGCCTTGATGACTAATGTTCATCCTGATCCATCTGCGCCCGTCACATAGGGAGATTTTTCACGCTTTCTTGACATGCTCCAGAGTACTAAGGAGGCATTGGATATCCAAAGGCGTGACAACCTTCGCACGCAGGAAAACATGATCACTATGGGTAGAGAACTCCAAGAGCTCCGGAGGCAGAAGACTCCTTCCCCAACAGGCCGCCTTACTACAGATGATTCGTCTTCTTTAGACGAGGGACGCCCTCGTGAGAGAAGGCCGCTTGAACGACCTCAGAACCTCGATCAGTTAACTTTTGGATCATTAGGATCCCGAGAAAATGCCGCTCGTGTGTTAGGGCCTGATGACCCAAGCCTACAACAGTCTATGTTACTACCTATGCGTGGATCCCACGTCCTGCCCAGGGATCAAAATATTACCAACCCTACACAACAGCGGCTTCTTTAACCTCTACCTCCTAAGATCGACCGGGAGAGCAGAGAGCAGTGTAGAGCAGCTACCGCTAGAAATAGGAGGTTATCCCCTAATCAGAAACCTAGGGGTAATCCAAACATCAAACCTAGAGAACCTATGCAGACATTAACAAAAACCGATGTATGGGCAATGGTGCATCAGATTATGTCCGAGAGGCCACGGTACACTAATGAAGATTGGGGCAATGAGCGAAGTCATACCCCATTCACAGATGATATATTGGACTTCCAGTCCCCTCGGCGATTCAACTTGCCTCAGATGGATCGATATTCAGGAAGAACGGACCCAAGGCAGCATCTGATGAGGTATGCATGGTTCATGAATGCTGCAGCAGCTCCAGATGATGTAAAATGCAAAGTCTTTCCAATTTATCTTGAAGACGTGGCATTAATGTGGTTCACCCGACTCCCCCCTCGGTCAATATCAAATTTCATAGAATTGAGTGAGGGCTTCATGAATCAGTTTCGATTTCATGCCCGAAAGTCTAAGAGCATCATAGAGTTATCACGGATTAAACAGGCCCTAGGAGAATCTTTGAAGTGATATATAGATCGCTTCAACATGGTTGTCACCAAAGTTAGTGATCCTCATGAGCCCACTATCCAGATAGCCTTAATAGAAGGGGTAGATCCTGACACAGAATTCGGGGATTGCATGTCTGGGAAACCGCCTCCTACTAGAGAATTGTTCTATGAAAAAGCTAATATCCACTTAAGGCGAGAAGAAGCTCATGCAAATAGGAAGAGAAAGTCCAAAGGGGCCTCGAGGGAAGGTGTCCAGAGTAATGTTGCTGTGAAACAATCTGGTGATAGTTTAGGGAAGGTTGAAGTAAACGTTGGCAACCAGAGTGGGAGTCATAGCAACAGGAATGGGAACAACAACAGAAGGAACAGAAACCGAGGGAATAGTTCTAGTAAAAGACCCAGATTCCAAACTTTTGAAAACTATACGCCGTTAAATGATATGTTGGAGAATATTTACTTGGATACATATAGCATATTGCAGTACAAAAAACCACCACCCAGAGACTCTACCGAGAAAGAGATCGCAACGGGAAAGTTTTGTTTGTTCCATGGAACCCATGGTCATTCCACCAACGAATGCCGTCATTTGAGAGATATAGTCGAAAGATTGCTGCGGGAAGGGAAGTTAGAGGAGTACAAGGTTGCCCCAGGGGACAGGGGGCAAGGGGGACAAGCCCCGGACCAAAACCAGCCTACTTCAAAACCCACAGCTTAGCAGAAAGGTAAGGGGATCGTTATTAATACCATTATAGGCGGACCCCACCTAGTTGGTTGAAGTTTCAAAGCAATGGATCAGTACGTCAACGTTGCCAAGCATTTTGAGGTATGAGAATGCAGTAGCCTCGAAGACATTACTCCAATAAAACAACAAAAGACGATGTCAGACGACGTCGTATTCCGCAGTAGAGATGATTCTGGAGTTCAATCCTCAACTGACGATCCACTAGTAATTACCACAACAATTGGCCATGCTTTAGTCCATAAAGTGTTAGTGGACAACGGGAGCTCGGTCAATATCCTCTTCAAGAAAGCTTTCGAACAAATGGGACTTGAAGCAAAAGATCTTAAGTCATGCGAAGGATGGATATGCGGCTTCAATGGAGCATCGAGACTCCGATGGGCTACGTAGAATTACCAGTGACATTAGGGCAGGGAGATCGCCAGAGAGTGGGGATCCTGCCATTTGTAGTTTTGGATGTGGAGTCGCCCTACAATGCCTTCCTAAGCCGACCGACCCTTGCCGAGTTTAGGGCATGTATTGCACCTTGGTGCTTGCTGCTTAAATTCCCGACTGACTCAGGAATTGGGGTGATGAGGGGCGACCACGCTACGGACGAGCTTGTTACATGACGGAGTTGAAGATGCTAATGAAGGGGTTGGATATAGAAACTAAGGACGATTCTGCCCCTCCAAAGGAGAACCCAACATAGCAATTAAGGGGTCCAGCCCCAAGAGAGTCACCCTCAGATGTGCTCGAGGATATAGATCCCAGAGAGGACATAGAACCCGAGGATAGGAAGGCGACTCCCAACGAAATAACAGCAGTTATACCTATTGATGAGACAGATTCGACAAAAGTACTAAAGATCGGCTCGTAATTAGATCCAGTTCGAGCGAAAGAGTTGGCTGATTTTTTAAAGGCAAATCTGGATGTGTTTGCCTGAACTCACGCTGACATGTGTGGGATTTCGCTAGCCATCATGAGCCACTCTTTGTGTATTAATCCAAAACACCCACCAGTCAAACAGAAGAGGCGGATATTAGGCCCAAAGCGGTCAGCAGCTTTGAAAGAAGAGGTAGAGAAATTAAAAGATAATGGATTCATTAAGGATTCGAAATATCCAGACTGGATATCGAATCCTGTCCTGGCCTAAAAATCAAACGGGAAGTGGCGTACATGTATCAATTTTTCTGATTTGAACAAGGCCTGCCTAAAGGATATCTTTCCTCTCCCCAGAATTGATCAGCTAGTAGATTCGACGCCCGGGCACGAGCTTTTATCCTTTATGGACTCCTATTCTGGGTTCAATCAAATTCCCATGCACATACCAGATCAGGAGCATACAAGCTTCATCACAGACTTGGGGTTATATTATTGTGTGGTAATGTCATTTGGGTTAAAGAATGCAGGAGCCACATATCAGCGCCTGGTCAACCGCATGTTTTATAATCAAATCGTGAAAACCATGGAGGTTTATGTGGATGACATGCTTGTGAAGTCTAAACAATCTTCTGACCATACAATGGACTTAGCTGAAATGTTTGATATTCTTCGAAGGTATGGGATGAAGTTAAACCCCCTAAAATGCTCGTTTGGGATCGCATATGGAAAATTCCTTGGGTTTATTGTGAGTTCTCAAGGAATTGAGATAAATCTCAGCCGAATAGCAGCAATAAGGGATATTGAAGAACCACGAAAGATCAAAGACATTCAAAGCTTGGCCGGAAAAGTTGCTGCATTAAATAGGTTTATCTCCAAAGCTATAAATAGGTATGTACCTTTCTTCGATCTCATAAAATGAGGAAAGCGAAATTTTGAGTGGACCCCCGATTGTGTGGAGGCATTCCAGAATCTATTAGACTTATTAGAAAAGCCTCTAATATTATCAAAACCTGTGGAACATAAGGATTTGTTTGTCTACTTAGTGGTATCATCTCACGCCGTCTGTACGGCATTAGTACGTGAAGATGATAAAGTCCAGAAGCCTGTATATTACGTGAGCAAAAAGCTAGCTGCTGCGGAATGTAATTATCCGAAGATAGAAAACCTTGCTTACAGCCTCCTGATTGCTTCCCGCAAACTTTGCCATTATTTTCAGGCTTACCCAATAGTTGTATATACCGATCAACCTTTGAGACAAGTGTTGCAAAAACCCAAAGCATCGGGGCGGTTACTTAAATGGAACATCAAGCTGAGTCAATTTGATTTTAATTTTCAGCCACGAAGATCAATAGGGGGGCAGGCATTGGCTGACGTTATAGCTGAATTTACAATTCCCAAAGAGAAAACGGTGGGTGACAAGGTAGTTACTTTGGACCAAGAGTTAGAGCTTAGTCCGTGGAAGCTATATACGGACGAAGCCAAAAATGATCGAAAGTCCAGCGCCGGAGTTGTTTTAATAACTCCTGAAGGACGATGTATTTACTATGCATTACGATTAGAGTTTGCTGCTACTAACAACAATTCCGAGTATGAAGCCCTGATTGCCGGGCTGAAACTCGCCAAAGAATTGGGGGGGAAGACACTGGATATATATTGCGATTCCAAGATAGTTGTATGCCAGGTTAGGGAAGAATTTACTGCTAAAGGACCTTAACTCTTTACTTATCTCAAAAAGGTAAAGGAGTTATTGGGAAGTTGGGAGCATTACAGCATAACGCACATTCCAAAAACGGAAAATCAGAAAGCAGATCGACTGGCGAAACTGGCAAGTTCTGATAATCCTAAAGAAACTGAAATGGTTCCGATATTTGGAATCACCGAGTTTCGACCTAATGGACGCAGAACTAGCCGTGGAAGTCGACCCAGAGAGAGAATCCTGGATGACATCGATCAAGAATATTCTCAAGAATGGAACCCTCCCATTGAAAAAGAGCGAAAGACGAGCTGTAAGACGCAAGGCTGTAAGATACGTTTTATAGGACGACGTCCTTTATCACCAAGGGTTTTCAACGCCCCTATTACGGTTTATCGCACACGACGACATTAAATGTGTACTGCAAGAATTACATGAAGGTGAGTGTGGAGACCACACTGGGGGCTAACCCTAGCAAAGAAAGTATTATGGTATGGATATTTCTGGCCTACCGTGAATAAAGATGCGGCTGATTATTCACGATGCTGCGACAGATGTCAACGATTTGCCAAAGTTCCCAGAGCTTCTCCGACTCAGCACAAGTCGATGGTAAGCCCATGGCCATTTGCCATGTGGGGAATTGACATTATTGGAGTGTTACCTATTGCCAGAGGAGAAGCTAAGTACACGATCGTCGCCGTGGACTATTTCACAAAATGGGTGGAAGATGAAGCTTTAACAACCATCACGGCGAGAAAGGTAATCAGTTTTGTGGTTAGAAACATTATTTATCGATTTGGGATACCGAAGACCATCATAACCGATAATGGGACATAGTTTGACAACATCGAATTCAGGAACTTCTGCCAGAAGTACAAGATTGATAAACGATACATTGCAGTAGCTCACCCGCAGTCAAATGGCCAGGTTGAAGCCATAAACAAGGTCATTAAATCTATTCTGAAGAAGCAGTTGGAGCGGGCCAAAGCCAAATGGGTAGACGAGTTGCCACTAGCTTTATGGGCCTACAGGACAACCTTTAAGACGACTATCGGCCATACTCCCTATTCACTTTCCTTTGGGTCAGAAGCAGTGATTCCGGTAGAATTGGAAGTCCCTTCTCATCAAGTCATGTATTATGACCCAATGACAAATAGGACATTCCTCCTAGAGTCTCTTGATATGATTGAAGAAAAAAGAGATGAAGCAGACTTACGTGCCTCGAGACATCGACATCAAGTAGCACGTTATTATGACCGGAAAGTTTGCTTCAAAACCTTTGAACCAGGAGATCTAGTACTGAAACGAGTCTTCCCACCTTCGACCCAATTGGGTCCAAAATGGGAAGGGCCATACACCATCCAACGGAAGCTTGATACAGGAGCATTCAAGCTAACGAATGTGGATGGTGAAGAGATTCCCAGAGCTTGGAAAGCTCAGCACTTACGACGATATCTGAGCTAAAGATGAAATGTCCTCCTTTTTGTTTTTATAAGCTGTGTGAAAAGGCACGACTTGCCTTAAAAAGTCTGTTTATATGAACAAAGGATTATGAAGTGGATGTAGGCTACGACTTCGCTGAACCACTATAAAAATATCATGTGTCATTTACTTTCCTGCATTATTTATATATTTGACAATCATTCTATCATGACCATGAAATACGAAACATTAAATTAAATCTGGAAAATTGGAGATCACCTATGTGCAGGAGCGAACAAAATGACCGCTTGCATGATAGAATGAAAAATAATGGGAAGATGATATTCTTAACTCTAACTCTCATGAATCGAGAGAGAGTATAAAGGACGGGAACATGACGTCCCTTGGGGCGTGAAGGTGCACCCGGATGAGAGACCGCCTAAAAAATACTCTAACCTGGTTATGAGACAGGAGAGTATAAGGATGCTAGAAAGAATAGGCATCAATGACGAAAGGAAAATGGCCCCGTCGAAGAATAGGGGCAGTTGGATTTTATCATTCCTGAATAATTCTTGCTCAGTTTTCCAAGATCGATTGGGGGAATTATGTGTACACATATTCCCCTCAACAATGACTTTATTATATAGCTGTAATATGACATGCTATCTATTTGCATTTTTACTTAAGTACTAAACTAACAACTGTCAGACATTGCAGGAAATAAACTATTTTTATTTACAAAAATGTGAGTTTGTACAGGGAAATCAAGCAAAAGATGCGAGGGCCGCACTCGCAGCAACAATTGCAGACCAATTGAATATCAAAATAAAACAAAGCACATCATCAGTTAGGATTTGGAGCAGACTTGGATTTTTTGGCAGCCTTATGAGTAGCTCTAGCTTCTTTTTCAGCATCAGTCATAAGACGCTTTGGCCTCTTCTTTTCTGTAGTTGAAGTACCAGAATCGGTAGATTTCTTCCTAGGAGTCGGAACACTGGAATCAAGAGAACTTTTTTTAGCAAGCTCTTCTATAATAGATCTAGTTGAAAGCTTAACGACTAACCTTGATCCAGGATCCACCATTACAAGGGGCTTAAGGCTTTCGGGGTTCAAGTCTTCAACTTTTAGCTGCATGCGTTTGTCTTGATCAGCTTTCATTTCAGCCAAAGTAATGTCATCAGCACTTTTTGAATCCCCAATTATAGCCACATTAGGATCTTCTTCATGTCCCTCATTACCACCGTCGTCTTTTAAGGCATCTATCATCTCGTCATCATGAGAAGTGTCGGCCTTAAACAGTTCAGTGCCTCCTCCAGATTCGGCGGTGGTAGCCTTATCCTGTCCTCCCTGAGCCTTTTTCACGAATTCCTCTCTAATAGAGGATCCATGAGGCTCATCGATTTTCTCGGCTGGTCTAGCACTTACAGAATGAGAAGAAAAAATTATCAACTTAAGAGAAAATAAAGGATCCTACATTGATTGCCCAATTATGTGATGAAACGTGGAGACGTCCTTGACAAATTGAGGTGAAAAGGTAGAAATACCTTCCGATGGTTTCTCAATTGGGGTGACCACCATCTCTGACGCTGATTCGGGTATAGGAGATAAAAGAGACGCCTTAGGAATTCCCGGGTTCTCGGGATCATATCCCTCGACTTTAGTAGTCTCAACGGTAGCGGAAGAAGAACCATCCTCAAGGATATTCTTTTGTTTAGCCAGATGCTTCTCCTCCTCCATAGCAGCGGCAATGAGGCGACGCCCCTAGTCCAGGCGTGCCGGTTTATCATCTCTCAAATACTTCTCCATAAGTTTATCTTCATCAACGAAGTCTACCTTAAGTTCCTCTTTCTCCCATTCGATGATTTGACTCCATATGTGAACTAAGGTAGTTGGATAGTCTTCAATCCAAGAGATGTTTCGGCGATGAATTATGTGCGCAAAGAATTCAATCAGTCATTCACCAAAACCGTGCACTTCTTCCAGAGCCTCTGATAGCTGTCTACGGGTCTCTTCAGCCGACTTAATGACGTTCTCTACATTCAGCTCATCTAGGGGAGCCCTATTCTCAGCTTCCATTAACTTGGACTCCAAGTCAGTGTTTCGTTTCACCAGTTCAGCATTTTTTCTCGCTAACTCGGCCTTTTCTTGCTCAAGAGTATTATAAGCTAGTTGCATTTTGACACTGTCCGACTTAGCGTCTTCCGCTTGTTTCTTCAACTCCAAATGCTCTTGACTATGAGATTCCAGCAAGTCATGATAACGCTTCTGTAACTCCTCAAATTGCCGTTTGAAGTTGTTGGCGTCTCGTTGAGCGATGACGAGTTGAGCCTATGTGTCTTCTAGGTCCTTCTCCAAATTTTTCAGGGCATTCTCGTCGGAATCCGCAGCCTTTTTCATCGAGTCAGCGTTCGTAATTAACGTCCGAATAATTCTGGAGAGATTGCGTGAATATTTGAACATCTCCGAGTATTGCTTCTCAACTGCGTCAATCTTTGCTTTAGCCTCATCTGCCCACTTTGAGGAAATAGGCTCAAGTGCAGGTAAAAAAGTAAGATTCTCAAAGTAATGATCTGGGAACTGTTTCCCCAGATATGCCAGCTTAACTTTGGAATCAGCATCCGGTGGTGGAGGCTTGTAGTATGTTAGTTCTACGTGTTTTCACTTAAATCCAGATCGCTTTTCAAAAACCTTGTGTTTGTTTCGTGAGTCGGTATGTTTCGGCGGACTTTTTCCCCGACTGTGTTTTTCTTGAGGAGAAGTTCGGTCTTTAAGCTGTGACGTGTCTTCTCCTCGATGACTCTGGTAGCTCTTATATCTGTCTGGATCCGACTTAAAGGGGGAACGAGAGCACAAGGTGTGTGGTCGATATCGGAAAGAGGCCTAGACATGCTACGGCGCATTTTTCTGACATCGTAGTAAGGGCGAGACATTGTACCTACGCAACAACGTAAGTGGAATTCAGAATCGGTGTTCACATAAGAAGTGAGTGCTATGATATGTGGTGCTAATGTGTGGAGTGCATCCTAAGTGGCGTTCCCCCAACAAACCCGAGTCAGAAGCCAGACTAGCGCAAGAGGGCTCTTTGGTCTTCACTGGAGTAGTCTCCTCTGAAAAGGTGAAAGTTAAAGGGTTCGTGACAAAGTCCTATGAAGTATAGATGGTTTCAGGCAGGGGAAGATTTCCTAAACCCTTAAATGTGGAATCGTCAGTAGTAGGAGCATCTCCTTGAGAAGCATCTGTTGGCAACTCTTTAGGAGATGTTGACTTCTCAGGAGATATAGCGTCATCAGGGACGGTATACCCTTCTTTGTGCTTTTCAGCTATGTTGGCTAACTCGTCGTCCTGAGTTGAAGATGGAGAAGGTGAAGCCCGAAGAGGTATTGTTGGACCTTTCAAGCCCTTGACCGCATCAGGAATAATGTCTACAGGGGGTATGAACACATATGGACCCGTCCCATGACCTATGCTATGAGTAATGGATAGTAACCCATGATGATGGAGATACTCATCCTTAAGAACTTCGTCGATGGTTAGAAACTTTTGATCGCTATTGGGAAGCCGATGTAAACGATCAAAGTACAATTGGTCCGATATTTTCTTTGGGTTATCAACTGCGAATAAAAAAGAAAGCAGGTTAATGTGTTGGCATGAACATTTAAAATTGAGATATAGAAAATCGGTGCTTTACTTGATTTGTTCCATCTTCTGGCGCACCCCGGCCGCTGCCTGATATAAAACCATTCGAGCTTAGAATCGCCAGCCTTGCTGCTAAACGGAGCTGCATTAATTTTCCTTTTTGGGACCGATTCAAAATATGAGAAGGAAGGAGTCTCTTGAGTCCGATGCTTGAAATTTTAAAAAAAGTGGACGTCGTCGAAGGTAGGCTCTATGCCTAAAACCTCTTTGTATGCTATATATAATGTGTATAAATAAGCATAAGAGTTGGGATGTAATTGCATGAGGGCAGTCCGCATCTGTCTAAGAAAGTTGACAACAAAAGGCAAAAATGGTGGAATAGCCCCAAGCATACACATCAATCGGGTAACTGCCATAAATCCTTTCGGAGGACTGTGGGGACGATCTGCTTTTGATGGCACCAGGGTATCTCTTTTCAGTATCCCATGCATTAGACATATTCGAACAAGTCTGTCGTCATCAATCGTTGATTCAACAGAATCTTTGGGTAACTCCAATATAATGGCAGACTCAAACTCATCAGGAGCTCGATTATCTCCTATCCCTCCTTCCTCTTCATCGCCAAGATAAACTTCACTATCAGAAGGTATTTCACTATTGTGTACTTCCACTTCACAATCTGAGCCCTCATCGTCCCATTCAGGGTCTGAGGAAGAGGATATGTCATCAAGAGTAAATTTCTCGGAAGTTTCTGCAACTTCTATCTTCTCTGCTAACCTAGATGAACGTCTCTCTGCCATGATCACTAAACTACTGAAGAAGCAATAACATAAGTTAGAGTAAGATAGCCCGTATCCCCCTGCGTGTGTGTGTGTGTGGGCCAAAGTGTGTGCTATGTGTGGAAAAGATGCAAAGTAAACACATGAGAGCGTGATGCAAAGGTTCGATAAAGCAGTAATGCCCAGAATAGTCCTTGATGTTCGTTTATGTTCGTAAGGCGCTATCCTAACTGTTCTTTTAGTTGAAGGTTATGTAAAACATTGATTTAGCCAATTGGACAAATTCTTATGCATTAAGATGGACTGCTTCAGTTCAGTTCGGGTGTATGTGTTGGGATCGGATCAGAAGGCAAAGCCATGTTTTGGCCTGAAGCAAACATTCACACCCAGCAAGCAAAACCAGATCAGTTCGGAAGTAGGGATTCGGAGTGGTCCGGGGTGACTTGAGTTTCCATGCCTCTCTTCCTTCTTGTTTCTCACTCCGACCCGACCCAGTCAAGTGAGCTTTGTTTCCCCTCTTTGCTTTTTCCTCCGACCCGATCCGGTCATATGAACCTCTCTCCCTTCTTTCCCTTCACTCTAACGTTTCTCCATCCGAACCGATCCCAGCCCCTCTCCTCCTCTTCTCCATCTTCCATCTCACTCAACCAACACCAAACCCAACTCCACGTCAAAACCCCCAATTAAGACCGAGCACTTATGTGCTCAAATATCCAACAATAGATCCTAATCCCATCTCCCAACGCCTCGAGGTGATGGCGGGGCCACCAATGACGACGGCAAGGGAAGACGAGGCCACGACATCGAAGCCGAGTAAACACCATGCCCAAATTGACCGTAAATTATAACTGAAATCAGTTATCACAAAAATAATCAGAGTTTTAAACCTACCAGAGTGTTTAATTTGAAGATTAACAAGAGGATTTTTGGGTTTTTGAAAGCTAGGGTTTTGGTGCAAAATCCGCTAGGCGAGAGAAATGAAAGAAGAAGGAAGAAAAAGATAGGCGATGGGTTTATATATATTTACGTTGGCCCTTCGTATTCTCGGCCTGTCATCCTATTCGGACAGGAGTACAAGACCATGGATGTATGTTAACTTGTTGGTCCAATATTAAACAAAGTGAAAAGGAAAGCCGATTCGGGTCGGAGTCCGAACCCAAAGGGAATTATACACGTTGACTTGGCATGCAAATTAAATTCAAAGAAAAAATAAATGAGGAGCTTACCTGGAAGAGTCACTAGACATCAAGGAGAAATCTCTGAATTACATGAAATGAAGAAAATAATTTGCACATTTCATGGTGTATATATATAAGCAGCAAGAGAACTGACTTTATGGAGCAACGCATTCCTACACGCAAATGAAAACGACTATTCAACAGTTCCAATTCAAAGACTAATAGGCAAATAATGTCAAAGCACGCTTCGTCTTCAACAGAAACTTCCTTTGAGGGAGCAAAATGTTAGCCTACTTTGTGAACTAGGCTACACAAAGATTAAAAGATCAAATGCTGAAGATACTCACTCAATAAAGTTGGTTCGGGTCGAAGGTCCACTTGCCAAGGCAAAGTGATCCAACGCAGAGGAAGACAGTGCACAAGCCGGACCAGATCGGAAAGAATAAGGCCGATCCGAACCCCCACACCATTTCGCTCCGACCCGAATTCAGAATCAAAATACTCACTCCCACGTTCCCTTAATACTCGGAACGGTTATGCCCACGATCTATCAATGTTTGCCACTAACCTGGTGTGTTGTCACCTCCACAATCCATCCGAACCCGATAGCAACAGGATTGGTGCCACGTGGATCCGAACCGATCCCTCTCTAGGAACATTTTCCACCTATAAATACACCATCAAGAGGCATTTGGAAGGATCTTTTGGCATTTTCAGGATTGAAACTCCTTTGCAACCCGAATTTCATCAACTTGTATAGCCTACAATCATCTTTCAAATCATATTGTGAAGGAAATTGAGTGAATCAATGTATGAAATGAGTGAGAATTGAGTGAAAATCAATATTGTACTCACGTTCAAGACATCAATCAAAAAAGAAGAAAGTGGACGTAGGCTACTTAACTCCGAACCACTATAAATTGTGTGTTTTCTTCGTTTTAATTTTCATTTCATTAGAATCTTTAATAGTTTGGGTGTTAGATCCAATTTTGGATTGAACACACTCATTTCTCTTGAATGTATCGAATATATTGTCACCTACGGTTGCTAGCAACATAACCTTTCCCGGGAGATACAGAAGCGAGAAGAAGTAACAAATATGAATATTCTATAGATGGTGACAATACACCCTAATGGGGGTGACCCACATAGCCATGCTGCCTGCCTGATTTTTTTTGTCATTTCCCGGTTGATGAGGCTTGAGGCCGTAACATATCTTTTGACAGATCACACATCCATTTACTTTGAATGCTACATCGTCATACCCGCCAAATCACAAATTGATTTCCACAAAAATACCACAAGTATAAAGCTAAGAGAAACGAATTTCTCCGCCACCAAACGTAAGTACATTTGAAGAGATCAACTTACGCGATCTATCAGATATACTTTATCAGACATTCGTCCATACACGTTGTCCTGGGACTGGACAAACCGAAGGCACTATCCTGTAAACATAACAACCCTTGCATAAACTCCGTCTTCAGTTATCTTCATCATATTTGATTCGAACCGATAATGCCCATACGGAGTGGTTTTCAGACAATAAATCTGATCCCAGTCTCTCCGTATTGACAGCGGAAATGGTCAAAAAATTTGATAGTCGGTGATTTAAGTATCAAAGGAAAACATACGTACAAACAATGATCGTATTCCCAAATGGAAATCTTACCGATCAATCATCAATCAATACTGACCCCTTTTTAATAGATTTATAAATAATCGTTTCATTTCCCAATTCCCCTTCAATATCTTTACCCAGATATTCCTCTAACTCGTTTTGCTTCTCCCGATCCTTGGAAAACATTTCCATCCTTTTTAAATTATTTATTTTCTATATTTAGAAAATATTCCTTTTTAACATTGGGAATTAATTATATATTCACAACTCTTATTTTCTATATTTAGAAAATATACGTTATTAACACTGGAAAAGCAATTCTAATTATCATTTCTTAACTTCTTCTTGACCCAAATCATTTCAATTTCTATACTTAGGAAACATCTCTGATCTACTTTGGAAAACGTTTGCAAAATCTTTTTATTTGGTTAAACCGATGTAATTTAAAACTCCATTACCATAACTCAACTCCTTAATAGTTTATTGATCGTATCACTAACCAATCTCGCCACTGAACCTTAACCATTCCTCAATTAATCATGAAGTCAATCAAGTTGGGGTATAATTACATCTCAGACCTTAACTGAACAACATTCTCAACTTCGAAATAGTCAAAGCTCACAAATTTAAACAGAACATGGCTTACGCGATTCTCAAATTCCATTTAAGAATCCCCTTCCTATGCGGAAAATATTGATTATAATGATATCATTATAATACTTATTTCCGGAATATTTAATTTCAATTTATAACTTAGATTTATTACTTTAAATAAACAATTAATTAATTAGTTAATTAATAAACAGGTCTTGATAAAAACTGGAAAGTAAATAGTACTTTCCTTAATTCGATATAATCGAATTTCAACTTATAAATCTCTGTTCTATATCCGATTAACATTCCGAACTTTGGAATAGACTTACTGTTTTAGGTGGCGGACGGGAGACTCTTGCCTCTACATGTCCCTCGAAAGTAAGAGAGGGTTGGTTGTGAAGTCGAAAGGTTGGCCGTAAAATGAGTTGGTGGGGTACCAGTTTAAGCCACGGTGGGATGTTAGCCCGCTGACTTGGGGGTTGAGGGATGGTTGAAAAGCCTACCGAAATCGCCAGTTCGTTGCAGTTGGTATCAGAGCTCAAGTTGAGCGAATACCTAGGCTTTGGTGGGTTGTGCTCATTAGAGATAGGGTCAGTAGTACCCTAGAATGAATTGAGTGTATATATACGAGAGAGCGTATTTGTAAATTGATATAAAATTTGTTTTATTTTGTGTTGGCTAGTCTGTTGAGTGGTTTATTAATTCTAGTTGAATCGTGGGACGCCACAAAGTTGATAGGAATTTACAAACACTTGAATAGAAGATTGAACACGATATTGTTTTTAAGTGGGTAAATGAAATAATTTTACCCAAAATTCTACTTTGATAGAAAAGGAATAATTTTCTTAAATTATTATAATATATGGATGAGTTGATTGATATTATTATAATCAAATAAGATTATAAAATTGGATTGGTTATCTATAACCAAATAAAATTTGTATTTAAATGAAATATACAAATGAGATGAACTGGAATTGGATTTAAAACAGAATTTATAATTTAAATCCTGGGAAGTTGGGAAGTATTTTTTGAAGTATATTAGAACAATATAGCTTTGTTTTAAAAGGGTTTTGAATGGGTTTTGAAAGTGAAAAAGCACTGAACTCACTTCAGTGGCTGGAAAATAATTCTGATGATGGTCGTGACATCATCAGTGTTCATTTTCGAGTTTCTAACTGATGGATTGCTACCTTAGAAAAGTTTTTGATGGAAATTTATTTGAAAGAAAACAAGTTTTTTTGAAAAATTCAATGTTTTGAATTTGTGATGGAAATAAATATATGTATAAATTTATGGGATTTCAAAAGGATCTGAAATAAAAACCCGAGAATTTGAATTCAGGAATTTAAAATTTAACTTAAGAAAGTTAAAAGGATCGAAGTGAATAAATTGAATAAAATCAATTTGAATGGATTTAAATATATGTGAATGGAATATGAATGGGATGTAAATATATTGGGTGTGAATCATTCGAATCAAATGAATGAAAACCAAAAGTTTTTGTAGAACTAAATTTGTAGAAATATGAAAAGTTGAGTTTCAATATAAAAGAGAGTTTTGAAAAGTAATGGGTGTGTACCATTTTCCTACCTTACTAATTTCGGGGAAGAAATTCTTTCAAGAGGAGAAGAATGTAACGACCTGGATTTTTTTGAACAATTTATTTTAAATATTTAAAATGGTTTTAAATATTAAATTGATAATATAAATGAATTTTTATATTAAGTTGTCGATTTAAAATTTGATTTCGGTTTAATATCGAATTATCAAAATACGAAATCGACGAATAACTGAATCTGAAGTTTAAAACTGAATCAAAACAATTTAGATGATCAATATGAATTGTATTTGATTGTGAACGATAATAAAAATAATGTATTATCAAAGAATCTGATTATTTCTGAATTTAAATTATATTATATTAATTTAATATGGTATATACATGCAAATTAAATTTCATAGTATATTCTGTTCAGTTCAGAACAGCGTTATACTAATGAAACATCGGTCGGTGCGTTAAAATAGCTGTTCACGATCCCAAATTGCAAAACATGAAATATTTGATTAATGGATTGGATCAGAATCAAATCAGTATCTATTTAAAAAGAATAAAGATCTCTTTTAATCAAATCATGTTAATTTATAGTCAAATCAAAATTTAATACGATGTACCTTGTCTATCCTAAGCTATTTACTATCGGTACCTTTGCGCAGACAAATTCCTTAACATTGAAGTATCTTTATCTATAAAACTGTGATGTCCTTTCTCTCATTCTCTTTTACAACTCGTTCCCAAACAATGAAATAAATCATCGTTCTCTTCTTCTTTTTAGTGTCTCTCACATTTCTTATTTATAGTTTTCAAACCCGTAATCAAAAGAAAAAAGGGGGATCAAATTTCTCGAAGACCTCAACTTCAAGTTGAAGTAAATCTCGGATGCATGATCAACCTTTGGGGAAGCGCATGGTCAGAACTAATGATTTCGAGATTAGGGTTCAGATTTATTGTGGGAAATGCGATTGAAAATGGTGTATTTTCGAGGGTTTCATCGAAGCCATGGTTCGCGATTTTTATTAAAGGTCGAGGTGGGTTTCAAAAGGAATTTCGACACAATCACTTGTTCAGGAGTTTGGGTTTGTGGCAGCGATGACCTAGGGTTTCGATTGGCTCCGATTGTGTTGGCAATGATATTTAGGGAGAGTGCGATGGATTTGCGGTTCCGGCCTGCAGCGACGCGAAGACGAGGTTGAAGTTGGGGTTAGCGATACGGGGAGGTAGGAAGGCTGGAGGTGTGAACGTCGAGTCACGACTCTGGAAGTGTGCGATGTCATTGAGGGACGATGGGTTCCAGTTTGGGCCTAGGTTCATCTTCAATCTCAAGTTGAGGCCTGGTTTGGGTTTGTCAATGGATTTAGCACACATGGAGGAACTGCTATAGTTTTTCTGAAGTTTGTGTCGCTCGACACTAGAAAGGATGGTGGACATAATTACAGTAGGAGATTAAGTGAGATGATGAGCGAGCAAGGGAGAGTCGATCAGTATTTCCAACAGATGTTTTGGAAGCACTGCAGTAAATGTTTAGGGGGTTCAAGACTGTGTTAATCACGTTTGAAATGGAACAAGATATATGTTTACAGAATTTAAAGTGCATGAGATAATTCATTTATTTATTAATTCAAATTAATAATAGTTTAGATTTATAAATAAGGATTTAATTAATTATAGGTGCAAATGTAATTCATTCGAGACAACTCGAGTAGATTTGTAGCTGCGACAATATGAAAAATTTACAGGATATTCGGGAAAATATATCACTGTGAGCAAATCTCACTCAAATTTACTATTTAGAATTATTTTTAATCGTTAAAAATAATTGTTGGTTGCTTGGATGCGTTTAAATATTTTTGTGGTTATTATATATTAGTTATGTAGGAATTGTGTTTGCGGCTATATATATATGTATATATATATATATATATACACTGGTGATTGGTTGGATTCCCGTAGTACCATTAGTGGATGCCCGCAGTATCATTAGCGGATGAGCCTATATGCCCCACGCTATGATAGCGGATGACCTTTATACCGCGATATCCTGCCTCGAAGCAGGATAGGTATTATTTATGTTGGCTGACGTCTGTGGATGCAGGAAAAACAGGTTGGAGGAATCCAACTGGATTCCTCAAAAATATTATTATTTGTTTGTTCTCATATATATTGTTATATATGATGTGTTAGAGAAACCCGTGATTGATAATTTGGTATTTTGGATGTTTGAAATATCACTGGGCCTAAAATGTTGATATATAAAAATATCGTGAAAACAATATTTGAGATTTAAATGGAAAATTCTATTTTTCTAAAAATAGAATTTGAAATTCGAACGGTCTAAAAATGCTAACTTGTTTTGAATGAATAAAACAAGTATTGAAATTTATAAACGATGTTTATGAATTAAAAATCAGGGAATTGAAGTAAATTTATGAACGATGTTTATAAATAAAATGGAATGATCTTCATTGGAAAACCTGGAAAATGAAGTGAATTTATAAACGATATTTATAAATGAAGTATCATTTGGATAATTCGGAAGATATAAATTCAAAGGTGAATTTAAAAAGGGAATTGAAATTAGTTTCAAAAAGAAATGATATATCTATTCTGATATTCAAAATGTAAAGTGAATTAAAATAAATCCATATGGTTTACGATTTAAATTAGATCAAATTTATTTAAATAAAATATTTTCAGAAGAAAATATTAGGATTTTATTTAATAGAAGTTTGAAGTTAAGTTTGAAAATAGATTCTATATATCTATATTTATATAGATAAGTTATAATATATATAATATTCCAAAATAAGATTTTGGTTTTAGATAGATTTCTAAATAGAACTTGTTTAAATATAACAAGGAAATTTATAAAATGGTGTTTATAAATATAATGAATTAATTATCAAGAGATAATTTGAATATTTAAATTCAAATATGAATTTAGAAATAGAATTTGAAATCATTTGAAAGGAAACAACGGTTTTTATTCCGCAATTTGGAATATCAAGGGATGGAGTTTCAAATAGAAATTTTAAAAGGGAACTTGTATAAATATATGAAACAAGGAAGTTGAATTTATAAATAGTGTTATAAATTTGGATAAATTATCATTTGGATAATTTAAACATTTATATTCAAATAGGAATTTAAAAGTAAATTGGGAAGTGTTTTGAAACAAAACGATTGATTATATTTCGGAATTTGGAATATAAGCTGAATTGAGAAGAATTCAATGGGGTTATAATTGAAATTCAATTATATCGGATTTTATAAGTAATTTATTTATAAAAGGAATTGGAATTAAATATAGAAGATCGAAGTATAAATAAATATATTACTAAGTAAGGAAAATCAACGATTATAGAAAATCGAAAATATTACGTTGAATTGGGAAACTGATTTGATATATATATATATATTAAAAATATATCAGAATGGAGTTGAATTTATTATAAACAAAGTTTAAACGTTTATACATATAAATATCATTAAAATGAACTCACCGCATCCCGACCGTTCGTAAATTGGCGTTTCGAACTTCAATTGAGTATATAGAACTCAAATTAAGTCGGAATTCTTTGAAACAAGAATCATCAGGACCATTGGAATAATCGTTTTCTAATGGAAGAGAAAAATCCGGATTTCGTCTGATAGATTTTGAGTTGTGTCAAAATCAAATTTTCAGAAAAGCAGCGCCAGTAACGTTTAAAAACCATAACGGTTTATATAAATAAATATAAGGATTTTTAAGCAAATAAAATCCGAATTTCCATTTCGAAAATCTGGACTTGAGTTATAAAATAAATACGAACTTGAGTGGAGTAAATGGATTGATTTTTGGAAACAAAATCAGTTATTTATTTTTGAATAGAATTAACTAAGTGGAAGAATAATTTGTTAATCGAATTTTAGATCGAGATATTTCTTTTGATAAGTAAATGAGACTTGTGAATTTCAAATTCGAAATCCAATATGAAACCTAAAATGGAAATGGGATTCAATTGATTTATAAGCAAAATGAAATACATACGAACATGATATGTTCAAATAACAATTGAGATAGGCTAAGAAGCTAATTAAAGAATAAATGGGGGAAACTGAATTCAGATTGGATTGAGTTGAACTGAATTGGAAATAGGTGAACATGTGTTAAATAGGTATGGAATGAAGAGAATGAAGTTTATAAATTTAGTGCCCGACAAAAAGGTACACGTTTAAATTCCATATGAGATTTTATGCGCCAAATCGGCAAGCCACTTGGATTTTTGATTTTATTTTTGAATGGAAAGGGCCAAGAGAGTCGAGTTGAGGTTTGAATTATTGACCGGTACAAAAAAGGTTATGGCGAAATTTTCCGAAAATTTAAGGTGTTAGAATATTTTTATGAAGATTTGATAATTAGAAATTGATATATCGATATATATAGAATTCGATAATGAAACGAAATTAAAATAAAATGTTATAAACAAAAAGGAAATCTATAAATTTAATCTGGTAAAATTAGAAAGAGAAACGTATGCGAGTTTAAAAATGAATAATTGGTTTTATGATGTTGATTATTCGAGGTAAGTGGTCTTGTCCGTTTTGAAGCTAATGATGTTTTCAGTCAAGGTCTGAGAGGCAGTTATACCCCAACTTGATTGATTTCATTTTTAACCGATAAATAACAAGATCCAGTCTCGAAGAGAAATGTTTGAATAAGAGTTAGTTGAATGCAGTATTTTGGGTTGTTACGATGTTTTGTACAACATTCGTTTTAACCTAAGTAAATGGAAATTTGGAAATGTAATAATAAATATTTTCTGAGTATTGAAATAAATGAATGGTCGTGGAAGAGATAAGTAATTGGAATGTTTTCCAATTATAAATAGAATATGTTTTCTAAGTATAGAAAATAAAAGAAGGCGATATATGGAAATGTTTTCCAAATAGCGTAAGAGGTCAAGATGATTATAAAAAATATCGTGTTAACGAATATGGATAAGGAAATGGAGAAGTGTTTTTAATTAATGAAAAATTTATTAAATGGCCCAGTGATTTTTTTGATGCTTTGAATGAATGTTTGTTTTCTTCGATAGTTAAATAACCGACTATCGAAGTGTTTGCCAATATCGTTGTTAATATGGAGAGACCGGTTGGATTATTATCCGTGAACCACTCCATATTGGCAGTAGCGTTGCGAATCAGATTATATGAAGATAATCAAAGATGGATTATAGTGCAAGGACTTTTTTTATTTATAGAAATTGTGCCTTCGGTTTCGTTCAATCCCAGAACGAACGTATATTGACAAATGTCTGACAAAGTATTTCCAATGATCGAATATGTTGGTCTGTGTAAATATATATGGTGGCAGAGAATTTATTCTCTTAGCGTAATATCCATAATATATTTGTGAAAATCAATTAGTGATTAACGGATCTAACAATGTGGCATTCAAAGTGATTGTGCTATCAATGAATGATAAGAAATCGTAGCCTCAAGCCTCAACAACCGGGAAATGAAAAAAATCAGGCAGGCAGCAAGGCTATGCGGGTCTCTCCCATTAGGGTGTATAATCATCTATCTAGAGAAATTCTATTTACTTCTTTTATCTATCGATGCTGTCCCTTTTCGGGAAACAGATGCTGATCCCAACCGTTGGTGATATACATTCGATACACTCAAGCGAAATGAGTGGTCGATCATGTGTGGGCCGGGTTGCAAGATGTTCTTGTTGAACCCAGTGTATCCCCACTAGAGTATACTAATCGGAAGGTGGTTCCATACCTTGTCATGTTGAAAATCCAATCTCTAATAAGTGCCATGCGGTTTTTGATTTTATATTATATATGAAGCGTGAGATGCAAGCGTTCTGCTAGATTCTATTTATTTGATGTAGACATTATTATAATATCACTGGATTTGATATCAAAGATATTTTGGGTTATCGTAAGGTAAAAACCATTCGTGTTTATGTGTGGATCGGTCTTACGATTATCATTTCTTTCGAAAGGATTTTGAAAGTTAAACAATTGGTCGGAGTTTACTCACACCAGTCCCATGACTGACCCAGAGTTTATTTTATTTTGATTTCCCTAAACTCTTGGGTGCCCAAATTTGTACGGGCAGCCAAGTAGTCGGGATTTTTCAGATTCACTTGGAAGAGCTGGAAGCAGGAGGCTTCACCAGTTAGTTATTGACTATCATATTTCCGCCATGTACTATGTTGTATCTGGAAACAGGTGTTTATAACTGTTCCAGGAATAACTGTTGTTCTCTGATAATGGTATATATATATATATACAGTTACTGATATGTATTTCAAAAGTTATGTTATTTAATATACCTCATTCGTTCCGCTGTGAGATTTATGTTCTTCGTTTTTCTTCTATTCTAACTTTTCTTTCTTTCTATTTCTCATCCTCTAACTTCTTTCTAATAATGATTCGTATTTCGGTGCAATTTGAATTGGACGTGTGGTGTTATTAGTCAACTCATATAGTATGGATTTGCGGGCCATTACAGTATTATCAATCGATCAGTATCTAACTGGGTCCCATTATCTCATTATCCATTTATACCCAAATTCCAATTAATTTATTCAACTCCATCTTTATATTCATTCTAATCTTAACCAAGTTATGTTTCAATTCCATATTCAGTTAACTAATTGATTCTCAAACTAGTTTACTTCCATTTGACAATTTAAATTTCTATTTTATTTCAGAAATCATATATATTTTCTCTTTATTAACTTAGCTCCAAGCTAAAATCCGATTCATACATTTTCTATTTAACTTTTATTAGTTAAACTCTAAAACATACAATCTCTTGTATTAATCGTATATCGAAATTATCTTTTCCACGTTAAGTCATTTCAGATTTTCAAACCAATTTGAATTCCATCTAATCAATCAAAGAAACCAACATCAAAATAATTTGGTAAGATTATTTCTTTTCTATACAAAATATAATTTGGTCAAATTATTTCATTTGACCCCTTTTTGCAAAACAATATCATGTCCATTGCCAGTTCAATGCTTCTCAACACTTAAACTGATCAAACAACACAATACAAAACATTTGCATATAGAATTTACAAATACGCTCTCATATATATACGCTCAAACTCAATCTAAGGTGTTATTAACCCAATCTCTATCGAGTTACGCCACAGAGCCAAGTTTTTTACTAAACCTGGCTCTGATACCACTGTAACGACCCAAGGATTTTCGGCCCCGAAAATCGACATAAATACATTACCATATCTCATGCCGAATTTCTAAACACCGAAAACACCGGAACAATTATAGTAAGAAATTAGAGGGTGAGATAAGATAGAAAGAAATATTAGAATAGAAGACGAAGAAGAACCAACACCACATAGAATTAGAGTCTCACACCGCAGCAGAACAAATTATAATACAGAAATAAATTTGTACTGAGGGATTAAAAAAAATACTTACAATATCAGAGTACATTGATACATCTGGACAGTTATAATAACATGTCCTTATGTAAATTCACACAGCGGAATAAATACTATATGTCATACGTCTGAACAACTCCAGCTTGTCTTTGGACTTCGCAACATCCAATAACCTGGACCTGTAAAACCCGGTCTAACCCAAGCATTACAGACATCGGGTCAGTCTGGTGAACCAAAGTGAGATAAACACACTAAGTTTAAGGGGAATCATCCAACTTGATTTTAAAGTTTAAAATCTTTTCGAAGGAAAAGGATAATCGTAAGACCAAATTCACACATAAATACGGACGGTTTTTACCTTACGATAACCCAAAACATTTTGGAAATCATATATTATCTTATGATATTATAATAGTGTCTAACACAAATAAATAACAATTTAGCGGAACGCTTGCATCTCACGCTCCACATATATAATATACAAACAAAACCACGGGCACTTATTGGAGATTGGATTCCGACTATGACAAGGTATGTAACCACCTGCCGATAGTGTATCTCTAGAGGCGAACACATTGGGTTCAACAAGAACATCTTGGAACCTGGCCCACACATGACCGAACACTCATTTCGCTTGAGTGTATCGAATGTATATCACCAACGGTTGGGATCAGCAACCGTCTCCCGAAAGGTACAGCATCGATATATTAAAGAAGCAAAAAGAATTTCTCTAGATAGGTGATTATACACCCTAATGGGTGCGACCCACATAGCCATGCTGCCTGCCCGATTTTTTTCATTTCCCGGATGATGAGGCTTAAGGTCAAGATTTATTAATTAATTGATTTATTATTTTATTAATATATTCTTTAAGAACATCTGGTCAGTATTCACTTTGAATGTCACATCGTCAAATCGGCCAGATATCACTAATTGACGTCTACAAAAATACCCTGCGGTTTAGCTAAGAGAAGGAGTACTACCTCCTCCGCCATCAACAGAAATACGTTTGAAGAAATCAACGTACATGACCCCTTTGGAAATATTCTGTCAGACACTCGTCCATACAAGTTATCCCGGGACTGGACAAACAAAAGGCACCCTCCTACCACATCCTAGGAATCACCCTATAGATCAGTAGCGAGTAGTCCTTGCAATTCGTTGATTTCACTTACGACAGAATCACAAGTCATAATATCTCCGCCCCCTAAACCATAGAAATTCAACAAGTAGTTCTTCCGCTCATGAAGATCAACGATCTTCAATTGCTCCATCTTGATTATCATCTGATATCTTCAACAATAACATATTTGTTGGTCGGAATGGTTTTCGAATATAATTTGATCCCGATTTTTCCGTACCAACAATCGTAAAGGTCAGATTTGATAGTTGGTTATTTAACTATCAAATAAAACAACCATTCAATAAAAATAGATTTATTGGTTCAGTATTTAGCATCACTTGGCTTCTTCTATTTAATAATTAAACAATATTTAACTTAAACATTCCACTATTGGGGAAACAACATTTCACTTATTATTTTAGTATGCTAGCATTCGCAAAACCATTTCCTTTTTAATATTTAGAAAAATATATTGTAATAATACCCAATATTCCATTTGACAAACATTTTCATAACTTTTAATATAGCATTATACATTATCTATAACCGAGAAATCAGTTTAACGATGTTGCACAAACTCTTTTGGTTCATCCATTACTTAAGTAATAAACTCATTTAACTTATCTCTTTACTTTACTCTTCGAAAATATCACCCATTCTCTTTTCAATCCCGTTACTTTGGAAATCCCATCCCACATTCTCAAATCCTTATCAGTTCGATTACTTTGAAAAATCCCATTATACCTTCTCTTATCTTTTTATTCCCGTGACTTTGGAAATATCATATATATTAACTCGAGCCCTTTTTGCTTCCCTTTTCTTTGAGAATTATTTTTTTATATATAATCTCAAATCATTCAACTGATTACCATTGCCAACTAATATCATCTTTGGATAACCCCGAAGTCGTTCAAGTTGGGGTATTATAATTACCTCTCAGACCTTGATCAACAACGTTCTTATCTTAAGATAAATACGAGTTGTAATTCAAAAACTCATACTCATTTTGATATCAAAATACATTTCATTTAACTAGTTTATTAAAATATAGCTTTATACTTCTTCTTATCTTTTGGAAGTCTCTTTCAAAAATATAACTAATATAACTTAATTTAATGATTAAATAATCGCTCATCAAACCTCACCTTTTAACCCTCAACTTATTTGGAACATTTATTTACTAAACCGTATTTTTATTATCAATCCAATCACCAACTTCTTTTACCAACCCAATTACAATCCCTTTTACCAATCCCCTTCTTCTTTTTGGAAATCTCTTTTCAATTCCCTAGATTTAACTTAATTCCATTATTAAATATTCCTAATTCAAAATCATAGCGTTAACCTCACATTTCTATTGTAAACCATGTTTATAATTCCACGTTTTTCATAAACCCCTTTACATCTTTATTTCCATTTTTATTTAATCCAAACGTTAAGTAAACATTTCATTTAAGCTATCGTATCTGCCTAAATCTCTTTATTTCCGCATTATAAAACTCGAGTTCAAATATAAAACTCATTCATAACTTCTTTTCAATACTTAACTATATTTCATTCCAAAATCGATTACTTACATAAAGGTATTTCAACAAAGAGGTAATTACTTATATTAAAACAAATAATTACTTCAACATTAACTACTGTAAAATCAGTTAACTGCTTTATAAATAATAATTTTGTTTTTAAAATCTTATTAGGATTAAACAATTATTCGTTAAGTTATTTAATTTACTTCGTTAACAACCAACTAATTTAAAAGTCAAACTTAGTTAAAACGGCCGACTCGGCCCACTCAAAAGATGATTATTCCTTTAACCAGTTCTAGCTAATTACTCCTTTAAATTAATTAAAATATAATTTATTTAAATAACTTCATTTAATTGTTCTTTAGACACAGTTAATCAAATTCTTAATCGTTAGGTTATTTTCTGCTCATCTGCTTATAATTTTTATTAACATAAGAATTTGCCTTATAAAACAACTTAATTATTACTTATAAACTTTTAAATAATAATAATACTGATTTTCTTTTAAAATTTCTCCATTCAAAATAATAGATTTAAAATCTGTTACAGTAGTAAAATAAATTTTTAACTTCATTACGGTCGATTAACTTGACGATAAAATCCATATTTGTATAATGATTTATTTATGGACCATGTGATGCCAACTACCCAACCAATACTATCCATTGATTCATATCATAACAAATGTTGCAATACGATTCAACAATCAATAATAATCAGTAATTCAACCATACTGGGTAAACGGTTCATATAAAGGTAATATGAAAATAAACAATGAATTTGAGGAATTCAGTTGGATCCCTCCAACCTGTTCTTCCCTGCGTCAAATATGTTATCTCAATATAATAATTCGATTCCAATAAATAAGGGTCTCATAACAGTCAATAATGATAATTCATTATCAACCAATTTAATTAACATAACAAACAATTCGTACAATTCAGACAATTTATTCAACTAAACACGTTTATGTTATAAAACATGACCAACAAGGTAAGTTACCTTGATTTGGTCAAATCGTTAGAATAACGATTTGGTATTTCACTGAAATCAAACAAACATTTAATTTCATCGGTTCAATATATGGGAGTATTTTTAACTAACAATCAATCATTAGTAATCATTAGCAATCATAGCGCATGGACAATAAAACCCAACTTATATAAAATAGAATTGGGGAGAACTGAGTGAGTTTAACCCACCTTGATTTCATATGTTGCTGAAACAGTTCGTTTTAATTAAATTAAACTAATGTTTAATTGAATTAAAAACCCCAATAGCTCCCAACTCTGATCAGCCCAACTCCATCGTTTTGTGCTCATCGATATGAACCTGAATGACCGGTTCTATCCGATCCCGTTACTGTATGACATAGTCACAATTTTAATATGGTGTTCACTTTAATAAATCGATATTATAAAACCTAAATAATCTATTATTTACTAAAACTTACTTACCTTATACACATCTTCTTTAGATATAAAATAATATTGTTCACCATACGTTAAATTTAATATGGGATTAAGCATGTGAACATTGTAGTTATAATATTCAGACATCATTAGAAAGGATTAGGCTCATCGTTATAATTAGGTACTATTAAGGGCCACGTTCAGTACACTGGGTCATATGTACTTGGGCCATGGTTAACATGGTATTATACAGTTTATAATTGCGATTAGGCAAAGTAAATATAGAATTAGGCATTTTTTAAAAGTAGTTAGAATATTATAACCAAAAGGGGCAAATATGAAATAAACAGACTGCGTAAATACTATTTTAAGTAATAAATTTAGTAACCTAGTATTTTTAAATAAGTTATGTTATATATATATATATACACATATATAAACCCCGAAAGGGCACCTATGGTTATTAACGTTTTAAAGTGGCTTAGGCACAATTAACCTTTCATTTGGCATTTTAGAAAGTGGATTAGGTTGTACAAACCGGGAGGACATATTTGTGGTTACTGTACATCTTCTACCTGTTTCACTCATGCAAGCTCCATGTTACTCTCCCTCCCTTGTTTCGCTGCTAGAAACCAAACCGACTCCTGCCTCGGACTCCTCATCACGAGAACCTCAATATGAGCACCACCGCACCTCTTCGAGTTGAACCCGCGTTCCACTGTTCATCGCGAGTTTCACCTGAACGCCACCTCGAACTTCAGACCCCCTTGTTGCTCTCGTCTTCTTCCATTTTTACAACATACTACAGCTCAAGACACCCATACAAACTTCATCTCGAGCCCTATGCTTATATATGCCACCAACTTCCCATCACTGTTTCCACGCAAATCCTCACCTTCACAGTTTGAAACAAATGCTTGTTTCTTCCTGCAGCCTACGTTCTGAAACCCATTACCACCGCAACTGATGCCCCCAACCACCGAACTTCCAACCGCCACCATCATTTGCGCTCAGTCTCCCTTCCTCTCTGTCCTGACCCCGACCTTTCTGGGTCCACGCTGGTACCAAAAACCGAGCTACTTTTCATTTCATAATACATATATGTATCCAAAACAACCCACATGAGTCCCTAGTTCAACAGATGCACCCTCCTTTCAACAACTTGGAAAAACTTGCACCACCATTACATCCCGTTTTCACCTTTGTTTCTGCTGATAGTTTTGTTTTTAAAATCATGGGCTTGCGTGTTTATCATGGAAGAGGAGTTTTATTGTGTTTATACGAAGCTTTCGTTCTTTAGCTGAAGTCTTTGTGTAAAAGGAAAAACTAAAGAAATGGGTTTGTTTTTGCAAGCTGCGAAATAACGAAATGGCCACTAGTGTTTATATATATGCACGATGGAAGGGATAAGCTCAAAGTTATGTCAAATGGTACAAGGCACATGCGTATGGTTACAGAAATAACTGCTGATTTATCTTTTCAAATGTCGAGCTGTTGAAGATGAGGTCCATGCCTGAGAGGACATAAATAGGATCATAGTTGAGAAATAGGGCAGTTGCTATGTGCGTTTTCCTTTCATTATCTCGTGATCGATTTTAAGTTTCCCTTTTAAGCTACAACGTATAACGTAGGGTAGGTAGGAGATCCGAAAAGAAATGGCATGGGTGTAGCTTAAAAGGAATGGTAGCTGAGTATGGCATTTGCAGTGTAAAGTAGACAAGCCTTAACAAGAAAGGAAGGGGTATAGTAGAGTCTGCGTTGAATGTAAGTTTGCACGTTAATTTGAATTTGACCGGTCTTGCATCATGTATTCATTTTAGTACGTGCCTGCCTGAGTTTACATCTCCTGTTATGATGTGAAATTATATAGGTGTAGTTGTAGATATGGAGTAGTCTTAGGCAATGCAGAAGAAGATGTTGCAAAATTTCAAACATAGCTGAAAGGTATAGGTAGTACCTGTTCTTATGCATAGAGTATTTCTTTTCTTTCATTTCATTTAGATTTAGCTGGTGCTGTTTGATTTAATTAGAAGACAATACGCTTGGTCTGCTGAAAGTCAGGATAACACGACTTTATATAAAATAGGGTGTACAGACCTTCTTAAGGATGAAGAGTATACATATATACTTCGTTTTTATTCCTATGGTCATTTTATATGTCAATTTTTTTATTTATACAGTCCCATTGATTTAACGCTGACCGCTAAATATGCGCCGACATACATGATCTTCAAATACAACAGAAATGGATGTATTGCTATGTCTCCACGTTCTGGTCCCAACGAAATTAGTTTTATTGAAAATGGACTCCGCTTGCACAACAACGTTATTTTAATTTATCGGTACACCTTTAAATTTCGTCTACCAACAAAATGACTCCATTTGGTTTCAAACCAGAAATCTAGCAATAGTCAACTATACGTATTCCAATAAAACTTGTTTCATCAAAAATGGAGGTTGTTTGAAAAATAATCATTTTTAACGCCGATATAATATATCGAACAATTTTCTGTGTGCGAAGCACGGGCCTCATCATAAGATAAGCAACGCGTTGATTTAGACGTTCTATTTCGTATAATTACCTAATTTCATCATCAATTGTCGTTGAGCGTTTTATGTTCGTATCGATATACATGAATTTCAAATCGCAAATTACGAAATACCGCGATATTTCGAACTCATTTTATAAATATATATAAATTAAATGTTCGAACTTCGCTTATCAAACGAAATATATATATATTATGATTCCATTGATACTTCGAATTTAATATAATAAAATATATTGAATATCCGACCACTAAAAATATGGGACATTACACAAGAGTCGACCAAAAGGAGATTACAACCTCGTGTCATGGGCAAGACCTCATTTAGGCGACAAGCACAGGCTTTATCAATTGGTGGACCCTCGACTACAGTACAATTTTTCAATGAAAGGAGTTCATAAGGTTGCTCAAATAGCATATTACTGCTTAAGCAAAGATTCAAAGGCTCGGCCTTCAATGGACGATATTGTGAAGGCTTTGATTCCCATGCAAGATCTTAATGATTTTGTAATATTGCACATTCATTCAAGAACAGCTCAGAAAGGGCGGTGAATTCCATCTTTGGTTGCAACTTTGCGATATCTTTTTTGATAAAGGATTTGCAAATTCAGAACTATTGCTTGACACTAATTGCTTTTAAGTTTGTATTATTTTGATGAAGTATTGTTTTTAAGGAGATAAAGCATGACAAGGTTTTAGCAGTGACGTACATTCATACTCTACTTTTGTAATTTCTTTATTTCTATGCACTTTCAGTCAAAAGAAAAAAAAGATCTGTAGTTTTGCATCAAATGTTCTAGATGAATATCGAAAGGCTTTTGGTGAGACATGGAGAACAAATGATGAAGATTCTGCATAATGCCATTATGCAGTTCTAATATATGCAACTTCATAGCAGGTAGTATCATGGTAAAATGTAAATTTCATTTATAATTTTTACCTTACACATTTTCTGTTTATTAGTCTTCTAGTGTGGCATATGTTTTAAGTTTAATGCTAGCCATTATTTGATATGTTTGTATTTGGTAATTTGAATTTGGATAATTTCTATTTTATGCACACTAATCTCAGGAGATGAGTGCGTTTCTATTCATATGTGTCATTATTTCAAGTATTTCATGCCCAAGGTCTTCTAGCAAATACTTCATCACATTCAATTGTATAGTAGACATTTTTTGTGAGTGATCTTCAGACACATTCATCAAGGGAGTGATCTTCAGACATTTTTTTGGTGAGTGTATACTTAAGTCAACATTTTTTTTTGTTAAAAGGAAATGATGCTATTTCCGTGTTTAATCATGTATAGATTTTAAATTATTCTGTTACTGTATAGGTTTAATGTGACTGGAACAAGAACGAAAATGCTGAAGATGCTCGTGTATTCATTGAGCATGAGGCTTGTAGACAAAAACCTGTTTCTCATCAACTCTAAGTAGATATTCTCAGCGCAGTTAACTTGGTTTAACATTAATACAAACACCATACGAGTGCATTCTCTGGTCACTAACAATTTAATATTGAGAACACAGAATCAAGTTTGAAGCTGTTGTTTTAAATTTAACTTGTGGATTTTGTTTTGTGTTGCACCCTTGTCTACTTCATCTATGTTTGAAATTTGACTTATGGTGATTTTGTTTGAAATGACTTGTGTGTGTATATATATACACACACATGTGTGACCCTGTCTAGAAAAATGATGAGAAATAATCCAACTTACTGAGGCAAATAAAATTTAAATTTAATTCTTATTTGTGAATTAAATTGTTTCTTTTTCAATTTATCGTGCTATTTTATTATGACAGGTACGACAGACGATTGGATAAATTCTAGAGCAAGAAGTGGATGACTAAAACTAGACTGAGAGTGTGAGTGATTGTGTACATGTATATGAGTGAATTGTATATGAGTGAATGAGTACGTAGTAAGAAGCCAATGTATATGAGTGAAATGTAGGGTTGAAGTGTATGTATAAGTGATTGTGTAATAGTGAGGAAATAACATGTGTACTATTCGAAAGTGTAATATATATTTATTTGAATAAATATTTGTTATTTGTTTAAAAATAAATTTTGTGTAAATATTTAATTCTTGTAAATATATATTTATAATGTCATATGGCCTAAGAAATGATGTCATATGCACTAATTAAATGATGACATATGGACAAATTATTGTTTGACACATGAACCAACCATTAAATGCCAAGTGTCAGCATTAATATATGCCATGTGTATATTACTACGATAATCATGTCAACAACCATGTAGGATGACACATCATCAGCAATGTCAGTAGCCATGTAGGATGATACATCATCAAACACATCAGTTGATGACTCATCATTTGAGTTATAACCTAGTGGGGTTCATTGATTCTTTTACCTACCAATATCAATAAGTGTAGGTAAATGCCTTTCTCTACTAACCTTTACCTACCAATTTTTACCAATTCAATATTGATAGCTAAAATATATTTCCTACCAATATGTTAGTTTTACCTACTGTAACAACCCGTATTTTCAACAAACTGTAATAATGAAAATTGAGGCAGAATTTAATTATAAAATGTGAATCAAGGGAAACGGGCTATGCCATTGCGTTCGTCTCGGAAAAATACGCGAAATAGAGTCCGAGTTTTCGGAAATCGGAGTCCGTATGACCCAGTTAAGGCCCATTGAAGTTTGCAGAAAATTTCTAAGTAAAAACAGATTTAAATTTGAAATTAAATACATGGGCTAGGGCAAACTGGGCAGGCGGGAAAAATTCCCGCCCAGGACCCCATGTCGACAGGCCTGTCGACAGGGGCCTTGGCATGTCGACTGCCCTGTCGACAGCCCTGTCGACAGGGGGTAGCCAGGCAGATTAGCCTGGCGCACCACTTTGGTTTGGGCTTGGTTTGGGCTTGGTTGTGTGGTCTGGTTCTAGAGAATTCTGAAATCTGACGGGCCAAAACTATCCTAGGGTTAATCCTATGGTCTAAATCACTCTAATCTTCTATAAATAAGCTCCTAATCCTACCCTAAACCCTCATTATTCACTCTAGCAACCAAACTATGTCAAATTGAAAACTCTCATGGCCTCCACCTAAAAACCCTAGCCCCCAATCTCTTCATGAATCGTTCCTATGAAGATATGATGATCATACAACCTTTTCTATGTTGTATGAATGCTTAATAACTTGCATACTTCATTAAGTTGCAAGTTTGATTTGCTAAGTTTGTGTTTTTGGGATTTTGCAAAAGGGTTTTCTTATTGGAGCTTTGTTTTGGGGTTTTATGCTTGCATAAAAAAGGGCTTCTCAATCTTTATTAGGAGATTTGTGTCTTCATAATATTTGTAAGCCCTCTTACCTTCATTTTAGAAACTCTAAAGTTAATATGTGATGCAAGTTGGGATTTATGTATGTTTATTTAGTTATGCATGTTTATGCAAGTTTGCTAAGCCTTGATTTGCAAGTTAAATGAGTTATGCATGTTTATGCAAGTTTGCTAAGCCTTGATTTGCAAGTTAAATGAGTTATGCATGTTTATGCAAGTTTGCTAAGCCATGATTTGTATGTTTATTGAGTTATGCAAGTTCACCATGCCATGATGTGCATGTTTGACAAGTTATGCATGTTTTGCAAGTTCACTATGACATGATTTGCAAGTTTGATAAGTTATGCATGTTTATGCGAGTCCGCTATGCCATAATTTGCAAGTTAAATAAGTTATGCATGTTCATGCAAGTTCATTAGGCCATGTTGTGCATGTTTGACAAGTTATGCAAGTTTAAAATGACAAGTTGTGCATGTTTGACAAGTTATGCAAGTTTAAAATGACAAGTTGTGCATGTTTGACAAGTTATGCATGTTTATGCAAGTTCCCTATGCCATGTTAGGCAAGTTTAACAAGTTATGCATGTTTATGTTAATATGCAAGTTCACTATGCTAAGTTATGCAAGTCTAACATGTTATGCATGTTTATGTTAATATGCAAGTTCACTATGCTAAGTTATGCAAGTCTAACATGTTATGCATGTTTGTTGTGATAAGCAAGTTCATCATGTATGTTGTGCCAAGTTCGCTCTTCCTATCCTTTATGCGTTATTACGAATATGTAAGCGATAGAATGACGTTGGGGGTTTGGGTAAACTTAAAAATACTTGAAAATATAAGATTGGGAATTTACCTATTAAGTTAGGTCTACCCCTTGGGAATTTACCTATTAAGTTAGGTCTACCCAAGTAATTGTTGACTTGTAATTATGTTTTGAAATAATGTGGACATGACACTTAGAAAACATAAGTGTGGCCAACTCGAGGTTGGGTTGAGTTTGTAGCGTAATTCTACCCGGAACCGACCGGCTTAACTAGTGGCTACAAACAATAAGACCCAATGTGAGAAGTTGGTCATGTGGTGCCAAGACCCGAGGTTAGACCAAGTGTGGTGTAAAGCTACCCGGACCCGCCCGGCCTAACTAGTAACCACAACAAGGTCTAATGTGAGAGGTTAAGGTGCATTAAGTTAATTAATGCCTCATGATTAGGGTTAAGTCAGGGTCCACTAATACTTAACCAATTTGGGGATTCAAGAGATGAAAATGGGGTTAAGTTACACTTAACCAATTTAATCAATTTGGGGATACAAGGGATTGGATGGGGTTAAGTGGTGAACCGTTGATTACACTTAACTAATTTAATCCATGATTAGTGAAGGGTTAAATCACACTTAACCCTCTTAGGAAACCCTAGCAGCGTGGTCTGTTCTAACAGTAATCCCAGTTTGGTATCATTTACAACCCTAGAAGCTAGGCTAGGGCGGGGCACGATTACTGGACAGATGTAAGCGACCAAAGGGCGATGGCCGAGTGGTACAGCGGTGCGGGTCCGGCGGGCTACGGACTTGCACGTAGTCCGATGTTGGACAAACTCGAGGCACGGGTACCAGTAGGTTAGGGCTGTGCATTATTGCTTAAGTGTCCGGGGTTGACACCCGAGGGCTTGATACACCCAAAGGGGGACCCAGCACAGACTATCTACAACCATATGTGGGCCGTATGGACACCAACACTTGACGTGTTAGGTTTATAGGGAGCCGATCGACTAGACCGTGGCTGGACCTTTTATTAAGGTCACTTCATGTTATTGGGCCAAAGTTTGGGCTAAGGGATCAATACCTGTTACGTTGGTTTGCTAGTACACCGTGGTGCAAAACTTAACCTTGTTTTATGCGATGACACCTCTATCTGTCTTGTAGTTGATTTATCATGCCAGTATGTTGTTATCTATGATCATCTCAGTTTCCATCATGATGTTAACTTTATTAGTTTATAGACTGATCGTAGCAGGGCTTACTCAGTCTTTTTGACTGACCCGTTTTGTTTCGCCTCTTTTCTTCCGTTTCCCCCCCCCCCAGGTTCTCAGGGAGGGAATACTGGAGCCTAGCTTGGATTCTAGCTGCTTCCTTGGATAGCTCAAGTATGCTTTGGACTTGAGCCGCTATGGTTTATCACTCTTATTTGGGGATAGCACTTATGTATTTCAGTTTATCAGATGATGTATTTATCTAGACTTGTAATTTTGGGAAATTGACATTTTGATGTACCAGACTTGTGTTTTGAAATGGTTTTTAAATCTTCCGCTGTTTTATTTACTCACTCTGTTTATTTACATATATATATGTCATGTCCTGCCTTGCTATATCATTATGCATGTTTACCAATAATGCCCCTCCGAAGCTAGTGCATTCCTTTGCGAGTGACCCTGGCGAAGGTGGGGTGTTACATTTGGTATCAGAGCCAGGTTTACGAGAAGGGATAAAAAGGTTTGTAAAACTTTTGAAAAGAAAAACTATTTTCAAAACCAAGTATTAAGTATTTTCCAAAGAAAAGTCTAGTTATTTTTAAAAGGCTATTCCCCAAAAAGCCATTAGCACTATCCTTTGATCCCTCGTTTGAACTCTTTTCTTTTCGTTTCCAGCATGTCTGATAATCTCATCTTGCCCGAAGGAGTAACGATACCCGATTGGTTTCGTCGGTACTTGGAAGTCACGGCACCGGTCCCGGGTGTCCCTCATATTGTCTCCCCAGTCGAGGCCGCTGTTCCTCCCCCTCCTCCCATAGCTGATGTTCCTCTTCTCCCTCAGCCTCCACAAGCGGATTTTGCGGAAACTTGCAAGAACTTTAAGAGGATGGGTGGCAAGAATTTTAATGGAACAGAGACTTTTGTAGAAGCAGGGAATTGGTTGAAAGAGACCGAAGATCTTTTAGCCTCCTTTGATATAGGTGACCGCAGGAAAGTTTTATTGGCAGTATGGTTGCTAAAGGAAGAAGCTGCACGTTGGTGGGTAGTTACCACCGCTACTAGGCCAATCGAGACTTGGGATGACTTTAGAGGAAGGTTTGGACTAAGGTTCTTATCACTAAAGCGAGGGGACATGACTATTAGGGAATACATAGATAAGTTTAATCAACTGGCTCGTGTCAATTTAGACTTGGTTAATACAGCTCAGAAGAAGGCCCTACACTTTGCTCTAGGATTAAACGAGCCATTACGTGATTTGGCCATGTCTCATATACCCTTAGGGGCGACTTTCGAGAGTTTAGTGAATTTGGCCCTACTTCAAGAAGAAGGTAGCAATGACAAGAAAGAGGTCAAGGCGAATGAGTCTCAAGGCAAGAGAGTAAATTCCGGGAAACAGGGCAAGAATATGAAATGTAACTTCTGTGGTGAAGTTGGACATATAGCCAGGGAATGTAGGAAGAAGGAAAAGAGAAAGCGGGGCGAATGCTTTGATTGTGGTGAGTTTGGACATTTCAGCAAGGATTGCCCGAGGAAACAAGGGCAAGGTCAGACTCAGTGTGCAGGACTATCTGGAGGGCGAATTCATCCCCTCAACCCAGTTCTTCCAGCTCATGATAGAGGTAGTGTTTCTGTTGAAAATCTTGTTTACATCTTCTGATTTTCTCTGTTCGAACTTTGTTTGATTCTGACACATCGCATAGTTTTATTTCATCTGATCCAGTTGAAAGTTTTGCACCTAAGTACTAGTGTAGTTGATGATCCCGTATGTGTTTCAAATCCAATTGGGGGTTCTGCCCGTTTGTCTATGGTCTAAGTGGATTTGAAAATTTCTATCTTGAGTATAGAATTCTCGTGGGATGTTTATATTCTCGGTTTCAGGGGATATGGGTTGGTTTTGGGCATGGAATGGTCGTCCTGTTTTGGGCCATTCTGGGTTTTTGTATATAGGGTGTGGGGCTCATGACTCTCCTCGGTAATACCCTAGAAATTTCTAGCAACCCTATGGGTCCCGTCATGTTATGTTATCTTGAATCCCTCAACTCGTCTATCGATAGTTTGCAATCTGTGAGGGTGGTCCGAGAATATCCTGATATCTGGGGATAGATTTCCGTATTATCTGGTTGGTAAGGCCAAGCCAGTTTCGTGGCCGATTAGGCACATGACCTCACGAAATGAGAGTTAAGAAAGCAAGTCAAGGAGTTGCTTGAGAAGAACTTCCTGAGGCGAAGCATTTTCGAGTAGGGTGCTCCAGTAGTATTCGTTACTGATGTGGACAGTTTGTTTCGCTTATGTGTTGATTATCGTAAGATAACCGTTACCAAGGATCAATGATTTGTTTGATCAGCTTGTAGGAGCATCTGTTTTCTTTTGATCTAGCTACCGGATTCCATCAGCTTAGGATGGCTGAGGATGGAATTGACAAGACTGCGTTTAGGACTCTGGATGGGTTTTAGAATGGCTAGTCATACTATTTGGTTCGACTAATGCACCCGCATATTACGTAAACTGGATGGGTAGGGTGTTTAGGGAGTCCTTGAACAAGTTTGTCGTGGTCGTCGTAGACGATATTTTGATCTCCTCAAAAGAACGAGGAAGAACATGCTATACATCTCAAGGAGGAGATGGATACGCTTAGAGCCACCAGTTGAAGGTCAAGTTCTCCAAATGTCACTTTGGAGGAAAGAAGTTGGATTTCTTGGGCACATAGTTCTTAAGTAAGGCTTAGCGGTGGATTCCGCTGAAGTGGTTGCGGTTTAAGACCGGAAAACTCTGAGCAGGGCAATTGGAGTAAGAAGCTTTCTCCGTTTGGCTAGTTAGTTAGCATTCCCGGAGCTTAGACTTACCCTTCTGGATCAAGAAAGGAGTTTCACGGGAAGAAGACCCGCGGTTAGTCAAGAACATGGACCAGTTGATTCGAGGCGAGATGTTAAGTCACCTCGTTAGATATATTATAGATGACAAGGGATGACTAAGGCGCGATGAGAGATTAGGTGTTCCTCGAGTGGAAGACTTGGTAAAGAAGGTTCTTGAAGATACGCATCACTCGAGGAGGTGGCCGAGTTGGTCTCAGGATGCATGTTGTGCCACCAGGTTAAGGCCAAGTCATAGAAGCCCAGTGGGCCATTACCTCTATTGAGGGTTCCGCAGGGGAAGTGCGAAAACATCTCGATAGATTATGTGGATAGACTAAAAAGGGAATACGGGTATGTGGGTCATAATAGGTAGACTCACGAAGAGTGCTCATTTCAGTCCGGTGAAGAGCGAAAGGACTGCATCATAGTTAGCAACGGTTTACCCTCAAGAAGTTGGCCAGTTTTGAAATAGCCTACAGGAAGCCATGGGTAGGCAACTGAATCTAGGTATGGCCTATTACTCATAGGCGGATGGTTCATTTCGATTAAGCATGAGTTATAGAAAATCACGTTTATAGGGCAATTGGCAACGTGGATTGGTATTTTCAAGAGAAAGTTCGGCTGCATGGGATATTTTATAGTAAGTAGACGGGATCCAGGATTCACTGGTGAATTTTGGAGAGCTTGCACGAATCATGAGGTTATAATTATGTTTAAGCCAAGTATACAGAAAGAAGAATAAGTGGGAAAGAAAGACGAGAGGCAATAATGAAATGAGTTCCAACTCGAATTTGGGAAATAGGAGTTAGGAAGCCAAGGAATCATGAAGTGGAAGATAGTCAAAGCACAGTGGAGTTAAGCTCAAGGAAACGTGACTAAGAAGAGTGAAGACTAGATACGCGCATCATATCTCTTTTTAAGAGTGCATCTTTGATCCTTGTTTTCCTGTGGAGCTTGCTTGCAAGTTATCTTTTGTATATGTCCTCTCGGTCCCATTCTCGATCTTATTTCTGTTATAAACTCCATAAGGGGGTTAAGACTCATCGGTTAGTACTATATGTCAAAGTTTGAATGGATTTCTTGTAATCCAAAAAGGAGTTTATCTAGTTTATCGTGTTTATCTTGTCATGAGAACCTTAGGTAGAAACCCTTTGGTTGAAACATGTGTTTGAAACATGTTATGCTTGATGGTTGCAAGTGGTTGCAAGTGGTTGCTCGTGGATGCATTATACACGATTAGGCACTAGATCGGCTCACACACTCCTCATATTGCATGTGCATGAGTGTTTATGCTTATTCTTAGATGAAATTCGTATGCTATCACATGGATGTTGCATATGGATGTATGATTGAGCACACATGTAGATATTATACATTATGTTAGGAATTTGCATACATATGGATTCATTTCACTAACATACATATGCATTAAGGAGGTTTACTGTATCAGTAACCACCTGATTTACATACATATGCATTAAGGAGGTTTACTGTATCAGTAACCGCCTGATTTTTGCATTAGGTAAGTACATATACACACACTTTTGCATATGTTCATCCAGCATTTAGAATCTTGTAAGGACAATGATTGCTCGTGGATGATGCTTTGAGTAGATGGATGATTGGATGGTAGGATACGTTCTTCCTAACTTGAAGATTTCGGGGACGAAATCCTTTAAGGTGGGGAGAATGTAACAACCCGTATTTTCAACAAACTGTAATAATGAAAATTGAGGCAGAATTTAATTATAAAATGTGAATCAAGGGAAACGGGCTATGCCATTGCGTTCGTCTCGGAAAAATACGCGAAATAGAGTCCGAGTTTTCGGAAATCGGAGTCCGTATGACCCAGTTAAGGCCCATTGAAGTTTGCAGAAAATTTCTAAGTAAAAACAGATTTAAATTTGAAATTAAATACATGGGCTAGGGCAAACTGGGCAGGCGGGAAAAATTCCCGCCCAGGACCCCATGTCGACAGGCCTGTCGACAGGGGCCTTGGCATGTCGACTGCCCTGTCGACAGCCCTGTCGACAGGGGGTAGCCAGGCAGATTAGCCTGGCGCACCACTTTGGTTTGGGCTTGGTTTGGGCTTGGTTGTGTGGTCTGGTTCTAGAGAATTCTGAAATCTGACGGGCCAAAACTATCCTAGGGTTAATCCTATGGTCTAAATCACTCTAATCTTCTATAAATAAGCTCCTAATCCTACCCTAAACCCTCATTATTCACTCTAGCAACCAAACTATGTCAAATTGAAAACTCTCATGGCCTCCACCTAAAAACCCTAGCCCCCAATCTCTTCATGAATCGTTCCTATGAAGATATGATGATCATACAACCTTTTCTATGTTGTATGAATGCTTAATAACTTGCATACTTCATTAAGTTGCAAGTTTGATTTGCTAAGTTTGTGTTTTTGGGATTTTGCAAAAGGGTTTTCTTATTGGAGCTTTGTTTTGGGGTTTTATGCTTGCATAAAAAAGGGCTTCTCAATCTTTATTAGGAGATTTGTGTCTTCATAATATTTGTAAGCCCTCTTACCTTCATTTTAGAAACTCTAAAGTTAATATGTGATGCAAGTTGGGATTTATGTATGTTTATTTAGTTATGCATGTTTATGCAAGTTTGCTAAGCCTTGATTTGCAAGTTAAATGAGTTATGCATGTTTATGCAAGTTTGCTAAGCCTTGATTTGCAAGTTAAATGAGTTATGCATGTTTATGCAAGTTTGCTAAGCCATGATTTGTATGTTTATTGAGTTATGCATGTGTATGCAAGTTCACCATGCCATGATGTGCATGTTTGACAAGTTATGCATGTTTTGCAAGTTCACTATGACATGATTTGCAAGTTTGATAAGTTATGCATGTTTATGCGAGTCCGCTATGCCATAATTTGCAAGTTAAATAAGTTATGCATGTTCATGCAAGTTCATTAGGCCATGTTGTGCATGTTTGACAAGTTATGCAAGTTTAAAATGACAAGTTGTGCATGTTTGACAAGTTATGCAAGTTTAAAATGACAAGTTGTGCATGTTTGACAAGTTATGCATGTTTATGCAAGTTCCCTATGCCATGTTAGGCAAGTTTAACAAGTTATGCATGTTTATGTTAATATGCAAGTTCACTATGCTAAGTTATGCAAGTCTAACATGTTATGCATGTTTATGTTAATATGCAAGTTCACTATGCTAAGTTATGCAAGTCTAACATGTTATGCATGTTTGTTGTGATAAGCAAGTTCATCATGTATGTTGTGCCAAGTTCGCTCTTCCTATCCTTTATGCGTTATTACGAATATGTAAGCGATAGAATGACGTTGGGGGTTTGGGTAAACTTAAAAATACTTGAAAATATAAGATTGGGAATTTACCTATTAAGTTAGGTCTACCCCTTGGGAATTTACCTATTAAGTTAGGTCTACCCAAGTAATTGTTGACTTGTAATTATGTTTTGAAATAATGTGGACATGACACTTAGAAAACATAAGTGTGGCCAACTCGAGGTTGGGTTGAGTTTGTAGCGTAATTCTACCCGGAACCGACCGGCTTAACTAGTGGCTACAAACAATAAGACCCAATGTGAGAAGTTGGTCATGTGGTGCCAAGACCCGAGGTTAGACCAAGTGTGGTGTAAAGCTACCCGGACCCGCCCGGCCTAACTAGTAACCACAACAAGGTCTAATGTGAGAGGTTAAGGTGCATTAAGTTAATTAATGCCTCATGATTAGGGTTAAGTCAGGGTCCACTAATACTTAACCAATTTGGGGATTCAAGAGATGAAAATGGGGTTAAGTTACACTTAACCAATTTAATCAATTTGGGGATACAAGGGATTGGATGGGGTTAAGTGGTGAACCGTTGATTACACTTAACTAATTTAATCCATGATTAGTGAAGGGTTAAATCACACTTAACCCTCTTAGGAAACCCTAGCAGCGTGGTCTGTTCTAACAGTAATCCCAGTTTGGTATCATTTACAACCCTAGAAGCTAGGCTAGGGCGGGGCACGATTACTGGACAGATGTAAGCGACCAAAGGGCGATGGCCGAGTGGTACAGCGGTGCGGGTCCGGCGGGCTACGGACGTGCACGTAGTCCGATGTTGGACAAACTCGAGGCACGGGTACCAGTAGGTTAGGGCTGTGCATTATTGCTTAAGTGTCCGGGGTTGACACCCGAGGGCTTGATACACCCAAAGGGGGACCCAGCACAGACTATCTACAACCATATGTGGGCCATATGGACACCAACACTTGACGTGTTAGGTTTATAGGGAGCCGATCGACTAGACCGTGGCTGGACCTTTTATTAAGGTCACTTCATGTTATTGGGCCAAAGTTTGGGCTAAGGGATCAATACCTGTTACGTTGGTTTGCTAGTACACCGTGGTGCAAAACTTAACCTTGTTTTATGCGATGACACCTCTATCTGTCTTGTAGTTGATTTATCATGCCAGTATGTTGTTATCTATGATCATCTCAGTTTCCATCATGATGTTAACTTTATTAGTTTATAGACTGATCGTAGCAGGGCTTACTCAGTCTTTTTGACTGACCCGTTTTGTTTCGCCTCTTTTCTTCCGTTTCCCCCCCCCCCAGGTTCTCAGGGAGGGAATACTGGAGCCTAGCTTGGATTCTAGCTGCTTCCTTGGATAGCTCAAGTATGCTTTGGACTTGAGCCGCTATGGTTTATCACTCTTATTTGGGGATAGCACTTATGTATTTCAGTTTATCAGATGATGTATTTATCTAGACTTGTAATTTTGGGAAATTGACATTTTGATGTACCAGACTTGTGTTTTGAAATGGTTTTTAAATCTTCCGCTGTTTTATTTACTCACTCTGTTTATTTACATATATATATATGTCATGTCCTGCCTTGCTATATCATTATGCATGTTTACCAATAATGCCCCTCCGAAGCTAGTGCATTCCTTTGCGAGTGACCCTGGCGAAGGTGGGGTGTTACACCTACACTTACAATTGGTAGGTAAAGACCCCATTTTCTTGTAGCGAAAGTTTCTGGATGTGTTTGGTGAGGTGAGAGGGCTACCTCCTAGGCAAGAGATTGGTTTTCGAATATATCTCAGTGAGAATGCGAAGCCCATAACATTGCCCAATGGCACATGGCTCCGAAGGAATAGAGAGAGATTAGCAAACAGCTGAGTGAGCTACTGGGGAAGAGATTTATCAAGCGGAGTATTTCCAAGTGAAGTGCACCAGTCGTCTTTGCTACAAAGGCGGATGGTTCTCTCCAACTTTTTATGGACTATAGGGAGTTAAACAAGCCCACAAAGAAGAATCACTATCCAGTCCTTGAATTGGTGATTTGTTTGACCAGTTCGTTGGCGCATTAGAGTTTTTTCAATTGGATTTAGCCACTGGTTTCCATTAGCTTATGGTGGTGGAGGATAATATCTATAAGATGGGTTTTTGGACTCCCAATGGATTTTTCGAGTGGCTGGTTATGCCTGTTATGATTAACCAATGCATCTTCCTATTTTGTGGATTTGATGAGGTCTTAAGAGGTGTTCTCGACAAGCTCGTGGTTATTTCATGGATGATATTTGATATTCTCGAGAAGCGAGGATGAGCACATCTTATATTTGGGATAGGTTCTCCGTACTCTCTAACGCATCAGTTTAAGGCGAAATTTTCAAAATGCTAGTTCTAGCGAGAGGAAGTGCGTACCTTAGGGTACATGGTCTCTAAAAATGGGTTAGCTGTAGATCCCACTATGGCAATAGTAGTATAGGATTAGAAGGCTCCTAAGAACGAGATTAATGTGAGGAGCGTTTTATGTTTGGCGGGGTATTATAGAAAGTTTATTATAAACTTTGCATGGATTTCGACATCGCTTACCCACCTCACTGAGAAGAATGTGATATTCCTGTGGGACATAGATTGTAAGGATTCCTTCATGAGACTCAACTAGGTTCTTACCAATGCACAGGTGTTGACACTTCCAAATAGTTCTGTGATGTTTGAAGCACACTTGTAGAATTATCTGTTATCATTAAGATTTTGCATATATTTGGATACAATGCACAAGTATAATTATAAAAAAAGGAGGTCAACTGAATTAGCAGACTGCCTACTATTTTGCATTAGTTAGAGACATATACACTACATTATTGCATAACTACATAAATCACATCATAAATCTTAAGGACAATGAATAACAATAGATGGTTCTATATATTCGAATGAAATTATGTTCTTTATACTCTTTTGGAGGAGGCGTCTATAGGGGCCACGAAGGAATGCTTTGAACCACGAGTGAGTTTGTAATTCTTTTAAATTTATGGTAATTTAGGAAAATAGAGTTTCTAATAGTTGTAGAGTTTTGTGTAGTTTTTCTTTATAGTATTCTCACAGTTTTTGTTAGTTTTCTATTAAGTTAGTATTTTCTGTTGAGTTTCTTTCTGTAAGTGATTTTTTTAATAGTTTTCAGTCTTTTTCTCGCAATTTTATTTTATTTTATTTAATACTGTGATATATTATCTCGTTCTTCTTCCATCTTTCTGTGTTTATCAATTATTTTGTAATTTTTATACCTACTTATGGTTTATGCCTAAAACATGCCTAGATCTGTAAATGTTAGTAATTTAATGACTGATGTAAATTCTTTTTATTTTGCATGTGGAAATAATAGAACTAAATAATAACTGTGCAAATAGAGACTAAACATATGAGATTAAATTAATAGAATAATATGCATAATATATAGATCTATAACTAAAAATGGATTGGACTTAAATAGATAAATTAGTGTAGAATTAAATTATGACATGAGTTTAATTAGAAGAGGCTGAATATATTTGCAAAGTAATATTATGTTAAATTGTACAGACACACATAGAAGTCATAGTAGACAGATTGAGCTTAATTTCATACGTAATTATAGCACGATGGTTATAGTTGGAGGAAATGATGGAAATGTTTATTATTGACATGAACCTAAAACCGAGGTTAAGTTAAATAAACATGTACTGTTTATGGTTCGTTCCAGCAATACGAGGCTGATTCGGGTAAATAAATGATATAAATTAATAAGCATACACTTGTTGTGGCCCGTTCCGGCAACACGAGGGCTGATTGGAAGAACATAAGTGATCAACGGTTAAGGCCCAAATCAAGAACGATTTGGGTTGAGGCGCAAATTAGAATATTTTTTGCTAGAATCCAAAACGGCAACATTTTCTTTTAGGTTTATCACTGATAGTCTCACAATCGATAGTGGTGGAGGTTAGGCATGCTTATGCTGACTGGGATAAATAAGGGATCAACAGAGATAGGGCCATGTGTAGGTGTGTTCTGGTGGTGCAATGAGTGTGAATGTGCATATACGAGGGGAAATAAGTCACTACTGCATCCAACGACGTTTATGTTATGTCTTTACAGACGAGTCAAGTCGAATAAAATCCGAGATCCATAATGATATATAAGCTACCATGTAAGATGGTGGATTGGCAGCCGATCGATGATTAGTATTAGGATTATATCCTAATCATGTTTATCAGGTTCAGTAATTAAGAAAGTGCAAACAACCAAACAAACATATACTCGTATAATTCAAGTATATTTCTTTGTTTATTATTTCAATATATTCATTTTTGTATTTGTACACAAGTACTTACCCTACTGACACTAGAGTGATTATTGAGTCTATCTTTCCTTCATTACTCAATCATGCGAGTAATTACAATACTCACCTAGCTTTATGTCTGACTCTATCCTATTTTTTCTTTTTTCCTTCCCTCTAGGCTCACGGTGTGGAGGTGTTTAGTTTTGATTTTCATAGAGGATTGTTCTTGGAGACTCATTCTTGTTGTAGACGCATTCACCTTTTTGTTTTATCTTATTTCACGGTAATGGTTGTATTTATGGTTATTTTGAGGGATGTTCATATTGTACTCTGATTTGTGATTAAGATACGGTTTAATGAGACATGTGATTTTTAACTGAAATAACTTGTGGTTTTTAAAATAAATGTTGTTTTTTAGTCCTTAAAATGCTTCCGCTGTACTTATATTTTCATGCCTTGTAAATCATAGTCTGCACGTTTTATATCTATAACGCTTCACATTTCTTAATGTGACCCTACTTTGGGAAATATTAAGGGATAAGAGGTGTGAGGGTGTTTCAATACTAAATGCATTAAAATTGATTAACAATAAATGTATCACTTTGCTTGTTAAAATTGACCAATATTCTAAATAGATCAAACTGGATTTACGCCAAATCGTTAAATGAGTCAATTTTTACCCATTGACTTGCATTACTTGTTCCATATATGAAATTAATACACTTAGATATTGTTTGGTATAGACCGTGTTTTGAATTTTCGATATTAATTACAAAATAGAAAAGGAGTTGTGCGAAGACAAAGGAACAATAGAGAGATGGAGACCGCGAAAGGAAGAAATGGACAACGAAAGAATAAATTATCCCTTGTTCTTTCGTTACTTCTCAAAACATAAAAAATAAATAAATGTTTGTTTTCTGATTTGTGTGTTAACTTCTTTTTACAAAACAGTCATTTTTCTAGATATACAAGCATTTTCACATTTTTGTAAAAGTGAAAATCAAAAATTTTAAAACGGTAAACTAAACGCCAGCTTAAATAGTGTTTAAGTTGAAAAAAGAATTGTGTTTTGCAATTTTAATGATAGTGTTTATGGGAATGATCGGAACATACCACAATCCAACAATGGGAAAAGAGACGAAAGAAGAAATTTTTTGATATTTTTCAAAAGACGGAAATACAAGAAAGTCATTTTAAATTTTATGTTCTAAAAGGATTTTTCAAATTGGTTGTTTTTCATTCACTTCCATTCTTCATTGTATCTAAAAACGCAAACCGAAAACACAAAACATAAAATTAAAATTTCAGATCAAACATTATTTTTTACTAAATGCATGTTATCTTAGCATTTCATGTGAACTTATTGCAACATACATTGTTAAGGTTTCAATGTTAACTTTGCATATTGTCAAATCATTAGGATTGGAAGAAGGATACAATGATGACAACCAAATACTCACGACCTTGGAATACAATTTAGCAAATACCAAATAAAATCTTCAAAAGAAGAAAAATAGAATATTCGCATACATTTGATAAGAATACAATTATCCTTAGCATATCATTGATAATCTGTCATCACTTTAAACAGCAAAGGGATAAGGTCCTACATCTCATACACATCATAGTCTCGTGACCATGACTTCCTTCACAAAACAATCAATGCTTTCACTTCACACTTCTCCACACTCCACCACAAAAACAAAAACAAAACGAAAATGAACCTGGGAAGACTGTCATCTCTGGAAGAGGATCACCAAACAAGAGAACAAAAGCAAACAGATCACGGATGCCTGCTCGCGTGCTGCAGCCATCTCAACCCTTCTTCTTCCTGGAGCAAGCTTAGAAGAAAATGGAGCAAACAAAGAAGCCCTAAACTGCATCAAAACAGAAGAAGTTTCAAGTATGATGAGCTGAGCTACACTCAGAACTTCGATGAAGGAGAGTTCTATGATGAAGAAGAAGAGCCTTCAAATCATGGGTTTTCTGTCAGATTTGCTGCTCCTGTTCGTTCCACTCACTGTGGTTAATAGCAGTTTCAAAAGATAATATTGCGTTTATTGTTCAGATTTGTTGTTATTGGTATTGCTACTTGCTAGTGAGCAGAAATAAGCTTGTGAGCTGTATGTTGCTGGGTGAAAGATTTGTGTATATTGATTCTTTTTCATTTGAATGTTTTCTAATTTTTGTTATGTAAAAGCATCCCAAGCTGCAGTTTTATGAATTCTCTGTAAACGTGGAGAGAGCCTCGACGGTTCAGTTCATCGGAGTGGACGCTATACCATTGATACATTTATGCCGTTGGCCATATTTATGTGATAACGGTACAATTAGTGGTCTCGGTTACTGTTGAAGGTTGAAGGAAATATTGGTGGTAGCCATTAATTAAAGAATCTCTAGAATGGTGGTCGTTTCCAGAATGAGGAGGAAGAAACAAACCTCGGACTTTTTCCACACTCGTAGAGCATCCCAACCGTGGGTCGGTTGGGTCAGCAATCACTTCAGTGTTGCCGTTGCAACACGAAAGGGTGTTGGAGCAACCGTTTGATTGCTCCAACAACAAAGCCATAACCGGTTTGGTTAAAACCGATTAAGGCATAGCCGGTTTTAACCAAACCGGTTAAGTGGGGACTGTGTGTCCTCACCTTGGCCGGTTTGGCTAAAACCGGCTAAGGGGGGAGGATTATTAAAATTCTCCCTTCTCCTCCCTCCAGCCGGCTTTAGCAAAACTGATTTGGCTATATAGCTGTTGTGTATGTATTCAAACCGTTGTTTTTTGACCGTTGTTGCTCATTTTTTGACCGTTTGGTTAATACTTATATATACAACATTCATTTTTACAGCATAAAATACTCATCTCTTCCTTCTTCATTTCCTTTTCAAGGTATTTGCAATGTCACAAAATGTCAAAGGCAAGAAAGGTGCCTCCAAGTCTGCTCGAAATCAACACAGTTATTTGTCCGATCGGAATCAGTCTCCTATGCGATCGATGTATCGGCAGAATCAAAATCCCCTTTATGGTAACTTCCCGAATGGTCCAAACTGTTATGCTTCTCAACAAAACCCAAATTTCTATCTATCGCAGCAAAACTCCAATCATTATCAGAATACTCGAAGTTCTGGTTCTGGACAGAACGCGTCTTTTTAGCAAAATTACACTGACCATCACTACGCTTCTCCAAGTAGCCAGCAAAGGTTAGTCTCGCATGAAACTTCTCAAAATATATCAAGAAATTTAAACTGTGCGTTTGGAGACAATAGCGACATGAATGAGGAAACAGAAGTTGAAGTTTCTGAAATTCCTGATATGTATGCGAACATACTAGTGAGAAGACCAAACAAAATAGTGAAATAGTCTCCAGAAGAACAAGCAGAACTAGCTTTTTGTTGGGTCGAATGCTCTAGAGATAATGTTAAAGGAACTAATCAAATGGAAAACTCATCTTGGAGTTCTGTTCCGAGATTATTCAACGGCCGTAGTCCACAAAACCCATCGAGAACAGTAGACTCTTTGAAACAATCGTGGAAGAGAATCAACGCTAACTGTCAGTGTTGGAAGGAGATTATGGCACGACTAGAAAGTAGACGGCAAAGCGGTGCCAATGATATTGACTTGGTACTTATCATCATTTACATAGTTAATTATTATATTATTCTACTGCATAATTATAGCAACTTACACTAGTTCAATCCACACAGCTAAACAAAGCGAATGAAGTGTATATGGAAGAGCACAAAAACCAACCATTCAACTTGCACAACTATTACGCCATTCTATCTAGGGAAGAAAAATGGAGCAACATATGTCAAGAACGCTCAGCATTGCGATTTATGCCGAGAAGGCCGATGCAGGCCCGGAAAGTCCTGATCCTCAAGAAAACACCCCTTTTTCTACAAGTTCTGTTGGTAGGCCTCCTGGTAAATTCAAAGGTAAAAAAAGAAGAAGTCGCAGATTATAATTCGTACTACGAACAACTAAATAGCAAATGGTAGCTTTTGAAGAATCTAATCGCCTTTTGGCGGAAGCCAAGGAAGCTAAGAGATTTGAGAGAGCCCAGGAAAAACAGCGAAAACATGAAGAACTTCAAATATCAAGAGAGTGTGAGTTGGCTGTTAGGGAGCGTGAATTTGCTCGATTCGGACGTGCTGATGACAAGGCACTTATGACTGTCAACCTTGATACATTAAACCCAATGGAACGCTTATTACTGCAACAGGAACTAAAAGCGTGCAGTAGAAGACACATGGGATATGATGTATTTATTTTTCATCGTTTAATTGTAGTTGTTTGTTTTTTGGTTGTTATGTATTTTCTAATTATTAAGTACTGGTGATGTAGTAGTCATGGATATAATGTAAGTGTCCTTAGTTTGGTAGTAGTTGTTAGTGTTGCACCAGTTCCTCAATTAAATTTGGCTTTTAAGATGTTGCTATCATCGTTGCCAATATGAACTTGTTACAAGAGAACAATAACATAATATTTCATAAAACTAGCATTCAACGATACATAAAAGCATACATATTACGAAACAAACTTAAGTTATTAACTTGAATCTGTAGATACGGTAATCGACTTCCTAATGGTATCCCGTATGCTCCCAATAATGTTCCACTAATTCTTCCCTTAATTCTAGATGTGCTTGGAGATCTCTAACGTCCTGGATATGTTGCAAGTATTGTGAAAAAGTATTTGGGTCCTTGTACGGCTTTCTTGTAAACGTCACTGCTATATCCGGATAGTTCTGAAGTTGCAGTTCAAATCCTCCCCTTTCTTCTTCGACTATCATATTATATAGTATAATACAACAATACATTATATATGATATAACTGCTTGTTCATGATAGTGCACTTCTTGTCGTAAAATATGAAATCGCCCCTGTAGAAATCCAAATGCTCTTTCTATGTCTTTTCTCAAACTTTCTTGTTGTTGTGTAAACTTGGCTTCTTTGGCATTATTCGGCTTTTTGAATGCCTGCACAAGTGTTTTCCATTTAGGATAACTTCCATCTACTAAATAATAACCAACAGAATGGTCGTTATCACCTATTTTGTAATTGCACGGCGGCGACAGATCGTCGTACAAATTATTAAACAAGTATGATTGTAGTAGGACATTAATATCGTTGAGTGATCCAGGAACGCCAAAAAAGGCATGCCATATTTACAAATCGAATGAAGCTACAGCTTCTAACACCAACGTAGCTTTTTTAGTGTGTCCTCTATATTAGCCTTGTAATGCTACTATACAGTTTTTCCACGTCCAATGCATACAATCTAAGCTTACCAACATACCTGGGAAACCACGTTGATCTCCCATTGCTAACAATCGTTCAATGTCGCGTTCAGTGGGTGATCGTAGGTACCCTTCACCGAAGGAACAATTGTTTTGCAGAATTCTCTCAAACACAAAAATGTCGTTGATTCACCAATCTGTAATTTGTTATATAATGAATCAGCTGAACTTCCATACGAAATCATACGAAGTGCCACAGTCATTTTTTGTAGTGGTGAAACTCCAAGCTCGTTGATTCCATTTTTTCAGTGGGTAAAAAATATATTGGATTCAGAAACCTTGTTTAGAACTCAATCGAACACTGTCCTTGACATACAAAATCTACGATGAAAGTATACATCGCCATATACTGGGTTTGGCACAAAGTAATCCTTCATCAACTGATTGTGGCCCCCCGCATAGTCACGTCCGTAGCATATATCTCTTCTTCCCATCTTACTACCTCCTTGGGTTGATCGTGAGCGCTCTACGAAATCACGTTGCATCGCATTTAAAGTTTCTCGTTGATACATACGTTGCTTGTTGTGATGGTTTTGAGCTTCGTCGGAAGAAGACAAAGACGATGAAGAACTTGAGAGGCACCATAATCACTTTAAAGCATTGATGTTGTATATAATTATTTTCTGTGGAACAAAATTGAATGAGTTTAGTTCACACGACATAGTGTACTTATAAATCTTTTATGAGTAGATGTGCTTGCTTGTGAATGAAACTATTACTTCTATTAATTGTGTAGGCTACACCAATTGCATTATTTAATGCAAGCATCCAATGTGCGTGCATGACTTGAGACCACTAGAATTATGTAGGTCCCTCACAAGACATGTTAGCATTTACTGATGATTATCCCACTACTCAACATGAATGCTTTGACTACTCAATGCATGACTTATTATTTTCATATACTGTTGCCATTTATTTCGGAAATCACTACTCAATGCAGTCTGTGAATGATGAAGACGTTCACGGATAAAGAAAAATCATAAAAATAAAGGGGGGCCTACGCAATAATGTTAGTAAACGACGAAACATTAATTTGTTTGCCTTGGAAGATGGACCAACTTAAATAAATAAATGTTAAAGTTTTTTGTCTTGCTTCTGGCTGTTCACCATTAAGCTTGCAAGTTGTGTATGAACTGCCAGTTGTAGCTGAAAATGCTCGATAAACGACTTTAGGCAGGATCAGTAATATGGATATGCAGAATATATGATATATACTAATAAAGATCTCACAGTAGCAATATCACAGATAAGTAAATGGTAAATGCAGTAAAAATGGAAAAATCACACCAGGGATTTTTATACTAGTTCGGAGCACCGTCCTACGTCCAGTCCCAGACCTCTCTCTGGATTTTCACTAACAACCTCACTTCACCCGGAGGAACAAGTATACAACACTACTTGATTTACGGGCCACAAGCTTACCCACTTGATTTCACGGGCTACAAGCTTACCCACTTGATTTCACGGGCTACAAGCTTACCCACATAGGACTTTACCCGAGCAGCCGAATGGGATTTCACGCCTCTAACAACACCGAGGACTTCAACACTTTTCTGATCACACACAGGACTTCAACCACGATGAATAATCTTGTAGTTTGACAATGTGTGTTCTTAAAAACATGGATCTGTCACTTGTAGCACACCCTTCCTATAATCTTATCCTCAAGTATGTAATGTGTATGTGAAGATTGAAGGAAGTATATTACTTATTAAATCAAGAGATATGAAATAATTTCAATGATTCAATAAGCAATTGAAATATTTGAGAGCTTTTAGAATGCAAGAGTATTTAGAAAGTAAGATCATAAATTAGAGTAAGAATCGGTGATTTGAAAGTATGATTTCAAGTCTATTTATAGTATAGAATAGTTGCATTCCTTCATGAAGAGTTTCTACAAAAGATTGCATCCGTTTCCATTGAAAATTGAAGAGAAAACTCTTGATGAATGGAAGCAACCCTTCATAAAAAAGGCTTGCTGTTCGGGACCGGTCGACAGGTTGAAAATCACCAGTCGACTGGTCAACTCTCTGGAAAATTAAAGAATAAAAAAAAAAGCCGTTATGTGCAAACACAGTAAAACCGGTCGACCGGTCCTTTTTGGGCGGTTGACCGTTTTCTAGCTATGGACTAGAGAACCTCGGTCCATAGTCTATATCACTTTGCACTCTTTCCAGGTCGGAGCCTGGACCGTTTGGGCTTTTTCTGTGACTTTTCAATTCCTCAAATATACAGATTTCAGCAACGAAGATATGAGCATTCGTGTTATACTTTGAGGATAGATTTTAACATATTTCTAACACGACTTAAAGTAAAAATATATATAAAACCTTATCTCTATGAAATGATCTTCATTGCAACTTTATATGTTGGCATCGATCAAAATCTTGCCTCAACATTCTCCCTCTTTTTGATTGATGGCAACACCTTGGATTTTCTCCCTCTGAATATAAAGCTCCCCCTGAATTTCTGCAACATTTGTTAGTTCATAATATAAATAATCTTACCTTTTGATTCCTGCATTAACAAATGTTAGCACACATATACTATTACCATGTTAAGCACATAATTTTAAATGATAGTATATGTAACATGAATGGTATGTATCATCATGAGAGAAAATATTTCTCCCCCTTTGTCATCGATTAAAAAGAATAAATACCATAATAAACACAGTAATCGAGAGTAGTAAATAATTATAGCACCTTTAGTCCAATATCCACTTTCCTCTATTCTTAAGTGGGACCTACAAAAAATACAATTAAGTCCATGGTACCCACTTTTTATGGGGTCCTAAGAGTTAGATCTTAGGAGTCCAAACCCATACGGGTCCGGTATCCCCTTTATATATATAATTAGAATTATGATGCACAGTATTTATGAAGTGCTGAATATATTTATTCCTAATCAAATTATTATTTGTTTTAGGAACCCATATTCTGATAGTCTTGATATTTTTCTTTTGAAAATTCATAACTGGTTTTGGCTTGGAATATAACAAACAATAATTCTTCTTAGCTTTTACATTCTTTTTTTTGTAAGAATGATATTTCTGAGTTCCTTGTTTCTTATATCCCAAACCTTTCTTATTTGATACAGACTGTGAATTTTCAATAATCTTTGTCAAATTTTCTCGACCTTTGTTGAAGTTAGAAACATTTTGAGTGATGTTATTTAACTTAGTTTGTAAACCAGCCTTTTCTAGGTCTAGAATTTTGACTTTTGCCTTAAGCTCATGATTTTCGGTAGTTAGAGCATCATTTTTCACTTTTTGAGTTTCAATTTCTTGACTCAAAAGAGATAGTTGAGAATCAATATTAGATGATGATTCTTGAGCTTTTTCAAGTTCCTCCTCTAATATTTTCTTCTCGTCTTTTAACATATCTCATTCAAATTCCGCTCTACTTAAATCAGCTTGAGCTTGCTTGCATTGTCGTTTTACATTTTTAAATTTATACATTAACTCAGCATTTATATCTAGAACTTCTTCAAAAGTCGGAATTTGTACCTCATCTTCTTTAGCCATAAAGCATACATTAGCTTGTTCATTGTCTGAGTCACTTTCATTATCAGATGTAGATGAGTCTGAATCATCCCATGTCACTGAGAATGCCCGTTTCTTTGACTTGTTCTTTTTGTGTTTGAACTTGTCATTTTCTGTCTTCTTCTTTTGTTCTGGACAATCATTTTGCATGTGTCCCTTCTTATGACAGTTAAAGCATTCTACATTTGATGATGATGGCTTATTTGATCCGAACTTCTTTTTTGTTGTATCGACTAGCTTTTTGTTGCTTTAAGAATTTTTTGAATCTTTTTGCAATGAATGCTAGATCCTCATCTTCGGAATCTGAGACGTCTTCATCTTTCTCAGCATGAAAAGCTACATTTTTCTTTTCTTCTTTTTGTTCTTTTCGAGCCTGCAAGTTAGCTTCATAGGACATAAGATTTCCTATCAATTCATCTGGCTTCATGGTGGAAAGATCATTAGCTTCCTCTATTGCTAATACTTTTCCTTCCCATTCATTAGTCAGTGAATGTAGGACTGTTGAGACTACATCAAAATCAGAATATTTTTGTCCTAAACCGATATGAGCATGATGAATGGTTTGAAACCTTGAATACATCTCATTGATTGTTTCATTCGGCTTCATTTTGAAATTTAGAAATTGACTTTTCAACAAAGCTATTTTTGCTTGTTTAACCTTGTTAGTACCTTCATGAGTGGTTTTTAGCGTTTACCAAATTTGATATGCAAAGGTACAGATACTAACACGGTTATATTCGTTTTGATCTAATGCACAAAACAACATATTTATTGCTTTTGCATTTACAGCAGCTGCGGTTTTCTCAGCAGCTGTCCATTCTGCATACTCAGTTGTTGGATTGACTATTTCTTTCTGAATAGCATTCCAAGCATCATAACTTGTTGATTGCATATAAAAAGCCATACGTGTAGCCCAGTAGCTATAGTTTAGGCCATTAAAGAAATGAGGTCTTTGTGTTGACTGACCTTCTGTGTAAGTGGTGTTACTAGTGCTTGCGTTATTTGCCATATTACTAGAATATATAAAATAACTGTGTTACGGTTATGAGATGACCTTGCTCTGATACCAATTGAAAATGTCGATAGACTACTTTAGGCAGGATCAGTAATATGGATATGCGGAATATATGATATATACTAATAAAGATCTCACAGTAGCAATATCACAGATAAGTAAATGGTAAATGCAGTAAAAATGGAAAATTCACACCAGGGATTTTTATACTGGTTGGGAGCACCGTCCTACGTCCAGTCCCAGACCTCTCTCTGGATTTTCACTAACAACCTCACTTCACTCGGAGAAACAGGTATATAACACTACTTGATTTACGGGACACAAGCTTACCCACTTGATTTCACGGGCTACAAGCTTACCCACTTGATTTCACGGTCTACAAGCTTACCCACACAGGACTTTACCCGAGCAGCCGAACGGGATTTCACGCCTCTAACAACACCGAGGACTTCAACACTTTCCTGATCACACACAGGACTTCAACCAAGATGAATAATCTTGTAGTTTGACAATGTGTGTTCTTAATAACACGGATTTGTCACTTGTAGTACACCCTTCCTATAATCTTATCCTCAAGTATGTAATGTGTATGTGAAGATTGAAGGAAGTATATTACTTATTGAATCAAGAGATATGAAATAATTTCAATGATTCAATAAGCAATTGAAATATTTGAGAGCTTTTAGAATGCAAGAGTATTTAGAAAGTAAGATCAGAAATTAGAGCAAGAATCGGTGATTTGAAAGTATGATTTCAAGTCTATTTATAGTATAGAATAGTTGCATTCCTTCATGAAGAGTTTCTACAAAAGATTGCATCCGTTTCCATTGAAAATTGAAGAGAAAACTCTTGATGAATGGAAGCAACCCTTCATAAAAAAGGCTTGTTGTTCGGGACCGGTCGACTGGTTGAAAATCACCAGTCGACTAGTCAACTCTCTGGAAATTTAAAGAATCAAAAAAAAAAATAGCCGTTATGTGCAAACACAGTAAAACCGGTCGACTGGTCCTTTTTGGGCGGTCGACCGTTTTCTGGCTATGGACCAGAGAACCTCGGTCCATAGTCTATATCACTCTGCACTCTTTCCCGGTCGGAGCTTGGACCGTTTGGGCTTTTTATGTGACTTTTCAATTCCTCAAATATACAGATTTCAGCAACGAAGATATGAGCATTCGTGTTATACTTTGAGGATAGATTTTAACATATTTCTAACATGACTTAAAGTAAAAATATATATAAAACCTTATCTCTATGAAATGATCTTCATTGCAACTTTATATGTTGGCATCGATCAAAATCTTGCCTCAACAGTAACTTTAAACGTTGGAATCTCGTCTCATTGAAAAAGTTGACATATCATTGTCCATAGTGATTCACTTTATTACTTTATGGCATCACCGTATCATTGTATCACTTTATGCCAATGCTGTTGTATCATTATCTTAATTATGTTAATGATAAAGTTGATGCACTATATGGAAACAGTGATACAGTATACAGTGCAAACTGTTGCTTGTTGTTAGTGTATAGTGTTGATTCCTTTCATATAAATATGATATCACTTTCTGATTGTATCACTTTATTAATTCATCGCTGTATCACTACCATAAATTTATCATGGGTATCACCTACTTTGTGTCCATGTTGAGAATTGCAACATTTCATTTTACAAATCTAGCCCTGCTTTGTGTTCAAACGCAGCAATATATATATGCAACAGTTTTATTTCTCTAACATAACAAAAATTCCATACACTTTGTATTCATTTCATTTTTTTAAGTTTTTGTTTTCAGTTCAAGCTATAGAAAACTTGGAGACTGACGATGAAACAATAAATAATTTTACGAAGCGTTTGAACGGTCAAGGAATAGTGTACAACACAACAAGACAATGATGGAATTCGGTTAAGGAGCACAAGTTCAGTCAAAATCACTGAAGCTGAGAACAAAATCTTTGAATGCTCGATTGCGCGAAGTTGTAGCAAATCAAAAACCCGGTAAGCAGATCGTATACAAAGGACAAGTAATCGAGCCCCCACATCCTATCGGTCTAACACTACCTAGTGGAGATTACCCTATTTGTTGTTGTGGAAATGAATCGGTTGTTGTTGTTGCTAAAAGTAGAAAAAATGCTGGATGCCAATTTTTCGGATGTCCTACCTTCGAAGACCATAGGTATTACCCTAATGATGTTCAATGTTGTAATCTTATGCAGTCGATAGACCCCCCCCCCCTCGATGTGCCAATGTGGACTTCAATATGCACTGGAAGTGCAAGCCGAAATAATACGGTTGAACAAGAATGTTGCTGAGGCAACTAGAGTTGGCTATCTCAAAAATCAGTAGTATTTGGTTTTTCTTGGAACGAAGTTTTATTATTGTACTTTGAATTTGATGTTGGTGTTTTTTGTTGTTCTAGTTCTTGTAAGTGTTGTTTGAAATGTACTAACGTTTGAATTTGATGTTGAACAAGATTGCCCTCTTCTCGTTTAGAAATGAAAATTTCTTAAATAGCACGCCGACATACCAAGGTTTACAGATAACTCCATATTCTATGTACAAACATCAAATTAAATAGACATTCAAACAACAATAAAATCGTAATACCATAAGCCTATTCAGTTCCATAGTGGGTCAACCAACTGTAGCGGAGTTTATACGCTTTGTAGCCAACAAATTTCTGACCATACTCGAAAAGGTAATGAGAATCATATGTTGCTTGATTTGTTTTAAATATGTTTTCGTCTTCAACGGTTTCGATAATCTTTGTGTACCGATCACAAGCGTCTGCAAAACGACGATTAGCCGTTTGGATTTCAACTGGAATTCATCTAGTCGGCCGGGAACAATGGTTGTTGTATAGCCTCGTGATCATTGCCCATCATTCTTCATATGTTAAACCCCCTCCACTTTGCATTAGTAACTCATCTCTTTTTTCAACATCAATATAGGCTTTTACGAGGGCCAGCAAATCCTTGGAAGAAAATTCTCGAGTTGGAGAATTCAATGTTTGAACACTATTACTAGGTCGTTGATTTACTGGAGAAGGACACGGAGCTGTAACCACTTGATGCTGAATCGCTCCAGGCACCTCTTTAATTTGTGTATCATGAACTAATCCAACTTCATTATCATTGACTAAGTTCCGTTTGTACTCATCAAAAATCCTTCCCATTTGTTCATCACTTATTTCGAAATCATCCATGAAACCTATGCATCAGTAGAATAACTAGAGTTACTAGAAGTACAAAGTTTGTTGATAATAAACGTTACCTTTAAGCAAACAAGGAAATAAGTTTATCACTTGAGTCTGGAACGGTGCTGCTTGAAGAGATAAAAGGTACAGGATGGATTATCAAATATGTAGTACTTATAAGGATAATGTACTACCAACAACTACAATTCAACAGAGTAGACTACTCATTACTGAGTTCTCGTGATATTATGTTAGATTCCCTATAGTGATCGTTCACATCATTGCAGTACGAAAAGCAGATTCCCTACAGTATTGTGTTAGATGAAACAGTGTACTTAAATATCTTTTATTAGTAGATGTGCTTGCTTGTGAATGAAACTATTACTTTTATTAATTGTGTTGGCCCTCACAAGAAATGCTGGCATTTACTATTAATTTCGTATAATGTTGTCATTTATTTTGGACTACTCAATGCAGTCTGTGAATGATGGAGACGTTTACTGGAATCCCAGCTATGAATGATGGAGACGCTTACGACCAATCAACAAACGTTATGATATTTATTTACTCATTTCACATCAACGCTTACGATTTTTATCAACAACGGTCGCACTTCTACAACAACTGAACACACAAACATCAAATTCAAAGAACAACAATAATGAAGCTTAGAAGCTTACAACAACGACAATTATACAAACTACAACAACAATCATACAAACTACAACAACAACAACTACTTAAAAGCTTACGTCCAAACCACAATCATACAAACTACAACGACTGAACACACAAACATAAAATTCAAAGTACAATAAAAATTAAAAATATAGTAAACACATACACCTACCACGGCCTTGGGAAAGGTCCAACTCTAGGTTTATTGGCAACAATCTTGTTCAAGCGTCTTATTTCGGCTTGCGCTTCCAGTGCATACTGACGTCCACGTTCGCACATAGGAGGGTCAATCCACTGCTTAAAGTTACAACAATCAATTTCATCAGGAGAAACCTTGTGGTCCTTGTAGGCTTCACTAGCAAAAAATCGACGACCGGGATTTTTTTCAGTATTGGCAACAAGCACGATTGATTCTTGCCCACAACGGTAGATAGGGTTGGATCCAATCATACGTAGCGGCTCGGAAACCTGCCCTTCAAGTACAATTTCTTTTCCAGGTCGTTGATTAACGGAAGCCTCATCGTCATTTTCCCAGCTGTCCATAGCTCAAATTGTGAATGTGTAGTAATTGAATTATGAGCTTACAGAGCATAAAACTTGGAAATATAAATACATCTTCGAAGTTAACTTTATATCCATACGCGTTTGCGTACAGTCTATTGTACTCACATGTGATTGTCCATAGCTCAAATTGTGATTTTGAGCGTACAGTCTATTAGTAGCCTCTAGTGATGAGTCAAATCATAGTTGCTTTTCAAATGTTCGTTTGCTGCCGTCATATACTCGATTTTTATGGCAATAAAACAGAAAGGGTCAGTGTATGGTTATATCCTATGGTACTCACATGTGATTGATGCTCATTGACTAGTGAGGTCTTGCACAATTCCCATACAGAATCATTTGTACGTAGTTGATGTTAATACATATTTGCAAAAACGACTCAATAAAAAAGAATCGTATGAGACTGTTTGGATCATAGTGCAGTCCTTAGTCCTTTGTCCTGTTTGGGTCATATGGCAGAGTGGAGTCATGTCACTCTTTCCTGAGAGTTTTCGGATCAACGTGCAGTCCTTTGTCCTATTTGGGTTGTCCTCGATATACGTTATCATTCAAAAGCAGATTCCCTATAGTATTCCCTACAGTCGTATCAGTGAGTGGTTATATCAATATTTATTTTACTGCCGACAAAAGCTTTGAAAATCAGAAAACGTAGATCATAATGCAGCTAGTGACCGTTCACTTATTTTGGACCTTGCAGCTATATACATATATATATATATATATGTTAACTTACTCACAACTTACCTCACTCAAACATCTTTGTCCCCATTCTTAGAGAACCTCCTTCTATTAGCACTCACTGGAAATGCCTTCGTGGTCATCAGCTACAGATTCAAAGGAACAGGCATATAAAGAGAGGAGGCTATAGAAGCTTGAAGACGAATTCCAGTTTCTAAACCAAATGAGACCTCAGACTGAACCACCGCACAAACAGGTGAACGTTCAACTTCCACATGAAACGCAAGTACCACCTGTTCAAGTATCATATGAACAGTCAGTCGCTCAATCAACGCAAGAAGTAGAGTTCTATCGAGTACCACTGCATGAACATGTAGTTGATTCCTATCCAATTCGTTGCTATTGCGGGTATGCGATTGAAGTCGTGGTTCAAGCAGAGGGCAGCAATATAGGTCACCGCATGTAGCAATGTCCATCCTATCCAAATGGTTGCAATTACATGGAATGGATAGACCAACCTTTGTGTTCTCGGGGAGTAGCATATGCAAACGAACTCAAACGAGAGACTAGATGTCTCCAAAGTGATAATGACCAGTTGCGATTGAACATCATGAGACTCCCTTAAGACTAAAAAACGTAAAATGTAGTTTACTTAGGTTACTATTTTCTGCTTCATGCTTTGATGTCTTAGTTCGCGTCTACTATCGTAAGTTGTTGTATCTTTATAAACTATTGTATCTTTATGCTTATTATTGGATCTATTGGTGCTATTGTTGTATCTATATGCTTATAAATTGTTATATCTTTATGCTTATCATAAGCTGTTACACACGTCCATTAAAAATAATCTGTATTGGTTAAAATTAAACTGTATGAGTATTAAAAATAACAAGACAAGTTACAAGGTACAAAAGAAAGATATAAAAAATAACAAGTACAATACAACCATTACAAGATGATACCCAAAATACATGCTTCTTACACACATACAGCTTACACATCAGATTACAGTCTAACGAATAGGATAACAATAACATCGTACATAAGGGGGTTTCAAAATGTAAAATTACTAGTACAAAGACTAATAGGATAACGTATGAATACATCCAGCTACACTAACATGCCACATAAAATGAATCTAAGGTTCATCATTAAAGAACCATGAATCATCCCCAAGAGGTGTTGCTGGTCCACTATCGACATGGTCATCATCATCGTCATCTACTCGTCGTGTAGGATGATATCGCTCGTCATCCTCAGCAGTTAGCTCGTTAATACGAGCCGTCAACTGATCAACTGTGCACTTATGCTCTCTATACATCGTAATCTCGAAGGCCAAAATGCATAAGATGTAGTTCCTCGTAAGGAAGAACAGCGGGATCTGGAAACTGTGTAACAATAGGCCGTGAAATATCAATGTACGTATTCGGACCGGATGTGCCAGGAATGCCCATAATCCAACCGTAACTCGTCGGCATAGTCGAATGAGGTGGCTGAGTATGCTGATGCGACTGAGGAGCCTGACAAAGCTGGTCTGAATGAGGAGACTGGCGAGGCTGGTGCGAATGAACGGACTGACAAGGCTGTCGAGGAGGCTGATAATGAGGAGGCACATGCAAATTGAGCGTGCTCTGAGACATGTCACGTAATACAGATGGAGCACCAACCGAAGTGTAGGTCGAAGGATTAACTAAATCAACTGCGGTGGCATGAACAAATGTTGCTGTATTAGGTGTATAAAACGATTCCCAAAAAGAAATGTAATCTATACCGGTAATGATAAATCTTTCAGTTAGCCACCACTCACTGGCATACTGCTGTAAATCAACACTGGAATAAACCCGTAAACGACCTGTATTAGGGTGGGGAACATCGGGAACAACGTCAACATCGAATAACTGCTGCCAAAACCGCTCACCCAAGTACCAATAACATCCTAAAGCGGGTGGTAATGATACCAATGGAAATCATCTACTAGACATTAACTGAGCGTGCTGCTGGGCTGAGCCTAACAAGAAAGGAGAACCAGCAAACGGACGCCACAAAACTGACTCTCGTGTGGTCCTCATCTCTATCTGATTATGAGCCACTGCAAATACATGACGACAATCACCTCATGGTACAACCCGCCGGTTTTCGGGCGCCCAAGCTTTCACTCGAGGGTAGAAATGTGATAGTAAAGGATCCAATGTCGGAAAGGCCATGTTATGAAAGTACTCAAAATACCAATACTGCAAAACCTCCAAAAAACCTGTAATCGATGACCCACGAGCCCTAACAGTGCACTGCTGGTCCAAAACCCTATATAAATGAGCTACAATCGGCGTGCCCCAGTCATATGTAATAAGAGTACTGTCGAACGATATGCCCGGAACAACTGCTACATATCCACATGGCAATGTGTTTGATGAATTCGTAAAGAATAAATTACCCATCATATATAATATAAACAATCTGAGAATCTCTAAGTGGTGAACTGTAGGCCGAGGTACCACTAATTGCATGATGGCTTGCTTCATGAACGAGGATCTGATATGATGATTGTTTGTTAAGCCTCCCCCTTGTAAGTCCAAATGTGGGAACATACTGGCTAATAGGTCATACTGCTGATTTAGCTCATCATAAAGTAAAGTTGCACCCTGACCAATTGGTATGCCAGTAAGCATGGTAAAATCTAGTGGCATAAAGCCCATCTCTCCAAAATTAAAGTGAAATGTATGTGTAGTTTTCCACCAACACACGGCTAATGCACCATATAACTGAACATCATTATTGTATAGGTTTTCAATACCTAATATGCAAATTAAAAATATATAATCAAGTAAATACATTACATTTTATAACATACGTATTATGTAAGTGGGTTCATCAAAATTACGTACTCAAGAAATCTCCAAATCCGATACTTCTAAGGTATCCCGCAATAATGTCGTTTGTGTCGTACGCACGAATCGTCCTATACAAACGGATGATACTAACCCATGATCCTCGTGTACGATCAGTACGAGCCTATTAACCTACAAAAGAATTACTATTTTTTGTACGACACACTTATTTTTCAATTACCGACTAGTACACTAACCAGTTTAAGAAGTTATTCCTCTAACGACGACTTCAAGGAATCAATAAGGTGTCTTTCGCCTTCGGGCATTTCGCGAAAATCAGCCAACGCTTTTTCTCTAGTCAAATTAACATCGATGTGCGGATCCAGTGAAGCATAAACACCGGGTCTAGCAACCCGTCTTCTCTGAACGGGCCTTGAACAACGAGCGTCGCTTGGGCAGGTGTCTTCAACCGGTTCATTCTCCTCTTTTACAGTGTTGTTGGCGGCATTGCTACTCCCAGAACCAAAAATAGCTTTACCTAATCTTCTCATTATTATTTTTTATGGTAATTTGGGTGCGGCAGAAGAGGAAAAGGAAAGTGGAAGGGTGGCAGCTGCAAACGAAAATGGAGAGAAGGGGAGGAGAAAGCAATCGGGTGTGTATACCCGATTGCTAGGCTAAGGGTCATAAACCCTTAGTCGATTTTGGTTAAACCGGTTACGGGTATAGCCGGTTTCACCAAAACCGGCTAAGGGTTTAAAACCCTTAGCCGTTTGGGGGAGGGGAGGTTGCTCATGTCAACCTTCTTGAGTTGACAACGAGCAACCCCCCACGTTGGGGATGCTCTTAGAAACGAATTGGCCCCTATAAAAAGCAGAAATGCTAGCATGAGATTTTTTTATTTTATTTTTTTGAAATCCTACATCAAAGACAAATGTAGGAGATGTCACACACCAAATTACCATACCACCCTCTGAATTTCACCAATTCTCCCTCAAATACACTATTATGGCATTTTAACAAATAAAGTTTTTGTCATAGTAGCAAAACTCTATAAATAATAATAATAAAATATAAGGGTTCATTTGCTGCGGGTGTCAATATAATATAGAGGAATATGGGATGGTAAATTGAGCATGATACTTTTGTAAATTTAACTGTTTTATTAGTTAATTAGTTATTCTTTTTAATTATGTAATATGCATTCAATAATTGCAAATAATACCAAATAAATTATAAAATTTTATAAAAATAATCAAATGTATTTTTTATTTTAAATAAATAAACTATAAATTTTCGAACTATTCAAATTCGTAAAAATGTATATTCGATTTTACTTTTTGAATTTGACTTCAAAGAACAATTATATATGACAATTAAAACCAAAATATATCAGTTCGTTTCAAACAGCCGTCACCAACAAATTCATCCAACAATTCATAACGTAAAGCACTTTTTTATGATGGTAACGTGAAAGCTACTTCACAAACAGATCTCATTTGCACAAATTATTAACTTTACAAAATCATGAAAAAAGATTAAGTAATTTTAACATTATTAAACAATTAATAAACCAAGCTAAGAACCCATTTAAAACCATTGGGTCAATTTGCTCCAACAAGTCGGACATGCCATTTATGAGCCGCGTCGGATGCCACAACAACGATAACATGCCACATTCAAGCCTGCGAGCGGTACGTAAGTTATACTCCTACACTACAAAAGGCAGCTTAAATTGCGACGGGGGAGGCAATGACTTGCAACGGCTAAAAAAGCGGCCGTCGCTAGCCGTCGCAAACCGTTGCTCGATTTGCAGAATAATAACTGCCGAACCATCCTCTTCCTCGTTATATTTTTTCCCCCAAAAATTTCTTAAACCCTACCCGTCGCCTCTCCTTGCTGCTCCGATTCCAAGCCTCCAAATTCGCTTCCAAGGTATTGATTTCATTCTACTATGTCTTCTAACTCTAGTTTATGCTTAATTAGGGTTAATTAGAGGCTTTGGTTGCTAATTTATATGAGTTTGCAAAATTGAATGTTTATGCATATGAAATTGGTTGTCTCGAGGGATATTTATGATAATGGTTGTGTTGTAAGTTGATTTGGGGATAAGTGTAATTGATTACGAGTGTAAAATCGATGAATATTACATATGTAATTGATTTAGGAGGTTGAAAACAATGATTATCACGTGTTTAATTAGACGTACGATGATTGTGTTGTATGTAGAATGTGTGGTATGATGATTTGAGAATGAATGGAATTAATGTAATTGTTTAATGGTAGTAATTGATTATTATTCAAATGGTGCAACGATGTCCCTAGTCTACATGCATGCACTGTTATGTCCCCATTGGATGCAAGAATGGTCAGTCCAAAAGAATGCACTTGCAATTGAAAAAATATTGTTTTGTTACTACAATATTTAGTAATCAAATGTTGATTAAAAATGTTAATTCAAAATGGTTCGTAATTTAGGTTTAGATCGGTAAGAATCTTGTTAAATGTAATGAAAATCATATAACTCAATTCTTTGAATTTTTTATGAAATGAAATAATTAACTTGAAAGCTTAGTTTATCTTTCAAAAATTTAAACTAACTAAAATTAATTTTATAATTTATACATTAAACTAAAATGAATCAAAACTTGCTAAAACTATTTGTCATGTTAGTTTACAAATTGAAATTATGAAAAATTATTATGTAGACGCTATATAGTCAAGGCGCACACATAGGCGCAAAAAGGCGTAAGGCGCAAGTAAGGGGCTTTTTTGAAGTTTAAGGCGCACCTTTTACTGAAGCGCAAAAAAAGTGCAAAAAGGTCCAAAGCGAAAAAGGCGCGCTTTTTCCTTTGATGTGTGTTTCTTGTTTTAAACTTAGGTTGAATGTGTTTTGACTAGTTATGTGAACCCCTTAGATAAATTTGGCCCCGTCCGATAAGTGTTGTATATGATCGTTATATGGATATTCATTTTTCCATAAAACGGAAATCTATATTCATCTATACAATATTTGTTGGATTTGTCCTTGTATTGGACAAGTTACAAATATAATAACATAACCATATTTTATAAATCATTTCAGTTTAAATGGTTAACAAAATTTCGATGGCACTTCCTTTTTGTTCCCTATGTACACGCATTTGTGTACGATACAGGGACCAAAGGGAAGTGCTGCCGAAATTTTGTTGAACCGTTTAACCTGAAAGGATTTATAAAATATGCTTACGTTATTATATTTGTAATGGGAAGTAGGTAGACCGGCCGTCAAAGTAGAAAGAAATAAACAAAAAAAATTTGAAAACATGAAGTAGTTGTAAATGAAATTTTACAAGATTTCAATTAATACAAAGTGTTTGATCGAATTTTCTAACATATTTGTTGCAAATCAGGAAAATGTTTGATTATTTTCGTGATCGTAGTTGGATGTATCAACCCCGTACCGGTAAGAAAGGGTCGATAAAGGAACATTTTTGTAACGGTGTCCAAGAATTTATTAGATTCGCTAAATCTAATAATCGGAGTAACCTAGACATTCGATGTCCGTGTAGTAAATGCAAACATTTGAGGCATTGGTAGCCAGATGTAGTAGAAGTACATTGGTATAAATTTGGTTTTGTGTCGAATTATTACTTATGGGATCGTCATGGAGAGCTTTTTCAACCTACGTCTAACCCTGTATTGGTAGAGGACGATAGTACAATGATGAACGATAATACAACGATGAATCCGATAGAAAATATGGTGCAAGATGCAGCACGATCAATGTTTCCCACCATTGATCAAGGCGACGATGAGAATGAAAATGCTGAAGAACCAAAGGAGGAAGCAAAAAAAAAATTATGATTTATTGAATTCTGCTAAGAGGCCATTATGGGAAGGGTGTACAAGCGGAACCAAATTATCTGTAACCGCTGAATTCATCACTATGAAATCAAAATTCAATCTTACAAAAGCCGCATTTACAGCAGTTGTACAAACTGCAAAACGTCATATGCCGCCCAATAATTTGATGTGCGATAGTCATTATAAAGTGAAAAACTTATGTCTTCTTTTGGACTACCATATCAGAAGATAGATACATGTGTTAAAGGTTGCATGTTGTATTGGAAAGAAGACGCTTATCATAGAAAATGCAAATTTTGCAACGAAGATAGATATAAAACAAGGAAAAAGAAAGGAAAAGAAGTTCCATATAAAAGAATGCATTATCTACCGATAACTCCCAGACTTCAACGACTGTTTGCATCTTCTGCTACAGCGTGTCATATGCGATGGCATAGCGTGAGAACAGCAGAAGAAGGAACTTTGATACATCCGTCTGATGGTGAAGCATGGAAACACTTTGATAGGACTTATCCTGAATTTGCTGCAGAGAGCCGTAATGTTAGGCTCGGTTTATGTACGGATGGATTTTCGCCGTTTTCTCAATTTGGTAGTAAATATTCATCATGACCTATCATTGTTACTCCATATAACTTACCTCCATGGATGTGTATGAAAAATCCATATATGTTTCTAACGGTTGTCGTCCCTGGTCCCGATGATCCGACACAAGGAATTGATGTTTATCTGCAACCGTTGATTGTAAAGTTGAAAACACTATGGAATGAAGGGGTCGAAACATACGACATTTCGAGAAAAAGGAATTTTCGTATGTTTTCTTCTGTATTATGGACTATTAGTGATTTTCCTGCGTATGGAATGCTTTCAGGTTGGAGCACATCCGGGCGTCTAGCTTGTCCTCATTGTATGGATGAGTCACGAGCATTTTCATTAAAGTATGGGAAAAAATATCTTGGTTTGATTGTCATCGATGCTTTCTACATCCTATTCATAAATTTAGAATGGATAAAAAGAACTTCAAAGATAACAGAGTAGAGAATATGCTACTGCCTAAAGTTTGGACAAGTGAAGAGATATATGAAATTGTAAGTGAGTACCCAAAGATACACGAAAATGGAAAGCGGGTTGAAATTCCAGGTAAATCGGACATTCATAATTGGTGCAAACAAAGTATATTTTGGGAGTTACCTTACTGGAAAAATCTAAAACTTCGGCATAATATTGACATCATGCACAATGAAAAAAACGTTTTTGATAACGTTTTTAATACAGTTTTGAATGTAAAGGGGAAAATCAAGGACGATGTATTCACGACGTGATATATTACACTTCTGTAAACGGCCGGAACTTCACTTGTATGCCGAGAATAAAAAACCCAAAGCATGCTATGAGATAGACAATAAGCAAGTAAAACTCGTGCTAAAGTGGGTGGAAGGATTACGATGTCCTGATGGGATTTCTTCTAACCTCCGTAGATGTGTGGACTTTAAAAACAGTAAATTGAGTGGGATGAAAAGCCATGATTGTCATATAATGATGGAATACTTTTTACCTGTGATTTTTAAGGAACTGTTGCCCACAAAAATATGGAGTGTTATAACAGAATTAAGTATGTTTTATAAACAACTCTGTTCAACGACATTGAAGATAGATCGTTTACGTAAGCTTCAATTAGAAATCCCTGTACTGCTCTGCAAACTTGAGAAAATATTTCCATCGGTTTTTTTAATGTAATGGAACATTTACCTATTCGTCTTCCGTCCGAAAGACTCCTTCGAGGTCCAGTGCAATATGGATGGATGTATCCATTTGAGAGTTAATTTTGTGCATACTCAATACTGTTGATAGATTACAACTTAGATTTTTGTACCAACATATAAATTAAATTACTCTTATTATATGTACTTGAATCATTTGAAGAAAAAAATTAGGCAAAAGGCTCGAGTAGAAGGTTCGATTTGCAAATCATACCTTGAAGAAGAAGCTTCATTTTTTTTCTCTCATTACTTTAGTGAAGATGTGAACTTGTCTTTCATATATGTTCCTCGTAATGAAGAAGCCGTTGAATAGGAGTCTTCTCAGACAATGTTATCTATTTTTAGACAACACGGAAGACCTGCTGGAAAATGTGTAGAAATATGGTTAAGCAATAAAGACTACAATGTGGCACACACATATGTTCTGTTAAATTGTGTGGAAGTTGCACCATTTGTCAGGTTATATAAAATTCATCTTCAATTCAATTATATATACATCAATATTTATTTGTCCATATTAATAGAAAAGGAATATAACACATATTTGCAGTATATACGAATCACAGCATCCATCTGGTGATCTCAGCAAAGAATTACCGATTTGCTGGTAAGTATTTATTTATTTTATTATTGGAAATTCATATATACTATAAATAATTCAAAATAAATTTAATTTGTAGGCGGTTGTCCATGTAGAGGAGCAGGACATGCAGGTTTTTTGACACACTGGAATATTAAAATGCGGAAGAATTACCGAGAAACAATTTCCAGGGCGAAGACATCACGGAAGAAGCCTAAATGGATGGCTGACGATGTTTGGGTTGGATTTCTAGCATATTGGGATACTGAAGCAACGAAAGTAAGATATATTGAAAATAATCAGATTTATGTTGATTGCATTCTTTTATTTAATAATGTATCAAATTTAATAGGAAGTAGCACAAAGAAATAAAGAAAATAGAGCTAAGAATCCTAGTTTACATCGAGGTGGCTCAAAATAAATCCAGCAGCATAGGAGAGAATTGGTATAAATTTGAAATAGTTTTTAGCACATGTTCACGTAAAAATTAAGTGCATATCATTCATTTTTATTTTAGTAATTTTATTACTGTATATATACTCATATGACAAAGTATAGAAGGGAGCCTACAATGGCAGATGTTTCCAGGCATACTCATGCGGTGGAGCATACTAATGACGAAGGGAACATGACATATGATTGGGCGGACGACAAGGCTGCGGGCGTAATGGTAAATATACTTATTAATAATTAAAATATTTCATATTCGTTCATATCACATTATATTATTAAATTATATGGCATTTGTATTGAAATTATATTGGTATTGTAGGAGAGATATGATACAGAGTCAGCTAGAGTGACTCGGGCCAGTGGACGAGATGAGCTTACAGTTGCAGAGTGCGATCGTATTTGGGATGCTATTATTAAGCCGCCTAGTCGTAACAGGCGATACGGCTTCGACAATCAGGAGGTACCTTTTTTTAATTTAAGTTTACATTTAAAGTGTATTCAATTAACATGCATTCTTTTACCTTCTTTTTATATTAACATATTAAATTGACATTATAAATATAGAAGCTTCAAATTGACATGTGTATTGATCTTCAAAGTCCATGTATATATTACAAGTCCATTTATAAATGTGAACTTGAACTATTTCGCAGGCTATTGATTTTCAGCGAGGATATAGGAAGTCCATGGAGCAGGAGGCTATAGCTCAGTTGAAGGAGCAACTGGAAGAGATGAACGATTGGAGAAGAAGCCAGCTGACTCAGGAGATAAACGAGCGCATTGCACGCTATTACGACGAGCATGGATCGATGCCAGACGAGGACGATGGTGGGGATGCTACAAGCGAAGAAGAAGAAGACGACGAGCAGTTTGTTTGTTCTTGTGCTTAGGTATGTATATACACTTACTTTTTTATTTGCTTTATGTACGTACGATGGTATTTGATGACGGTAGGGTGTGGTTTGATGTATTTTGATGTTTTGTGATGATGGGACGATGATATATGGTGATGATATTGTTTTTTGGATGTATGACGATGGTATGTTATGGTATTGTGATGAATTTAGTAATGTTTTGGATATATTGTGTGTTGTAGTTATATTTATGAGTGCTTAGTGATGAATTTGGAATGATATTGATGGATTGGTAGTGGATTGGTTTTGATGTGGAGGCTTGTTGGAAAGATATGGCTGTGTAGTGCAGAAAAAGGGTTTCAGATTTGCGACGGCTAGTGACGGCTGGCGACGTATTTTTGGTCATTTTTTTACATCGGCTAGCGACGGCAAACAACGCACTAGAGCGACGGATAGCGATGGCTTGTTGGACACCATTAGCAACGACTTTTGCAACGGCTTCCCAGCAAAAAAAACCACATGCCCTCTAATGATGCCATGTGGCAAGTATCCGTTGCAAGCCGTTGCTAAACGAGTGACGGAGCCGTCGCTTTTTCCGTCACTTTTTTCCCCCGCGACGACATTTATAGCGATGGCAAATAGCGACGGCTTGCGTCGACCGCCAACGGCTATTTGCCGTCGCTATTCACTGTTCATCTTGTAGTGCTAGGACCGTTTATAATAACCATATTTTCCTAAATGGTTTAAGTGTTTAAACGAACTTCAAAATAACTACTTTTCCAAATGTCTTTTTATTTATTTATTTTATACTGCAAGCATTTCTAAGAAAACTTAAAAAAAATCTTTTTCAAGAAGTTGTTTAAGAGCTCATGTTAAATAAAAAATACACTGACACTTTTCTTATTATTCCCATGTTCGGATCAGCTCTGCTAAAGCATGAATGATCAAAGGAAAAAAAAAAGAATAGAAACTTATTTCATTCCCCAAAAAAAATTCTATTGGACAGACTCCAGCAGATCATGGAAAAGAAAAGACTGGAAGGGTGGTTATCCTTTAAATTCGAATATCTATAAGTATAGAAGGCTCTGTTAAAGAAGATATTCATTTTCTTCATCTAAACATAGTGCATGTCGCTTACAGACGTGAATAACTATTATCCACGGTAAAGAGGCATAATCCAGTGATATGACGTATAGTTTGAAACGATATCTAGAATAATAACCCCAAAAATAATATACAAGCATACACATAGATGTGCATACACAAGCATACACATATATATACATGTATACATAAATATATAGAGGTACACACACACACACACATATATATATATATATATATATATATATATATATATATATAATGATAAGATCAAGAGCACCTCGAACAGTGCAACACCCATTTACCCTCTTGATTTCCACCACACATTTCATATTCTCTCTCTTTTCACTAACTGTCTCATCCCTCACTAACATACTTAATTATAAATGAGTGGTCCTTATCGACAAACAAATATGGTGCTACAAAATAGGGGTGTCCAGCAACCATCCTTATATATATATATATATATATGTGTGTGTGTGTGTGTGTATAAAAAAAATTGAAAATTGGTTCACTTTTGTTAATAACTAGAAAAGTACATAATAAGGTTAGCACACCAACCTAAATACAAACTGAAAGCATAAAATAAAATACAAACGAAGTACTAAACTAAATCCTAAAAGAGATTTTTGAGGCAAATTCTATTTCAATCTGCAAATTTAGTTAGTAGCCCTCCAAATCATGAAATAATTGGTAAATCCCCAAATTTAGTTAGTAGCCCTCCGTTTTAAAAAAAAAACCAAAAATACCCTTCCACGTAGGGGGACTACGTGGTTTTTCGGTATACCTCATAGCTATCCTACGTGGTTCGTCAAAGTACCACGTAGATGATCTCCGTGGTTCACTCATGGACCACGTAGGGTTACTACGAGGTACACCGAAAAACCACGTAGTATAACTACGAGGTGTTCAAAACGCTGAAAAAAATATAACGAAAAAAGGGCATTTTGGTTATCATATTTTTTTGATGAAATGAGGGGCTACTAACTAAATTTGTGGGTTGAAATAGAATTTTCCGAGTTTTGAAACCATGATGAGGTTACCAACTCCATAGCAAGTGCGATCTTAAATCCTCTATTACTATTCTTCGAGTGGCAAAGATTAAAACAGTTCACCACTACTCCGTTACTTTATTACTAATGACAAGTTTCCATCCTCTTCATATGCAGATTTACACTTTATACAACAGTCATTTACATCTATTAGGTCCATCTCCTTGATCTGCATATCATACATCCAACAGCGGATGCAAATCCATAATAAACATATTTCTAACCTAATCACTAAAATAAAACCACTGCGCTATAAGCGAAGTACAATTTCGATAAAAATAGAAGGATCAGTTGTGAGAATTTGGAAGTAAGTTTAATTCACTTATGCTGGAACATGCCAGATCCCAAAGTCCTTGTTGGCTTGATCCCCTTTACTCGAGCTTTTTCCAGATCGGTAGGCGGTGGGTAGAAGATTAGTATTGGGGTAAATCTGGCGGTTGATGACAGATACCAAATCACAAATTCTACAAGTAATCGATTTGCTTAGGATATAAACCACTCCAAAAACAGAGTTTTGTTTTGCAATTCAAAAATCACTACGAAATTCCGTGGCCACTCAAATGAAATAACACAATTCTCGAGCAAATAACAAGTCAGATTCTTACACTTTTAATAATCAGATCGAAGGGGTGGTTGTATGTCCGGTCAAGCAAGATCGGTTGGCATGATCTTGCTAGGAAAATAAAGCTTCGGAGATGTGTAAAGGCAGCGAATCTGGTCTCCAGAAGAGCCGATGTTCGAGATAGAGTATTTAACGAATGAATATTGTGGCTTTTCAAACTAGAGTGGTTTTGTTTATTTGTTAGTGAAGTTCATTTGATCTATGGCTTGAAACCTTTGCGGTTTCGTTTTTTTGTGGTTAAATCTTGTTGAAATTCTATTTGTGAAATTCAGTAAGGCTTGAAACCATTGGATTCATTTGTCATTTTGTGGTGAGTGAAATTCAAGGGAAGATCTAATGGTTCATATTGTTTGTGTCTAAATTTGTGTCATTGTTTAGTGTCTAAATAGATTTTCCCATATATATATATATATATATATATATATATATATATATATATATATATATATATACATATATATATATGTATAAGTGGAAATCCGTGCGATGCACAAAAGCATAAACTTTCAAGTGTTGTAGTTTGCATTTATGAATAAGGTATGAGAACGTGTCGTATGGTAGTGAGAAATATAATGTAAATGATACATGTATTTGTTAGGATTCAACCGTAGACATTAAATTTTCCAGTAAGTAAATGATTCATGTATAGCTAGTGGCTACAGTTTGGACATGGTGTAAACTGTGTCAAATTTCATGTGTCTCTATTCAATTGATGAAAAGATGTATATATGAAATGATGAATTAAACAACCATGTATGTGTTAATTTGCATTGGTTAAACACAGTAAGCATAGAAATATGAGTACGGAATTGAAAAAAGCATATGCATAGAAATAAAAGGTTATGTCATATGAAATTAACCACACTATAACAAAGTGAATATTAGTTACCAACCAAATTGATTGAAACAAAAGAGCAGTAAGTAGTAAAAAAAATAGCATTCTTAAGATGGAGATAAAAAACTGTAGTAGTTAAAAAGTCAGCATAGTTCAAGATGGTGTATGGTGGCACCATAACGTGCAACGTGCAACAGTATAAATATCAGTGTGCATTAAATACGTCTATTTGCAAATCAAGCATTAAATATCCTCTTATAAGAAAATACCAATGTTACTATATAAGCAAGAGTATGAATATCAGTGTGCATTAAATATGTCTTACATAAATCTTTCTGAACAACGAAAGATATGTTGGAACTATGATTGAAAAAATAACAGTTCATAACAATTATTCTAAAACTAAAGTGAAAACGTTAATCTTATAAACCATGCAATAATCATATATAATGCCTAAATAATAATGTTGACAAAATAAATTCAGCTTTAACAAAATTAGATTTGTTGGCAAATATAAATAACAAGTCAATTGAAGTCGTTCTCATATAAACTCCCCATTAGAGGAGAAGTAAACATATTTGAATGTGCATACATAAAAGAACAATATATGATAACGGATGAATAGCTAGCTTCACATTAAATAAGAAACACACTTAGGTTATTGTTCCATATATCTGCCAGTTTGGAGCTCAACTATTCGTGTCTTACTATGCCATCTTGCCTTTGCAATCTCTCGCTTTGTACGGTCCAGAGAAGCTGCCAAAAAAATTCTTAATCCATAATTTTGCACTGTCTTTTACAGGCCTATACATAAGCATCGAATTAAGTGACTTATCTCTTTCATATCATACATGTCAAATAATAAATCAAACTTTCAAATACATTAGGAAAAAGTCTCCAATCAGGTGTGAAGTACAAGTTCTTTGGCAAATTTGACCAACAAAAAGTTGAATTTTTTTTGTTGAAGGCTTGATGGATATAAAGACTTTAAGCTTCATATAAAAATACAAAAATTAAATTCAGTGCAAGATCAAAAAACATCGAAAGGGTTGTCAACTCTGCGTTTGTGATATAATAGTATCTTTACTGCTAACGCTTTTAGGTTAAAAAATAGTCTGGTCACCATTGCAAAAAGCAAGCATAACAGTGATGGAAGCAACAACTTTAACTTTAGTCCCACATGTGCTGCGTCAATATGATACTGTGGATGAAGGTACACAACAGAACATGAACTAAATTTACATTTTTCAGTTTCAATATCCACCTATGTACAATATAGTGTATTGACATTAATCTGATATGTATTCCAACACACAAAGCAGGTGGTGAGACTGCAAACCAACGTTTGAAAGAGGTCAAGTGGGTGAAGGCTTGCCGTAGAAATACATATTTGAATGCATGACATATTCTTTATATTGTTTGTTTATGGTTTTATGTGTATATATGAAGAAAGTAAATACGGAAAGTATTTACGGTGAAAAAGGGAATGTTATACTGGAAAATAACTTGCTTACCATTTTTTGTAAATATGACAATTACCATAAAGATAAAAAATTGGCATTCTGATGAGAACAATGTTCACATTTATGCACCTACCACTTTAACAACACAAAGTATACAAAAGAAAAATCATTGATAATTAGCTTTTATTTCTTTGATTAACATAATACATGATATAGAAAAAGAGTAAACTTCAGAAAAATAAAAAAAAGGCCACAATAATTTTCGGATGAACTTATAGTTTTAGTAGTAAATAAATCTTTGGTGCAAAACAAAAAATATAACCGCTTAAATTTGTAGGATGTTCCAAACAGTCCTATTTGTATGAGTTTTCGATGACAATTAATCAATACAGGCATTTAAACTGACATATACTACATAATATAGGAATGACAACTACAATTGAGCATAGTTTATGAATACTATGTCCAACAAACAACAATAGGTTACTAATAAATCAACTATAATTGGCATAGATTTTCCTTCATAAGGATCGTAAAATTTATTATGGACATAAATCTACTGGCGTCAAAATTCTAATTTGTCCTGTTAACATCATATTAAGTTCTATTCAATTAAATTCAAAAGTGACCAGTCCAAAAATAGGTACAATCTGCAGTGGACATGATAATTGATTTTACTACATTTTGATATGAAGAGAATTCTACTAATCAATGTTGCCTGAACTGCAAAATAAAAATGGATTTTAACTTGGTAAACCCCAAAAGTCAATGTGAAAACATATTTGTTTTTGGTTAGCAACAGATAATAGTCAAAAAAAAAATTGTCAATAGATAGTAATTAAAATAAATGGGAATAAAATTATTGATTGAAATTGAAACACTTGTTGAAAAAATGGAGAAGTGAACACAAATGAGAATCAATTAAAGGTGATTTGAGATTTATTACGTTTCTTTATCCATAAACATCTTGTTAGCAGTTTTAGAAATTGCCAAAATTAGCGCATAAATTCAACCAAAGCGCAAAGTTATTAAAGGAAAAAAATCATTGATAATTAGCTTTTATTTCTCTGATTAACATAATAATTACATGATATAGAAAAAGAGTAAACTTCAACAAAATACAAAAAAAAGCCACAATAATTTTCGGATAAACTTATAGTTTTAGTAGTAAATAAATCTTTGGTGCAAAACAAAAAATATAACAGCTTAAATTTGTAGGATATTCCAAATAGTAATCTTATTTGTATGAGTTTGCGTTGACTATTAATCAATACAGTCATTTAAACTGACATATATTACATAACATAGGAATGACAGCTACAATTGAGCATAGTTTATGAATATTACGACTAATAAACAACAATAGGTTACTTATAAATGAACTATAATTGGCATAGATTTTCCTTCATAAGGATCGTAAATTTTTTTATAGACATGAATCTACTGGCGTCAAAATTCTAATTTGTCTTGTTAACATCATATTAAGTTCTATTCAGTAAAATTCAAAAGTGGTCAGTCCTAAAATCAGGTACAATCTGCAGTGGACATGATAATTGATTTTACTGCATTTTGATTTGAAGAGAATTTTACTAATCAATGTTGCCTGAAGTGCAAAATGAAAATGGATTTTAACATGGTAAACCCCAAAAGTCAATGTGAAAACATATTTGTTTTTGGTTATCAACAGATAATAGTTGAAATTTTTGTCAATGGATAGTAACTGAAATAAATGGGAATAAAATTATTGATTGAATCTGAAACACTTGTTGAAAAATGGAGAACAACACAAATGAGAATCAATTAAAGGACTAATTTGATATTTATTACGTTTATTTACCCAAAAACATTTTGTTAGCAGTTTTAGAAGTTGCCAAAATGAGCGCATAAATTCAACCAAAGTGCAAAGTTATTGAAGGAAATTATTTAATTTAATTTTCATAATCGAGGCTAGTATAATTACATATGTTGTGCTTAGCATTATATGGCATCTAAAGCTTTAATATAAGTAATTATTATTAAACGAAAAATATGTAAAAACTAATAAACACAATTTGATTTCTATATGGAGAAATTAACCTTTCCATTAAGCGATATAATATTTGAAGAGCTAATTATTTAACTTATGAGAAGAAGGAAGATGAAGTACGTAGAGAGGCATAAAGATGAAGCAACTCTAAATCCATTTCCTCTCGCTGTAGTAATTAGCGTGTTGAAAATTTAAAAGGTGTGTTACACAAAACAAGTTTACATAACATGTATACATAATCATTCTGTTTGATTATATGTCAATTTAAAGGTGAGTATACGACAAATCGATAAAACAATTAACCGGTGGTTTGGAGTAATTTTTTAATTTGAAGCAAGCAGTGAATAGAATAATTAAATCAAGCTATGACACAGTAAATGGGTTACCTTTCATATAAGTGTGCATGTTTATCCTATTTGACAATTAGTCTACAATTATTTAATTTACAGTAATAACTTCACACAATTTATATTAAATAAAAGATGAAATACAAATCGATAAAACATTTAACCGGTGGTTAGGAGAAGTAGAAAGACAATGGAGAGAAATGCAATTCCAGCATCTTCATCATATTAAATACGCAGTAGGAAAAAAAATTAGTTCATCCTTCTTTATATGCTTATTGCTCCTTTATTCATGTGCCTCTGCTAATAATACATATTTAAATATGCCATATTTATATAGTTCGTTTGTTACTATGCATTTCAAAAGTGGGCAAATATTCTTAATACAATATAAATTTAATATTAATGTGTTAATAAATGAAGAAATGCTTTGTAAATTTGACTACTGGCATAGCAAATATGGTTAGCAACAAGAATTACATCAATCAATATAAGGCAAATGCGGATGAAGTGGCAATCAAAATATCAGGGGATGTGTTTAAATTAGGACGGTGGATTTGTTTTTGCGGGATTAAATCTGAACCACTCTTTGTCTTGTTGTTTGTCCAAATAGTAATCCTATTTGTATGAGTTTTCGATGACTATTAATCAATACAGTCATTTAAACTGACATATATTTCATAATATAGGAATGACAGCTACAATTGAGCATAGTTTATGAATATTACCGCTAACAAACAACATTAGGTTACTAATAAATGAACTATAATTGGCATAGGTTTTCCCTCATAAGGATCGTAAAATTTATTATAGACATGAATCTGCTAGCGTCAAAATTCTAATTTGTCTTGTTAACATCATATTAAGTTCTATTCAGTAAAATTCAAAAGTGATCAGTCCTCAAATTAGGTACAATCTGCAGTGGACATGATAATTGATTTTACTGCATTTATATTTGAAGAGAATTTTACTAATCAATGTTGCCTGAAGTGCAAAATGAAAATGGATTTTAACATGGTAAACCCCAAAGTCAATGTGAAAACATATTTGTTTCTGGTTATCAACAGATAATAGTTGAAATTTTTGTCAACGGATAGTAAGTGAAATAAATGGGAATAAAATTATTGATTGAATCTGAAACACTTGTTGAAATAATGGAGAACAACACAAATGAGAATCAATTAAAGGACTAATTTGACACTTATTATGTTTATTTACCCAAAAACATTTTGTTAGCAGTTTTAGAAGTTGCCAAAATGAGTGCATAAATTCAACCAAAGTGCAAAGTTATTAAAGGAAATTATTTAATTTAATTTTCATAATCGAGGCTAGTATAATTACATATGTTGTAATTAGCATTATATGGCATCTAAAGCTTTAATATAAGTAATTATTATTAAGCGAAAAATACGTAAAAACTAATAAAAACAATTTGATTTCTATATGGAGAAATTAACCTTTCCATTAAACGATATAATATTTGAAGTGCTAATTATTTAACTTATGTGACGGCCCACCCCGCACCAACCGACATTATCTCCAAAGGTGCGCTGTACACATGTCCAGTTAGCACGGGACGGTCGCCAGAAGAAAAAAAAAGAAAGAGAATGAACTAACAAAGGAACCTGTAAAATGTCTCACAGCGCATGGAATAAAATATAATAATAACATAACTTTGACATAAAACAGGCGAGACAGTGCATAAGCTAAAAACTAAACCAACATGACCATCACAGCAGCGGAAATCCAAATACAGCTTATGATCCAAACCATCATTATTACAACTTTCAAAACTGTCTCTAAAGCAAAAGAAAGAAAAGGTACACTACTAATGCCCAAAGTAGTGACCACCAGCGACACAGGGAGAATATCTATATATATCATACGTGGAAGCCTCCTGCTCGTCTCCAGTACAGCTACTCGTGCACCCACCTAACCTGTCTCTAGTCTGCTCGTGTGAGCACCCAGAGTAATAAGAAGAGACATAAAACTTTGGGTCAGACATAAAGCCTGGTATGAGCGATAAACATCTAAACAGAATAATAACAGGTATAATCCAATCATACCTGAACCTGGACTTGCAACCAAAGAGTTAGCACTACATACTGTACAACACTCTAGGGTGCCCTTTCAAATGGTGTAAAGATAACGGGGGTTGGGGTGTGCATGTCATAGTGATGTCAAACAATCAAACATAGCAAGCATCCTCACATCTCTCACTCAGTGCATAAAGCATACGATACCCACTACCTTGGTCCTCTAATCCTTTGGGCCACGATGGAATCCAATCCCGTGTAACTATCACTACAAGCCCACTATCCATCTCTCAATGGTGAACCAAAGTTATGAATACCGACAACCCCTTTGCACACATCCCGCAGCAAAGCCCAATCATGAAGTGAACTCATTGGTTCCCATCTGGATCCTGAGCTCTAACTTCCATTTGGACTACATTTGCATCTCGGGTTATTGGTCACCTTCTTCTGGATCGGTTCGGTCATCTTCATCTCTGATCGGTCCAGGAACTCGGTCGGTTTCGTTCCCCCCCCCCCCCCCGGTTGTCGCACTTCGTTCCTCCTCTGGTCGGTCGGTTTTCACCATCCCTGGTCGGTCTGAAGTTCATACGGGGTCGGTCGGTCAGAAGCCCCTCCTGGTCGGTCCAAAACCTGGTCGTTCGAAACTCCGCTGGTCGTCCAAACTCGGTCGCTCGAAACTCCCCTGGTCGGTCGAAAAGCTGGTCAGTCGAAACCCCTCTGGCCGGTCCAAAACCTGATCGGTCGAAGCTCGTCAACCCTGGTCGGTCGTTCTGTTCCCCACGGTCGGTCGGAGCCTGGTCGGTTTTTCCTCCTGGTCGTTTATACCGGTCCCAAAACCTGCATCATTCCAGCAAGCTATTTTCGCCTATCGACGGCGTTTTCGACCAATCTAACACTTCTAATCAATCACAAAACATACCATGCAATCATAAGAACATAGGGAATAAACCACAAACACCAAAACAACAATATGACATATCAAAATGGATCAAACATGGCCAAAACCCCATATTTTTCCCTTAAGCATGTTCAAGCAAAACTAATGATATAATTAGCAAAACTTAAACAAATGAAACCAAATTTCTAACAGAGGTCAAAAAGGGTGTTTAGGAATTTATAAATATTTTTCCAGATTTTTAACATGCATAATTTCGCTAATTATCACTAATCACCCCTTAATCCCCTAAATTCCGGGATTAACAAAATTAGTCGAAATTAACCCAAATTCATATCAGAGGCATAAAATGGTGTTTTAGAATTTTAGGAATTTTTCTAGATTTTTCTGAGCCATAATTTCGCTAATCTTCGCTAATTACCATAATTAGCCGTAATTAGTGAAAAACAATGCAAATCACTCACCTTTGGCACAATTAAACTTTCAGAACTGAAACTCCTCTGATATAGATCCAATCTCTATGTGTTCCAGCAGCTCTATTCCAAATCCTATGCTAATTCGCCTTGATTTGATGTAGTTTTGCTTAATCTTTGATTAGAAAGTGATTAGAGGTGATTTGGAATGATTCTAGATGTTGGAGGTCATGACTAGGGTTGAAGAAAATAAGTGGCGGCTGGAAAAATGAAGTAAAAACCGAAATCCTAACCCTAGCAGCCCTTAAATACCACTAATCCCGAAATCCCCCAATGGGCCTAATTACTAACTACCCGGTTAAGCCCAATTAGCTGAAAATAACCCTTTAAATCTTAATTCAGCCATATCTCCCAAACGGTAAGTCCGTTTGACTATTATGACCACTCTACGGAAAGAGAAACTATCATCTGGAGCTAATGGAAGTGGTTTCAGGTCAAAATTCCTAACCAATCAAAAGTTATGGACGAAACAAGATCAACTAGGGGCAAAACGGTCATTTAAAAATCGGCAAAAATCATGAACATGGGAAATGACCCTACTAGTCGTTTCCCAAAGTTACATGACCATACAACTTCGTATCAAAGAGAAATAAATATTCTATGATCTTCCGATGCGTAGAATGCGGGTCGTTACACTCTCCCCCCCTTAAGAAATTTCGCCCCCGAAATTCCTTAACTAAGAAACAAACAATGGGTCTCGCATGCCTACTGACCAATTCCAAACAATCAAACATACATGATAGCACAACAAGCATACCCTAGCATGCGGTTTACTAACAAGGGAAGAACCATCGCCCCTTGGACTTTCACTAATTTCGCCGTCTCCCTTCGTAATTTCTTCGTATCGTCCTCGACAATGCGAATCGGTCTCGCGGTTCCCAACCGCCTTGGGTTATATTTCGATATCGTCCAACCGGTTTGGCGAAATAGCTAAATCAAAATCATGCGTAAACTTCCTTAAATGAGAAACATGGAATATGTCATGTACTCCTGGCATCTTTTTAGGTAATCCAACCCCATTCGTCAAATTACCAAATACATTCCAAATGTCCTTTCAAGTCTAACCCGAATCTTGCCTACATCCATACTACACGTCCAACGTATATTCACTTTCTAGAGGCAAACTAGATCCATCCAATGACCCTAGGCACTACATCCATATCCGTACTGTACGTCTAACGTACATTCATAGGTGAATTAGACTCATCTAATGAATCTAGGTACCTTACCCATATCTGTACTGCACGTCCAACGTACATTCACCTTCTAAAGGTGAACTAGACTCATCCAATGAATCTAGGTACCCTACCTATGAGTCCAAGTCCAACTTGAATCTCATATATCCGCTGAATCTCCAAGATCAACGGACGCTCCACAATGCCCAAACATACTTCAAGTCTAACGTAAAGTATCATACACCCATCATCTCACTATGATCAACAAACCTATCCTATTTCCATTTAACAGGATCCTTACAGGTGATAGTCTAATCAAGAGAAGAAAGGTAGGAACAAACATAGCAACCATAGCATCCATCAAACAAATCCTATCTATCACCTGCTAAATCCTTGAATACATCAACACCTATATGTCTGGTCCAACCAACATCAATAACTAATGGAAGCCCAGCCTCCAAACGGACTACCGTACGTCCAACGCACGTTTATCCTCCAAGGATAACTAGATCACGTCCAACGGATCCAAGGTAACGGGCGTCCCCAGATACCCCTGCTTTTAGTCCGCCTGAAACACTCGAGTCCCACCCAAGTCTATCCATTATCCTGCTGCCCTCTCAAGTCTAACTCGAGCCAATCCAATTCCTCGCAGCCTCCTCGAGTCCAACACGAGTCAATCTATTACCCATAACTCAGACCCAGTCTTGAGTATCCATTACCTACAAACTCTAGTCCAACGTGAGTCGTCTCCCTATTCGTTGCATCTCTAAGATCAATCGAACATCTATTTTATTTTACGAGTTCAAGTCCAACTTGAATCGTCCTAACCTTCGTTGCACCTTCCTTGACCAACGAACACATCCTATTCTTTCAAAAAGAACATCAGCATATGGTCCTAAACAATTCATTACTTTGCATCTTTCTTGAGTCCCACTCGAGTCATCTCATAACCCTATCGAGTCTAACTCTAGGCAGTCCATACCATCGAATAGTCTTATCCTGTCACAACTGCCCATCACTCTTCGAGTAAACCAAGATATCATCCAATGAAAATCGCAACAACTACCTATCTCTCATGCAGACCATCCTAGTCGACCTCGACATTCCCCGAGCACAAGTCCCAAAGGCCTAAACCAATATCAGACAAGCACCCAAGGAACATCTCCTCCGAGTTCAGACGATCTACGTGAGATGATATGAGCAAAACATCCAAACTCTCAAGCATCCATAACTGACTTCGGCTATCCTCGCCAATCTTGCTTGAAATTATCATCGATCGCATGACCAAGTCCTGACCAACTACTGTACATCCAATGTACTTTGCTTCTCTAACTCCCGTTATCATCTTCGTCATAAGGTAGGCGATCCAATACCACCCTTCGTCCATCATCCACTCTAACGGTCATCAAAGGCTCTTCACAATCTACTATCACTCTATACTTTTGGTGTCAATCAGCTCCCAAAATCAAGCCAAACCTAGTAAAGCTCGAAATAAAGCAATCACAACATACATACATACATGACTCGATAAGACCAAACTACGACAAATCCTACAAAGGCTAGTCAAACCACCTATCTGGTTTGTCACTACTAAAGGTCTATCGACTACCTCGGGTTCCAATTCCAACCTATCTACCAGGTCACTAGACATGAAGAAATGGGAAACCCCGATATCAAACAAAGCTAGAACAGGAACATCTTAAATAGAAAGCATACCTCGAATAACGACACCTTTTTCCTTCTGCGCCGCAGTTAGGGCATTCGACGAAGAAGGAATAGCGTTGATAGCATATGCTTTCACGATCTGCTTCTCCCCAGGAGGTTGTGGACAATCATCCTTATGATGTCCTGCTTGGCCACAATTAAAGCACTTCCTTTCCCCATGCTTTTCCCGACAATCTCTGGCATAGTGGTCCTTCTTGCCACAGCTAAAGCACTCGCCATCTTTCTTGTTTTTCTTTTTCTGACCATCCTTAGCTTGGTCCTGTTTCCTCTTATTCTGGAAATTATCTTTGCCTCCACCGCCTGCTTGCGGTTTTGGCTCTCCTGTCGATACAATAGCAACTTCAGTCTTTGGTTTAGGGTAAAGACTTTCTGATCTTAAAGCCTTTCCCACAATCGACTCAAACGTCTCATCGATGTGGTTAATAAGCCCTTCCCCCAAGTACCCATCTAAACCAGTTATGAACTTCTCGTTCTTCTTCTCGGCAGTGTCAATGAGGGATAATCCATATTTCGATAAAGTATCGAATTCAGCAATATACTCTGAGACTGCCCTACCATTCTGCTTAAGCTCTAAGAACTTCCTAAATAATTCTGATTTCCGAGCAGCTGGCATAAACTTATCACTGAAACGAGTTCTAAACTGATTCCAAGTGATCTGATCCTCAGGGGTAGCTGCCTTAATAGCATTCCACCAATTCATTGCCCGTCCTTGCAGCTGACGGGATGCTAATCTTCTCTTCATTGCGTCTTCGATACCCAAGTCTTCGAAGATACGTTCACAACTATCCAACCAATCCTGAACATCCGTAGCCGACTCCGTTCCGTGGAACGGCTTCCCACCAAGACTAGTATAATCCTTGTTAAGCTTGGCGAAATCGGCCTTAGGCGCCTGCACTACTACACCACCACCATTAGCAGCATTAGGAGCTGTTCCTTGCACATCTCTGATCATCTCTCTCATGAAGGTTGTGAACATTGCTCTCATGTTACGGGCATCCCTATCATTACCCCTTGGCCCCGTGTTCCTCAAGTCTCTGCTCATCTTTTATCTGTAAAGAAAACGGTTAACCTTCTTCGTAATGGTGCAAGTGCAGTGCGACTCCAACTTTAGCTATACTAATACTATATATATATAGCTTTTGAAAACCAAAATAATCACAAATACGCGCTCTCATATACGTATACTACCTCTCCCTGGTGTCTTTCCCTAGGTTAACTACGCAACCTAGAGCTCTGATACCAAGTGTGACGGCCCGCCCCGCACCAACCGACATTATCTCCAAAGGTGCGCTGTACACATGTCCAGTTAGCACGGGACGGTCGCCAGAAGAAAAAAAAAGAAAGAGAATGAACTAACAAAGGAACCTGTAAAATGTCGCACAGCGCATGGAATAAAATATAATAATAACATAACTTTGACATAAAACAGGCGAGAGAGTGCATAAGCTGAAAACTAAACCAACATGACCATCACAGCAGCGGAAATCCAAATACAGCTTATGATCCAAACTATCATTATTACAACTTTCAAAACTGTCTCTAAAGCAAAAGAAAGAAAAGGTACACTACTAATGCCCAAAGTAGTGACCACCAGCGACACAGGGAGAATATCTATATATATTATACGTGGAAGCCTCCTGCTCGTCTCCAGTACAGCTACTCGTGCACCCACCTAACCTGTCTCTAGTCTGCTCGTGTGAGCACCCAGAGTAATAAGAAGAGACATAAAACTATGGGTCAAACATAAAGCCTGGTATGAGCGATAAGCATCTAAACAGAATAATAACAGGTATAATCCAATCATACCTGAACCTGGACCTGCAACCAAAGAGTTAGCACTACATACTGTACAACACACTAGGGTGCCCTTTCAAATGGTGTAAAGATAACGGGGGTTGGGGTGTGCATGTCATAGTGATGTCAAACAATCAAATATAACAAGCATCCTCACATCTCTCACTCAGTGCATAAAGCATAGGATACCCACTACCTTGGTCCTCTAATCCTTTGGGCCATGACGGAATCCAATCCCGTGTAACTATCACTACAAGCCCACTATCCATCTCTCAGTGGTGAACCAAAGTTATGAATACCGACAACCCCTTTGCACATGTCCCGCAGCAAAGCCCAATCATGAAGTGAACTCATTGGTTCCCATCTGGATCCTGAGCTCTAACTTCCATTTGGACTACCTTTGCATCTCGGGTTATTGGTCACCTTCTTCTGGATCGGTTCGGTCATCTTCATCTCTGATCGGTCCAGGAACTCGGTCGGTTTCGTTCCCCCCCCCCCCCCGGTCGGTCGCACTTCGTTCCTCCTCTGGTCGGTCGGTTTTCACCATCCCTGGTCGGTCTGAAGTTCATACGGGGTCGGTCGGTCAGAAGCCCCTCCTGGTCGGTCCAAAATCTGGTCGTTTGAAACTCCCCTGGTCGTCCAAACTCGGTCGCTCAAAACTCCCCTGGTCGGTCGAAAAGCTGGTCGGTCGAAACCCCTCTGGCCAGTCGAAAACCTGATCGGTCGAAGCTCGTCAACCCTGGTCGGTCGTTCTGTTCCCCACGGTCGGTCGGAGCCTGGTCGGTTTTTCCTCCTGGTCGTTTATACCGATCCCAAAACCTGCATCATTCCAGCACGCTATTTTCGCCTCTCGACGGCGTTTTCGACCAATCTAACACTTCTAATCAATCACAAAGCATACCATGCAATCATAAGAACATAGGGAATCAACCACAAACACCAAAACAACAATATGACATATCAAAATGGATCAAACATGGCCAAAACCCCATATTTTTCCCTTAAGCATGTTTAAGCAAAACTAATGATATAATTAGCAAAACTTAACCAAATGAAACCAAATTTCTAACAGAGTTCAAAAAGGGTGTTTAGGAATTTATAAATATTTTTCCAGATTTTTAACATGCATAATTTCGCTAATTATCACTAATCACCCCTTAATCCCCTAAATTCCGGGATTAACAAAATTAGTCGAAATTAACTCAAATTCATATCAGAGGCATAAAATGGTGTTTTAGAATTTTAGGAATTTTTCTAGATTTTTCTGAGCCATAATTTCGCTAATCTTCGCTAATTACCATAATTAGCCGTAATTAGTGAAAAACAATGCAAATCACTCACCTTTGGCACAATTAAACTTTCAGAACTGAAACTCCTCTGATATAGATCCAATCTCTATGTGTTCCAGCAGCTCTATTCCAAATCCTATGCTAATTCGCCTTGATTTGATGTAGTTTTGCTTAATCTTTGATTAGAAAGTGATTAGAGGTGATTTGGAATGATTCTAGATGTTGGAGGCCATGACTAGGGTTGAAGAAAATAAGTGGCGGCTGGAAAAATGAAGTAAAAACCGAAATCCTAACCCTAGCAGCCCTTAAATACCACTAATTCCGAAATCCCCCAATGGGCCTAATTACTAACTACCCGGTTAAGCCCAATTAGCTGAAAATAACCCTTTAAATCTTAATTCAGCCATATCTCCCAAACGGTAAGTCCGTTTGACTATTATGACCACTCTACGGAAAGAGAAACCATCATCTGGAGCTAATGGAAGTGGTTTCAAGTCAAAATTCCTAACCAATCAAAAGTTATGGACGAAACAAGATCAACTAGGGGCAAAACGGTCATTTAAAAATCGGCAAAAATCATGAACATGGGAAATGACCCTACTAGTCGTTTCCCAAAGTTACATGACCATACGACTTCATATGAAAGAGAAATAAATATTCTACGATCTTCTGATGCGTAGAATGCGGGTCGTTACAACTTATGAGAAGAAGGAAGATAAAGTACGTAGAGAGGCATAAAGATGAAGCAACTCTAAATCCATTTCCTCTCGCTGTACTAATTAGCGTGTTGAAAATTTAAAAGGTGTGTTACATGAAACAAATTTACATAACATGTATACATATCATTCTGTTTGATTATATGTCAATTTAAAGGTGAGTATACGACAAATAGATAAAACAATTAACTGGTGGTTTGGAGTAATTTTTTAATTTGAAGCAAGCAGTGAATAGAAAACTTAAATCAAGCTATAACGCAGTGAATGAGTTACCTTTCATATAAGTGTGCATGTTTTTCCTATCTGACAATTAGTCCGCAATTATTTAATTTACAGTAATAACTTCACACAGTTTATAATAAATAAAAGATGAAATACATTTTAGGTTAGGAGAAGTAGAAAGACAATGGAGAGAAATGCAATTCCAGCATCTTCGTCATATTAAATACGCAGTAGGAAAAAAATTAGTTCATCCTTCTTTATATGCTTAATACTCCTTTATTCATGTGCCTCTGCCAATTATACATATTTAAATATGCCATATTTATATAGTTCGTTTGTTATTATGCATTTCAAAAGTGGGAAAATATTCTTAATACAATATAAATTTAATATTAATGTGTTAATAAATGAAGAAATGCTTTGTAAATTTGACTACTGGCATAGCAAATATGGCTAGCAGCAAGAATTACATCAATCAATATAAGGCAAATGCGGATGAGGTGGCAATCAAAATATAAGGAGATGTTTTTAAATTAGGACGGTGGATTTGTTTTTGCGGGATTAAATCTGTATCACTCTTTATCTTGTTGTTTGTCCAAATAGTAATCTTATTTGTATGAGTTTTCGATGACTATGAATCAATACAGTCATTTAAACTGACATATATTACATAATATAGGAATGACAGCTACAATTGAGCATAGTTTATGAATATTACGGCTAACAAACAACAATAGGTTACTAATAAATGAACTATAGTTGGCATAGATTTTCCTTCATAAGGATCGTAAAATTTATTATAGACATAAATCTACTGGCGTCAAAATTCTAATTTTTCCTGTTAACATCATATTAAGTTCTATTCAGTAAAATTTAAAAGTGATCAGTCCTAAAATCAGGTACAATCTGCAGTGGACATTATAATTAATTTTACTGCATTTTGATTTGAAGAGAATTTTACTAATCAATGTTGCCTGAAGTGCAGAATGAAAATGGATTTTAACATGGTAAACCCCAAAAGTCAATGTTAAAACGTATTTGTTACTGGTTATCAACAGATAATAGTTGAAATTTTTGTCAATGGATAGTAACTGAAATAAATGGGAATAAAATTATTGATTGAATCTGAAACACTTGTTGAAAAAATGGCGAACAACACAAATGAGAATCAATTAAAGGACTAATTTGATATTTATTACGTTTATTTACCCAAAAACATTTTGTTAGCAGTTTTAGAAGTTGCCAAAATGAGCGCATAAATTCAACCAAAGTGCAAAGTTATTGAAGGAAATTATTTAATTTAATTTTCATAATCGAGGCTAGTATAATTACATATGTTGTAATTAGCATTATATGGCATCTAAAGCTTTAATATAAGTAATTATTATTAAACAAAAAATATGTAAAAACTAATAAACACAATTTGATTTCTATATGGAGAAATTAACCTTTCCATTAAGTGATATAATATTTGAAGAGCTAATTATTTAACTTATGAGAAGAAGGAAGATGAAGTACGTAGAGAGGCATAAAGATGAAGTAACTCTAAATCCATTTCCTCTCGCTGTAGTAATTAGCGTATTGAAAATTTAAAAGGTGTGTTACACGAAACAAATTTACATAACATGTATACATAATCATTCTATTTGATTATATGTCAATTTAAAGGTGAGTATACGACAAATCGATAAAACAATTAACCGGTGGCTTGGAGTAATTTTTTAATTTGAAGCAAGCAGTGAATAGAATAATTAAATCAAGCTATGACACAGTAATTGAGTTACATTTCATATAAGTGTGCATGTTTTTCCTATTTGACAATTAGTCAGCAATTATTTAATTTACAGTAATAACTTCACACAGTTTATATTAAATAAAAGATGAAATACATTTTAGGTTAGGAGAAGTAGAAAGACAATGGAGAGAAATGCAATTCCAGCATCTTCGTCATATTAAATACGCAGTAGGAAAAAAAATTAGTTCATCCTTCTTTATATGCTTAATGCTCCTTTATTCATGTGCCTCTGCCAATAATACATATTTAAATATGCCATATTTATATAGTTCGTTTGTTATTATGCATTTCAAAAGTGGGCAAATATTCTTAATACAATATAAATTTAATATTAATGTGTTAATAAATGAAGAAATGCTTTGTAAATTTGACTACTGGCATGGCAAATATGGTTAGCAGCAAGAATTACATCAATCAATATAAGGCAAATGCGAATGAGGTAGCAATCAAAATATCTGGGGATGTGTTTAAATTAGGACGGTGGATTTGTTTTTGCGGGAATAAATCTGAACCACTCTTGTCTTGCTGTTTGTCCAAGGGGGAATTTTATTATATATATATATATATATATATAGAGATATATATATATATATAAGCATTTCGAGGCACCCATTTTTGTAGCTCCCCTTTAGCACCCCTATCAGTTTGTGAGCTACGGTAGTTAGAATCTAACAAGAAGTTATAGATGTTCAGTCTACATTTATATCATAATATATCCAAATTTGAGCTCGTTCCAACATTTGTAATATTTCCAAAATCTTAATCCAATTATTTACCGTCCAGACATTTATTCAAACCGTTAAATTTAAATATAAAATATATTATTCTACAAATGTCGGAACGAGCTCAAATTTTGGATAGATTATAATATATATGGATAGAATATCTACAAATTCTTGTTGGATTTGGATTACTGTAGCTCACGATTCATTAGAGATGCTACAAACAGGGTGCCCTAAAACGCTCCTCGTATATATATATATATATATGTATATGTATATATATATGTATATTTATATATATATGTTTATACATATACATGTATATGTATTTATATATAGAGAGAGTGTGTGTGTGCATACCCAGATCGTAGAAACTAATTATAGTAAGGCCATTATTAAAGGTACTGGAGGGGCAAACTTCAGACACTCCACTATGTAACAAAAAAGTCTGTCATGAGGAGTCCACCCTAATAAAGCAGTTTATTATCCCGCCCTTTGTGCGAGGCAAAATTCGGTAAAATACCATCGAAAAATAAGGAGAAACCATGATGGTTCACTAAAACAGTTTTTGGTTTAGTTTGATAATAAAATTGAGAAAAAGTAATTGGTCACGGGAAAACCAAGGTTAGTCATAAATATTTTTACGATGGACATTTTTTATATGCCCTTGCAATGTTTCAATAAATGGAGAATGACCCACCTTATCTACTGTGGGATTCCCTTTAATAATAGCTTGTGATAATTGCATCGAAGTCGAAAACAACAGATATTGGTTTAATAAAACTTCGACAACCATCAACTTTCTTTCTACTATTTTAGATGCCTTCTAGATATATTTTATATAAGATATTTTTAGACTAATGGTATAGTTTCACCAAAATTTCCAATGGAAAAGATGGGAACTTTATTCATTCTTTTACCTTCTAATTATTAATTATTTTTCAATGCATCTAATCTGTTATCGGTAACATCCTTCTCTTAGTTACCTTTAAGAAATTCAAAAACTTCTCTAATTTAGTAAGATTTGAGGTAAATTTAGAAAAATTAGAAAAACGGGGCTTGAGGATCAAGTTTAATCCCATTAAATTAATTAGACACCTTGTCAATTTAACAACCCAAAATTGTAGTAGTTGCATATTTAATCAATTTCAAATATTAAATAATCATTTAAGAAATTAAGTAACTTGAATTTGGTTTAAGTCCAAATCGAATGTGATACGTTGCTTACAATCGTGGCATCTTCATCTACATTGTTGAGTTAGATTGATTGGAATCCGAGCTCGCTATAATTTCAATTAATTTCAAATGCCTGTTTGAAATTAGACTAAATCAAAATACAAAGCGACAGCCAGAATGATGGTGAGTAAGACTTACCTTCCTGAATAACTATGTAACATGAAGTGGATTAAAATATTGGTATCTGCTTGATGGAGTAAATTGTTAGTCGATTGACTTGGTTAATATTATTATCTCATTGATCTCATATTTGAATCGATGAATTGATGGACTGTTCAGAATCGATACGGGATCGTAATATCGCATCTAGAAATACTATTAATTTGGTTGAACATCTCAAATTGCTATTAAATGTTTTTATTCAAATTTATCGTATAATTGATCATGTGATAATTTGTGCATAATATTGAATTATTTGTTGTTTGGTTATAACGTAAGGAATTTGAGTATATGTTTGGTGCTATCTATTTTGCCAAATAAACACCATTTAATCAAATTCAATAAATTTGTATAATGATATTTGTTGAGAGGCCCTTCTACTATATTATTAACATGGAATGCCAGTATAAATTGTGATATGAGATACGTTGGCAATTAACTGCTAAATTTTGATTTATTTACGTGTATGCATGTTTATGTAAATGCCATGTTATGATCAGAAAGTGAACTGAATATGGTAGCTTGTTTAAGTAACATTTTGATTGCTAAGCCTTGTTTAAGCAATATTTTAAAGTGATAAATTATTATTATTTCCTTTAAAGCATTTTAAACCATTGGGAAATCTAGCATAAATCGTGAGGTGTTATACCTATAATCACTCTTGTTTTCACTGGGATAGCGACACCACCATCATGTAAGTGTGATCCATGTAGTTATTATTTAGATAGCATAATTCGAAGGAGGGGAAGAGTAGATATTTCCTACAGTTTACTTATGGTTTCGTTGGGATAAATATGCAATCATCTTGTAATTGCGATCTATTTTGTTTTTATAGCGTAAATTGAGGGGTTAATTCCCATAGTCCATAGACTACGAGCTGTTGGTTCCCATATATTTAATTTTTGGCTTTGATGCTAACAACTACTTGTGATTTCTCTGTGATAGAGACGTAATCATTGGATGACTGCAGTCGTTAAGCCTATTTGAACAAATGATTTCAGATTATGAGAAATGCTAAGCACACTCTCCTTAGAGAGAGTGAGCTTGTATTGCCACCTGATTGGTGGAAATGGATTGACATTTATTATATCATACATAGCTAATGATTGATGCCAATCCATTTCCACCAATCAGGTGGCAAGTACAAGCTCACTCTCCCTAAGGGAGAGTGAGCTTAGCATTTCTCTCAGATTATAAATTATTTCATTTATGAGTTTTAAAATAAAGTTATGTAGCTTATTTATGCTTTAAAATTTAATGATTCTCTTATTAATTAACGTTTGAAAGCTAATAATTAACTTTATAAAATAATTTACTTATTTTATTAATAAGGTTTTAAAATATGAATTAATTATTACTTAATTAATAAATGTTTTGAAAAGAAGTTATTCTTAATTACTAATGCTTTTTAAAAATTTCTTGAATTATACATTATTAATAGCTTAAATTTATTCACTTATCTCATTAATAAGATCAAACAATTTGTTAGTGAATGTTTTGAAATTTATTACTTACTTATTTATGATGATCTAATTAATTAACTATAAACAAGTGTTTAAAACTAGCAAATTGTTTTATAAAGAAAATCTGCTTTATAACTAATATGTTGTAAAGGAAATTTATAAATGATATTTATATTTAACTATTTATTCAAAGGTTTAGCAAACCATGTTTTGGAAATATTTGGGTTTAGACCCATTAATAATGGTTTGAAGTTAACGAACTTTCCTTTATGACTTGTAAATTTATTTTTTAAATATTGTAAGTACAGTAGTTTATGAATATACTTATATCATTAAGATAAACATATGAAATGTTTTCAAGTATAAAAAGATATTTATTTAATAAGAAACTAATAAAAGGAGGCTTAGTGATTTCCATATGAAATTGAATATATAATTAATGTGATTGCTTGAATGTTTGTTGATAGATTAGCAATTGACTATCAATTTGGGCCTAAAAAAGAAATCTTTTAAATTAGTGGTGTGGAATGCTTTCAGTATATAACACCAAAGGATCTAACATAGGAAATATCTAAGAGAAACACAGAAAATATATAGTATAGTTACCATTGGTGGTGCTATAATGTACGTATAAGTTTGTGGCTTGTATGGGACAAATGTTAAGGAGATCCATCCACTTAAATTGTTATGGGTTACCCCTACTCTTGTGTGTTGTTTGTTTGTTTCCAAAAGAACAGAGTTGAGCTCGCTGTAAAATTGATATTTTGTACTCGTGAAGCACCAAGTAAGCGGGTTTGTGTACTCCTAAGAGATGACTCGAACCGGAACCACTCCAAAAATCATGTATGTGTTCTATGGAGGAGAATCAGTATTATTTTAAATATTGAAATCCGTATGAGATTTCGTGACCTATCGGGGTATGAGAATCCGGGTGAGATTCCAAGATCTTTTTATATGTGGGAATTCCGTGTGAGATTCCAAACTTGTTAAGGTGAGTGAATCCAAGTATGATTCCGTGATCTATCTTTGGATATTGTACGTAAGCTAGAATGTCAGACGCAGTAGAACTAGTGGAGATGACTAAAACTAAAGACGTGAGACATGGCCAACAGGGTTGGCAAATCCATAGGGTGTAGCTGAACCCCATTTCTAACAATACTTTCATGTTTGCATGTCAGGGTGATGCACTCAGTCTTAGCAAGACACAGCTATGTTTTTCCTATAGTACCCTGGCTAGCTAGGTAAAATGCTTCAAAAGGATAGCTTTGATAATTGTATAGAAGGACCATTCCCTAATTACCTAGGGCACTTCCATGGAAATTCTACACAATCAGCGAATGTGTCATATTAAGTTTTGATTGTATACCTAGTATTTTTGTGATGTACACTCACAAGCATCACGACTACTTGATTATTTATATTTGTGCCTTTGGACATTATTATATTATATCATAGGATTTTTATATGAAATGGTTTGGTGAACACAAGGTAAAAGCACATCCACGTTTATGTACAACATGGTCTTAAGATACATTCTATTTAAAACAATTTTATAAGACAAAAAATCCAATTGAGGTGAATATGATCGTGCTAGTTTGCTAGACCGTCCGGGTGTTATTTCATTATAATGCTTGTATTAAACCGAGCCTGTTTGCATATTAGACTTGGTTTATTTTGAATCTTCAAAAGAAGTGTACGAAGTCAAGATATAAACTTGAGTATTCTTTTTTTCATTATATCTATTGTATATTTATCAGTAATCATGAGGAAAGGCTGCTATTACTATCCAGGCTAATTTATAGTTTAATAGTTTGATGTATATCTAAATTATTGTATGATAAAAGTCATTCTATTTTATAAAAGTCATGGTTATCTATAGATTATTCGTTCCACTGTGAGATTCTATAATATTTCTTATTTAATTTTCTCCTAACAATATGTCTTTCTGACTGTTTGTCGCTTTCCTATGAAATAGAAAAGTGCAAATTTTTAAATAATAACTGCAAGCGCACAGATCGTGTAATATGCAGGTTGAATCACAAGGAGGAATTTTTAAATTTATTATTTATATATTTTTTGGGCGAGTAAAATAATATTTAGAGATGGTTTTGAATTAACGCTAATGAATTTACTATGGATCTGAATCTAATCAGATCAATACCAAATTCAACAACTAAACAAAAGGACAAATTATTAGAAAAGAAACAGGAAACAAAAACAATAGAAAATTAAAATTGCCGTTGAATCTAATCGAATGGTCAATCCTAATATGCAATAAAAATAACAATAACAATTTGTGTTCTAACAAAATTAATTGATTAGAAAATACGTATTGTTGTGAAGAAATAATAAACTTGGAACGAAGAAAACTTTATTAAGAATCAGAACAGAATACAAAATGGAACATAATATCTTTTTTACAATGAACATGAGGGATATTTATATTGGAGATGTAGCCTCCTCTCTCTCTGAATATAAGGCCCAAAATAAATATATGAAAAGAAAACTCTTTCCAAAGATGAAAAAATATTACTTCTATGGCGCTTGATTGAAGATTATAATCAAAGCCTTTCCTTTTAATATATAGCACGGTTAGTGGGAAGATAAGCATATGCCTCTACCAGTGAGCTACAATTTCTTTTGCAATTGAAATAGCTTTGATATGGGGAAGTAGCTTTTTCTTCGTAGTTGGCCTTTAATTTAAATGAAGGAGACATTAATTGACAATCTGTGAAAGCACATAAAAATACCCAAAGTATCATGTATTTATTTACAAAATATAAAATATAAGATCATAAAATAAACATATTTTTATGTTAATCAAATACCCCCACACTTATCTTTTACTCGTCCTCGAGCAAAAAGAAAGAAAAACAAAAAAATGAAAAGTTAAACTAGATAGATCACACTTTCATAGGGAACACGATTGCATTGAGCATATGCAATAAGCCGTTAAACCTCTAGGTGTACCTCGTAGGATGAGTGGTGTATCGTGGGGGTTTTCAGCGTATATTACCCACAAAATCCAAATGAAGTATGTTGTGGTTCTAACACAGCTACATGAATGCAACAAATATATACAAATGAAAATAAAAAATGGAAAACACGACTTATTTCAAAAAATGGTACAACAAATTAAGTTGACAATTTCTAGTCAGTTGATTTTAGTTTAGATACCTCAACTTGCCACAAATTTTCAACACAATTCAAGTTTTCAAATGTTAAATTCCAGTTTGGCCTGTTGGTTCGGTTGATAACATAGTGCAGCCATGAAATAAATTCTTAGTTTGCTTGTCACAGTTTGTGAAGTAGTATTCTAATTTCCTTGTGTATGGCTAGTCAAATCAATAAGGTCAATAAATGTTTGGGCACCCTCGCTTATTCTCTATCTCTATAAAAGTTAAAATTTACGATTAATTTCATACACCGAACTTAAAAAACAAGGTATACGACCCATACACTGCCTTGCGGACTGACGGAGAGTTGGGATAGAACTTGGCGGATTGTGCAGACCGGCGCTGACTTTGTCAACAACATCTCGGTAATCCTTAGGTGTTCAACTCATAAAATGAGACTAAGATATACCAACGTTGACTTTGTCAACAACATGTCGGATAAAGCTTGGCGGGTTTTCACACCAACGCTAGATATACAAGCAATGTTGGATACCCTTGGATTATTATTGTTATTATTATTGAAAATATAAGACCAAGAGAGATTACGCGAATTCAGCTTAACACAACTTATTTTTAAGGATTCGAAAAGCCAATATAAGTATTTTAAGTCCTCCACTCATTAAACAAAGGCTACAATTTAGAAAAGACTTCATGGCAATCACCTAAGAATCTCCTTATGTACCGGTTACACTATTATCCCTCAAAATTTAACTTTTCATTATATTTCTTATTCGATCTTAGTTTGAGAGAATAAAATACTATCAACTGACTAACAATTGTTAACTTATTTTGTTGTATCAAACTAAAATGGGTCGTGTTTGATTTCTTTTTCTTTCTTTTTTTGAATAAAAAGGAAAACATATGGTAAAAAAAAGAAATTGAGACGTGATGCAGACTTGACTCCCCCACACTAGATTGAGACAGTGTCCCAACTGTCTAAGGTATGCAAACCAAAATAGAAGGAAAAAAACAAAATAAAAGAAAAGAAAAGGAACGTGTACCACCTGATTTCACGGTGGATGATCAGGCTCACGAAGATTGATAAGGTCATCGCCTTTGTATTGCTCGAATTCTGGAAATGGATTCAGTCATTGACCTTTTACTTTGAAGACTTTTCTATCCTTAGGATTTTCAGTTTCAACTGCGCCATGTGGATATAATGTTTTCACAACATACAGTCCAGACCATCGAGATTTGAGTTTTCCTAGAAACAAATGAAGTCTAGAGTCATACAAAAGAACTTTTTGACCTACGTTGAATTCCTTACGAAGTATGTTCTTGTCGTGTTAGGCTTTGGTTCTTTCTTTATATATTTTCGCGTTTTCATATGCTTCATTTCTTAATTCCTCTAATTCTGAAATCTGTAACTTCATATGTGAACTGACTTTCTCTAAGTCAAAATTCAAATATTTTATAGCCTAAAAAACACTATGCTCTAGTTCAAGAGGTAATTGACAGGCGTTTCCAAAGAATAATCGATATGGTGACATCCCTAGATTGGTCTTGCAAGTAGTGCGAAATGCCTAAAGTGCATCAACCAGTTTTATGGACCAATATTTTCTGTTGGAATTCACGGTTTTCTCAAGGATTTGTTTGATTTGTCTATTGAAAACTTCTACTTGCCCACTAGTTTGTGGATGGTAAAGGGTAGACAACTTGTGTGTGATTGAGTACTTCTTGAGCAAGGATTCAAAAGTACGATTACAGAAGTGAGTGCCATTATAGCTAATGATCGCTTGAGGTGTGCCAAAGCGTGAAAAGATGTTTTCTTTAAGGAATTTGATATCAACCTTATTATCATTGGTTTTGGTAGGGATGGCTTCAACCCATTTTGACATATAGTCTACCGCAAGTAAGATGTAAAGATTCCCAAATGAGTTAGGGAATGGTCCCATGAAGTCGATGCCCTAAACATCAAACAATTCAATAACTAAAATGGGGTTGATAGGCATCATGTTTCGCTTAGTTATTCGGCCCGTTCTTTGACATCGATCACATTTAGAGAAAAATTCGAAAGCATCAAGGAAGAGTGTGGGCCAATAAAAACCACTTTGCAATATTTTTGCAGTAGTTTTTCTTGCTCCAAAATGACCGCCACAAGCATGGTCATGTGAGAAAGAGAGAATACTTTGGTGTTCATGATCGGGTACACACCTTCGAATGATTTGGTCAGGGCAATACTTGAAAAGATATGGGTTATCCCAATAGAAGTTTCGAACTTTAGAGAGAAATTTTTGTCTATCTGGTTTTGATCATTCAGCGGGTGTTTGCTATATGACAAGATAGTTCACAATGTCAGCTTACCAAGGGGTGTTAAAGATTGAAAGAATTTGTTTGTCGGGAAAATAGTCATTGATTTGGGTGTCATCAACATTTTCGTGCACAATTCGAGAGAGATGATCCGCTACAACATTCTCAGAACCTTTCTTATCTCGTATTTCTATGTAGAATTCTTAAAGAAGAAGGGTCCATCGAATCAAGCGGGCCTTGGCATCCTTTTTAGAAATCAAGTATCATAAGGCAGCATGGTCAATGTAAACTATGACTTTTGATCCTACGAGACACGGTCTGAATTTCTCAAGAGCGAAGACAACTACCAAAAATTCCTTTTTAGTAGTTGAGTAATTCAGTTGGGCCTCGTTTAAGGTTTTATTAGCATAGTAAATGACTCAAGGGAGTTTATCGATTCCTGACCCAAGATGGTTCCAATTGCAAAGTCAGAAGCATCACACATAAGTTTTAAGGGTTGAGTCAAATCAGGGGGTTGAATGATGGGAGTTGTGATCAGGATTGACTTAAGAGTTTCAAAAGATGTTTTGCAATCATTGGAAAATTCAAATTTGACATCTTTGGCAAGTAAATTCGAGAGAGATTTTGAAATTTTCGAGAAGCCCTTGATGAATCTTCTATAAAATCCCTCATGACCAAGAAATGAACAAACATCCTTAACAGACTTAGGAGGAGGTAGATTAGCAATCAAATCGATTTTGGATTTATCGACTTCAAAGCCATCTTTTGAGACGACATGACCTATAACTATCCCTCTTTTTACCATGAAGTGGCAATTTTCCCAATTAAGCACGAGTGATTTCTCCTTACAACGTTTTAGGACAAGTTCTAAATGAGTGAGACGTTGGGAAAAAGATGATCCATAGATTGAAAAATCATCCGTAAATATTTCCAAAAATTCTTCCACCATATCAAAGAAAATACTCATCAAACACCTTCGGAAAGTCGCGGGGGCATTACAAAGACCAAAAGGCATGCGAAGATAAGCAAAGGTTCCAAAGGCACAAGTAAAGATGGTCTTATGTTGATCTTCTAAAGCAATAGGAATTTGGTTATAGCCAGAGTATCCATCGAGAAAACAATAGTACTCATGTTCTGCTAAGCGTTCGAGCATTTGGTCAATAAAAGGCAAGGGAAAATGGTCTTTTCATGTTGCTGAGTTGAGCTTTCGATAGTCAATAAATACGCGCCATTTTGTTTTGATTTTTGTTGGGACGAGCTCATTACTTTCATTTTTGATCACTGTGACTCCCGACTTCTTGGGTACAACTTGTACAGGACTCACACAAGTACTATCAGAGATGGGATAGATGATTTTATTGTCTAGACATTTGATTATCTCTTCCTTGACCACTTCTCTCATGTTTGGGTTTAATCGCCTTTGAGCCTCACGGGTAGGTTTAGCCTCATCAACTAAATGTATGTGATGTTCCATAATTAATGGGCTAATTCCTTTTATATTGCTAATTTCCCACCCCAATGCGTCTTTGTTTTCCCGCAAAATTTCCAAAAGTTTTTCCACTTGGTCCTCAGTAAGATCAGAGGCCAAGATTACAAGAAAAGTTTCTGAGGAGTCTAAGTATGCATACTTAAGGTGGCAAGGGTTTGAGGTCTAACTTAGGATGTTCTTGTGTGTTAACATTGGTCAACACTCCCTGGTTAGATTCAGATGACAAAGGTTTGGCTTCAAGAAATTCACTTAGTTTAGAAACGTATTCGAGCTCATCGAAGTCAGAGTTGAAATGGTCAAGACACATTTTCAAAGGTTTAGAAGTGTCATTAGAGGATTCATCAATGTTGGTTTGAATCATGTCAATTTCATCGATCTCAAAATCCCTAGGTTGCTTGTTGAGATTAAAGATGTTCAACTCAATGGTTAGGTTCCTGAAGGAAAGTCGAAGTTGACCATTCCTACAATTAATGATAGCATTTGAGGTTTCTAAGAAGGGGCGTCCTAATATCAATGGGATTTGGACATTAGGATTTGAGACAGGCTCAGTTTCTAGAACTATGAAATCGACAGGGAAGTAAAATTGTTCAATCTATGTCAAGACGTCTTCGATGATTCCCAGTGGTTTTTTGATAGATCGTTCAACTAGCTGAAGAGTGATGTTGTTGGTTTAATCTCCCCTAATCCAAGCTGATGATAAATAGTATAAGGAAGAAGATTGACACTGGCACCAAGATCAAGTAGGGCACGAGAGATGTGAGTGTTTCCTATTTTGCAATCAATTGTAGGGCAACCAAGGTCATTGTACTTTACTGGGCAAGATTCGAAAGAATAGAGCTTATATTCACAGTCAGAAAGGCGGTTTTTGGGACATTAGTTTCACGTTTTTGTGTACACAATTACTTAAGACATTTAGCATATTGAGGGATTTGTTCGATGGTGTCTAAAAGAGGAATGTTCACATGGACTTGTTTGGAAATTTCCAAAGTTTTATCGAAATTTGTTAGTTTCTTCTTATTATTGATTCCATGAGGAAATGGAGCTACTGGTTTTTCGACTCCTTGATCAGTTTCATCATTCGAAGAAGAAGGTTTAGCTATGAGAAAAGAAAGTGGTAAGGGTGTATAAGATGAAATGTTTGTATTGCCAACATGGATTTCAGAAGGTGAGTCGGGTTTGCCGAAACTAGGAAGAGAATTGTTGGGATTGCCAACATTTAAGAAAGATGGAGGATTTGAAGAATTGGCATTCCTAGCCATTAAGTTGTTATCAAGCTTTTGTATTTGGGTTGAGTTCAAAGGTTTGTCAGGGTTGCCAACATTATTATCAATTCCCTTTTCAGATCGAAGGGTTGTAACAGCATTGACTGGATTATGGTTTTCGTCCTCACATGAATTTACAGCATAAGAGTTATATTTTGGATTCACCTTGGGTTGACTAGGAAACTTTCCTTTCTCGTTACTTTTCATCAGTTCCTTCATCATATTCGTCATTTGGTCAAGTTTAGCTTTCTGTGAGTTCATTTTAGCTTCGTGAGAGTTGATATGTTTCTCTAAACGCACAATTTCTTGTGACAGTTGAGAAAAATGAGAGGATTGGGTTGATGATTGAAAGTTGGGGTCAATATAAGGTTGTTTGGATTGAGGTGCAGCTTGAAAGGTTTGAGAATTGGGAGATGGAGCTTGGTAATTCAGATTGGGAATGAAGGGTTGCATGTGAGATGGGTTTGCTGAATTATTAGGATTTGACCAAGAAAAGTTTGGGTGGTTCCTCCAACTAGGGTTGTACGTGGATAAGTAAGGATTATTTTGAGCTATAGCATTGGCTTGGTCTTGAGAGTAATAAGGGGGTAGCCCTTCTCCAAGTTGAGGATTTTGATTTCTAAGGGAATTTGAGTTTGGTCCACGACATCACTCCTCTAGTAGAAGTACGAATGGGAACACAAATTGACTCCCGTTGCATGTCTTTTTCAGAATAATCTTCTAAGAGTTGCCAAGCTTCATCGGTCGTTTTAGACATAAATTCTCCTCCACACATTGATTCTAGTTGAGTTCTAGTCCGATAGTTTAGCCCTTCATATGCAATTTGACATAACTGATCTTTGAGAATTGCATGATGAGGACAACTATATAATAATTGGTTGAATCTCTCAAAGTATTTTGAAAAAGTTTCCCCCTCATTTTGACAAAATTGATTTATCTCGGTTCGAATTTTTAGAGTTTTATGGAATGGGAAAAACTTTTTCAAGAATACAGTGACAAATTCATCCCAATTTCTTATGGAATATTTTGGAAGAGAATTTAGCCATCTTTTAGCGCTTTCAAGTAGTGCAAATGGAATTAGCCTTAGCATGATTAATTCGTTAGACAACTGTTGCATTTTTGTTGTGTACACATACAATTCAAATTCACTTTGAAATTCATAAGCATTTTCAGAACCAGTTAATTTTGGCACTCCTTGAAAAAAGAATGTTTTAGCTCAAAATTGTTTACTCCGGCTGGTGGGAACACGATGATAGATGGTGGAATGGTCCTAGTTGGATAACATCGATCTCGAAGGGATAAGGGTCTATCCATTCCGACATTGAGATTTTGAAAATTTTGATTTATTCGATTTTGATCCATCTCAGTATAAAAAATTTGATTTATTTGAGAACCCCTAGGAAAATTATGTTGGCTAACACTTTTTTCACTCATTGTTGTTAAATGCAAACAAGAAAAATCCTAAACTTAAGGTTGACACAAACAACTCCTATTCAAAATAATTAACGAACTCAAGTGTATCTTATTAATTGACAATCTCGATTTGAAGAGGGAAGAGGGTCTTATGGCCGTTCGCGCATGGTATAAATACTAAGTGATACAACCAATGTTTTACGGGTAGCATGCAACCACTTTTGCTAGAAGTTCAATAAATTGAACTAATATATATCCACGATCAAATCCTTGAGAAGATCAATTTCGCAAAATACACTCTTGCAGTTAAATATTTTGCAAATCAAATTAAATAAATTGATTAGAAAAGTTAAGTTGCTAGAATGTCGAAAAATTTCTAATGTAATAGGTATCACCGTCCTTTACAAAAGGAATGAAACGAATTCCACACAGCAAAATAAATTTTTAAATCTAAGATATTTAACCCAATTTGTTTGTCTTATTGAGCTTGAGTTTTTGCTCCAAAGGCTAACGTCTAATTAATTTTTATTTAAGTCCAAGGAGTATGCAAATGACCGAATTTAATTGTTTTGGAGCCAAGGAAAGGCAATGACTTCCTAACCTTATGTTTGTTGGGGCTTTGCTCATAGCTAAATTTATTTCAGAATGCATCCAAAACAACAATCAAACACAAATAATTGCAGAAAATAAAAATTGTACAAGCAAGCTGCTGGCCCTGCAGAATTTTTTTACAAGCAATGTCTATATATTTTTACTTTGCAGCAGAGCACCTGTAGAGTTAAAAGAAATTTAAAGTTAGGGTACGGCAGTCCATTCAGAAAATTTGAGTATTGCTCATGCTATAAACTCAGCGAATTTCTTGTTTTTTTGCTTGAATCTGTTCTTCCACTTGAGCCTTTGATTTGTTTTGAATTTTTTTTTATAAAGAGGAAGCAGAAGAATATATATATATATATATATATATATATATATAAGAAAAACTAAATTTAGAAAGGAAAAAAAATAAAAAAAATATCTAATCTCAAAAACTAAGAACTAGGCTTTAAAAAAATAGAAAAAAAAATATGCAAAACAACACTCAAAAATGGAAAGATTAAAAAAAACTATGCAAAACAACACTAAAAAATGGCAAGATCAAAAAAAAAATGAAACAGTACTTAAAAACAAATTTCACCTAACTAAATGTGCTTAACACTCCATCGATTCCCACACAAATAAAACCAGCCGATGGTTTCACAGAGGAAAGAAAGGGTTATTACACTAGCGTAATACAAAGGAAATAAATCAAAGAGGAAAGCAATCCCTTTTTATTCCAAATCAGTAAACAGTCAACCCAAAAAAGAGTAAAAATAAGAAACAAATAGCACCCCTCTTTATCCAAATATGTAAACTGATTTTCCCTAGAGAATATGCTACTAATTAGAGAAAACAATAAATCATGCACTCAACAAGGAAACTCGGTCAACCCAAAAAAAATAGATGTTTCCTCTGCAAATGAAAACAAGATTACTGAGTCGAAAAATAAAACAGAACGATGAGATTCAGCCTTCCAGAAGAAACAAGCACGCCTTTTTTTAAGTTGTTTAAGAATAACCGAAAGTCAGAGCTTGGACTCGGGGTTCAGGTTCAAATTGAACTGATTGGGTGTTGCGATTCGGTGTAGAGTGCGGTTGAGGCATTGGTTTGCGAACTAGGTTGATGTAGAATGACGGAAATTGGCAGAGGGGTATGTCTGTGGTGAGATTTGTGCGATGTTGAAGTTGTATAAAAGGGCTATTCGGTGGCTTGTTGACGAGGATGGGCAGAAGTTTGCTTTGCTGAATGTGGATTTGAGGATATGGCGATGTGTTATAGCAGTTTTGGAGGGTTCGGTTGTTTGATGTTAAGAAGGTGGGAGGTTTTGTTGAGAAGGTGGCATGGTAATGGAGATTAAACCGGTAGAGGTAATTTGTGAAGGATGGAAACTGTGTAGAGATTTGTTTATGTGTTTTTGAGATTGTATGTGTGAACGTAGGATCTGTTGATGGGTATGGAATATGTATAAAGGTATTTGGGTTTGTGGTTGCCTGTGTGAATGGAGATAGTGATGTTGCTGAAGGAGGGTCTGGACGATGGGAGGATAAATATGGAAAATATGAAGAGAGAAAAGGAAATTATTTAATGCAATGGAAATGTATAGAAGGAAAGAAAATTTAGATTTTTTTTTAATTTTATTGTTGTAGAGGAGAGAATATAAAAGAAACAAATGAAAATAATAATAATAATAATAATAATAATAATAATAATGGAAAGAGAGATTAGAGGAAGAGAGAGAGGTGTAATTGGAAAGCAATTAAAATAAAAAAAATGCAAGTTTTTTTTTCTCTTATCTAGAAAATTATAGTATTAGCTTGTAATACCAAATCAACTAATTAAAAGATTTTTTTCTAAACATAAAAGAAAACTAAAGCAAGAAATTAAAAATAAAAACTAACACGAATCAAAAACTAAATAAGTAATAAAATTTAATCGTTACCTCCCCGACAACGGTGCCAAAAACTTGTTCATCGCTTTCCTATGAAATAGAAAAGCGTGAATTTTTAAATAATAACTGCAAGCGCACAGATCGTGTAATATGCAGGTTGAATCACAAGGAGGAATTTTTAAATTTTATTATTTATATATTTCTTGGGCAAGTTAGACAATATTTGGAGATGATTTTGAATTAACGCTAATGAATTTACTATGGATCTAAATCTGATCAGATCAATACCAAATTCAACAACTAAACAATAGGACAAATTACTAGAAAAGAAACAGGAAACAAAAACAATAGAAAATTAAAATTAGTATTGCCGTTGAATCTAATCGAACGGTCAATCGTAATATGCAATAAAAGTAACAATAACAATTCGTGTTCTAACAAAACTAATTGACTAGAAAACACGTATTGTTGTGAAGAAATAATAAACATGGAACGAAGAAAACTTTATTAAGAATCAGAACAGAATATCTTTTTTACAATGAACACCAGGGATATTTATATACGAGATGCAGCCTCCTCTCTCTCTGAATATAAGGCCCAAAATAAAAATATGAAAAAACTCTTTTCAAAGGGCGCTTGATTGAAGATTGTAATCAAAGCCTTTCCTTTTAATGTATGGCACGGTCAGTGGGAAGATAAGCATATGCTTAATTATAATCAAAGTCTTCCCATTCTTTTTGCATGACAATTAAATGTGATTGATCGGATCTGAATTCTTGAGAGGATTACGCCAAATTTCAAAAATCCTTATTAAGTGCATAATATATATATATATATATATATATATCTATATATATATATGCAGATGCATAAATATGATTATATATATAATATATCACTCAATTCATTTATTCTTCAAAACACATGAGGCACGGTGTGAAGCATTTGTGTTCCTTTCTTCATAAAAATAGTATTTGCTAAGGATCAAACTCAGGCTACTCTGTACATATTTCTATGCCTCTACTAGTGAGCTACAATTTCTTTTGCAATTGAAATAGCTTTGATATGGGGAAGTGGCTTTTTCTTCATAGTTGGCCTTTAATTTAAATGAAGCAGACATTAATTGACAATCTGTAAAAGTACATAAAAATACCCAAAGTATCATTTATTTATTTACAAAAGATAAAATATAAGAGCATAAAATAAACACATTTTTATGTTAATCACTGACACTTGAAGATATGAGATCGTGAATACGGTGAATGCATTAGTGCCGACATTTAAAGGTCAAAATTATGGGTCTTTACAGTCAGATTCAAATTTGATGCAGCTTCAATCATTTTGAGAACCAAAAGTACTAAAATTGTGCAATTACCTAAAATTTGTTGAAACCTTTATTCTTTTCCATACACATAGAAATAATTATCCTATTACTTGAAAAATTAACCTCATCATCTAAAACTAGCTATGCAACTATTCCATTATAAAAAAAGTACTATTGGTCATAACAATATTATTGTATATGACAATACCATCACTATTTATATAACATCAATTTCACACAAAAAATAAATTAAACTTATTAATTTTACCTCTATGGCTATCCTCTTCAATTGGTCGTTAAAATCTTGCTAATCATCTAATCCGTCAACTTCAATTTATTCAATTGAGTGCCTAAGCATTCGAGAAGAAAAATGTAGTAATAGATTAACACGAATGCCTAATATGCATAACATTATATATAATAATTCGTAATTATATTTGATATGAAATGAGATAGTGCCACAAAGTGGAATAGGTTCCTCCTGTTGTTGGTACACTGTCCAAGTAAACTCTTTATACAAAAAAGTTTTCGTATCAATATTAAGCACAGACCTTCATGCCATAATCTATTCAAGTTAAGTTATACTTTTATACAAAGTTAATATGTTTTAGGTCCCTGCCTACACACTTTAGGCACCTTACTTAATCATGTTTATAGTAATTTATAATGTTATTTAATCTTGCGAAACTTATTATCTCTTGTTATGTTAATTTGCTACCGTAGAGATTACTATTTACTCTAATGTTGTTTACTATCGTTCATTTGTAATTTTATCTCTTGAAATTGCTATTATTTACCTCGATATACACCTAACACTGGTTATCATCATTTACCCAAGCAATTCACCATCATGGAGATTACCATCATTAACCTCAGTCTTACTTATACTATGTTTATTTCAATAAGAAAAAACTAGTTATTTCCATCTTAGGATTTGTAAATGCACTGCCAACTAGTGCTAAATGTAAGTACTTATGTAAAGAGAATACATTTCATACTTTTAACTAAGGCTGTCAATGGATACTTTCGGATACGGATAGTGCTATATCTGAATCCGTATCCGAAATCATTTTCGGATATTGGATATCCGTATCCGCGGATACGGACGAATACCGGATAATTATCCTACCCGCCGACGATCGGTAAATCAAGAAATATAAATGAAAATTTATACTTTAACGTAAATGTTTTTCAATTTCTTTTATCACTTAAGTGTTAAAAATATGCATATATAATGAACTTAAATTGATTTGAGTAACTAATATGCATTTAGTGCATATAATTTAAACCTTCGACTTAGTAAACAATAAATAAATCTGATTCATTGTACTAAAATACATAATTTTGAGCATAATGTTAAAAAAAAATCAGACGGATAATTTTCGGATGTGGATATCTATATATCCGTATTCGCATCCGGTTTTTCAGATATTGGATATTTATCCGCTTTTCAGATACGGATGCAGACGGATATCAGATTTTCTGGGTATCCATTGCCAGCCCTACTTTTAACTTCATCATTCCCAAAGCTTGCAACAAGAATACTGAAATCACATCTTCGTCTTTTCACCTCTAGTGCTACTAAAGTTCCAAAACTCTTACTCCTAATTAAAGGAGATGCACAACCTCCTCACCGTATCCAGACTATCTCGGTATCAATGTTTCTCAACAAAGTATTCAAAATATTGGTTTATTAGAAGTACGATCCTCATCATTCTCCTTACTATTTACATATCCTTCAACCCTTACAACCCGTGATGTTTGATCAAATTGTAGAGAGTAGTACTTCCTGAGTTTACTTAATCTTTTACCTTATTATGCACAATGCATACTTATTTATTCATCGAATAGTTATTATAGTCATTGTTTAGCATAAGTAATATTTATACTTTAATTTAGCAAAAAGGAATGAAGGGGAGGCACATTCTTCTTGCAAATCATAGTTTGTATATTCAATAACTTCTCTATTAATACTTCTCTTTCGAATTTTATTGGAGGAAATGTGGAAGAAAATACTTAATCCGGAAAGTCATTTCAGGAATTGCCAATTTTTTTTAAAATTATTTACTTCCAAAATAATTAAGTGTATTAATTTATTTCTTCCTTTTAGAGATAATTATCACTTTCTAAAATCTATATGAGTTCCTAATAATTACTTATTCAAATTTCGCACCAAAATCACAGCACAACGCTATAGTTGACCTCAAATGTTTCTAAGCACAAACCATGGGTTTTAAATGAATATCTTGCTTTTAAGCAATTTAAAACTATTATAAAATCTTATGCTCCACATCAGATCTTTGTCGCATGAGCTCATTACTCACTAATTAAATACAAACTACTTTTTTAACACCCCGTAAATTTAAATATAAAAATGACAAATTAAAGAATACTTAATTTTTAGAAGAAGAACTAAGTGAAACGGGTTATGCCATTGCGTTCGTCTCAAAATTCTGCTTGAGATAGAGTCCGAGTTTGCGTAAAACGGACATCGTCTGAAGAAGATATGAAGCTTGGAAGATTTAAAGTTTAAAGCTGTAAAACAAGTCGACCGCCCATTTTTCACCATTCGGCTGGTACAAGTCGACCGCCCGTTTATCACCAGTCAGCCTTTTTAGACAGAAGTGAAAACTGTCGACTGGTTGAAATTGGCCAGTCGACTGGTTGATTCTGGGCAGTTTCCTAATGACGTGTTTTTCTAATTTGAGTGGTTCAGATGGTTCCTTATCAAATCTAAAGGCCCTTATACACCTGATACATCTATAAATAAACACCTAAACCTAACCCTAATCTCATTATATTCATCCATGGCGCCTCCATGCTGCTCTAATCTAAATTAAAACAAGCCTTTCTTCTCCATCAAGTCAAATTACAAGATCAAATTCTACAACAACGGTTTAGCTAATCAAATTCAGAATTCAGATCTATTCTCTCTCAATTCTCTAAACCTAACACTGTGAGTTTCTAGATTACTTTTAGTTTTAGATAAATAAAAGTATGCTTTGATAGACATTGAATTAGATATGTTGTAAAGTATGATTTTGTGTTGATATGAAACTTTATCCTATGTCATGACAAGATCTAATTTCCTAGATCTAATATAATTGTGGTGATTCAATTATGATGTTTATATGAATCTTGACTTGTAACCATGTCATGATGGTAGTACATCTATTAATTTAGATAATTATGACATTACTTGGATCTAGACTTTTATGCTAATCACCTTTCACTTGTCATATTGTGATACATTGATATATGCTGTAAACTTGACATGTGAATCTACCTTTTGATCTAAACATGTTGCCATGACTATGCTATATCTAGGTAATTGGACACCTAATGTTAGATCTAGATCTCATTATGATTGCTTAAACATCATAGTAATTTCCATAAGTTATTGATTATGCCCACTTAATTATGATGTTAATCACATGTCCTTTCACTCTGTTACTATGCTAATTTATGATCATGTTTATGTCACGACATGTTGAAACTATCACCCCATCATATTCCCTTTTAATTATTATAGCTAGGCTACTTTATAGCCTAGATACCACCAAAATATGTACGAATACGTTAGAGAGAAAATGGGGAAAAAGGGAACTAAAATTGGCATGATTTATGTAATGTTTAATAGGAAATGGGACATGTAAATCAAATAGGGAAAACATAGAAATAGTTACCTATAATGACATAGGTAGAATTGGATTAATTTGGAATGTTTAGTAATTTACAATTAGGAAACATAAATTGTACTTATGACACGAGGTTAGGTTACATTAGTGGCAGAAGTCTGCCCGGACCCGATCGACATATCCAGCAGCCACTAATGTTGAACCTAATGTGGGAGGTCTAAGTACGCAAGTACGAATCGGGCTAAGACACAAGGTTAGGCCCAATTGTGGAATAAGACTGCTCAGACCCGACCGGAATAACCAGCATCCATATGTTGTAGGCCTAATGTGGGAGGTCTAGCCCATTATAACCATAATTGGACATGGTAAAGAAATGGACTACTTAACCTAATATAATATGACTATGGACTTAAGTTAGGGTTAAGTAAAATTGGATGGGTAGTGGGGGGGGTGGGTGTTAAGTAAGTTAGAGGGGATGGGTAATATATATAAATATATGTAGGTGCACATACTTAACCCAATACGTTATGTAATTAAAGACACCTAATTGGTATACATAACCGGTAGATGTTATAAGAAAGTTATATAATTAAAGACACCCTTTAGGGTAAGCATAACTAGTATAGGGTTATGTAATTAAAGACACCTAAGGGTATACATAGTTAGAAGAAAAACCTAGTGGGGATACAAGACAGGGGGAGAGCTTGTATCATATTGTGAGGGACCCATTTCAGTCAGTAACCCGAAGTGGTATCAAGTAATGACCTCCGTACTAGGCGGAGAAGAGGCATGCTTACTGATTGATTGTAAAAGATCCAAACGAGGCGGATGGTGTGGGCTGCGCAAGCCGACTGGGGACATATGCGTGCATGGGCCGGGCAAAAGGGACTAAGACAACCGTGACACCAGTAGATATAGTTGTGCACACCATCGGTTGCCACTTTAGGAAGTGATACCTCCAACGGTAGGGCCAACACATGATATCTACAAGGTAGGGAGCCGATCGATTAGGGTAGTGGTTAGGGTATACTTGGACGTATGACCTAAGCCTACCAGCTTATGGTAGAAGGGATCATTTCATTTCAGTTATACTAGTAATAATGCAGATTACCATTAGAATGGCACATATACCTTAACTTGCTTACCTTGTTACACCTGCCATTTATGTAGTGATTTCTCTCGTATCCACTTTATATGCCTATCATGTTGCTTTTAATTATCAACTGGCTAAAAGTAACTAGACTCTCCAAACTTTATGTCTGACCCTGTTGTTTCTCCTTCTTTGTTCCGTCCCCCCTAGGTTCTTAGGGAGGAAATAATCAGACTTTATCAGGAATCAGATATCATCTTGCTAGGAGCCACTTCTGAAGTATGACTTAAGTTCTTGACTCTACTATGGATTAACTCTTTTAATTGGGGAAATGATGCTATTTATTTACTGATGTACTCTGATGTTGCAAGACAAAAGTATTTTTATTGTAATGGTTTTTGTGACTTATGAAATTGTGGACCATGGAGTTATGACTTATGTTTGAAATAAAAGTTTAAATTTTTTGCTGCTGCCTTATTTATCTCTGTGTTGTAATTATTTTGTGTCTGTTTACCTATAGCGCTTCACGAAACTTAATGCATTCCCCTAGTGATTAACGGACGTGGGGCGTTTCACTTGGTATCAGAGCTGAAGGTTACCAGATTAGATAAGAGTTTTTGATTTTTTTTTCAAAAAGTTTTAAAGAAAGCATTTTCGAAAAGAAAAGTCTGTTTTGGAAAGCATTCACTAAAGAGCCATATGTAGTATCCTTCGGTCCTCTATCTAAATTTCTTCCTTTTCCTTTTTTTCCTAGCATGTCTGGGGAACAAAACATCCCTTATATCTCAAAGGGCGTCACTACACCCGGATGGTTCCATAGGTATTTGGAAGCTGCGGCGCCAGCCGAAGGCCAAAGAGACATTCCTCCCCCAGCTGCACCAATAATTCCTCCTCCCCCCTACAAGAGCAGATAACTTCACCAAGATCTGCAAGGACTTCCGTGCTATAGGAGGGAAGCCATTCAATGGCAACGAGACATTCGTAGAAACTCAGAACTGGCTCAAGGAGACCGAGGACTTATTCGTAATCTTTAAAGTGGAGGACCGAAGAAAGATCCAATTAGCTGCTTGGCTATTAAAGGACGAAGCCTCATTTTGGTGGGAAGTCAGCCAAGCTGGATGTCCGGTAGAGACTTGGGAAGACTTTAGACAGAGATTCGAAATAAAATTTCTTTCCCAAGCGGAGAAAAGCATACAGATGGAGAGGTTTTTTGCTCTCAAACAATGAAATTTGACGGTGAAGGAATATGTGAACAAGTTCAACCAACTGGCAAGGTTTAGTTTAGAGTTGGTGGATACGCCGCACTAAAGGGCTTTGCAGTTTGCTACAGGGCTGAATGAGCCTCTGCATGGGCTAGCAATGTCCCATATTCCAATGGGGGCCATGTTAGAAAATCTTGTCGATATGGCCCTAATGCATGAGGAGGACAAGGGAGAAAAGAAGGAAATGAAAGCTAAAGGGACATCGCAGAATAAGAAGGTATGGCCCAAGAAGGGGTAGCAATAGCAACAGCAGCAACAACAGAAGAAAGGGGAAAAGATGTTAAAGGCAAGGATAAGAGAAAATGTTACAATTATGGAAAGGAGGGCCAACTGATCAAAGATTGCAAGAGAAGGAAGCCAAGTTACTTTAATTGCGGAGAGGTCAGACACTTCTCCAATGAGTGCCTGAAGAAACAGGGATCACAGGGACCAAGGCAAAGAGCAGGGACTTCTAGAGGGCAGGTGCATGCTCTCGCGATCGGTGCTCCTGAAAGAGTTAGAAAGATTTCCATAGAAGTTTAGTTTCTCTTTCAAACTTTCTAGTTAGAACACTTTTTAATTTTGTGCTTCACATTCGTTTATATCTAGTTCTATGGTTGAATCTCTGCATTTAATTACTAGTATAGTAGCAGATCCCGTAGTTGTTTCAAACCCCATTGGTGGTTCGGCTCATTTGTCGATGATTTGTCGGGGTTTGAAAATATCTGTGTTGGGCGTCGAATTTGAATGTGACGCGTATGTGCTCGGGTTTATGGGCTATGAGTTGATTCTAGGAATGGATTGGCTTACCACGTATGGGGCCATTCTGGATTGGGAGAAGAGGGCCGTTAGACTCCTGACTCGTTATGGAAAGACCCTCGAAGTTTCTTGTGATCCTCAAGGGTCTGTTATGCTTAGCTTCCTAGAGTCTCTAGTTGCATCCATAGATGATTTGCAAACTGTTCCAGTGGTTCGAGATTAACCCAATGTTTTTGATGAGGTACGGGGTTTACCTCTAAGATGTGAGATCAACTTCTGCATATATCTGGTGGGAAATGCAAAGCCAGTTGCATTACCAGTGCGCCACATGGCTCCAAGAGAAAGGAGGGAGCTGAGTAAGCAAGTAGGGGAGCTACTTGAAAAAGGGTTTATCAGACATAGCATATCTGAGTGGGGTGCTCCAATAGTATTCGCAACTAAAGCGGATGGTTCGCTTCGTTTGTGTGTTTACTATAGAGAGTTAAATAAGCTCACCAAGAAGAATAGGCACCCGCTTCCGAGGATTGATGATTTATTTGACTAGCTTATTGGTGCCTCGGTATTTTCTCAGTTGGACTTGGCTACGGGGTTCTATCAGCCGAGGGTGGTTGAGGACAACATAGATAAGACTGCTTTCAGAACTCCAGACGTCTCTTTGAATAGCTAGTTATGCCTTTTGGGTTGACAAATGCACCCGCCTATTTTGTTAACTTGATGAATATGGCATTTCTGGAGTTCCTAAACAAATTCATCGTAGACTTTTTTGATGATATTTTGGTCTTCTCCAAGAGTGAAGAAGAGCATGCCCAATGTTTGGGAGAAGTTCTGAAAACTCTCCGTGACCATCAGCTAAAAGCAAAGTTCTCCACATGCCATTTCTGGAGAAAAGAGGTGAGATTCTTGGGGCATGTAGTCTCCAAAGAAGGAATAGTTGTAGATCCCGCGAAGATGATTACAGTACAAGATTAGCATATTCCTAAAAATGCAACTGAGGTGGGAAGCTTTCTTGGGTTGGCAGGTTATTACAGGAAGTTCATTAAGGACTTCGCAAAGATATCAACACCTCCCACCAGGCTGACAAAGAAGAATTTGACATTTTCATGGGACTTTGACTGTGACGTTGCTTTCCAACGACTAAAAAGGGCTCTGACAATAGCCTCAGTCTTGACCTTGCCTAATGGGAGTAAAGTGTTTACTGTTTACACTGATGCGTACAGCACAGGGCTTGGTGCGGTTCTGATGCAAGAAGGAAAAGTAATATGTTATGGGGGTATACAGTTGAGAGTTCATGAGAATAACTACCACATGCATGATCTAGAGCTAGTTGCCATAGTATTTGTGTTAAAGACGTGGCGTCATTACTTACTTGGAGAGAAGTTCGAGTTATACATCGATCATAAATCTCTCAAGTATCTATTCTCCCAGAAGGATCTAAACCTAAGGCAACAACGATGGATGGAATTCTTAGCCTCATATGATTTTGAGATTGCTTATACCCCCAGCAAGGGTAATGTGGTGGCAGACGCACTAAGTAGGTAGAGGGTAGCCCTGAGTCCTCTATTTGTGGAAAGAAAGAACTTGGAGTTCATATTAGCTTTTAATTTTAGACCCTCCATCGAAGTTTTGCCTGATTTATTTTTATCCTTGGAGATACGACCGACTCTTGTGGAGCAGATAGGAGCTTTGCAACAAGGTGACCCATAGATTCTAGACATCATGGATAAGCTCAGAAAGAGGAGACTTCTAGTCACCTCAGTAGGTATGCCATATTTGAAAAGGGTGGTTGCGACGAGATGGAAGGCCTTGTGTTCCTCAAACTGGAATCTTGATAAAGGCAGTCCTAGAAGAAGCCCACCATTCTAAGATGACCATACATCCAAGCGGTGACAAGATGTACAAAGACATGAAGAGGGTTTTCTTTTAGGCTGGGATGAAGAAGGACGTGGCCGAATTTGTTTCTCAATCTTTGGTTTGCCAGCAAGTCAAAGCTGAGAAAAAGAAGCCCGGTGGATTACTTCATCCGTTGGAGGTTCCGCAGTGGAAATGGGAGAGTTTCTCTATGGATTTCATAGATGGTTTGCCTAGATCAAAGAAAGGTAATACCAGTATTTGGGTGATAGTGGATAGACTCACTAAGAGTGCTCACTTTATTCCGGTTAAAAGTAAAAGGCCGACACCATGGTTGGCAGCAATTTATGTTCGTGAGATAGTTCGCCTCCACAGAGTTCCTTCCAGCATCGTGAGTGATCGTGACCTTATCTTTACCAGCGAAATTTGGAGGAGCTTGCAAGAAGCATTGGGTACACAGTTGTGTTTGAGCACCAATTATCATCCTCAAACCAATGGGCAATGGAGAGGGTGAACAGAATTCTAGAGGATCTTTTAAGGCTGTGTATCCTCGACTTCGGAGGGACTTGGGAAGAGCATCTTCCTTCAGTAGAGTTTGCCTATAATAACAGCTATCAGGCTAGTATTGGTATGACACCCTTCGAAGCATTTTACGTACGACCCTGTAGATCGCCAATTTGTTGGTGGGAATCTACCGAAAGATTATTGCTTGGACTAGACATGGTTAGGGAAACGTCCGAAAAGATTGACCTTATTCGACGACGGATGAAGACAACTCAAGACAGGCAGAATTCCTATGCAGACAAGAGAAGGACTGACATCGAATTCGAAGTAGGAGACCTAGTTTTTAACAAAGTATCACCTTTGAGGAATGTGGTTCGCTTCGGATCAGTAGGGAAGTTGGCACCTAGGTTTGTAGGACCATTTCCCATAACCGAGAGGATTAGCCAAATGGCCTATAGAGTAAAGCTCCTAGAAAATTTATCCGGTGTTCATGATGTTTTCCATGTCTTTCATCTACGGAAGTGCCTACATGACATCGCAGAAGTTGTTGAGCTGAGCATGTTGGAAGAAGTCGAAGTGGAACGGGAGGCGACAGTCAGACGGGCCCCCACCCGTGTTCTTGGGTCAGAGATTAAGAAGCTGCGCAATAAGGAAAATAAGTTGCTAAAGGTTCAATGGGGAGATAACCCAGAAGATGCGACTTGGGAACCTGAAGATAAGATTCGTGCTTCATACCCTTTTCTTTTCGAAGGTATGTTCTTAACTCCTTTTTCCTAAATCTTATCAGTACTTGTTTCTGTCAATAGAGTATGTCTTATCCATGGTATTTTCGACCTTTAGATAGGAATCCTATAGATGTAAACATGTGTTTGAAACATGTTATGCTTGATGGATGCAAGTGGATGCATGTGTTTGCTAGTGGTTGCCTGAGGACGCATATACACACATATTAGGCACTAAGATCAGCTCATTCACGCTCATATTGCATATAAATGTGTGTGCATTTTCTTCTTTTATGGATAAAAATGGATGAACTGGCATATGAATGTCGCATTTGGACGAATGGGTGTGCACACATATAGAACTTATATGATACAATAGGTTTATTTGCGTACATATTGGATTCATGGCACTAACATACATCGCATTAAGGAGGTCAACTGAATTAGTAGACCGCCTGATCTTTTGCATTAGCATCGGAACATCACGGTTGCATACTTTCATATAAGCATTAGAAAACTTAAAGGACAGTGGATGCTTGTGGATGATGGATGAGTAGATGGATGATGGATGGTAGGATACATCCTTCTTAACTTGAAGATTTCGGGGACGAAATCCTTTAAGGAGGGGTGAATTTAACACCCCATAATTTTGAATATAAAAACGACAAATTAAAGAATACTTAATTTTTAGAAGAAGAATTAAGTAAAATGGGTTATGCCATTGCGTTCGTCTCGGAATTATGCTTGAGATAGAGTCCGAATTTGCGTAAAACGGACATCGTATGAAAAAGTTATGAAGCTCGGAAGATTTAAAGTTTAAAGCTGTAAAACAAGTCGACTGCCCATTTTCACCATTCGACTGGTGCAAGTCGACCGCCCATTTATCACCAGTCGATAATTTTCACTTCTGTCTAAAAACAGTCGACTGGTGATAAATGGGCGGTCGACTTGTACTAGTCGAATGGTGAAAAATGGGCGGTCGACTTGTTTTATAGCTTTAAACTTTAAATCTTCCGAGCTTCATAACTTCTTCATACGATGCCCGTTTTACGCAAACTCGGACTCTATCTCAAGAAGAATTCTAAGACGAACGCAATGGCGTAACCCATTTTACTTAATTTTTCTCCTAAAAATTAAGTATTCTTAATTTGTCATTTTTATATTTAAAATTACGGGGTGTTACATTCCCCCCTCCTTAAAGGATTTCGTCCCCGAAATCTTCAAGTTAAGAAGGATGTATCCTACCGTCCATCATCCATCTACTCATCCATCATCCACAAGCATCCATTGTCCTTAAAGTTTTTTAATGCTTATATGAAGGTATGCAACTGTGTGTCTATATGTCCCGATGCTAATGCAAAAGATCAGGCGGTCTACTGATTCAGTTGACCTCCTTAATGCGATGTATGTTAGTGCCATGAATCCAATATGCATGCAAATAAACCTATTGTATCATATAAGTTCTATATGTGTGTGCACCCATTCATCCAAATGCGACATCCATATGCCAGTTCATCCATTTTTATCCATAAAAGAAAAGAATATAAATGATATGTCGTGTCATTTACATAAATCAAATTAAAGAATACATTATACAAATTCTTTGATCTTTTGACAACGTCATTTGTAAATTAATATAAATGATATGTCGTGTCTAAAATCATCGTTTTCGTACTTTACTAAATAAGATAAAAATAAAAACATTTTTTTTCAAGAGTTGCTGCTTATTTAATTATAAGGATCCAAAGGTATGTAATAATATTAAATGCATAGTGCATAAAAAAGGAAAGAATCTTAAATATCATCAAATAAATCTACTAAATCCACAATAGATTAAGGACGCTTGTCATGAGTTCACCTGTTCAACATCTATAGTGCAATTTAGTTGATTTTGTAAGTATAATGTTTCTAGCATGTATAACTATATTTAATAAATACAATATCATAACTAATATAAATTGGAAATATACCAAACACATTTTATTTCTTATTATTTCGAAGTAAGTTATGTAAAAGTTGATTTAACCTTGATGAATCCAAGAGGCCTATGAGTTTTAAGTATACTAGCTTTAACTCCATCAACTACAAAGGGTTTCTTTATAAATGATACAAAATCATGTTAATGGGCAATGGAGTGCCAATGTACCTGATTTTTGGGGTTTAGATCCAAAAATTTGATGACATAATAAAGAATGAAATGATCACAACAAACAAAAACATGATGTTTGTTTAATTTACAAACTTTCTTTGTATATTTAGTTAATGAGCTAGAATAAATGTTGCACCATCTTAATTAATCATGCGGTTGGTAATTAAGGGGTATGAATAATAATAAATTATATCAACTTTTCAAGAAAGACGTAACATCCCTAATTTTTATTAATATTATTAGGATATCTAGCTAGCAAAATAAAAATAATTAATGCACGTTGATGAAAAGAATGAGAATTGAGAAATAAGACGATTGAGCCTAATTAGTTGTTAACTGAAAAAATTGCTTAATACTCCACGTAGCTGATGAGAATGTAAGTATCGAAGTCTTATGCTTTGCTTTAAAGCTAGAAAGTCAACTCAAAGCCAGGGATTTTCTTTGAAGTGAAAAGACCAGTTTAACGTCTAGTTAAAGTCCTTCCGATGGTCTTTTAATTGAAGAAAGAAGAGAGAAACACAATCACAATCGTATCAGATCAAATTATAATGAATCTAGTTGAAGGGAACTAGTTTGAACGAAGAAGGTTTGATTTTGATATGTTTGAAACGGTCGAATATGCAATAAGAGGATCAGTTCAAAAATCATTTTAGTCTAAATATGTAATATGTAGGAATGGTCAGTTCTGTAATCAAATAGAGTTCAAGTTCATTCTCAATATGCACGGTCGGTACAGGTGTACTTAATATCCTATGTAAGTACAATTGTTCATAAAAAAAATAGATTTGAATAAGATATCTCAATTTCATTTAGGGTTTCTAGATCATAAGAACAAGGAAAGAGAGAGAACGAAATTTTCAATTGTTGACTTGGTGCTGACCCATCCATATTTATGGGTGTTGGTTTGGTCTTGATTCACACAAGCAACTTTAGCCTATGTTGATTCCCTTTGAGAGCTTCAATTCAGCTCACTTCACTAATCTATGACCAGTTTCAATCGCTTGCTTCAATTTTCTTTAACTTTTTGACTTCGTTATAACATCTTGAATTGGCTTTGTTTTTCGTTTGGTATAAAATGAATTGCATCGAATCAAGGACATCCAAAGTGGAATGCTTTTATTGTCCAAGTCATTCGAAGCAATTCTAATGTAATGAGCATAGGTTACTTCAAAACTATAAAGGATCATGAAAATGGGGGGGGGGGATATTGTGGTGCAAAACCTTTCTCCAGAGCGATGTGAAGCCACTCTATAGAGTGATGTGTTCTGCGCAGTAACTTCCTTGAGCACTGATTTCTTAACAACACTTTCCTATTGCCATATCTTGATTGATGCACTTGTCTGATTAGTAAAGGAGTTTTTGTCTTCAACCTTTTCGAAGTTGTCTTCTACTTTTCTATGAACCAGAAAATTGCAAGTTTATTACAAATTACTCCAAGTGCACATGTATGGAGAATGCATGTCGAACACGAAGAGGAAAATTAAATTCTATTATTTATGCAATTTTGTAGGATAGTTTGATGAATTTTGAGGAGGTGACTGGAAAAACTACTATTGAATTTGCAATAGGTTGGAACCAAATCCAATCCATATTAAATTCAATAACCAACTAAGAAAAATAAAAAAGAGAAAAGCAAGTAAAACTACTATTGAATTTGCTGTAGATTCAAAACTAGTCAGATCTATATCAAATTAAAAAAGTAGTTAAGAAAAACAAAAGGGAAAATAAGGATTGCAAGGGAAGTAAAATTAAATAGCAAGTGTAAATTTTAGACAAACCTAATTGATAACCATTAGCAGCTTACCAAATCCAACAGCAGTATAAAAATAAAAGAAAAATAAGTCTCGGTTCTTAAATGAAATTTATAATACATTTACATGAATATTTATGGGGCTGATTTGCCAACCTAAAACCCTATTTAAATCCCAATAAAGTCTTAATCAAATCTTATAATATGTTGGCCTCATTAGGAATTATTTTTCTTCCTTTTTGACATGTTTTTTATTGATTTATAAGATATATGCATATTCCATCTACTAATTCTTTTCTGTATACAAAAAAGCAACTTGATGTGAGATCTCCATCTACAAGTCTTGATAAATATGGCATGTTGATCTTTATTTTTTCTTATTCTTTTTTTTATGGTTGCATGTGGGTTGGTCGGCTTATCTATACAAGTGAAAAAAAAGTACCTCATAATATTTATCTATACATAAAAAGATGAAATATATGCGCATAAAATAAACACATTCTCAGGTTTATCAAATACCCCCATACTTATCTTTTACTTGTCCTTGAGTAAGACGAAAATAATGAAAAACTAAACTGAGTATGTTACACTTTCAAAGGAATCACAATTGCGTCAAGCGTATGCAACGAGCAGTTAAACCTCTAGGTGTCCCTAGTGACACGGTGGCGTCTCATGAGGGATTTTAGCGAATATTTCCAGCAAAATCAATATGCAATATGTTATAGTTCTAATGAAATTGCATGCATGCAATGGATATATACAAATGAATACACAACTTATTATAGAAAAGTTGCAACATCGTAGTATACAGGTCGAAGTCAATATCTAGAAACTTTTTGTTCCACAACTTGTCACAAATTTCTAACATAATTCAACTTACAATACGTTATTCTAGTTTGGCCAGTTGGTTCGATTTATAACATGGTGTAGTCATGACATAAGTTCTTGGTTTGCTTGTCACCATTTACAAAGTAGTATTTTTATTTTCTTTTGTATAGATAGTCAAATTAATAAGGTTAAGAAGTACTTAGGCATTGATTGCTTACACTCTCTCTATAAAAATAAAAATTTATAACTAATTACATAAACCTACCTTAAAAGACCAAGGTACACCAGCGGTGAACTGCCTCGCTGGCTAATGCGGGAGTTAGGATAAATCTTGGCAGATTATGCAGACCGACGTTGACTATGTCAACAAGATGTCAGCAATACCTTGGTGTTCAACTCAAGAAATGAGGTCAAGGTATACCATCCATGCACTGCCTTGTGGGCCTACATGAGAGTTGGAAAGAGCTTGGTGGGTTTGCACACCAATGCTAGATTTGCTAGCATTATTGGATACCCTTCGATTATTAAGTTTCTTTTTCGAGCATAACGGAGGAGAGAGAGTTGTGCAAATTCATCTTAACACCACTTAGCTTTGAAGATTTGAAAAGTTAACACATGTACTTTAAATCCACCACTCATTAAATAAAAACTAAAATTTAGAATAGGCTTCATAGCCATCACCTAAGAATCTCCCTATATACTAGTTACATTATTATCGCTCATAATCTTTCATTATATTTCTTGTTCGATCTTAGTTTCGGAATCAAAAAAAGAAAGTTTACTATTAAATGACTAAAAATTATTATCTTACTTTGTTATATTAGTCTAAGATGAGTGGTGTCTGATTTTTTTGCAAGAAAGAGGCATGTTACTACGACCTAAATTCATGACTCCTGTTTAAATCCATGAAAATGGAAAGAAAAAAATTAAAGAAAAAGAATGCAATGCAGACTCCCCGCACAACAGGCTAAAACAGTGTCCACACTGTAAATACATTTCCTAAATGTGAAATTGAGTGCCCAAAGAAGGATTAGATGCAAAATGATTTATAAAATAAAATGTAGTTTAACAAGTATATGTTATACAATCTAAATTAACCCTAGATAGGAGGGGTAAATAAGGTTCATTACTGTTTTAAAGAATATAAAATTTATCATAGCACAGATCACAATAGAATAAATAACTGTAGAAAATAAACGACATATAATTTACCTAGCTTTCGCAAACCCCTACCTACTACTGCATTCCCCAAGGTTTCATATTAAAATTAAAACAATATCCCACATACAACACATGTACACTCACTATCCCTTGCTATCATTCTAATCCTACGCTCGAAACCCTGTACCAACCTTAAACACTGAGATCATATTTTCCCTAACTATAAATCCTATAGTTCGAATCCTAGTTTATAAAAAAAAACTATGAATCAAATTAGAAAGTTTAAACAACTTAAAATAATATATAAAACAAAACCCCCATTTTCAGGAGGTAACAAAAAATTATTTTATATTTAAATAATAATCAAATCGATTTAATGGCGATTGGCGATTGATGGCTTCCTCTTCCACTTATTCTAATCCTCTCGATATCTCCTCATTTCTTACTCTTCAAACCTCTTTACCTCCCCATAATCCTCCTCCTCCTCCTACTGCCTCCGATCAAGCCCAACCCTTGGTGAAACTAAATTATGCTGCTCTTTTTAATTCGCTTCCCAGAAACGCGGGTAATTACGTTCCGATCCAATTCGATATAATTAGGGATGGAAAATGGAAGAAGCACCAGATCTAGTTAAGGAAGAAGGAACAAAGTATTGGAGTAATCACCTAGTAGGTTTTTTCTTGGATGGATCTATGCCTTTTCCGATTGTAGTGAATTTTTTGAAAAATCGCTGGAAATTGTTGGGTGAGTTTAATGTTAAATCAGATGGATTCAATTTCTATTTCCAATTTAGTAATGATTTAGATCGTGCAAAAATCCTTTAATCTGAACCGATCTTTATCAGAGGCCGAATGTTCATTTTTACTAAATGGGATCAAATGATAGGTAATTTTCAGATGCAAATTAAAAAGGTCCCGATCTGGATTCATTTTTATAAAATTCCTATGATATTGAGGACTCTAATAAGAATTAATTGGCTGGCATGTAATGTAGGAAAGTTGATTTGTTTTGATTAAGTACGGAGAAGCTCCATCGATTTAGGCATGCGAAAGCTTTGGTAGAGATTACGCCTAATTTTGAATTGCCGGAAATTATAGAATTGGATGAATTGGGTGATTGTCCTCCTGTTAAGTTGTCTTACGATTGGACGCCTAATATCTGCACGTACTGCAAGTGCTTTGGTCATAGAACAGTTGATTGTGATCGTAGACATAATGTTGATGGGGTTGGTGATATGAGATATGATTGTGAGGATCCTCATGAAAATGATATTGTGCATAATAGACACAATAAGGCAAGGGACAAAGAGGTACTAATTGATAAGGGGTGGACTAGAGTTAATTCCAAAAAGAAGATGTAACGGCAAAGGAAATTCAATGTTGAAAGCAATACTGTTAATAAGGAAAAGGAAACATCAACCATGTAGGACAATATTGCCATGAACAATAATGAAACTCCTGCTAAGTCTTCTGGTGGTTGCCAAGACCCAATAGGTAAAGATACTAATGCTAATACTGGAGGTCAACAAGTCAAGGGTAGTAGTGTCTCCAACAATGATAATCAAAGTGCTAATGGAGGTAATGGCAAGGACAGTATTGTATCTGACAATTATAATCGAAGTGCTAATAAAGGTAATGTCAAGGACAGTGGTTTCCAAGAGAATATGGACTTTGGATTAAATTCACTGTTTAGTGATGTCGATGTAGTTAATGAAGGTGTCAAGGCTTCTGTCACCTCAAAGTCTATATCAAGCTTGTCAGGTAATTCTCCTTATGCTAACCTTGCTCCACCATCTCATGTTAAGCTACCGCCTAGTGATGTCTCTTCAGTGACTGGTTCTGGATAAACTTTTCCTAAATTTAATACTGCTAAGGTCTCACTTTCCTCAGCTATTCCTACTAGTTCTTTACCCTCATCCAAAGCAAAAAAGTTGAAGGGAAAATTTTGGGAAGACTTGGATGAGGGAATAGATTACACTCCTGAGGACGTAATGCCTTTTAGCAGCAAATTGAAATCCAATAAGAGGCATACAAGGAGAAATCCAATGTATGATCCCTCTTTTAATTGATATAGAGTTTTTTCGAGAAGTTAGTTTTGAATGAGTAATCAAGATAGCGTGGGCTTGCTTACGAAATTAGTGGTTGGTCCAGTGCATGTAAGTGGTGATATATTTGATGGAAATTGGTATATTAAAGGAACAACGACTAGAGATGCTCGATATAATTGATGGGAATTGGTATATTAAAGGAACAATGACTAGAGATGTTTAGTTTCTTTCTGAATGGTTGAGGAATTTAAGTTTTCTCTGTTTGGTTCATATTGGAAACATACTTTCATATGAGTGGGTTATAGTTTGTTTATGTAGACAGTTTTGTAATTTCTTATTGTGAAATAAAATTTTTGCGCTTACCTTTTAAAAAAAACTTTTCAAAATCTAAGTAAAATATAATTAAGACTGGTCCTATTTGCTTTATCACTTGAGAAGTTTATCGGCTTCCTTCTTTCTATGGTGACCGAACTAGAGTAATTCATTTTTCCCAAATTGCGATGCCTGTTGCTCTGGCATTTTTTCAATGGTTCTTCGATTGCTTAATGCTCCTTGTCAAACGATTTAGGCTTACTAATAATCGAAAACACTCATGAGTAATTTTGATTTTAATTTCTCTTACACTCGAATTTGGTTACTTCGTTTTCAAAAGTTTGCCTACGATGAAATAGATGTTATTTATATGGTTTAAAACCCTAAGTGTATTCTCTAATTTCACGTGCATATTTTGGTTATGATATTGCGTGATTCTTGCTTGATGAATTGTCGTGAATGCCCAATTGATCTTTGGATTTTCTAGAACATCTTGAATGACTTTGCCAAATATAGCTCCATGAAATTGATGATAAATAATACACGATATTTCCAGTGATGAAATCTTTATACTTTTTTGAAAATGATATTTTTTTCCATGAATAAAAGATGGAATTGATTGTCTAGAAATTCCCAAAATAAAAAATTATCCATGTGTTGAAATATTTAAAGATGAATACATAACTATTTTCTGGTTTAACGTTTTTGCTAAATTTGTCACTTTAAATATCTGTGAAGTATTATTTGGCTGTGATTAATGATTTAGAGGTTTCTTGCCAAAGATGTGTCAATGTTGTTTTGAAATTCCCTTTGTTTCCGTGCTTGTAACTGCTACATTATCTTTGGCCATATTATGCTTACACATTGTTATGAACTAGGCTACATGCACATGCTTGGCTTTGGCTTTATGATAGTGCATGTATTCGAGCTGTAATGTTTGCCAAGTCATTTTGAAGTTGTGTCACCCTGCTTGTGTTCATGGTTCTTGACCATTTTCCTTGCCATGATCATTGTGATCTTATGGTCATGTCCTGTGCTTCACTTAGCATTTGACCTGTTTGTGTATATTATACTTTATTGCAATGTGAAATGTTAACTTCACTGCTTCATTGCCATATTTATATATTCATGTATATGAAACTCCCCTCATCATGTTGAAAGCTCTAATCTCTTCTTTGCTGTCATGTATTTGTGTTGTCACATATGTGTCTCTTGACCTTGAACTTGGCTTGGGTCACTTGTGTCCTCTTGGCATTCGTAACTTGCTCTTTCGACCTTGGTTTTAGGATGTTCACCATGCACCTTGCTTGCCACTTCTGTGCATGTGTTGAGTCATTTATGTGCACCTGAGTGTACATGGACTGTTTGCTTTTGTTGCACATTTATATTGACATTCCAGCATCTTCTTGTTGCATATTTCGGTTGCATCCATTTGTCGCCATGTCACTGCCAGTTTAGATTTTGCTTGAGGTACTTATTCATTTTCCATTTCACTTGAGCTATGCGACTTGCTTAATTGAAAAATGATCCCTGCGTTGCTGCATATACATGCTACTATTCTACCCAGTCGTGTACATATGTGTATGATATCATTTGACCTTGTGTACACGCTTGGCCATGTTTACATGTTACTCTGTTTGTGAATTTTTTGGCATGTCGTTCCAATGCCATGGCTGTGAACATATGTGCACTATTTTGTGTTGTTGAAGAGACTTGAGTATTTTGTACCTATCTTGATTTTGAGCTTCTTGGCATGGCCTCATTTGTTTTCACCTACTTTTTCCAATCAAATGTTTCCTGAGTTGATGCCATATTGACGAACCTTAACCTGGTCTTGTGTTCTTGACCTGAAATGAAGGCTGTATTGTATATCCTGAACCATGCTTCGCCTAACTTGTGGTAGTGCCATGTACATGTGTGTGTGTGTGTATATATATATATATATATATATATGCATTTATGTGTGTGTATATATGTGTTTGGTTGGTGCACATAATTTTTCTTTGACTTGATATTTGCTTATGTAGTATACCATGCTTGCTGAGTATGTCAGTTTTTCACAATTGTTGTCTTGATCACCTTACTACATGTATATTTTGTTGTCCTCTTTGCATCTTGCCTTTACTGTTCTGGTTTGCATTTGGTTGTTAACTTGACCATTTCTTTCTTTGTCCAATACACATGCTTGCTGACTCATGCGCATAAGTAAACCTTGACATGTCTTAGCCTGATCCATGTGCATATGTCACTGGCTTTGCCTTCATCATCCTTGTTTTAGCTGGAACCTATTGTGTGCACGTGCACTACATTGCTACTCCTATGAGCCTTGTTGCATGCAACATCCTTGCAATGTACATGTGTGCATTTGCATCGTCATCAATGCATCTTCTTGTATGTGTATTTTAGGCTGTAATGATATGCATGTCGAACCTATTCACCTGCACATTATCAATATATATATGTATATACATACATATATGTGATACATGTATTATGTATGTACAATTATATTTTTTATTTACATCAGCAAACCGCTATACGATGCATCATGGTTAGTCAAGATCAGCAGACCACAAATGTGAGTCGAGGCTAATCTTGGTCAACATACCACTATAGCTGTGTTGAGGCTGATCTACGAGTACTAGTATTCAGTCCACCTTATGTATTTACAATGAATCATTGTGAATATCACAAGTACTCTAGACTTAAATGAATATATATATATATATGTATTTATATATACATACATATCAGATTGTGTCTAGAAATATGATGAGAAACACACCAAAACTCTGAGGTAAATAAAATTTAAAGTAAATTTATATTTGTCTGCAGTAAATTCTGTTTTTGTTCCATTTTACCGTGTGTGTTTATGTGATAAGTATATAGGTGACTAGACTGAATTTGAAGCAGTTGAAGACAAACTATGAGTCAGTGTGTGTGATTGAGTGAACCGAGCGAAATGTAGTGAAGAATTACATATAAGAAACTGTATGTGATATTGAATAAAATATATCATAGTGGAATGTACAATAATGGAGTTAGAAATATGTACCAATTCAAATGATGAAATAAAATATTTATTTGAATAAAAATACTGTTTGAATATTGAATATTTATTTCTATGTGAGAAAAATATGGAATAGTAAAATTAGAAATACATTTATAATATATATATATGTTTGTTATCATCAAACAAAAATCATATTGTTATATTCAACAATCTCCTCCTTTTGATGATGACAAACATACGCAAAGATTTTGAAAGTGATAAATGTGTTTGAATATGAAATATAGAACTCCCCCTATTTGCATGCTCCTTATACAACCGAGCTCCCCTATATATATGTGCATATGAGTGGGTTTGAAAACAATTGAATTTACAACATTAAAATATTCTTAAACTATGCACTCGCCAATCAAAATCTTAACCATTATCCCTCTTTTATTATCAAACAAAAGGATACAAAAATCAAAATAGTGATGAATTTAGACTAGAAAAAATAAACCTAAATCAAGAGAGAGAATTTACTTAATAAATCTCATTGAATGAAACCAAAATCATGATATTCTTCAAATTAGAAACTAATTTCACATTTCAGAATGATGGATTTTATAAAATGGAGAGAGTTATAAATCTTTAAATATATGAATATAAATTCCAAAAAATTCAAATAAATTTTACAAATGAGCATAACATTTCAAAAAATGGATAGGAAGGTTGGTTTTTATATAAGAAGGAGGATTTCAAATATATATATATATATTTGTTTGTTTCCTTATATATATATATATGTATATATATAAGAGCACACTAGCCATGCATAACCATAAGGGGCTTTTAAATGAGGTCAATTGCAACTTAAATTATAAGCATTCTCCAATCATGCATGGCCATATCTTGGTTTTTTAAACAAGGTTAGAGTAACACCTATTATATAAAAATCCCTTCATTATGTAGAACCATAATGGATGATAGAAAATATGGTGGGAATTGAGATGGTCATGAAATAAATTTCAAAATTAATCATATAATAAAATATGCTCAACCGCACTAGGATTTTTGAAAATTTTCATCTCTCCCTCATTCTGAAAAATAGTATAGTCACATTTCCATCACATATTTTGAAACTTTACTTTCTTTAATGATATCCAAAAAATAAACTCTCCACATTATATAAAACCATGATGAATGACAGAAAAAGAAGATGTTCGTGAAATAAGCACCATTTCAAAAATAATATAAAATCTATTCAATCACCATGATGATTTAAGTAATATCTCCTCCTGTTATGAAATATACTATAGTTACAACTCATCACAATTTCATAAATCTAATAATAATTTTGATGAGTTCCAAAATAGTTCAATTTGGTCAATAATTTCAATATTTGAATAATTAATCAAAAACGATTTTAAAATTGAAAAAAAAATCAATTTCAAAAGGAATTTTGAAATATTTATTCAAGTTGAAAATTAGTTTCAAAAAATCAAACAGTGGAATGTGAAATTTTTTCAATACTTCTAAGATAGATACCACTTGTAGCTCTAGAATGCCCATATAAGTCAATGGTGTCTATGCACATATCATGCAATCATCAAGTTCAATTAAACACTTCAATTTCTTTTACAGAGCAACAGTCAATCAGAATAAGCTAATAAAAGATTTTTTTAGAATATTTACATTAATCCCAAGAAACATCAATGATTCAAATCAAAAAGCAAGTTATTTGAAATTACTTGATGAAATTTATTTTCAGAAATCAAATCCAAATATGATATCCATGAAATCCAAAATAAAATCTACCAAAAATTATTCAAAAACAAAATAGTGAAGATTACTGTGGCAGTGACAAAGCAAATTAGCATTATCGGAAGGAAGAATAAAAAGAAGAAAAAAGGAAGGAAGGAAGGATAAAATATAAAAAATAAACATGAGTTTAGAGATCATACTGATTTACCATTGACGATGTGGATTCAATAACTCGACAATCAAGACAAAGAACTCTGAAAATATAGTTCAACAGAAATTTGGAACGACTTGAATTCAATCTCCCTTGAAGTTGTTCCTTAGCCACTTTCAGTACCTAATTGTTGGTAGGATCGAGTGGTCTAACAAAAGACGTTTTACCACTCCCAACTTCGTCTAATTTTTTTGGTACCCAAACTCATTTGTATAACAATCCGTTCTTATTATTAAGTACCTTTAGGAACCCAAAATCATTTAAATTTAATCGAATTCGTCTTGTTTTCTTTTAGGATCCAAAATCATTTAATTGGATTGATTTTATTTCTAAACAATCATTTATCTCGTTTATGCCCAATCTTACCACAATGCTCACAATTTGAATTTCCAAAAAATTCTTTCCAAGTCGGTGTTATTTACCATAACCAAGTCCATTCTTAGCAAAATAAAATTGATTTTTCAACAACATAATTCAACGATTTTTTCTCTATTAGAAAATTTAGCCAATGTTGATTCAAGTCGTTGAATTTTGGATTAAAATCACTATTTTCTTTCATTAAATTTGAAAAACTATTAATAGAGATCTCTCTCTCTCTTTTAAGCATTAGTTTGTTTCAAAATCAAATTTTCAAGCTTCTCAATTTTGGCCTTGGACTCAAAAATCTCATATTCAAATAGTTTTTGATTTTCAAACTCAAGTTTTTCATATTGGTTGAATTTCTCAATTTCTTTTTCAAGTTCATTCAACATTGATTTAGTTTCAACAACTTTTCTTTCTCAACAAACTCATGTTTGGAATTTTTGGTCATCTTAAAATTTTCTATCTCAAACATTATTTTTATGAATTAGCTCATCCTCATGATTTTTCAAAATCAAAATTTTGTTTTCAAGTTGTTTAAACTTTTCAGTATGATGAGAAAAGTCCTTTTCTAAATTTGAATAATTTTTGCAATTAGAGTTTTCAAATTTCTTGATGTTTTCAAGTTTTAATTCCAATACATTACTTTTGTTAATCAACTCCAGACTTTTAGATTTCAAAATTTTATTTTTTGATTTGATACTATCAACGACTTTATTTAAATCACTACAAAGATAAGTTAAATCCTTACATTGAAAATCAACTATTTCATCGTTTGTTGTGTCTCTATCGCTATCATCATCATCCGATTTTTCATCTGTAACTCCTTTTAAGCATAAATCTGAATCTGAGTTGACATTTGAGGGTTTTAAGCATTTGTTGTCTTTTCGTCCATACTTTGCTTCGAGAGTTTTCCTGATTTCGTACGCATTTAAACAATGGGAGATATAGTTATATTGATCATTATCAATATAAGAATATAAAATATATGTAGGATAAGAACTAATCACAATATCAGTATTATTTACCATATCATATCCATCGATAATAATATCCCAACATCTAATATTAACAGAAATAGAATTCCATTTTTGATTTCGAAATTAAAAACTCTGTTCCATTGATAGTTGGAATATTACTGGATTGACTTTCGCTAGACTGACTACTAGGAAAGACACTATTAGGGAATACCATGATTCTAGAGTTAAAAATACCTTCTCTGATACCACTTATAGAATCTAAATTAACCCTAGTGGGGGTGAATAGGGTCTGTTGCAATTTTGAGGAACATAATATATATCACAACACAAATCACAGCAAGATAAATAACTATAGAAAATAAAGGACACATAATTTACTCAGCTTCAGTAAACCCCTGCCTACTACTGCATTCCCTAAGGTTTCTTACTAAGAATCAAAACAATATCCCGCATACGACACCTATACACTCTCGCCCCCTCATTATCATTCTAATCCTACGCTCAAAACCCTATACTGACCTCAAACCTTGAGATAGATTTTCCCTAACTGTAAATCCTATAGCTAGAACCCTAGTTTATAGAAAAACTAGAAAACAACAAATCAAATTACAAAGTTGAAACAACTTAAAGTAAAATATAAAACAAAAAACCCTTTTTCAAAATCCAATTTAAATGAAAACAGGGCCGGTCTCCTTTGCTTTATCACTTGAGAAGTTTATCGACTTCCTTCTTTCCATGGTAACCAAATTACATTTATTTGTTTTTTTCCAAATCACAATTCATGTTGCTCTGGTATTTGTTCTCTGATGCTCCGATTGCTTGATTCTCCTTGTCGAACGATTTGGGCTTGCCGCTGATCGAAAACACTTGTGAGTAATTCTGATTTTATTTTTTCTTACACTCAAATTTGATTGCTACGTTTTCGATAGTTTGCCTTTGATGAAATAGGTGCCATTTATAGGATTTAAATCCCTAGCTATATTATCTGATTTAACGTGTAGATTTGGTTGTGATATTTCGTGATTTTTGCCTGATGAATTGCCATGAATGCACAAATGATTCTTGCGATTTTCTGGAATGTCTTGAATGATTTTTGCCAAATATAGCTCTATGAAATCAATGATAAATAATACTTGATATTTCTAGTGATGACATATTTATAGCTATCTGAAAATGATATTTTCGCCAAGAATAAAAGATAGAATTGATTTTCTGGAAACTCCCAAAATAACAAATTCTCTATGTGAATCTTCATTGATGAATTCATTACTACGTTCTAGTTTTAACATTTTTGCCAAATTTATCACTTTGTCTATCTGTGAAGTATTCCTTGGCCGAGATTAATGATTTAAAGGTTTCTTGCTAAAGATGTGTCATGCTATTTTGAAATTCCCTTTGTTTCCATACTTCTCACTGATACAGTATCTTTGGCCATATCATGCCTACACATTGTCTTGAACTTGGCCACATGCACATGCTTGGCTTTGGCATTGTGACAATGCACGTATTCGTGCCTAATATTTGCCAAGCCATTTTGAAATTGTGTTACCATGCTTGTATCCATGGTGCTTGACCATTTTCCTTGCCATGATCATTGTGACCTTGTGTTCATGTCCTGTTCTTCACTTGACATTTGACCTGTTTGTGTATTCTATACTTTACTGCCATGTAAAATGTTAACTTCACTACTTCAAAGTCATATATATATATATTCATGTATATGGAACTCCCCTGTTCATGTTGAAAGCTCTGGCCTCTTGTTTATTGTCATATATTTGTGTGGTCATATATGTGTCTCTTGGTCCTTAACTTGCCTTGGGTCACTTGTTTTCTCTTGGCATTTGTAACTTGCTCTCTTGACCTTGGTTCAAGAATGATCACCATGCACCTTGCTTGCCACTTTTGTTCATGTGTTGAGTCATTTTTGTGTACCTGAGTGTACATGGACTATTTTCTTTTGCTGAACATTAATATTTCCATTCCTGCATCTTCTTGTTACATATTTGATTTGCATACATTTGTTGCCTTGCCACAGCCAGTTTATCTTTTTCTTGAGGTACTTGTTCATTTGCCATTTCACTTGAGCTATGTGAATTGCTTGCTTAAAAAAATGTTCCCGACTTGTTGATATACATGCTGCTATGCTACCCTATCGTGTACACGTGTGTATGACATTATTGGACCATGTGTACCTGCTTGGCCATGTTGACATGTTACTGCTGTTTGTGAGTTTTCTGGCATGCTGTTCTACTGCCATGGTTGTGAACACATGTGTGCTATGTTTTGTATTATTGACCAGATTTGAGTAGTTCATACCTATCTTGATTTTTACCTTTTTGGCATTCTGTTGAAATTTATGATTCAAATATTAGTGGAGAAGGAAAGAAATTGATTGACTGTCAATCAATTTATTGGCTTGTATATGGAAAGATATAAGAGGAAGTTTGTGGAAGAAAAATAAAAGATCAATCAAGCAATTAATGAAGAATCTATTTACTTAGGGAAAGAGATTGAGACCATAATTGTGTCATCCATTTATGCTCCAATCAAATCAAGGAAGATATTATATTTATCTTTCCTTCATGTCCAAGTAATCTAGAAACTTCTCTTCTTTATCCCCAAGAAATCCCTCTATATAAACAGGGGTCATGTTATTGTATGAAGCATGAAATCCACCATTAGTCTTCTCTCTTTTGTAATCTTTTGTACTCATGTCTTCATTAAGAAATAAAAGTCGTTGGGTCTCCGTGGACGTAGGCAAAGCCGAACCACGTTAAAAATTGGTGTGCTCTTTCCTCTATTTTCTATTTTTTGTTCTCTCTGTAATTCATGCCACTTATTTTTTTTGGGCGTTGTTGAAATTGTTGACAGACTAGATCATTGGGTTTATTTGTATTCCGCTGCCAAAATATCTGATTTTGCACTACAGATTGGTATCAGAGCTAGTTGTCCTGTTCAAAGACTTTTTCAACCATGTCAAATTCCGCAAAGAATAGCGGTGGTAGAAGCGCTACAAATTATGGAGTCGCTAGGTTTGGTGGAAAGGGGGATTTTGGCACATGGAAGATGAAGATGGAAGCGGTGTTGAAGAAAGAGAGGACATTTAAAGTTGTCTCAGATCCAGAGAAATTGAAGAAATTAGCACCTGAAGAGTTAGAAGAATTGGAAGAGGATGCTCTTACTACCATCCAGCTTAACCTTTCTGATGAAGTACTTAGAGAGTTTTCTCTTGTGAAAACTGCTAAGGAATTGTGGGATGCTCTTCAGAGAAAATTCTACGACAAGTCTCTCACCAACTGCATCATCTTATAGCAACAACTCTATTCTTTCAAAATGAGGCCCGAAACAGATGTATTTGCTCATATAGATGCCCTCAACACACTTGTCATGAATCTTCGAGCAGCTGATGTAAAGATTCAGGATGAGGCGCAAGCTGTTATTCTTTTATGTTCTTTACCTGCAGAGTATAACACTTTTGTTAACTTTATGATTTGTGGACGTTCTTCTATTTTCTTGGAGGATGTAAAGAAAAAATTTCATAACGAGATGTTGAGAGGAAAGTTAGCAAGCATGAGCACGGAGAATGATTCTGAAAGCCTTGTTGCATAGAGAGGAAGAAGTAAAAGTAGACCAAATCATGGTGGAGATAGAGCAAAGTCCAGATCTCAGTCAAGAGGAGCCCGGAAGGGAGTTTTCCATTATTGCAGAAAACCTGGACATTATATTGTAAGTTGCCCCAAGTTGGAGAATAAAAATAAAGCTGTTCCCCAGAAGGCTTCAGCATCTACAGCGGAGACATCAGAATCAGATAATGATCCTAGCATTTTTACAGTTTCAGCCTCTCCTATGAAGAGTACTTTTATGGATTATTGACTCGGGAGCATCCTATCACATGACACCTGATAGGCACTCTTTTTCCACTTATCGTCAACTTGATGGAGGAGAGGTTCTCATGGGAAATAATGCTTCTTGTCGCATGATTGGTATTGGAACTTTAAATATCAGGATGTTTGATGGTGTTGTTCGTACTTTATGTGATGTCAAGCATGTGCCTGATTTAAGGCATAGTTTGATCTCAGTTGGAGCATTGTGCAATTCTGGCTTAAAGTGTGTAATAGAAAAAGATTCATTAAAAATTACAAATGGCTCATTGATAGTAATGAAAGGGGTAAAAGCTGGAAATCTATATTTGCTGAAGGGTACAATTGCTGTTGCGGAGTCTTCTTCAGTTATTGATTCAGTTGATTCCGATTCTACCAGATTGTGGCATTTTTCGTATGGGCCACATTGGAGAGCGCAGTTTAGAAGTATTAAGAAAGCGAGGCTTGATTGACGGCGTTCATCATTCAAAACTTGACTTTTGTGAAGGATGTGTACTTGGAAAGCAGACGAAGGTTTCTTTTGACATTGCAGAGCATAAGTCTAAAGATGTTTTAGAGTATGTTCATACTGATGTTTGGGCCCCCGCACCTTGCCTATCTTATGGAGGAGCAAGGTATTTCGTTTCATTTGTTGATGATTTTTCTAGAAAAGTATGGGTTTACTTTATGAAGTCCAAAGATGAAACTTTTGATAGGTTTCAAAGTTGGAAATCTCTTATTGAGAAGCAGTCTGGAAAGAAAGTGAAGGTTCTTCGTTCGGATAATGGTAGTGAATTCACTTCTCAAAAATTCAACAAATTTTGTGAGTCCGAGGGAATTAAAAGACATTACACCACACCAGGAGACCCTCAGTCAAATGGGGTTGCATAGAGAATGAATCGGACTTTGTTGGAAAGAACTCATTGCTTACGACTGACTGCGAGATTAAATAAGAGATTTTGGCAGAAGCATTATCTACGGCGGTTTTCTTTATTAACCACACACCTTCTACCGCCATAGATATGAAGATTCCTGAAGAAGTATGGAAGGGAGGGCCTGTATCATATTCCTTTCTCAGAGTGTTTGGTTGTCCAGCTTATGTGCATGAGAGCAATGGAAAGTTGGATCCAAGATCACGTAAGTGTATTTTTCTTGGATATAAGAAAGGAATTAAGGGGTATAGGATGTGGTGTCCTACTACCCAGAAGATTGTTACTAGCAGGCAAGTTACATTTGATGAGAAGGCTATGTTGAAGGTGGAGCCTTCTTCTTCTTCAGTTAATGATGATGTTGAGAGGACAAATTCAGAATACCAAACACAAGGCAGATCATCAGACTTTCATATGAGTAAAAATGGTGATTCCGATGACACCGTGGTTGATAGGGAAGAGACAGAAGATCAACCTCAAGGTGGAGCTCAAATTCACACTCGACCAACGAGAGAGAAGAAAAGACCTACATGGCTCGATGATTTTGTGGGATTAAGCATTGAAGATATTGACTTTGATGACATGGCAGCTTATGCATTAAGCATATTTCATGATGAACTAAGAGACTACAAAGATGCCATTAGTTCAGTCGACAGCTCCAGTTGGCTAGTAGCAATGGAGGAGGAGATTGAGTCTTTGCACAAAAATCACACTTGGGATTTAGTGCCACTTCCTTCCGACAAGAGAGCAATTGGATGTAAATGGATCTATAAGGTGAAAGATGGCGGCAATGGTGACTTGAGGTACAAAGCAAGATTAGTGGCGAAGGGTTATGTTCAGAAGAAAGATGTGGAGTTTCATGATATTTTTTCTCCAGCTGTTAGACACACTTCCATTTGCATTCTTTTGGCATTAGTTGCTCACTTCGACATGGAGTTGGAACAACTAGATGTCAAGACAGCATTCTTGCATGGTGATCTTGAGGAGGACATTTACCGACAGCAGCCAGAGGGGTTCATTGATAGCAGCAGGCCAGGTCATGTTTGTAAACCTAGCAAATCTCTTTATGGCTTAAAACAGTCTCCTAGACAGTGGTATAAGAAATTTGATAAGTTTATGATCTCACATGGTTACTTTAGAAGCTTTAAGGACCAATGTGTCTATTTTAAAAAATGTAATGATGACATCATCTATTTGTTACTGTATGTTGATGATATATTGATAGCTTCTAAGAGCATGTCTAAAATTTCAGAGTTGAAGATGGAGCTCAGTAAGGAATTTGAGATGAAAGATTTGGGAAACGCACAGAGAATCTTGGGGATTGAGATTCAGAGGGATAGAAAGCAAAGAGTTTTGAGGCTCACTCAAACTCAATACATCGAGAAAGTCCTATCTCGATTCGGTATGGAGAATGCTAAACCGGTGGCTACTCCATTAGGCTCTCAATTCAAGCTATCCAGAGATATGTGTCCCACATCGGATGAAGACAAAAGGGATATGTGTAATATTCCTTATTCTTGTGCGGTTGGAAGCCTTATGTATGCTATGGTATGCACAAGGGCTGATTTATCTTATGCAGTTGGAGTTGTCAGTCGATATATGTCTAACCCAGGTAAAGAGCATTGGCAAGCAGTGAAGTGGATACTCAGATATCTTCGTGACACTTCTTCAGTTGTCTTGTTATATGGTGGAGTAGATGGAGACATCTCTCTTAGAGGATACTGTGATTCAGATTACGCTGGGGATAGAGATGGACGGAAGTCGATGTCGGGCTATGTTTTTACACTTGGCATAGGCCCGATTTCATGGAGATCAAAGTTGCAGTCTATCGTAGCTTTGTCGACTACCGAAGCAGAGTTGGTATTGATTGTGGAAGCTACAAAGGAAGGATTGTACTTACTTCAGTTGTTGGATGATCTTTCAATGGCGCAGCAGACAGTGGAGCTATTTTTAGACGGTCAGAGTGCGATTCATCTTGTTGAGAATCAGGCTTATAGTTCATGGATGAAGCACACTGATGTTAGAGGCTTCTTTCTTATACTTGAGAAAGAATGAAACAAGATCAAATTGTTGAAAGTGGGTACTTCAGATAATCCTTCAGATATGATGACCAAGTCACTTCCAAAGGACAAGTTTGAGCATTGCTTAAACTTGATCAGTTTGCTTCCTATTACTTGAGCGCCATAGGGCGCTGGGCCCAACAACTTCTACGTTGATTGTTGAAGATGAGATAATGAAGAAAGATTGCCATATTTGAATCAAGGTGGAGTGTTGAAATTAATGATTCAAATATTAGTGAAGAAGGAAAGAAATTGATTGATTGTCAATCAATTAATTAGCTTGTATATGGAAAGATATAAGAGGAAGTTTGTGGAAGAAAAATAAAAGATCAATCAAGCAATTAATGAAGAATCAATTTACTTAAGGAAAGAGATTGAGACCATAATTGTGCCATCCATTTATGCTCCAATCAAATCAAGGAAGATATTATATTTATCTTTCCTTCATGTCCAAGTAATCTAGAAACTTCTCTTCTTTATCCCCAAGAAATCCCTCTATATAAACAGGGGTCATGTTCTTGTATGAAGCATGAAATCCACCATTAGTCTTCTCTCTTTTGTAATCTTTTGTACTCATTTCTTCATTGAGAAATAAAAGTTGTTGGGTCTCCGTGGACGTAGGTAAAGCCGAACCACGTTAAAAATTAGTGTGCTCTTTCCTCTATTTTCTATTTTTTTGTTCTCTCTATAATTTGTGCCACTTGTTTTTATTTATTTTTTGGCGTTGTTGAAATTGTTGACAGACTAGATCATTGGGTTTATTTGCATTCCATTGCCCAAATCTTTGATTTTGCACTACACATTTGGCCTCATTTGCGTTCACCTGCTTGTTCCATTCAAATGTTGCTTGAGTTGATGCCTTATTGATTCACCTTAACCCGGTCTTGTGTTCTTGACCTGAAATGAAGGTTGCATTGTGTATCATGAACCATGCTTTGCCTGACTTAGGGTACTGCCATATGTGTGTATATATATATATATATATATATGCATTTTTGTGTGTGTGTCTATATATATATATATATGTGTGTGTGTGTGTGTGTGTGCGTGTGTGTGTGTGCGTGTGAGTGTGCGTGTGTTTAGCTGCTGCACATTAGTTCACTTGGACTTGAACTTTGCTTGCATTGTATATCATGCTTGTTATGTTTGTTGGTGTTTCACAATTGTTGTCCTAGTCACCTTAGTACATGTATATTGTGTTGTCCTCTTTGCATCTTGCCTTTACTGGTCCAGTTTGCATAAAGTTGTTAACTTGACCATTTCTTGCTTTGTGCAATACCCATGCTTGCTGAATCATGTGCACGTGTATATCCTTATATGTTTTGGTTTGATCCATGTGCATATGTCAATGGCTTTGCCTTCACCATCCTTGTTTTGGTTGGAACTTGTGTGCATGTGCACTACATTGCTTCTCCTATGAGCGTTGCTGCATGCAACATCCTTGTCATGTACATGTGTACATTTGCATTACCATTGCTGCATCTTCTTGTTTGTGTATTTTAGGCTATAATGATTTGCATGTCGAACCTATTCACCTGCACATTATCAATATATATGTGTATATTCATACACAAGTATGTGTATACATGTATTGTGCATGTGCAATTAAATTTTCTATTCACATCAGTAGATCACTATGCGATGTGTGGTGGCTGGTCAAGATCCGCAGACCACAAATGTGAGTCGAGGCTGGTCTTGGTCAGCAAACCACTATATCTGTGTTGAGGTTGATCTACGAGCACTAGTATTCAATCTGCTTTGTGGTATTTACAGCGAATCACTATGAATATCACAACTAGTCTAGACTCAAATGAATGTGTATACATTTTAGACCCTATGCTGTTAAACCCCGCTAAAGCCCCGCAATATACCCGCTATAGCACATAGTGATCTTCAACCACTGCGCTACTTTAATTTAGCGCTAATGGACAATAGCTCCGCTTTTAGCCCTGCTATTTTCCGCTACATTAGCTAAATCAAGGCTTTTTAGCATCCTATTTAGCAGTATTAATATAAATAGCTTTAATTGACTAGTCCTTTTTTCATTCAAATTAGTAAATTTAGCGTTAAGAGCTAAATTTAAGGCATAAGTGCCTAATATATGGTAATAACCAGTTACCCTCATCAAATTTAGCATGCATAACTATGTTATTCCTTGATTTTGTTATATAAGATTAAATAATATTGGTTTCTTGAACACATATAATACGAGAAAGATGATGAACTAATTTCCAAATATTTGGTTTTACATCTAATGAACTTTTTTACGCCTCCACTATATCCCCCTATTTCCCGCTTTATCCCCGCTACACCTTTTTGCACCTTCGTTGCTACAGAACCGTTAAGCGCTTTAATTGCACAGATCAGACCAAGTCTAGAAATATGATGAGAAACACACTAAAATTCTAAGGCAAATAAGATTTAAAATAAATTTATATTTGTCTGCAATAAATTCTATTTTTGTTCCATTTTATTGTGTGTGTTTCTGTGATAGGTATGCAGGGGACTGAATCTAAGGCATTTGAAGACAAAGTATGAGTCAGTTTGTGTGACTAAGTGAAATGTAGGGAGGAACTATGTATAAGAAACTGTATGTGAGATTGAATAAAATATATCATAGTGGAATGTACAATAATGGAGTTAGAAATATGTACCAATTTAAATGATGAAATAAAATATTTATTTAAATATATATATATATATATTTGTTATCATCGAACAAATTTTGTTATCATCAAACAAATATCATATTGTTGTATTCAACATATGTGAATGTAGACCATACACAATATGAGTTCTATGAAGATGATGAATGTTTTGTAAAGAATGATATTTTACTTTCCCCTGCACTTGTGTAACAGCCCGAAATATTGGCAATAGTTAATTTAGTTATATAATTAGGCTCTGAAAATGGAATTTTTGCAAATGATATAATTTGACCAAAACTAGCACCTTTGCGTTCATGATGGAATTCTGGTCAACTTTCATATTCGAAACTTCGCGAACGGAATCCATATGAAAAATTTATGGATAAAGTACGAGAAGGAGAAATAAATCAACAAAATATCATAACAAATATATATCATTTATAACTCTCCTTTACTAGGTTGAAGACGACCTGGACGACCGACCCTAGCAGTCAACCTGGCAATCGACCCTTTTAGCATGAATTCGCCCAGTGGCGGCTAAGATCGGTTGGTTTATTTTTATTATTTAAATTTTTGTAACGGACAGATTTTAATTAAAAGTAATCAAACGTCTAGGGCCATTCTAATCCCTATAAATAAAGGTTTTGACCCCGTTCTTTTGCACATAAATATGAAGGCAACAACGAAGCTCTACCATTTCCCTCTTCTTTCAATTCACTTTTGAATCAAATCTAAATACATAAAAAATAAACAAACATAGACTAAAGAGAATTAGAATTAGATTTATGTGCAAAAGAGATGGTGATGCATATAGGTTTTCTTCCATTTAGATTCCTTCCATCTTTCCTATTTTCTTGTAGATATGCAAATCTGACTAAATACCCTTTTTAAAATAATTGTCTATTTGTAAGATTTTGAGTATTGTAGACCTAAAGGTTTATTTAGCTTTAGAATTGGATAGCTTTCAAGTGAGTGGGAAATTTATATACATCGTTTATAATAATCTGATTAGTTTGTTTGAAATAGATCTTAAATTTATGCCTAAAAGTTTATCAATTTCTTTGTTGTCTTTGTCAAATCTGAAATTATAGGTTGTAGATTGAACAACATTATTTGTAGGTTTATCTAGCTTATTTTATTATTGCATACAACTGTAATAACCCGGAAATTCTGGGCTAGTTTAAAATTTTTATTTTGGCAATTTTAGCGAATTTTGAATATTTAAAATGAATTATTTTAAATAATATCGACGAAAAATTTATCTTGAATATAATTAGAACGTATATATTATATACGCCGTCATTAGAATATAAATAACTATATATAATTATAAATAGAATTGAAAATGGCGCGGTAGTTCGATAATTCGATTTCAAACTTCAATTGAATGTACCGGGTGCAAAATAATCCGGATTTTAGTGAAACCAAAAATAATGGGATCTAATTGGGAATATCTTTCCAACGAATCCAACAAATCAAAATTTCATAGCGGGAATCAAAAGATATGTCCAGTTGAAAATTCTGAATAGTCGCTATGGAATTCAGGCCCTTAAAAATGGGCATTTTGCAAACGAACTCGGATTTCGACGAAACCAGTTTTGTTGGATCCGTGATGTCAAATTATTGCTAGATTCCAAATTTCATAATTTTTCGATTCAATATGTGAGCGTGGCAAAGGAAAACGCGTTTGACCAGTTTTAGTTGATTTTAATCGACTGGAAATTGGCCATTTTTCGAACGGTCTCAGAATTCGACGAAACTAGTTTTGTTTGGACCGTATCGTCAATACGAAGCTAGAAAATATTTTTTTGAAATTTTTCGAGTTAGTATGTGACCCTAGTAAATTGAAATGCGCGTTCAAATTCAATATATAGAGTTATATGTTGATTTTAACGGAAACTGAATCAAACGATCGAATCAACCTACGATACATAGCCCATTGTGTTCGGAATGGGGGTAATACGCTATGGACGACAGGCGGTGGGCCTTGTTTAGAGGTCGTATGTAAAAGTCAACTTTTTGCAAATTAAAAAAAAAATCTTCTCTCCCTCCCCTTAAATCCTCCTGGCCCCCCCCTTAATTCCCCAAACCCGATTTCATTTCAGAAAATAAAATTAAAGAAAAAAAAAGGGAGACTCGAACATCTCGACGAAATCCGCTCCTCCCATCATCGGTCGCCGCTCCGCCCCCTCCTTCATAAGTGTCAGTCCATCGCCTCCCCGCTCCCGTCGATGCCAGCCTCCATCGCGAGTTCGAAGATCTCGCGAGCCCGTCGCCATTCGATCCTCCGCCAATCGAAGTTGCTTCCCCCACCACCGATTCGAGACAGCCTCGGCCACCACCCTCCGACGCAGAAGTCTGCCGCCGACCCCCTAGCATGTGGAGCACTTCCCCCCCTTCGATTCAGTGAGTTGTATATTTTTCAGGTAATAAAAAAAAACTGTTTTTTTTATATGTTATAAAACTGAATTTTATTTTGTTATAAAATTGATTTGTTTTATTTATTTATGCATACTTTAATGGGATTTTTACATATAAAAATATGGTTTTTATTTATAATTTTAACCTATAATGATTTGATCTTTATTTATATGAAAGGGATAAAAAAAATATAATTTTTATACTAGTGGCATATTAAAAATATGATTTTTATATTTTTGTTTTAAGTATGAAAAATATAATCTTTACTATATGAATATCGATGTGAGAATATAATTTTTATAATACAGGAAAGTTAAAAATATAGTTTTTATATTTTTAAAATAATAAAAATATGATACAAAGTGGAAATATAAAGATATAATTTTTATATAGAATGGAGCGTCGGAACTATATTTTAGAAAAGGCGAAACTATATTCTAGAAAAGGCGAAACTATATTCTAGAAAATGCGAAATCTTTATATAGAGAATAACAAAGTAAAAATGTGATTTTTATATATTGAACATCGAAGTAAAAAAGGTGATTTTTATATATTGAATAGCAAAGTAAAAATGTGATTTTTATATATATAGTGGGTACAGGCAACGAAAGCGACAAAAAGGCGAAAACGACGAAGATCTCTACAATAGAAGTGTCGTGAAGTTGGATAGCTATCGGTGAGAATTTCTCACTCTTCAATTTCTTTTCTAGTTATATATATATACTAGGATGCAGACGGTGCTTAGTAGCACCCAACACAATCGTCCACAGACCATGGACTTGTTTGTTTGGTTGCATAGATTAGTTAGATGCTTTGGTTTGAATTGAATTGTTTGGTGAAATGAAATTGATTTGATTGATGTGTGAATGGCGTGGGCCTTCACTAGACCGGGGATAAGGCTAGGCCTTGTCCCGTTTCTAGTATCGTGCCGTTATGCCGCCGAAATTTTCTAAAATAAGTTAGAAAAATAAAGATAACATTTTATTTGATAAATGAACTGAATAGAAAATTCATAGGTTGAATAAAATAGTTTGATCGTTAAAAATATAATTTTTAATGTGAATGTGAATAAATAAAATATTCATTTACAAACCGGACGGTTTATTTATGTACACCTATTTAAATGACATTGATTGGGACGATAAATTTTACACATCGCCCAACTGCACAACTAAAATCTGTGTTTGATTGTTTGAAACCCCACACGGGTGTTTGTAATAACCCGGAAAATCTGGGCCAGTTTAAAATTTTTATTTTGGCAATTTTAGCGAATTTTGATTATTTAAAATGAACTATTTTAAATAATATCGACGAGAAATTTATTTTGAATAGAATTCGATCGTATATATTATATACGTCGTCGTTAGAATATAAATAATTATTTATAATTATAAATAGAATTGAAAATGGCGCGGTAGTTCGATAATTCGATTTCAAACTTCAAATGAATGTACCGGGTGCAAAACAATCCGGATTTTAGTGAAACCAAAAACATTAGGATCTAATTGATAATATCTTTCCAACGAATCCGAAAAATCAAAATTTCATAATGGGAATCAAAAGATATGTCCAGATGAAAATTCTGAATAGTCGCTATGGAATTCAGGCCCTTAAAAATGGACATTTTGCAAACGACCTCCGATTTCGACGAAACCAGTTTTGTTAGGTCCGTGATGTCGAATTATTGCTAGATTCCAAATTTCATAATATTTCGAATCAATATGTGAGCGTGGCAAAAGAAAACGCGTTTGACCAGTTTCAGTTGATTTTAATCGACTGGAAATTGATCATTTTTCCAACGGTCTCAGAATTCGACGAAACTAGTTTTGTTAGGACCGTATCGTCAATACGAAGCTAGAAAATATTTTTCTGGAATTTTTCTAGTTAGTATGTGACCCCGGTAATTTGAAATGTACGTTTAAAATTCAATATAACGATTTAAATTTAAATTCAATGGAAATTGATTGTAACGATCAAATCAGCTTACGTGGCATATCCCATTGTGTTCAGAATGGGGGTAAAACGCTATGGACGACAGGCGGTGGGCCTCGTTTTGAGGTCGAAAATAAAGGTTACTTTTTGGCGAAAAATAAATTAATTAAATAATATAAAAAAAAACACAAAACCTTTCTTATCCTATACCTTGGCCCCCCCCTCACCGATTCATCATTCAACAGAGAAAGAAAAAAAAAAGAGAATAAATCGGAGGGGCGACGCGGAGGGGGAAACCCACCGCCGCGCAAATCGCCTTCCCCCTCCCTCCTGCCAACGCCGAAGCAGGCGCCCCCTCCGTCCAGCCTCCCTCCTTTCCCCCAGCGGCGCAATTCCCGAAGGCCCATCCCCAAGTCGCACGGACGCGACGCACTTCCCCCCCTCCTTTCTTCCTCCTCCTCCTCCCCTTCCCTTCGCCTGCGACCCCCGACCCCACCCAGACCCGAACCCGTAAACCCCCCCCCTGATGACCGACGCAGCAAGCACCCCCCCCCCCTTTTCGCTAAAAAAGAAACTGTAAGTATTTTCTTTTATTTACACTATAAAGCTTTGTTTTATTATGTTTTTAGAGTTAATAAAAATAGGGTATTCTAGTTTATAAAAATATGGTTTATCAATATATAAAAGGTTCGATTTTTGAAGATTTTAAAAATAGAAAAGATAAGATTTTAAAAATAGAAAAGATAAGATTTTTATATATTGAACTTCGAAAGAAAAATATGGTTTTTATATATTGAACTTCGAAGTAAAAATTCGATTTTTATATATTGAATAGCAAAGTAAAAATTCGATTTTTATATATTGAATAGCATAGTAAAAATTCGATTTTTACATATGTAGTGGCTACGGGCAACGAAGATGACGAAGATGCGATAGCGATGAAGATTTCTATCAATGAAGTGCCGTGGAGCTAGGATAGCTATATGTGAGAACTTCTCACCTTTCAATTTAATTTTTCTAGTTATATATATATGCTAGGATGCAGACGGTGTTTAGTAGCACCCGACACCCGTCATCCACAGACCATGGATGGCTTGTTTGTTAAATTGTTTGGTTGAATAGTTAGTTAGATTATTCGATTGAAATTGAATTGTTTGGTGAGATGAATGGATTTGATTGATGTCGTGAATGGCGTGGGCCTTCACTAGACCGGGGATAAGGCTAGGCCTTGTCCCGTTTCTAGTATCGTGCCGTTATGCCGCCGAAATTTTCTAAAATATGTTAGAAAAATAAAAATATCATTTTATTGAATAAATGAACCGAATAGAAATTCATATGTTAGAATAAAATGTTTTATCGTTAAAAATATAATTTTTAACGTGAATGTGAATAAATAAAATATTCATTTACAAACCAGACGGTTTGTTTATGTACACCTATTTGAATGACATTGATTGGGACGATAAATTTCACACATCGCCCAACTGCACGAATAAAATATGTGTTTGATTGTTTGAAACCCCACACGGGTGTTAGGATGAAATTTGAAGTTCACTCATCCTGATTGATTAAATATGTCGATCGATTGATTGACAGGCTGTTATAAGCGTTAGATATCTATATTTGATGCTTATACAGTGTAGTGCACTTTGGTTGATGGTTGATTATTTTTCAATGCTATCATATACATGTGTTGTATGAAAATCCATATAATTAACTTTATATGGTAATTGATTGGGCCTCCTTCCAATTTGAAAAATAAAGAATATTATAAAATAAAAGTTCATGTGTTGACAGTACTCATTCATTGAGATTGGTCATGTGTTGAACGAAATATTTTAGTAATAAAATTTACATCTTTATCAATATAAAATAAAGGTTCATGTGTTGACAGTACTCATCCATTGAGATTGGTCATGTGTTGAACGAAATATTTTGGATAATAACAACTATTTTGAAAAAGAAATATTTGAAATAGAATATTTGAAAATAGAAATTTATGAAGCCGTGTTGATTAGATTGACGCCATTTTGACGTGAACGATATTTATATCGATTTTAAACGATTTCGAAATGAATTGAATTGAAAACGATTTCGAAATGAATTGAATTGAAAACGATTTCGAAATGAATTGAATATAAAACGATTTCAAATTGAATTGAAATTTGAATTGAATAGAAATGAATTTTAAAACGAATTTATAAAGAATAATTCAATTTTGATTTGAATTGAAATGGAAGTTGAAATCGCTTTTGAAACGATTTTAAAACTATTTATATAATTCGTTTTAAATAGAAATCGACGAAATATATATTATATATATTATATATATAATATAATGGCCTGAATAGAACGCGCCGCGCCGCGGCAGTTCGTGAATTTCGACCATTTATTTCAAACGGACATTTCGGGAGATCCGACCGTCGGATTCTCCTAAAACCGGAACCGTTGGGTTCGTATCGAAAATAGCTTTCTAACGAATGTTAGAAATTTGAAATCTAACGGTTGGATTTGGAGATACGCCCAAATCAAATTCGAAAAAGGTCGCTGTAAGTGCAGTTCGATGGCCATTGATGGAAATCGACTGTACAGGCCTTGATAAAATTATTAAAAATAGTAATAATTTGTGTGAAATCATAAGAAATGATTTGAGAAGAATTGGGATGAAAAACTCCATGTTTGAAAAGATAAAAATAGATTTTTATCGAAATGAACTAGTTTTGAACTAGAATTATAATTCTATTTATTTTTAAATAAATTGAATTTGAAATGGTTTTGATAATAACCAGAATTTCCAATGATTGCATTGGAATGGATTTGAATCGAAATTGTCTTCGGAATGTTTCGGTGTTGGATTTCGTGATTATACAAATGTTGTTATGGAAATTTGAAAGATATAGATATATATATCGTTATTTCCAATACGATCTTTGTTGGCCGTAGAATTGGATATTGAATATAAGCCGGGATATTTTCTATTCAGAGCCTTGTATTGAATATCAAATGTGATTTGGGTTTGTCGTGAATGGTGTCTTCACTAACACTGTTCTTGAACCCAGTTGAGAAAAGATTAAATCTTTTTATTTAGATTTAATGAAATGTACCAATTAAATAATATTTAATTGGAATTGAATTGATATTGATTTTTGGGTTTATCGTGGACAGTGTTTTAAATAACACTCGTTCTTTAACCCGATAATTAATAAATGTGATTTTGGGTTTATCGTGAACCGTGTTTTTAAATGACACTGGTTCTTTAACCCAGTCGAAGATTAAAACTAAGTGGAGTTTTAATGAATCTTTAATTAGATTGAAACGATCGAAAATGGAGTATCACCAGTTTTGCTCCAGGCGATAGTTAAATCTTTAATTAGATTTGAACGTGAAATGGTAATTGAATTTACCGATAACACTGTGGTGTTAGATATGAAGTATTACCAGTTTTACTTCATGGGATAAATAGGTTGGGATGGGGAAATTAAAACAAATGATTACTTCGGTAAGTTTCGTTAATCCCGACTAGTTGAATCGAAATTCAAAAGTAGATTAAAGAATAAATTCAAGGAATTTCTCTTTGATAAAATTAATGGGAACCTTTCCCTATGAACGTGAAATTTAGAAACTAACTGTCGGTTAGCCAAGCAGAACGGTTTTCTGGATATTGATCTGATGTTGGTTTCGGCCTTCGGGGTTAATATTTGGGAAATTATTCTCTTGATTAATTTACGGTTAGTGACTGATGAATTGGAATGAGGCGTATGTTGTGTTTGTGTAACACTTATTTAAAATATACGCGAGTTATTCGGAAAGACCGGGTTTATCCCATTCTGAATAACTGATACGACGATAAGTCGAAGATGAAGACGATGGTCGAAGACCGGAGGTCTTCACGTCGTTTGGGTGATAACTGATGATCTTGATTGGGCTGTACACCCAAGAAGATGGAAACAGTTGGTGATCGTCCAGACGTACTTGGAGATCGATGGATATGCGGGGTACTAGGTGCCTCCGGTTTCGTTCAGACCCAGAACGGACTTGTAAATGGACTGTGTGTCTGACATTGGATTTTAGTCTGTGTGATTGATTTCTATTAAATATATATCTGTTTGGCGGCGGAGAATTTATTCTCTTGCTTAACGCCCTTCTCTGAGACGTACGAGCTCAGGGGTTATATATTGATGGATATCAAACGCATGGAGTGAATTGCCTGTGTGGCATGCCTAAGTGGCAATGGATCGAGGCTTCTGTTGAAAAGCAAAGTCTTGTGGTGATGATCAAAGCACGGCCTTTGTGGCGTAGCTTTGTGTAACGTTTACCTCGCGAGTTTCACACCCGGTATGAACCAAAAACGGGAGAGGACCTCAGGGAGGGCATGCGTTTCTTTCTAGTTAGAAGTGGCGTCAGTGGTTTTACACGCCCTGACGAGTTTGACTTATGTGGTTGTTGCTGTTGCGAGGCGCCTCGGATTGATCGGTCGTTCTCGAACCGATGGAGTCATTTAGTTGGCTCGTTTACGCCCCATAGGGCGGGGAAACGCATGTTCAGGCATTTTAATCCACTCCGTGTGGACCGGCCCTGACGATCCAAGGGTCACTCGAGCTCTGATCCTGAGGGGCGGGCTAGAGCGTCTCGAATTCGGTGAGGACTATCTTTTGCCTCGTTTCATAGACGGAAATCCAATTTCCAAATACGTGACTTTGCGGTTTTATATGTAAACCTATATATGGTGACATAGTGGCATGGGACGCTCATGTCGTCTATGATTGATACTTATGATTTGAAGTTGTTTTATATACTATGCACTTATAATAGTATCAAATGATTTGTTTTAAACGTATCAAGCATTCTTTGGCTGTTATAAGGGAAAACCCTATCCCCCGGCTTGCGTTGCATTGTGTGATAGGACCTGGGTCTTATAACAGCTTCATTTTTCTTTATTTAGCATTGCGCTGTTTGTTTTATGCACTGGTATTCTTGGGAGGAAACCCGTTCCGTGTTATACGGCGTGGTCCCTTGATTTACCTAGCTTTAAAAATAAAGATTAACTGTTTTAGTTCTCACACCAGTCACATGACTGACCTGGAGTTTATTGTTTTAACCTAAACTCTGGGTGCCCCTATTTTGACACGGGCAGCTAGTAGTTTTGGGTTTTGCAGATTTATATTCACAGGATCCTGGTTTACAGCTGGAACGATATCCGGAAAGCTTTGTATCCGTATATCTACTTCTAGTTGTGTATTGTACTATTTTCCGCTGCGATGTATTTAAATGTAATTTAAATCTCTGATATTTCTGTGTAATATTCATTTATACTCTGTATATTCTTGTAATCTGATGCATGGTTGTTATATACAATGAAATGTTCTTCTGTATGCGTTCTGTTTTGTCCTGTTCTCAAACGATAGGGCGTTTCGAACGGCCTGGATCGGTTTAGCGACTGGTTCGGACCGAGCGAAATTCCTTGCCGTCACAGCTGGTATCAGAGCTTTGGTTTACAAAGCTCAGAGAACAAGACACATTAGAACCATACGAAAGAATTCATCAGATATTGGATTAGTAATATCCAACGGGAATGACTCTTTAGAGATGGGATCAGTAGTATCCTAGAACGAGTGTGAAGAGTATATTTTTCAAATGAAAACAAATTTTGTTTTGAAAATTTTAAATCAATTATTAGTATTTGATTATCTATTTATATTGATGTGGACAATCCAGTATATATAGATTTTGCGTATACGTCTGATCCGCGTGTATTCGAAATTATAATACACTGGATAGATATAGAATTACACTTTAATCGCCCGAAGATGATTTTGATGATGGAGCTCCATCATTAGAATTAATGTTCGAGTGACGAAAGTGGGTTTTCTATATATTTCCTATTGACTGGTGTGAGAACCAAAACTAGGTAGGGCCTATTGTTGTGAATTGGCATCAAAAATATGATTTTCTGTATATGTATCAAATTATGGATTTGAAACTCTAATTCACTAATTGATTGATGTTTGTGTTGTTTGTTTATTTGTTTGATAATTTTGAACCATTATGCCTAATTGAACCGAATATTGAATTATATTGAAAATTGGTCGCATTTGTTTGCATATGCATATGCTTATATTGAACAGGTCATAGCAAGGAGGCTAGAGCAGAGAATAAAATTTGTTTGCCCGACAAATAGGTACATGTTTACTACATAATTTCCTGTTTTGTTTGGGTGATGATGATTTTGTGAGCCTATTGGCTAGCCGCTTGACTTTTTCTTTTTCTTTTTGAGATATGAAGGACCGGGGAAGCTATTTGAAATTCCCCGATGCTCCCAGTGCAGGGGAGGTTATGGCGAAATTTTTCGAAAATTTAGGGTGTTAGCCAAATTTTTGAAATTTTGAAAATTCTCAGAAACTGAAAAGTTGGAGAATGAAAGCCAAATTGAAAGTAGAGTTGATTAATCAAACCACTTTCGACTTTGTTCCTTTTCGGGGACAAAAAGTTTTAAGTGGGGGAGATTGTAATAACCCGGAAAATCTGGGCCAGTTTAAAATTTTTATTTTGGCAATTTTAGCGAATTTTGATTATTTAAAATGAATTATTTTAAATAATATCGACGAGAAATTTATTTTGAATAGAATTCGATCGTATATATTATATACGTCGTCGTTAGAATATAAATAATTATTTATAATTATAAATAGAATTGAAAATGGCGCGGTAGTTCGATAATTCGATTTCAAACTTCAAATGAATGTACCGGGTGCAAAACAATCCGGATTTTAGTGAAACCAAAAACATTAGGATCTAATTGATAATATCTTTCCAACGAATCCGAAAAATCAAAATTTCATAATGGGAATCAAAAGATATGTCCAGATGAAAATTCTGAATAGTCGCTATGGAATTCAGGCCCTTAAAAATGGACATTTTGCAAACGACCTCGGATTTCGACGAAACCAGTTTTGTTAGGTCCGTGATATCGAATTATTGCTAGATTCCAAATTTCATAATATTTCGAATCAATATGTGAGCGTGGCAAAGGAAAACGCGTTTGACCAGTTTCAGTTGATTTTAATCGACTGGAAATTGATCATTTTTCCAACGGTCTCAGAATTCAACGAAACTAGTTTTGTTAGGACCGTATCGTCAATACGAAGCTAGAAAATATTTTTCTGGAATTTTTCTAGTTAGTATGTGACCCCGGTAATTTGAAATGTACGTTTAAAATTCAATATAACGATTTAAATTTAAATTCAATGGAAATTGATTGTAACGATCAAATCAGCTTACGTGGCATATCCCATTGTGTTCAGAATGGGGGTAAAACGCTATGGACGACAGGCGGTGGGCCTCGTTTTGAGGTCGAAAATAAAGGTTACTTTTTGGCGAAAAATAAATTAATTAAATAATATAAAAAAAAAACACAAAACCTTTCTTATCCTATACCTTGGCCCCCCCCTCACCGATTCATCATTCAACAGAGAAAGAAAAAAAAAAGAGAATAAATCGGAGGGGCGACGCGGAGGGGGAAACCCACCGCCGCGCAAATCGCCTTCCCCCTCCCTCCTGCCAACGCCGGAGCAGGCGCCCCCTCCGTCCAGCCTCCCTCCTTTCCCCCAGCGGCGCAATTCCCGAAGGCCCATCCCCAAGTCGCACGGACGCGACGCACTTCCCCCCCTCCTTTCTTCCTCCTCCTCCTCCCCTTCCCTTCGCCTGCGACCCCCGACCCCACCCAGACCCGAACCCGTAAACCCCCCCTGATGACCGACGCAGCAAGCACCCCCCCTTTTCGCTAAAAAAGAAACTGTAAGTATTTTCTTTTATTTACACTATAAAGCTTTGTTTTATTATGTTTTTAGAGTTAATAAAAATAGGGTATTCTAGTTTATAAAAATATGGTTTATCAATATATAAAAGGTTCGATTTTTGAAGATTTTAAAAATAGAAAAGATAAGATTTTAAAAATAGAAAAGATAAGATTTTTATATATTGAACTTCGAAAGAAAAATATGGTTTTTATATATTGAACTTCGAAGTAAAAATTCGATTTTTATATATTGAATAGCAAAGTAAAAATTCGATTTTTATATATTGAATAGCATAGTAAAAATTCGATTTTTACATATGTAGTGGCTACGGGCAACGAAGATGACGAAGATGCGATAGCGATGAAGATTTCTATCAATGAAGTGCCGTGGAGCTAGGATAGCTATATGTGAGAACTTCTCACCTTTCAATTTAATTTTTCTAGTTATATATATATGCTAGGATGCAGACGGTGTTTAGTAGCACCCGACACCCGTCATCCACAGACCATGGATGGCTTGTTTGTTAAATTGTTTGGTTGAATAGTTAGTTAGATTATTCGATTGAAATTGAATTGTTTGGTGAGATGAATGGATTTGATTGATGTCGTGAATGGCGTGGGCCTTCACTAGACCGGGGATAAGGCTAGGCCTTGTCCCGTTTCTAGTATCGTGCCGTTATGCCGCCGAAATTTTCTAAAATATGTTAGAAAAATAAAAATATCATTTTATTGAATAAATGAACCGAATAGAAATTCATATGTTAGAATAAAATGTTTTATCGTTAAAAATATAATTTTTAACGTGAATGTGAATAAATAAAATATTCATTTACAAACCAGACGGTTTGTTTATGTACACCTATTTGAATGACATTGATTGGGACGATAAATTTCACACATCGCCCAACTGCACGAATAAAATATGTGTTTGATTGTTTGAAACCCCACACGGGTGTTAGGATGAAATTTGAAGTTCACTCATCCTGATTGATTAAATATGTCGATCGATTGATTGACAGGCTGTTATAAGCGTTAGATATCTATATTTGATGCTTATACAGTGTAGTGCACTTTGGTTGATGGTTGATTATTTTTCAATGCTATCATATACATGTGTTGTATGAAAATCCATATAATTAACTTTATATGGTAATTGATTGGGCCTCCTTCCAATTTGAAAAATAAAGAATATTATAAAATAAAAGTTCATGTGTTGACAGTACTCATTCATTGAGATTGGTCATGTGTTGAACGAAATATTTTAGTAATAAAATTTACATCTTTATCAATATAAAATAAAGGTTCATGTGTTGACAGTACTCATCCATTGAGATTGGTCATGTGTTGAACGAAATATTTTGGATAATAACAACTATTTTGAAAAAGAAATATTTGAAATAGAATATTTGAAAATAGAAATTTATGAAGCCGTGTTGATTAGATTGACGCCATTTTGACGTGAACGATATTTATATCGATTTTAAACGATTTCGAAATGAATTGAATTGAAAACGATTTCGAAATGAATTGAATTGAAAACGATTTCGAAATGAATTGAATATAAAACGATTTCAAATTGAATTGAAATTTGAATTGAATAGAAATGAATTTTAAAACGAATTTATAAAGAATAATTCAATTTTGATTTGAATTGAAATGGAAGTTGAAATTGCTTTTGAAACGATTTTAAAACTATTTATATAATTCGTTTTAAATAGAAATCGACGAAATATATATTATATATATTATATATATAATATAATGGCCTGAATAGAACGCGCCGCGCCGCGGCAGTTCGTGAATTTCGACCATTTATTTCAAACGGACATTTCGGGAGATTCGACCGTCGGATTCTCCTAAAACCGGAACCGTTGGGTTCGTATCGAAAATAGCTTTCTAACGAATGTTAGAAATTTGAAATCTAACGGTTGGATTTGGAGATACGTCCAAATCAAATTCGAAAAAGGTCGCTGTAAGTGCAGTTCGATGGCCATTGATGGAAATCGACTGTACAGGCCTTGATAAAATTATTAAAAATAGTAATAATTTGTGTAAAATCATAAGAAATGATTTGAGAAGAATTGGGATGAAAAACTCCATGTTTGAAAAGATAAAAATAGATTTTTATCGAAATGAACTAGTTTTGAACTAGAATTATAATTCTATTTATTTTTAAATAAATTGAATTTGAAATGGTTTTGATAATAACCAGAATTTCCAATGATTGCATTGGAATGGATTTGAATCGAAATTGTCTTCGGAATGTTTCGGTGTTGGATTTCGTGATTATACAAATGTTGTTATGGAAATTTGAAAGATATAGATATATATATCGTTATTTCCAATATGATCTTTGTTGGCCGCAGAATTGGATATTGAATATAAGCCGGGATATTTTCTATTCAGAGCCTTGTATTGAATATCAAATGTGATTTGGGTTTGTCGTGAATGGTGTCTTCACTAACACTGTTCTTGAACCCAGTTGAGAAAAGATTAAATCTTTTTATTTAGATTTAATGAAATGTACCAATTAAATAATATTTAATTGGAATTGAATTGATATTGATTTTTGGGTTTATCGTGGACAGTGTTTTAAATAACACTCGTTCTTTAACCCGATAATTAATAAATGTGATTTTGGGTTTATCGTGAACCGTGTTTTTAAATGACACTGGTTCTTTAACCCAGTCGAAGATTAAAACTAAGTGGAGTTTTCTTTAATTAGATTGAAACGATCGAAAATGGAGTATCACCAGTTTTGCTCCAGGCGATAGTTAAATCTTTAATTAGATTTGAACGTGAAATGGTAATTGAATTTACCGATAACACTGTGGTGTTAGATATGAAGTATTACCAGTTTTACTTCATGGGATAAATAGGTTGGGATGGGGAAATTAAAACAAATGATTACTTCGGTAAGTTTCGTTAATCCCGACTAGTTGAATCGAAATTCAAAAGTAGATTAAAGAATAAATTCAAGGAATTTCTCTTTGATAAAATTAATGGGAACCTTTCCCTATGAACGTGAAATTTAGAAACTAACTGTCGGTTAGCCAAGCAGAACGGTTTTCTGGATATTGATCTGATGTTGGTTTCGGCCTTCGGGGTTAATATTTGGGAAATTATTCTCTTGATTAATTTACGGTTAGTGACTGATGAATTGGAATGAGGCGTATGTTGTGTTTGTGTAACACTTATTTAAAATATACGCGAGTTATTCGGAAAGACCGGGTTTATCCCATTCTGAATAACTGATACGACGATAAGTCGAAGATGAAGACGATGGTCGAAGACCGGAGGTCTTCACGTCGTTTGGGTGATAACTGATGATCTTGATTGGGCTGTACACCCAAGAAGATGGAAACAGTTGGTGATCGTCCAGACGTACTTGGAGATCGATGGATATGCGGGGTACTAGGTGCCTCCGGTTTCGTTCAGACCCAGAACGGACTTGTAAATGGACTGTGTGTCTGACATTGGATTTTAGTCTGTGTGATTGATTTCTATTAAATATATATCTGTTTGGCGGCGGAGAATTTATTCTCTTGCTTAACGCCCTTCTCTGAGACGTACGAGCTCAGGGGTTATATATTGATGGATATCAAACGCATGGAGTGAATTGCCTGTGTGGCATGCCTAAGTGGCAATGGATCGAGGCTTCTGTTGAAAAGCAAAGTCTTGTGGTGATGATCAAAGCACGGCCTTTGTGGCGTAGCTTTGTGTAACGTTTACCTCGCGAGTTTCACACCCGGTATGAACCAAAAACGGGAGAGGACCTCAGGGAGGGCATGCGTTTCTTTCTAGTTAGAAGTGGCGTCAGTGGTTTTACACGCCCTGACGAGTTTGACTTATGTGGTTGTTGCTGTTGCGAGGCGCCTCGGATTGATCGGTCGTTCTCGAACCGATGGAGTCATTTAGTTGGCTCGTTTACGCCCCATAGGGCGGGGAAACGCATGTTCAGGCATTTTAATCCACTCCGTGTGGACCGGCCCTGAAGATCCAAGGGTCACTCGAGCTCTGATCCTGAGGGGTGGGCTAGAGCGTCTCGAATTCGGTGAGGACTATCTTTTGCCTCGGTTCATAGACGGAAATCCAATTTCCAAATACGTGACTTTGCGGTTTTATATGTAAACCTATATATGGTGACATAGTGGCATGGGACGCTCATGTCGTCTATGATTGATACTTATGATTTGAAGTTGTTTTATATACTATGCACTTATAATAGTATCAAATGATTTGTTTTAAACGTATCAAGCATTCTTTGGCTGTTATAAGGGAAAACCCTATCCCCCGGCTTGCGTTGCATTGTGTGATAGGACCTGGGTCTTATAACAGCTTCATTTTTCTTTATTTAGCATTGCGCTGTTTGTTTTATGCACTGGTATTCTTGGGAGGAAACCCGTTCCGTGTTATACGGCGTGGTCCCTTGATTTACCTAGCTTTAAAAATAAAGATTAACTGTTTTAGTTCTCACACCAGTCACATGACTGACCTGGAGTTTATTGCTTTAACCTAAACTCTGGGTGCCCCTATTTTGACACGGGCAGCTAGTAGTTTTGGGTTTTGCAGATTTATATTCACAGGATCCTGGTTTACAGCTGGAACGATATCCGGAAAGCTTTGTATCCGTATATCTACTTCTAGTTGTGTATTGTACTATTTTCCGCTGCGATGTATTTAAATGTAATTTAAATCTCTGATATTTCTGTGTAATATTCATTTATACTCTGTATATTCTTGTAATCTGATGCATGGTTGTTATATACAATGAAATGTTCTTCTGTATGCGTTCTGTTTTGTCCTGTTCTCAAACGATAGGGCGTTTCGAACGGCCTGGATCGGTTTAGCGACTGGTTCGGACCGAGCGAAATTCCTTGCCGTCACAGTGTTGGGATGAAATTTGAAGCTCACTCATCCTGATTGATTAAATATGTCGATCGATTGATTGACAGGCTGTTATAAGCGTTAGATATCTATATTTGATGCTTACACAGTGTAGTGCACTTTGGTTGATGGTTGATTATTTTCAATGCTATTATATGTGTGTAATGTATGAAAATCCATATAATTAACATTATATGGTGATTGATTGGGCCTCATTCCAATTTAGAAAATAAAGAATAATATAAAATAAAAGTTCATGTGTTGACAGTACTCATCCATTGAGATTGGTCATGTGTTGAACGAAATATTTTAGTAATAAAATTTACATCTTTATCAATATAAAATAAAAGTTCATGTGTTTACAGTACTCATCCATTGAGATTGGTCATGTGTTGAACGAAATATTTTGATAATAACAACTATTTTGAAATAGAATATTTGAAATAGAATATTTGAAAATAGAAATTTATGAAGCCGTGTTGATTAGATTGACGCCATTTTGACGTGAACGATATTTATATCGATTTTAACGATTTCGAAAAGAATTGAATTGAAAACGATTTCGAAATGAATTGAATTGAAAACGACTTCGAAATGAATTGAATTGAAAACGATTTCGAAATGAATTGAATTGAAAACGATTTCGAAATGAATTGAATTGAAAACGATTTCGAAATGAATTGAAAACGATTTCGAAATGAATTGAATTGAAAACGATTTCGAAATGAATTGAATTGAAAACGATTTCGAAATGAATTGAATTGAAAACGATTTCGAAATGAATTGAATTGAAAACGATTTCGAAATGAATTGAATTGAAAACGATTTCGAAACGAATTGAATTGAAAACGATTTCGAAACGAATTGAATTGAAAACGATTTCGAAATGAATTGAATTGAAAACGATTTTGAAATGAATTGAATTGAAAACGATTTCGAAATTAATTGAATTGAAAACGATTTCGAAATGAATTGAAAACGAATTCAAATTGAATTGAAAGCGAGTTGAAATGAATTCAAATTGAATTGAAATTTGAATTGAATAGAAATGAATTTTAAAACGAATTTATAAAGAAGAATTCAATTTTGATTTGAATTGAAATGGAAGTTGAAGTTGCTTTTGAAACGAATTTTAAAACTATTTATATAATTCGTTTTAAATAGAAATCGATGAAATATATATTATATATATTATATATATAATATAATGGCCTGAATAGAACGCGCCGCGCCGCGGCAGTTCGTGAATTTCGACCATTTATTTCAAGCGGACATTACGGGAGATCCGACCGTCGGATTCTCCTAAAACCGGAACCGTTGGGTTCGTATCGAAAAGAGCTTTCTAATGAATATTAGAAATTAAAAATCTAACGGTTGGATTTGGAATTATGTCCAGATCAAATTTGAGAAAGGTCGTTGTAAGTGCAGTTCGATGGCCATTGATGGAAATCGACTGTACGGGCCTTGATAAAATTATTAAAAATAGTAATAATTTGTGTAAAATCATAAGAAATGATTTAGAAAGAATTGGGATGAAAAACTCCATATTTGAAAAGATAAAAATAGATTTTTATCGAAGTAAACTAGTTTTGAACTAGAATTAAAATTCTATTTATTTTTAAATAAATAAATTGAATTTGAAAAAGGGTTTTAAAAATAACCAGAATTTCCAATGATTGCATTGGAATGAATTTGAATCGAAATTGTCTTCAGAATATTTCGATGTTGGAATTCGTGATTATACAGATGTTATTATGGAAATTTGAAAGATATATATTTATATCGTTATTTCCAATACAACATTTGTTAATCGTAGAATTTGATATTGAATATAAGCCGATATATTTTCTATTCAAAGCCTTGTATTGAATATCAAATGTGATTTGGGTTTGTCGTGAATGGTGTCTTCACTAACACTGTTCTTGAACCCAGTTGAGAAAAGATTAAATCTTTTTATTTAGATTTAATGAAGTGTACCAATTAAATAATATTTAATTGAAATTGAATTGATATTGATTTTTGGGTTTATCGTGAACAGTGTTTTAAATAACACTCGTTCTTTAACCCGATAATCAATGGAATGTGACTTTGGGTTTATCGTGAACCGTGTTTTTAAATGACACGGATTCTTTAACCCAGTTAACGATTAAAACTAAGTGGAGTTTTAATGAATCTTTAATTAGATTGAAAAGATAGAGAATGGAGTATCACCAGTTTTGCTCCAGACGATAGTTAAATCTTTAATTAGATTTGAACATGAAATGGTAATTGAATTTACCAATAACACCGTGGTGTTAGATATGAAGTAGGACCAGTTTTACTTCATGGGATTAATAGGTTGGGATTGGGAAATTAAAACAAATGATTACTTCGGTAAGTTTCGTTAATCCCGACTAGTTGAATCGAAATTCAGAAGAAGATTTGAGAATAAATTTTAATGATTTATCTTGGATAAAATTAATGGGAACCTTTCCCTATGAATGTGAAATTTAGAAACTAATTGTCGGTTAGCCAAGCAGAATGGTTTTCTGGATATTGATCTGATGTTGGTTTCGGCCTTCGGGGTTAATATTTGGGGAATTATTCTCTTGATTAATTTACTGTTAGTGACTGATGAATTGGAATGAGGCGTATGTTGTGTTTGTGTAACACTTATTTAAAATATACGCGAGTTATTTGGAAAGACCGGGTTTATCCCATTCTGAATAACTGATACGACGATAAGTCGAAGATGAAGACGATGGTCGAAGACCGGAGGTCTTCACGTCGTTTGGGTGATTACTGATGATCTTGATTGGGCTGTACACCCAAGAAGATGGAAACAGTTGGTGATCGTCCAGACGTACTTGGAGATCAATGGATGTGCGGGGTACTAGGTGCCTCCGGTTTCGTTCAGACCCAGAACGGACTTGTAAATGGACGGTGTGTCTGACATTGGATTTTAGTCCGTGTGATTGATCTCTATTAAATATATATCTGTTTGGCGGCGGAGAATTTATTCTCTTGCTTAACGCCCTTCTCTGAGACGTACGAGCTCAGGGGTTATATATTGATGGATATCAAACGCATGGAGTGAATTGCCTGTGTGGCATGCCTAAGTGGCGAATGATCAAGGCTTCTGTTGAAAAGCAAAGTCTTGTGGTTGATGATCGAAGCACGGCCTTTGTGGCGTAGCTTTGTGTAACGTTTACTTCACGAGTCTCACACCCCGGTATGAACCAGAAACGGGAGAAAGGACCTCAGGGAGGGCCTACGTTTCCTCCTAGCTAAAAGTGGCGTCAGTGGTTTTACACGCCCTGACGAGTTTGACTTATGTGGTTGTTGCTGTTGCGAGGCGCCTCGGTTAGATCGGACGATCCGGGTCCGATGGAGTCATTCGTTGGCTCGCTTACGCCCCAAAGGGCGGCGAAACGTAGTGCTCAGGCATTTTAATCCACTCCGTGTGGACCGGCCCTGACGATCCAAGGCTTGCCTGCGCGCTTGCCTAAGACTCGGGCTAGGCAGTCTCGAATTCGGTAAGGACTATCTTTTGCCTTGGTTCATGACGGAAACCCAATTTCCAAATACGTGACATTTGCGGTTTTATTTGTAGAGCCTAGTATGGCGACATGATATATGGTACCCATGCCGCCTATGATTGATACTTATGATTTGAAGTTGTTTTATACACTGTACACTTATTATAGTATCAAATGATTTGTTTTAAACGTATCAAGCATTCTTTGGCTGTTATAAGGGAAAACCCTATCCCCCGGCTTGCGTTTGCATTGTGTGATAGGACATGGGTCTTATAACAGCTTCATTTTTTCTTTATTTTTTAGCATTGCGCTGTTTGTTTTATGCACTGGTATTCTTGGGAGGAAACCCGTTCCGTGTTATACGGCGTGGTCCCTTGATTTGCCTAACTTTAAAAATAAAGATTAATAACTGTTTTAGTTCGCACACCAGTCCCATGACAGACCTGGAGTTTATTGTTTTAACCTAAACTCTGGGTGCCCCTATTTTGACACGGGCAGCTAGTAGTTTTGGTTTTGCAAATTTATATTCACAGGATCCTGGTTTACAGCTGGAACGATATCCGGAAAGCTTTGTATCCGTATATCTCCTTCTAGTTGTGTATTGTATTATTTTCCGCTGCTATGTATTTAAATGTAATTTAAATCTCTGATATTTCTGTGTAATATTCGTTTATGCCCTGTATATTCTTGTAATCTGATGCATTGTTGTAATATACAATGAAATGTTCTTCTGTATGTGTTTTGGTGTGGCTTGTTCTCGAACTATCCGACGCTTTCATTTACGGGGAAGTTACGGCTTTTCACAGTTGGTATCAGAGCTTTGGTTTACAAAGCTCAGAGAACAAGACATATTAGAACCATACGAAAGAATTCATCAGATATTGGATTAGTAATATCCAACGGGAATGACTCGTTAGAGATGGGATCAGTAGTATCCTAGAACGAGTGTGAAGAATATATTTTTCCAAATGAAAACAAATTTTGTTTTGCAAATTTAAATCAACTATTCGTATTTGATTATTTGTTTATATTGATTTTGGACAATTAAGCATATAAAGAATTTGCATATACGCCTTGCAAACGTATATTCAAAGTTTTAATATACTGGATAGATATAGAATCACATTCTAGACACCCGAAGATGGTTATGATGATTGATCGATCATCATCAGAACTTATGTTCGTGTTTCGAAGTTGTGATATCTATATATTTCCATTAGACTGGTGTGAGAACCAAAGCTTATATAGATAGGTTTATTGTTGTGATTTGGCATCAAAAACATGATTTTCTGTATATGTATCAAAATTATGAATTTGAAATGATAATTCACTGATTGATTGATGTTTGTGTTGTTTGTTTATTTGTTTGATAATTTTTAACCATTTAACCAAATGAACCAAATATTGAGTTGTATTGAAATTTGGTCGCATTTGCTTACATATACTTGTACTTATATTGAACAGGTCATAGCAAGGAGGCTAGAGCCAGAGAATAAAATTTGTTTGCCCGACAAATAGGTACATGTTTACTACATAATTTACTGTTTTGTTTGGGTGATGATGATTTTATGAGCCTATTGGCTAGCCGCTTGGCTTTTTCTTTTTCTTTTTGAGATCTAAAGGACCGGGGAAGCTATTTGAAATTCCCTGATGCTCCCATTGCAGGGGAGGTTATGGCGAAATTTTTCGAAAATTTAGGGTGTTAGCCAAATTTTTGAAAATTTGAAAATTCTCAGAAACTGAAAAGTTGGAGAATAGAAGTCAGATCGAACATGGAATTGATAATCAAACCACTTTCGACTTTTGTTCCTTTTCGGGGACGAAAAGTTTTAAGTGGGGGAGATTGTAATAACCCGGAAATTCTGGGCCAGTTTAAAATTTTTATTTTGGCAATTTTAGCGAATTTTGAATATTTAAAATGAATTATTTTAAATAATATCGACGAAAAATTTATCTTGAATATAATTAGAACGTATATATTATATACGCCGTCGTTAGAATATAAATAATTATATATAATTATAAATAGAATTGAAAATGGCGCGGTAGTTCGATAATTCGATTTCAAACTTCAATTGAATGTACCGGGTGCAAAATAATCCGAATTTTAGTGAAACCAAAAATAATGGGATCTAATTGGGAATATCTTTCCAACGAATCCAACAAATCAAAATTTCATAGCGGGAATCAAAAGATATGTCCAGTTGAAAATTCTGAATAGTCGCTATGGAATTCAGGCCCTTAAAAATGGACATTTTGCAAACGACCTCGGATTTCGACGAAACAGTTTTGTTGGATCCATGATGTCAAATTATTGCTAGATTCCAAATTTCATAATTTTTCGATTCAATATGTGAGCGTGGCAAAGGAAAACGCGTTTGACCAGTTTCAGTTGATTTTAATCGACTGGAAATTGGCCATTTTTCGAACGGTCTCAGAATTCGACGAAACTAGTTTTGTTAGGACCGTACCATCAATACGAAGCTAGAAAATATTTTTTTGAAATTTTTCGAGTTAGTATGTGACCCCAGTAAATTGAAATGCGCGTTCAAATTCAATATATAGAGTTATATGTTGATTTTAACGGAAACTGATTCAAACGATCGAATCAACCTACAATACATAGCCCATTGTGTTCGGAATGGGGGTAATACGCTATGGACGACAGGCGGTGGGCCTCGTTTAGAGGTTGTATGTAAAAGTCAACTTTTTGCAAATTAAAAAAAAAAAAATCTTCTCTCCCTCCCCTTAAATCCTCCTGCCCCCCCCCCCCCCTTAATTCCCCAAACCCGATTTCATTTCAGAAAATAAAATTAAAGAAAAAAAAGGGAGACTCGAACATCTCGACGAAATCCGCTCCTCCCATCATCGGTCGCCGCTCCGCCCCCTCCTTCATAAGTGTCAGTCCATCGCCTCCCCGCTCCCGTCGATGCCAGCCTCCATCGCGAGTTCGAAGATCTCGCGAGCCCGTCGCCATTCGATCCTCCGCCAATCGAAGTTGCTTCCCCCACCACCGATTCGAGACAGCCTCGGCCACCACCCTCCGACGCAGAAGTCTGCCGCCGACCCCCCCTAGCATGTGGAGCACTTCCCCCCCTTCGATTCAGTGAGTTGTATATTTTTCAGGTAATAAAAAAAAACTGTTTTTTTATATGTTATGAAACTGAATTTTATTTTGTTATAAAATTGATTTGTTTTATTTATTTATGCATACTTAAATGGGATTTTTACATATAAAAATATGGTTTTTATTTATATTTTTAACCTATAATGATTTGATCTTTATTTATATGAAAGGGATAAAAAAAATATAATTTTTATACTAGTGGCATATTAAAAATATGATTTTTATATTTTTGTTTTAAGTATGAAAAATATAATCTTTACTATATGAATATCGATGTGAGAATATAATTTTTATAATACAGGAAAGTTAAAAATATAGTTTTTATATTTTTAAAATAATAAAAATATGATTTTTACAAATTGGAAATATAAAGATATAATTTTTATATAGAATGGAGCGTCGGAACTATATTTTAGAAAAGGCGAAACTATATTCTAGAAAAGGCGAAACTATATTCTAGAAAAGGCGAAATCTTTATTTTTGAAAAGGCGGAACCTTTATATAGAGAATAACAAAGTAAAAATGTGATTTTTATATATTGAACATCGAAGTAAAAAAGGTGATTTTTATATATTGAATAGCAACGTAAAAATGTGATTTTTATATATATAGTGGGTACAGGCAACGAAAGCGACAAAAAGGCGAAAACGACGAAGATCTCTACAATAGAAGTGTCATGAAGTTGGATAGCTATCGGTGAGAATTTCTCACTCTTCAATTTCTTTTCTAGTTATATATATACTAGGATGCAGACGGTGCTTAGTAGCACCCGACACAATCGTCCACAGACCATGGACTTGTTTGTTTGGTTGCATAGATTAGTTAGATGCTTTGGTTTGAATTGAATTGTTTGGTGAAATGAAATTGATTTGATTGATGTGTAAATGGCGTGGGCCTTCACTAGACCGGGGATAAGGCTAGGCCTTGTCCCGTTTCTAGTATCGTGTCGTTATGCCGCCGAAATTTTCTAAAATAAGTTAGAAAAATAAAGATAACATTTTATTTGATAAATGAACTGAATAGAAAATTCATAGGTTGAATAAAATAGTTTGATCGTTAAAAATATAATTTTTAATGTGAATGTGAATAAATAAAATATTCATTTACAAACCGGACGGTTTATTTATGTACACCTATTTAAATGACATTGATTGGGACGATAAATTTTACATATCGCCCAACTGCACAACTAAAATCTGTGTTTGATTGTCTGAAACCCCACACGGGTGTTGGGATGAAATTTGAAGCTCACTCATCCTGATTGATTAAATATGTCGATCGATTGATTGACAGGCTGTTATAAGCGTTAGATATCTATATTTGATGCTTACACAGTGTAGTGCACTTTGGTTGATGGTTGATTATTTTCAATCCTATTATATGTGTGTAATGTATGAAAATCCATATAATTAACATTATATGGTGATTGATTGGGCCTCATTCCAATTTAGAAAATAAAGAATAATATAAAATAAAAGTTCATGTGTTGACAGTACTCATCCATTGAGATTGGTCATGTGTTGAACGAAATATTTTAGTAATAAAATTTACATCTTTATTAATATAAAATAAAAGTTCATGTGTTGACAGTACTCATCCATTGAGATTGGTCATGTGTTGAACGAAATATTTTAGTAATAAAATTTACATCTTTATCAATATAAAATAAAAGTTCATGTGTTGACAGTACTCATCCATTGAGATTGGTCATGTGTGGAACGAAATATTTTGATAATAACAACTATTTTGAAATAGAATATTTGAAATTGAATATTTGAAAATAGAAATTTATGAAGCCGTGTTGATTAGATTGACGCCATTTTGACGTGAACGATATTTATATCGATTTTAACGATTTCGAAATGAATTGAATTGAAAACGATTTCGAAATGAATTGAATTGAAAACGATTTCGAAATGAATTGAATTGAAAACGATTTCGAAATGAATTGAATTGAAAACGATTTCGAAATGAATTGAATTGAAAACGATTTCGAAATGAATTGAATTGAAAACGATTTCGAAATGAATTGAATTGAAAACGATTTCGAAATGAATTGAATTGAAAACGATTTCGAAATGAATTGAATTGAAAACGATTTCGAAATGAATTGAATTGAAAACGATTTCGAAATGAATTGAATTGAAAACGATTTCGAAATGAATTGAATTGAAAACGATTTCGAAATGAATTGAATTGAAAACGATTTCGAAATGAATTGAATTGAAAACGATTTCGAAATGAATTGAATTGAAAACGATTTCGAAATGAATTGAAAATGAATTCAAATTGAATTGAAAGCGAATTGAAATGAATTCAAATTGAATTGAAATTTGAATTGAATAGAAATGAATTTTAAAACGAATTTATAAAGAAGAATTCAATTTTGATTTGAATTGAAATGGAAGTTGAAGTTGCTTTTGAAACGAATTTTAAAACTATTTATATAATTCGTTTTAAATAGAAATCGATGAAATATATATTATATATATTATATATATAATATAATGGCCTGAATAGAACGCGCCGCGCCGCGGCAGTTCGTGAATTTCGACCATTTATTTCAAGCGGACATTACGGGAGATCCGACCGTCGGATTCTCCTAAAACTGGAACCGTTGGGTTCGTATCGAAAAGAGCTTTCTAATGAATATTAGAAATTAGAAATCTAACGGTTGGATTTGGAATTATGTCCAGATCAAATTTGAGAAAGGTCGTTGTAAGTGCAGTTCGATGGCCATTGATGGAAATCGACTGTACGGGCCTTGATAAAATTATTAAAAATAGTAATAATTTGTGTAAAATCATAAGAAATGATTTAGAAAGAATTGGGATGAAAAACTCCATATTTGAAAAGATAAAAATAGATTTTTATCGAAGTAAACTAGTTTTGAACTAGAATTATAATTCTATTTATTTTTAAAAAAATAAATTGAATTTGAAAAAGGGTTTTAAAAATAACCAGAATTTCCAATGATTGCATTGGAATGAATTTGAATCGAAATTGTCTTCGGAATATTTCGATGTTGGAATTCGTGATTATACAGATGTTATTATGGAAATTTGAAAGATATATATTTATATCGTTATTTCCAATACGACATTTGTTAATCGTAGAATTTGATATTGAATATAAGCCGATATATTTTCTATTCAAAGCCTTGTATTGAATATCAAATGTGATTTGGGTTTGTCGTGAATGGTGTCTTCACTAACACTGTTCTTGAACCCAGTTGAGAAAAGATTAAATCTTTTTATTTAGATTTAATGAAGTGTACCAATTAAATAATATTTAATTGAAATTGAATTGATATTGATTTTTGGGTTTATCGTGAACAGTGTTTTAAATAACACTCGTTCTTTAACCCGATAATCAATGGAATGTGACTTTGGGTTTATCGTGAACCGTGTTTTTAAATGACACGGATTCTTAAACCCAGTTAACGATTAAAACTAAGTGGAGTTTTAATGAATCTTTAATTAGATTGAAAAGATAGAGAATGGAGTATCACCAGTTTTGCTCCAGACGATTGTTAAATCTTTAATTAGATTTGAACGTGAAATGGTAATTGAATTTACCAATAACACCGTGGTGTTAGATATGAAGTAGGACTAGTTTTACTTCATGGGATTAATAGGTTGGGATTGGGAAATTAAAACAAATGATTACTTCGGTAAGTTTCGTTAATCCCGACTAGTTGAATCGAAATTCAGAAGAAGATTTGAGAATAAATTTTAATGATTTATCTTGGATAGAATTAATGGGAACCTTTCCCTATGAATGTGAAATTTAGAAACTAATTGTTGGTTAGCCAAGCAGAATGGTTTTCTGGATATTGATCTGATGTTGGTTTCGGCCTTTGGGGTTAATATTTAGGGAATTATTCTCTTGATTAATTTACTGTTAGTGACTAATGAATTGGAATGAGGCGTATGTTGTGTTTGTGTAACACTTATTTAAAATATACGCGAGTTATTTGGAAAGACCGGGTTTATCCCATTCTGAATAACTGATACGACGATAAGTCGAAGATGAAGACGATGGTCGAAGACCGGAGGTCTTCACATCGTTTGGGTGATTACTGATGATCTTGATTGGGCTGTACACCCAAGAAGATGGAAACAGTTGGTGATCGTCCAGACGTACTTGGAGATCAATGGATGTGCGGGGTACTAGGTGCCTCCGGTTTCGTTCAGACCCAGAACGGACTTGTAAATGGATGGTGTGTCTGACATTGGATTTTAGTCCGTGTGATTGATCTCTATTAAATATATATCTGTTTGGCGGCGGAGAATTTATTCTCTTGCTTAACGCCCTTCTCTGAGACGTACGAGCTCAGGGGTTATATATTGATGGATATCAAACGCATGGAGTGAATTGCCTGTGTGGCATGCCTAAGTGGCGAATGATCAAGGCTTCTGTTGAAAAGCAAAGTCTTGTGGTTGATGATCGAAGCACGGCCTTTGTGGCGTAGCTTTGTGTAACGTTTACTTCGCGAGTCTCACACCCCGGTATGAACCAGAAACGGGAGAAAGGACCTCAGGGAGGGCCTACGTTTCCTCCAAGCTAAAAGTGGCATCAGTGGTTTTACACGCCCTGACGAGTTTGACTTATGTGGTTGTTGCTGTTGCGAGGCGCCTCGGTTAGATCAGACGATCCGGGTCCGATGGAGTCATTCGTTGGCTCGCTTACGCCCCAAAGGGCGGCGAAACGTAGTGCTCAGGCATTTTAATCCACTCCGTGTGGACCGGCCCTGACGATCCAAGTCTTGCCTGCGCGCTTGCCTGAGACTCGGGCTAGGCAGTCTCGAATTCGGTAAGGACTATCTTTTGCCTTGGTTCATGACGGAAACCCAATTTCCAAATACGTGACATTTGCGGTTTTATTTGTAGAGCCTAGTATGGCGACATGATATATGGTACCCATGCCGCCTATGATTGATACTTATGATTTGAAGTTGTTTTATACACTGTACACTTATTATAGTATCAAATGATTTGTTTTAAACGTATCAAGCATTCTTTGGCTGTTATAAGGGAAAACCCTATCCCCCGGCTTGCGTTTGCATTGTGTGATAGGACCTGGGTCTTATAACAGCTTCATTTTTTCTTTATTTAGCATTGCGCTGTTTGTTTTATTCACTGATATTCTTGGGAGGAAACCCGTTCCGTGTTATACGGCGTGGTCCCTTGATTTGCCTAACTTTAAAAATAAAGATTAATAACTGTTTTAGTTCTCACACCAGTCCCATGACTGACCTGGAGTTTATTGTTTTAACCTAAACTCTGGGTGCCCCTATTTTGACACGGGCAGCTAGTAGTTTTGGTTTTGCAGATTTATATTCACAGGATCCTGGTTTACAGCTGGAACGATATCCAGAAAGCTTTGTATCCATATATCTCCTTCTAGTTGTGTATTGTATTATTTTCCGCTGCTATGTATTTAAATGTAATTTAAATCTCTGATATTTCTGTGTAATATTCGTTTATGCTCTGTATATTCTTGTAATCTGATGCATTGTTGTAATATACAATGAAATGTTCTTCTGTATGTGTTTTAGTGTGGCTTGTTCTCGAACTATCCGACGCTTTCCTTTACGGGGAAGTTACGGGTTTTCAAAACAACTATACTCTGGTTGTTGTTGTTATTATATACACCATAGGTCTAAAATCAATCCCAAAAACCATTGTCAAAATTGTAGTTTATTCCAGATCCTTAGTTTTGGTGTTGATTTGAGGTTTATCTAAATTTAGATTAAATGATTATGCCTACTTATAATTGATGTTGCTGGGGTTTTACTTGGTTATTGTGGAAATGCCCTTTTTGTTCTTTTTAATGGAAAAGACATTGTTTCAAATTAGCAAGAAATATGTACAAAACAATTAGGAAAGAATGCGTAAATTTACATATATTTGAATGTAGTTTGCAACAACCATTCTTAAAACATATTTTCTTATTTTTTGTGATTTGAAATATGTCTATAATCTCTTTTTAATTATTTTGGGCAATTTTACAACAACTACAGTTATTAACCATTTTATAAAATTTTGAATCTTAAACAATATTAAACATAAAAAGGTTTGTTTTGGTCGTTAGTTTAGACCAACACATAAATAGTTAACAATAATAAAATAAAATATAGTAACTATGTTAAATGAGCTTATATATATATTCATATCCATTCGAATCTACGTAAGTAACGCAAATTTATTATTATAATAAGTGTTTGTTATTATTGTAGGTTTGAATAGTTTTCATTTTTATGGAAATGTATATGGAAATATAATCCATAATAAACGGAAAAAGGTATTATGGACGTTGTAGCAGTAAATGAATTTGATTTGCTATAAATAAGATCATAAATAAAATAAGGAATATTGTAGTCATCTTTGATTGGGGGAAACAAATTTAATAGGATAAACAAGCCAAATGGTTACAATTTAAATTGCATTAGGAATAGGATTTGTAGCTCCAATTAGGGAAGTAACCAAATTGTAACAACCCGAAAATCTGGGCCAGTTTAAAATTTTTATTTTGGCAATTTTAGCGAATTTTGATTATTTAAAATGAATTATTTTAAATAATATCGTCGAGAAATTTATTTTGAATAGAATTCGAACGTATATATTATATACGTCGTCGTTAGAATATAAATAATTATATATAATTATAAATAAAATTGAAAATGGCGAGGTAGTTCGATAATTCGATTTCAAACTTCAATTGAATGTAGCGGGTGCAAAACAATCCGGATTTTAGTGAAACCAAAAACATTAGGATCTAATTGATGATATCTTTCCAATGAATCCGAAAAATTGAGATTTCATAACGGGAATCAAAAGATGTGTCCAGTTGAAAATTCTGAATAGTCGCTATGGAATTCAGGCCCTTAAAAATTGGCATTTTGCAAGCGACCTCGGATTTCGACGAAACCACTTTTGTTGGGTCCGTGATGTCAAATTATTGCTAGGTTCCAAATTTCATAATTTTTCGAATCAATATGTGAGCGTGGGAAAGGAAAACGCGTTTGACCAGTTTCAGTTGATTTTAATCGACTGGAAAATGACCATTTTTCCAACGGTCTCAGAATTCGTCAAAATTAGTTTTGTTAGGACCGTATCGTCAATACGAAGCTAGAAATAATTTTTCTGGAATTTTCCGAGTCAGTATGGGACCCCAGTAAATTGAAAAGTACGTTTGAGTTGAATATATATAATGATTTATATTTTAATTTAAAGAAAAACTGATCATAACAGTCGAATCAGCTTGCGAAACATATCCCGGTGTGCTCGGGATGGGGGTATTTAGCTAGGGGTGACAGTCGTTGGCTCTGATTTGGGGTTCGGGGTGTTAAACGGGTATCTTCGAAATTAAATAAATTAAAAATATAAATATATAAACCCGGTCAAACCCAGTCAAACCCTTTCATTTCGTTCTCCTGGTCAAAGCCGCTCCCAGGGCAACCTACGGCGGAAAAAGCTCAAAATTTTGAGCTTAATCTTCTTCCAATCCGTTAGTGTTTTAATCCAAATCCTCACATCAATATCGAAGAGAATTCTACGGGCTTTCAATTCATATGGAGGTGATCATCAATGGCGGCGCGAGTAGCTCGGAATTCGAGCTCAAAGATGTTGCCGTCGCGCCTGTTTTTAGAGAGGAGGAGGACACCGGAATTCTCGCCACCACTGGCGATGGGCGGTGCTGCCAAGGCCGTCGACGGCGAGACCCCAGATCCGCTTCCGATGTCTCGTGTGACGCGCCAGGTGGAACCCTAATTCTGAGCAATGGGTTCGAACCATTCGGGAGCCTTCAGGAAGGTAATTAACAGCTTAATTAATCAGTTTATTAATTAATTTAGTTAATTAAAATCTGAAATTTACTTAAATAAAACTGTTTTTAAATCTGAATCAAAATTGTTTAAAACTGAGATTAGTATTGTTTTAAATTAAACATACATAGTAGAGAAAGGAGGGATTTTTAATTTTAAAAGTGAAAAGACGATATTTTGACATAAGTAGTGAAGTAAAAATATGATTTTTATATTTTTAAAGAATTAAAAATATGATTTTTATATTTTTAAAGTATTAAAAATATAATCTTTACTATATAGAAGAAGTAAAAATATGATTTTTATATATTGAACATCGAAGTAAAAATTCGATTTTTATATATTGAATAGCATAGTAAAAATATGATTTTTATATATTGAACATCGAAGTAAAAATATGATTTTTATATATTGAACATCGAAGTAAAAATATGATTTTTATATATTGAACATCGAAGTAAAAATATGATTTTTATATATCGAACATCGATGTAAAAATATGATTTTTATATATGTAGTGGCTACGGGCGAAGAAAGTGATTAGAGACGAGAACAGTGAAGATTTCCTGCATTAGAAGTGCCGTGGAGTTAGGATAGCTATCGGTAGAACTTCTCACTCTTTAATTTAATTTTTAGTTATATATATATACCAAGATGCAGACGGTGCTTAGTAGCACCCGACACAATCGTCCACAGACCATGGACTTGTTTGTTTGGTTGCATAAATTAGTTAGATGCTTTGGTTTGAATTGAATTGTTTGGTGAAATGAAATTGATTTGATTGATGTGTGAATGGCGTGGGCCTTCACTAGACCGGGGATTAGGCTAGGCCTTGTCCCGTTTCTAGTATCGTGCCGTTATGCCGCCGAAATTTTCTAAAGTAAGTTAGAAAAATAAAAATATCATTTTATTTAAAGAATGAACTGAATAGAAATTCATATGTTAAAATAAAATGTTTTATCGTTAAAAATATAATTTTTAACGTGAATATGAATATAGTGAATGTGAATAAATAAATATTCATTTACAATCGGGACGGTTTGTTTATGTACACTGATTTGACTGACATTGATTGGGTCGATAAATTTTACACATCGCCCAACTGCACAAATAAAATCTGTGTTGGATTGTTTGAAACCCCACACGGGTGTTGGGATGAAATTTGAAGTTCACTCATCCTGATTGATTAAATATGTCGATCGATTGATTGACAGGCTGTTATAAGCATTAAATATCTATATTTGATGCTTATACAGTGTAGTACACTTTGGTTGATGGTTGATTATTTTTCAATGTTATTATATGTGTGTAATGTATGAAAATCCATATAATTAACATTATATGGTGATTGATTGGGCCTCATTCCAAATTAGAAAATAAAGAATAATATAAAATAAAGGTTCATGTGTTGACAGTACTCATCCATTGAGATTGGTCATGTGTTGAACGAAATATTTTAGTAATAAAATTTACATCTATATCAATATAAAATAAAGGTTCATGTGTTGACAGTACTCATCCATTGAGATTGGTCATGTGTTGAACGAAATATTTTGATAATAACAACTATTTTGAACAAGAAATATTTGAAATAGAATATTTGAAAATAGAAATTTATGAAGCCGTGTTGATTAGATTGACGCCATTTTGACGTGAACGATATTTATATCGAATTGAAAACGATTTCGAAATGAAATGAATTGAAAACGATTTCGAAATGAAATGAATTGAAAACGATTTCGAAATGAAATGAATTGAAAACGATTTCGAAATGAAATGAATTGAAAACGATTTCGAAATGAAATGAATTGAAAACGATTTCGAAATGAAATGAATTGAAAACGATTTCGAAATGAAATGAATTGAAAACGATTTCGAAATGAAATGAATTGAAAACGATTTCGAAATGAATTGGATATAAAACGAATTCAAATTGAATTGGAAACCAATTGAAATGAATTCAAATTGAATTGAAATTTGAATTGAATAGAAATGAATTTTAAAACGAATTTATAAAGAGGAATTCAATTTTGATTTGAATTGAAATGGAAGTTGAAATTGCTTTTGAAACGAATTTAAAACTATTTATATAATTCGTTTTAAATAGAAATCAACGAAATATATATTATATATATAATATAATGGCCTGAATAGAACGCGCCGCGCCGCGGCAGTTCGTGAATTTCGACCATTTATTTCAAACGGACATTACGGGAGATCCGACCGTCGGATTCTCCTAAAACCGGAACCGTTGGGTTTGTATCGAAAAGAGCTTTCTAACGAATATTAGAAATTTGAAATCTAACGGTTGGATTTGGAGTTACGTCCAAATCAAATTTGAAAAAGGTCGCTGTAAGTGCAGTTCGATGGCCGTTGATGGAAATCGACTGTACAGGCCTCGATAAAATTATTAAAATTAGTAATAATTTGTGTAAAATCATAAGAAATGATTTAGAAAGAATTGGGATGAAAAACTCCATATTTGAAAAGATAAAAATAGATTTTTATCGAAATGAACCAATTTTGAACTAGAATTATATTTCTATTTATTTTTAAATAAATAAATTGAATTAAAAAAGGGTTTTAAAAATAACCAGAATTTCAATTGATTGCATTGGAATGGATTTGAATCGAAATTGTCTTCGGAATATTTCGATGTTGGAATTCGTGATTATACAGATGTTGTTATGGAAATTTGAAAGATATATATTTATATCGTTATTTCCAATACGACATTTGTTAATCGTAGAATTTGATATTGAATCTAAGCCGATATATTTTCTATTCAGGGCCTTATATTGAATATCAAATGTGATTTGGGTTTGTCGTGAATGGTGTCTTCACTAACACTGTTCTTGAACCCAGTTGAGAAAAGATTAAATCTTTTTATTTAGATTTAATGAAGTGTACCAATTAAATGATATTTAATTGGAATTGAATTGGTATTGATTTTTGGGTTTATCGTGAACAGTGTTTTAAATAACACTTGTTCTTTAATCCGATAATTAATGGAATGATTTTTGGGTTTATCGTGAACAGTGTTTTAAATAACACTTGTTCTTTAATCCGATAATTAATGGAATGATTTTTGGGTTTATCGTGAACAGTTTTTTAAATAACACTTGTTCTTTAATCCGATAATTAATGGAATGATTTTTGGGTTTATCGTGAACAGTGTTTTAAATAAAACTTGTTCTTTAATCCGATAATTAATGGAATGATTTTTGGGTTTATCGTGAACAGTGTTTTAAATAACACTTGTTCTTTAATCCGATAATTAATGGAATGATTTTTGGGTTTATCGTGAACAGTGTTTTAAATAACACTTGTTCTTTAATCCGATAATTAATGGAATGATTTTTGGGTTTATCGTGAACAGTGTTTTAAATAACACTTGTTCTTTAATCCGATAATTAATGGAATGATTTTTGGGTTTATCGTGAACAGTGTTTTAAATAACACTTGTTCTTTAATCCGATAATTAATGGAATGATTTTTGGGTTTATCGTGAACAGTGTTTTAAATAACACTTGTTCTTTAATCCGATAATTAATGGAATGATTTTTGGGTTTATCGTGAACAGTGTTTTAAATAACACTTGTTCTTTAATCCGATAATTAATGGAATGATTTTTGGGTTTATCGTGAACAGTGTTTTAAATAACACTTGTTCTTTAATCCGATAATTAATGGAATGATTTTTGGGTTTATCGTGAACAGTGTTTTAAATAACACTTGTTCTTTAATCCGATAATTAATGGAATGTGATTTTTGGTTTATCGTGAACCGTGTTTTAAATGACACTGATTCTTTAACCCAGTCGAAGATTAAAACTAAGTGGAGTTTTAATGAATCTTTAATTAGATTGAAATGATCGAAAATGGAGTATCACCAGTTTTGCTCCAGGCGATAGTTAAATCTTTAATTAGATTTGAACGTGAAATGGTAATTGAATTTACCGATAACACTGTGGTGTTAGATATGAAGTATTACCAGTTTTACTTCATGGGATGAATAGGTTGGGATGGGGAAATTAAAATAAATGATTACTTCGGTAAGGTTCGCTAATCCCGACTAGTTTGAATTGAGATTCAAAAATAGAATAAAGAATAAATTCAAGGAATTTATCTTGGATAAAATTAATGGGAACCTTTCCCTATGAATGTGAAATTTAGAAACTAACTGTCGGTTAGCCAAGCAGAATGGTTTTCTGGATATTGATCTGATGTTGGTTTCGGCCTTCGGGTTTAATATTTGGGAAATTATTCTCTTGATTAATTTACGGTTAGTGACTGATGAATTGGAATGAGGCGTATGTTGTGTTTGTGTAACACTTATTTAAAATATACGCGAGTTATTCGGAAAGACCGGGTTTATCCCATTCTGGATAACTGATACGACGATAAGTCGAAGATGAAGACGATGGTCGAAGACCGGAGGTCTTCACGTCGTTTGGGTAATTACTGATGATCTTGATTGGGCTGTACACCCAAGAAGATGGAAACAGTTAGTGATCGTCCAGACGTACTTGGAGATCGATGGATATGCGGGGTACTAGGTGCCTCCGGTTTCGTTCAGCCCCAGAACGGACTTGTAAAGGGACTGTGTGTCTGACATTGGATTTTAGTCTGTGTGATTGATTTCTATTAAATATATATATGTTTGGCGGCGGAGAATTTATTCTCTTGCTTAACGCCCTTCTCTGAGACGTACGAGCTCAGAGGTTATATATTGATGGATATCAAACGCATGGAGTGAATTGCCTGTGTGGCATGCCTAAGTGGCAATTGATCAAGGCTTCTGTTGAAAAGCAAAGTCTTGTGGTGATGATCAAAGCACGGCCTTTGTGGCGTAGCTTTGTGTAACGTTTACTTCGCGAGTTTCACACCCGGTATGAACCAAAAACGGGAGACGGACCTCAGGGGGGACATGCGTTTTCTTTCTAGCTAGAAGTGGCGTCAGTGGTTTTACACGCCCTGACGAGTTTGACTTATGTGGTTGTTGCTGTTGCGAGGCGCCTCGGTTTGATCGGACGATCCGGGTCCGATGGAGTCATTTAGTTGGCTCACCTACGCCCCAAAGGGAGGAGAAACGTATTGTTCAGGCATTATAATCCACATCGGTGGACCGGCCCTGACGATCCAAGGTACGGTTGCGGTTGTGCCTGAGGCACGGGCTAGAGCGTCTCGAATCGGTGGAGGACTATCTTTTGCCTCGGTTCATAGATGGAAACCCAATTTCCAAATACGTGACTTTGCGATTTTGATTGTATAACCTAGTATGGCGACATAGTGGGATGGGGCGCTTATGCCGTCTATGATTGATACTTATGATTTGAAATTGTTTTATACACTATGCACTTATAATAGTATCAAACGATTTATTGTAAACGTATCAAGCATTCTTTGGCTGTTATAAGGGAAAACCCTATCCTCGGCTGCGTTGCATTGTGTGATGGGACCTGGGTCTTATAACAGCTTCATTTTTCTTTATTTAGCATTGCGCTGTTTGTTTTATGCACTGGTATTCTTGGGAGGAAACCCGTTCCGTGTTATACGGCGTGGTCCCTTGATTTACCTAACTTTAAAAATAAAGATTAACTGTTTTAGTTCTCACACCAGTCACATGACTGACCTGGAGTTTATTGTTTTAACCTAAACTCTGGGTGCCCTTATTTTGACACGGGCAGCTAGTAGTTTTGGTTTTTGCAGATTTATATTCACAGGATCCTGGTTTACAGCTGGAACGATATCCGGAAAGCTTTGTATCCGTATATCTACTTCTAGTTGTGTATTGTATTATTTTCCGCTGCTATGTAATTTAAATCTCTGACATTCCTGTGTAATATTCATTTATACTCAGTATATTCTTGTAATCTGATGCATTGTTGTAATATACAATGAAATGTTCTTCTGTATGAGTTTTGTTGTGGCTTGTTCTCGAACTATCTGTGCTTTCCCAACCGGGGAAGTTACGGGTTTTTACAGTTGGTATCAGAGCTTTGGTTTACAGAGCTCGAGAACAAGACACATTGGAACCATACGAAAGAATTCATCAGATATTGGATTAGTAATATCCAATTAGAATGACTCGTTAGAGATGGGATCAGTAGTATCCTAGAACGAGTGTGAAGAGTATATTTTTAAAATGAAAACAAAATCTTGTTTTGAAATATAAATCAATTATTCGTATTTGGTTATTTATTTATATTGATGTGGACAATCCAGTATATATAGATTTTGCGTATACGTCTGATCCGCGTGTATTCAAAGTTTTAATATATTGGATAGATATAGAGTCACACTCTAGTCGCCCGGAGACGATTCTGATGATAGTCTAGACATCATCAGAATTGGTATTCGAGTTTCGAAAGCGAGATTTCTATATATTTCCATTAGACTGGTGTGAGAACCAAAATTAGATAGGGCTTGTTGTTGTGATTTTGCATCAAAAATCTGATTTTTTGACTATATATCAAAGTTATGAATTTGAAAAGCTAATCAACTAATTGATTGATGGTTGTGTTGTTTGATTACGGTTTTGATTAATTAAAATTTTAACCATATAGCCAATTTGATCAAATAGTGAGTTGTATTGAAAATGTGTCGCATTTGCTTGCATATACTTGTACTTACATTGAACAGGTCATAGCAAGGAGGCTAGAGCAGAGAATAAAATTTGTTTGCCTGACAAATAGGTACATGTTTACTACATAATTTACTGTTTTGTTTGGGTGATGATGATTTTATGAGCCGATTGGCTAGCCGCTTGGCTTTTTCTTTTTCTTTTTGAGATTAGAAGGACCGGGGAAGCTATTTGAAATTCCCCGATGCTCCCGGTGCAGGGGAGGTTATGGCGAAATTTATCGAAAATTTAGGGTGTTAGCCAAATTTTTGAAATTTTTGAAAATTCTCAGAAACTGAAAAGTTGGAGAATGAAAGCCAGATCGAACGTAGAGTTGAATGATCAAACCACTTTCAACTTTGTTCCTTTTCGGGGACGAAAAGTTTTAAGTAGGGGAGATTGTAACAACTCGAAAATCTGGGCCAGTTTAAAATTTTTATTTTGGCAATTTTAGCGAATTTTGATTATTTAAAATGAATTATTTTAAATAATATCGTCGAGAAATTTATTTTGAATAGAATTCGAACGTATATATTATATACGTCGTCGTTAGAATATAAATAATTATATATAATTATAAATAAAATTGAAAATGGCGCGGTAGTTCGATAATTCGATTTCAAACTTCAATTGAATGTAGCGGGTGCAAAACAATCCGGATTTTAGTGAAACCAAAAACATTAGGATCTAATTGATGATATCTTTCCAATGAATCCGAAAAATTGAGATTTCATAACGGGAATCAAAAGATGTGTCCAGTTGAAAATTCTGAATAGTCGCTATGGAATTCAGGCCCTTAAAAATTGGCATTTTGCAAACGACCTCGGATTTCGACGAAACCACTTTTGTTGGGTCCGTGATGTCAAATTATGGCTAGGTTCCAAATTTCATAATTTTTCGAATCAATATGTGACCGTGGCAAAGGAAAACGCGTTTGACCAGTTTTAGTTGATTTTAATCGACTGGAAAATGACCATTTTTCCAACGGTCTCAGAATTCGTCAAAATTAGTTTTGTTAGGACCGTATCGTCAATACGAAGCTAGAAATAATTTTTCTGGAATTTTCCGAGTCAGTATGGGACCCCAGTAAATTGAAAAGTACGTTTGAATTGAATATATATAATGATTTATATTTTAATTTAAAGAAAACTAATCATAACAGTCGAATCAGCTTGCGAAACATATCCCGGTGTGCTCGGGATGGGGGTATTTAGCTAGGGGTGACAGTCGTTGGCTCTGATTTGGGTTTCGGGGTGTTAAACGGGTATCTTCGAAATTAAATAAATTAAAAATATAAATATATAAACCCGGTCAAACCCAGTCAAACCCTTTCATTTCGTTCTCCTGGTCAAAGCCGCTCCCAGGGCAACCTACGGCGGAAAAAGCTCAAAATTTTGAGCTTAATCTTCTTCCAATCCGTTAGTGTTTTAATCCAAACCCTCACATCAATATCGAAGAGAATTCTACGGGCTTTCAATTCATATGGAGGTGATCATCAATGGCGGCGCAAGTAGCTCGGAATTCGAGCTCAAAGATGTTGCCGTCGCGCCTGTTTTTAGAGAGGAGGAGGACACCGGAATTCTCGCCACCACTGGCGATGGGCGGTGCTGCCAAGGCCGTCGACGGCGAGACCCCAGATCCGCTTCCGATGTCTCGTGTGACGCGCCAGGTAGAACCCTAATTCTGAGCAATGGGTTCGAACCATTCGGGAGCCTTCAGGAAGGTAATTAACAGCTTAATTAATCAGTTTATTAATTAATTTAGTTAATTAAAATCTGAAATTTACTTAAATAAAACTGTTTTTAAATCTGAATCAAAATTGTTTAAAACTGAGATTAGTATTGTTTTAAATTAAACATACATAGTAGAGAAAGGAGGGATTTTTAATTTTAAAAGTGAAAAGACGATATTTTGACATAAGTAGTGAAGTAAAAATATGATTTTTATATTTTTAAAGAATTAAAAATATGATTTTTATATTTTTAAAGTATTAAAAATATAATCTTTACTATATAGAAGAAGTAAAAATATGATTTTTATATATTGAACATCGAAGTAAAAATTCGATTTTTATATATTGAATAGCATAGTAAAAATATGATTTTTATATATTGAACATCGAAGTAAAAATATGATTTTTATATATTGAACATCGAAGTAAAAATATGATTTTTATATATTGAACATCGAAGTAAAAATATGATTTTTATATATCGAACATCGATGTAAAAATATGATTTTTATATATGTAGTGGCTACGGGCGAAGAAAGTGATTAGAGACGAGAACAGTGAAGATTTCCTGCATTAGAAGTGCCGTGGAGTTAGGAAAGCTATCGGTGAGAACTTCTCACTCTTTAATTTAATTTTCTAGTTATATATATATACTAGGATGCAGACGGTGCTTAGTAGCACCCGACACAATCGTCCACAGACCACGGACTTGTTTGTTTGGTTGCATAAATTAGTTAGATGCTTTGGTTTGAATTGAATTTTTTGGTGAAATGAAATTGATTTGATTGATGTGTGAATGGCGTGGGCCTTCACTAGACCGGGGATTAGGCTAGGCCTTGTCCCGTTTCTAGTATCGTGCCGTTATGCCGCCGAAATTTTCTAAAATAAGTTAGAAAAATAAAAATATCATTTTATTTAAAGAATGAACTGAATAGAAATTCATATGTTAAAATAAAACGTTTTATCGTTAAAAATATAATTTTTAACGTGAATATGAATATAGTGAATGTGAATAAATAAATATTCATTTACAAACCGGACGGTTTGTTTATGTACACTGATTTGACTGACATTGATTGGGTCGATAAATTTTACACATCGCCCAACTGCACAAATAAAATCTGTGTTGGATTGTTTGAAACCCCATACGGGTGTTGGGATGAAATTTGAAGTTCACTCATCCTGATTGATTAAATATGTCGATCGATTGATTGACAGGCTGTTATAAGCGTTAAATATCTATATTTGATGCTTATACAGTGTAGTACACTTTGGTTGATGGTTGATTATTTTTCAATGTTATTATATGTGTGTAATGTATGAAAATCCATATAATTAACATTATATGGTGATTGATTGGGCCTCATTCCAAATAAGAAAATAAAGAATAATATAAAATAAAGGTTCATGTGTTGACAGTACTCATCCATTGAGATTGGTCATGTGTTGAACGAAATATTTTAGTAACAAAATTTACGTCTTTATCAATATAAAATAAAGGTTCATGTGTTGACAGTACTCATCCATTGAGATTGGTCATGTGTTGAACGAAATATTTTGATAATAACAACTATTTTGAAAAAGAAATATTTGAAATAGAATATTTGAAAATAGAAATTTATGAAGCCGTGTTGATTAGATTGACGCCATTTTGACGTGAACGAAATTTATATCGAATTGAAAACGATTTCGAAATGAAATGAATTGAAAACGATTTCGAAATGAAATGAATTGAAAACGATTTCGAAATGAAATGAACTGAAAACGATTTCGAAATGAAATGAATTGAAAACGATTTCGAAATGAAATGAATTGAAAACGATTTCGAAATGAAATGAATTGAAAACGATTTCGAAATGAAATGAATTGAAAACGATTTCGAAATGAAATGAATTGAAAACGATTTCGAAATGAAATGAATTGAAAACGATTTCGAAATGAATTGGATATAAAACGAATTCAAATTGAATTGGAAACCAATTGAAATGAATTCAAATTGAATTGAAATTTGAATTGAATAGAAATGAATTTTAAAACGAATTTATAAAGAGGAATTCAATTTTGATTTGAATTGAAATGGAAGTTGAAATTGCTTTTGAAACGAATTTAAAACTATTTATATAATTCGTTTTAAATAGAAATCGATGAAATATATATTATATATATTATATATATAATATAATGGCCTGAATAGAACGCGCCGCGCCGCGACAGTTCGTGAATTTCGACCATTTATTTCAAACGGACATTACGGGAGATCCGACCGTCGGATTCTCCTAAAACCGGAACCGTTGGGTTCGTATCGAAAAGAGCTTTCTAACGAATATTAGAAATTTGAAATCTAACGGTTGGATTTGGAGTTACGTCCAAATCAAATTTGAAAAAGGTCGCTGTAAGTGCAGTTCGATGGCCGTTGATGGAAATCGACTGTACAGGCCTCGATAAAATTATTAAAAATAGTAATAATTTGTGTAAAATCATAAGAAATGATTTAGAAAGAATTGGGATGAAAAACTCCATATTTGAAAAGATAAAAATAGATTTTTATCGAAATGAACCAATTTTGAACTAGAATTGTATTTCTATTTATTTTTAAATAAATAAATTGAATTTAAAAAGGGTTTTAAAAATAACCAGAATTTCCAATGATTCCATTGGAATGGATTTGAATCGAAATTGTCTTCGGAATATTTCGATGTTGGAATTCGTGATTATACAGATGTTGTTATGGAAATTTGAAAGATACATATTTATATCGTTATTTCCAATACGACATTTGTTAATCGTAGAATTTGATATTGAATCTAAGCCGATATATTTTCTATTCAGAGCCTTATATTGAATATCAAATGTGATTTGGGTTTGTCGTGAATGTTGTCTTCACTAACACTGTTCTTGAACCCAGTTGAGAAAAGATTAAATCTTTTTATTTAGATTTAATGAAGTGTACCAATTAAATGATATTTAATTGGAATTGAATTGGTATTGATTTTTGGGTTTATCGTGAACAGTGTTTTAAATAACACTTGTTCTTTAATCCGATAATTAATGGAATGATTTTTGGGTTTATCGTGAACAGAGTTTTAAATAACACTTGTTCTTTAATCCGATAATTAATGGAATGATTTTTGGGTTTATCGTGAACAGTGTTTTAAATAACACTTGTTCTTTAATCCGATAATTAATGGAATGATTTTTGGGTTTATCTTGAACAGTGTTTTAAATAACACTTGTTCTTTAATCCGATAATTAATGGAATGATTTTTGGGTTTATCGTGAATAGTGTTTTAAATAACACTTGTTCTTTAATCTGATAATTAATGGAATGATTTTTGGGTTTATCGTGAACAGTGTTTTAAATAACACTTGTTCTTTAATCCGATAATTAATGGAATGATTTTTGGGTTTATCGTGAACAGTGTTTTAAATAACACTTGTTCTTTAATCCGATAATTAATGGAATGATTTTTGGGTTTATCGTGAACAGTGTTTTAAATAACACTTGTTCTTTAATCCGATAATTAATGGAATGATTTTTGGGTTTATCGTGAACAGTGTTTTAAATAACACTTGTTCTTTAATCCGATAATTAATGGAATGATTTTTGGGTTTATCGTGAACAGTGTTTTAAATAACACTTGTTCTTTAATCATATAATTAATGGAATGATTTTTGGGTTTATCGTGAACAGTGTTTTAAATAACACTTGTTCTTTAATCCGATAATTAATGGAATGTGATTTTGGGTTTATCGTGAACCGTGTTTTAAATGACACTGATTCTTTAACCCAGTCGAAGATTAAAACTAAGTGGAGTTTTAATGAATCTTTAATTAGATTGAAATGATCGAAAATGGAGTATCACCAGTTTTGCTCCAGGCGATAGTTAAATCTTTAATTAGATTTGAACGTGAAATGGTAATTGAATTTACCGATAACACTGTGGTGTTAGATATGAAGTATTACCAGTTTTACTTCATGGGATGAATAGGTTGGGATGGGGAAATTAAAATAAATGATTACTTCGGTAAGGTTGGCTAATCCCGACTAGTTTGAATTGAGATTCAAAAATAGAATAAATAATAAATTCAAGGAATTTATCTTGGATAAAATTAATGGGAACCTTTCCCTATGAATGTGAAATTTAGAAACTAACTGTCGGTTAGCCAAGCCGAATGGTTTTCTGGATATTGATCTGATGTTGGTTTCGGCCTTCGGGGTTAATATTTGGGAAATTATTCTCTTGATTAATTTACGGTTAGTGACTGATGAATTGGAATGAGGCGTATGTTGTGTTTGTGTAACACTTATTTAAAATATACGCGAGTTATTCGGAAAGACCGGGTTTATCCCATTCTGGATAACTGATACGACGATAAGTCGAAGATGAAGACGATGGTCGAAGACCGGAGGTCTTCACGTCGTTTGGGTAATTACTGATGATCTTGATTGGGCTGTACACCCAAGAAGATGGAAACAGTTAGTGATCGTCCAGACGTACTTGGAGATCGATGGATATGCGGGGTACTAGGTGCCTCCGGTTTCGTTCATCCCCCGAACGGACTTGTAAAGGGAATGTGTGTCTGACATTGGATTTTAGTCTGTGTGATTGATTTCTATTAAATATATATCTGTTTGGCGGCGGAGAATTTATTCTCTTGCTTAATGCCCTTCTCTGAGACGTACGAGCTCAGGGGTTATATATTGATGGATATCAAACGCATGGAGTGAATTGCCTGTGTGGCATGCCTAAGTGGCAATTGATCAAGGCTTCTGTTGAAAAGCAAAGTCTTGTGGTGATGATCAAAGCACGGCCTTTGTGGCGTAGCTTTGTGTAACGTTTACTTCGCGAGTTTCACACCCGGTATGAACCAAAAACGGGAGACGGACCTCAGGGGGGGCATGCGTTTTCTTTCTAGCTAGAAGTGGCGTCAGTGGTTTTACACGCCCTGACGAGTTTGAATTATGTGGTTGTTGCTGTTGCGAGGCGCCTCGGTTTGATCGAACGATCCGGGTCCGATGGAGTCATTTAGTTGGCTCACCTACTCCCCAAAGGGCGGAGAAACGTATTGTTCAGGCATTATAATTCACATCGGTGGACCGACCCTGACGATCCAAGGTACGGTTGCGGCTGTGCCTGAGGCACGGGCTAGAGCGTCTCGAATCGGTGGAGGACTATCTTTTGCCTCGGTTCATAGATGGAAACCCAATTTCCAAATACGTGACTTTGCGATTTTGATTGTATAACCTAGTATGGCGACATAGTGGGATGGGGCGCTTATGCCGTCTATGATTGATACTTATGATTTGAAATTGTTTTATACACTATGCACTTATAATAGTATCAAACGATTTGTTTTAAACGTATCAAGCATTCTTTGGCTGTTATAAGGGAAAACCCTATCCTCGGCTGCGTTGCATTGTGTGATGGGACCTGGGTCTTATAACAGCTTCATTTTTCTTTATTTAGCATTGCGCTGTTTGTTTTATGCACTGGTATTCTTGGGAGGAAACCCGTTCCGTGTTATACGGCGTGGTCCCTTGATTTACCTAACTTTAAAAATAAAGATTAACTGTTTTAGTTCTCACACCAGTCACATGACTGACCTGGAGTTTATTGTTTTAACCTAAACTCTGGGTGCCCTTATTTTGACATGGGCAGCTAGTAGTTTTGGTTTTTGCAGATTTATATTCACAGGATCCTGGTTTACAGCTGGAACGATATCCGGAAAGCTTTGTATCCGTATATCTACTTCTAGTTGTGTATTGTATTATTTTCCGCTGCTATGTAATTTAAATCTCTGATATTCCTGTGTAATATTCATTTATACTCAGTATATTCTTGTAATCTGATGCATTGTTGTAATATACAATGAAATGTTCTTCTGTATGAGTTTTGTTGTGGCTTGTTCTCGAACTATCCGCGCTTTCCCAACCGGGGAAGTTACGGGTTTTTACACAAATAATACCTATAAACATATATATATATATATATGTGTGTGTGTGTGTGTGTATGTGTGTGTGTGTGTCTCTGTGTGTGCATGTATGCAAAAACAATTAAACCAAACTATAATAATACAGAAAAGTTTAAGGAGCTATAATAAATAGATTAGAACTTAAAATGGGACTGATATAAACAGAGAAATAAATGCCTTAGAAAAGTATGACCCTTGTTGTCATAAATGGCATTTAATAAGTTAATTGATGCTTTAGGAAATATGATCGTTAGGGTCATTAGCGACAGATAATCAATTAATAATAATAAAAGGAATCGAAAAGGGGAATTAATGGGGATTGATCGGCGTAGTAAATGCTAAGTCCAATAAGTAAACCAATAGGTAAATACCTTAAGACAAGAAGTTATAAATTCCTGGTAAATCTAGAATTATTATAATTTGAAATAGGAGTTGGACTTAGTCGGTTAATGATGGGAGGTCAGTTGCTTTATTTGACAGAACTCTGCACTTTCCAGTAATAAGAAATATGTTCAACTCATGTGAGATATCATTAACCATAGGAACCAGTGACAATAATTAATTGCGTAATGATAGTTAACTGTGTAACAAAGGTTATTTCCCAAAATAAGGTTTCTCTCAAGAGTGAGGTTCCCGCCTCCCGTTCCAAAAGAGGAAACCTTGGAAATGAAATAATTCATAACGTAGCCTATTTGGGGGTAAAAGTCTTAAATTAGTTAGATCCACCCTTTAAAGTGTATTAAGCGATCCCGTAACCCACCTTCCCATTTAATGGCTATTGGGTACGAACTTGGTAATTCTCATATTATTACATTTCCTCAAGGCAGTAAGTGATTGGGTTGTGGGTCCTCCTAAGGAATAAGTGTTAAATGACTGCTTCAGAAATACCAAAGGTTTGCATATCCTGCGGGAAGTAGTAAGTTACTAAGGGAATTATCTAGTAAGGCTAGCTAGATAGTAACGAGGGGTTCCACCAGGGGAAGGTCATAAATGGAGAGATGTCGTCTACCTATCTTGTAGGTAACAAGTGACTGCTTACTATCTCTTGTCTTATGCGGGGCATGGTTATATGTGTGAATGACAGAAGCCTTGAGTTTGTAGGACTTAGTATCTAGTGCCCTCTAATTTATATTAAGGTAGAATAAACCACCGTATAAGGTATTAAGTGACCAAGAGGTCCGCCTCGGGTATTAAATGATCGTAAGTATCTGTCCTTACCTTACATAGGTAGCAAGGTGTAATGACCCGGATCCTTATGGGTTAATTTTTGAATATTTAATATTTAATTTAAATATTGGGTGGAAAATATAAATGGAATTTTATATTGGAGTTATCGATTTAATTACCAATTTCGATTTAATATTTGATATATTTAATTTATTGGAATACGATAATGGATTTAGTTAAAAAATTAATTTGAATTAAATTCAGTTCAAATAATTTATAGGAAATTTTATTTGAATTTATAACGGTAATAATATTTATTTATTTCGAGGAGAATAAATTGTCTGAAATTAATTTATATTGATTTAAATTAATATCTTCACCATATGATCGAATCAGACTTCGTGACCTATCCCAGTGTGTCTGGAATAGTGGTTAAACCCAAGAATTGACAGTTGTTGGGTTCAGAAAAGAGTTCGGAGTCATTGAGTGTTTTAATTAAAGGATACAGATTCAAAAACGAATTAAAACTAATAAATATAAATTAAATGGACTTCTTTCTGCCAACTAACATACATCCCATGGCCTTTCCTTTCTCCTCAAAATTTAAAAGGGTTAGAAATCAAACACATCTCCCATCTCAACTCCACAAATAATCGGCCTTGCTGTTGATTTTAAAAACCACATCTTCCTTTATATAAGTCGCGAGCTTCCTTTCTCCCCAAAGAAAATCGAGGTCCTCAGAAACTAAATCGCGATGGCCTCTTCAAATGGGAACCAGTACCCCATTTCCCAGTCTTCGATAACCAAGTTAAATACCAAATCGCGAGAGTTCAGTGTTCAACTTTAGGGATTTAGGAGCGAGTCAACATCGAGATAGAAGCATGGGTGCCTCGACGGTCTATCGCGAGTGAAGTTCAGGCCATGGTGGGGTTTTCAGGTAATCGAATTTTGGGGTAACAGTGTCGATAAGGGTATTGAGCATGGATTCGAATTCGACGGCATCAGGAAGGGACGTTGCACCACGTCAGTTCGCGAGTGGTGAGTTTGAAGAGGGGATTTGCCGTCGAGGTTGTGAATGGTTCAACAGTAAGGGTTTGACGATGAACAAGGTGGAGGCCGACGCTGGTAAGGGTAGTCCGTTGTTTTGCTGAGAGGCGATGAAGAGGTTGTCAACGTGTTGAGTATAAGGTGATATCAAGTGAAGGGAAAAGAGGATGACTGCGAGGTGTTCGAAGAAATGCCAAGGTGAAGAATTGTCGTTTGAGCTGGTGCTGTTCTTTTGGGACTGTTCTGGGATTAGTTCGTCGACCGGTCGAGTGGATTTTGATAGCAGTAAGGTATACGTTTTACTATAATCTAAATTTGCATAGAATAAATTGTTTATTTGGTTTAAATAGTTAGTTTAAAATAAATAGTCATTTAATCGATAATTAGAAATAAATCGTAGGAACCTGATAAATTCGGTTAAGACGATTGAAGACGATTCATGGACACCACGATATGGAAATAAAATGGATATTCGACAAAGGAAAATTCCGGTGAGTAAACCTCACTCACCATTTAATTAGAATTATTTCTAGTTGTTAAAAATAATTACTATGCTTGTTTAAATATTGTTTGGTTGATTTAAAATATATATTAGTTATTTAGGACTATTATATATATATATATATTGGGTTGATGATTGGTTGGATTCCCGCAGTCTCATTAGCGGATGCCCGCAGTTTCATTAGCGGATGATTACCCTATACGCCCCACGCTATGATTAGTGGATGACCTTTATACCGCGATATTCTGCCACGAAGCAGAATGGGTATTATTTATGTGCTAACGTCTGTGGATGCAGGAAAACAGGTTGGAGGAATCCAACTGGATTCCTCAAAAATATATTATCTGTTGTTGTTTGTTTGATTTCATATATATTCATATATGATGTGTTAAAAATCAAATGATTGAATAATTGGTTGATTTGATTGTTTAAAATATCCCTGGGCTTGAATATTGATTTATAAAAATATCGAAAAGGGTATTTGAAATTTAAAAGGGGAATTCTATTTTTATAAATAGAATTTGAATTTTAAATGAACTATAGAAAACATTAACTTGTTTTGAATATATATGAACGAATATCGAATTTATAAACGTTGTTTATAAATAGAAAGATGGGATTTGAATCGAATTTATAAACGTTGTTTATAAATAGAAAGATGGGATTTGAATCGAATTTATAAACGTTGTTTATAAATAGAAAGATGGGGTTTGAATCGAATTTACAAACGTTGTTTATAAATAGAAAGATGGGATTTGAATCGAATTTACAAACGTTGTTTATAAATAGAAAGATGGGATTTGAATCGAATTTACAAACTTTGTGTAACACCCCACACCCGCTATAGTCACTCACTAAGGGAATGCCATAGCATCGGTGGAGTATTTTTAGTGAGTATAGAACAGTGAAATTACAACAAGACAGATATAATGTAATACTTGAAAATTTTAAAACATCATCTCATAGCAGCGGAAAGTAAAACATGTTTGGTTACATCATAAAACCATAACAAGAGTCAAGTACAAAATATCCATCCTGAATAAAATAAGTACATAATCCCACTACTCATAACAAATAGCCATAACAGAAAAGATATGATAAGCTGAGCTCTACATCTACGGTCCAAGCTCCAAGAGATAGATAAAGCAAACTGATCAAAGCCCACTAGCACTAGGCCCAACCTGAGGACCTGAAGGAAAAAGATAAAAACAACGGGGGTCAGACATAAGCCTGAGTGAACCCTATCTCCTTAATAATACAATTATTAAAGTAATTAGGGTATGATATGAACTCGGTATGGTATCTTTGGGGATAATGACTACACTAAGTTGCCCACGAACACAGGACGAACTAAGATAACCGTAAAGACGCATCTACCCACCCAAGGATAATTACTAACTGCACCACACCAGTCATTCCTACTTAAAGGTTGATCCCTTCTAAGGACTTAGAAAATTTCCCCAGTAGTCTCGTGTACCCCTAGCCACTACATAGGTGCCGTCTGCCCCTATCTCCACTAGGTGTACTTAGTAATTCTTACCCAGTAGTTTCGTGTACCCCTACATAGGTGCCGTCTGCCACTATCTTTATTAGGTGTACCCACTACTCCCCATCGATCGGCTCCCTACCGTAGATACCCGTGCTGGTCCCACAGTGGGGTGTATCACTCCCCTAAAGTGGCTACCCAATACTATCAACGGTGCACGGCTTTATATCTACACGATGCAACAACGGCTTATCTACCAGCCCGGGCCCACACACGCATATGAAACCCGTTGGACTTGCGTTGCCACCGCTACCCCGTTTTGGCCTCTTATAATCAAGCCCAATATGCGTGTCCCGTCACTCGACATGGGTCGAGCCCACAAAGATACGTTTGGGATATTGGTTGAAATGGGCCCCCCACAAGCTACTACTTAAGCTTGTCATTTTATCTAGTGCATCCCACTTAACCCCTTTTTATAATCATGCCCCCTTACATGTTAAGGTTTGGTTAAGTCATCCAATTATATTACAATTGCCCCTTAAGGCACCCACTAGATTTTCGCATGCCACCCAAGGCACTTACTTGATTCCCACATGCCACCCAAGGCACTTACTTGATTCCCACATGCCACCCAAGGCACTTACTTGATTTCCCCATGCCACCCAAGGCACTTACTTAACCCTTTAATCATGTTTAGTTACATGTTCCACTTTGGTTAAGTATTCTTATCGTATTTTCTATTGCCACCCAAGGCAACCCACTAGTTTCCTCATGCCACCCAAGGCACCCCCACTAGTTACTATATGCCACCCAAGGCACCCACTTAACCCCTCATGTCCCACTACATGCTAATATGGTTAAGTGTTTCTTAATTAATTAAGACCGTGATCTCCCATAAAGACCTCCCACATTAGACTGGCTGTTATGACCGCCTGGTTAAGCCGGTAGAGTCCGGGCAGTCTTACGTCATAACAGAGTCTAACCTCGTGTCTTTACCTTAATCACGTATTTAATTTATGGCTAAGACCTCTCACATTGGGCTGACATTTGTAGCAACTGGTTAAGCCGGTCGGGTCCGGGCAGTTTTACACTACAAATGAGTCCAACCTCGTGTCTTAGTCGATTAATTACACCTAATTAATCACCCCCATATTAATTATTCCTAATTAATATCAAGTTTTCCATAACATGGGTAGACCTAACTCAATAGGTAAATTCCCATGGGGTAGACCTAACTCAATAGGTAAATTCCCACTTATGGTAATTTTTTTTTTATGGTATGCTTAATCATACCCAACCATGCTTTAATTAACATATTTACCAACCCCATCGTTTCCCCACGTAAATCGTTCTCATTTCATGACATAATAAAGGGGAAGATCCATCACAACTATCATGGGTTTAGCATACAACTTTGTCATGGGTTAAGAGGATGTCAACTTGCATATATGAGCATATATTAACCCAACTATATTCAACCCAAACTTGCATATTATCAAACATGTGTCTTACATAACATGTTGCATATGAACTTACATATCATCAAACATGTGATTTGCATAACATGTTGAATTTGCATTTTAGCATATACTTAACTTGCATAAGCACTCACATACTTGCATAAGCATTCATATACTTGCATAAGCTTGCATATCATGTTAAACTTGCATTTCAACATATACATAACTTGCGTAAACATTCACATACTTGCATAGACTTGCATATTATGTTAAACTTGCATTTCAACATATACATAACTTGCATAAACATTCACATACTTGCATAGGCTTGCATATTATGTTAAACTTGCATTTCAACATATACATAACTTGCATAAACATTCACATACTTGCATAGGCTTGCATATTATGTTAAACTTGCATTTCAACATATACATAACTTGCATAAACATTCACATACTTGCATAGGCTTGCATATTATGTTAAACTTGCATTTCAACATATACATAACTTGCATAAACATTCACATACTTGCATAGGCTTGCATATTATGTTAAACTTGCATTTCAACATATACATAACTTGCATAAACATTCACATACTTGCATAGGCTTGCATATTATGTTAAACTTGCATTTCAACATATACATAACTTGCATAAACATTCATATACTTGCATAAGATGTTAAACATGCATATAAGCATATACATGACTTGCATAAGTACTCACATACTTGCATAACATGTTTGCATAATGGATCCATATTCACTTAGTGTTTTGCATCATAAACATCATGAAACAACTTGCATAAAAATATCATGATTACATATTATGAAACTTGCATGACATAAGACATATAACTTGCAAAACACATAATATTCACTACATCAAGCTTGCATAAATATATGGATCCACAAACATAGCCATACTTTATCACATCTTATCATAATCAATTCAATAATTGATTATTAAGGGGATAGAAGCTCACCAAAACAAGATTAGCAAGTTAAATGAAGCAAATCCCAATGATTAAGTAGAAGAAGATGTAGATTAGCTTGCAAACCCTCTTAGGATTTTTAGTGGAGGCTCTCCAATTTTCTAAGTGGTGGCATAATGGCCTTAGATCTATTTTTGGTAAGGATAAGGGGGGTATTAGGGTGTATATATAGATTAGTTAGATGTTTTAGGACCATAGGATATACCCTAGAACCAATCCTAGCCTTTAAAGCATGTCTTGGGGAAGAAGTCAAGTGTAGGAACCATTTAGGGCCCAAAAAAAACAGCCCAAAACTCATCCCGGGCCTCAAAACATGAGCAGTTTTCGTTTTTGATTTTTCGTGAAACTTTGACGGGCCATAACTTGGTCATACGGACTCCGATTTACGAAAACTCGGACTCTATTTCGCGTATTTTTCCGAGACGAACGCAATGGCACAGCCCGTTTCCCCTGATTCAGAATATTAAATTTAATTCTGCTCTGATTTATGTTATAACAAGTTATTTAACATACGGGGTGTTACACTTTGTTTATAAATGAAAATATGGGATTTGAATTGAATTTATAAACGTTGTTTATAAATGGAAAGGTGGGATTTGAATTGAAGTTATAAACGTTGTTTAAAAATAATGCCGAGAATTCAAATGGACTTTGAATATAAGGAATTAAACTGTAGATTTGAATATAGAAATTCAAATGGACTTTAAACTATAGATTTGAATATAGAAATTCAAATGGACTTTAAACTATAGATTTGAATATAGAAATTCAAATGGACTTTAAACTATAGATTTGAATATAGAAATTCAAATGGACTTTAAACTATAGATTTGAATATAGAAATTCAAATGGACTTTAAACGATTTGAATATAGGGATGCAAATAGAATTCAAATGAAGTTTAAATAAAGAGAATTCAAATAGAATTGATTTGGAATTTGAATAAGAAGTCGATAAGGGAACGAGAGTATGAGTATAATTAGAATTTGTTAATATGCAGTTAAAATATATTTGAACATGTCATGTTCAAATATGAAGGTGAAATAGACTGAAAAGTTAATTAACAGATTTAATTAACAAATTGAGTTAAAACGATTGGTATAGTTAAAATATATTGGACAGGTATAGACATACCGGAGACAAGTATGGAATAAAGTATAGAAGTGAAATAAATAGAATGCCCGACAAAAAGGTACGTATTTAATTTCCATATGAGATTTTATGCGCCGTATCGGCAAGCCGCTGGGCTTTTTCTTTTTCTTTTTTGAGATGAGAAGGACCGGGAAAGCTATTTGAAATTTCCCGATGCTCCCGGTACAAAGGAGGTTATGGCGAATTTTTCCGGGAATTTAAGGAGATAGAATATTTTTAAGATAATTTGATAGTTAGAAATCAACGTATCAAAATATATAGAAGTCGATAAGAAAACGAACTTAGAAATAGAATAGTATAATCAAAAAGGAAGTATAAGAAAAAAATCTAGTAGGAACAAAAAGAGGAAGTGTATATGTGTTTAAAAGTGAATAATCAGTTGTATGGTATTGGTTATTCGAGTAAGTAGTCTTGTCTGTTTTGACGTTAAATGTTATTCAGTCAAGGTCTGAGAGGTAATTATACCCCAACTTGGTTGATTTCATGGTATACCGATAAGTAGCAAGATTCAGGCTCGAAGATCAATGTGGAATAAGAATTAGTTAAATACTGTATTTGGGTTGTCGTAACTATGTTTTACACAACATCTGTTTTAACCCAAATATGTGCAAAGCTTGGAAATAGAATAATGAATATTTCTAAAGCTAGAAATTTAAAGAAGGCGATATATGGAAATGTTTTCCAAATAACGAAAAAGGGCCAATATGGTTATTGAAAATATTTGATTAACAAATATTGATAAAGAAATAGAAAAGAGATTTAATTAATGGAATATTAATTAAAGGTTCAGTGATTGTTGGATGTTTGGATGAACACTTGTTTTTATTCGATAGTTAAATCATCGACTATCGAAACACTTGTTTTTATTCGATAGTTAAATCATCGACTATCGAAACACTTGTTTTTATTCGATAGTTAAATCATCGACTATCGAAACACTTGTTTTTATTCGATAGTTAAATCACAGACTATCGAAGTTTTGACCATCGTTGTCAATATGGAGAGACCGGTTGGATTATTATCCGAAGAACCACTCCATATCGGCAGTAGCGTGCGAATCGGGTTATATAAAAATAATCGAAGACGGAGTAGAGTGCAAGGACTTTTTCTATTTATAGAAATAGTGCCTTCGGTTCATCCTGTTCCTGGGTGACTTGTATGGATGAATGTCTGACAGAGTATTTCCAGAAAGGTCACGTACATTGATTTCTTCAACTGTACCAAGAGTGGAAGCGGAGGAGGAAACTTCTTTTAGCTGACACGTAATGTACTGTTGAGGACGTCAATCGGTGATTTGATGGATTTGACGATGTGACATTCGAAGTGAATCTGGTGTGATGATAAAGCGTAGCTTCTAGCCTCATCAACCGGTAAATGACAGAAATCGGGCAAGCAGCATGGCTATGTAGGTCACACCTATTAGGGTGTATAATCACCTGATCTAGAGTTTCATTTACTTCTAAAAATCTATTGTCGATGCTGTCCCATTCGGGAAACGGTTGCTGATCCCAATCGTTGGTGATATACATTCGATACACTCAAGCGAAATGAGTGGTCGGTCATGTGTGGCTGAGTTGCAAGATGTTCTTGTTGAACTCGGTGTATTCTCCTCTAGAGATATACCAGCGGAAGGTGCTTCCATACCTTGTCATAGTTGGAAACCCATTACCCAATACGTGCTTGCGGTTTTTGATTGTATATATATGTGGAACGTGAGATGCAAACGTTCCACTAGATTGTTATCTACTTGATTTAGACATTATTATAATATCAAAAGAGTTTTGATATAAAGATAAGTCAAGTGTTTGGATTTTCATAAGGGAAAAACCCATTCCGTGTTATACGGCGTGGTCTTATGAGATATCATTTAGTTTTCTGAAACTGTTTTAAACTGTTTACTCATACCAGTCCCATGACTGACCCGGAGTTTATTTGTTTTGTTCTACCTAAACTCTTGGGTGCCTAAATTTGTACGGGCAGTCAAGTAGTTCAGGATTTTTCAGATATATCTAAAGGAGCTTGGAGCAGGAGGCTTCAGCATTATCTAGTTATAGTTTGTTCCGCTATGTTGTAAGTGTTGTACTCTGATGAAGTGTATGTTATACAGTTAAGATTTTGTATTTCAAAGATGTGATATATTATATTTTGTTCCGCTGCGATGTGAGATTCTGTGTTGTTATTTCTGTTCTTCTTCTACCTCTTTCTTCTAAAAAAAAAAATGTCTCGTATTTTCGTGATATTTGGGTTGGACGTATGATGTATATAGTCAACTCTGATGTTAAGGAAATCTGGGTCATTACAGTTGGTATCAGAGCTTAGGTTGAGCGAAAACCTAGGCTTGTTGGAATGTGCTCATTAGAGATAGGATCAGTAGTATCCTAGAATGAGTTGAGTGTATATATATACGAGAGAGCGTATTTGTTATTTGATATAAAAACTGTTTTATATTGTGTTGACTAGTCTGTTGAGTGGATTATAAATTTTGGTCGAATCGTGGGACGCCACGAAGTCGATAGGAGTTTATAAACACTTGAACGGAAGATTGGACACGATATTGTTTTTAAATAGTTAAGTTGATTGTTAGGATTATAATCAAATTAGATTATAAAACAGAAATAGTTATATATATAACCAATGGAATTTGTATATGAAATGAAATATACAAAGGAGATGAAATTGAAATTGAATTCCAACCAGAATTCAGAATTTAAAATCCTGGGAGTTTGGAAAATATTTTTTTCAAAATGAATGTTAAGTAATATAGCACAGGACTCATTCAGTAGCTGGGAAATAATTCTGATGATGGTCGCAACATCATCGGTGTTCATTTTCGAGTTTCTAAGTGATAAATTGCTGCCTTAGAAAAGTTCTTGATGGAAATTTGTTTGAAAGAAACAAATTGTTTGAAAATTCAAATGTTTTGAATTTGAGATAGATAAATATATGTATATATTTATATTACTTCAAAGGAATTCAAATGAGTTTGAATAAAGAAAATTCAAATAGAAATTGTATAAGAAAAATTGAAATGGAATTTGAATTCAAAGGAATTCAAATGGATTTGAATAAAGAAAAGTCAAATAGAGATTTGAATATTAAAATTCAAATGGAAATTGGTTAAATAGAAATTTCAAAGAGAATATAAAGTGGAGGATGAATATTAGAATTCAAAGAAAATATAAAGTTTGAAATAGAATTTGAATTCAAAGTGAAATTAAAATTGAATTTAAATTAAAAGGATTTCAAATAGAAATTGAACAAAGGAATTTAAATAGAAATTGAATAAAGGATTTCAAATGGAATTTGAATAAGGGATTTGAAATGGGTTTTGAATAAAGGATTTCAAATAGGAATTGAAAATAAGAAATTCAAATAGAATTTGAATAGAAGAAATTCAAATAGAAATTGAATAGAAGGAAATTCAAATATAGAGTTTGAATAAAGACATTCAAATGGAATTTGAATATTGTAGATATAGAGGACTTGAATATTTGAAGAGAAATAGATCGGGAATATTATGTTGAAATAGAAAAATGGATTTGATATATATTGAAAATATATCAGAATGGAGTTGAATTTAGTATAAGCAAAGTTAAAACGTTTATATTTATAAATATAATTAAAACGAGCTCGCCGTAGCACGGCAGTTCGTAAATTGGCAATTCGAACTTCAATTTAGTATACAGAACTCAATTGAAGTCGGAATTCTTTGAAACAACAATCGTCGGGACCGGTTGAATAATAGTTTTCTAATGAAAGAGAAAAATCTGGATTTCGTTGTATAGATTTTGAGTTATGTCAAAATCAAATTTTTTGAAAAGCAGCGCCAGAAACCATTAAAAACCACAATGGTTTATATATATAAGTAAAAGGATTTTTAAAATAAATAAAATCCGAATGGCCATGAGGAAAATATAGACTTGAGTTATAAAATGAATATGAACTCCAGTGAAGTTAGTGAAATGATTTTTAAGACAAAAATCATATTTTAAATGGTTAAATAGAATTAACTAAATTGGAGAATAATTAGTTAAAGGAAATTTGAATCGAAATTGGGTTTTTGGATAAGTGAAAGAGATTGAGAATTTATATTCGAAATCGAATATATAACTCGAGTTGAAAATATAATTAGATTAGTTTATAATTAAGTTGACATATATTTGAACAAGTGATATTCAAATAAAAAAAAGGTGAAATTAGCAAAACGGTTAATTAGCAACTAGCTAATGGGAATGTGAATGATTGAAATTAAATTTAACTTAAGTAAGTTAAATGGATCGAAATGAATAAATTGAGTAAAATCAATGTGAATATGAATTGGGTGTGAATAAGGGAAATATATTTGTAAAACAAATACAAAGGGAGTTATGTGCAAACGAATAAAAGGAGACATATTTGTAAAAACACTTACAAATAGAATTTAAAAGGGAATATTTGTAAAACATTTACAAATAGATTCAATGGAAATATTTATTTATAGAAAATAAATAGAATGCTACAGATGAGATATTGATTTGTTAAATAAATAAAATTTAATCAAAGGAATATTCAAAAGATGAATATGAAATGAAAATCTGTTTTTAACAGATAAATAGAAAAGATTAATTTATAAATAACAGTTTATAAATTAAATTAAATATTCATCATTCGATAAATGGAATATATAAGTCTGGACTTATATAGAGAAGAGATATTGGTTTTTAACACCGATAGTTTTAAATAGAAGGGGTACACAACACTTGTATAAGTGAAGTAACGTTATTAAAGAGAACATTTATAAAGTGAAGAACCGTTACTAAAAGTAAATCTTTATAAATGAATAAATGTTATCCAATAGGAGTTATTCGAACAGGAGAAGTCGATTAGAGTTAGAAATAATCGATTAGAGTTGGAATAAATCGATTAGAGTAAGAATTAACCAGTTAGAGTTAATGAGTTAGGGTAATCCGTAGAGTTAATTGAATATTAGTTATTCAATTAGAATTTATCGAATATTTGTTATTCAAATAAAGAGTTAACCAGATAAAGTTAATTGAACATAGTTAACCGAATTAGGATTAAATTGAATGTTAGTTATTCAATTAAAGTTGATCGAATATAGTTATTGAGATAGAGTTAGTCAAACATAGTTACTCATGTTATGTTGCCATTTCGTACGACTGCTGACGTAATTTGCAGGGCTACAGATAGCCTAGGGCGGTCGGATGTTTCCTGGGGGAATCAGGCGTAACCATTGTGATCGCTGCGATCTAGAGTCAAGCGAATGGAGTTAAATCAAATATAGTTTATTCGAAAGGAATTATCGAATTTAGTTAATCGAAGGAGTTATCGATTATTAGTAAATCAAAGGAGTTATCGATTATAGTTTAATCGAAAAGAGTTATCGATTAGTTTAATTGAAGTGAGTTATAGAATATTGGTTATTCGATGGAGTTAATCGAAAAGAGTTAAATCCAATAGAGTTAATTGATAAGAGTAAATTGATAGAGTAAATCGAATATAGTTTATTCGAAGAAAGGATTTCGAATCTAGTTATTCGAAAGAGAGATTATCGAATATAGTTATTCGAAGGGAGGAGTTATCGAATAAGGATTTATTCGAAAGAGAGTTACGTAAGGAAGTTTGAAATGTTGAGTATCAACATAAATATGTTTTGAAAGTTAATGGGTTGTAGCACTTTTTCTACCTTAGCAATTTCGAGGACGAAATTATTTTAAGTGCGGAAGATTGAAATGACCCAGATCCTTATGGGTTAATTTTTGAATATTTAATATTTAATTTAAATATTGTGTGGAAAATATAAATGGAATTTTATATTGGAGTTATCGATTTAATTACCAATTTCGATTTAATATTTGATATATTTAATTTATTGGAATACGATAATAGATTTAGTTAAAAATTTAATTTGAATTAAATTCAGTTCAAATAATTTATAGGAAATTTTATTTGAATTTATAACGGTAATAATATTTATTTATTTCGAGGAGAATAAATTGTCTGAAATTAATTTATATTGATTTAAATTAATATCTTCACCATATGATCGAATCAGACTTCGTGACCTATCCCAGTGTGTCTGGAATAGTGGTTAAACCCAAGAATTGACAGTTGTTGGGTTCAGAAAAGAGTTCGGAGTCATTGAGTGTTTTAATTAAAGGATACAGATTCAAAAACGAATTAAAACTAATAAATATAAATTAAATGGATTTCTTTCTGCCAACTAACATACATCCCATGGCCTTTCCTTTCTCCTCAAAATTTAAAAGGGTTAGAAATCAACCACATCTCCCATCTCAACTCCACAAATAATCGGCCTTGCTGTTGATTTTAAAAACCACATCTTCCTTTATATAAGTCGCGAGCTTCCTTTCTCCCCAAAGAAAATCGAGGTCCTCAGAAACTAAATCGCGATGGCCTCTTCAAATGGGAACCAGTACCCCATTTCCCAGTCTTCGATAACCAAGTTAAATACCAAATCGCGAGAGTTCAGTGTTCAACTTTAGGGATTTAGGAGCGAGTCAACATCGAGATAGAAGCATGGGTGCCTCGACGGTCTATCGCAAGTGAAGTTCAGGCCATGGTGGGGTTTTCAGGTAATCGAATTTTGGGGTAACAGTGTCGATAAGGGTATTGAGCATGGATTCGAATTCGACGGCATCAGGAAGGGACGTTGCACCACGTCAGTTCGCGAGTGGTGAGTTTGAAGAGGGGATTTGCCGTCGAGGTTGTGAATGGTTCAACAGTAAGGGTTTGACGATGAACAAGGTGGAGGCCGACGCTGGTAAGGGTAGTCCGTTGTTTTGCTGAGAGGCGATGAAGAGGTTGTCAACGTGTTGAGTATAAGGTGATATCAAGTGAAGGGAAAAGAGGATGACTGCGAGGTGTTCGAAGAAATGCCAAGGTGAAGAATTGTCGTTTGAGCTGGTGCTGTTCTTTTGGGACTGTTCTGGGATTAGTTCGTCGACCGGTCGAGTGGATTTTGATAGCAGTAAGGTATACGTTTTACTATAATCTAAATTTGCATAGAATAAATTGTTTATTTGGTTTAAATAGTTAGTTTAAAATAAATAGTCATTTAATCGATAATTAGAAATAAATCGTAGGAACCTGATAAATTCGGTTAAGACGATTGAAGACGATTCATGGACACCACGATATGGAAATAAAATGGATATTCGACAAAGGAAAATTCCGGTGAGTAAACCTCACTCACCATTTAATTAGAATTATTTCTAGTTGTTAAAAATAATTACTATGCTTGTTTAAATATTGTTTGGTTGATTTAAAATATATATTAGTTATTTAGGACTATTATATATATATATATATATATTGGGTTGATGATTGGTTGGATTCCCGCAGTCTCATTAGCGGATGCCCGCAGTTTCATTAGCGGATGATTACCCTATACGCCCCACGCTATGATTAGTGGATGACCTTTATACCGCGATATTCTGCCACGAAGCAGAATGGGTATTATTTATGTGCTAACGTCTGTGGATGCAGGAAAACAGGTTGGAGGAATCCAACTGGATTCCTCAAAAATATATTATCTGTTGTTGTTTGTTTGATTTCATATATATTCATATATGATGTGTTAAAAATCAAATGATTGAATAATTGGTTGATTTGATTGTTTAAAATATCCCTGGGCTTGAATATTGATTTATAAAAATATCGAAAAGGGTATTTGAAATTTAAAAGGGGAATTCTATTTTTATAAATAGAATTTGAATTTTAAATGAACTATAGAAAACATTAACTTGTTTTGAATATATATGAACGAATATCGAATTTATAAACGTTGTTTATAAATAGAAAGATGGGATTTGAATCGAATTTATAAACGTTGTTTATAAATAGAAAGATGGGATTTGAATCGAATTTACAAACGTTGTTTATAAATAGAAAGATGGGATTTGAATCGAATTTACAAACGTTGTTTATAAATAGAAAGATGGGATTTGAATCGAATTTACAAACTTTGTTTATAAATGAAAATATGGGATTTGAATTGAATTTATAAACGTTGTTTATAAATGGAAAGGTGGGATTTGAATTGAAGTTATAAACGTTGTTTAAAAATAATGCCGAGAATTCAAATGGACTTTGAATATAAGGAATTAAACTGTAGATTTGAATATAGAAATTCAAATGGACTTTAAACTGTAGATTTGAATATAGAAATTCAAATGGACTTTAAACTATAGATTTGAATATAGAAATTCAAATGGACTTTAAACTATAGATTTGAATATAGAAATTCAAATGGACTTTAAACTATAGATTTGAATATAGAAATTCAAATGGACTTTAAACTATAGATTTGAATATAGAAATTCAAATGGACTTTAAACTATAGATTTGAATATAGAAATTCAAATGGACTTTAAACTATAGATTTGAATATAGAAATTCAAATGGACTTTAAACGATTTGAATATAGGGATGCAAATAGAATTCAAATGAAGTTTAAATAAAGAGAATTCAAATAGAATTGATTTGGAATTTGAATAAGAAGTCGATAAGGGGACGAGAGTATGAGTATAATTAGAATTTGTTAATATGCAGTTAAAATATATTTGAACATGTCATGTTCAAATATGAAGGTGAAATAGACTGAAAAGTTAATTAACAGATTTAATTAACAAATTGAGTTAAAACGATTGGTATAGTTAAAATATATTGGACAGGTATAGACATACAGGAGACAGGTATGGATTAAAGTATAGAAGTGAAATAAATAGAATGCCCGACAAAAAGGTACGTATTTAATTTCCATATGAGATTTTATGCGCCGTATCGGCAAGCCGCTTGGCTTTTTCTTTTTCTTTTTTGAGATGAGAAGGACCGGGAAAGCTATTTGAAATTTCCCGATGCTCCCGGTACAAAGGAGGTTATGGCGAATTTTTCCGGGAATTTAATGAGATAGAATATTTTTAAGATAATTTGATAGTTAGAAATCAACGTATCAAAATATATAGAAGTCGATAAGAAAACGAACTTAGAAATAGAATAGTATAATCAAAAAGGAAGTATAAGAAAAAAATCTAGTAGGAACAAAAAGAGGAAGTGTATATGTGTTTAAAAGTGAATAATCAGTTGTATGGTATTGGTTATTCGAGTAAGTAGTCTTGTCTGTTTTGATGTTAAATGTTATTCAGTCAAGGTCTGAGAGGTAATTATACCCCAACTTGGTTGATTTCATGATATACCGATAAGTAGCAAGATTCAGGCTCGAAGATCAATGTGGAATAAGAATTAGTTAAATACTGTATTTGGGTTGTCGTAACGATGTTTTACACAACATCTGTTTTAACCCAAATATGTGCAAAGCTTGGAAATAGAATAATGAATATTTCTAAAGCTAGAAATTTAAAGAAGGCGATATATGGAAATGTTTTCCAAATAACGAAAAAGGGCCAATATGGTTATTGAAAATATTTGATTAACAAATATTGATAAAGAAATAGAAAAGAGATTTAATTAATGGAATATTAATTAAAGGTTCAGTGATTGTTGGATGTTTGGATGAACACTTGTTTTTATTCGATAGTTAAATCATCGACTATCGAAACACTTGTTTTTATTCGATAGTTAAATCATCGACTATCGAAACACTTGTTTTTATTCGATAGTTAAATCATCGACTATCGAAACACTTGTTTTTATTCGATAGTTAAATCACAGACTATCGAAGTTTTGACCATCGTTGTCAATATGGAGAGACCGGTTGGATTATTATCCGAAGAACCACTCCATATCGGCAGTAGCGTGCGAATCGGGTTATATAAAAATAATCGAAGACGGAGTAGAGTGCAAGGACTTTTTCTATTTATAGAAATAGTGCCTTCGGTTCATCCTGTTCCTGGGTGACTTGTATGGATGAATGTCTGACAGAGTATTTCCAGAAAGGTCACGTACATTGATTTCTTCAACTGTACCAAGAGTGGAAGCGGAGGAGGAAACTTCTTTTAGCTGACACGTAATGTACTGTTGAGGACGTCAATCGGTGATTTGATGGATTTGACGATGTGACATTCGAAGTGAATCTGGTGTGATGATAAAGCGTAGCTTCTAGCCTCATCAACCGGTAAATGACAGAAATCGGGCAAGCAGCATGGCTATGTAGGTCGCACCTATTAGGGTGTATAATCACCTGATCTAGAGTTTCATTTACTTCTAAAAATCTATTGTCGATGTTGTCCCATTCGGGAAACAGTTGCTGATCCCAATCGTTGGTGATATACATTCGATACACTCAAGCGAAATGAGTGGTCGGTCATGTGTGGCTGAGTTGCAAGATGTTCTTGTTGAACTCGGTGTATTCTCCTCTAGAGATATACCAGCGGAAGGTGCTTCCATACCTTGTCATAGTTGGAAACCCATTACCCAATACGTGCTTGCGGTTTTTGATTGTATATATATGTGGAACGTGAGATGCAAACGTTCCACTAGATTGTTATCTACTTGATTTAGACATTATTATAATATCAAAAGAGTTTTGATATAAAGATAAGTCAAGTGTTTGGATTTTCATAAGGGAAAAACCCGTTCCGTGTTATACGGCGTGGTCTTATGAGATATCATTTAGTTTTCTGAAACTGTTTTAAACTGTTTACTCATACCAGTCCCATGACTGACCCGGAGTTTATTTGTTTTGTTCTACCTAAACTCTTGGGTGCCTAAATTTGTACGGGCAGTCAAGTAGTTCAGGATTTTTCAGATACATCTAAAGGAGCTTGGAGCAGGAGGCTTCAGCATTATCTAGTTATAGTTTGTTCCGCTATGTTGTAAGTGTTGTACTCTGATGAAGTGTATGTTATACAGTTAAGATTTTGTATTTCAAAGATGTGATATATTATATTTTGTTCCGCTGCGATGTGAGATTCTGTGTTGTTATTTCTGTTCTTCTTCTACCTCTTTCTTCTAAAAAAAAAATGTCTTGTATTTTCGTGATATTTGGGTTGGACGTATGATGTATATAGTCAACTCTGATGTTAAGGAAATCTGGGTCATTATACAAGGTCTTAAGTGGCCATATATAAAATAAGTACCCTCCTTGTGTGATGGCTGGAAGTTAGTTACTCGCCTCTTAATTAGTTAATGGTGGTTTAAAGGCTTCATACTTTTGCGTAAACGTTCTATCTCGGTATTACAATATCGCTAGGTGTAGAATATTACCTTGGGTTTAATGGTTAATCGTCATGCGTAAATCCTAAATGCTTTAGGCTAGAGTCACTAGCCCGTTTAGACATATATTTTGGTTTTGACCAAACAGAGTACATTTGCGTATTGTAGATAGTGTTTGTAACGACCTGGATTTTTAGTGGTTAAATAATTAGTTTATTTAATTACTTAAACGTTGATTTGGAAATTTAAATGACTTAAATTAAATAATTTTGTATATTTAATTAATATAAATAGAGGAGTAATAAATTAAATTTCGAAATAATCGGAAATGAGTTGAATTTGCAATATTGTGTGAATTGGATAATTTAAGAAATTTAATTTAGTTTAGATTCGAGTTATAACAAGAAATTAATTTATTAAACGAAGTTTGAATGTATAAATTTAATTTAATAGTTTTACATTTTGAACTTTAATTAAGTGTATAAAGTTCAATATAAGTCAGAATTCTTTGAAACATGAAAAGTTCGAATCTATTGGAATATAGTTTTCTAATGAAAGTGAAAAATCGATATTTTGTATTGTAGATTTTTAGTTATGTTCAAATCAAATTTTCAGAAAGTTGCTATGGAATTGTTTATAAACCATAATGATTTATTTTGTAAAATAAAATGGATTTTTAAATAACGAATGTCGTTTTAACTTGAAATTTAAAATCTCGAGTTTAAAATCAAGTTAAATTTATAATCTCATGCTATATATAAATTCTGTTTGAGTATATGTGATAATTAAAATTTATCAGCAGTAAATTTGTTCATTTGAAATTGATGGATATTTAATCGATTTAATATAGAACTTAAGAATAACCAACTTTCAAACAACCTAGGATTTCAATGAAATTAATTTTTATTAAATCCATAGTGATTAATTATTGTAAGATTTTCAATTTTGCATCAATTGGATTTATTTTGTGATCATGTGCGATATAAACGCATGTCGATTCAAGTTGTGAAATTAAAAGGAAGTTTTAAAAACGACCTCGGAATCCAATGAAACCAATTCCATCGTGTTCGCAATATTAATTTATTATAGGATTTCAAATTTCATCATGATTTGGAGCTCATATGTGGTAGTTTAAATGTATTACTTCAGGCGTAAGTTTCATAAATTAATAAAATCATATAAAATCTACCCTATATAATATGATCTCATCCTTTCTAACCTTCGTAATTTCATCTTATGGTCAAAATAAATCAACACCGCCCTTCTCAAATTATTCTTAATATCATAAGAAATCAAAAACCAAATGAAATCCAAATATTTTTTTATCTGCAGGAATCATAAGAGAAGGAGCTTCAACATCATATGTTTTTATTCGGTTTTCTGATGTGTGTGATTTTGGGAAGGCCGTGCCAGAGCAGAGGGCCACCAGCGTTTAAAGGGGAGGTAGGCAACGCTGGTGATGTCGTGATGTTCCTGGCTGCGAAGCGCACATGTTGATGGAGTTTGGCGGGTTTACTTGAATTTTTTTGCCGTGGATTTTCCTGTAGCTAAGTAAATGGAGACCAGGGCCGCGATTTACAGATGGGGTGAAAGATTCTCCTATTCGGTATAGGTGGATGGAGATTTCAAAGTGGAGAATGATAGTGAAATCCGTTTGTAAAATCGTAAATTATGGAAGGAGATATTAGGATAGAAAGTAATGCAATGATGTATGGTTTTAGGGAGCTGGGTTTTTCTTCACTAGAAGAAGAATATTGGTTTTTGGGGAAGTGATTAGCGGCATAATGAAACGATCAAGGGTAATTATGTGATTATCAATAATTAATAATGTTTAATTCAATTTAAACATGCAATATTTATATCTCTCTCATATGTTATCAAAATCTGACGAAACAAGATCCTTGGGGTCATATGGACGTAGGCTACGCAATGAAACTGGTTTGGAGAATTTTGGAGCTCGTGAGAATTATTGACGAGCTAAAATGCCTGATTCGATTAAATCGGTGATTAATTGTTATTCAACGATTAATGAACAAAGTGAGTAAACTCACTAACTCTGTCTAGTTTATAATTTTGTAAATGTATTTTAGCGTTGATAAATGATGATTCAATGTTGTATATTGATTGTTTGGATAAATTGTTATCATCAATTGTTTCCATTACATATATTAGTTATATTGAAGGTTGGCAGTTGGTATTCCTGCACATTTTAGCGGATGAGACCCTATGCACCCCGCATAATAGCGGATGACCATCTATAGTGCGATATCCCGCCTCGAAGTGGAATTGGTATTATTTATGTTTTCTAACATCTGTGGATGCAGGAAAAAAAAGTTAGAGGGATCCAACTGGATTCCTTAAACTTATTATTGTTTGTTTACATATTTATTTATTTATTTATTTATTTATTTAAGTTTTTTATTTTATAACATAACAAATGGAGAAACTAGCCATTCTCCAATGGCTCACAAAAACGGTTCTGCAACCAGCTGAAACCGTGCACACAAACGAACAAGAAAACAAAATACATAAAAACCACAGAAAGGGCAACTGAAGTCCAGAAGGGATGGTCCGTGTCGAGGAAGGCTCCTCTCTGATCCTAGAAGAAGACAAGGATCCCAACAATCTAGGTGGAAAAAGGCGGTAGAGATGCTGAGAACATATCCAAGATCTCGAAAAGCTACCAATGCCCCGGCTGATCCAGCAATCCATCCAAATAGAAGAGAAACAACCCTCATGTGACACCTTACAATCCTGCCCAGCAACCTATACAACAATACCTGAACGACTAGCAAACAATGTCAGTGCCGGGGGGCAGAGTGAAAAGGAAGAAAAGGATCACCAAAGCACCCTGCCCACACAAAACAAAAATCAGCCTATACCTTGTCTGGGGTTGGCTGTTAGCGTCGAAACATCAAAGTTAACAGCCAACCTCCTAGACCGGGATCCTATCACACCTCTGAACGGCCTACCCCGAAACGCTAGGAAAACATCATTCCTAATTTTCCAGATGATGGTCGGAGGGTCCATAGCCTCTTCGTCAAATATTGCCTTGTTCCGCGCACACCAGATGTGCCAACAAATCAAACAAGGAATCAGATGAAGGCGGCTAGCGCGAAGACTTTTACCTGAGATGCCAATCCACCAGAATCTCAGGAAATCTTCAAACGAGTTTGCATTACAACGACAACCAAGCAGGTTCCCGAAGTAATTCCAAACAGACCTAGCACAAACCCCAGAAATCAACAAGTGAAAGGAGGTTTCGGTGCTGCCAGCTCTGCAGCACCTGCACCTGGAAGCGAGGGGGATACCGATTCTTTGAATATTCTCATCCAGTGGAAAACCATTATGCATGGTTTTCCACATAAATAGAGACACCTTCGGAGGAATACGGACATTCCAAATAAAAGAGAAAAGAGGCATCTCAGACGTCGGATTTCACATAGAATTCCACGCAGCAGAAAGCGAGAAGGGATTACCGTCCCAAGAGGTACCCCCTCCATGAGCATCTGATAAGGCTTTCACAGATTGCATCTGTTTCCACGTCTCACTAGCATATGACGGAATACCGGAGAAATGCGAATTTGCCAACCTTCGGTACTTGGCATGAAGGAACGAAGCCCAAAGGGAGTTGTTCACTTCAAACCTTACCCAAAGCTTGCAAGCAAAGGCCACACAAACGTCTTGAGGGTTACGTAGGCCCAGGCCTCCCTCACTTTTGGGATGACAGATAACGGTCCAGGAGATCCAATGATGACGAGAAATGTTATCCTTTGATCCCCAAAAGAAAGAAGACGTTAGGGAACGGTACGTGCGGAAGAAGGAAGCCGTGGGAGTCATAGCAGCAAAGATATGAGATTCCATGGAGTCTAAGACAGACCTAATGAGAACAAGCCTACCAGCCTAAGAAAGTAGGGTAGCATTCCATTTAAGGATCTTCCCCCTAACTTTGTCAGTGATAGGATCGAAGACGGCGTTGAGCTTCCTTCCTCGGTATAAAACAATGCCCAGGTAAGGAAGCGGAAGCGAGGCCGCCTTAAAGCCAGAATAAGACTCGATCCAAGCAGCTCTAGTAGCCGTAAGATCTTTTGCGGGAACGAAGCAGCTTTTGGAGGAGTTAACGAGTTGGCCCGAGCATCTCTCATACTGCTGAATGAGGCCCAAGAGGCCTTGGAAAGACTGACGACTCCCGTTAGTAAAAATGATGATGTCATCAGCAAAGGAGAGAGAAGAGATAAGAGGACATCCCCCAGGGATGCCGAATCTGTGAATCTGCCCAGCAATCATAAGGGAGTGCAGACCCCGAATAAAAGCCTCAGCGGCAAGGACGAACAAAGAAGGTGATAGGGGGTTGCCTTGACGAAGTCCTCTCCCCGACCTGAAAAAACCGGTGGCCGATTCGTTGATGAGAACGGAGAACCAGCAGTTGGACATAAGCCTCCAAACAACATCGATAAGGGGCTCCGGAAAACAGAAAGCCCGAAGGATCTTGATGATGAAGAACCAGGACATGCGATCATAAGCCTTAGCCATATCCAGCTTGACAACCACATTAGACCCGCAGACCTTCCTATCGATCTGGGAAATAAGCTCCTGCGCTAATAGGACGTTATCGGTGATTAAACGTCCTTTTACAAAGCCAGTCTGGGAAGAAGAGATAACACGCTCAAGAAACGGAGCTAACCTGAGGTTAGAACCTTCGAAATAACTTTGTTAGAAAAATTACATAAACTAATAGGCCGAAAGTCAGAACAAGAGTTAGGTTGGTCACATTTGGGGATGAGGATTAGGTTGGTTGTAGTCCACCCCGTGGGGAGTTCTTCACCGGAAAAGAAGGACTGAATGGCTAGACAGAAGTCTTGCTGGATGATAGGCCAAACACTTCTATAGAAAATCCCGTTGTAACCATCAGGCCTAGGTGCACTATCCTTGGAAAGAGCAAATACGCAAGCACGTATTTCTTCTGAGGTAGGAGGAGCGGCAAGGTCCGAGCTATCAGACGGGAGGATCAGCCGAGGAATGAAGGCATGCAGGGAGGGATCAGACACAAAAACGGAAGGAGAGCTGAGGAAAGACTGGAAGTGGGATAGAATAATACCTTTGACCTCTGCAGGAGAGGAGGTCAAAGATAGATCCGGGCGGAGAATCTGACAAATGGTGAGACGCCTATTCTTCTTACGAATAGAGGAATGAAAAAAACTAGAGTTTAAATCGCCTTCAACAATCCATTTGATCCTGGCTTTTTGGCGCAAATGGTCTTGCTCGATGCAAAGCTAAGACGAGTAGGCAAGTTGGGCTACCGCCCATGCTTCCTTATTGGCGGAAGTTGGTGCATCATCAAAAGCCGCTTCCGCAAGAACAAGAGTTTCTTCAACAGCTCTGACGCGATCGAAGATGTTCTTGAAAACAAGCTGATTCCACGTCTTAAGACAATTCTTAAGAAGCTTCAGCTTGCGAGAAAATACAACACAAGGGGATCCGCTCATCGGGGAGATCCAAGATTCTTCCACAAGGCTGTGAAAGGAGTGATGAGATCTCCACATACTCTGGAACCTAAAGGAGGATGGACCGGTAAGCGAAAGGGAAGTGCAAGAGAGGAGCAGAGGTGCGTGATCGGAGAAAGTGCGATGAAGATGAGAGACGGAGAACGAGAATGGAAGACTGAACCAGCCTTCCGAAGCGAAGATCCTGTCAAGCCTTGAGAGGATCCGGTTAGGACCTTCCTGGTTGTTACACCAGGTGAATGCCGAACCAGTAAAGGACACTTCCGCAAGCCCCGAGCTGATAACGAAAGCGTTGAAATCCGCTAAAGCCAGGCGGTTAACAACTATTCCTCCTCGTTTCTCTGCTTGGCTAGCAACTACATTGAAGTCACCACCCACCACCGAGACAGAGAAACCTAAGTCGGAAAGAGAGAGGTAATCGGTCCACAGGGCTTGCCATTCTAACCTGTCGCACTTAGCATAAACCGCCGAGAACAAGAAAGAAGAGGAGAAGGAGGAAGACGAACAAGCTACCGAAAGAAGCTGATCCGAGTCGAACAGAGGCCGAACAACAAGGTCTTTGGACCAAAGGATCCAAATCTTGTCGGACACATTGGCTTTGGCTCCGCCAAAGCCAAGGGACAATATAGACTTAGACATCGCTTCCGGACCCATTATTGGTTCCAGAAGTGCTACCAACCAAACAGAATGCTTCTTGACAATGCGTTTGAGTCTCGCCAGAGACTCCTCATTGCCTATGCCACAAACATTCCAGAAGAGGAAGTTCGCCATCAATACCCGGGAAGAAAACGAGAAAGCCAACAAAGGCGAGAGATACGACACTCACCCCTAGCCTCAACAACGATAAAGAGTGTGTCGAGTAGATCTAACGATCTGCTCGGACGCCGCTATAGAGCGTGTGCGAATGGTGCGCGGGGTGCATGGGGCCGGACGCCTACGACGCCCGGAGGGACGACTAGATGGTCCTGGCGAAGAACCACCGGACGAGTCGACAACAACAGACGAGGATAAGCTGGGACAAGACGGACAACAATTCTTAGTAAGACGAGATAGACGACCGTTAACGGTTGCTATTTCGCCCTTACTAAGCAATGGACAAGAAAAAGGGGAGGGTGACAGACTAGAGGGCGACACAAAAGGATAAGAGACAGAATCAGAAGGAGAAGGGAGGGGGGTGTGGAGTTTCCCGTCTCAGACAACACCGATCGCTGTAAGAACCGTACCGATGCCGAACTGTCATGAGGCTAACTGTCCGAACTAATAGGTATAGTTCTGAAACCAACAAACCAATCCCGACTCCTAAGACAAGCGAGGAATGGCCAATACGAAAGCGAAAGCGATCCAGTAGGGGTACATATAGTTTCCATGTAGCGAGTAGCGGATGCGCTCGCTAAATGGTAACTACGCGTGCCAAATCTAATGTATCGCGGAAGGACATATAAAGACCCAAAAGTCGACGAGCAAGTGAAAGCATCAGATGAAGCGGACATGAACAGACTACTGGCAAGTCTGTCGTGGTCCAAAACAAGCCAAACCCACCGAAGCACCACCGACCGATGAAACCTTCCAAAAAGCCATCCGAGCATGGCTAATATCCAGCAAGTGCAAAGGCACCCCTCTTGGGACTGAAATAAAACCGACAGAAGCATACCGAGAAACCAGAACGAGGCAACAAACAAGAGGCGACCATTAGCAAAACAAATAAAGAGCGAAAGAATGCAGGAACCATCAACAGAAAGCAGAATAAGGTGCTTAATTAACACCCACCAAACCCCAAAAACGCACACATGACAAGGCACAGCCACATTCGAATGAAGTGTAGCTGTGCTAGGGAGCTTGCACAAAATTGTGACCGAGCTCAATGGAACACAGCCATAATCACAATGCGCGGAAGAGCGCACGCAAAGAGGGGGAGCAAGTGGACAAAAATGAGACTGCTCAAGCATAACCAACAAAGAAGGTGAAAGATGCTCAGTCAAGCCATAGGGTACAAAGACAGAAAAGGAAAGTAGACATACCTTACTGGCAAAATTGGCATCAAGAAGGATGTTGTTATTGCAACCAAATGCCCACCGATCATAAGTAGAACCTGCGCCCCCAAAAATAGGAGTGGCAACCTCACCCACGCCCACTAAACAACTGTCCAGCGGTGCCTCACCTAGGACAATCGGTCCTGGCTGCACCTTATGTACAGCTGAAGCACTTATGCGCCTTTTACGATAAACAACGCCTCTTAGCAACCCCTTCGAAACAGCAGCAACCTCTAGAGACCTAACATCAACCCTCTCGCTCCAACCCCCGCAGCGACAACACAACCAGATCCCCCACCAACTGCAGAACAAGGCACCTGCTTACCTAACAACTACTCCGATATAGCATAAAAGACATTAGAAATAGCCAGAGGAGTCGCCGGTGCAGCAAAGGTCATAGCAACATCGGATAGCTTAGAAGATGACATAGGTGCTGTCAACCTCACATGCTTCGAACGCCATTGGCGTCTAGCACGTGATGTTGATCTACCATCTTTGCCACACAAGTTTTCCGCTGCACCACCACCTCTTAGTGGCTTAGGCGAGACACCAGTACCAACCTGTGAACATACATTTCTAGCGGAAAAAGAGAACGTGTCAGCTTCAGCCAACCGGGTGTTAGCTCCTAGTCTCACATCTCCATTTCTGGTTGGGGTGGTTAGATCCCCTCTGCCAGAAAGCTCCGGAGATGGTAAAACACATCCATCGTTGCAGAAAAAACCTCCGCAAGAGACGGATCCAACCAAGAACTCAGATACAGCAGTAAAGAAAGAGGCCCTAGCTCCCCTGAATTTCAAACCAGGAACGAAGGAGGTGATGAAATCCTCATCTTCTCGTCTGATTTCAGAGGCATGCCTCAACCCCATCGCTGCGTCGTAAATCAGAGGACCCATTTGTTCCGACGGAGTAAAAGGCGAAGCAAACTTCCCAGTATAAACTGGAAAAAGTTCCACAAAGGTACCTTCAACAAGCACAAATCTGGAACGAACCAGAATCTCGAAAGACAACAAAGAACTCAACTTTACAATAAACGACGAAGAACTTGATAGGGCAACGACAAACGGTTCGGAGATAACCTCCCTAATCTTAGCAGAAATTGCTTCGATCGGTGGACAAGAGCGAACACATGAACCGTGAACCTCGAAGAACCCATCAGTAGCAACCATGACTAAACCGCAGCCCCAAATCGAGAAACCCCCAAAAGGTTCAGAAGAGAGGAGCGCAACTCGAGATAGGCAAAGGATAAAGCGCCGAAGAGAAGCGAGAGCACAAGAGAATATCAGATCTGAAATAATAAGAGATTGGAGATGAGAAATGTTGTTTACATATTTATATATGTATGTGATGTGTTGAATAAATTGGATAGATTGTTGTGTGTTTGGATGCTTAAATAGCACTAGCCTTAAATATTGGTATTTAAATGCACAAAAATGTATTCGAATGAAAGGAAAAGAATTTGAGTTTTAAAAAGAAAATATATTTTCCCAAAATAGAAATTGAATTTCGAATAGGCTAGGAAATAATAACTTGTTTTAATAATAAAAACAAGTAGTTTAATTTATAAACGATGTTTATAAATTAAATGTAATAATTATCAATGGATAATTTGGGAATGTAAATTCGAGAATGAATTTAAAGGGAAATTGGAAATCGTTTCAAAAGGAAATGATGAAATTTATCCCGATGTTCGGAATGTGAATGGGATTGAAATAAGTCCACAAGGATTTACAATTGGAATTCAACTATATCTAATTTTATAAGAATAAATTGTTTTCGAAAATTATATATTATATAATTCAGAACTAGACAAGATAATTAATATTTGGTTTTAAACCGATATTTTATGATTGAATGTAAAATCGATATAAGGTTATAAACATGTTAGATAAATAATAAGTTTTGACATATAAACGGAGTTTATTAATGAAGTGGAATATGTTGTGGATTTATAAAGCAACTCGATAAATAGGATTGAACCTGTAATAGTATTTACAAATAAAAAACAAGATTTATTTGATAAAACAAGCGCAACTTTCTATAAAGGAACAATATTCACATTTTAAAGTGGATAATGGTTTAAAAGCAAATGTTTTGCAGATTTGAATGGTTATAAAGGAAATTGGTAGAGGTTTGGAGGTGATAAATTCAAGGGTGAATTTAAAATGAAAGGGGAAATTTAGTTGATTTGAAATGGTACATTTATTTAGAAGTTTGGAGCATTAATCGAATAGATATTAATCAAAAGAAAGTAATACATTAAAATTCTACTATGTTGAATTTAGGAAAAGTACGATTTACTTTTCGTTTAAATAAAGGTTTAATTATTAATTAATTAGTTGTTTTATTATTTATTCCAATTTATGAATAAAAGTTATATTTAAAAATTAAATATCTTGGAAGCGTGGATTGTAACACCATTGTTATAATCAATGATTTTCGTACGAGAAGTGGTTTCTTAAACTAAATCAGAAAGTGACGTACACAACACCAAAAAGGCCAAATTGTCACGCTTATAACCGTGAGTAAGAAGTTTCTATACAGTTATAACCATTAAGCCAGCGTGCGTTGGTAATTTTTATCACGCATGTTATCATGGTTATATCCGTGGCAAATACTAACGCATATTATCACAATTATAAGCATGGCAATATTTTTACCCCCCGGTTATAAGTGTGATAATATTTACTTCTCCAACGGCTATAAGTTTGGTAATATTTACTTTCCTAACAGTTATAAATGTGATATTGTTTGCTCTTCCAATGGTTATAAACGTGGTTAATGCCAGAATTGTAACGCTTATAACCATTATTATTCAGTGATGACTAACGGTTATAAACGTGGTTGATATATTATTTTTGATGACTACTCCCTCATTTACCACAATAATAACCGTGACAAATTGTATATAGTACACTGCATACATAAAACGCCTATATTTTATATGAAATATGCATATATATATATATATATATATATATATATATATATATATATATATATATATATATATATATTCATTCAGTGCTACTACTGGCTACATACACAGTAATAGCATTAGAATATCAAATAGCATGTGAAACATACAAAATTTAAACTAGCAAACATAACAAGTTTAAAATATCGACATAACAGTTATACATCGTCATTAACATACATAATAAGTTTCAAACTATGGATAATACAAATTTACATACAAACCATACTGTAGAGAGTAAGCGTCCCTTGATACAAACACCATAGGACCATGGTACAAAAGCTTAAGCTTGAAACTCCATAATTCCTGCAAAAATATTTAAATCTAGTTAAAATAGAATGGTTAAAACAATATTAGTGAACAATGCAGATAAGAAATCATATAGAACAAAGAACCAAAGTACTGGAATAACACATAGACATCATTTCATCGAAACGCCATTTAGCAGAAGATAAAAAAACGTTTATAGTATTGTAGTGTCCGCACAATTATAAGCTTCATCTCAATGAATGTGAAATCCTTCCATCTCCACTATGGTTAACACAACCAAAACCAACCTCAACCTCTTCTTGTCTAAAACAGCATTCATCGGCCAATTCAAAAATAATCAAACTAGACATTCATAGACAAACTGTCTCATGCAGTTGTGCAATACGAAAATGCAAAATCCCTACTTTATCACCACAATTTGCATCACAGTCATGCAATACAAAATGCAAAATAAAATTGTATATGAAGGAAGGAATTACACCAGATGCCTACTTTATCACACAACATGAGGGAATGAAAATCCATACGCATGCAAATAAAAAATCAAGTGAACAAATTCTGAAGTTCAAGTGAACAAATTCTGAAATTCAAACTTCACACCATAATCACCTTAGCTTCACACAATAGTTTCTGGACAACCTGAAATCTTATCATATACTACTTGCATACTCAGTTCTATTTCTTGAATCAACATCTACTCCAATCTGAAATCTGATATCATCACAATTCACCAAACCACCAACCATCATCATACAGACACCTTTAGACCTGAAATCCCTAAATTCAAGCCTTATCATCCCTCACCGAAGCTTGCCAAGCCAACTTCGCATAGCTAAAAATATTTGATACAAAACTATCATCAACACGCTGATCATTCCTCTACTTCTATATTTGATACAAAACTATCTTCGGTGCAATCAAAATGCATATAGAAATGTATTCTCTCCTTCTGACCGATTCACAGATATAAAACCACTCTTCATTAGAATCATATCTCACTTTCCTATTACCAGGGCTATTCATAGCGTTCTCCCATATATTATTAGAGTAACATCATTCAAGAAACAAATGGTCATTGGATTCAGGAGCGTTAGAGCATAAAAAACACATTGAATCAGGAAGAACTCCCATCTGGAATGAACTATCCAATATGCAAAACATTCATCGCCACTTTCCATAGGAAAAAATAAATAAATTTTGGAATGCCACAAGATGACCAAATAGTGCTATGCTAAGGAAAAATCTATAGTAACGTTTTTTTTCCTAAAATCAGTTTATGAACATGCTGATTGACCAAGCTACCTTAACTGTACTTGAATAAACTTACACCAGAAGAAATCATTACCAGAATAAATTTTTAAAGACAAAGTGAGTTCGATATTATGTTGCACATCATCATAAGTAAATAAAGCAGCCAAGTAAATTTTTGTTGCATCGATTTGACTTACAAAATTTGATAATATTATAGTGGACATAAGTACTAATTTTGAATGGACCACTGAAAATTTGGTTTGTTCTTCGATGTAACCAATTGATTCTACATATGTCTACCTCGTTTTTGTACAACTAAGATATTTTATCACTTTTTTATCTATATGCAGACCTATAGAGCCTCCCCATTAGTGTAGGTAGCGTTCGCAAAACCAAACTAGCTTGGCGAGTCAATAGCTTAAAAATGTGCAGTTGCAACAAATAACCAAAAAACATGGTGGTAAATCTGTATAAAAGAAAAAAGAAACTCACCCCAAGGAACTCTTTCACCAGCATTTCCATTTTCCTTGCAGCTCATGTCCCCTTGCAAAATTTATCAGATATAGATCTCAGAATAATAGAAAATATGCTGATCCTATATGTCTTATATGATGGATTATATTTGTGTTAACAAAAGTAAAATTCCATTTATAAGGAATAAAAAGATAATTTTTAACCTTCTTCACTAAGTTTTATAGAGTAAAATTAATACTTCTGCATGAGTAATTTGTGTATAAAATGGTTACTAGTTGAACATCCATTTATGATATGACAAATGATCTTACGTGTTCGGCTTTATTCTTGTTCAGATGACAGTGCAATATTTGGTAAATATGTTAAGACATGGAACTGCACATATGGTACATCTTTCTAGTGTTCTATGGACAGTCAATAATCTTTCTGTTTTCCCCCTAGTTTTGGAATCCTTGATCTCTATGCCTATCGATGTAGAGTTATAAAGCAAAGTTTTGGCTTTAAGTATCCACTAGACTATAAATACCTACTTGCATACTTGCAGCTGTAAAAGAATGCGGCTGATAAAGGATTTTATGTCTAATTAACGTGCATATTCATTCATGTAATCAGTAGAACAAGTGCATATTCATGTAATTAGTAGAACAAATGCATATTCATATAATCAGTAGAACAAGTGCATATTCATGTATATATAAAACAAGTGCATATTCATGTATATATAGAAGTAACCTGCAGCATCTTGTATTATTATCACATGGTCTACTGAAACAATTCAAAGACTGAAGTACTTGAACTTCAGATCAATTATGAAATAAAGAAACGGAGCCTTACGAATTTAGTTATTTCCCTCCTTTTTAGTGTTTCTAACCTAATGAAATATGCAGCAACTCAACACACCATTCTAGCACAACTTAATTGTATGCGTGAGGCTACATCAATTTTCATGTAGAAATTAGTACAAGTATTCAGACTTAATTATCTTTCTTCAAATTTTTTTAAAGGTTGCTATAACATAGAAAAAAATAGTAAATAAGATTGTACGGAAATGGATTTTAAGGATGAAAATCGAGGTGCTCTAGTGTATATGATGGTCTACACTTTTGCTTGCCAAATACTCTCTAGAAATACATACTTCTACTTTCTTTGACTTCCCAAAATAGTTGATGTTGCTATTTGTTACCAAAATATTTTACCCTCCTCAACAACACAACTCCTCAATTATTAACCCAATCATTGCCGAAAGGCACCTCGACAATTAATTCCAAAATATTAACTCCATCCCAACTACCTTACATGACTTCCTTGCATGTGTTCTTCCTTCCACGTCAATCAACTCTACATTTCTACTGCACCATGCAATAATTTTCGAAAAGCCATACCATAAATGATAACTAGATGCGTTTTTAACAGGAAAAAAACTAACCGACACTTCTGGGTCAATTATGATCAGAAGCAACACCCAACAAACCCTCATCCGAAGGAGACTTCTCAGAAGTGTTAACCTGATTACAGGAACTGCAATCACAAGGAATAGAAACATCTCCACCATCAACCACATAAGAATAACTCATTCGATCATTTATAGAGTTTTGAATTGATAAAGATCTAGAATTAAATTTGACAGTGGCATATAAAGCGTTAAAGTGATAAAGAATTTAGTCAAACAGCTTGTGTTCGTAAGAAAATAAATTTGGAAAACAAAAATATTTTTCAGTAATAAAAAAGACATGCAAAACCTAGAATAATGTTCTTTTAAAGAAAAAGGTTCGGAAAAAAGGAGGAAAAACATCCCAACACAAGAGTTCGATTTTAAAAAAAATATGGAAAAAAACCATCTTCTGAAGGCTGTCAAAATGGCAAAACATGTTTTCACATAGATATAAACCTTCAAAAGTTTAAGGAGAAGAATAAACATCTGCAAAACATTCCTTGATCAAAATAATTTTGAGAAAAAATTGAAAACAATGACTAATCAAAGGGGAATTATATCTTCAGGATGTTTATTCTTCATGGCTCCTAACATACATGATGACAAATGCATATGGGAAGCCATGTTTTTGCAGTAAGGGTGAATTTAATAGTCTCTCTTATATAGGCACTTTGCTGGAGGTATATAGGCATCACTAGATCGATATTTATTATGTTTCAAAATTAGAATTTTAGTCATCAAGAAAGAATTTTGTCTTTTACAAAATTCCAAAGTATACCGTGTATATTTTGTTGCAAACTTTGAGAATATTAATAATATATTAGAACATCATCATTATTTGGATGTATTTCATTAACACCATACACCTAAACTCCTGTATAAACATTATTGATGGTAATGGTCATATGACAGTAATCTCAAAAGGAAAAATTACATTAGCGGCTTGTTATTATAAAATTTAATTTCTTTCGGTATGTGCCCTTCACCGTACATATTTGCAACTTGGGCTCACAGTATAACATCTTTCAGGTATTATATATCACCGTTAGCAGTTGAACGCATATCGTTAGATAACATAATTTATGACTATGAACAACACAAAATACTAAATTCAAGATAAAATACATAATCCATGATAATATATCATTTACTTTCACCTGGTTGGTCTTTATACATCAATAACACCTAAAATGAGCTCATGTCTAGGAATTCAAATAACTTGTTGATCCCGCAACTCTGACCAGGCATTGAATATAGGCTACAATCAACACTGAAGAGGCAAAAGAGTAATTCCATTAGTACAAATAAAAGAACATGACAAATAATATCGGTAAAAAAAGGGCATAAAAGCAATACATGTTGACTAAAAATTAACAATAAGGAATTGAAAAAGACATTTGTCACGATACAATTATAAATAGCAGCGAAAGTGCATGGTTATCAAATGAGTTCCTATCGAAATGTTCGTGATGCTACCTTGTGAATTAGCTAGAGCTGATATCCACAATTAACTGTTGAGATGTGATTCAAATCTTCTATGCACGTGTGGAATTGCAAAATTTAAATAAATAGACTTAGTAAAAAACTGTTGCTATTGTTTAGCATATGCAGTACTAATTTAGTGGTGAGTGAGACGTTGCTCTACAAGATCCTAGTTTATAGCCTTCAGTTATGTTGTTTCGTGTTTATTTAATGTACTTTGTATTTCTTTTAAATTAATGAGAACGTAGTGCTTATCATCCAATATCTCTGTTATTTTTAGTTATCTCCATTACTCTCTTTCTCTCTCAAAAAATCCAACATTAACATGCTCATATTGACATCGTCCTTATAACCGAAACGTCTCTTGTATTTGGAGGAACAGAGAAACATGTTCACTGCGGTTGATAGCAGGTGAATGATGTTAAGTTAATTTTTATTCTACTATATTCAACATGAATGTGGCTTGGACTACAAACTTACATTAGTTATAAAACACTTAAAAAATCAATAGAGAAGACTGATAGTTAAAGAAGTTATGTTCATGTACAATATTGAAAGATTAAGAAAAGGGTGAATACTGTTGCACTTCGTACACACTGTGCGAATACTCAGTGTCTACCACACAAAATACTCATGTTTTAGTTTCCTTAATCAGTATGATATATGTCAGTCATATTATTGCTGAAAACTCATAATAAAATGTTCGTTGCACATGTTAAGACCACTTAAGTAGCTATTTTTTTTTGCATACATTAAGTATTTAACTTCACATGGGGATTACCAACTAACTTAGTTCACACAAGAAAGTACGGCTTGTGTTAATACAATGACGTTCCCAATGCTATTGCTATAAACACTGTACAATCTTGTAGAAATAGGACTGCTTGCTGTATACCAACCAAGGTTCTTTGGTTACTATACAATTGTGAGGAGGATGGTTTAAAACATCAAGATAGAACAACTATAATTCTCGAAAGTGATGCGTTAGTAGCATGGAGGTCGAATAGCTGACAGACTTACATTAGACCCGAGAACAATTCTTACCTTCCATGACAAAAGATTAAACAACAGCAAGATGGGTTCTTTGGATTGTATTTGATTTCAGAAATATCGGTTAATCACATATGGCTATGTTGCCAAAAATTCAAAGAAGCGATAATAAAAAAACTTTTGAACTTGTTGCGCTATTACATAATTTAGGGATAGAAGAAACATTGAGAAAATTTCCTGGAAAGATAGTTGTTGAATTTGTTTTCATAAAAGCGGTATTCAAAAATATCGGTTAATCACGTATGGCCATGTTGCCAAAAATTCAAAGAATCTCTAACAAGAAAAATTTGTTTAATGGCCACTAACTAGCCCAGATTATTAATAAACCTGTTTTCCTTGTTCTGATTTGGTTTTGCAAATATTAGAGTACATATTGAATTATTTTATGTAGAACTTTTGATTTGTGAATTGGTCAAAAAATATTCCAAAATTAAAATAGGAAATTTATTGCAAAGAGTTGAAAAAGGATACATGCTTATGACTCAACGGTAGCCTCACATTTAATGAGCAGAAACTCCAATATATGTTTAGGAGGTGGTAATGTTATAAGTTTTGAACCCTTTGCAAAAATGTCATCAGATCAAAAGAACATCAAAATCAAATGGGAAAAATGTCAATTTCTTGTTGAAGTACCTCTCGGTAGTTGTAGTTAAGACCCAAAAGTTGAGTGGAATGAATCATAATTATTGCCCAAATTTGAGAAGCCTGCACAAATAAATTACATATGATTTATAACATGATTCTAACTGAAATATCATTTTTTTTCAGTATAAATTAACTTCAAAATTTCTGCCTGAAAGCAGTAACATAAATATGGTTGAGCAATTAAAGAATTGCTTAATAAATAGTACAATATCTATAGAACGAAATGATATCATACAGTTGTAATAGTTTAATTTGTGAAATGATCACAAGTTGATTAAATGTGAATAATAGTTAACAGTTTAACTTTTTCATACTCGAAATTAGACAGCTCCACTCGGGTACAAACAAGTTGTAATAGTACTAATGCTACCACCAAGGTATTATCAGGCTATTGTAAGTTAAGCAGTAAAAAGATGTACCCATGTAGTTGATACTTGATATGGGTTAGATGATGAATACATTTGAGTGTTCAATCTGTTATGGAGTATGTTCCTTGCAATTAATGTTTTATGTAATCTATGGGTACCCTAATTGATTTTTAATGCAAAATAACAGATATCGTTATAATTTACAGCGGTTATGTGACAATTTTGTAACTTTTTTGTTAACAGTTAATAACCCAGGACAATAAAAATTGAATTTGCAGGTAGCTTAAACAAACTAATAAAATGCTTAACATGGTCATTACATCACAAAGATTATTCTTATGGACTCAGCTGTGTATAAACATTAATAACAACCTTTTATCCCAACATGGAAAACTCATATGCCATTATCATTATATCATCAGAAATTGATACATGACTATGTAAGTAGTTTACTTGATGCCCTTTTCAACATGAGCGTGCATAAATCCAAGTTTTACTTGGTAAGAATCTTGATTGCTGGTTTTTAAAACCTCAAGTTAGTGAAATACATAAATTTGTTCTTGATATTGAAAGTAGCTCTATGCCTAAATATATCTGGGGTATAAACCAGGTCCGATTTTGAAAGGATATTCCAAGGGAAGAAAGTATTCAATCGTACATAAATTACCTCAAAAATAGAATCGATGAAAAAGAGGGTGAAGTTACGAGGATGAGCCGAGCGAGAATTAAACTTCGGCAGCGTAGAAGCGATGCCTGGAGGTAGAATTAAACTTCACACCATAATCACCTTAGTTCAGCCTATCTACGGTATCATCAACCATTATAACGGTAATAACCATGATAATCAGTTGTAGTGGTAACAAACGTGATTAACTAGTCACAGATATAACTGTTAGTACTGGAGACGGGAAAAGTGTGACAAAATGAGCTCTTTGGTGTAGTGGTAAGCAATGTTGTTGAGGTTCGAAATTGTGAACTTTGTCCATTTCAAAGTTAAGAATGTTGTTCAGTTAAGATTTGAAAGGTAAATATACCCTAACTTGATTGACTTCATTATTGAGTAAGGATTGGTTAAGATTTGGTAGCGAGGGTTGGTTAAGTATGGTAAGTTAATGGGTTGATGTGTTAGATTGTAGTAACAATGTTTTATACAACATCCGTTTTAATCCAAATAAATGAGTTTTGAAAACGTTTTCCAAATATATTAAAAGGTTACTAAATCTAGAAAATAATAGTTAAGAATATATGGAAATGTTTTCCGATGTTAATAACGTATATTTTCTAAAGAGGATTTTCACTTAAAGGGCTTATTTTTTCAGGATAATAAGTTTTAAAGTTAGCACTTCTGAAAAGTTTGTTTTAAGGACAATTTTGCAAGAAAAGAATAAAAGCGGTTATCTTTTTATATTATACAGAAATAAAGATAACCGATTTTATCTTTTTCCTGTATAACTTAAAAAGATAACCGCTTTTATCTTTTTCATGCAGAATTGTCCTTAAAACTTAATATTAAGAAGCGTTGTCCATAAAACTTATTATCCTACAAAAAGTAACCCTTTAACCTAATTTCCACTTTTCTAAATATAGAAAATACGAGTTTGTGAATATATGGAAATTTCTTCTAATTATGATAAGTGATATTCTCTGGAATATAGAAAATAAAGAGTTTATGATATTTCGAAATGTTAATCCAAGAATCGTGAGAGGGAAACCGGGTTTGGTGGAATATCTAGGTAAAGATATTGTAGAGAGAATTGGGAAACAGATAAGTTAATTATATATTTATTTTAAAATGGGTTCATTGTTTCTTGGTGCTTAACCCGTAGTATTTCTAGTTGGAAATAGGAACGTTGGCTGTTTAGATATTTCCTTTGATATTTAAATAACCAGCTATCAAAGTTTTGGCCTATTTTATATTTTTGTTGTTAATATGGAGAGACTAAGATTAGGTTTATTAACTAAAACCACTCCGTAGGGGCATATGCATTGCGAATCAAATTATACTAAAGATAATTGAATATGGAGTCAAGTGCAGGGGCTGTTTCGTTAATCCAAGGTAAAAATTGCCTAAAATGGATTAATGGGATGGTGCCTTCGGGATGTCCAGTACAAAGACAATTTATATGGATGGATGTCTGACAAAATATTTCTAGATAGTCACATACATTGGCTTCTTCAAACATACCATGGTGGTGGCGGAGAAGGAAACTTCTCTTAACTTAATACCCAATGTATTTTTGAGGATGTCAATTAGTGATTTGACAGATTTCGAAACACTCTGCATTTTTAATTAAATAATAAAACAAACTTTGGAAAGTTTCATAATTTGGTCACGGAATTAGCATCATTGCATCCGTGGTGATTTTCAGATTAGTTTAGACATATGGTTTGTAGAAAAAGGATTCAAGATGAAAAAGATATTTATAAATGAAATATTATAACAAACATGAAAAAATGATATATGAAGAACACTAAAAAGGACAATGACCACCAGTGTTTTTAGTCCAGTTGGTAGAGACAGACCTCTCCCAAGTGAGTCGTGCAAGCTTAAGTCCCGCTGGCGCCATATTTTTAAATTTAAAGGGATGGTTAAAGATATGCATATTCTAAGAGGAAAATATGTATAAATCCACATATAAGGAAAGTAATACATAATGGTTAGTATAAAAATATATGTATATATGCATATGTAAATATAAGCATATGTGTGTGCAAAAAGTTATACATGTGAAAGAGAAATCCAAAATAAACCAGCAATCAATGAAAATACGTAAGAAATAAATGATGGCATAACGCCGTTTGAATTTTGAAATTGAAATAAAGATTACGTGTATATATATACGCATAAATTCAAATGTTGAGATAAAAAGTAAAGAGAAGAGAGTAATAAATGCGTAATAGATGAAAAATGGACAAGAAATTAGCTGCGTTTGAAATAAGATTGCATTAAAAGAAATAAAACAACTAATTGATAGCGTTTTTAATTGCATTAACAAAGAAACTATTAACAAATAAGAAATTGGAAGGTTATATGCGTATATACACGCATAAATTCGAATTCAGAAATTAAATAAGCAATATAAGTGGAATTTAACATTCTTCCTAAGTAATATTAAGAAATAAATTAAACATTATTATATAACGTTAAGCAAAAATTAAAAGAGGTAGAAAATACACGTTCAGACCCAGGATGGGTCTACCCAGGCTCACATGGGTCACCCATGTGTCGACCTATGGGTCGACCCACCTCTAAGGTGGGACGATACATGGGTCGACCCAATCGGGGTCAGATCTGTTTTCTAACTGATGTGATTTTTCTGAATCATGCGGTTCAGATCTAATGTGGTTAAATCCGTTGGACTAGAATTTCTCGTACACCTATAAATAGACAAGCATGACCTAGCTTTAAACTCATATTTTCTGAGACACTGCCAAGGTTCTGCCATTTTCCTTCCTCTCCAAATCTTTCAAAAATTAGAAAAAATTAAATTTAGGGAATTTTGATTCAAGATTTGAAGATAAAAAATATAAGTCTACAACATAGGTGTTCAGAATTATGATCAACATAAGGTAAGTTCTTGAATATGATTTATTTAGATTTCTTTTCTTCTTTCCCTCTTCTTTTAGTACTAGATTTGTAAATCCGTGGTTGTTTAATGTTAGATTCAGTTAGGAAGAACAAAGAATCACAGATCTGAATTAGATTCGAGGATTGGAAAGCTGTCACGTGAATGGATTTAAATTATACCTTTTGAATAATGGTATATTTAACATTTACATTCACCATCATTCTTAACATGCTAAATAATTGTAGGTTGTGATGGTTGCGTTATAATTTGTTTTCAGTTATGTTAACAATATTTTTGTTGTATAGATTTATTCTATGCATCTGTGAATTGGATTGAAAATCACCGGAATAATGAAATTGTGGAATCTACAATGAAAAGTGAATATGTTATTGGAAATGTTGTTAATGACAAATTGGATATTTAATTCAAATTACAGTAAAATTGGGAATAATGGAAAAAGAATAGATATCCCTAATTTGTATGAAAAATTACGATAATTGGGAAATTGTAGATAACCGCATTGAGACACGAGGTTAAGTTCAACTTGTGGTAGAAGCCTGCCCGGAACCGCCCGACAAATCCAACATCCACAAGTGGTCAGTTTAATGTGAGAGGTCTGGTGCCAAAACATATATAATATATATGTATACAACATGCAATAAATAAATAAATTAGTAATGTCTGTTGGGGTACAACAAAATAGATGTTTTGGGGGAATAATAAAGTAAGGATACTTCACTGTCCAATATTGTCTTAGGAAACCATAACCGTTAGGTTCATAAGTGACATTAATTGCAACCAATAGAAATAAATGGTACATGTGAAAATATACAAATCGGTAAAGAAATGGACGTTACAACAGTAAAAGTTTGGTTAATGTTAAAAAACCAAGGAAAATGTGATGAATGAGGAATATAACATATTATAATTGACATAAGAATAAGAATGTAATATGATAGGTTGGCTTGTCCTAGGGACAAATGGAAATTACGACATAAGTTAAGATAAATGAAAAAGGAAACTTATTAATAAAACTTAGTTAAGGGAACTAAGTAAATAAGTAAATGTCAACAAAAGGTTGTGATAACGAGATTATGATTAAATAAGAAAGAATGAAGTAGGCTTATTATTTTAATAGACCTATAAATTGGGAATATGAAGTCTAACAAAGGAAGTAAATAATAAGCGGAAGCCCGCTCCGGCGGCATAAGGCTGAATAAAAGAAAAGAACTATTACTACCAAAATTAACTTCGAAACAAGCTAACGGTGAAGGGGTATTGGGTGACCGCAAGCACATAGAAATTCTCCAAAAAGGGAAGAACTAGACATTAGAAAGAACCAAGATCATGGAAGAATGATCTGAGAGCTACACAAACTGACACCCTCTTAGGGGAAAAGAGTTCAAAGTCTACAGAATACCGGCACAGTCCATCCAGTAGGGCACACCTAGCAGGGGGTCTATAGAGAAAGGTCACCTAAGTCAAAAGCTAAGAAAGGAGGAGGAAAGGACGCAATTAACTGAAACGTGAAAGGATAGCAGGGCTGTTGGAATTAACCTGCTTAATACCGACACACCAGAAAGTAACGACATCAAGAGAATCAAGCCAGAAGCACATAGAGATATCCGGAACCAGCTTCTAAAACATCTGATACACAAATTCCGAAAGGTCACAATGATAGACAACAGACACATCACCTGGAGCTACCTTCCGGAAGACCAGACTATACCCAAAGCTCCACTGGAAGGCAAGCCGGAATCCTAGAAGGGATACGAGCTATACATACTAGTCCACTTAGTACAGACCCCAATAGTGGTTCCGAACCGCAGCTATCCACATAAATTACAAGGGCAAGCTTCTCTAAGTATTCATGAGAAAAACCGGAAGCCTACATCCGGAAGCTTACAACCCGGAAGCATTCAGCCGGATGCTCAAATACTCCCGAAAAGCTACTACATCGACAAACTCATCTCAATCTCAAAGAAGCACCAATTGACCGGGGTCCTCACTTTGGAGGCTATAATCAGCGCCACAAAAGCGAGTGAAAGCCAAATATCCGAGACCAAAGAGAAAAGCGGTCGACAGAGGATCTTGCAGGCCTAATAGCCTAATAGAAGAAGGGACCCCGAATTCTCTATAAGTAAGACCCCCGAGGTCTCATTTCGAGGACGGATTTCTCATTCCTATTCTTGTACTCTTTCTTTCTAGAGTAAACCCTAATTCTTAGATTGATTTGGGGATTTATCCTATTCTGCTAATGTATTCTAAATCAAAGATCAATAAAGAATGAATCGATTCTTATGGTGTCTTCTTATGAGATTATCATGTTATTTCGTACTTGTTGCTGATATTGCATATTGTTTGTTTTTTACATGTGCATGAGTCCTTACCCATACCTTTCCACGAATCAGGTGAAATACCCCTTTCTACTATCTTAAACTGTTCCTACAATTTTAGACCCTTCAACATGCTTGGTGTAGAACCCCCTTTCTAACGTCCGTGAAATTCTTTGCCAAGGGTTGCATTTAGTGATCCTTCTCCCCAGGGTAACTGTTGGTTCTTGAATCACTTAATCGTGATACTCACCCCAACGAAGGAAGAGTAACTATTCTTTTAGATTCCAGGCCTTGATATCTAGGAACGATGAACTAATCCAAACTTGCAAAGGCTAAACAACCTATTTTCCCACCAGGTTCATTCCTATTGGCCTATCTCCAATGTTGACGAAAAATAACGTTAACATTTTGGCGCTATAAGGAGGGCTTGTATCTCCGATCCTTTGGTTAACCTTCCCACATAAATATATCTGCGTTTTTCCGTCCCGGATAGGACTAAAACCTTGAGAAAGCGGGTACTATTAATGATAGGGCTCTACCAGTAACTAATGGGTTCCCCATGGTTGGGACAAGTATTAGCGAGCCGTGGGCAACCAAAAGGTTTAAATTAGAAACCCTACATATCCAAGAGAAAGAGAAGGTTGTATGCCTTATGATCCTAATTGATGGAGCATTAATCCCTTCTATATGGACCAATTCCGATCTTTGCCCTAAATCATTCCTCGATGGAAAGATATAACCCCTTTCTTTGTATCAAAGAGGCTATCCAAACACAAGCTAGGGGAACCATATTCGAACAGAAGGTTGAGAAGGCATCCACTCCTCATACTATAAAAGGGTCTGAAAAGGATATACCCCATGTCGAAAGGCAGTTAAAAGAAAGTTTATAAACAAAGAGGGAATAACGAAATCGAGTAGTAAAATGGTTACATTGCAACGACGAAAGAAGGCTTTCGAGTCAAGATTGCCAAAAGTTTCTAAGCTCACAACGTCAATTGAGGGTATCTACTTCTTAACTAGACATGACATTTGGCCGCCATTAAGAAAAACCCAAAAACAAAGTTAAGTTGGAAGGGCCATATTGCTTCTACCATATGGTAAACGGACATGAAACAAACCATTGCAGAGTTTTAGAGGGAATGATCATCAACTTCTTAAGGCAAGGAAAACTACAAAAATATGTAAAAAAAAAAGACATAAAAAGTTATGCCGATAAGGTCTTTAAGAAAGAAAAAATGTTACCTACATGAGTGCAAGGGTGAAAATCCCCACAAACTTGAAATGAGCAAGAACAGGTCAAGCCACAAGTGGATAAATGAAAAGAAAAAACTCCTTTCATCACCAAATTGGTCAAGGCAAGGCATCCCCCAGAGGAGGGCGGTGTGTTAATCTTTTCCATGCCCAAATCAAAGGGGTAGGTTAAAGCATCAATAGCATAAGCCTCCATTTCGCTCCAGGAATGGTCATGGCGGTGCGTCTAAAATTAGCAGCCCTGCCTCTGCTCGTAGAAGAGTACGCCTTGCCTCTGCTAGAACTAAGCACGTCTACCTCTGCTCGTAGAAGAGCACGTCCTACCTCTTCTTATGTTTCGTGTTACCCGCAAAAGGGAATGCAAACCCCTATCATCGCCTACGATGGTCAGGATAGGGCACCCCTTGGAGGGGGTGGCATGTGTGACAACCCCAATTTCGACAGACCGATTTTTTTTCTCAATATTCCAATTTATCGAAACTTGGATTGGTTTTCTCTGGTATCATACAGAAAAGACAAAGACATAAAATATGTCAGAGCTCAGAAAAAATCTCATAGCGGAATGGATAAAATATAATATAAATCAAAGTATAGCCTTACCGTATTAATTAATACTGCCTAACCGGTATCCAAAGCTATAATGTCTCATGTCCCTGCCGCAAATCTAACCTGCGACTATGTTATGAAGAGGGTGAAATGGTATCTAGGGTTTAGCTCGAGTCTTTCCGCATCCCACTGGCTGCCGATGACGGGTATCGGACGGTCTACTATCCTTGGTTGTGGCCATTCTCTCTCTGCCTCCTCGTGAGGCAACCGCCGAACTACCCTGGTGTCACCAAGTCACGTCATTCTGACTGCATAGCTACATCTGCAGTCAAGGCCCACCCACCAATTAGTTACGCGCAGACCCAACCTCTGCGAGCACAGCCTAAGACATTGTCACCACACAGAGGACTACTAGGATCACCTTACGTACCTCAGGAAGCCGCGTGCTTCCTCTTCCGATCCCTTGGAGCCGTCAGAACAATCAGATGAGTGTGCACTCCGGTCGTGCTTTATAACACCTTGATGATCTACCCCGTTGGGTTATTCACCCTCAACCATACAGATTGGTCTAAGCGCCTTACTTTAGCATGTTGTTAGACCTTATGTCTAAACATTCTTTTACACGCTTACCTCACCTCACCCGGTTTCCAGTTTACTTGGTTATTCCCATTCATATTGAATCCTTATTCAAATTACCAAGTTTCTCTTGCTTATTAATTTTAGTCATACAACTTAATCCATTTAAGTTTATTAATAAGCCCCAACATGTTATTCTATAGATTGTTTATATTCTTGTTTGATTTCATCATTACAATAACATGTTTTACTTAATATGTAATTAAGTATGTCCAATTCACATGTTTTCTATTTAACATGTCACTTACCATTTATGATTAAATATAACTTATTTTATTTCATAAGTTTTCTTCATTCTTTCTCATTTAATCATAATTCCATTTTACGTTGTCAATACAACTTATCGTTGTTTACTTATTAACTTAGTTCTATTAACTAAGGCCCATTAATAAGTTTCTCTACTCGTTTATTACAACCTATGTTATAATTTCCTCTTGTCCCTAAAACATTCTTATCAACGGGCTTTAGACTTCCAAGCTTACAGTTCACTTAATTTATAATTAAGTACAATATATTTTCCCCCTTTTCTTAACTTGTTTCAGGTTCCCCTCTTTACTGATTACTTAATTTACAATTAAGCGTTCCTTAACTCAATTCACCAGTTATCCCATTCTCTTACTAGTTTATTATAACCTAAGTTATAATATTCACTTGTCCCTAGGACAAGTCTACCTATTATACAACATTTTCATTAATGTTATTTATTTATAATAGGTTACTATCGTTCTCCTTTTAAACCATTTTCTTTTACTGTTATATTCCAGTATCCTTCATTCACTGTATATATTCCTTATTTTCATTAAGGAAAACACTTCATGCACCTTATCAGTTTGATAGAAGGAATCAGTGATTTATTTTCATAACGTATTCCCATCTATATCCGTGGTAGCAAGTAATTTCTTTACTCTTCTTACTTTAGTTATTGCGTTCCCAGAAATAGGTCATTTAGGGAAACACATCACTTTTCCTTCGTATCACACTAACTCAGTTCATTACATGACTTCCTTTCTTTTTTTTCTGAGTTAGACATTTAATTACCATTATTTCCATTTATTCATATCTTGTTATACACACACACACACACATATATATATATATATAAGCACCAGACCTCTCACATTAAGCCTACACTTGTGGATGCTGGATTTGTCGGGCTGGTCCGGGCAAGCTTCCACCACAAGCTGACTTAACCTCGTGTTTTAGCACCATTACTTCTTTTTTTTTGCACTTAGGCCTCTTACATTAGGTTCAACATTAGTGACTGCTGGATATGCCAGTCGGGTCCCAGCAGACTTCCACCACTAATGCAACCTAACCTCGTGCCATACGTGCTGTTAGTATTTCTGATTGAAATCCTAAGCATATTCATCTTTATTCAATCATTAATGTTCATATCAAAATTGCACTCCCAAATTAAAGTCTCAAAACATAATATATGTTATGTTCCAAAAATTCCATTATAGTTCATTCCCATTTCATGAAAACTTTAGGCATATTATCCTTTTTACTGTAATCTAGTTTACAATATTCTAATTTTGCATGTCATCCAAATTTTGTTTATATTTCATTGCATGTCCTTTTTAACATATGTTTAATCCTATTTTGACATGTAAACATTCAGTCGGTTAACTATTCAAATCCATCAATCTAAACATGTCATTTATTCTATAATATGCCGCAAGTGAAACATATAATTATAACAACAATAGTTATTGCCCATGTTCTAACCATTTCTAACAAGTTTTTTTTTCAACATGTAATCGTTCCAATAATTTAATAGATTCAACATATGAATTTCCTAATCTATTCATATTAACGTCCCGACTTGTTATAACAATATTTTATAATTAAACTGGCAATTTCACAATTTATTAAAAGGGGAATGCTAAACGATATTCATAACATTATCTAAAGGCTACAATTTAAACCCACCTACCTTTAAGCTTTCCCCAATTTTTGGATCTGATCCGTTCCATCATCCATGGTTTCCCCTTTTCCCTTCGATTAGATTCACAACCTTGCTTTGAATAATCTTTTATTAACATTGATCCTCTCCTCTAGATGTGGATTCATAACTTTCTAGGCTAATATTTTAATTTTGGAATAGATTTGAGAAGGGGGTGAGAGAGAGATAGCCATGGCAGAGCTCCAGCGTAGCCGCCAAATTATATGGTTTAGGGTTAGGTCTAAGGTCTTATTTATAGGAGCATGGAGCAACTAGGACCCTTAGATTTAAATAAAACTCCATCAGAGCTAACCACGTCATATGACCAATAGGAAATGGCCACATCACAACAAAAATAAACATTCACCAATCAAAACACGCCACGTGTGCTGAATGATGCGCAGGGGTTAACACCCCTGCTTAGGTGTCGACACCCTATGGTGGTATCGACACCCCTGCCGTATATGTGTGTGTATATATATATGTGTATCTTTTGATTTGAAAATTTGATTTATTTATAATACATGCAATCTTCTTGCATATAAATCAAATTTCAAACATTCATTCTTTGTTTGCTTCTTTGTTCGCACGCAACACTAAATTTGAATTATGTTCATTTGTATTCAACTCTTATGCGTATGTTAATCTTTTATATGCGAACAATTATTTATCTCAAACCAATTAATACATACACACATATATATATATATATGTTCCTATTTTGAAACATTCTCCCAATTAAAACTCTTATTAACCATTTTCATACTGAACCGCTATTTAATTAAACCGCCTTCCACTAAGCCACTTTTTAACTTTTCACACTAAGCCACTTTTTAGTCATTCCCTTAGAAAAAATATGACACTAGTGGGGATCTAACTCTAAACCTCTTGTATGCAAGTCATATGTTCCAACCAATTGAGCTACTTGGTCTTTTGTTAATAAGGTTTAGAACAGTGCTAGACATTATTCTTTTATCAATCCTTTTTTTCCATGTTTTGTTGCAATAATTAATTTAAAGACATCTCTTTCATTTTAAATCAGTTTTCTATAAACTATAGATCTAAATTGACCAGAAAATCGCCATGAACGCAATGACGCTAATTTCATGACCAAATTCTAGAAGCTCTTCAAACTTTCTTTTTTATTTCTTTTTAAATGTTCGCATGCAATTTAAATTGCATTGCAATGCATTTCTTCTCATTTCATGTATTGCATATAATTTCTTTTATTAATCTTTTTCTTCATTTCACTGCATGAACTTATTACATGCAATTATATTATTATTTAATTTTTCCTTTAAATATATCAATGCATACAATATATATATACACACATATATGTATATTTTTATATTTTTAATTGCATTAAAAATGCAGGGTGTTACAGCGTGTAAGCCTCTATTAGTACATATGATGGTCAGTATAGAGCATCAAAAGAGTAAACCTTAGTTCTATGTCTACGATGGCCCCTCTAAGTTTCTATGACCTTATCATCACCTACGATGGTCAGGATAAGGCGGCTCCTGGAGGGAGGTCCGGTATGTCCTTGGGACCTGCTTGTAGATAAGCTAGCCAAGCGCACCGGATACACATGCCCAGAGAGTGGACAACAAAGCATGTACATCCTCTGCTTTGATGTCAAAATCCCAGAGTGTGGCTCAAGAAGCATGTACAACCTCTGCTTTACAAATCGGATCCAAGGAAGATATCAAAATACTAATACCGTAAGCAAATTTCTGGTCCTCAATCCTTAATTGCCTGAACAAGGGTGGTTCTGGCCTTCCATATTAAAACCCAAATCTGGGTCCATGATATTTCAAAAATACCAGAAGGAGAATTTTGGTCACCAATCTTTAATAGCTCATACAAGGGTTAGTTCGGAACTTCCATTAGTAACGGAAGGGGATTTCTAGTCATCAATACTTAATTACCCAAACAAGGGTTGGTTCAAGACTTCTACGAACACTGGAAGTAAATTCCCAGTCTTATTTCAGTACCTGAATCAGGGTTAGTTCAAGACTACTGTCACGTGCGCAAACCTAAAATTGACTGAAAGCTCTATTGAAGCATCAGAAGTAGATTCCCGGTCCTTGGCCAGTGGATCCTAGTATGGGATGGATCCGAAAGCTCATAATTCACTAACGGAAGAGCCCCAAGGTGAATCAGAACAGTCAGAGATATGCTCTCAGGAGAAAGCCCATCATCAAAGCAACTCCGAATAAAATGGTTATTTCTTCTCTTATTCAGGAAAATTCTTAAACCATTTATTTTCAAACAATTGTTATCCCCATTTTATATCAATAAACGTTTACATAATAGACAACATCCATACATAAGTTCATTCACCAAAGTTACATTCTCAATAACCCAAACATGGGTATAATTACATGTCATTATTACAAAATGTCAATACATGTCTAGGTCCTCTCCCTCCTCAGACAAAGGGGGTTTAATGGCACGACGAAGTGCAATACCTAATAGCTTGTTAAGATTTCACATTGTTCTACTTAGTTCATCAAGTTAATCATAAGGTTTAATCTGAAGTTTCAAGGCTCTGTTATAAGCTCTGCACATTGCCCTAAGAGACTTGTTTTCTTTTTCTAACTCAAAAATATTTATACACCAGTCATGCCTTTCTCCTTGTAAATGTTTTATTTGATCAATGTACCGGACAACGCGGTCATGAGAATCCTTAATTAACTTAGTATTGTAAATCCCCTTTTATCTCGGCTACCACTCTTTTACACCACTCAGAAATAACTGATTCCTTTAACCCAGAAGGAGGGTTATTCAACTAAAAGTACTTATGAAGGGCGGGGGTCTTGCGCGCGGTCGAAACATCAGGAGGTGAAGATCCAGTCATGATAGGAATGTTTTTAAAGCAATATTCCCATGTCTCACACTTCATATTGACATTGTGTAAATCAATTTCCAAGTCGATGATACGTTGGCATAAAGCCCTCAATTCATCTTCAAACTTGATAGAGGGTTTAGTCTTTTTGTATGTCTTCAATCCAATAATAGTTCTATATCTTTCTTCTAGTTGGTCTTTTAAAGAATTCAGTCTCTCATTCAAATGTTTAATGGACAAATTCTAGAGTAAAATCTTCCTCTGTTGAGACATAGAAAGAATCTCTTTTGCCGACAACACTTCACTCTGAGATGGGAAAATCTCATGACGATTAACCTACTCACAGGAACAAAGGAAGATAGTTATGATTATATTTTATTTTCGTTTTACAAAAATAAAATCCATTTTTATATAAAAACTTTTTCTGAGTTAAATCCAAAACCAATCTACTGTGGCATATAGATAAAAAAGGGAGTGTTACAAAGGCTCACTTTCGCTTAATTAATACATCTATCATTTACATAACATCTTGGCATGTTTAACCCTTAAACTCTTTATAATTGCTTCACAATCTTCACTCAGGAAGTTAAAAGAGAGCTGAGGCAATTCAGTATAAATACCCCTAAGTCTCTCTAAAAAACATTTTTCCTGATATCATGAATTGGTGTTGTTAAAAACTCCCTTCTCAGCCTAAAGTCACATGCAGTGCATCTTCATAATGAATAAAGTTCAGTCATAATGCAAATAAGCATATTAGCAGACACATGTAGTAAATGGGACTCTATACAAGTTTTACATGGATAGTTGGATTAAGTTTACAAATGTTCTTCTTGTTTTACATAAGAATGATTTAATTCCTTTTTTCTCCATCTAATTCTGTTTAAGGAAGAAAACAATTTTTCTTTTGTCTATTAAATATAATTGCAGAAAACTAGCTGTGAACAAATACTCAGAAAAAGAGAAAAGTCGCCAGAGCAAGAATTATACCCGAGAAAAAGGAGCTTCAGGACCCACGACTTTCTCTCCACTCGAAAGGCCGGAAGAGCCACCTTCTTTAAACAAAGAAGATTCAAGATCAAATGCAACACAAAAACATCCTACCTTCGGGTTATGCCTAATATAATCATGAGGCGCTTCAGCTCCTGAAAGAGGATCATTTCTATTCCTCTTGTGTCCATCCTGACGACCCCTACTTCCGAAGCCATCCCCATTATTGCCCTCATCGTTATCAACGAAGGTAGAAGCCTCTTCTCCCTCATCAGAATCATCAGAAAGACTACCAATATATAGAAGATCCTCGACTTTAGACTCGCCCTTCTATGGCATCTCAACACCTCTTTTACACAACTCAACCCTTTCCATAACTCTATCCCTAACAAAAGGTGGAACAAGAGTGGTTCGGGTCTCGGAAAGATTTTGAAGATTATCGGAAAGGAGGTGAAATAAAGCATCTTCATAACATTCAGTCTTAATCTACGGAAGATGAACTTGTAAGAAATTAGAAATCCTGCCTTCAGCTGCATGGATTATCTATGCAGCACGGGAAGCTTCTCATCCTTCTTCTGAAGCTCATCGGCATGAGTTACCACATCTTCCTCTATTTGATGTTCTAAGGCCGACACTTTGTCAGGGGTCACATCCTTAGACTACCTTTCTTTCTCTAAAATTGCCTCTGCGTTTTACAGGGAAGCTTTCAACCTCCCACATTCATCGCTTAAGGCTTCATTTTCTTCTCGAAGCCGAATGATTTCGATGGTAAAGGAAGAAGGAATTGACTTTGGCGAGAGCCATCTCTTGGTAATCTAGAAAGTTAGAAGCACTCTGTACACAACCACAACAGATTAAAAGTCAAGATTAAAAAGAAAATTTTATACCTTACGCCATTGAGTGATCAAATGCTGGTAGAAATCCACTGTATTTGAAGAAGAGGAGGGTAACGAGATGTCGGAAAACTACGAAAGGACAAGCTTCACAAAATCAATGAAAACCGTTGAAGGATCGAGGGGCTTCGAAGGCTTAGCAAACTAAGGAGTTGGAATTCGCGGTATAACATGTGCACTCGCTCCTGATGTACTTGGAAGGGACGGCGGTAAGACACAGCCTCCAATTTCTCTACCGTAAGCACCCTTGGAAATTACAGAAGTAGTAAAATCAAGCTTTAGCTTCTTAGCTTGCGGCTCGACAGGCAACTCAGCCAACCTTTTAACAACAGCAGCAATAAATTGATTCAAAACATCGGTGAGGGTCGAGACTTCCGAAGTCAAAACTCTTAATCAAATGAGAAATCAAAGAAAAATTCAAGAATGCAGAACTTGGATATTAAAGAAACTATTGAATCATCAAAACATATCGGGAGACAAGGGGGTAGAGGAAGCAAACACTTCTGAGCCTAACAATAAACGCTTAGAGCCTAGAAAACAAATAGGTGGACTCCCTAGAACCTTTTGTCCGTCAGGAAGAAGATCGTACCGACACAACTTGTCCTCGGTTAACAGAATAGATCGACCCTGCGGCTCTTTAGGAAACTTCAAAATGAGCTTAAATGCACAAGATTCACTTTCGGTTAAAGGAACTCTCTTAGAAGCAGCATCTGAAGAAAAACGACAAAAGCTAAGTCATAGATGAGAAAAGTAATCACTAAAAAAGGGTTAAAGGATTCACCGTAATCAATGAATTTGCCTAAGAAACCAGCAGGGGCACCTGATAAAAAAGAATTGATCTTCCTAAGGAACAACCTTACCCGCACCATCTCTAACAATTTTCCTCAAAGGATAGGCACTGAATAAAGGGTAACCAACACCTATAGAAAAACACATCACATGTTGAACAAGATTGAAACACCCCACCTCCGTTAGGGTCACTCTCAAAGGGAATGCCCTAATTTTGGTGGAGGTTTATAAGTATAAGTCACAGATATACAAGAGAGATATAAGAACACATATTTTTGAACAGCGGAAAAACAACAACTTTTATTTCATTAAAAATACGTGTTACAACAACCATACCATAATTGTCTTACAATACTTCCAAAAACATAACATCTTCATAACTGTCTTGATTACATTATTTAAAGAAGCATAAAGAAAACATAAATAAACTGCAAAAGTCCCATAGTTAATGTCCAAAACCATAGTCCAAAACGAAAAGATCCAAGCAATACATTCTTTCTCTTCAAGCTAGATATGAAGGCTGGTCAAGCTGCGGTATTCCCTCCCTGTGGACCTGGGGGGGAAAACGGAAGAAAAGAAGACGAAAGAAAAGTAGAGTCAAACATAAAGCCTGAGTAAGTCTAGGACTATTCAGTCTATGAATAAAGAACTGGGTATGATAAGTATAAACTAGAAATGGGAAAGCACCATAAACTTAGTTAAGTTGTCTAGGGTCGAATATACTATCGTACCCCATATTAATCTCTGTACCCATAATAACTAGTTCCCAACAGGCACCCCATAATCAGGGTGAAGTGATCCATTTTATGATGATCGGCTCCTACTCGCATAGTTACATGTGTCTTACAGCCCCCGATGTTGTAGTTACCTATGCTGGTCCCACCATGGGGTGTATCAAGTCCCATGGCGGCGGCCCGACACAACCCTAGAATGCACAGGTATGCTACTGGTGCCCAGTGCCTTATTTTTCTGCGCCGGAGTGTGTGCACGCCCGCACCCCGTTAGAACCTACACTGCTACACCACCGCCGTCGATTTGACCTCTTACAATCAGCCCAGTAATCGTGCCCCACCCTGCCTAGTTTCAGGGTATCATGATACACCTTATAGGGTTACTGCTGAAAAGGGTCCCCCGCTACTAGGTTTTCTATTTCTAGCCAACATGCTAAGTTGGTTAAGTGTTTTATAAACCTAACCCCCAATCAGTCTGTTTAGTTTAGCATGTTCCATTTTGATTAAGTATTAATATAATTTACTTAATCCTATCAATCCTGACTCAGCCTTAATTGTCTTATTAAAGCCTTGACCTCTCACATTAGACAGGTATTGTTGTGGCTGCCTGTTGCCGGTTGGGTCCGGGCAGTCTTACGCCACAACTCAGTCTAACCTCGGGTCCTTATTGGGCTCCATGTTTAACCACCCATATTAGATAGGTATTGTTGTGACTACTGGACAGCCGGGCGGTTCCGGGCAGGTTTACATCACAACTCAATCCAACCTCGGGTTAAACACATCGTATTTTCTACATTTACATGTTTTGTCTTTCTTCTTTATTTTCTTATATGTAAATATTTGCGGCCCATTATTAAAAATCAATTTAAGCTAATGGTGTAAAGGTTTACACCAATCATGGGCCCAACCCATTCTTGAATTTGGGCCCCTCTACTTTTATATTTTCATTTATTAATTAATTTGGCCCAACGCTATTTCCCCCGTTTAATACGTTCGTTTATTATAATATATGTTGGGCTTAGCCTTTTTAAGCCCAACTTAGCCACGTGAAAAAGGGGAGGCTTAAAACGTGCTTATATACACAAAAAGGGGAATGTGAACGCATGAACTTGCAGCATAACGTTGAAACTACAAAATAGAAACTGGTGTACTTGCATTGTAGTAACATATACTTTGGTCATAAAGCATAAGTGATATGAATCAAACCATGTAAACTTGTAGTTAAGTTAAGAATCTAACTAAATTAGATATCATTATTGACCCATAGTCTTAACTACAACATAAACCTATATTTTTACTTAGGCATAATGTCAAACATAAGCAAATCATGTTTATAAAATTACTATATGTTTACAAAGGTGCTTACTTTTGTTACTAATACAAAAGTATAGTTCAACTAGAATTATTCCAACTTAATCATGATTTTTAATCTATTCACATAATCATGGCACAAATATACCCAAACATGAAATCATGGTTTTTTTTTGATCTATTCATGTAATCATGGCATAAATATTCCTAAACATGAAATCATGGTTTTTACTTTATTCATGCAAACTTGCAATTGGAATGTAAATCTAACTTAGCTATGTGTCACATATATTATCATATAATTCTTGTTAACAATATAGGCCTAACATGTTTTTCCAATTAGGCATAATACCAAACATAGCCTAGTCATATTTATAAAATCAACATAAGTTCACAAAGAGGCTTACTTTTGTTTCTAATACAAAAGTATGGTTTTATGCATAGATCATGATGCCAATTCCAACATAATTTCATATGAATCATAATACCCCAAATTTTGATCCAATTACACAAAAAGTGATTTTTTTTTTACAAAAATATACATTATGTTGGCATAGTAGCAAAACCACATACTTGCATGAATCTCAATTAAACAACCACAAACATGTAACTTCAACATGAATTACATACTTGCGAATATCCAATCGTATACTTGCATAAATCTCAAATAAACTACCGCAACATGTAGTTTTTATCATGAATTACATACTTGCGAATATCCAATCGTTACATCACAATATTCCAAATCGATTAGAATCATAACAACGCACAAACATGAATTAGTATCACCACAAATCAAGTGTACAAATCAAACACAGCTATTTATTCACATCGGAATAGTACTCTACTTACAATCGTGTGACGAATTCTTCAATTCAGGAATCTGAATTCTGGATTTGGAGATGCTATTCCTTTGATGTAGGCGTTGATTTGATTTGTTTAAGTTTAACTTGTAGTTGCTTTATGCTTTAGAGTTTGTCTCCTAATCGTCTCTCAAATTGGTGGCTACTCCTAGTCGTTCCTCAGCAGCATGATGGCCTCATTCTTATTTTTGAATGAATAGACTAGGTAGAGTCTAGGGTCATTTTTATAGAGTTTATGAACTGATTAGGACCATCGATGTAGCTTGGGTTAATCGTAGCCATTCATTCGAAAGAGAGACCAATCAGGAGCTGACACCTAGCCCTCGTGACAAAGCAAGGCTCAGAAAATTGACCAAACATAGACCAGGCCAGCCAGGGTGGGCTGGGTTCGACCTGGCTCTGGGGCCAGGTCGACAGCCCTGTCGACCTGGCTAGCCCAGGTCGACTGCCAAGTCGACCTGGGTGCCTTAGGCGGGAATTTTCCCGCCCTGGCCAATTGGGCCCGATTTTGAATTTTAAACTTGTTTTCTGAGCTGTTTTCGTCTGTTTGAATTTTAACCTGAATTCTGAAACTTCCGGAGGCCATATCTTCTTCATACGGACTCCGTTTTTCGAAAACTCGGACTCTATTTCGCGTATTTTTCTGAGACGAACACAACGGCGTATCACGTTTCCCTTAATTCTTTGTTTTGAAATTAATTATACTTTAATTTGTGAATTTCACGGTTATAGAATTCACGGGGTGTTACATTCTCCCCCACTTAAAAGGATTTCGTCCCCGAAATCTTCAAGTTAGGAGGAATGTATATCCTAACATCCAATCATCCATCTACTCATCCATCAAACACGAGCATCCATTGTCCTTAAAAGACTTCTAATGCTTCATGATCATATGCGAAGTGTGTGTGTGTACGTGTACTTATGTAATGCAAAATCAGGCGGTCTACTGATTCAGTTGACCTCCTTAATGCGAATTATGTAAGTGCCATGAATCCATTATGTATGCAAATTTTCCTATTCATGATTCTACATGAGTGCACAATCATTCATACAAATGCAACATCCATATGACAACACATTAAAGTTCAACCATATACGAATGCAAACATATATGCATATGCAATATGAAGTGACTGAGCCGATCTAAAACCTAGATTGTGTGTGTATATGCAACCACGAGCAACCACTAGCAATCACTTGCAACCACTTGCAACCATCATCCATAACATGTTTCAATTACATGTTTTCATCCAAAGGGTTTCTACCTAAAAGATAAGGTCGAGGAAATATACCTAAAAAGATAGATAAAAGCGCAACTTAAGGAAAAAGAAAGATCAAGGATGTACCCTCGAAAAGAAAAGGGTAGGCAGTGCGTATTCTAGCTTCAGTTTCCCAAGTCGCGTCTCCCTCGGCGTCGCTCCACTGAACTTTGACGAGTTTGACTTCGCGGTTGCGTAGCTTCTTCACTTCCGTTCCTAATATGCGGGTTGGAACTTTCCTCACGGTTGCTTCGCGCTCCACTTCAGCTTCTTCTAGGATATTTGGCTCTACCACTTCAGTAGACTCATGCAGACATTTTCGGAGATGTGAAACATGAAAAACGTTGTGAACTCCGGCCAGCTTTTCGGGTAGCTCTAATCTATAGGCCATTTTAACAATTTTCTCGATAATAGGGAATGGCACTACGAACCTTGGTGCTAGCTTTCCTGTGGTTCCAAAACGAACAACGTTCCTTAGCGGAGATACCTTGAGAAAAACTCTGTCTCCAACCTCAAATTCAAGGTTGGTCCTTCTCTTGTCGGCGTAGGACTTTTGTCTGTCTTGGGCCGTCTTCATCCTTCTTCGTATTAAGTCTACTTTCTCTGTAGTTTCTCGGATCATATATGGTCCAAGTATGAGTTTATCAGTAGACTCCCACCAACAAGTGGACGATCGGCACGGTCTTCCATATAAAGCTTCGAAGGGCACCATTCCGATGGTTGCTTGATAGCTGTTGTTGTAGGCAAATTCCACCAAAGGAAGATGGTCTTCCAACGTCCCTCCGAAGTCAAGGACGCACAGTCTTAGAAGGTCCTCCAAAACTCTGTTCACTCTTTCTGTTTGGCCGTCAGTTTGGGGATGATAGGCTGTGCTCAAGCATAACTGTGTTCCTACTGCTTCTTGCAGACTCCGCCAAAACTCACTTGTGAAGATAGGGTCTCGGTCACTAACAATGCTGGATGGTATTCCGTGGAGTCGGACAATTTCCTTGAGGTAAAGAGATACTAGGGATGAGGCAGTTCTTTTACTTTTGACAGGTAAAAAGTGGGCGCTTTTAGTAAGCCTATCCACTATTACCCAAATGCTAGTGTTGCCTCTCCTAGACCTAGGCAGCCCATCGATGAAGTCCATTGAGATGCTATCCCACTTCCACTGCAGGACCTCTAGAGGATGTAGCAGTCCGCCAGGCTTTTTCTGTTCCGCCTTAACCTGTTGGCACACCATACACTTAGAAACGACTTCTGCCACGTCCTTTTTCATGTCGTTCCAGAAGAAAGTTCTTTTTATATCTTTGTACATTTTATCTCCGCCTGGGTGTATCGTCATATTGGAGTGATGTGCTTCCTAGAGAACCTTCTTTACTAAATCCCTTGTCTGTGGGACGCATAGTCTTCCGTCTCGCTTTAGCAAACCCTTATCGTCGATGGAGTATCTGTTGAGGTGACTTGAAGTCTCACCCCTAATTAGCCTATCAATCGTTTCCACAAGCTGAGGGTCTTCGCGTTGTGCTGTCCCTACTGAGTCCACTAAAGTTGGGCGCACTTCGAGAGATGCTAGCAAGCCTGGTACAAAATCGGAGGAAGGCCTAAAGTCGAAGCTGGCTATAAACTCTAGGCTTTGTCTTTCAACAAACAGCGGGCTTAGGGTCAATTTCTTTCGGCTCAACGCGTCTGCCACTACGTTGCCTTTGCCCGGAGTGTAGGAGATCTCGAAATCATACGAGGCAAGAAACTCCATCCATCTCTGTTGCCTCAAGTTAAGATCTTTCTGCGAGAAAAGATATTTCAACGATTTATGGTCAGTGTAAAGTTTGAACTTCTCACCTAGGAGATAGTGTCGCCAAGACTTGAGTGCAAAGACGATGGCAGCTAACTCAAGATCGTGGGTTGGGTAGTTCTTTTCGTGCACCTTCAACTGCCTCCCGCCATAAGCTACTACCCTTCCTTCTTGCATTAAGACGGCGCCTAGCCCTGTCCCACATGCATCTGTATAAACAGTGAACATCTTGTTCCCATCTGGCAATGTCAAAACTGGGGCTGTTGTAAGAGTCCTTTTCAGTCGCTGGAAAGCAAACTCGCAATCCAAGTCCCAATTGAACACTAAATTCTTCTTGGTCAATTTCGTGAGCGAAGCTGAGATTTTTGCAAAATCCCTTATGAACTTTCGATAGAAACCTGCTAGTCCTAGAAAACTTCGGACCTCAGTTGCATTCCTTGGTGTCTTCCAATCCTGTACCGCCACTACCTTAGCAGGGTCCACTGCTAACCCTTGTTTGGATACTATGTGCCCAAGGAACCTCACTTCTTCTCTCCAAAAGTGGCACTTGGAGAATTTGGCTTTTAGTTGATGGACTCGCAGAGTTTTCATGATTGCCCTTAAGTGCTGAGCATGTTCCTCTTCACTCTTTGAGAAGATAAGGATATCATCTACGAAGACCACTACGAACTTGTTGAGGAAATCTCTGAATACCCTACTCATCAGGTCCACGAAGTAAGCAGGTGCATTTGTCAAGCCGAAAGGCATGACAAGCCATTCAAAGAAGCCGTCTGGGGTTCTGAATGCCGTTTTATCGATACTATCTTCAGCCACCCTTAGCTGATGAAAACCGGTCGCTAAATCGAGTTGGGAGAAAACAGACGCTCCTACAAGCTGATCAAACAAATCGTCAATTCTGGGGAGAGGGTGCCTATTCTTTTTCGTTAGCTTGTTGAGCTCCCTATAGTCAACACATAGACGGAGTGAACCATCCGCCTTTGTAGCGAACACCACTGGAGCGCCCCATTCTGAAATGCTCCTCCTAATGAACCCCTTTTCTAGAAGCTCTTTAATCTGTTTACTGAGCTCTTTCCTTTCCCGTGGAGCCATGTGTCTAATAGGCAACGCAACGGGCTTTGCATTATCTACCAGGTATATGCGGAAGTCTATCTCCCGCTTCGGAGGCAAGCCCTTCACCTCTTCGAAGACATCCGGATATTCCCGGACCACTCTAACTGATTGCAAATTTTCAACAGAGGCATCTAGCGATTCAAGGTAACTAAGCATAACCGCATACGAGGGATTACAAGAAATTTCCAAAGTATTACCGAGCTGGGTTAGGAGCCTAACAACCCTTTTCTCACAATCAAGGATGGCCCCATTACTGGATAGCCAATCCATGCCCAAAATTAAACCATATCCCAAAAAGCCCAAAACAAAGGCACTACATTGAAATTCTACGCTTAGAATAGAAATTTTCAATCCCAAGCAGATCATAGACAAATGAGCTGGGCCCCCAATTGGGTTTGAAACAATTAGGGGGTCCTCTACCATACTAGTTTTTAGGTGCAGAGATTCTACTAAAGCAGACGAGATAAAGGAGTGTGATGCGCCAGAATCAAATAAAGTGCGAATGGGGTGATCATAAAGATAAACTACACTTTCTACAGAAGTATTTATACCTCGCTGTTGCAGAGGTGGCGCTTCTAGCACATGAACTTGTGCCCCTGAGGTGGATCCAGCCCCCTGCCCCTGTCCTCGTTTCTTTGGACAGTCCTTAGCCCTGTGGCCTGTCTCACCGCAAGAAAAGCACCCACCATTCTCTTTGGCCTTCTTTTTCCGGCAATCTTTCACTAAGTGCCCCACTTTGCCACAGAAATTACACTTCCTCTTCTCTTTGTTGCCTTTCCCGCCTTTCTTAAAGTCTGTCTTCTTAGGCTGCAATCCCTCTTTCTTCCCTTGAGAGCTTTCTGCCTTTGTCTCCTTCTTTCCCTTATCCTCTTCGTTCAGCAATGCCATTTGTACCAACCTTTCATATGTAGCTCTCATGGGTATATGGGTCATGGCCAAACTGTGTAATGGCTCATTCAACCCTTTGACAAAACGGAGAGCCTTCTTGTGCGGGGTGTTGACTAGGTCCAGCCCAAACCTAGCCAGCTCATCGAACTGATTAACATACTCTCTGACTGTCTTGTTCCCTTGCTTAAGAAATAAGAATTTTTCCAACTACAAACTCCTTTCCGCATCTGAGAGAAATTTAGCCTCAAACCTTGCCCTAAAGTCCTCCCATGTCTCCACTGGTCTTTCTGCATTTGTGACTTCCCACCAGTAGGAAGCCTCGCCCTTTAGTAGCCATACTGCCAGTTGTACTTTCTGTCTATCTTCTACCTCAAAGATGACGAATAAGTCCTCGGTTTCTTTCAGCCAATTTCTGGCTGCCACGAAGGACTCAGTTCCATGGAAATCCTTTCCTCCCATAGCTTTAAAATCTTTACATATCTTAGCAAAAGTGTTTCCCCGCGGAGGAGGTGGAGGAAGAGGTGCCGCTGCAGCTGGATGATTGCCTGCAGCTGGGGGAGGAGGAACGGTAGGACCTGGCTGAGTGGCCCTTGCTTCTAAGAACCGTCTAAACCAACCAGGTATTGGTACACCCTCTGGCAAGTTAAGTTCTTCGGACATGCTGAAACAAAAAGGATAGATTCAAAACGAAGGATAAGAGATAGTACCTATGGCTTTGGGGGGGGGGACTTTGCCATTTAAAACAAAATAATTTTTTATCTTTTAAAAATGCTTCTTTAAATTTCCTTTTTGAAAATAAATTTTCAAAACTTTTTATCTTATCTGGTAAACCTATGCTCTGATACCAAGTGAAACACCCCACCTCCGTTAGGGTCACTCTCAAAGGGAATGCCCTAATTTTGGTGGAGGTTTATAAGTATAAGTCACAGATATACAAGACAGATATAAGAACACATATTTTTGAACAGCGGAAAAACAACAACTTTTATTTCATTGAAAATACGTGTTACAACAACCATACCATAATTGTCTTACAATACTTCCAAAAACATAACATCTTCATAACTGTCTTGATTACATTATTTAAAGAAGCATAAAGAAAACATAAATAAACTGCAAAAGTCCCATAGTTGCTATCCAAAGCCATAGTCCAAAACGAAAAGATCCAAGCAATACATTCTTTCTCTTCAAGCTGGATATGAAGGCTGGTCAAGCTGCGGTATTCCCTCCCTGTGGACCTGGGGGGGAAAACGGAAGAAAAGAAGACGAAAGAAAAGTAGAGTCAGACATAAAGCCTGAGTAAGTCTAGGACTATTCAGTCTATGAATAAAGAACTGGGTATGATAAGTATAAACTAGAAATGGGAAAGCACCATAAACTTAGTTAAGTTGTCTAGGGTCGAATATACTATCGTACCCCATATTAATCTCTGTACCCATAATAACTAGTTCCCAACAGGCACCCCATAATCAGGGTGAAGTGATCCATTTTATGATGATCGGCTCCTACTCGCATAGTTACATGTGTCTTACAGCCCCCGATGTTGTAGTTACCTATGCTGGTCCAACCATGGGGTGTATCAAGTCCCATGGCGGCGGCCTGACACAACCCTAGAATGCACAGGTATGCTACTGGTGCCCAGTGCCTTATTTTTCTGCGCCGGAGTGTGTGCACGCCCGCACCCCGTTAGAACCTACACTGCTACACCACCGCCGTCGATTTGACCTCTTACAGTCAACCCAGTAATCGTGCCCCACCCTGCCTAGTTTCAGGGTATCATGATACACCTTATAGGGTTACTGCTGAAAAGGGTCCCCCGCTACTAGGTTTTCTATTTCTAGCCAACATGCTAAGTTGGTTAAGTGTTTTATAAACCTAACCCCCAATCAGTCTGTTTAGTTTAGCATGTTCCATTTTGATTAAGTATTAATATAATTTACTTAATCCTATCAATCCTGACTCAGCCTTAATTGTCTTATTAAAGCCTTGACCTCTCACATTAGACAGGTATTGTTGTGGCTGCCTGTTGCCGGTTGGGTCCGGGCAGTCTTACGCCACAACTCAGTCTAACCTCGGGTCCTTATTGGGCTCCATGTTTAACCACCCACATTGGATAGGTATTGTTGTGACTACTGGACAGCCGGGCGGTTCCGGGCAGGTTTACATCACAACTCAATCCAACCTCGGGTTAAACACATCGTATTTTCTACATTTACATATTTTGTCTTTCTTCTTTATTTTCTTATATGTAAATATTTGCGGCCCATTATTAAAAATCAATTTAAGCTAATGGTGTAAAGGTTTACACCAATCATGGGCCCAACCCATTCTTGAATTTGGGCCCCTCTACTTTTATATTTTCATTTATTAATTAATTTGGCCCAACGCTATTTCCCCCGTTTAATACGTTCGTTTATTATAATATATGTTGGGCTTAGCCTTTTTAAGCCCAACTTAGCCACGTGAAAAAGGGGAGGCTTAAAACGTGATTATATACACAAAAAGGGGAATGTGAACGCATGAACTTGCAGCATAACGTTGAAACTACAAAATAGAAACTGGTGTACTTGCATTGTAGTAACATATACTTTGGTCATAAAGCATAAGTGACATGAATCAAACCATGTAAACTTGTAGTTAAGTTAAGAATCTAACTAAATTAGATATCATTATTGACCCATAGTCTTAAGTACAACATAAACCTATATTTTTACTTAGGCATAATGTCAAACATAAGCAAATCATGTTTATAAAATTACTATATGTTTACAAAGGTGCTTACTTTTATTACTAATACAAAAGTATAGTTCAACTAGAATTATTCCAACTTAATCATGATTTTTAATCTATTCACATAATCATGGCACAAATATACCCAAACATGAAATCATGGTTTTTTTTTGATCTATTCATGTAATCATGGCATAAATATTCCTAAACATGAAATCATGGTTTTTACTTTATTCATGCAAACTTGCAATTGGAATGTAAATCTAACTTAGCTATGTGTCACATATATTATCATATAATTCTTGTTAACAATATAGGCCTAACATGTTTTTCCAATTAGGCATAATACCAAACATAGCCTAGTCATATTTATAAAATCAACATAAGTTCACAAAGAGGCTTACTTTTGTTTCTAATACAAAAGTATGGTTTTATACATAGATCATGATGCCATTCCAACATAATTTCATATGAATCATAATACCCCAAATTTTGATCCAATTACACAAAAAGTGATTTTTTTTTTACAAAAATATACATTATGTTGGCATAGTAGCAAAACCACATACTTGCATGAATTTCAATTAAACAACCACAAACATGTAACTTCAACATGAATTACATACTTGCGAATATCCAATCGTATACTTGCATAAATCTCAAATAAACTACCGCAAACATGTAGTTTTTATCATGAATTACATACTTGCGAATATCCAATCGTTACATCACAATATTCCAAATCTATTAGAATCATAACAACGCACAAACATGAATTACTATCACCACAAATCAAGTGTACAAATCAAACACAGTTATTTATTCACATCGGAATAGTACTCTACTTACAATCGTGTGACGAATTCTTCAATTCAGGAATCTGAATTCTGGATTTGGAGATGCTATTCCTTTGATGTAGGCGTTGATTTGATTTGTTTAAGTTTAACTTGTAGTTGCTTTATGCTTTAGAGTTTGTCTCCTAATCGTCTCTCAAATTGGTGGCTACTCCTAGTCGTTCCTCAGCAGCATGATGGCCTCATTCTTATTTTTGAATGAATAGATTAGGTAGAGTCTAGGGTCATTTTTATAGAGTTTATGAACTGATTAGGACCATCGATGTAGCTTGGGTTAATCGTAGCCATTCATTCGAAAGAGAGACCAATCAGGAGCTGACACCTAGCCCTCGTGACAAAGCAAGGCTCAGAAAATCGACCAAACACAGACCAGGCGAGCCAGGGTGGGCTGTGTTCGACCTGGCTCTAGGGCCAGGTCGACAGCCCAGTCGACAGCCCTGTCGACCTGGCTAGCCCAGGTCGACTGCCAAGTCGACCTGGGTGCCTTAGGCGGGAATTTTCCCGCCCTGGCTGTAACACCCCACCTCCGTTAAGGTCACTCACAAAGGGAATGCCTTGACTTTGGTGGAGCATTTTAGTAAACAGAACAGAAACTTACAAGACAGATAAAACAGTACTGGAAAAAATTTAACTTTATTACAGCGGAAACAGAAATTAATATGGTTACATCCTTTCAATTTCAGAGTTCAAGTACAAAATATCAGTCTTGTACAAAAGCCTTCAAAATGCATAGTTTAAAAAAATCATAATCCCCATGGAACGGAAGCTATACAGAGCCAAGCCATGCTTTAAGCACTTCAAGCAAAGAGAAATCCGGATCAAGCTAAAGTATTTCCCTCCTTGGATAACCTGGGGGGGGGGGGAAACGGAAGAAAGGAGGCGAAACAACAAGGGTCAGACAAAAAGTTTGGCAAGTCCAGTGACTTTCAGCATATGAACAGATAATAATAATATGATATGAACATAAAACTGGATGTGAGATAACTATAACAGGTGTAGCAGATATAACAGAAAAACAGAATGATATAATCTATTGTTTTACACTTCTCTGCACTAATACTAGTATAGCAGAATTAGGTGTCACCCTAGTGTCTAAATTGAAGCAGGAACGGGTACAGAATACTTTAACAGAAACAGAATGCTAATAATGGGCCTTTACTACCCGATCAGAAACAGACAGAAGAAGAAACAGATTTATCCCTATGGAGACAGAATGTGGAATTAGGTGTACACTAGTAATGGGCCTTTACCACCCGAACAGACGGTACCACACAGAAACAGACAGGTGTTACCACCCAACAGAAACAGACGGTACCAACAGAAACAGACAGAACTAAGCGTACCCTAAAACCCTACCCCAAGCGATCGGCTCCCTAATACATAAATATCCTGTGTCGGCCCCACAGTAGGGTGTATCACTCCCTAAAGTGACAACCAATTGGCACAGACTTATTTACAGATGTCACGGCGTCTTACATCCTCAGAGGCAGACCGGGATCCATGCACGCACATGACCCGGTTGGAACGCACCATCAACACCCCTCGCCATTATCAGAATGAACCTCTTATAATTAGTTCAGTAAGCGTGCCCGGACCCTACTTATTGTTGGGTCAAAGTTTTGATACCAGAAAGGGTTACTGACTAATATGGGTCCCAAACAACAGATGACACAAGTAATTCCCCTCCTAGCCTTGTGTCCCCAGACTAACAGATTTCAGATTATCTTGTTTACAAGTTCAGACATACAGAATTCAGATTTACTAATTCACAAATTAAGTTAACAAGTTTTCAGACTAACGGATCAGATGTACAGATTTTTCAGATTTGTCTAACTTTGTATTGGGCCTACAGATTCATGGACGGGTTTTACTACATCTATTAATCCCTTTGGTTTAACCCTATTTTTCCCCAATACGTTTTAGACGTCATTCTTATCTTAGATTTGCATTAATTAATTATTAATGCACAGACCTCTCACATTAGGTCGGTAGCTTGTGGCCGCTGGATATGCCGGGCGGTTCCGGGCAGACTTCTGCCACAAGCCAGACCTAACCTCGTGTCTTACGCATGTTATGACTAACTTCTCACATTAGAACCTATTGTTTGCGGCCACTGGATGTGCCGGGCGGTTCCGGGCAGATTTACGCCGCAAACTCATTCTAACCTCGAGTTAGCCATGTTTATCTTTGCGGCCAATTAATTAATAATTTACCGTTTATGCGCACGACCAATATATATGCCAATTCAGATTATATCAATAACATGATGATTATATCAACATAGCAGATAACAGATTTTATATGACTTAACGGATTTAACAGATTTAGCAACTTAGCAGATTTTGGCATATAACAGGTTAGGCATTTCAATCGACAAATTTAACAGATTAGGCATTTCAATCTAATTAGCAGTCTAGGCAAT